>OX451736.1:1607773757-1609123285 GCA_948472305.1 Vicia faba
GTTGGAGCGTTATAGCGGTAAGCAACAAAAGTTTTGGAAATATTTATCTGGGAATTTATCGTGTCCACAGAGATTGGTTATTTAATTTCCATTCAATAATCCTCTTGTTAATGAGTTTGGGGATAAATGAGTTGAAAATAAAATGTTATCAACAGAAAATAAATGTAAACAAAGGTGAAACCTAAGGAAGAACTTATCAAACTTGCATATAATCTACTCATCATATTTAAATCTACCGACCAGTTACATTCAACCTAACAATACTCATTAATGTCACTATGTATCACTCATAACCTAAGTCATTTCTAACCCAAATTGAGAGGCCAACTGTATCACCGAGGAAATGATCTATCTACCTCCTCAACAAGATAGATAAGAACTATGTAATCGCACTGGCAATCTCTCAGCATAACACAACCACACAGTGTCATTAAGCTATGATACCCAAGTAGATGTCAACTCTAAATCTATCTCTAGAGTTCATAAACTAGAAGATAATCATCCTAGATAAGAATCCAAGCAATATATGTCTATAACAACTCAAATCCCTAGCACAGAGCAAAAATCTAAGACAACGATCAATAAAGATTTGTAAAGCAAGTTTAATATAACACCATGGGCGACAAATATACATAAGTTCAGAGTAAATACATGTACAAACCCAACTAATAGAGGAAACACAAAAAGGAAGAGAAATGAACCACAAATCTTCCATATTGTCAGAGCCGGTCGAAGAGCAATCAACCCTGGATCATCCGTGAGCAAGCTCCATAGTTGTTATCTAAGCTAATCAACTACAAAAATGAGGTTGATGGAGTTGGGAGAACAAAAAGTCACCCCAAAACCATCCCCCAACAAAAATGAAAAAAAATGAAATATAAACAAATTTTGTTCCGCACGTGTCGCCCGGAGACATAAAGCTTCGTCCGGAGACGGCTTCTATACACTTGGCTCAGATTACACCACGTCCTCATCTGATGAAAAATATATAATGTTTTCCGGTGATACAATGCTTCGCCCGACGATTATCCTTATTTTCGCCTGGCGACCAAGACGCGAAGCAAGGTAGAGGCAACAAGGAAATTGGATCTTCTCTCCCACTATCGCCCGGTGACAGGCATTTCGCCCAGCGACACATGGCAGTCCAGCAACTTCTGTTGTTTTCCTGCATAACTTCCTTTGGCTCCAATTTTCGCCTTATTCCTTTATTGATTCAAAAATTCATCTAGGAGCTTTATTCCTCTTGCTCCAACAATGCTCAAATACCTACAAAACATATACAAAACTTAATCAAACGATACTATATGTACACAAAATGCAATTAAACATATTTACAACAAAAAGCGGGGTTATTCACCGAAATTGCAAACAAAGAGTCAATAAGTGCACCAAAAAGTGTATACAAAATAACTACACTTTTGCACTTATCAAACTCTCCCCAACTTGAATCATTGTTTATCCTCAAACAAGGCCAAACCACTCAATGAACAAAGAAACAATAATAAAAAAATCACGAATCAATAAGTTTTTGAAAATGGAAGACAAATGCAATAGTTCAAATTAAAAACAGTACACATAAAGTAAACACTTACCGCTAAACTACGACTATAACATAAACACGAAACAAATGCTAAATACAAAAATCATGTCAAACATTCTAATACAATACTAGTTCACAAATGAATCAGACCTAGCAAAATCAATCATCGGTAGATGAAAAACACACAAAAATGAGGTATTTCCACTTATCCGACAATCTTGCAAACAATAAACTAAATTATGCATTCATCCAAAAATTTATATTGAAAATATAAAAGCAAGAATCTCAAGGGCTTTTCAAGGTTGTAATGTGGCTTGATTAACAAACAAGTGATAAGTCCTAAAGCTAATCGAAACAAAAACTTGCCTAAACCTATGGGAGTAATTAATTCCACAGAGTTTTAAACAATAGAACTTCAATAAAACTTCTTCTTTACCATAAGTTTCACACCAACACACATCACTTATTAACACAATATTATTTCACACTCTTTTTGTTTTTCTTTCTTTTTTTCCAAATCTTTTTCAATTTTTTTCTTTCTTGTTCTATATTTTCTTTTTTCTTTTTCAACCTCATAGAAATCAACCAATAAACACACAATTACTTTTCTCCCAAACTTGAATTCAACCATACATTGAAGTTAATACTCCATACTTTCTAAGGTAAGGTAAAAATTCAAACCAAGACAATGGTTGAGGGTTCAAGAAAACAACGAATCAACATCCTTGCAAAAAGGAAAACTAAACACTCATAGACAAGCATTTAGCAAATAAAACATGGATATCGACAAAAAGCTTAAAGGTGTTACTAATGATCACACACTCACAGGATGAATTGACTATTTGGCTAGGTAGTTGTGCTTAAAATGAAATAAAAATGCCTTGATCCTTTTCTTGCATTCATACAATCAACACAAACATAAGATTAAGCATAATAAAATCTAGTTAAAACAAGAATTGTGGCCTCCAGCATATGAACAATGGAAAGCTACCTCACAAAAAGAGTGAGAACTAAAGTGATTCATAAATGAACAAGTATACAAAATAATGAATGGCATAAAAATTGTAAAAAATCTAAGTATCATGAATATGCTAAAGAATAGAAAGCCATAAACACATACCCCGAGCGTGTACAAAACTTTAACATAATCATTACCATGCATTCACAAGTCGAAATGATCAAACTTGATAAATCACCTCAATATTCTACAAGATATCGGACCAAAATTCTAGTCCAAACAATAATCAAAAGAATTAGAAAAATAATACTCCTACAAAATTTCAATGTACAAAATTTATAATATATACAACGAACAAAACTCCTCAAGCTAAACACTACAAGATTTTGGAAATTACAAACTGACATAACAAAACAAATACAAATAACGATATGAAAACCGAGTGAAAATGAATTAACAAGTTGAAAAGTGAAGATTTGAAATTCAGAATATTTCCTTGTTTCAACTTGTTAAAACACAAATCACCACACACATAAACAAATACAAACAAACATGCTTGTTTTACGTTGTAAGCTCGACGCCTTTATTGTGCGGACTAGTAACCTCCTCTCGTCATGCCATGGTATTGTCACACTGCACAAACCTAAAGAAAGTTTCCTAACAATCACACAACAAACATTACGAAAACGAGACAATTTACAATAATACGTGAAAACAAAGAAAAACACATATATGCACAAGTATCATATACAAGTTAATATATAATTTCTATACAATATATAAATTAATTACAAAACTCAAAAACAAAAGAATTATCGCAATGCGAAAACAATAGAACTAATCCACGGCAACAACGCCATTTTATTGGAGCGTTATAGCGGCAAGCAATAAAAGTTTTGGAAATATTTATCCGGGAATTTATCGTGTCCACAAAGATTAGTTATTAAATTGTCGTTCGACAATCCACTCGTTAATGGTTTTGGGGATAAACGGGTTGAAAATAAAATGTTATCAACAAGAAATAAATGTAAACAAAAATAAAAACTAAGGAAGAACTTATCAAGTCTGCATATTATCTACTCATCAAAGACATAAATCTACCGACCAGTTACATTCAACCTAATAATACTCATCAATTTCACTATGTATCACTCACAACCTAAGTCATTTCTAACCCAAATTAAGAGACCGACTATATCACCAAGGAAATAATCTCTCTACCTCTTCAACAACACAGAAGACAACTATGTAATCGCATTAACGATATCTCAAGACAGCACAAACACACAAAGGAATTAAGCTCTAATACCCAAGTAGATGTCAGCTCTAAATCTATCTCTAGAGTTCAGAAACTAACAGATAATCATCCTAGATAAGAATCTAAGTAGTATATGTCTATAACAACTCAAATCTCTAGCACAAAGCAAAAATCTAAGACAACAATCAACACAGATTTGTAAAGCAAATTTAATATAATGCCATGGGAGACAAATATACATAAGTTTAGAGTAAATACATGTACAAACCCAACTAATAGAGAAAACACAAAGAGGAAGAGAAATGAACCACAAATCTTCTAGATTGTCAGAGTCGGTCGAAGAGCAATCCACCCCGGATCATCCGTGAGCAAGCTCCATAGTTTTTATATAAGCTAATCCACTATAAAAATGAGGTTGGTAGAGTTGGGACAACAGGAACTCACCCCTAAAACCACCCCCAACAAAAATGAAACAAAATGAAATATAAACAAACTTTGTTCCGCACGCATCGCCTGGCGACGACTTCTATACACTTGGCCCAAACTACGCCACGTCCTCATTTGATGAAAAATATCTAACATCGCCCGACGACTCTCCTTATTTTCTCCTGGCGACCAAGACGTGAAGCAAGGCAAAGGCAACAAGGAAATTGGCTCTTCTGGCCCACTATCTCCTGACAACAGGCATTTCGCCTGGCGACACTTGACAGTCCAACAACTTCTGTTGTTTTCCTGCATAACTTCCTCTGGCTCCAATCTTCGTCTTATTCCTTTATTAATCCAAAAATGCATCTAGGAGCTTTATTCCTCTTGCTCTAAAATGCTCAAATACCTACAAAACATATACAAAACTTAATCAAACGATACAATATGTACATAAAATGCAATTAAACGTATTTTCAATGAAAAGCGGCGTTATTCAACCGAAATTACAAACAAAGAGTTGATAAGTGCAATAAAAAGTGTATACAAAATAACTACACTTTTGCACTTATCACGAACGTCTCCTGAAGTTGACCCAGGAGAAAAAGAACAACAAAAGTTAGTAAAGCTCAACCAGCCCACACGTCTTGGTCCTATTACCAAGCCGACCAAGGACGGGTCGAGCAGTTCGTCGGGTCCTCGTGATAATGTTTCGCGCGCGTCCGCAATGGGATAGAAGAGGGGTCTCCCTAACGGCGTACCTGTGGATTTGATTTATGAGGTGTCAGCTGCTCGAGCCTTCACCCTTCCTACTTGCTTTGTCGATAAAGACTTCTTCGAAGGTTTCCCTTGATTGTGTCTAATGGTGAATCTGATGTCATCAGATGCCTTGATGAGGAAGGTAGAAGGAATCATCTAGCCTCGGGAATGGTCGGTCTGATGAAGGTCATAGAGATGGTTGTCGTCCTCGCAGGTGAGGGTGCCAGCTCTTCTTCCCTGGTGAGCAAACTGGAATCAGAGAAGGCGGCTCTCCAGGAAAAGGTGCGAAAGTTGAAAGCCTCCCTTGAGCAAAGCGAGGAAAAGTTTTGGGGGCAGACTGGAGATTTGGCAAGAGAGAGGGAGAAGGGGGTCAAAGCCTCAAAGGAAAGGAACTCCTTACTGCTCGAGAGGGAATTCCTGGAGAAGGAGGTCGCTGACTTAAAGGTTGTCATGTTGTTCGCAGAAGATGAGCCCGAGGGGGTGGCCAACTTGAAGACACGCTCTGACCGACGGTTTTGAGACAATGATGGTTCAGCTGTCCGTACTGAATCTGGGTCTCAACACTGAAGTTCCTGGGTTTTTGTCTCAATTAGTTGATGGTAAGGTGGTCCCTGCTTCGGATTCTCCTGAGCTAGAGATTGAAGTGAGTACTCTGTGGAGCACTAGTGTTTTCTTGATAACTTGGTTGTTTATATTTGAGGCCTGCGTTCCTGTAATCTTGTAATATTTAGACAACTTCGGCCTTCATGGTCGGCATTTATAAATGTTTTTATTTTGCCTCTATGATTTTGTTAAATATTTGCTTATCATTGTGCTTGACTTGTTTGTTTCATGAAATATGGAATTTTCATGAGTGGAGATTTGTGCTCGACCTTAGTTGTGGCCAACACATCTTAGGATGTGCTGAGGGGGAGGAGTAGGAATCCAAGGTGTAAGTGTTTGCTTGTTGGCATTAATTTTTGGTAAAACCAGATTTGCGAATGTCATGACTGATGTCATAACATTCTGGGATAAAGACAAATTCTGCAGAAGGAATGTTCTACAGGAACAACTCAGTATGAGTGAATATCATGATGATTAAGCTATGATCATATATACTGAATTCTACCAAAATCAGTGAGCAGGATACATGATGTCATAACCAATGTTAAGACATCCTGTACTGATCAAGTTATTGTGCAGATTTATTGTTCCTGGGAATTTTCAGGAATCTGGTGTGCTATTTTGAGTTGAAGTATATTGACTAGATCAGATGCTCACGTGGATATTAGGTTAACCTTACTTAACCCTAATCTGTTATGATGAAAGAACAAGACCAATTCTTTAGGTTAACTTGGGTTAACCCTAGCTATTTTTATGGAAGCCCAAAATGAAGAATAGACTGCATATATATTTCTCACAAATCCTAATGGTGTGCAGCGCTTTTTAGAGAAGATAAATAAGGCATTTTGTAGTTGTGATAGTTTTAGTAATTACTGTGAGCCAAGCAATTATCACTTGATAAGTGACTTGGAGTAGTATTTGGTTGTAAGGGTTGTTTATCACTCAAAGCTTTAAAGCACGAGTGTTGTATCTCTTGATTAAAGCTTTGAAGCAAAATCAAGCGTGTGTATTGAAGAATGTCTTTATAATCTTATTAATCAGTAGATTAGTATCACTGCCGTGATTGAGGGGGAGTGAGTAGGAACTCAGGTTTAAGTAGGACTTAGATTGAAGTTGCATTGGGTAGGTCTTAAGTGAAGGAGATAAACTGGTTGGTTTATTCCTAAATTAATACCTCTTATAGTGAATTTCCTCCATGGCTTGGTAGCCCCCAGATGTAGGTGTTGTTATACACTGAACTGGGTTAACAATTGATTGTGTTCTTTACTGTCTTTTAAATTACTGTTTGGTTTGTGTACAATTTGTTAGATACGGTGTCATAATATTCACTATGACATTAAGTATTTGTTGCCAAAATTTCAATTGGCATCAGAGCAGGCACCCTGCCTGTCTTTCTGGGTGAGACCTAGGGATATTATTTTCTGGTAATATGGACAAGGAAGGAGGATTTGGGAACAGACCACCTATTCTGGATGGATCAAACTATGACTACTGGAAACGTCATATGATTGCCTTCTTGAAGTCACTGGACAATAAAGCTTGGAGAGCTGCTGACAAAGGATGGAACCATCCCACCATAACTGGGAAAGATGGGACGACTAGTCTGAAACCTGAGGAAGAATGGAGCAAAGAAGAAGAAGAGTTAGCCCTGGGTAACTCTAAAGCATTGAATGCCTTGTTCAATGGAATTGATAGAAACATATTCAGACTAGTACATCAATGTGAACTGGCCAAGGATGTTTGGGACACTCTCAAAACCACCCATGAGGGTACATCCAAAGTAAAAATGTCAAGACTTCAGATGCTCACTACCAAATTTGAGAATCTAAGGATGAAGGAAGATGAGACCATTCATGAGTTTCACATGAACATCTTGGAAATTGCCAACACTTCAGGAGCATTGGGAGAAAAGATGTCAGAAGAAAAGTTGGTGAGAAAGATTCTCATATCCTTGCCTAAAAGGTTTACAATGAAAGTGACTGCTATAGAGGAAGCTCAGGATATCTGCAACTTGAAGGTTGATGAACTCATTGGGTCACTTCAGACATTTGAGATGGGGATCAGTGACAATGTTGACAAGAAAAACAAGAGCATAACCCTTGTATCCAATACTGAAGATGAAAGCAAGGAGAGTGATGAAGAGAATATATCAGAAGCTATAGCTATGCTTGGAAGGCAGTTCAACAAACTCATCAAGAGAATGGACCCAAAGTCAAGGTCAAATGTCAAGAACATTTCCTCTGACATTAGCAGATCCTATGACTCAAGCATAAGAACTAAGTCTGAAGAAAAGGGAAATCAAAGCAGAGGAATCCAATTCCATGGATGTGAAGGATATGGGCATATTCGAGCTGAATGTCCTACCTTTCTAAAGAAACAAAAGAAAGGAATGTCTGTTACTTGGTCTGATGGTGACTCATAAAGTGACTCTGAAGAAGAATCTGCTAAACTAGTTACTGCACTATCTGGTGTTTGTAACTCTGATAATGATTCTAGTGACGAGGAAGTGGCATTTGAAGAACTTGCTAACTCCTACAAGAAGCTATGTATCAGAAGTGCTGAAGTCTGTCAGCAAAATGAGAAACAGAAAAAGCTCATAGTGAAGTTGGAGGCTGAGAAGAAGGCAGACAATGCTACTATAAGCCATCTCAAAGGTGAAGTTCTAATGTTGAACTCCAAACTTGATCAGATGACTAAGTCTGTCAAGATGTTAACAACTGGAACTGACAAGTTGGAAGAAATCCTTCAGGCTAGACAAAATGTAGGAAACATGTTTGGTCTAGGATTTGTGGCTGCAAAGAAATCTGTTGTTGACAAGAAGAAGACCAGGCCTGATAAACAAATGTCAAAGCAGATGTCACAACATAGGACTCAACATCAAGAACAGAGAAATATGAAGAAAAAGTATCAAAGATGGAGATGTCATTATTGTGGGAGGTTTGGTCACATAAAGCCATTCTACTTCAGATTATATGGATATCCTAATCAGACCCCATATGTCAAACCTAAGACTAACAAGGCACCATATACTCAACAGTAGAAGAAAAAGACTACAACCCTGATAGCTCACCCCTACCTTAAAGTTTCTGCCAAGGAAGACTGGTACTTTGACAGTGGATGCTCTAAACACATGACTGGAATCAAGAATCTGCTGAATGATGTCAAACCTCATACTACTAGTTATGTCACTTTTGGAGACAGTGCTAGAGAAGAAATCAAAGGATTTGGAAACTTGGACTGCCATGGAGTTCCAAACCTAAATGAAGTGTTGCTGGTAAATGGTTTGACTGCTAATCTCATAAGTATCAGTCAATTATGTGATCTAGGATTCAAGGTCAAATTCACCAAGTCTGAATGTCTTGTAACTAATGAAAAACAAGAAGTTGTAATGAGAGGAGTCAGATCAAAAGACAACTGTTACTTATGGGAGTATGAGAACACTAACTACTCTTCTGTGTGCTCTATAGCCAAAGAAGAAAAGGAAGTGAAACTGTGGCACCAAAAACTTGGTCATTTACATCTTAGAGGGATGAAAAAGATCATATCCATGGAGGCTGTCAGAGGGATTCCAAGGCTTCAGATTGATGAAGGGAGAGTCTGTGGTGAATGTCAGGTTGGAAAGCAAACTAGAATGTCACATCCAAAGACAAGACATCTGACCACCTCTAAGGTGCTAGAACTTCTACATATGGATCTGATGGGTCCCATGCAGGTGGAAAGTCTTGGTGGAAAGAGATATGCCTATGTTGTTGTGGATGATTTTTCCAGATTCACCTGGATAAACTTCATTAGGGAAAAGTATGATGTATTTGATGTATTTAAGGAATTTTGCAAAAGAATTCAAAGAGAAAAAGAAGGATGCATTTTCAGAATCAGAAGTGATCATGGTAAGGAATTTGAAAATAGTAAGTTTGATGAGTTCTGTTCCTCAGAAGGGATCAATCATGAGTTCTCTTCACCTATAACTCCTCAACAAAATGGAGTTATGGAAAGGAAAAACAGGACTATACAGGAATCTGCTAGAGCAATGATACATGCCAAGAAGCTTCCTATTCATTTTTGGGCTGAAGCTATGAATACTGCCTGTTATGTCCACAACAGGTTCACCTTGAGAAAGGGAACATCATCCACCCTTTATGAACTATGGAAAGGAAGAAAGCCTACAGTGAAGTACTTCCATGTCTTTGGGAGCAAATGCTATATTCTGACAGATCGTGAACAAAGGAGAAAGATGGACCCTAAAAGTGATGAAGGAATATTCCTAGGATACTCTACCAACAGCAGAGCATATAGGGTGTTCAATTCTAGGACCAAAGTTATGATGGAGTCTATAAATGTCATAGTTGATGATCACCATGAGGAAACAAATGTCCCATATGATGTTGAGACATTCTTTGAGACTTCAACACAAGTGTCTAAAAAGGATGATGTGCCTAATCCTACTCCATCAGAGTCTGAATCAAAGGAAGATAACAAAGATCCTTCCATCAGAATTCAGAAAGATCATCCTAAGGAACTCATCATAGGAGATCCTAACAGTGGAGTCACTACAAGATCTAGAGAAATCATCACAAACTCTTGTTTTGTGTCTAAGATTGAACCAAAAAATGTTAAAGAGGCTTTGATTGATGAATACTGGATTGGAGCAATGCAAGATGAATTAAACCAGTTCAAGCAACATGAAGTATGGGAGTTAGTCCCTAGACCAGAAGGAACAAACATCATTGGCACAAAGTGGATCTACAAGAACAAGTCAGATGCTGAAGGAGTTGTCACCAGGAATAAGGTAAGGCTTGTTGCTCAAGGATACACTCAAGTTAAAGGGGTTGATTTTGATGAGACTTTTGCTCCTGTAGCCAGACTGGAATCAATCAGACTTCTCTTGGGAGTTTCTTGTCTCCTTAAGTTCAAACTGTTTCAGATGGATGTGAAGAGTTCCTTCCTAAATGGGTACTTAAATGAGGAAGTGTATGTGGAACAGCCTAAAGGATTTATGGATCCAAACTGTCCTGATCATGTCTACAAATTGAGGAAAGCATTATATGGTCTGAAACAAGCTCCTAGAGCTTGGTATGAAAGGTTGACAAAGTTCCTCACTAACAAAGGATACATGAAAGGAGGTTTGGATAAAACTCTTTTTGTCAAGGATGAAGGAGGAAAGATAATGGTAGCTCAAATTTATGTTGATGACATAGTGTTTGGAGGAATGTCAGATAAAAGGGTTAAACATTTTGCTAACCAGATGCAAGTTGAATTTGAAATGAGCCTCATGGGAGAATTGACCTGCTTTCTTGGACTACAAGTCACACAGATGGAAGACTCAATTTTTCTGTCTCAAAGCAAGTATGCAAAGAATATTGTCAAGAAGTTTGGGATGGAGAATGCCAGTCATAAAAGGACTCCTGCACCTACTCATTTAAAGTTGTCCAAAGACACAAGTGGGGCAAATGTGGATCAAAGCTTGTACAGAAGCATGATAAGAAGTCTGCTATACTTAACAGCCAGCAGACTTGACATTGCCTTTGTAGTTGGAGTATGTGCAAGATACCAGGCTGAACCTAAAGTAAGTCACATCAACCAGGTGAAAAGAATTCTGAAGTATGTGAGTGGAACTTATAATTATGGCATGCTGTACTCTCATGGATGTGAACCAATTATGTTTGGTTATTGTGATGCTGATTGGGATGGTAGTGCTGATGATAGAAAGAGCACCTCTGATGGATGCTTCTTTTTGGGAAATAATCTTGTTTCTTGGTTCAGCAAGAAACAAAACTGTGTGTCTCTATCTACTGCTGAAGCTGAATACATAGCAGCTGGTAGCAGCTGTTCTCAAATGATCTGGATGAAACAGATGCTGACTGAGTATAATGTCATATAAGATGTCATGACATTGTAATGTGACAATTTGAGTACTATTAACATGTCCAAGAATCCTATACAGCACAGCAGGACTAAGCATATTGACATTAGACATCACTTCATTAGAGATCTTGTGGAGGAGAAGGTGATTAAGCTGGAACATGTTGCCACTGAACTACAACTGATATTTTTACCAAGGCACTTGATGCTAGTCAGTTTGAGAATTTAAGGGGCAAGCTGGGTATTTGCCAATATGAAGAGATGTAGCAATTAATTGTGCTTAATACAAGGTTTGAAAGAGATATTTTAATCAAGTTTATTCTGATTGGGCTAATCATTGGTTTCCCTCTTTCTTTCCAAAAGTTTAAGAAGAGGAATAGACATATTTATATCTCCCTCTTCTCAGTTTGCTGCATCACTCTCCATTCCCTCAAAAGAAAATTTCACACTCGATGTCACTTGTATTCTCAATCTCTCAAGATGTCTCAACAATCTGTGTCATCATCTTCATCAAAGGCAACTGCATCTTCCTCACCTACTAACACCGAACCTAGGGCAAACGTAAACCCCATGGATGCTGATGTTCTTGAGGTAACTCCACTTCGTGCAATGGCAGCTGATCCTACTAAGGTCAAGAAGCTGCGAACCAGACATGCAAGAAGATCACAAGCTTCTCCCTCTGGTAAATCTTCTCAACCATCATCCTCTGTTCCTCCAGAGATAGCTAATAGGGAAGGTTCTGCTTATGTGCATCAAGCTATTGCCAGACTAGTCACTAGGATTCTTAATGAGAATCACTCTGTTCCTGGTGTATCTGTACCATTGAACCAAGAAACTGCTAGCCCTAATTTAGAAAGTGATCCCAATGTCACTCAGAATGTTGATACACCTGATGACAACATTGAGAAATCTCCAGAGAAACCTGATGATCACCAGACCCCTACTGACAAGGCTGTTGAACCTCCTGTCATTGATGCTGATGAAGAACAACATGATGGTTCTGCAAGAAGCTCACCAGAAGATGCTGCTGAAAATAGTGCTTCCTCAGGGGATGACAGTACCTGAAGCTCTGTGTTTGCTGAGTTGTAAAGATTGATGTTGGAACTTGCTGCTGCTATTTGATACCTTCTCTCTGTTTCTGTGTATTTTGGATTTCCTTTTGATGATTGTATAACTTGAAGTACTAGATCCTTTGGCCTCTTTATGTCTAAAAAGGGGGAGAAGTAATTGTGGTTCTACTGCATGTTGCTTCTACATTCTAATCTCTGATTGTTTAGGGGTTTTAGCCAAAAATTTGCCAAAGGGGGAGTTTGTAAGTGCTTGCTTGTTGGCATTAATTTTTGGTAAAACCAGATTTGCGAATGTCATGACTGATGTCATAACATTCTGGGATAAAGACAAATTATGCAGAAGGAATGTTCTACAGGAACAACTCAGTATGGGTGAATATCATGATGATTAAGCTATGATCATATATACTGAATTCTACCTAAATCAGTGAGCAGGATACATGATGTCATAACCAATGTTAAGACATCCTGTACTGATCAAGTTGTTGTGCAGATTTATTGTTCCTGAGAATTTTCAGGAATCTGGTGTGCTATTTTGAGTTGAATTATATTGACTAGATCAGATGCTCACGTGGATATTAGGTTAACCTTGCTTAACCCTAATTTGTTATGATGAAAGCCCAAGACCAAGTCTTTAGGTTAACTTTGGTTAACCCTAGCTATTTTTATGAAAGCCCAAAATGAAGAATAGACTGCATATATATTTCTCACGAATCCTAATGGTGTGCAATGCTATTTAGAGAAGATCAATAAGGCATTTTGTAGTTGTGATAGTTTTAGTAATTACTGTGAGCCAAGCAATTATCACTTGATAAGTGACTTGGAGTAGGATTTGGTTGTAAGGGTTGTTTATCACTCAAAGCTTTGAAGCACGAGTGTTGTGTCTCTTGATTAAAGCTTTGAAGCAAAATCAAGCGTGTGTACTGAAGAATGTCTTCATAATCTTATTAATCAGTAGATTAGTATCACTTCTGTGATTGAGGGGGAGTGAGTAGGAACTCAGGTTTAAGTAGGACTTAGATTGAAGTTGCATTGGGTAGGTCTTAAGTGAAGGAGATAAACTGGTTGGTTTATTCCTAAATTAATACCTCTTATAGTGAATTTCCTCCCTGGCTTGGTAGCCCCCAGATGTAGGTGTTGTTATACACTAAACTGGGTTAACAATTGATTGTGTTCTTTACTGTCTTTTAAATTACTGTTTGGTTTGTGTACAATTTGTCAGATACACTGTCATAACATTCACTGTGACATTAAGTATCTGTTGCCAGAATTTCACAAGGAAACAAATTCAAGGTCGTGGTTGGGGTCTTGATTTTGTGGCGTGAACTACCCATTGCAAGCTAGGTGTTTTTCCTGTTGGACACTTCGACAGCGAAGCTCAATCGAGGTGTCCCTGTCGGGCTAAGGTTCTACTCAAGAAATGAACAACAAACCCGTCTTTCATTAATGATTGGAGGCTATGTCCGTACCTGGACATGCCTCCATGGTCGAGCGCATCCTCTCTTCTATCAGAGAGGAACAGTCGACTACTAAGGCCCATCGTTTAACAAGGACCTATCTGTAATATTGCTTCAACTTTGTAGAATTCCATGGTAGAGGTAGAGGTTCTCCACTTAGTTGTTCGAGGTAGTATGCTCTGGTACTCATAGCTCTGTGGATGCGGTACGACCCTTCCCAGTTTGTGGCCAGCTTTCCTTCATGGGAATCTTTCTGATTTCTCTGCAAGACTAGGCTGCCGACCTGGAATTCACGTTTTATGACTTTGCTATCATGGCGAAGGGATAAATGTTGTTTTAGTGTTTCTTCGCGAAGAGATGCTCCTGATCGGATTTCCTCAACCAAGTCGAGCTCTTTCCTTAGGGCCTCTTTATTTAGTTCCTCATCTAGAGGGACTTTAATTCGCCTGGACGACTCTGTGATTTCCACAGGGATGACTTCTTTGGTGCCATAAGTCATCCTGTTGTACCCCAAAATTTGCCCTCGCATTTTCTCAAGAAATCACAGCTTCAGGCGTTTCCTGATTTTTCAGATTGGCTCAAGAATCGGACAAACGGACTTTTCTCGTCAGTCAAACAAAAATTAGGGTTTTATTGATTTTCAGGGCCCTGGATGTTTCACACAGTTGGTTTAGGGTTTTTGGTTGATTTTGGCTCAACTTCGATCAGGCGAACGTTTCTTTGGCATTTAATCAGGAATTAGGGTTTTTGGGCACATTCTCAGAAGGATTTAAATTCCACAGCACTTTGCAAGTTATTCCGAGATTCGGGTTGAATTCGCATTGTTTGATTTAATCAGTAAAAGAAGGCAGTTGGTTTGAATTCACGTTCGTTTGATTGAACCAGTCAAAAGATATATGCAGTTTGGATTTACAGTGCTTGGTAAGAAATTAGTAAGAAAGGAATGCGTCTGATCAGTTATTGCGTTTGACTGTGCGTTGCTTTGGATGATGGAGGCGCCAAGTTCATTTATTTTGATCAACGTAGAATCAATGTTTAGTTGATTATTTATTATTCTAAGGATTAAATATCTGAAATTTAATTTTCATTTATTTTAATTTAAGGAACTATAAATAATAAGTAAATAATTGAAAAGGGATAAAAAAGAATTAAATGGATCAATAGAATTTTTATTTCATATTTAAACATTTGTTACAATTATTATTTAGATACAAGTATTCATTTACGAAGTATTTATAATAATAATAGTTACAATGATTAAATTGAAAATAAAACTATCCTATTTTTCTAAATATTTTCTAAGTCCCCAATTCTTCAATCTTCATCCTTTGCTCCCCTCCATTCAAATTATTCATCTGCAATAAATAAATAAAAAGGAGAAAAGTCAAAAAGCAGATAAATAAATAATGACAGATAAATAAAAGACAAGTCATCATTAAAAGCAATCGGCCGGGATCAGTTGACCCTCTCTGCAAATCACGGGATTTCTCCCGGTTCACAAGTAGGGGTGAAAAATATTTGCAAATTAAAGATGAATGCACAAATATAAAAATTGCACAATTCAAAAGATGGTCAAACTGCATAGCTTCAAACAGTGGTGCAAATCAAACTATGAAGGCAAACAGATTGGTCTAACTAAAGACACAAATATCATCAATACTGTCAAGAAGCGTACAACATAGAAAGGAGAAGACAAAATATGCAGTATTCAACATGTATTGCAAGCAAGATATCAATGCATCATTTCCCTAGGCCAATTTGCTTTTTCAGAATTTATGCATAATAAGCAATTTAATATGCTTAAATATTGGAAAGAGAGAGAAGAAAAGAGGAGAAGTGTGGGCTTACTGTTTGGCTTTAGGCATAAAGAAAATATAGAAAGCAAAACTGCAATAAGACAGTGAGGCTGAAGGCTAAAAGAAGCATATATCAGTGCTACCCAAATTAGACAGAGATATACAGCAGAAGTAATCACAAAATAGGAAATGCCAAAACCTTGCAAGTCTGCCCAGTAGCTTGACCCAAGAAAAAATGCCAAAACCTTGCAAGTCTGCCCAGTAGCTTGACCCAAGAAAAGATGCCAAAGTTTGAGATATTCAAAAAGATCCTAGGCGCCAAGGGACCAAGGGGCTGGAAGACAAAAAACAAATATAAAAATTGCAACAACAAAGCCATACCAGGAACAGATATCAAAAAACAAAAACCCACACAAAAAATAGATACAAACTGCATAAGCCCTCCAACCTAAAAGACCTACTGTCATAACCATAACAAAAGCCCTCCAACCTGTGAAGCTTCAAAAACAACAAAATCCTGCATATGCCATAAATCCCAAAGCCTGCTGAAACCTCAAAAAACAGATAACCTGTCAAAAAGCCTAACATGAAGCCTGAAGCCTCAAGCCTCACCTCGCCTGAAGCCTAACATAAACCAGAAAAACCCCAAACCTGATTGAGCCATCAAACCAATATCACAAAAAAAACCATTCAAAACCTGGCCTAAACCATTCAAAACCTGGTCTGATATCCAAAACCATACCAGCATAAACAACATACCAGCCAAGAGCTAGCAAGGCCGTCAACCTGAAATCTCAAACCTCAAGCAAAAACCTGTTAAGGCTGTAAACCAGACAAACCTGCTCTAAGCTTGCCATAAGCCTAAAACCTCAAGCAAAAACCTGTCAAGGCCATCAAAACTGCTAAGCCATTAAACCTGTCAAAAGCCTAACACACCATCAAGCCCCTGTAAGACCAATTCACCCAACCAATAACCCTCTAAGCCCTCAGAAAGATATCATCACAGGGCAATCAAAAAGCAAGCAACATAAGCATACGAGCAAAGAAGGCAACCATCAAGCTCAACAGTTTCAAAGGCAAGCTCAAGGCAACAAGTCAGAAGAAGAGAGAAAATCTAAGGCAACATAAACAGAAGGCAAGCCAACGAGGAGAAGAGATAAAGAAGAGGAAAAGGTTTTCAAGTCATCATCAAACCCTAAAGAGACAAAGATACAAACCAGATTTCCCCAAGCAAGCTAGCTTCACAATCACGTTCTCTCCGCCGTCGAGCCCTCCAAAACGCCTCCTAACCATCTCCTCCAACGAAGGTAACTGTTTCTTTTCTTCTCTTCGCACCTTGAACAAAAAGGACATAAATGGTCAGAATCAATAACAAAACTTAATCGAAATCGGAATACAAATTAAACATGCAAGACTTAAAGTTCAAAAACCCTAAAATGTGTTGAAATGGAAATATCACCTTACAGCCTCGTTGGACCGAAGAGGGAGAGGAGATGATGATGGCGTTGGTGGCTTGGGCGAAAGGGGAAATTCAGAAACGCGTAAACGAAGAAGGACGCGAAGAAGACAAGCACGAATGGCGCCGTTCGCTGTAACCTACAGCGTTTCCATAATGAACAACATTCAGTGAACCCTAACAAAAACTAATTGTCTCAAGCAAATGGGCTTTGCCCCAACCATCTATGCCTAAGCCCATTAATTTCCAGTTAACACCCCTCATTCGTGGCTCTTTTGTTCTGGGCCACCATAATCCTCCAAGCCCATTTCTTTTATACATAAACTCAACCATTTCTCTTTTTAATTAAAATACTTCAATACATTAATACTAAAATACTAAAATACACTTTTCTATATACCTAATTTAATTAATTTAAAACATTTTTTTATATATATTAAACACAAATACATAAAAATATATTTTTATTACACAAAATAATTAAGATTGAAAACTTTTTTCTTTTCCTTTAATTAAAATTTTCTATTTTGTACATAATAGATAAATACATTTTTGCATAATTTAAATACTTAAGCATTTAATTAAAATACATTTTTTCTAATTTAATCCTTGATTTTTATTTAAAACATACTTTTTGTACATAACAAATAAAGATACATTTTATACATAATTTAATTAGAATTTAAAACATTTAAGTAAAACATTCTTTTTTGTACATATTAAAGAAAATACAAGATTATTAATTAAATTAAATAAACACTTAGTTTTTCTTTAGGTCAAAATAATACTCAATACACATTAATTTCACATTGTCGCACCTGTAAATAATTACATATACAAATACACATATGCACGTACACTTACACAATATACTTGCATTTTGATACATTATACATTTGCTTACATTGACATTCGTTACATTTACATTTGATTGGTTCAATTTGGTTAATTTATTGGACACTATGTTCCTAAGTCTCATCCCCATTCATAAATTTGTACCCCCACTCCCGGATACTTATTTTGTAATAGCGTAGATTTTACATTTTCGCAATTTACCGCTTTCAATTATACCATGATTAGACCTAGGGTTTGCATGTACATAAAATCAAACGCTAGATAACCTAATACAAGACAAATACATGAAATCAATACACAATCACACTTGCACACCCTAGGGTAATCCCACATGTTGCCTTCCAAAATGGGCCATGCTTGCACGTCTAGTATCTTTGGCAAAACGAATTCAAATGATCATAAGCCCCTCGATGATGCTTTCGAATGTTGCCTAAAATGGAATGATCATAGTCCCTTTAAAACAAATTGCCAAAGACACTTGGCATCATTGCATTCATGGTCCATACGATGACCCGCGCCCGTCCCGAACAAACTTCCTAAACGCAAGATTGTCCACCAAATTCAATGGTGGAACAAAATTGTTAAAAAGGGTTAAAACATAACAAAAAACCTTTGAGTACAATAGGGTAGATAAAACTCTTAGTTACTTGAGACCCACTTGCAAAAACACTTGCCTTCTTTTCAAAAACCACAATCCACAACACTTTCAAAACAAACTCTCAAAAACATTTGAAACATCTTTTCGAAAAGATACACGCCTTTGTAAAATATTCGAGTAAAGAATTGTTACAAGGTTAGCCTAAGACAAGGCATCTTCTTCCAAAACATTTTCAAAAAACACTCACACATACACCATTTTTAAGCAATCATAAATCAAACTGATCTAAAAAACCAAGTAACTAAGAGCCCATGGATAACCATGGATGAAAAGGGTGCTAATACCTTCCCTTTTCATAATCTACCCCCCGGACCCACGAAATATCTCAAAAGGTTTTTGCTGTGCTTTTTCAACCTTTCCTTTAGGATAAAATAAAAAGTCGGTGGCGACTCTTGCTCAACCGCACAAGTGCGAATACGAACGCAAAACTCACAGTCAGTTCTCCCACCGTATCACACATCCGAAATGGGGTCTCACCAGTCGTCGAGTGTGGTATTGTTCGGTATGCCCATAGGACACTATACATCCCTTCGACCCACCCCCTTTTGTCTTCTACTAATCTGCACTTGAGTCCTCGTAAGATGAATCTATTTGCGATATCAGTTTGCCCATTGGTGTAAGTGCCTTTGTTTAGGATTGGCTCATTTCTTGTAAAACAAATAGTAACAACAATAATGTAATGTAATGTAATGTAATGTACAATAGGAACAGCCTGAAAATCCTATTGTAAATGCCTAAACATGCTGTGTTGATTTAAATCAACATCTGGAACAACATGTCTCAAGAGATGTCATAACATCATACCAGACATCAAGCTACTGAACTGTCAAGTCTGATGCAGTTCTGTTCCTGAAGTTATGCAGAATATTCTGCCAAATAGAATGCATAACAAGTAGCGAAAATTGAAGGCATATGTGGAGCCCTAGAAGATTCAATCAGAAGCTAAGGATAAGGAGAAAAGCTCGATTGAAGACCTAACTTACAACAGAAGTTTTCTGCTTACTTTATGCAGGCCGTTAAAGCTGCATTGCTGGCATATGAAGGCCCAAATCCAGTTGGGTAAAAAGGGTTATAAATAGAAGTATTGTAACCTAATTTATGGATGTCGTGGATTGACAAGATGTAATCATTAGGGCTAGTTTTGTTGTGAACCACCCGGGCTGTGGGATGGTCACTATACTCCTTGAAACCTGTAGGTTAGAGGATGTATGCATTGTACTTGATTGAAGCTTTTAAGCATGATCAAGATGTGTAATGGAAGAGTAACTTCTGAACAGTTTATGTACTGTAGAAAGTTATCACTGCGGTGATTGAGGGGGAGTGAGAGGGGTCTCATATCTAGGATTGGATCTTAGGTAAAAGTGTCATTGGGTAGTGATTAAGTGAGAAGGCTGTCAACGGGTGTGTTGACTGTAGGGTCTTTGAATTGATACTACTAATAGTGAACTTTATCCCTGGCTTGGAAGCCCCCAGATGTAGGTTGGTTGAACCGAACTGGGTGAACAATTCTGTGTGTGGTTTACTTTCTGCATTGGATATTTGTTTGATGTCACAGCATTCCTCATGACATCAATGTATATGATTAATCTTAACTGCTATGAACTTCAGTAAATCAGAACCTGTGACTGTTGTAGAACAGATATCAAGAGTACAGCCTATTCTACCTGTACAACACTTAATGTCAGATCAGATGTCTTAACGTTCCATTAGACATCCTGAGTCTGTGACATACCAGGAATTTCAATTGGTATCAGAGCAGGCATCCTGTCTGTCTCTGGATGAGATCCATGGGGGATACTTTCCGGTTGTGTACAAGGTAGAATATTGTTTGAACCAGTGGTGTTCATATTGTCTGGTCCCTAGGAGTATGGACCAATTTGGGAGAAACTAGATCAGCTATGTTGAAGGAAGATGAAAGTGTTTGAACAAATTCAAAGACCTCATGTGGGAGTGAAGATTTTGGAGTGCATTGTTCAACCTGTATTCAGCACAGAGAAGAACATTATCAAAACCTTCATGCGGGAGTGAAGATATTGATAAGGCATCATATGTGTTTATAAAACCTTCTTTTAACTGAGCTGTAGAGTTGGGTCTAGAAAGTTGCTTGGTGAAGAAGCAAACAACTTGTAGGATTGATTTATTTTCAATCCTTATGTGTCATGCTTGCCATATGGAGTAAGCATTGTGTAAAGTCTGGTGAAGTACTGCTATTCCGCTGCATAGCTACTGATACAACCCCTAAAGTGAAAGAAGAACTCTAGGGTTATTATTTTGCAATCTATCAATAATGTCAAAGATACTTGAGATTTCCTCAAGTCCACTCATAAAGGCTTTTATTATTAGTATTAATGAGTATCAATTGATCAATGATTCTCATATACATCTGCAAGCTGCTTGAAGACCTTGAAGATTATCAAGGATGATGTGTTCCAAGGAGATGGAACTGATGTTCTTAAGGATGTTAGAACATCATGCAACTGCCAGTTGAAGAACAGATGTTCTGGGTGCTAAACACTTGTAATGTGAGTACATATGTTTGGAACCTACTCCTGATCTGGAAGAGGAGACATCTGCTTTGAAATAATTGATCAGGACACAATCAACAGGTCATCTACTCCAGTTGTGAGTTTAAGGGAGTATATGTGCTGAGCTAAATACACTTAAAAGGACTTTAAAGCTGTGATTTCCAGGTTTCCCCTCATGTGATGGATGATGGAACATCATTTCTGTGTCTTCAGCCAAGTAAATATGCTTAGCAAGCGTGAAGAAGTAATCAGTCAGGATCCTCTAGTGAGATTAGATAATTCTAACTGAATAAATGATGGAAGCAGAATCTTTATGTGATAAATATATGGAAATCAGAATCAAAAGTTCTAAAGCTTGTGATGACAAAGGATGTACAACATCACAACTGTTGAAGACATCAGTTGTTGAGGAAAGACAGATAAGTTCCAGATTTAGTGAACATCCTCATGATTGATAATGAAGTTTCTTCTAGTACAAGTTACAGAATATGGCAACCTGAAACTTGTACAGCAAGCAAACTAAGGACTCTTATTTTGAAACCCGTGGCAAATTCCAAATAAAGAGTACTTACTATGTGTCTAAAGTAAAGAGCTCAACAATGTATCCATAAAGAGGAAAGTTGGATAACATTTTGTTCAAAGGCAGTAGTATAATCAAGCTGATGTGAAAGGGAGTTCATCTTACCTTGTTCTGTAAGATGCTTGAGCTTATTTCTCATGATCCTAGTGATTTCCAAGGAGGACAGGAATAAGAACAGGTTATGTGGTTGTTATGGGTCTGATCTTAAAGGATGATTAGCTTATGGTGTACTCTTGTATCTTCTACAAGAAAAGTGTGCTTTGATTGCAATGGATGTTCATCCAAAACCATAGTATAAGCCAGGCTCATATGGTTGAGATCAATGTTGCAACATCATCTCAAACGAAGGGCCTCTTCAGCAAAGGAAGCTTGTAAGGAACAGTTGGCTCTTCATGCATGGAGCAGAAGATTGGTAGAATAATTATCCTACCTTGAGAAGGTAGCTTAATCTAACTATTAATGAATACTTTGACGGGAGACTAAGTATTCATTAGGATCTTGCATAAAAGATATATATAAGCACTTTGATGGGAGACTAAGTGTTTGTATAATATGCATGCAAGGCTGTATTCTGAACCTATTTCTCAGAACTTGGTAGAGAGTTTATTTCTCTCTAGGGTATTCTGGTGAGCAACTATTGCTGAAGATGAAGATCATACCTTTCATATGGGGAATATAAAAGGGCATCAATCCCCCGAATGTTAACTTCAGAACCCAAGCAGATAGGTTCTGATGTCCCAGATGATGCTGTAACATTATTATTGTTAGAAGTCTGTGGCAGAGACTTGGGGAATGTGTATCTTAATCCTTATTCAGAAGTGGCAATTCTATTGTTGGAATAAGTAGATTCTACTTGTGTTTAAGAGTAGTATGCTTAACAATGCATAACTACTACTGTGGTCTGAAGAATTTGCTAGTATCAGCAACTACTAGTAAATATATTTTTGAAAAGCTTGTAAGCACACTAAGAAGGTTGGAGGTTGGTTTCAGACTGTGGATACATGATTTCTCAGCCATCCAGAGAGTCATGATAAGTGTGGAAGTGCAAGGGCATGAATCAGAGATGTCCTTACTGTACTAAGACTGGTTCAGGGTGCTTGAAGTTACCACCTCAGAGCTAGTACTACTGGTTTCCACGCTACTGTTTTGATTGGCCTTAACAAGGGAAGTCACTGAGTGTTGCACTTTTCCCAATTACAATATACATTGAAGGGAGACTTTGTATATGTATTGTTGGACTTAATCTGAAGATCAGAAGTCAGAAGAGGACGGTGGTATGCTGATGTTTATGTGTTCTGATAATATGACATTGTGTACTTCTAAGTGAAGTCATGGATAATGTCTCAACATCAGGAGATTGAAGATTTGCTTTTGTTATTGGTCTGGGTTTAGGAAGAAAATCTCAGAGATTCTTAAAAGTGTCATAAGTGGCAGTTTTGATACTTTTGGAGCAATTTGGAAGATTCAGATCTACTATTGTGGTAAAAACTTCACTAGCTCTAGCAACTACTAGTAAATGGAGATCAGAAGAAGTAAATCAGATATATTCAGCATATGTTCAAGGGGTTCTCTTACTACAAGAAATAGAAGTGGCATCTGAATTTGGTGTATTAGAACTAATCTGTGATGTCTTGTGAATCATCTTGGAGTCTTCTGGTTTATTATTTTGCTGTCTGGAAGAAGGTAGAAAGTAATTGTGTTGGATCTCAGCAACACTTAAGAAAGCATGATTGATGGCCATGCTTAATGCTACTAGTCTCTTGCTACTAGCTGGTTAAAGTGTCCTTCTCTGTGCCTAACTGAGAGAAGTAAAAAGAAGGCTGCTGTTGTTGAAGAATGTAAGGTAATGTCTAAGTAAGTGTCATGACATTACCAACGACATTGCAAACCTTGGGGAAATCAAGAAGAATACGTGGAAAATAACTTCAACACGTCATTGGTATTTTGTTTCCTAGAAGGAATAAATCTTCAGCGTTAAAAGTCGGTCAAAGGCTGATTTTATTCAGGAATTGTTTTGACCCAAACTTATGCATGTATTAGGACTGGTTCTTTTGGCAGAAACAAACAAATGCATGCACAGTCAGTCTGAAATATGCAACAACTTTAACAGGTATCCTTGACCAAGATTTTATATTGCCATCTTCTTGAACCTGTTATCTCTTTATATAAACTCCTGTCACACATTCTTTTCTCTCACAACCATCATGGGGTTTGTACGGATCTGGGAAAACTGTTCTTGGATCTGGTTTTGTGAGGGCTTTCTTTGTCAATTTTTGGCCAAAAAGGGGGAGAAAGGGTACTGTTACTATTTGACATTGCCCTCGTTGCAGCAGCTACTCAAAATTTTGATCACAAAGACTTGTCACAAATTCAGCAGAAATTCAAATGGCGTGAATTTCTTTGTGACTTGTGATCTGAGTTATGAACACAGTTGTGACCTGTGTTCTGAGTTACAAGGGAGATATTCTGGTCACTCCTTAAAGGTTCTCTGATGCCTCTGAAAGGATAGTTTATCTCCCACGGTCCTCTTTTTCCACCACCAGTGACAAGAAATGGTTCGTGGTCTAAAAGGGAATGAGGTGCATCCTCTTCCTCCTGTGCTTCAAGAGGTCCTGAATGGTTAGTGTGGTTACAACCAAAGATGTCAAGATCAATGTCAAGACACTCTTCTGTGTGTATCCTGAACACTTTTATTTTTTTTATTGTTGTATTTGTTTTAGCCAAAATTTGCCAAAGGGGGAGATTGTAAGTGCCTTTGTTTAGGATTGGCTCATTTCTTGTAAAACAAATAGTAACAACAATAATGTAATGTAATGTACAATAGGAACAACCTGAAAATCCTATTGTAAATGCCTAAACATGCTGTGTTGATTTAAATCAACATCTGGAACAACATGTCTCAAGAGATGTCATAACATCATACCAGACATCAAGCTACTGAACTGTCAAGTCTGATGCAGTTCTGTTCCTGAAGTTATGCAGAATATTCTGCCAAATAGAATGCATAACAAGTAGCGAAAATTGAAGGCATATGTGGAGCCCTAGAAGATTCAATCAGAAGCTAAGGATAAGGAGAAAATCTCGATTGAAGACCTAACTTACAGCAGAAGTTTTCTGCTTACTTTATGCAGGCCGTTAAAGCTGCATTGCTGGCATATGAAGGCCCAAATCCAGTTGGGTAAAAAGTGAAGGGGTGAAAAACACAAGAAGGGGGGGTTGAATTGTAAAACTGAAATCTAAAGCAATTGACAATATATTTTTATCCTGGTTCGTTTGATCTCAAACTACTCCAGTCCACCCGTCAAGGTGATTTCGCCTCTCTCCAACGAGGTCTTAATTCACTATATTCAACTGAATATTACAGACTGCTTTAACAACTGCTAAAGCCTTCTTGATTCAAACCACAACCCGGTTTGTCAAGGTAACACTTTCTTACAAAGAGATATTACAATGTGTTTGGATGTTTTCTACAAAACTTTATCACAACTGTGATGTATACACAAAATGAAGCTTAGAAACTAGAATGCTAAACAGAAATGGAATATCAGAGTTTGTTGTTTAGCAAGACTGGTAGAACGAAGATTATGGTTCAGCTTTGTGCGTGTAGAGATTTGGAGAGCATTAGCCATTATAATCTTCAAAGCCTTGTTTATATAGCACTTGAGAAGATGAACGTTGAATGCAATATTCTTGATTCAATGCTAATAACAAGCTTTCCTTATTGAGCAGATCTTGTCTGGAATGAAGCCGTTGGAATTAATTAGCGTTCAATGCACAGTACCGTTGCTTCTTCAATGCACGTTCTGGCTTGGCTCATTCTGATTCTGCTTCGCTGCTGATGAACTATTGTGTTTCTGTATCAGAGTGTTTGAGCGCAGTTCTGTTCATCAGGCTTCAGCATGTACGTGAGTTGATCATCTGATCTTGACGTTCTGATGTAGCAACTTCTGATGCTGGTGTATGAGATCAAATTCTGATGCTGAATAAACGTGATCTTGCTTATACCAATCAGAGTATCTGCAAGTCAGAACATAATAATTTTAGGCAGCAGATAGTTCAAACATGAAACTTATGAATACTATATCTTTTCACTTTGTTATCATCAAAACTTAAATATAGGGTAGTAGATTCAAACATTGTTCTAACAATCTCCCCCTTTTTGATGATGACAAAAACTAGATATTTTAAATTAAAATAACGTGAAAAGGTATCTAGAATATGTATCAGAATAAGAAGTAAAAGAATAAGGAGTAAAGGAAATACTCCCCCTGAGTTTATTACTTCCCTTCGAACATCAGATTATCAGAGTCTTTGACTTATCAGAGAGCAGAGCTTCAGAGCTTTTCCTGTCAGAGCTTTGCTTTGGATCAGAGTATTAGGTCGATCAGAACTTCATATTGATCAGAGCAACATTGATCAGAGCATCTACATTTTGATCAGAGCTTCTAGTCTTCAGAGTGTTTCCTTGTGCCTGTAGACTTTAAACAATACAGAAAAACATTTCAAGTAATAGAGTTAGAATGTTTGAGAGTTTCTGTCTAGTTAGCCCGTTATTGATTTAAATATCATTCTTGTTCTCCCCCTTTTTGTCAGCAATCAAAAAGTGTTGGTGATGTGCTAAAACAAATTAGATCAGAAAAACAAATTATATTAAGATAGTTCAGGATCAGAGCAAACATTACAAAACATAATCAAAACAGTACATCAGAAAATGAAGAAAACATGAGAAAAGTTATGCATGAAAAAAATTTAAGGTTGAGGGGGCATGCGTGAGAACAGGCTCTCCAGCATCGCTTGAATCTTTTCAGAAGTTTCATTCTGCTTCTGAACCATGTTGACAACAGTGTCAATCTTGCTGTCCTGCACATCCATTCTTGCTTTCATCTTCTGATCGTTGTCATCCATCCGCTGTTGTAGACGCAAGTCATTCAGCCTTAGTTCTTCCAGAGTCTGCCTGTCCAAGGCAGCTTGAGAAGCATCAGAAGGAGGAGGCTTCTCAGAACTTTCAGCAACATCTTCTGCTTGACTTTCAGCCTGAATGGTCTTGTCTTCTTCTGATGGTTGCACCTTTGCAGCTTGCTGTTTCTCAGACCAAGATTCACTGTCCAGAGGGAGCACAACTTCCTGAGGCAGATGACTTTCAACTTCCTTCAGCAGCTTGCTGAAGTTCTGTTGAGCCTGCTCATAGTTGACGTCCTGCAACTTGAGGGTTTCAGCACGTACCCAAGATCTGAACTGTGACCAGAGCTGATCAGAAGCAGCTGGGTCAATCATCCCAGGACAGACTTGCTTCAAAGAAGCAATCCATTGCAGCACACCTGTTTCAAAATTCAAAATACCAGAGCCAACATCTGGTTGCTTTGGTTTTGGGATGGCAATTTTGTGTCTTAGATCAGCAAGACGTTCAAGACTTGTTAGGTCAATGAAAGTCCTGCTGGGGTTTTCAGCGGTTTTCTGAGAGGATGTTTGTTTTGGAGGAGGGGTATCAGAGTCAGATATTTCGATTGGAGTGGATGGTGGTTTGGGAGTATTTGGAGGTGTTGATTCTTCTGAGGATGGTAACTGGGGCATGACAATAGTGGTTCCACATGGCAACTGGATTGCCAGCGGTGAAGGTTGAGGTGAGTGAGGGTCAGATTTATGAGGAGAGGGGGTTTCAGAATGGTGAAACTCTGTTTGTGGTGAAGGAGGATTTATTTCTGGTTGGGGAGGTGGAATCTCTGATTGATCAGGGATCAGAGGTTCTTCTGTGAGTGGTTGTTGTTGTATTTCTGGTTCTGGTTGTTGTTGTTGTTCTGGTTGTGGAGGAGGAATGTTTTGTGGTTCAGAGGTTGGTTTAGCAGAGGCATGTTCACGCTCAATATCAGCCAGCACTTGGTCAAGTGCTGTTGTTGTTGAGATTGTTGGTTGTTTGGGGATTTTGGTTCTGGGTCTTCTGAGTAGTAAGGCCTCAGAAGGGTCTTCTGGTATGGTTTCATCAATGGTAGGGATTGGGATTGATATTCTATGGGAGGTTTGAGGAGCAGCAGATGCTGGAATAGTAAAAGATTTTGAAATAGGGGCAGCAGATGAAATACCTCTTTTATTTGGAGTCTGATGAGATGATCCTTCTGATGGCGCTTTCCTCTTCTTTGTCTTCTTCAAAGTCACTTCTGCTTGGGGTTGACTTAGATCTTTGATCTTCAGCTTTGAACCTGTATCTTCTGCCTTGTACGCATCTGGGTACCTGAGAAACATCTCTGGTTTGGATTCCATTTCAGAAAATACCGGAAAATCACTCAGAGGCACTCTTCTGCTGGAGATATCAACAGTTGAAGTAGCTCTGGGTTCCTTCTGAATATTTTCTATCAGCTTCATCTTTTTCAGATTCTTAGCATTCAGCGGTTTCCCAATTGTTGGTTCAATAGTGCTCAGCTCCTGAGCTTCGATCAGATGTTCAATCAGCCTATTCTCTGTCAGAATATCTGATATAAGCCTTCCAAACGGTATCCAGTCCCTCTTGGTTCTTTCTTCTTCCCTTGTTTCTTTTACACTGGTCTTGAGATGGTTGAATAAGAAGTGAGCCAAATTGATCTTAATCTTCTGATCAATAAAGTAGATCAAAAACTGCTGATCCACGTTTATATAATCAGGAGAACTTGTTGGTTTCCTGTGGTTGAAGCATCCCAGAATAATCTTAGCCCATACTCTGCAGTGATCCTTCAGATCCTTAATCTTGCTGCTGGGCATTCCAAGAGTGAAAATCCTGTTGGCTACCACACCTACATCAGCGCATCTTTCAGCCATGTCCACACAACGGACTCCACCACCACTTTGACCGATTAGCCTAGCAATGAGATCTTCAGAAATCACAATCTTCTTCCCCATGACAGAGGAGATAACTAGATGTTTTGAAACATTGGCGTGAATCCAAAATTCCTTAACTAGCGCTGGGAATGTTGGTCCAACCAACCTATCGAAATACTTCTCCCACTTTTGAGCCCTAATTTCTTCAGTTAGGTCAAAACCATTTTCCTTTAAGCTTTCGAAGTCAATGATTAACTCAGAAAGCACTTCAAGGTTCTTTACCGGAGTGAGAAGAGTTCTGAGTGGCACCTGATATTGTTCAG
Source organism: Vicia faba (assembly GCA_948472305.1). Lineage (NCBI taxonomy): Eukaryota > Viridiplantae > Streptophyta > Magnoliopsida > Fabales > Fabaceae > Vicia > Vicia faba. The sequence goes on from OX451736.1 coordinate 1,607,802,664, forward strand.
AGGTTGCTTTCTTCTGATTGCCTGCAGAAATGCTGGAGGATGCCATTGTTCACACTAAAAAGCTTTGAGAATGAATTGAGAAAAAAAAAAGGTTTGCAAGGGAAGAACTCAGAAATATGCAGAAAAAGCTTGAGTGTTAATAAGAAAGCGTAAAGAATAAGAATGAGAGATTAATGTCCTTAAATAGAGTTTTCAAAATTGTTTTGAAAAGATAAACGTTTTTAAGAGAGAGAAAAATAATGATTGCCATTTAAAAACGTGATTACTTTTCATTAAATGCTTGCTGATTTTGGGGGATTTGAGAAAGATACTTAAAAACGGTTACCAGACATGTGTCTCAATGCACCCAATCAACGCTTTGCCTTCTCAGAAGCGTGCACGCGTTCTGCTTCAGAGATATGCTGATGATTGGATGACACTTGTTTGATGTAGTGATCAGCACGTCTGTCTTTGAGATTAGACTCTCAGATCTTTTAGACTTGCATCTGATACAATCTGCATGTTCTATCTTTCTGAGAGAAGATTGATCAGAAGTTCACAGTAATATAATTACATTCTGAAGATAAATATATGGAATTAAAACATTTTCATTCTGGGCATACTTTCATGCTGAGATGTTTCAGAATGAAATTAAACCTATCTTCTGAAAGGGGTTTAGTAAAGATATCAGCCCATTGATGGTCTGTATCTATAAATTTTAAGTTCAAAATACCTTTCTGAATATAGTCCCTAATGAAGTGATGTTTTATTTCTATATGCTTAGCTCTAGAATGTAAAATAGGATTCTTACTTAAGCAAATAGCAGAAGTATTATCACAAAGTATAGGAATGTTACTCTCAAAAATCTGGAAGTCTTCAAGCTGACTTTTCATCCAGAGCATTTGTGTGCTACATCTTGCTGCTGCTATGTACTCAGCTTCTGCTGTTGACAGAGCAATTGTTGATTGCCTTTTGCTGGACCAAGAGATCAGATTTTCTCCCAGAAACTGGCAGCTTCCAGAAGTACTTTTACGTTCCACTCTGTCTCCAGCAAAATCAGCATCACAGTAGCCCACTAAGCTGTAATCACTAGATTTTCTATAAAACAAACCCAGATTAGTAGTACCTTTCAGATACTTGAAAATTCGCTTAACAGCTGTTAAGTGAGATTCTCTAGGATCTGATTGGAATCTAGCACAGATGCAAACGCTGAATAATATGTCAGGTCTTGAAGCAGTCAGATAGAGGAGAGAACCAATCATACCTCTGTAGACTTTCTGTTCTAGGCTTTTGCTTACCTCTTCTCTTTCCAGAATGCACGTGGGATGCATTGGAATCTTTGATGGCTTACATTCTGAGAGGTCAAATTTCTTCAGAAGATCTCTGATGTATTTGCTCTGATGAATGTAAGTTCCTTCTGGAGTTTGATTGATCTGAATTCCTAAAAAGAATTTCAGTTCCCCCATGAGGCTCATCTCAAATTCTGCCTGCATACACTTAGCAAATTTTCTTCCAAGAGAAGGATTAGTAGAACCAAAAATTATATCATCAACATAAATTTGACAGACTAAAATGTCACTCTTAACTGTTTTACAGAATAGAGTAGTGTCCACTTTCCCTCTGGTGAATTCATTTTCAAGCAGAAAGTTACTTAGCCTTTCATACCAAGCTCTGGGAGCTTGTTTCAGACCATATAGTGACTTCTTTAGTTTGAAAACATGTTCTGGATGTTTTGTATTTTCAAAACCTGGGGGTTGGTGAACATAAACTTCTTCTTCTATATAACCATTTAAGAATGCACTTTTGACATCCATCTGATACAGAGTGATGCCTCTATTGACAGCAAATGAAATTAAAAGTCTGATAGATTCTAACCTGGCGACTGGGGCAAAGGTTTCTGTATAGTCTATCCCCTCTTGCTGACTATAACCTTGTGCAACCAGTCGTGCCTTGTTTCTGATGACTTCACCTTGTTCATTTAGCTTGTTTCTGAACACCCATCTTGTTCCAATGACGTTGAATCCTTTTGGTCTGGGAACGAGATCCCATACGTCGTTTCTGGTGAATTGATTCAGCTCTTCTTGCATTGCCAGAATCTAGTCATTATCCAGAAGTGCTTCATCAATAGAAGAAGGTTCAATCAGAGACACAAGTCCCATAAGAGTTTCTTCAGAGTTTCTGAAGCTTGCTCTTGTTCTGATTGGATCTTCCTTTCTTCCTAGGATAGTCTCTTCTGGGTGATCCAAGCTGCTTCTGGGTAATCTCTTCTGAGGTTGATCAGCAGTTGTTGAAGGATTTCTAGCAGTGCTCCTTTCAGACGTTGAAGGAATGTCTGTGTTGAGAGCTTCTGATGACTTGTCTTCAGAACCTGCAAATTCAATTTCTATACCTGCAAAAATTTCATTCTGCTTTGACTTTTCAGAGTCAAGCTTGTCATCAAAACGAACACTGATTGATTCTTCCACAATCTGTGTTTCTGTATTGTATACTCTGTACCCTCTTGAGCGTTCAGAGTATCCTAACATAATACACTTCTGTGCCTTAGAGTCAAACTTGTTCAAATAATTCTTTGTATTTAATATAAAGCAAGTACACCCAAATGGATGAAAATATGAAATGTTGGGCTTTCTGTTCTTCCACAATTCATATGGAGTCTTTTCCAGAATAGGTCTTATTGAGATTCTATTCTGAATGTAGCACGCTGTGTTTATTGCCTCTGCCCAGAAAGTCTTAGCAACGTTTGTCTCATTGATCATGGTTCTGGCCATTTCTTGCAATGTTCTGTTCTTTCGTTCTACAACTCCATTTTGTTGGGGAGTTCTAGGACAAGAGAAATCATGCAGAATGCCTTTGTCATTAAAGAATGACTCAAAATCTTTATTTTCAAATTCTCCACCATGATCACTTCTGACTTTAACGATTCTAAGATCTTTTTCATTCTGAACTTGGTTACAGAAGGTAACAAACACAGAGTGTGACTCGTCCTTGTGTCTTAAGAACTTTACCCATGTCCATCTGCTATAGTCATCTACGATTACTAACCCATACTTCTTACCACTGACTGAAGCAGTTTTAACTGGTCCAAATAAGTCAATGTGCAGAAGTTCTAATGGCTTAGAGGTGGAAACAACATTTTTGGATTTAAAAGAAGGTTTTGCAAATTTGCCTTTCTGACATGCTTCACACAGAGCATCTGAATTGAACTTTAAATTAGGAAGTCCTCTGACCAGATTGAGTTTGTTAATCTAAGATATTCTTCTCATACTAACATGCCCCAATCTTCTGTGCCAGATCCACTGCTCATTGTTAACAGACAGAAGACATTTTACATTCTGACTCTTTAGTTCAGAAAGTTTGATTTTGTAAATGTTGTTTTTCCTCTTACCATTAAACAGGATAGTCCCATCTTTCTGACTAACAACTTTACATGATTTTTGATTAAAGATTATATCATAACCGTTATCACTTAATTGACTTATGGATAACAGATTATGCATCAATCCATCTACTAGCAGAACATTATTAATAGAGGGAAGATTTCCATTACCTACAGTTCTAGAGCCAATTATCTTTCCCCTCTGATTGCCTCCAAAGCCAACGTGGCCTCCAGGCTTAAGTTCCAGGCTTTGGAACATATGCCTTCTTCCCGTCATGTGTCGTGAGCAGCCAGAGTCCAGGTACCATGACTGGTGTTTCTGACTTGCTGCTAAAGATATCTGCAACATGTATTATTTTATCCTTAGGTACCCAGATTTTCTTGGGTCCTGACTTGTTAGTTTTACCAAAACTCTGGTTGAATTTTGGTTTCACAGAGTGCTTACTGCTAGTATATTTGATATCATGTGTGTGACCATACACAAAGTGTGAATTTAGAGGAGTGTGTTTAATGGTCAAGTCCATGACATTCTTTGGTGTAGGAACCTTACCTTGGTATCCTATACCTTTCCTGCCGTTTCTGCTAACTCCATAGATCATTGAAGCCATTCTGCTTCTATCTATGCTTTTAGCTAGGAACTTCTGGAAACTGTGATCATACTCCTTGATGATCTCATCAGCGTTGCTGGGAGTTTCAGAAATTGGTTCCTTCTGAGAGTTTTGTAAAGAGTTTTCTAATTTTGAAATTTTATCTCTCAGCTCAGAGTTTTCCAATTTGAGACTCTCAGACTTATTAGAGTCAGATTCAAGATTCCTTTTCAGGTCTCTGAATTTAGCTCTAATCTGCTGATAGCGTTCCAGAATTTCATTGAGGCTTTCAGCAAGTTCAGCCTTTGTAAAATTAACAGCGAAGTTAGGAAATACCTCTTCTGTGTCTGATTCTGAGTCTGATTCAGAAGCTTCACTATCTTCTGAGATGTTAGCCATGAGCGCTATGTTTGCCCTTTCATCATCTGATTCTGAGTCAGCTTCAGACGAGTCAGAGTCATCCCATGTGGCCATGAGACTTTTCTTCTTCTCTCTTCCAAACTTCTTTTTGGGCTTTTCCCTCTGAAGCTTTGGGCAGTCACTCTTGTAGTGTCCTTGCTCATTGCACTCGTAGCAGATGATGTCTTTGGTGTTTGGCTTCTTGCTACTGGAGGAGCCTTCAGATCTTCTGTATCCAGAGGAAGAATCTGTCCTTCTGTATCTGGAAGAGGACTCGTTCTGATCAGATCTTCTGGGATTCCTGAACTTCCTTTGTCTTTGCTTCCACAGTTGATTTACTCTTCTGTAAAGAAGGGAAAGTTCGTCTTCTTCTGATGAGGATCCATCAGATGTTTCTTCAACTGCCTGCAAAACTTTAGACTCAGATTTTCTGTTAGATTTTAAAGCTAAAGGCTTACCTTGCTTCTGAGGCTCGTCAGCTTCTAGCTCTATCTCATGACTTCTGAGGGAGCTTATAAGTTCCTCCAGAGTGATCTTGTTGAGATCTTTAGCTAGCTTCAGAGCAGTAACCATAGGCCTCCACTGCTTGGGTAAACTTCTGATTATTTTCTTGACATGGTCAGCAGTAGAGTATCCTTTGTCCAGAACTTTGAGACCAGCTACCAGAATCTGGAATCTAGAGAACATAGTTTCAATGGATTCAGATTCTTCCATTTTGAACGCCTCATACTTCTGAATGAGCGCCAGAGCTTTTGTTTCTTTGACTTGAACGTTGCCCTCATGCGTCATTCTGAGAGAATCAAAGATGTTCTTTGCTGTGTCTCTATTGGAGATCTTTTCATACTCAGTATAGGAGATGGCACTGAGGAGGATGGTTCTGGCCTTATGGTGATTCTTGAAATCACGCTTTTGTTGATCAGTCATTGATTTTCTATCAATCTTCTGACCACTTGCATTCACAGGGTGCGTGTATCCATCTGTCACCATATCCCACAGATCAGCATCATGTGCTAGAAAGAAGCTTTCAATTCTGTCTTTCCAGTAATCAAAGTTTTCTCCATCAAAGACTGGAGGTTTGCCACTGAATCTGTCTCTGTCCTCGTTATTGTCATTGCTGAAGTGAGAATTGTTTCCTGCCATTGTGTTTTTCTGAGCTGGATCTTGTACTGACACGGTTAAGTGTTTTAGCTCAGAACCAGGCGCTCTGATGCCAATTGAAGGGGTGAAAAACACAAGAAGGGGGGGGTTGAATTGTAAAACTGAAATCTAAAGCAATTGACAAGATATTTTTATCCTGGTTCGTTTGATCTCAAACTACTTCAGTCCACCCGTCAAGGTGATTTCGCCTCTCTCCAACGAGGTCTTAATTCACTATATTCAACTGAATATTACAGACTGCTTTAACAACTGCTAAAGCCTTCTTGATTCAAACCACAACCCGGTTTGTCAAGGTAACACTTTCTTACAAAGAGATATTACAATGTGTTTGGATGTTTTCTACAAAACTTTATCACAACTGTGATGTATACACAAAATGAAGCTTAGAAACTAGAACGCTAAACAGAAATGGAATATCAGAGTTTGTTGTTTAGCAAGACTGGTAGAACGAAGATTATGGTTCAGCTTTGTGCGTGTAGAGATTTGGAGAGCATTAGCCATTATAATCTTCAAAGCCTTGTTTATATAGCACTTGAGAAGATGAACGTTGAATGCAATATTCTTGATTCAATGCTAATAACAAGCTTTCCTTATTGAGCAGATCTTGTCTGGAATGAAGCCGTTGGAATTAACTAGCGTTCAATGCACAGTACCGTTGCTTCTTCAATGCACGTTCTGGCTTGGCTCATTCTGATTCTGCTTCGCTGCTGATGAACTATTGTGTTTCTGTATCAGAGTGTTTGAGCGCAGTTCTGTTCATCAGGCTTCAGCATGTACGTGAGTTGATCATCTGATCTTGACGTTCTGATGTAGCAACTTCTGATGCTGGTGTATGAGATCAAATTCTGATGCTGAATAAACGTGATCTTGCTTATACCAATCAGAGTATCTGCAAGTCAGAACATAATAATTTTAGGCAGCAGATAGTTCAAACATGAAACTTATGAATACTATATCTTTTCACTTTGTTATCATCAAAACTTAAATATAGGGTAGTAGATTCAAACATTGTTCTAACAAAAAGGGTTATAAATAGAAGTATTGTAACCTAATTTATGGATGCCGTGGATTGACAAGATGTAATCATTAGGGCTAGTTTTGTTGTGAACCACCCGGGCTGTGGGATGGTCACTATACTCCTTGAAACCTGTAGGTTAGAGGATGTATGCATTGTACTTGATTGAAGCTTTTAAGCATGATCAAGATGTGTAATGGAAGAGTAACTTCTGAACAGTTTATGTACTGTAGAAAGTTATCACTGCGGTGATTGAGGGGGAGTGAGAGGGGTCTCATATCTAGGATTGGATCTTAGGTAAAAGTGTCATTGGGTAGTGATTAAGTGAGAAGGCTGTCAACGGGTGTGTTGACTGTAGGGTCTTTGAATTGATACTACTAATAGTGAACTTTATCCCTGGCTTGGAAGCCCCCAGATGTAGGTTGGTTGAACCGAACTGGGTGAACAATTCTGTGTGTGGTTTACTTTCTGCATTGGATATTTGTTTGATGTCACAGCATTCCTCATGACATCAATGTATATGATTAATCTTAACTGCTCTGAACTTCAGTAAATCAGAACCTGTGACTGTTGTAGAACAGATATCAAGAGTACAACCTATTCTACCTGTACAGCACTTAATGTCAGATCAGATGTCTTAACGTTCCATTAGACATCTTGAGTCTGTGACATACCAGGAATTTCAATTGGTTTGGGGGTGTTTGACGGAGGTGAAGTATTGTTTGGTGCCGAGCTTGACGACAAAGTCTTAGAAACTTTAATCAGTGAGTTGTGTCCCGTTGTCGGTTACAAGCGCTTGTGGTATCCCGAATTAGCCAAGTACATTTCACTTGTTGAAATGGAGGATATTGTGCGAAGTGATTCTGGCCAGGGCTTCAACCTCTATCCACTTCATGAAATAGTCAACGGCCACGTCCAAGAATTTATTTTGATACGTACCTTACACGAATGGTCTGAGGATGTCCACCCCCCACCAAGCTAACTTCTATGGGGACGATAGTGATTTAAGTTTGTGTGGGGGTGTGAGGTGCATGTCCGCGTGTCTCTAACATTTTTCGCATTTTTTGACGTGTTCCTTTGCGTCTTGCTGCGTGACGGGCCAACAATAGCCTACTCGTAGCGCCTTTCATTCTAGGGATCTTCCGCCCAAGTGTTGGACGTTAATTCCCTCGTGGATTTCCCGTAATATCTCAGGGATTTTGGATTCAATGATGCATTTCAGGAGTGGGATGGAGAATCCTCGTCGATAAAGTTTGTGCTCGACCACCGCGTAAAAGCAGGCTCATCGTTTGGTTGCAGCCGCCTCTCTTTGGACAACGAGCAATTATCTCTTTGTGAGAAAGTTAAACATCAGGGTCATCCAACACGAATTGTCCCCAACGGAATTCACCTCGGGTGATACAATGGGTTTTTCAATGCTCGGGCGAGAAAGGGATACTTGGATGACAGATTTATTCCCACCTTTATTCTTTATGCTCGTGAGCTTTGAGAGTATATCTGCCCGCATGTTTTGTTCACGAGGTACGTGTTTGATTTCTGCCTGGTCAAACCTTTTCACCTGTTCTTTAACTAGGTTCAGATATTCGATGAGGTTGTTGTTCTTAGCCTATGAATATTTGAATTTCTCGGGCGCCCAGATCCTCGGTCAGCCTTAATCTTACGAGTAGAGCCTCGTATTCAGCCTGGTTGTTCGACATGGGAAACGAGAGGGTGAGGGAGTGTTAGATCACGATGCCTTCTCCATTATTGAGGAGGATTCCCGCTCTGCTCCCTATCAAGATGGAAGCTTCGTCTACAAAGATGGTTCACTTATGATTCTCCCCTACGGGGGGGGATCGTGAGTGGTCATCTATGTGACAAAGTCGGCCAATGCTTGGGCTTTGAGGGTTTTCCTGCTCTTGTACTAAATGTCGAACTCCGAGAGCTCTAGGGACCATTTTAACATTCGACCGGCCATGTCTGGTCGATCTAGGAGCTGTCTTACGAGTTGGTATGTTCGTACGATGACCGTGTGGCTCAAGAAGTAATACCTAAGTCTCCTCGCCGCGTTGATGAGGGATAAGGCTATCTTTTCAATCTGTTGATACCTGGCCTCGGGGCCTTGTAACGTTTTTCTCGTAAAGTACACTGGTTTCTACCCGTCTGGTATCTCGCGAACGAGGGCCACACTTACAGCCTCGGCGGAGATTTCCAAGTAAAGGAATAGGGTTTCCTCGTTCTCTGGTCATCATAGCATGGGCGGTTGTGAACGGATTTGCTTGAGGTGGAGGAGGGCTTGTTCGCACTCCTTGGTCCACCCGAAAGCCGCTTCTTTGCGCAGGAGTTTGAAAAATGGTAGTGCGTGTTATACGGATTTCACCACGAAATAGGAAAGCAAAGTGAGCATGTAGTTTAGGACTTGTATGGATTTTTTTCTAGCTTGGTGCGGGAAGCTCGGAGAATTCCTGACACTTGTCGGGGTTAGCCTCAATTCCTCGTTCAATCAGATAGAAACTGAGGAATTTGCCCGCCTTAACCCCGAAGGTGCATTTCTTTGAGTTGAATCTCATTTTGCATTGCCTTGCTTGGGCGGAGACTCTTTTGAGATGGGCAGTGTGGTCGGTTTTTGTTCGATATTTGACGATCATTCTCCATATATACCTCGAGCATGTCTCTGTTCTCGTCGCGGAAAATTGTGTTCATCATCCGCTGGTATGTTGCCCCTGCATTTTTTAGGCCGAAGGGAATCACATTGTAGTAGTAATTTCCCGAGCCTATCATGAAGGCAGTGCAATGTTTGTCGCTCATCGCCATTAGAATTTGGTTATAGCCTGAGTAGGCGTACATAAATGATAAAATTTTGTAGTCGACTGAGTTGTTGACCAGCATATCAATGTTAGGTAAAGGAAAAGCATATTGAGACCTGCCCGATTAATATCAGTATAATCAACACACATTCTTCATTTTCCATTATTATTTTTGACAAGTACAACATTTAAGAGCCAGGTAGAATACCGGGCCTTAGAAATGAAATTTGCCTCTAAGAGGTCTTTTATAACTTTTTCAGCAGCCTCCGCTTTTTTGAGAGACTGCCTATGCCTATGTTGCACTACTGCCCTAGCGGTTGGATCAACGGTGAGTCAGTGACAGGAGACCTTGAGGTCGAGTCCGGGCATCTCATCAGCACTCCATGCGAACAACTCAGCATTCTCCCTCAAGCAGGCTTTGAGTTTCTTCCTCGCCAGGTCAGGGAGTCCAGCGCTGATCTTCACGCCTTTGTGAGGGTCTTCTCCAAGGGGGATGAACTCGAAGTCTCCGTCTAGGATGGGTCGGAGAGGATCTTATTCGTCATTGGGGGCTTTGACTTCATCTTTGTCAAGGCGTGTGTCGAGTGAGATGGAGTCGACCTTTGGTGGAGCCCTTTGTTCTTTGATTCCAGCAGGCTTCGATTCAGGTCGAGTAATGGTTGCTCTTTTGGCGGGTCGTGCTCCAGTGTCTACCATGCTATTCCCTTTGGAAGCCGCATGAAAAAATCTCATGGAAGCTGAGATGTCTCCATGGATGGTGGTGACGCGTCCCTTCCTGGTGTAGAACTTAATTTTCAAATGGACAGTGGAGGATACGACGGTCATCTCAGTCAGTGTCGGTCTCCCCAGAATGCAGTTGTAGAGAGACGGGCAATCGATCACCAGAAACTGCACCTTAACCTGTCGGGATACAGTCTCTTCCCCGATGGTGAAAAATAGCTCAACATAGCCCCACGACTTAAAGGTCGAGTCGTTGAATCCTTGCAAGTCGGACCCCACGTATGGTAACATATGGGTATCGTCAAGTTGCAGGGTTCAGAACAAGTGGTTGTATATGACATTGAATCTCGTCGACCAGAATATGATGTACATCGAAGTTGGCCATCCTTGCCCTCACCAGCAGAGGAATGCTTGAGTTTGGGGCTCTTCCAGGAAGCTTCTCTAGGTAGAAAGTGATTGGCTCAAATTTTCTTTTGAACTTCTCAATCGTTACTGTCTGGGTTAGGGCTGCATCCACCAACTCGTCGAGCTTCCTGTTTGTCGAGTTCATTGAGATGTTGTTGAATCCCCTGCCATATACGACCATGGCAGAGGGAAATTTCTCCCATCTTCTATGTGTGGACAAGGGTTCATCTTCATAGTTGTCGGGGACATGGAAGTACTTCGGCCTTATCACGGAGAAAGCCACCCAGAGGAGACCCAATTCATTGGATGGTCAGGTTTCTTCCTCAATTTCTTTTACCTCACGAGTATCCCGGCAAAGGGCATCATTTCTTCTGTACTGCCTGAGTCTCCCACCCTTGATGATAGTCTCTATGGAATCCTTGAGATGGACATAGTCTTCCGTCAATTTCCCGGGGCTCCGATGGTACTGACAGTATTTTGTCCTGTCTGCCCCGGGCTTTGCAGGAGCGGGTCGAGGACGCATGATGTTTTCGTCCTTGAACTTGGTACTATAGCACTCTGCAAGGATACACTCGCAGGAAGCAGTCAGTGGGGTGTATTTTGTTAACCGTCCTGCTGGTCCTCTATGATCGTGTGGATCGCACGATTTCTCCTCCCTTTTCTTCTCCCCAACCCGTCGAGGAGTGCCCGTGTCTTGGTATCGTGGATCGTTAGATGGTACGCGATTCCTTGAATCACACGCTCTATTGGCTGCTTCTTTCTCCTTGTAGTCCATGTATGCCCGAGCTTTTTCGAGGAGAGCGTTGAAAGACCTGGGGGGATCAATGTCGACGGCCTTTCTGAATTTAGTGTCTGGATGGAGTCCCCTCTCGAGCAGGTATCTTTTCATGTGATAGACGCACGGGGCCTGAATGGTTTCGCTGTTGAACCGATCAATGTATTCCCTGAGGGTCTCGTCGCTTCTATGGACGATTTCCTCGAGGACGACCTCCGTCTTTGGATGTCGACGAGACATGGTGAAGCCGTTGATGAACTAGTTTTTGGGGCTCCTCCAAGAGGTGATTGACCCGGAGGAGAGGTTTTTGTACTAGTCCATGATTTTTTTCTCAGCTACATGGGGAACAACATGCATTTAACTGGTCCTCCTACATTATGATAATGGAGCATTGCTTCAAACTTATCGATGCGGTCGACAGGATCAGCAATTCTTTCATACTCCTTTAGCAGGGGAGGTTTCTCCATTCCCCTAGGAATTGGAGCCTCCATGATGGCTTGGGATAATGGACCACATGGGTCGTCTTCGTCACTTCTATCTGGAGAGCGAGAGGGGGACCAGTTGGGGCGGTGGTCGTTGTGACGGCATTGGCCGCGGGGAGGGTCCCTTGGCTAAGATTGCCTTTCTCCATTTCCCATGTTTTTTTTGTATTCATGGGCTCATCGTTCCCTACACGGGGGCTGGTTCTTCTCTAACGCAGGGCCTCGCCCAGTTCATCGAGGAGAAGGGCTTTGTGAGTTATCTTGTCCGTGTCTCTGCGGGGGAGATCGGGAGTGGTCCTTATTCCATCGAGGAGGAGGTGTGTCAGGGCTCCTGTGTCTTCTAGGGGCTCGGCGAGATTGCTCGAGCATCTTCAGTCGCTCACCATGGGAGAAGATCATGTAGTTGGTTTGGTTGATTGTCGCGAACAACGCTCTGGTCGAGGCGTTAGCACCTGTCGGGGTGGGGATTTCCTGATATGTATTCGGTACATAGTTCTGTGGAGGCTGATAATCGTCCTCGCACGGTTGCAAGAGGGTTAATGAAGAGGCGGTCAATCTGTCTCTGTAGTCTTGCACGGGATCAGTCAAGTCGTTGTGATTGGCCGCGTTGTTGTTGCCAATGTTGGTGTTGCCGACGTCGTTGTTATTAGGGTCAGCGAGATGGGCGTTTTGGTTATTTTCGAAAGCTTGGTCGGCTATTACAATCATATAGTTTTGACGAAGCGTTGATTTGGTCTTGAGATGGAGACGGGGAGGCTATTTTCCCACAGACGGTGCCACTGATTGTACGTAATCAAAAAGGATTGTCAAAGCCCACAAGTTTTAAGTCGAGCAGCAGTTAGATGTGAAGTGGGAGGATACCTGCAAGACACTCTTAGCCAAAGTAAGATTTAGAGCAAGTTCTAGCAAGTATGAGAGTATGGGTAAGTGAATGAATACCTGACCCTCTAAAGTGAGAGGGTATTTATATCCCCTAGTGCTGGGCCAAGGTCCCCATTGTTGGGCTAAGCAAGCAGGCCCAAAATGGAGACTGTCAGGTCCTACGTGTGTAATGGGGGCCAGCACGTGGTCCCTAACCTGGATGGACTCCTCCAAATTATCATAATGGTATGGATGTAGTATTTTCGGGGTCAAGAGGACTATGTGACATTCGGAGGTGTTAAATGTCATCCCTACGAGGAGGATGCTCGCGAGGTCCTCCTGACCGTTGTTGGTCCTCCTCACCAGTCGCGAGGTTGTCCCTAGAGGACTTGTCTTAGTCGATGAAAAGAGTGGAGGATGCTCGTAAGGCTCTTCTGACCGTTGTTGGTCCTTCTCAGCATACATGGATTTATCCCCATAGGACAAATCCTAATCGACCAGAAGAGTGGAATTACTGCCCGACATTGTCGAGGACAGACTCTTACCCGCTGGCCTTCTCATGTAGCATAGTTGGATTGGGCCTTGCATGATGTTTGGGCCAAGTGTAGACCTAGTCCAGAATAATTTGTAAGTTAAATACTCTGAATTGACCTAAGAGTAATCTTCTGCAGCCATCACGACCATCAAACTAGATAGGTAAGCAAATAACTGAGTTCCGAAAAGGAGCAGATTAATGGGATGAGAGTAGAAGGATAGGTAGCGATGACAAAAAAGAGGAAAAATGGAGAACTATATATAACTTTTGTAAGAAGGGCTAGCAGAAGGATTGTCGATTCAAATCAAACACCAGGGGAAAATCTAAGGGTAGTCAATATCATCTCTCATCAATCCGAAAGAGGATAAAAGACACTTAAGTGCCCTATGTAGGGCAATCTCTATCTAACATGCATGTCTAGGGTGATGTGTTGACAAAGAGAAGAAAAACGATTCAATGACAAGAAAGCATTAAATGCCCTTGTCCCCCACTATTTCTGCGATAGACGCTGGACATTTCAATTTTAGAACAAAAAAGTTGAATCCTTGAAAAATCAACACCAGTGTTTAAAGACTCCCTGGTATCCAAGGTTCCCGGTAAGTCTTGGGGGCAATTGTTTTGTGTCGACCATATTCATCTTGGATCAATCATCTTAAGATAGCATGTTCCTAGTCAAAGCCTCTTGACCGACTACATAGCTATGTCTCTAGAATCTTCTCCTTGTTGAAGGAAAATATTATACCCTGTCATAGGAGATTCAATCTTTGTACATATTTGTTGTACCCCAAAATTTTCCCTCCCTTTTTATTCAACACATGCCCATTGAGGTCCCTAACTTGCCTAAGGATGACCAAGAATTGACCAGACAAATTCTCCTCCTAAGGCAATGAACCTCTGACTAGGGTTTCAATTTTAATCAAGATATGAGAGCTCCAATGGTCTCAAATGTTTTCCATGGTCCTAGTATGTCTTCAAGATTGTCTATGACAAATTTCATGCCTTGCATTACAAGTTTGCTCAGTTGACTGCTCAAATGCTTGAAAATCAGTTGTACTAGGTCAAAAGTCAATTATGGCCTACATACAGTCAAACTTCAATATTTTTTGTCAACCTCAACATTTTGAAGTTATATCCATCATTTTATCAAGGGTTGATCAGGATTCCTCAAGAAATGCTCCTAATTCATCAAAAGTCAAAAAATTGCTAATTAGGGTTTCTATAGGAAAAGTCAACCAAACTTTGACCAGGCATAACTTTCTCATACTTTATCAGAAAATTTTCCACCAAGGCTCATTTTGAAGATAATAAAATTCCCTAAAACTTCTCTTCATCCCTCAAGTTCAATAAATGCATCAATTGAAAGATACAAGCTCAGACATTATGGGTCCTTTCAAAAAGTCAAAAAAACACCTTTTGGGTCAAAGCTTGATATATAACACGGAAGATTAAATTGAGATGAAACCAAAATGGTTGTTAAAGGACATCATAATATCTCTAAAACGTCCAAGAACACCCTCGTAGGGTTAAAATTGAGAGAGATATGCATTTCTAAAGTTGACCAATTTTTGGAAAAGTGCATGAAGCAAATAATGACCAAACTTGGATTTTTTCCAAATAGGCCTATCTTTTTATGTTTGAAACTTGTTTCTAGCTTGGCCCACGACCTCTAAACCCATCCATACATTATTTGGTCATTTATTTTATTTATTTTGATTTTTAGTCATTAAAACTCAAAAATAAATTAAATAAATTGTCAAAATACTTGGGCTAGCACATGGATCAGTTTGTATGAAGCCAAATACAACTGTTAACAACTAGCCACTTTCCATTTTCATGCAAGAACCAAATGGGCATAAAATCTTCACATATGGAAACTTTTCAAAAAGAATATATTTTCTTTAAATCGTGGCTTTATGCATGAGATTCTCTCCATTTTTGTTACCCTAATTTTGTCTCACATATAAGCACAAACGTCCCAGCAAAAAGACATGCGTGCAGCTGCCTCAAAAAAGCCCTAGCAAAGTTTCAAAAATTGTTCAAAGTGATACAACTCGAGATCTCTCTCTCTCTCTCTCTCTCTCTCTCTCTCTCTCTCTCTCTCTCTCTCTCCAACCAATTTCAATCACTTCCAGCCATCTATTCACATTCCTGAGACTCTCAGCAAGCCAACCCATCCATCCTTGAAGGCCAAACGGTCCCAAAACTCGGTCCCCAACAATTCACGGTTTGCCAAATTCTCATGCTTCAAACTTTTTATTCATGGCATATAAATGATATCTCTGCATATATTTGTGTTTAACGTCATGTTTGCAAGGGTTTTAGACCATCGTTATCGAGTTTTGACGTAGGAACAGAAACCTGTCATTGCTAGGGCACGAAGGTTCCCTCTCTTCGTATCTGAACTTGCAGGCCATTTCAGTCAAAAAGAACATCACCATTGTGATCGCAGCCCTCGAAATATGGGGTAGGGTATTATTTGCATCTTTATTCGACGTGTTTGGCAGGTTTGGAATTTGAAGTCGCCGGAGACGATGGTGGTAAACCACTGTGAGGGGTGGTTTGATCCTCCCCGTGCTGGCGTGGCTTGATAACACTTTCTTATTTGTCCATTCAAATATCAGGGACCCCACAGCGCGCGCGTGTCTTGCTGACTCATCCATTTGATTGGTTTTCATGTTATATTATTTTTTCTTGTTTAGGAAAATGAATAAACAGGTGGCTCGAATGGTAAAGGTGCAAGCGTGTGAGGGAAGGGACCTGAGTTTGATCCCAGGTGTAGAGGTAGAAAATTTTAAGAATAAGCCATTAGATTGACTTGACTTGTACAGATCAAAATAAAAATCGCCACCATGCTTTATTGTTTCTAAAGGAATGCGAAAAGAGCGAATAACCCAAAAGAGGGGGAAAGATTCAAGGTAAAGGGGTTGGTTATGCAAAGGGAAGGTATTAACACCCTAAACATTTACGGTACTTCGCAGGAACCTCTTTGTAAAATCTGTATATTTTGGCTATAAAATGTTGTATAAAAAAATAGATGGTGGAGGTGAGAAAAGAAGTATTTTTTATGATTTTTACACCCGCCGCAGTTGCGAAACTTTAGTGCCTACATACCACCTTTCGTGCAATAGGGGATCAGGGTACATGTAGTTCACCTTTAAAAATTTTAAAACACAAGTGCGTTGGTTAATTTTATGAGATAAGACATCATCGTCATTGTCCGTGTGGAAAACATACTTACTACCCACAATCATGAGAAAGGAGAATTTGCATCATCTCAAAGTGGAGGATATGGATTGAATTTTAAAAATCAACAAAACCTCACTCAACACCCAAGTGGAAAATATCTCTATTCACTACATATTGTAGAAGTATAGTTGTTTACATCACTACAAGGATTAACAAGAGTCTAATCTTTTTTGAGAAATTTTTTAAAGTAAAAACCAAAGCGGAAAAAATGGTTTGAAATGAGATTGATTGACTTTTAGTCTTCTCACAAAAAATGTCAAGGTATTATTAAGTTGATTGAAGTTTATTTATGAAAAATGTTTTGAAAATGCATGGACATAAGTCCAAGTTTATTATGAAAATGGTTCAAGTTTCAAAACAAGAAGATTTTTCAAAAGGAGGAAGAAGATTTTTGAAATTGAAGAAGATGGGAGGAGAAGAAGAGACTATCCTAAAGCATAAGGTAAAACCTAGGGGTAATAACCATCTAACCAACAAGAAGCTAATGCTTGATATTATGAGTCAATATAGAATTCCTATTCTTTGGATTGAAACCAAGCAAGCAAAGATACTAGACCTCTTGAGAGAACCAAACTTCAAGTGTATTAAGTCTTCATAAAAATTAGGCAGAGTAACGGCTGTATATGGGGGAATTCCATATTACAAACAAAGTAAATAATCACAATAACCTGCACACAAAACAAACAAACAGCCAAATGTCTTGAGGTAAACCTCAAGAACTCTAGACAAAATATCAATTAAGGTCACAAGGTCTCCAACATAGGCCAAGGTTTCTGATCTTACCTGATCAGACTTGGACCGTCACGACTGGCTCCGAGCAGAAGTTGAACAAGATGGGGGGGGGGGGGGGTACCTACAAGGCACTCCGATGCTAAAGTGAGTGATAGTACGAGCAGGCAAAAAGTGTGTATATGGGTAAGAGAATAAATACCTGACCCTCTAGGAATAGAGGGTATTTATAGCCCCCAGCGCGGGGCCAAGGTCTCTTCATTGGGCCGACCAGGACTGGCCCAATAAAGGAACTGCCAGGTTCTACGTGTGTAGTGGGGACCCGCACGTGGTCCCCTTCCTGGTGATGCTCTGCGAGAAGCACGGAGGGACGAGGACACGGTCTTTCTGGAGTTCAGGTGATGGAGTAACGGTCATAGTCTGCCCTACGAGGAGGGTGCTCGAGCTGGGCTCGAGCTGGATTTCATGGGGTCGACGACGTCGTGTTCGCGGGCAGCGGCGGGCACGACTGTAGCTTCTGGTCGACGCGCTGGCGGGAATCTTCGGGCGTGCGCCTCTTGTAGAGTTTCTCGGATTGGGCCTTCGTTCTTGCTCTTGGGACAGGACGGGCCCAGTCCAGAACAGGAGCCCCCCAAGTCGTGGCTCCTAGAGTAGGAGTTATGACTTGATCTCAGTTCATATTCGTCACGGGGCCTTATGCTCGACTAGGATATTTGCTTCCCCGTGGTTGCTCGAGGAGTTTCTCCTGTGTTGCGCTCGTGAGATAATCCCTTTCGAGGCGTGCTCGAGGGACTCTCTAAGGGCTGTGCTCGTTGAGTATACGAGGCAACCCTTGGGAACCGTGATGCCACCCTAGAGAAAGTAGAGTCATCATTGCCTAGGGGAGTAGACGTCGAGGAGGGGAAGCTCGTGGTTCCCCCGGGGTGACGTTTCGTATTCCACGTCATCCCTATAAATAGGATCATTGGGTCCCATAATCCGTTTTTCCTCTCCGCGCTTCTCCTCCTTCCTCTGCCTTTGCCGCCGCTGTTTTTCCAGAATTTCATAGGACCACCGTGCTTTCCGATGTCGATTTTCTTCCCTGCCGCCGTACATCCTTCCTAATTTCCAAGTAAGCGTTTTATCCCTCATGTTTTTCTCTGTGGTAGGTGATTTTTTCCCGTTATTTATGTGTTAGAAAATCCACGTCTGGGATTAGCCCCGGTACATTCGTATTCCTGCCTGGCATATTCATGTTTATGCCCGGTGAATGCATGTTTGTGCCCGGTAAACGCATAGTTTAGGCATGTGACCCGCGATGTTGCCTGGGATCTTCATGGTTTTGGGTGCCTAACTCATGATATTGCCCGGTAAACCCATAGTTCTAGGTTTAGGATTCATGATATTGCTCGTCATATCCATAGTTTAGGTCTACGTACTCGTGACTGGCCGGGATGTTGGCCCATTTAGGCAGTATGTAGGACGACTCATCATGGCACCTTGGCGTCGGGGAGGTGAAACCAGACTTTTGTTCGAATCCTCAACGTTTTAATCGTGTGAGGAGGATGACTCGGCTTGTTGTGCCTCTCTTCCCGTCAGTTATGGTGAGCGTATGGATTTGCTCCCAAATTGACCGGTTTCCTGTGCTTTGCAGGTAAAATGGCTGATGAACCGGGGTCCTCGGGGCGCAACGAGGTCGAAGATCAGAGTGCCGAGGAAAATGTAACTCTGATTGATACCATTGATGATCCTTTGCTAGAGTGGGTGGGTTCCGAGCCCAGAGGGATTTCTTCTGCATATAGTCGGCGCAGTCGGAGCGCGTACACTATCGTCGAGCACGACGGTAGTCAGCCGGGCTTCCAAAAAAATTTGTCGTTACCAGACCGTCTCTTAATGCGCGGATCTACTCGGAGTTCTCCTAGTATGGGTTTCCCATGTATGAAATCGCGTTCAAGGATCTCGGCCTCAAGCTCCCCTTTAGTGATTTTCAGGTCGAGGTATTCAGTCATCTAGAGTTGGCCCCCTCGCAGCTTCACCCTAACTCGATTGCCTTTCTACGGGCGTTCGAGCTGACGTGTCGCTTTTTAAGGATTGGGGCGACCATACCTCTCTTCTTCAGAGTCTTTCATTTATAACGTCAGTTTCGGGGAGGTAGGCACAGTTGGGTTTCCCTAAAATAGTCGAAGAGGCTGTTCAGGATGTACATGGATTCTGTCAGGGGGTTCAAGGACAAATGGTATATCGTGTGGCCGATCACCCAGACTGCTCTAGATTCTGTATATGAAGAAGAGACTGCAATGACCGAGATCACGGGGAGCCTCTTATGGACGATGAGGGACGCCCGGTGTTGGGGCGCGTAGCTAAGTTTCCCTTGCATTGGAGCTCGTGCCACTATGAGTATGGCACCGGGTATTACCATACGCCCGTGGGAGGGATGAGCACTGAAGACGAGGAGGCCTACGGTACCCTCTGCAGATATGTCGACAGTTTCTTCCCTGCCCGGTGGGCCACGAGGGAGGGAAAGGACATTCTCGACGAGGATGGTTACCCGACCTTCGAGGCCCGTCCCATAGATACAAAGGCGCTTGTGGAGTGCCAGTCCTACGGGCAGGCCGCAAACCTGCTAGGTTACTTTTTGTCTTATAGTCTTGTTCTAATTTCTTCGTTTGTTACTTGCTCGTAACTAACCCGGGTTTTCTTTTTTACAGGTCATATGGCCGACGAAAGGAGAGGCTTCTAAAGTTGACACAGGATAAGAAAGTCAACAAAAGGATGGTGCGAGCTCCTCAGGCGACGAGGATGGGTCCCCGGACTCCCAGGATGTTGAGCAGCATATTGATTTGATACCGAGGAAGAGGAACCGGGTAGAGAGCCAGCCGGAAGTCGGTGATGAGTCTGGCACGGTGAGGTCCTTTGGCTTGCCCCCCTGTTTTAAAGAAGAGGGCTTCTTCGAGGGGTTTCCCTTGGCTGTAAGCACCGATGAAGCTGATACCATTAGGCGACTAAGTAAAGAAAGTCGGAGAAAGCATCTAGCCGCCAACATGGTCGGGATGGTTAAGATGGCCGAGATGGTCGTTGTCCTGGCTGAGGAGGGGGCAGACTCTGATCGCGTCAAAGAGCTGGAGCAGGAGAAAGCTGCCCTTGCTGTGAGCTCTCAAAAGTTGAAGGCTGCCCTGAAGCGCTCTGAGGAGATGTTCCGCGAGCAAGTCGAGCTGCTGGCCATGGAGAAGGAGAACTCGGGGAAGGTTGCCGAGGAGAGGGACTACTTTCGACTGGACCGGGAACGCTTGGAAGCTGACAACGGGCGTCTCGCCAAAGAGGTCGAGGATCTGAAGGCCGCCATGCTTCCCGCCAAAGATGAGTCGGAGGAGACAGCCCCCTTGCGGAGTCGCTCGGAATTGGTCGCTCGTATTCAACTCCTCGAGACGGACTGTGTTGGCGCCTTGGCGGATGGCTTTAAGGCCGCGGTTAGCCAGCTCACTTTATTGAATCCTGGTCTGAATACCGAGGGGGTGGGTTTTATATCCCAGATCATCGACGGCCAGGTCGTGCCTCCGCCCGAGTCTCTTGCCGTGGATGCTGGTGGCCCTGGGGGAGCCTAGCCTGTGGAATTTTGGTCGGGCCTGCGCGCCTGTTTATTGATAGTTGATTTTGGGGCATGCGTGCCCGTGCATATTTTTTGGGCCTGTGTGCCCGTACTTGTAATTTCTGAACATCGTCGGCCTTCTTGGTAGGTTTATTTCTACTTGTTTTTTGCTCACGAGCTTTTGAATGAATGTTTGTTTCGACCTTAATTATTTGCCCGTGTTTATGTTTTTATATTTTGTGATAAAATTTTCCTAAGTTATGTCCTCGAGTCACGTTTGTGCCCGACTGGTATTTTGTAGCGAAATTCTCCTAAGTTACGTCCTCGAGTGGAGATCCTTTCGACCCATTTGGTGGCCCGACGTACTTCGAGATGCATCGGGCGTGCGGAGTAAAGTCGCTTGCTCGGGCGTATGACCCAGATCGGGGTCGCTTGCCCATGGCGTGAACTTCCCATCGCGAGTTGGGTGTTCTGCCATATGGGTACTTCGACGGTGGAGCTCGATTGAGGTGTCCACATCGGGCACTGTCGTTCGTGCTCGTTTGGCTGAACGACGTTATGTCGTTTGGGCGTAGATTGGGCCCGTACCTAGCCTTTCTACGTGGTCGAGATGTTTCTCTCTGTTGAATGGATGTGAATGTTCGACGATGAGGGTCCTTGGTGTTTAAGGGTTTTTTAATTATAGTACTGCTTCAGTTTAGCAGCGTTCCAGGGTCGTTGCAGTGGTTCTCCGTCTAGTTGCTCGAGGTAGTATGCCCCGGTACCTGTGGTGTCGTGGACGCAATAAGGCCCTTCCCAGTTCGCGGCCAGTTTCCCTTTGCGGGAGTCTTTTTGGTTTCTTCGTAACACCAGGCTGCCGATTTCGAACTCACGTTTAATGACCTTGTCGTTGTGACGCAGGGCCACTCATTGTTTTAGGGTGGCCTCGCGCAGGGCCTCCCCCGATTGAATTTCCTCGACCAAGTCGAGTTCGTCCCTGAGTGCCTCGTCGTTCATCTCTTTGTCTAGGGGAGTTTTTGTCTGTTTGAAGGGTTCCCTGATTTCTATTGGGATGACGGCTTCGGTGCCGTATGTCAGTCGAAAAGGGGTCTCACCCATTTTCGAATGGGGCGTGGTGAGGTATGCCCACAAGACACTGTGCAGCTCTTCGACCCAGCCTCTCTTAGCTTCGCCGAGCCGTTGTTTGAGTCCTCAGAGGATGACTCTGTTAGCGGCCTCGGCTTGCCCGTTGGTTTGAGGGTGCTCGACCGAGGTGAAGTGTTGTTTTATTCCCATTTTGGTGACGAAGTCTTGGAATCCGTGGTCGGTGAATTGGGTGCCATTGTCGGTGCCAGCGCTCTCGGGATCCCGAATCCGGCGAGGATGTTTCTTTATTAGAAACGGAGGATGTTGTGCGAGGTGATCTTTGCGAGAGCCTCGACCTCTATCCATTTCGTGAAGTAATCCATGGCCACAATGAGGAACTTATTTTGGTAAGTTCCTTGCACGAAAGGACCGAGGATATCCATCCCCCACCATGCAAACGGCCACGGGGATGATAGTATGCTCAGCTCGTGAGGGGGAGCGAGGTGCATGTCACCGTGCCTCTGGCATTTGTCACATTTCTTAACGTGTTTGTTATACGGTGGGAGAACTGACTTGAGGTTTGCGTTTGTATTCGCACTTGTTCGGTTTAGCAAGAGTCGCCACCGAATTTTTATTTTATCCTAAAGGAAAGGTTAAAAAGCACAGGAAAAACCTTTGAGATGTTTTCGTGGGTTCGGGGGGTAGATTATAGAAAGGGAAGGTATTAGCACCCTTTCTATCCATGGTTATCCATGGGTTCTTAGTTACTTGTTTTAGATCACTTGCCTTTGATTTTCAATTGCTTGGAATGGTGGTATGTGTGTGTGTTTTGAAAATGTTTTGAAAAAGATGCCTTGTCTAGGCAACCCTTGTAACAACTCTTTACTCGAATGTTTTACAAAAGGTGTTTGTCTTTTTGAAAAGATGTTTCAAAGTTTTTGAAAGTTATTTTTGAAAGTTGTGTTGTGGAGTGTGTTTTGAAAAGTAGGAAAGCGTGTTTTGCAAGTTTGATCAAGTAACTAAGAGTTGTCTACCCCTAAATTTACTCAAAGATTTTTCTCATGTTTTAACCCTTTTAACAGTTTTGTTCCACCATTGTATTTGGTGGACAATCTTGTGTTAGGATGTTAACGGGATGGGCGCGGGTCATTGTATGGACCATGAATGCAATGGTGCCAAGTGTCTTTGGCAATTTTGCTTGAAGGGACTATGATCATTTTGTTTAGGAAACTTCGAAAGCGTCATCGAGGGACTATGATCATTTGGTTTGTTTTGTTTTTCCAAAGAAACTCAACATGCAACATGGCCCATTTTTGGAAGGCAACGAGTGGGATTACCCTAGGGGTGCAAGTGTGAATTGTGTATTGATTGTCATGCATTTGTCTTGGTGTTAGGTTATCTAGCGGTTGATTTTATTGGCATACAAACCCTAAGTCTAAGCATGGTATAATTGAAAGCGATAAATTGCGGGAATTTAAAGTCCTAAACTATTACAAATAAGTATTCGGGGATGGGGGTACAAATATTTACAAATGGGGGATGAGACTTATTAGGAGAGTAGTGTCCAAATATATTTACAACCAAATCGAATCGCATTCTCAATGTAAAATGTAGCAATGTATAAGAATAAAAGCAATGTATCAAAAGTACTGGTGAAAGTGTATGTGATTATTTACACATGATGCAAGATGTTAACATAATGCAAAATTAAGTAAGTATTTATTCTTTTGTGTTTTTTGTATTTTTTTTGTTAATAATATATATAAACAAAAGTTTTAATTTAAAGAAAATAAAAATGTTTTAAGTTAAAGAAAATTAATATTTATGTATTCTAGTTAATATTTTAGATACAAGAAGATTATTTAACTCCAAATTTTATTCTTATATATTTTTAATTATACTAACTAAAGTAATTAAGAAAGTTTTATATAAAAAAGAGTTAAGGTATTATTTTATTTACAAACAAAAATAAAATATATTAGTTTAAAAAAGAAAAATAAAATGATAAGTAAAAAAGGATATTGGTTTATGTAAAGTAAAGGAAATGGGCTTAAAGGAATTTGCTTGGCCCAATCAAAACTAGGCAGAGTTAAGAAAAAAAAGGGGGTATGCGCCTGGAATCTATGGGCTTAAGGCTTGGATGGGGAGAAAGGGCCCAAACAAAGTTTCACAAGTTTGTTGTAAGGGTTTGTTTCATTTGGCTCAGACTAGGGTTTACAGAGTTACAGAGCGACGTCGTTTCCACCTTCCCTCTTCGTCCTCTTCACTTTCTCAAAATGGAGCCACTAAACACTCGCCTCCTCGCCTCAAGCTGCTAGGCGTTGCCTCCATCTCCCTCTCTCCAAGGTTGAGCAAGACAGTGATGACACAAAGGTATGATTTCTGTCTTAACGCATTAGGGTTTCCAGTTTTATATGTTATTGCTTTCCCTTCCCTTTTTTAGCAAGCTCGGATTTTCTATGTCATTTTTGTGGTGTGAGGTGTGAAAAGAGGGAGAGTAGTTATACCTTTGTTGGCTCTTGGGGACGGAGGTTCTGGAGGTGGATAGGAAGCGTCCTAGGGCGGCCAAGGCGAGGGAGTGTGATGTTGTGCTAGCTTCGCTGGAAATCTGGTACTTGTATCTTGCTTTTAGGTTTAATGATGAATGTCTGAAAACCTAACTCATTTGCTTCTGTCTTCTATTGTGCTTGCTTCTGTATGCTTATTTGATGATGTTCTTGCTTCTGAATATTGGTTGTTGAAATGTTGATATTGTTGAACCTTGTTGTTCTGAGTTGCCTTATTGTCTCACTTCTGGCCCTTTTACTCGATGATGAACTCAATTTTGAGAGTTTGGATTCGTTTGCTTTGTCCTGAGTTTGATGA
Organism: Vicia faba; assembly: GCA_948472305.1. NCBI lineage: Eukaryota > Viridiplantae > Streptophyta > Magnoliopsida > Fabales > Fabaceae > Vicia > Vicia faba. The sequence continues at coordinate 1,607,827,212 of OX451736.1, forward strand.
TGAGTTCTGGATTGAAGGTAGTTTGGATATTTTGGTTTTGATTTGTGGGGTTTAGGCCTCGTGTTTGAATAAGTTTAAGGCATGTTTTTGCTGTTTGCTTCTGGTTTGAAAAGCTTGAACAGGCTTGAGAGTTTGCTTGGTTTTTGACTGGCTTTGAGGCAGGTTGATGGCCTGAAACTACAGGCTTGTTGGCTTGTGTTGAAAGGCAAGGTTTTTTTTTTCCAGGCTTGTATGGCTTGTGTTGATGCAGGTTAGGCTGTTACAGTTTGGTGGTGGAATGTTTTGGAACAGGCAGGATGTTGGAAAGGCTTAAGGTTTAGGCTTATGTTCTGTGTTTGAAACAGGTTTGAGATAGTTTTGACTTGAATGTTTCAATGCAATTTTGCTTGCTTAGGCTTGTGTTGCTGTCAATTGGAAGGCAGGAGTTTATATCTTTTTCGTGTGAACTCGTTCCCTTTGTTTTGTAGCCAGGCTGTTTGTTTTTTAACAAGTTTTTTGAATTAAGTCTTGGTTTGAATACCAATGCTTGAGCAGGTTGTAAGCCTTGAGGTTTACAGTTTTTTGTGATATCTTTTCCTGTGTGCATTCTGCCCCCCTCTGCTTGTTCTGATATCCTTTGTTTATATCTTTAGGCCTGCTGTACTGTAAGCTTCTTACTTCTCTCTCTTTCTTTCTCCACAGAAAAAGCTTTGTTTATTGCTTTAAACTGTACTTTCTGAAAAAGTGATTGGCTGGTAGATGATGATTTTTGAATATGTTTGCTTGCATTGTACCTTTCTTCTGCATACTTTCTGTTTTTCTGTCTTGCTTTTGCTAGCTTGTAGGCAGCTTTGACGGTTCTGCACTTGGTTGGCCATTTTGACTTAGTTTGGTTTGAACTTTGTAGTTTGTACATGCTGTTTGTTTGGCATCTTGAACTATGCAGCTTGCTTGGCTTTTTGACAATGCAATTTGGTTGGAAACTATGCATTTTGTTTAATATGCTGCCTTGTACATTTTTTATTGCTTGCAAATATTTTCTACCCCTCTTTGTGAACCAAGAATTTTCTTGTGATTTGCAGAGAGGGCGAACAACTGATTCCGGCCAATCACTTTTAATGATGAGTTTTTTTTTTAAATATCTGTCTGCCTTTTTTTAATTAAATTCATCTGCATTTGACTTCCTCCTTTTCTTTGTTTTTGCAGATAAAAATTAATTGAGCGAAGGGGAGCCATAGTGGAAGATGAAGACTTAGGAAACTTTAGGATAGCATTATTTTATTTCCAATTATTTGTAATAACATTATTTGTAAATACTGTAAATGTATTCAAATAACATTTGTACTAATAATTAAAAATAAATAAAAAGCTCTTTTGTCAATTAATCTCTTTTAATTCTTCTTCAATTATTTATTTAATTATTTATATTTCTTAAATTATAATAACTGGAAAATATCCAATAATTTTAACTTAGAAATGATAAATAATCAATAAACGTCTGGCGTTCCGAATAATCAAAAGTATTGCACAGTCAATCACAATAAATGCCCATATGTCCTTTCCTTTTACTGATTAAGCCAACACTGCAAATTCTCAATTCAAATGCCTCAGCTTTTATCCCAGATGTTTAGACAGAAATCTTGAACAAACGTCACAACCATGTGACAGTCAATTAAAACACTGTGGATTCAAATTCTTCTGAAAATGCGCGTGCAAACTCTGATTCTTGATTTATTTTTCAAAGAAACGTTCGTCTGATCAAACCCTGAGCCCAAACTCAAACAAATTAACCAAGACCCTGATAATCTGTTTGACTGATTCAAAATCAATGAAAAACCCTAATTTTGTCTGACTGATGAGAAAAGTCTGTTTGACCAATTCTTAAACCAATCTGAAAAATTAGGAAAAGTCTGAAGCTGTGATTTCTTGTGAAAAAGAGAGAGGGCAAATTTTGGGGTACAACAGTTGCCCCTGTTCAATCTTCTTGAACCTAAAGAGTTAGATCGGCAAGTTTGCCGTTTGCGTCTCGAAGGTAAAAGGAGATTAGACACTAGAGTGCCCGTAAATTTGCACTCGTTAGAACATGAATGCAGGAATGGGCTTAGAGATGCCATTTGGAGATGGGCTTAAAGATGCCATCTGGAAGGGGAGACAGAATCTTGTCGGGGATGGGCTTAACGATGCCACCTGGAATGTTTGTTGACCTGTATGTCATTGAAATTGAAGCTTAATAATCTTATCCTGAAAAGGGTAAAATGTTAGCTAGAAAACAAAGTTATGTTGCATGAAATGTATGATGCAATACATGTTATATCAATATTTATGACATGAATGTAATGATTGCGCATGTAAGCTGATGAGCTGTCTTGCTGAGGATAGATGGATCCTGGATAGCCGGAGATAATAGATTCTTGACTGCTGTCGGGGAAAGTGAATCCTTGACTGCTGCAGGGGGTTGCAAGAATCTTGTGATCGTTAAACATGAGAAGTCCTGGGACCGCTGTTGGGGGACTCAGGAGCTTGGGTTGTATGACACTTCGAGAATGAGAATCTTCATTCTGCTGGGAATATCAAGAACTCAGGTTATCTTCCACTTTGAGAATGAGAATCTTCATTCTGCTGGGAATATCAGGAGCTTGGGCGCATGCCAATCTACTGGGGTTTCAAGGACGAGAGTCTTCATTCTGTTAAGGGTCAGAAACTGGGAGTATACCAATCTTCCGAGGTTTTAAGGATGAGAATCTTCATTCTGTTAAGAGTCAGAAACTGGGAGTATACCAATCTTCTGAGGTTTTAAGGATGAGAATCTTCATTCTGTTAAGAGTCAGAAACTGGGAGTATACCAATCTTCTGAGGTTTTAAGGATGAGAATCTTCATTCTGTTAAGAGTCAGAAACTGGGAGTATACCAATCTTCTGAGGTTTTAAGGATGAGAATCTTCATTCTGTTAAGAGTCAGAAATTGGGAGTATACCAATCTTCTGAGGTTTTAAGGATGAGAATCTTCATTCTGTTAAGAGTCAGAAACTGGGAGTATACCAATCTTCTGAGGTTTTAAGGATGAGAATCTTCATTCTGTTAAGAGTCAGAAACTGGGAGTATACCAATCTTCTGAGGTTTTAAGGATGAGAATCTTCATTCTATTAAGAGTCAGAAACTGGGAGTATACCAATCTTCTGAGGTTTTAAGGATGAGAATCTTCATTCTGTTAAGAGTCAGAAACTGGGAGTATACCAATCTTCTGAGGTTTTAAGGATGAGAATCTTCATTCTGTTAAGGGGAACAGATTTTTAGGAGCTTCAATTGTCCGTTATTCTGTTGGTGGTTGTAACTTCCAGCAGGTGATGAAGGAATTTGAAACTTGAAATGTAATTTGTTTTGGAGAATAAATCCTTGCCAAAGGTTTGGGATTGGAAGTCTTTGGACATCCTTGTTGACTGCTGATTGCTTTGGGAGCAAGATCTTTAATGGTTGAGGGATTTCAGGGCCACTACTAGGGATTGAAAATCCTTGGTGATTTGGGGAATGAGAATTCTGATGATCTCTACTGGGGATTTCAGAACCTGGGAGACTCATGCTGGAGGAGTGAGACTGAGAATCTTCAATCTGGTGGGAAATATCTCTGTGGGGAGAGTGTTCACTATTCCGGTTCCGCTAGGGATTGACAGTTGGAAGTTTTAGCCCTGCTGGGGATTAACAGCTTTGACTTCACTGGGGATGGAATTTTCAGATTTTTAGGGCTCCACTGGGGAACTGAAATTTAAACCTGAGGGGAATTAAGTTCTGGAAGGCTCTCTGGCTGGGGAAATCAACTTTGAGGAAGCTTTTGTTCTGCTGAGGATCCTGAAGTTTAACTCTGTTTGGGGATTAATTTCTGGATTTTAACCTTGTTGAGGCATTTGGAGTTTAACTCCGCTGGGGATTCTTTCGGAAAGGGCATCAAGATATCTATTTGTACCTTTAACCTATCAGCAATCATCTTTCTTGATTTGTAAGAAAATGATTATGTTCGAATGCATATGCCTATTTAACAAAACATTGGACGTTTCTCAAATTAAACATAAGTGTAAGAAGCAAGAGGAAGACAAAGCGAATTTCTGTATTTGGAAAAGCGTTTGTATTAACTTTTCATGAGTATCTTTGTACAAAGGAGACAGACATCCTAGTAAGAGGGTGTTGTCGTAAAGATTTTATACAAAAGAAAGATGGCTATGTGTAACAATTCTATGGGATTCCCATTCTGCTATAGCCTTCACAACTCTGAATGTCTGTCCATTCGCTGCTTCATCCGCCGATGACTGGATTGATCAGAAGCTCGGAGCTTGTTGATGAAGAGATTGTTCTTTAAAGTGATCCGACGAGACATAGTCATACGCTTTAATTCCCTAACTTTTGCCTGGACTGCCCTTTCGGGTTTTCAATCCACCGGGAAACCCCTTTTTGCCCAAGCCGCCCTTTCGGGTTTTCGACTTGCCGGGTGTACAGATTTTTTTGTTTTATCCCTAATTTTTGCCTGAACCACCCTTTCGGGTTTTCGGTTCACCGGGATGCCCATTTTTGCCCAAGCCGCCCTTTCGGGTTTTCGACTTGTCGGGTGATTTTATGCGTAGTATCTTTTGACTATGTCTGCGTTCGCAGGGTGCGGCAAATCATCGCCGTCCATGGTGGTCAGAATCATTGCACCACCAGAAAATATGCTCTTGATCACAAATGGTCCTTCGTAGGTAGGAGTCCATTTGCCCCTGGGATCACTTTGCGGCAAGATAATCCGCTTGATTACGAGATCTCTGACTTGATATACTTGACGTCTGACTTTCTTGTTGAAAGCCTTGATCATCCATTTTTGATACGTCTGACCATGGCAAACAGCAGCGAGTCGCTTCTCGTCGATCAAATTGAGTTGATCAAGTCGGGTCTGAATCCAATCATCTTCATTTAAACCAGCGTCCTTCATAATCCTTAAAGAAGGAATCTGAACTTCCATGGGTAGGACAGCTTCCATGCCATATACCAAAGAAAATGGGGTTGCCCCTGTTGAAGTACGTGCCGTGGTACGGTATCCATGCAGAGCAAACGACAACATCTCATGTCAGTCCTTGTAGGTAACTGTCATTTTCTGAATGATCTTCTTGATGTTTTTGTTTGCAGCTTCAACAACACCGTTCATCTTCGACCGATAGGGAGATGAATTGTGATGATAAATCTTGAACTGTTCGCATAGGGAGGTGATCATAGTATTATTCAGATTGGTTCCGTTGTCTGTGATGATCCTGTCGGGGACACCATACCGGCATATGAGGTTTTGCTTGATGAAGCGGGCAACCACATTCTTTGTAATAGAGGCGAAGGAAGCTGCTTCGACCCATTTGGTGAAATAGTCAATGGCGACCAGGATGAAGCGATGTCCATTGGATGTCGTGGGTTTGATCTCTCCAATCATGTCAATGCCCCGCATTGCGAATGGCCAAGGAGCTGTCAGAACATTGAGAGGAACAGGAGGAATGTGCACCTTATCGGCGTAGATTTGGCATTTATGGCAGGTACGGGAGTGTTGATAGAAATCAGCTTCCATGGTAGACCAGTAATAGCCTGCCCTTAGAATCTTCTTAGCCATCATATGTCCGCTCAAGTGGGTGCCAAATGTACCGATGTGTATCTCAGTCATGATCAACTCTGCCTCAGCTTTGTCCACACATCGGAGTAAAACACAATCATGGCTGCGTTTATAGAGGATGCCGTTGCTCAGGAAGAACTTGGCAGAAAATTTCCTTAGGAACTTCTTGTCATTTACGGAAGCTCCTTTGGGATATTCTCTAGTCTGGAGATACCTTTTGATTTCGTGAAACCAGGGTTGTTCCACTACTTCTTCGGTATTAATCTCATGATCATGCGCAGGTTCATCCATTCGCTCGATGGTGATTTGGGGAGCCTCGTTATCCCAGTTGAGTTTAAACATGGAAGACATTGTAGCCAGAGCATCTGCTAGCTGATTCTCTTCTCGCGAAAAATGCTCGAAGGTGATTTGCTCGAAATAAGGCAACAATGTCAAGACATGTTCTTTGTATGGGATAAGATTAGGATGTTTGGTGTCCCACTCTCCTTTGATTTGACTGATAACCAAGGCCGAGTCCCCAAATACGATCAAAGATTTGATCCCCAAGTCTATAGCAGCCTTGAGACCAAAGATGCAAGCCTCATATTCAGCCATGTTGTTGGTACAACTGAAGCAAAGTCGGGCCGTGAAAGGTGTATGGAAACCTTCCGGGGAAATGAGTACCGCACCGATACCGTTTCCAAGTGCATTTGAAGCACCATCAAAGTAAAAGGTCCATCGGGATCCATTTTCAGGTCCGTCATACGGTCTGTTACCTTCAATGTTGTCCAAAGTCATGATGTCCTCGTCCGGGAAGTCGAATCTCATGGATTGATAATCTTTGATAGCTTGATGCGCTAGATGGTCAGCTAGTACACTCCCCTTTATAGCTTTTTGGGTAGTGTACTGGATGTCATACTCAGTCAGGATCATCTGCCATCTAGCGATTCTTCCAGATAACGCAGGCTTCTCGAAGATATACTTGATAGGATCCATTTTGGAAATCAGTAGAGTGGTATGAGTCAACATATACTGCCTTAGTCGGCGAGCAGCCCATACCAAAGCGCAACAAGTTTTCTCGAGCAGTGAGTAGCGAGTCTCACAGTCGGTAAACTTTTTGCTAAGGTAATAAATGTCATACTCTTTTTGACCAGACTCGTCATGATGGCCCAGTACGCACCCCATTGAGTTATCCAACACGGTAAAATACATGATCAACGGTCTTCCTTCGACGGGTGGCATCAGAATAGGAGGTTCTAGCAAATACTCCTTGATCTTATCAAAAGCAGCTTGGCAATCGTCGTTCCATTCGACTACCTGGTCTTTCTTCAATAGTTTAAAAATTGGCTCACAGGTAGACGTCAGATGAGAGATGAATCTGGCAATATAGTTCAAGCGCCCCAAGAATCCTCTAACCTCCTTTTCAGAACGGGGGGCGGGCATCTCTTGTATAGCTTTTACTTTTGCTGGATCGACCTCAATGCCTTTGTTGCTGACAATAAATCCTAGAAGTTTACCAGACCTAACTCCAAAGGTGCACTTACTTGGATTCAACCTGAGTTTGTACTCCTTCAACCTGGTAAACAGCTTTTGCAGATGTCCAAGGTGTTCCTCCTCTGTTTGTGACCGAGCTATCATGTCGTCTACGTAAACCTCGATCTCATGATGTATCATATCATGGAACAAAGCCACCATGGCGCGCTAATAAGTTGCCCCTGCGTTCTTCAGCCCGAACGGCATCACCTTGTAACAGAAAGTACCCCAATGTGTAACAAAGGTTGTTTTCTCCATGTCCTCGGGGGCCATTTTGATCTGGTTGTAGCCCGAGAATCCATCCATGAAGGAAAACACCTTGTGCTGAGTTGTGCTGTCAATCAAAATGTCGATATGCGGTAGCGGAAAATCATCTTTAGGGCTAGCCCTATTCAAATCCCGGTAGTCCACACACATTCTGACCTTGCCGTCTTTTTTAGGTACTGGCACAATGTTAGCAACCCATTGTGGATAGGATGTAACAGCCAGAAAGCCAGCTTTGAATTGCTTCATTACTTCAGCTTTAATCTTCTCAGACATGTCGGGCCTCATTCGGTGGACTTTTTGCTTGATCGGTGGACAATCCTCTCTTGTAGGGAGACGGTGAACCACTATGTCTGTGTCTAAACCCAACATGTCTTCGTAAGACCAGGCGAAGATTTCCACGTATTCATTTAACAGCTATATTAAACACTCTTTGACACTTGGTTCCAAATTGGCACCCACTTGTACTTCCTTCCGGTCTTCCTCTGTTCCTAAGTTGACTATTTCCAACAACTCTTCGTGAGGCAAGATGGCCCCCTCTTCTTGTTGTAGAAGTCTGGCTAGCTCTCCTGGTACTTCACAATCTTCATCATCTTCATACTCAGCCTGATTGACCAAATCTTCAGAGTTATTGAAGGATACGGCAGAATAGTCACCCATAGAATCCAGCATGGATGGGTACCTGCATTTGTGAGTGTGGGTGTGTGTAAGGGATAGCCATCCTTAAACAAACAAAAATGCAAAAGGAAAGAAAATGACCACAACAGTTTATAAATGAAAAAGTCCAATGATTCATTAAACATGGCATATGATTATGAAGAGAATCAAAACCCTTACAAATGGACCTACGTGCCCCGGGCAAGGCATGAGGTGAAAAAGTAGTGTGCAGATTGTTTTAGTAATTATTACAGACCAACAGGAAATGTTCGAAAGATAAATTACTGATTAATGAAAGTAATGGGGACGAAGTCTTTTGCCTCCCAGTTGTGCAGTCCCCCTTCGATGGTTGGGAAGATCCAATCTTCAATGTTGGCCTCTTCGTCTTCGTATTCCAAGGCATTGACTCCATGAGGAGAAATCTTGATCGGTGTCCTTTCAATTTTTGAGCGACGCATAGCTTTTTGCCCCACAACGGTGAATCCCAACCCAAACTTGTCTGTCTTGTGGGGAAAGTCAGGCAACTGACCCCATGTTGAGCTCTTTCCTTCCTTTACTGCAGCTTTTGCGTCTTTCAGAGATGCCATCCTGGCCACCTGCTTGGGTACCTCAGCTACCGTCCTTGCTACTGCAACCTCGGGAGAGACTTCCTCAAAGTGCTGGAATGGTGTTTCAATGAATTCGCCGTCCACTTCCATATACCGAAAGGAGTTCAGGTGACTGATCATATATTCCTCCTCACCGTGCACGGTTATGATCTTTCCTTTGACAGGGTATTTCAACATCTGATGTAGAAAGGAAGTGACCGCCCCAACATTATGTATCCATGGCCTTCCTAGAAAGCAGGAGTATGACGGACGGATGTCCATCACATAGAAAGTTGAATGTAATACTTCAGTGCCTACCTTGATGGGGATGTCGACCTCCCCATGCACCATTCTTTTAGACCCATCGAAGGCCCTTACAATGATATTACTCGGTTTCAACTCCAAGCCTTCACAATCCAATCGATCGAGAGCCTTCTTAGGCAGCACGTTTAGAGAAGAACCAGTGTCGACCAAGAAATGGGCGAGAGTGGCTCCTTGGCATTCGAATGACACATGAAATGCGTCATTGTGCTTTCTTCCCTTCGGAGTCAAGTCAGCATCAGAGAAACCCAGACCGTTGTCGGCGGTAAGGCTGGCTACACAATCCTGGAATTGATCGGCTGAGGTTTCCTGGGGCACATGGGTTGTCTTCAAAAACCTTATCAAGGCTTTGGCATGAGCCTCCGAACAAAGCAGCAATGCTAACATGGAAATCTTCGAGGGGGTTTGCCCCAGTTGCTATACCATGTCATAATCACTCTTCTTAATTATTTTCAAAATCTCCTCCATTTCTTTCTTAGAGATTTCGGGGATGACCAATGGCTGAGCCCTCGTCCTGACGAGCTCATCTTGGATCCCTTTCCCCTTATCAGCAGAAGTAGGAGGGACAACCACAGGGGTGACGGCTTCTTCGATCAATGGAGTTCTTGCAGAAAGTTTTATCGGTGCAGGAGTAACTTTGGCAGCAGTTGAGGGTCCAAAAATTGCCTTTGGGGGGGCAATCTCTGGAGAGAAAATTCTCCCACTTCGGGTAATCTTGCTCATACCGGCAATGTTTCCAATGTCGGTAGCTTCTTCGTCAGAGCTCTCTTCAGTTATCTCAATTTGTTTAACAACATGGTAGTAGATTTCTCCACCATAATTCCATGGTATTGATTTGTCAAATTTATAGGGGACAGGCCCAGGCATGGTTATTTTCAGAGGAATAATCTTCGTAGCTGATGTAATCTTAACAGGCTTTTTAGGGACCTTGGAAAGATTGGTGGAAATGGTGATTATTGAAACATCTTCGATAGGGGTTGGAGTAGCAGGAATCTTTTCGAAAAGAATTTGTTGGTTGTCCATTAGGCCTTGGATGCCTATCTTCAGTAATGGACAGTCAATTGGTAGGGAGGAACAACAGTAGCAGTCTTCTTTGCAGCCTGGGAAAATCCCAGCTTTCAACAGATTCAACTTGATTGTTAGTAGTGGAGTTACCAGATCATCAACAGCAGAAACATACAGATCTTCTTCAACAACATGGACATTGTGACCATGCTTTGGCATCAGAGCGGATATTACGTTCGGCTTCTCAGGGGCGTCGAACTCAACCTCCTTTGCGTCTATCAAATCTTGAATTTTATTCTTTAGTGCCCAACAGTGGTTGGTGTCATGCCCGGCGCTATCAGAATGGTAGGCACATTTAGCATTGGCATGATAGTATGGAGATGTGGTGTTAGGGTTTTTTGGTGCCTCCTTTAAACCAGTTAGATTCAACTTCAACAAATGGGGAAGAACTTGTGCAGGCGTCATATTGATGCGGGTGAACTACCGTGGTGGCCGTTCTACCCGTTGCTGGTTAGGTCTAGACTGATTGGTACGAGGCTGATCATTTGACGAATTTTGAATCATCACGGACCCTACGGTCGGCTGGCGCTCAATTCTCCCCAATCCTCTTTGAGAATACACAACAGCTGCTTCCTTCTTAGCGGGAAATGGCTTTTTAACAGTTGTAGATGCAGAGGCATCCCTTTGAATCTTCCCATTCTTAATACCAGCTTCCACTCGTTCGCCAGTCAGAATCAATTCAGTAAACCCTGCGGAAGAGCTCCCGATCAAATGGTTGAAGAACGGGCCAGATAGGGTCCCCAAGAACATATCAACTAGTTCCCTATCTGAAAGAGGTGGCTGCACTCTTCTGGCCAAGTCGCGCCATTTCTGGGCGTATTCTTTGAATCCCTCATTTGAGGCCATCCCCATACTTTGTAACTGAGTACGGGTTGGCGCCAAGTCATTGTTATATTGATACTGGCGATAAAAGGCAGCTGCCAAGTCTTCCCAGTTATGCACTTCTGACCTCTCAAGCTGGTAAAAGCAGTCTAGCTGTGTACCAGACAGGCTATCCTGGAAGAAGTGTACCCAAAGATTTCTATCGGACGTATGAGGTTGAATTCTAATGACATACGACCTCAGGTGCATCTTCGGACAAGACAGTCTGTCATATTTTGCAAAGATTGGCACCTTAAACTTTGGAGGGATCACAATTCCAGAAATCAATCCCAATTCTTTAAAATCTAACCCGGGAACCCTTTGCAGGTCCATAGCTTCCAGTCTATCGTCCAGGTTTTTGTATTAGTCGTCCGCTGGCGGGTATTGCTGCTCTGAGTAGTCTTCATCTTCCCCAACCTCTTCCTCTTCAGCCTCAGACTCGGAAGGTAATGCAGCCCCTTTTCCTTTATCGGTCCCCTCATCAGATGCGGAGGGAAATTCAAGAACTCTTCTAGCTTCATTATCAAACCTTCTTCCCAGTGTAGCTAACCCGACTCTTTTCTTCTTCTTTTTCACCTTTTCTTGCTCTTTGTTCCCAAGCAGTGCTTTTAGATCCTCCTGACCCTTTGCTAAGGTCATTAGGAGCTGTTGAAACTGTGAGTTTTGCGACTGCAGATCTTTGACCGTCTGTTCGAGATCCATCTTACTGAAATAAACAGCAGAAAGATAAGGAAACCTGGTGTGGAGACCTGCTTATGCATATGATGAATGATATGTTTATTCATGCAATGCATTCAAGGATTTTAGAAATTCAAAATTGTTGCAAACAAAAAGAACACACGTCATATTAATAAGAAGAAATTTTGTCAGTACATAAATGCCCCATGGGACAAATATTACAAAAGCTTCTTAAGGTAAAAAGACGTTGCGCATCCTCTTTGGTGCGATGTAAGTGTTGAGGGTCTCCTCCTCGTGAAGTCGGTGGGTAAGCTCCAAAACCTTCTTCTCACTGGCATAGAAGCTGGCTTCAAAAGTATTCCGTTCTTCCTTGAGTTGGATCCAACTCTTCTGTATCTCCTCCCATGATGTTGGCATGTCAGGATGTAGGATGGTGTAGGGAACCTCTCCTTCCTTAACAGGCTCTTTGATCAAAGGGAGAATATGAGGGTAAGGCATCATAAGACTCCGAGCTCGGGTTCGTACCCACTTGAGGTAAGGCTCAAGAGGGATGGAGTTCTTATGCCCCAGTGGCTTGTTATCTACCTTGTTAGGCATCCTCCAAGCTCTGATGAATCTTTGGCGAAGTCCTTGTGCATCATTGTCGAAGTCAAAAACTAGGTCAGGAATCAGCATGTCATGAGGGCCGTCCCTCCGTGCATATCCAAATTGTCTCAAAACTAGACAAGGGTTGTAGGTAATGCCTCCTCTAATGCCAAGTAATGGAACATTAGGGAACTCACAACAATTATCAACGATGATGACATTTTCTCTGGACCGAGAACACCAATGTACATCAGAGTGCGTGAGGGTCATCAACCGTTGTGACCACCTTAAGCCTTGTTCATTCTTCAAAACAAATTGTGGAAGGTGAGAAATAAACCACCTTGCAAGGAGAGGAGTACAGCACATGAGAACACCTCTCTTTCTCATTGTTCGTGTGTAAAATGAGTGGAGGATGTCCCCAAGTAATGTGGGTATGGGATTCCTGGATAGGAAAATCTTGACAGCATTGACATCTATAAGTTGGTCAGGATTTGGGAACAAGACCAACCCATAAATGAGAAGTTCCACAATTTCTTCAAAGGCTTGTAGATCTAATGAATTCCAACACTCTTGTGCCTTCTCAAACAAGAATTTTGCCAAGAAGCCTTTGACACTGCTTCTAGTTTCCCAATGCCCCTTGATGTCAGATGGTTTCAAGTGTAGTGCTTGAGCAACATCTTCAGGCTTTGGTTCTTTTTCCGTACCGTTGAAAGGTAGTTGATTAAGAATAAGGATTCTCAGGAGTTGAGAAAATTCCTCCAAAGTAGGCACCAACTGGTAGTCGGGGAATGTGAAACAGTGGTGAAGGGGGTCAAAGAACTGGAACAACACTTTCATCATGTCTTCTTCAATGCTGATGTTGACTAGGCTGAGCAGTCTACCATGTCTTTCACTGAAGGGAGAGCTTTCGGGAATTCTGGATGTGAGCTCCTTGAGTTGAGGAAGGATTCTCACAAGGTTGACTTGGATAGTTTTCCTGCGAAGAATTTCCATGACCTACAAAACAAGAACAAAGATGAAGATCCAAACCCTTGAAATGGTTAGTGGATGCATATGATGTTTTATGATGTTTATGATGTATGCACAAACACATGTACAAGCAATTCACACAAAAACCCTAGTTTCAGGCTTGCATGAGGTTTCATAGGTAAGTACCCTCTTGAGTGTAGTTGGCTTAAAAACCTGTCCTATAAATAGTAACCGGGTTCTAAGGAGCTCAATATCATTGGATTGTTTTCTATGTTCATTGTTTTGGTTTAGCCACTTAACTAGCAACCAAAATATTCCAAGAAAACAACCCTCAATGAGTGTAGTATCGAGTATCTACCAACTTCGGACTGCACCAAAGCCGGTCATCTCACTACCCCTAATAAAAGTCCAAGATGGTCAAGTAAGGTTCTAGGTCATTAGTGCTTAGTGACATCACTCAGCGGCCCCGTACTCTCCTTGATTGAACTCAAGGGTTATCGGTACTCACAAATATGTCGCACTAATATAGCTATTGCTTCAACCGTGTCGGTATACCCCGCACAGTTTCCATAACGTATTGCTATCTATGAATGTTTCCCAAATCCGGGTGTAGGATTTCAAGCCCAAACAAAATAACCACAAAGGCAAAGCAATCAAAGCAAACAATTAATCATGCAAAAGGGTGATCTAAAACCCTAAGGTAACCCCACTTTTAAATATCCCCAGCAGAGTCGCCAGTTCTGTTATACGGTGGGAGAACTGACTTGAGGTTTACGTTTGTATTCGCACTTGTTCGATTTAGCAATAGTCGCCACCGACTTTTTATTTTATCCTAAAGGAAAGGTTAAAAAGCACAGGAAAAACCTTTGAGATGTTTTCGTGGGTTCGGGGGGTAGATTATAGAAAGGGAAGGTATTAGCACCCTTTCTATCCATGGTTATCCATGGGTTCTTAGTTACTTGTTTTAGATCACTTGCCTTTGATTTTCAATTGCTTGGAATGGTGGTATGTGTGTGTGTTTTGAAAATGTTTTGAAAAAGATGCCTTGTCTAGGCAACCCTTGTAACAACTCTTTACTCGAATGTTTTACAAAAGGTGTTTGTCTTTTTGAAAAGATGTTTCAAAGTTTTTGAAAGTTATTTTTGAAAGTTGTGTTGTGGAGTGTGTTTTGAAAAGTAGGAAAGCGTGTTTTGAAAGTTTGATCAAGTAACTAAGAGTTGTCTACCCCTAAATTTACTCAAAGATTTTTCTCATGTTTTAACCCTTTTAACAGTTTTGTTCCACCATTGTATTTGGTGGACAATCTTGTGTTAGGATGTTAACGGGATGGGCGCGGGTCATTGTATGGACCATGAATGCAATGGTGCCAAGTGTATTTGGCAATTTTGCTTGAAGGGACTATGATCATTTTGTTTAGGAAACTTCGAAAGCGTCATCGAGGGACTATGATCATTTGGTTTGTTTTGTTTTTCCAAAGAAACTCAACATGCAACATGGCCCATTTTTGGAAGGCAACGAGTGGGATTACCCTAGGGGTGCAAGTGTGAATTGTGTATTGATTGTCATGCATTTGTCTTGGTGTTAGGTTATCTAGCGGTTGATTTTATTGGCATACAAACCTTAAGTCTAAGCATGGTATAATTGAAAGCGATAAATTGCGGGAATTTAAAGTCCTAAACTATTACAAATAAGTATTCGGGGATGGGGGTACAAATATTTACAAATGGGGGATGAGACTTATTAGGAGAGTAGTGTCCAAATATATTTACAACCAAATCGAATCGCATTCTCAATGTAAAATGTAGCAATGTATAAGAATAAAAGCAATGTATCAAAAGTACTGGTGAAAGTGTATGTGATTATTTACACATGATGCAAGATGTTAACATAATGCAAAATTAAGTAAGTATTTATTCTTTTGTGTTTTTTGTATTTTTTTTGTTAATAATATATATAAACAAAAGTTTTAATTAAAAGAAAAGAAAAATGTTTTAAGTTAAAGAAAATTAATATTTATGTATTCTAGTTAATATTTTAGATACAAGAAGATTATTTAACTCCAAATTTTATTCTTATATGTTTTTAATTATACTAACTAAAGTAATTAAGAAAGTTTTATATAAAAAAGAGTTAAGGTATTATTTTATTTATAAACAAAAATAAAATATATTAGTTTAAAAAATAAAAATAAAATGATAAGTAAAAAAGGATATTGGTTTATGTAAAGCAAAGGAAATGGGCTTAAAGGAATTTGCTTGGCCCAATCAAAACTAGGCAGAGTTAAGAAAAAAAGGGGGTATGTGCCTGGAATCTATGGGCTTAAGGCTTGGATGGGGCGAAAGGGCCCAAACAAAGTTTCACAAGTTTGTTGTAAGGGTTTGTTTCATTTGGCTCAGACTAGGGTTTACAGAGTTACAGAGCGGCGCTGTTTCCACCTTCCCTCTTTGTCCTCTTCACTTTCTCAAAATGGAGCCACTGAACACTCGCCTCCTCGCCTCAAGCTGCTAGGCGTTGCCTCCATCTCCCTCTCTCCAAGGTTGAGCAAGACAGTGATGACACAAAAGGTATGATTTCTGTCTTAACGCATTAGGCTTTCCAGTTTTATATGTTATTTATTTCCCTTCCCTTTTTTAGCAAGCTCTGATTTTCTATGTCATTTTTGTGGTGTGAGGTGTGAAAAGAGGAAGAGTAGTTATACCTTTGTTGGCTCTTGGGGATGGAGGTTCTGGAGGTGGACAGGAAGCGTCCTAGGGCGGCCAAGGCGAGGGAGTGTGATGCTGTGCTAGCTTCGCTGGAAATCTGGTACTTGTATCTTCCTTTTAGGTTTAATGATGAATGTCTGAAAACCTAACTCATTTGCTTCTGTCTTCTCTTTTGCTTGCTTCTGTATGCTTATTTGATGATGTTCTTGCTTCTGAATACTGGTTGTTGAAATGTTGATATTGTTGAACCTTGTTGTTCTGACTTGCCTTATTGTCTCACTTCTGGCCCTTTTACTCGATGATGAACTCAGTTCTGAGAGTTTGGATTCGTTTGCTTTGTCCTGAGTTTGATGATGAGTTCCAGATTGAAGGTAGTTTGGCTATTTTGGTTTTGATTTGTGGGGTTTAGGCCTCTTGTTTGAATAAGTTTAAGGCATGTTTTTGCTGTTTACTTCTGGTTTGAAAAGCTTGTACAGGCTTGAGAGTTTGCTTGATTTTTGACTGGCTTTGAGGCAGGTTGATGGCCTGAAACTACAGGCTTGTTGGCTTGTGTTGAAAGGCAGGGGTTTCTTTTTTTTCCAGGCTTGTATGGCTTGTGTTGATTCAGGTTAGGCTGTTACAGTTTGGTGGTGGAATATTTTGGAACAGACAGGATGTTGGAAAGGCTTAAGGTTTAGGCTTATGTTCTGTGTTTGAAACAGGTTTGAGATAGTTTTGACTTGAATGTTTCAATGCAGTTTTGCTTGCTTAGGCTTGTGTTGCTGTCAATTGGAAGGCAGGAGTTTATATCTTTTTCGTGTGAACTCGTTCCCTTTGTTTTGTAGTCAGGCTGTTTGTTTTTTAACAAGTTTTTTGAATTAAGTCTTGGTTTGAATACCAATGCTTGAGCAGGTTGTAAGGCTTGAGGTTTAAAGTTTTTTGTGATATCTTTTCATGTGTGCATTCTGCCCCCCCCCCCCTCTGCTTGTTCTGATATCCTTTGTTTATATCTTTAGGCCTGCTGTACTGTAAGCTTCTTACTTCTCTCTCTTTCTCTCTCCACAGAAAAAGCTTTGTTTATTGCTTTAAACTGTACTTTCTGAAAAAGTGATTGGCTGGTAGATGATGATTTTTGAATATGTTTGCTTGCATTGTACCTTTCTTCTGCATACTTTCTGTTTTTCTGTCTTGCTTTTGCTAGCTTGTAGGCAGCTTTGACGGTTCTGCACTTGGTTGGCCATTTTAACTTAGTTTGGTTTGAACTTTGTAGTTTTTACATGCTGTTTGTTTGGCATCTTGAACTATGCAGCTTGCTTGGATTTTTGACAATGCAATTTGGTTGGAAACTATGCATTTTGTTTAATATGCTGCCTTGTACATTTTTTATTGCTTGCAAATATTTTCTACCCCTCTTTGTGAACCAAGAATTTTCTTGTGATTTGAAGAGAGGGCGAACAACTGATTCCGGCCAATCACTTTTAATGATGAGTTTTTTTTTTAAATATCTGTCTGCCTTTTTTTAATTAAATTTATCTGTATTTGACTTCCTCCTTTTCTTTGTTTTTGCAGATAAAAATTAATTGAGCGAAGGGGAGCCACAGTGGAAGATGAAGACTTAGGAAACTTTAGGATAGCTTTATTTTATTTCCAATTATTTGTAATAACATTATTTGTAAATACTGTAAATGTATTCAAATAACATTTGTACTAATAATTAAAAATAAATAAAAAGCTCTTTTGTCAATTAATCTCTTTTAATTCTTCTTCAATTATTTATTTAATTATTTATATTTCTTAAATTATAATAACTGGAAAATATCCAATAATTTTAACTTAGAAATGATAAATAATCAATAAACGTCTGGCATTCCGAATAATCAAAAGTATTGCACAGTCAATCATAATAAATGCCCATATGTCCTTTCCTTTTACTGATTAAGCCAACACTGCAAATTCTCAATTCAAATGCCTCAGCTTTTATCCCAGATGTTTAGACAGAAATCTTGAACAAACGTCACAACCATGTGACAGTCAATTAAAACACTGTGGATTCAAATTCTTCTGAAAATGCGCGTGCAAACCCTGATTCTTGATTTATTTGTCAAAGAAACGTTCGTCTGATCAAACCCTGAGCCCAAACTCAAACAAATTAACCAAGACCCTGATAATCTGTTTGATTGATTCAAAATCAATGAAAAACCCTAATTTTGTCTGACTGATGAGAAAAGTCTGTTTGACCGATTCTTAAACCAATCTGAAAAATTAGGAAAAGTCTGAAGCTGTTATTTCTTGTGAAAAAGAGAGAGGGCAAATTTTGGGGTACAACAGTGTTCCTTGGCGTCCTGCTGCATCGTCGGCCAATAATACCCCGCTCGAAGGGCTTTCCTCGCCAGGGACTTACCGCTCATGTGTTGGGCGTTAGTCCCTTCGTGTATCTCCCACAGCACCTCGGGGACTGTGGATTCGTCGATGCACTTCAGGAGGGGGATGGAGAATCCCCTGCGGTATAGTTTGTGCTCGAGCACCACGTAAGAGCATGCTCGTCGCCTCGTGGTGGTCGCTTATGTCTTGTCCGAGGTTAGTTCACCCTTCGTCAGGAAATTGTACACCGGAGTCATCCAGGACGAGGCATCACCAATGGTGTATACCTCGATTGGTGTCGAGGACCTTTCGATGCTCGGGCGTGACAGGGATTCTTGTATGACGGATTTTTTTCCGCCCTTATTTCTCGTGCTTGCGAGTTTGGACAATATATCCGCCCTTGTGTTTTGCTCGCGCGAGACGTGTGATATTTCTGCTCGCCCAAACTTTGTCATGTGTTTTTTGACTAAGTTTAAGTATTCGACGAGGCTGTCGTTTTTGGCTTGATAACTCCCCTGGACTTGGGAGGCAACGGGTTGTGATTCCGTGAAAATTTGTATCTCGCGGGCTCCCAGGTCCTCGGCTAGCCTTAGTCCTGCGAGCAGGGCCTCGTACTCTGCCTGGTTATTCGATGTCGGGAAGGAGAGGGTTAACGAGTGTTCAATCACTACGCCTTCCTCATTTTCCAAGAGGATCCCCGTGCCACTTCCGGACGAGCTGGAGGCTCCGTCGACGAAGATGGTCCATTTGTGCTCTTTCCCTGCAGGCGGGTCGCGAGCGGTCATTTCCGCGACGAAGTCGGCCAGGGCTTGTGCTTTAAGAGCTTTCATGCTCTCGTATTGAATGTCAAATTCGGAGAGCTCTAAGGACCATTTCAACATTCGGCCCGCCATGTCAGGTCGACCTAAGAGTTGTTTCACCGGTTGGTCGGTTCGTACAACGACCGTGTGGGCCAGAAAATAGTGTCTGAGTCTCCTCGCCGCATTGGCGAGGGCTAGAGCTACTTTTTCTATCTGTTGGTACCTGCTCTCGGGTCCTTGCAGGGCCTTGCTCGTGAAACAAACGGGTTTCTTCCCGTCGGTGGTTTCGCGGATGAGAGTCACGCTGACGGCTTCTTTTGAGACAGCCAAGTATAGGAATAATGTCTCCCCGTCGGCTGGTTAAGATAGCACGGGTGGTTGAGATAGACTTTGCTTTAGGTGGCGCAGTGCCCATTCACATTCCTCGGTCCATTCGAAGGCTGCTTCTTTATGAAGGAGTCTGAAGAAGGGGGGGGCGTGCTGAGCGGACCTTGCGACGAAGCGGGATAATGACGTGAGCATGCCGTTCATGACTTGTATTGATTTCTTCGACGTCGGGGTCGGGAGGTCGGAGAATGCTTGGCACTTGTCGGGGTTCGCTTCAATTCCTCGTTTTGTCAGGTAGAATGCGAGGAATTTCCCCGCCTTGACTCCGAACGTGCATTTTTCGGGGTTGAATCTCATCTTACATTGTCTTGCTTGGGCGAAGACTGCCTTGAGGTGTGCCGCATGATCGGTGTCTGCTCGAGATTTGACGATCATGTCGTCCATGTAGACCTCAAGCATGTCTCCAATCTGCTTGTGGAAAACCCTGTTCATCATACGTTGGTAAGTTGCCCCGGCGTTTTTTAGTCCAAAGGGAATTACGTTGTAGTAATAGTTGCCCGAGCTGGTCATGAAAGTCGTGCAATGTTTGTCGCTCATGGCCATTGGGATTTGGTTATAGCCCGAGTAGGCATCCATGAACGATAATGTTTTGTAGCCGGCCGAGTTGTCGACCAGCATATCTATGTTCGGTAAAGGGAAAGCATCTTTCGGGCAAGCCCGGTTGAGATCGATATAGTCAACACACATCCTCCATTTTCCATTATTCTTTTTAACAAGTACAACGATTGACAGCCAGGTTGAATACCAGGCTTCAGAAATAAAATTTGCCTCTAGGAGGTCTTTTACAGCTTTTTCAGCAGCCTCCGTTTTCTCCGGAGACTGCCTACGCCTATGTTGTACTACGGCCTTAACGGCAGGATCTATGGCGAGATGGTGACAGGCGACCTCAGGGTCGAGTCCGGGCATCTCCGCGGAGCTCCAGGCGAACAGGTCAGCATTCTCGCGCAAGCAGACTTTGATCTGCTTCCTTGCTAGGTCGGGGAGGTCGATGTCAATCTTTACTCCTTTGCTCGGGTCTGCGCCGAGGGGGACGAGCTCAAATTCCCCGTCCGGTATTGGTCGGAGGGGAATTTGCTCGCCGTTGGGAGGTTCATCCTGATCGAAACGAGCATCCAGAGCTATAGAGTCGACCTTTGGTGGAGCTTTCTGGACTTCCTCCTTGGCGGGCTCTGGCTTGTCGGGCTCCTGTCGTGTTGTCACCGGTCTTTTGGCGGGCCTTGTCCCGATGTCGACAGTGTCGCGTCCCTTAGACGCGGTATTGAAACACCTCCGAGCAGCGGCTAGGTCTCCCTGGATAGTAGCTACCCATGCCCTTTTGGTGTAGAACTTCATCTTCAGGTGGACGGTGGAGGGCACCGCTGTCAGTTTTGCCAGTGTTGGTCTCCCCGGGATTCAGTTGTAGAGGGACGGGCAGTCGATGACGAGGAAGCATATTTTAACCTGCCTTGTCGTTGTGCCTTCGCCGAAGGTAACCATGAGCTCGACATATCCCCAAGGCTTGGAGGTCGAGCCGTTGAAGCCCTGTAAGTCCGACCCTACATACGGCAAGAGATGGGAGTCGTCCAGCTGTAGAGTTCGGAAAAATTGGATGTACATTACATCGACGGAACTTCCTTCGTCGACGAGGATGCGGTGTACATCGAAGTTAGCCATTCTTGCCCTTATCAGCAGGGGAATGACTGCATTGGGGGCTCCCCCGGGGAGCTCTTCCAGGTAGAAGGTGATGGGCTCCGACCTACCTTTTACCCTCTCAAATGTCACTATTTGCGGAGGTGCCGTGTCGACCAGTTCATCCAGCTTCCTTTTAGCCAAATTGATAGTCAGGTCGTTGAATCCTCCGCCATTGATGACCATGGCGGAGGGGAAATATTCCCACCTGCTGTGTGTTGTGAGCGGCTCCTGCAGGTGTTCGGGGACGTTGAAGTCCTCGGGTCTTGTGATGGAGAAGGCGGTCTGGACGGCGACCGACTCGTCAGATGGTCGGGCGTCTTCCTCCGATTCTCTTGCTTCCCGGGCGTCACGACGAGGAGCGTCGCTTCGCCGGTATTGTGCGAGCCTTCCTCCCTTGATGAGGGTTTCGATGGCGTCCTTGAGGTGGACGCAATCTTCAGTCAGATGACCATGGATCCTATGGTACTGACAATACTTGCTCTTGTCTGCTCCGGGCTTGGCGGGAGCAGGTCGGGGGCGTTTGACGCCGCCATCTTTAAAGTCTATGCTGGCACACTCTGCCAAAATACGCTCGCGGGAAGCTGTGAGCGGAGTGTACTCGGTAAAACGCCCCGAGGGTCCTCTTTGCTCTCGGACTTCTCGGGGTTTGTCTTCTTTTCTTTTATCCCCGGTTCGTCGAGGAGGAGCAGCTTCCTAGCGCGGGTTGCTGCTGGATCCGCGAGTCCTGGGGTCTCGGGCTCTGTTGGCCGCCTCCCTCTCCTCGTAATCAATGTACGCCCGGGCCTTCTCGAGGAGGGCATCGAATGTTCTAGGTGGCTCGATGCCCACTGCCTTCCTGAATTCTGTGCCGGGGAGGAGCCCCCTCTCCAGCAAATATCTTTTCATGTGGTCCGCACAGGGGACCTGTATAGCTTCGCGGTTGAAGTGATTAATAAACTCTCTCAAGGTTTCATCCTGTCTCTGGATGATAGCCTTGAGAGCTGCCTCAGTCTTTGGGTGTCGCCGAGACGCAGTGAAAGAACTTATGAATTCGTTCTTTAGGTTTTGCCACGAGGTGATTGATCCCGGAGCGAGGCCCTTATACCAGTCCATTGCTGCTTTTCTAAGGGTCATGGGGAACAACCAGCATTTGATGGGTCCCCCGACGTTGTGATAGTGCAGCATAGCCTCGAACCCGTCTATGTGGTCGACCGGATCCACGACTCCGTCGTATTCCTTCAGATGTGGAGGCTTCTCCATGCCCGGGGGAATGGGCACCTCCATGATTGCTTGTGACAAGGGACCGCGGGGGTCGTCCTCGTCGCTTCGCTCCGGGGAGAGGGATGGGGACCTGTAATATTGTCGAGCGCGACGATCCTGGTCGTGCTGGGCATCACTCGAGCGTGGTGCTCGTTGGTTGATTCTTCCATGCCCGTCTCCGGAGTGTCTTCTTTCTTGTCGTGTGGGGGCATGGCCGCGTCCCCCGACTTCAATGATGGGTTGCCTCTCCAAAGGGGGTCGCCTCCCCGCGGGTCGAGGGGACGGGCTTCGGGAGGCATCTTTGTATTGTCTCCGCGGGGGAGACAGGAGATGTACTTCCGTTACCCGAGGAGGTGGAGTCTGGGGCCTCCGGTGCCTCCTCGGGGGTCTTCGATCGTCTTCTAGTGCCCTCAATCTTTCCCCTTGGGCGAAGATGAGGTAATTCTTCTGAATGATCGCTGCGAACAGCGCGCGGGTTGTGGCATCTTCCCCGGCGGGGACAGGGACTTTCTACAAGTGGGCAGCTTGATAGTTAGTGGGAGCTGCGTTGTCTTCTTCGAGCGGCGGAGGGACTGAAGAGGATGATGCAGTAACTCCGTCGCGGTGGACTGAAGGCCCGGGGGCGGTTCCCACGGGGAGTGCGTTGTGACCTGGGTTACCGGTGTTATCAGTGAGTCCATTCTTATCGGCGAGGCCGTTGTTGGCATCGACGACGCGGACGTTTTGATCATCACGAACTTGGTCAGCCATGACGGTGATAGTTGAGTTGAGCTTTGGTCTTCGAGTTTTTGCAAGACGGGGAACCTAGATTCCCACAGACGGCACCACTGATCTTACCTGATCAGACTTGGACCGTCACGACTGGCTCCAAGCAGAAGTTGAACGAGATGGGGGGGGGGGGGGGGTACCTGCAAGGCACTCCGATGCTAAAGTGAGTGATAGTACGAGCAGGCAAAAAGTGTGTATTTGTGTAAGAGAATGAATACCCGGCCCTCTAGGAATAGAGGGTATTTATATCCCCTAGCGCGGGGCCAATGTCCCTTCATTGGGCCGACCAGGACTGGCCCAATAAAGGAACTGCTAGGTTCTACGTGTGTAGTGGGGACCCGCACGTGGTCCCCTTCCTGGTGATGCTCTGCGAGAAGTACGGAGGGACGAGGACGCGGTCTTTCTGGAGTTCAGGTGATGGAGTAACGGTCATAGTCTACCCTACGAGGAGGGTGCTCGAGCTGGGCTCGAGTTGGATTTCATGGGGTCGACGACGTCGTGTTAGCGGGCAGCGGCGGGCACGGCTGTAGCTTCTGGTCGACGCGCTGGCGGGAATCTTCGGGCGTGCGCCCCTTGTAGAGTTGCTTGGATTGGGCCTTCGTTCTTGCTCTTGGGCCAGGACGGGCATAGTCTAGAACAGTTTCTAATCTTAAGTCCAAGAAGTCTGATACTCCATAATGCCAAGGATAGTAACCAAATAGTCCAAGTATCATTAATGTTTTTTATAGTTCATGTTGATTATTAAGTGTCTTAAAAAAGAAAAGAAAATCTCAAGTGAGCAAAAATAAAAATGACAAGAATATAAAGGGGCTCAAGTGAGCAAAGATGAAAAATAGCATGAAATGTAAATGCTAAAATTAATGGTGCATAACATAAAAGAGCCTAAAATAAAAACACAAAATAAAGTCAATTATTAGTAATTAGTGGTTAGTTGGATGACCATCTTGAAAGTTGCATTTGGAACTCATTAGAGGATTGGTAGAACCAAATCCTCCACACAACAAGTTGCATTTGCTTTTTGTCAAGTATATCATCCATTTTAGAATCCTCAAAAGTAACATTTAATGATCAACGATGTTTAAGTGATCCGCGTTGACCAAAAGTGATGTAGATCCATTAGAGGATTGGTAGAACCAAAGCCTCCACATAATGAATCTCAAGGTTATTGGATTAAAGAGATCAAATTAACATAATTGGGCTTGCAAACATAGGTTTGGGCCACAAATGATCATTTATTCGAATCAGGACAAAATTTAGCGCTATGTTAAGCAATCGTAAGTGGACTTATGTAGAAGTCGCACCTATTTTGAGGCCGGTCAATAGCAATCTATGTACTTCATGTTTGGGTAAATGATATAGAGATCATCATCCCTTAACATGTAGCACAATTAAAAAAATAAAGGGATAAGACTGAGAGGGAGGTGAATGATAAGCTAACTTGGATCACTACCTCAAATTTCTTTCATCTTTAAATTCAATCACTCATCTAGATGGTTTAAAGCACTAAACATATCATTAATCCAAAGCACCAAAAATGAATTAAATAATTCACTCTATGGTAGATTTGAATTGATGAACATTTATCCAACTTCATCTACATCACAAAGTCCATTGAATTTAAAGAGAAATTAGACATTTGAAATTGCAATCCAAACCAACAATCAAAAGGAGTGAGTAGAAAAACATTTATGGATCAAAACAGCCACAAAACAAGGCAAAAAATGCATTATGTTTCTGTGCAAATCGATTGCACTACAGTGCAAATCGATTTGCATAGTGAAATTTTCAAAAATTTGCGTGAAATTCACTTAGTGCAATCGATTGCACTGTTACAGCAATCGATTGCACGCTGTTACAGACAACAAACCAACATTTTAAAAGGCCAAATTCTTGTTCAAACTTTCCATCAAATACCTTAAGATCATGGATCCAATTGAGCATGAAAATTCCATCAAATTATAAGAAAATAGCACCATAGGAATCATAAAATAATGCTCAATGAATCAAACCCAAAGATCAACAAGAGATCACATTGTGAAAGATGAATTATCCAACTTACCAAAGGTAGATGTAGAGAATTATCAAAACAACTTCAAGAATTTTCTTCAATTCAACCACAAGAATCAATTGCCCAAGCTTGAATGTAGAGAATTGATGAAGAAAAAGTATTTGGATGAAAGTTTAGCTCAACGAGTAGTAAGCTTCAATGCATAGCTTACTAACTTTTTTTCAAAATGGAGCTTTAAGTGGATTTGGTAGTTGGAGAGAATTGAGAGATTTTTTTGCAAGGTGGATTTGGCTATCAAAAGCTTGAAATTTGAATGAAATGAGGGCTCTATTTATAGAGTTTAGGATTGGGATTAGTGGTAATTTGGTAATTGATTCTTGGAGCTAAAATTTGAATTAATGAATAACTTTCAAAAATTAGAGCCAAAATTTGAATTAATGATATATTTTTAAAAATGCAAGATTGGTACCAAAATTTGAATTAATGATATATCTTTCAAAAAATGAAGAAAAAATGGATACAAAATTTGACAAGCTTGAAATTCCTGATTTTTTTTTAAAATTTTCACTTTGTGCAAATCGATTGCACTACAGTGCAAATCGATTTGCACAGTGTATTTTTTCAAAAATGGCGCAAAATTCACTTTAAGCAATCGATTGCATTCTAGGAGCAATCGATTGTACAGTGAAAAAATGAAATTTTTTAATTCTTTTTCTTTGCAAATAGAGATTTTAGGGAAATAATACCGTAAAACCTTATTTGTCAGATGCTTTGACTCGGTACCTACAAAACACAAATATGCAAAGACAAAGACAAATAGTTTTTGTATTTTGATTAGAAGTTAGTCAACAACACATATACAAAATACACAACTAAGGTGCTTGGAGATTCCTCAAGAGAAAACTTAAAGATAGGAGATAGAAAAAGAGGAAGAATCAACCCTAATGTGATCTTGTTATGATCGAGTATATATGATATGATAGAGGAATCTTAGGGGCAAAATTTGGGGTACAACAACTTCCCTTATTTAAGTGTCTTCTATCCGGAGATACGAAGGCTAAAAATCTTTGTGTCGACACGATTAGAGATACTTAAATATAAAACAAGCCCTATTTTTGGCCCTAAGATGCCATGCTTATGAATATGAATGCATATGAACAACTTCAAAGGGGAGAAAAATACCACTGGGGATGTAGCAAAGGAAATAAGGATCAAAAGAGAAACCCAATCAGGAAAATAAATCACTGGTGAATCAAATAAAAAACCCGACTCATAAAGGATGGTAAAAGAACAAAGGATACACCAACTCTTACTGAAGGCGAAACTACCAACGCTCACAGAAGGTGGTAAGAGAAAAGAATAACAACACCAACGCTCACTGACGGTGAGCTAATAACGTTCGTTGAAGTTAGAAAAAAGATAACACCCACGTTCACTGAAGGTGAACTACCAACATTCACTGAAGGTGAACTACCAACTTTCACTGAAGGTAGAGAGAATAGAAATATCATAGCACCAACATTCACTGACGGTGAACTACCAATTTTCACTGAAGGTAGCAAAAAGATAACAATCACCAACGTTCACTGATGGTGAACTACCAACTTTCACTGAAGGTAGAGAGAAAATATATCATAGCACCGTCGTTCACTGACGATGAACTACCAACGTTCACTGAAGGTAGCAAAAAGATAACAATCACCAACTTTCAATGAAGGTGACCTACCAACTTTCACTGAAGGTAGAGAGAAAATATATCATAACATCGCGGTTCACTGACGATGAACTACCAACTTTCATTGAAGGTAGCAAAAAGATAACAATCACCAACGTTCACTGATGGTGAACTACCAACTTTCACTTAAGATAGAGAGAAAATATATCATACCACCGCCGTTCACTGACGATGAACTACCAACATTCACTAAAGGTAGCAAAAAGATAACAATCACCAACTTTCACTGAAGGTAGAGAGAAAATATATCATAGCACCGCCGTTCACTGACGATGAACTACCAACATTCACTGAAGGTAGCAAAAAGATAACAATACCCAACATTCACTGATGGTGAACTACCAACTTTCGCTGAAGGTAGAGAGAAAAGAAATATCATAGCACCGCCGTTCACTGATGATGAACTACCAAAGTTCACCGAAGGTAGTAAAAAGATAACAATCACCAACTTTCACTGAAGGTGACCTACCAACTTTCACTGAAGGTAGAGAGAAAATATATCATAGCACCGCCGTTCACTGACGATGAACTACCAACATTCACTGCAGATAGAAAAAAGATAACAATCATCAACTTTCACTGAAGGTAACCTACCAACTTTCACTGAAGGTAGAGAGAAAATATATCATAGCACCGACTTTCACTGATGATGAACTACCAACGTTCACTGAAGGTAGCAAAAAGATAAGAATCACCAACTTTTAGTGAAGGTGACCTACCAACTTTCACTGAAGGTAGAGAGAAAATATATCATAGCATCGCCTTTCACTGATGATGAACTACCAGCATTCAATGAAGGTAGCAAAAAGATAACAATCACCAACTTTCACTGAAGGTGACCTACCAACTTTCACTGAAGGTAGAGAGAAAATATATCATAGCACCGCCGTTCACTAACGATGAACTACCAACTTTCATTGAAGGTAGAAAAAAGATAACAATCACCAACTTTCACTGAAGGTGACCTACCAACTTTTAATGAAGGTAGAGAGAAAATATATAATAGCATCGTCGTTCACTAACGATGAACTACCAACGTTCACTGAAGGTAGCAAAAAGATAACAATCACCAACTTTCACTGAAGGTGACCTACCAACTTTCACTGAAGGTAGAGAGAAAATATATCATAGCACCTCCATTCATTGACGATGAACTACCAACGTTCATTGAAGGTAGCAAATAGATAACAATCACCAACTTTCACCGAAGGTGACCTACCAACTTTCACTGAAGGTAGAGAGAAAATATATCATAGCACCGTCGTTCACTGACGATGAACTACCAACATTCACTGAAGGTAGCAAAAAGATAACAAATCTTTTTCCCAAAATTATGGCGTTTTGCCTAGAACGGGTCTCAACTTCTTCTTTAACCGAGGTATTCTGCTTGGAAAGGGTAATATATAAGCTGTCTCAAATAAAGAGACTACCACTTGCAAAGATTTCACAATGAATTGTCTCTGTGATATTGAAGAAACTAGCCATCCACTGGAGTAATTTAACAACGAACTGCAGACTATCCACTTATAGAGAAGATAGCAAAAAAAGTAACGTTGACTTTTACGGGAAAATACAAGTTGCTCAAATAAAGAGACCTGCTACTTGCTGTTATGGAGGATTGTAAAATGACTTCTTGGGGAAAATTTCATGAATTCCTAGGGAGAACAATATGGCTTCCTGGGGAAAGAAATATGACTTCCTGGGGAGATGCCAATATATTTCTGCTGAGGAGATAAAGTCTTCTCGTGCCAAAATAAATGCATATTCTCAAACCAAGGCTCGAAGCTTGCAGAGATCATAAGTAATAATATTGTTGGGAACCAAAGATTTAAACCAGAAATAAACCGGAATGAATCAGTCAACCAAAATACATCTTTTGAGAAATAAACTCAAGAGAGAAATCCAAATCATCCAGACAAAGAGTTGTACAGGAAAGCGAAAGAAAAAATCTTCCACAAGGGATAACTCAATGTGGAAATTGAAAGAATACACACTTTCTGCTTAAGGTTGACACTCCATTGGAGAGAGGACAACACAACTCTGCAAATCAGAGTAATAGGTCAACAAAATATTAATGAATGCGAATGAGCAATGATTTCCTAAATTCAACTACATATGATGTATGTATGAATGTATGAGTGTTATCATGTATATGCTGACAAAACAGACATATAACACTGGGGATAAACAGACAAAACCAACTCGGGTACAGTCAATACTCGGCTAAGTCACATCCAAGATGAAAATTCTAGGAGAAAGTAAGCACTAACTGAGGAAACAGATTCCATTTCACGGCTTAACTTCACTGGGAAGGAACATATTCTGAAAGTAATCGCTTAATAGCAATAAATCAGTACAGATACAGAGATATGACATCCTTCTCCAGGCTTCACCGGGGAATAACACACATACTTCAATGGGGAAAACAAATGTTTCACGGTTCGTACTTCTACTGGGGATTGCAATACTGATTTTAATAAGGCAGATGAAAACCATATTGTCAAAACATCAACTGAGGATTTCGTGCTGACTTCATTGGGGAAATCTCATACAGTCTTCACTAGGGGAGATAGTGCTTCATCATCGAGATACCAACTAGAGACTTCATGTTGACTTCCATGGGGAGGACAACACCACATCATCGAGGGGAAACCAAGATACATTCCTTAATGTTGAGCATGAGTTTTGCACCAACTTCTATGGGGAGAAAGTATGAAACCTCACGGGGAGAAGAACTTGGAGAGTTAAGAAGTCAAACATAATAGTAAGAAATCAAAATTATGGGGATTTTAAATTAAACCTGTAACGCCCGTAATTTAATTAATTATTTAATTAAATTATTTTTGGAATATTTATGAAGATGTGTTATAATTAATTGGATTTAATTATTTTATTAAGTGGAGAAATAATATTAGAGATATAATATTATGTGGTGAAATAATATTAGAAGTGTAATATTATTTTATGTGGGCTTATTTTGGAATAGAAGTAATAAGGGGGTGTATTGGTTTTAAGCTCAATAAGGAATAATAGAATAATAGGGTTATTTTATTATTTGTTGTTAGAATAGAAAGAAAGAAGCAGTAGAAAGAATAAGGATTTGGAAGAGAACGTGAAGCTCTTGGAGAAAGTGGAAAACGGCAAGAACGAGAATTCAACCGGGAATTGTAGAGCGACCTTCAACCCAAGGTAAGGGTGGGGTTATAACTCTATAATTGGGTTTATGATGATTGGTATGTGGGGTTAGTGGTGATTGTTGTCTTGTTCTTGAATTGAGAATATATGATTGATGTATGATGAGAATTGATGAATTTTGATGAATATCGATGTCTTGATGTTGTTAAAATGTTGTAGAATTATAAGGTAATTATGGGTGATGAATTGTCATGATTAGATTAAGTTTTAGGGCTTTAGGTAGGAATCTGTAATGATAAGCAGGGAAGAAGAAACGCATAATGTTGCAGAAAGAACGCAGAATTTGGCAATTGATATTAGGCGCTATTGTATTAGAATTAATGAACTAATTTGGAGAATAGAATTGGTCATACTGTTCATAGTTAGGTTGATATCAGGCAAAGAATTTGAATAGTAAGATTAATAGAAAATAACAGTTCTGGTGTTAGACGTAGGTGGCTAGAAGTTGCTTGGCTTAGTGAAAGATAGAAATTCTGATGTTAGAAGTTGCGTTGAATTATTAGAAAATAGAAGTTCTGATGTTAGAAGTTGTATTGGTTAGATGTTATGCTGTCAGAGGATTGTGTCATCAGAAGTTGCATTAGTCAGAATTTGTATTAGTCAGAAGATGGGGTTAGTTAGAAGCTGTGATGATCAGAAGTTGTATCTGGTCAGAGGTTGGGTTAGTCAGAAGTTGTGATGATCAGAAGTTGTATCTGGTCAGAGGTTGGGTTAGTCAGAAGTTGTGATGATCAGAAGTTTTATCTGGTCAGAGGCTGGGTTAGTCAGAGGTTGTGATGGTTAGAAGTTGTAGTAGTCAGAAGATTGTATCTGCCTAGAAGTTGTGTCATTAGAAGCTGTGTTATTAGAAATTGTGTGGGTTAGAGGTTGCGTGGTCAGAAGCTGTGTTGGCCTTTACGTTGTTTTCGTACAGAATGATGAATGTTA
Organism: Vicia faba; assembly: GCA_948472305.1. Classification (NCBI taxonomy): domain Eukaryota; kingdom Viridiplantae; phylum Streptophyta; class Magnoliopsida; order Fabales; family Fabaceae; genus Vicia; species Vicia faba. The sequence continues at coordinate 1,607,858,075 of OX451736.1, forward strand.
GATGCTTAGAAGCTGTTGTTTGAGCTATAACAGTAGGATAGTGACGGTCTTGACGTTATTGTTACAGAATGGCAGTATTGATTTACTATGGAAATTAAAGTACAACTGAGTTGTTAGTGAGAAGTTATTAATGATGTCCTGTTGATGATTTGTAATAAACAAATGATGTTTTATGAATTATTTTGATGATATGAGATGTTGATGACGAGACATTGAGATGTTGTTATTTTGAGATGTATTTTGAGATATTAATTTGAGATGTTTTGAGATTATTTGAGATGTTGTTGACTTGGGTGTTGATATTACATTTCATGGTTGTGTCACATACATTTCATTTTTTGAGATGGAGCTTATGTTCGTTGAGATGGCCTGGATTTGCAAATTTTGAGATGAGGGCTATGCCTTGTTGATGCCGCTATTAATTGGCAAATTTTTGAGATGGGAGTTCTGCTCCAATGGTACCACATGCATTTGCATAGAGTTGAGTCGCATTATATGCTTGCATAAAGAAGTGTATTTTGATGTTGATGAATGTATATTACCGTTGTAATTATTGTTGATTATGAGATGAGAAGTGGTGATGTTATTGATCTAATTTAATATATTAATTATCATGCGCTTTATTATATTGTTAGATATCTCACCCCTTCTGTTTGAATGTTGCCCTTATGTTGGTAACGTGCAGGTAATCGAGAGTGAAGGCTGTGTACTTTCAGTAGTTCGAGTTGGTGTCATTTCCCTGATATGTAACACTCGGGGGAATGAACGTTTGCTGATTTTTGATTGTTTATTTTCAGTTGTTGAACTTTAAATTGATTATTATTAAATATGAGATGTTTCGAGGTTGCTGTTTTGTTGTTTAAAGATGTTATCGAGAATTTTGCTGCGTAGATGATAATTTATTTAATTATAGATGTTATAATGATGGTTCATCTGATGTTTGAAAAATTGTTATATATCCACGATGAATGTAATGAATTTTGTTAGAAGAATTTGTGACGTCCCGATTCATTTGTGTGATTGAAATTTTATAACTCTGATTTATTTTGCATAATTGCTTGGGGTAGAATTGGGGTGTTACAAAGTTGGTATCAGAGCAAAAGGTTGGTCCGACCTTGTCGTCGAGTCGTAGTTGTTTAACAATCGAGTATTGTTATTTTGAGTTCTAAATGTTGTTTATGTTGTAGTGATAAGTTGAGATGGCTGGAAGGAATGATGTTTCACTTGCTGCTGCTCTAGAAGCAATGGCTCATGCGATAGAAAATCAGCCGAATACTGACGGGAATGCTGGATCTCGTAGCTTGGCGACTTTCCAGAGAGAGAATCCACCTACGTTCAAGGGGAAGTATGATCTGGACGGAGCATTGGAGTGGTTGAAAGAGATTGAGAGAATATTTCGCATGATGGACTGCACTCCAGCGCAGAAGGTTCGTTATGGGAATCATATGCTAGCAGTCGAAGCTGATGACTGGTGGCTAGAGACTTGTCAGAAGTTGGAAATTGCAGGTGAGAATGTCACTTGGGCTGTGTTCCGTAGAGAATTTTTGAGAAAGTATTTTCCTGAAGATGTCTGTGGTAAGAAGGAGATTGAGTTTCTTGAGCTGAAGCAAGGAAGTATGTCAGTTGTGGAGTATGCTGCCAAGTTTGCTAAGTTGGCTAAGTTTTATCCGCATTACGCTGAGGAAAATGCTGAATTTTTGAAGTGTATTAAGTTTGAGAACGGGTTGCACCCAGAGATTAAGAAGGCAGTGGGATACCAGAAGATCTGTGTCTTTGCTGATTTGGTTGATAGCTGCAGGATTTATGAGGAGGATAACAATGCACATTACAAGATTATCAGTGAGAGGAGGGGTAAGCACCAACAAAATTGTGGTAAGCCTTATGACGCCCCAGCTAGTAAAGGTAAACAGAAAGTTGCTCATGGTCAGAGGACTAGTGGGGGAGATGCTCCTGCTGGTGTGATTTGCTTTAAGTGTGGAAAACCTGGGCACAAGAGTAACGTGTGCACTGCTGAAGTGAAGAGATGTTACCGTTGTGGTAAGAACAAACAAGTTGTATCTGAGTGTGAACACAAAAATGTGATTTGTTTCAACTGTAGAGAAGAGGGGTACATTGGTAGTCAGTATCTGAAACCGAAGAGGGCTCAGTCAAGTGGTAAAGTGTTTGCTTTGGTTGAGGATCAGACAGTTGTTGAGGACAGACTTATTAGAGATACATGTTTCATTAATAGTACTCCTTTAATTACTATTATTGATAATGGTGCTATGCATTGTTTTATTTATGCTGATTGTGTTAAAAGATTGGGTCTTGTGTTGTCTTCTTTGAATGGAGAAATGGTCGTCGATACTCTAGCCAAGGGGTCGGTGACTACTTCTTTTGTGTGTTTGAAGTGTCCCTTGTTGATCTTCGACAGAGACTTTGTTGTTGATTTGGTTTGTTTACCGTTAAGAGGTTTGGATGTGATTTTGGGTATGAACTGGTTAGAGCATAATTGTGTTCATATTAACTATTATGAGAAGTTTGTGAAGTTTTCTACTCCTGAAGAAGAGGAAGATGGTATGTTGTCTGCTAGACAGTTGAGAAAGTTGATGCAAGAGGAAGCGCAGATGTTCTCGTTGATGGCGTCGCTATCTGTAGAGACTCAAGCTATAATCGAGGAATTGTAGGTTGTGTATGAATTTCCTGAAGTTTTCCCTGATGAGATTCCTGATGTACCGCCAGAGAGGGAAGTTGAATTTGCAATTGATCTTGTACCTGGTACCAGACCTGTGTCTATGGCACCATACAGGATGTCTGCATCTGAGTTGTCTGAGTTGAAGAAGCAATTAGAAGAGTTACTTGAGAAGAAGTTTGTGAGACCAAGTGTATCGCCGTGGGGAGCTCCAGTGTTGTTAGTGAAGAAGAAAGATGGAAGTATGAAGCTTTGTATTGATTATAGACAGTTGAATAAAGTGACGATTAAGAACAAGTATCCGCTTCCAAGAATAGATGACTTAATGGACCAATTGGTGGATGCCCGTGTGTTTAGTAAGATTGATTTGAGGTCGAGTTACCATCATATTAAAGTGAAGGATGAAGATATTCAGGAGACAGCCTTCAGAACACGTTATGGACATTACGAGTATTCGGTGATGCCTTTCAGTGTTACTAATGCGCCGGGAGTATTCATGGAATATATGAATCGTATCTTTCATACTTATTTGGATCGGTTTGTAGTGGTGTTCGTTGATGATATTTTGATTTACTCTAAGTCAGAAGAAGAGCATGCTGAACATTTAAGAGTAGTGTTGTAAGTTTTGAAAGTGAAAAAGTTGTATGCAAAGCTGTCCAAGTGTGAATTTTGGTTGAAAGAGGTTAGTTTTCTTGGTCATGTGATTTCAGGTAGTGGCATTGCTGTAGATCCATCGAAGGTTGATACTGTGTTGCAATGGGAAACTCCAAAGTCAGCTACTAAGATTAGAAGCTTCTTGGGATTAGCTGGTTATTATAGAAGGTTTATCAAAGGTTTTTCTAAGTTGTCACTTTTGTTGACTAAGTTGACTTGTAAAGGTAGAGCGTTTGTATGGGATGTTCAGTGCGAAGAAAGTTTTACGGAATTGAAGAAGAGGTTGACGTCGGCTCTGATTTTTACGTTGCCTAATCCAGGAGAGCCTTTTGTAGTGTATTGTGATGCTTCTAAGATGGGTTTAGGAGGTTTGCTTATGCAGAATGGTAAGGTAGTTGCTTATGCGTCAAGGCAGTTGAGGACTCATGAGAAGAACTACCCTACGCATGATTTAGAACTTGCTGCAGTTGTTTTTGTGTTGAAGATTTGGAGGAATTATATTTATGGTTCTAGATTTGAAGTGTTTAGTGACCATAAGAGTTTAAAGTATTTATTTGATCAGAAAGAGTTGAATATGAGGCAACGAAGATGGTTGGAATTGTTAAAGGATTATGATTTCAGTTTGAATTATCATCCTGGGATGGCGAATGTGGTAGCTGATGCGTTGAGCCGAAAGACTTTACATATGTCAGCAATGATAATCAAAGAGTTGGAATTAATTGAGCAGTTCAGAGATATGAGCTTAGTTTGTGAGGTTACTCCGCAGAGTGTTATGTTGGGTATTTTGAAGATTAATAATGAATTTTTAGACAGTATCAGGGAAGCTCAGAAGTTGGATGTGAAGCTGGTAGATTTGATGGTTGGGACTGATCAATCTGTGAATAGTGATTTTAAGCTAGATGAGCAAGGTGTGTTGAGGTTTCGTAACCGGATTTGTATTCCTGATGATGCTGAGATAAAGAAAGTGATACTTGAGGAGAGTCACAGAAGTAAGTTGAGTATTCATCCAGGAGCTACAAAGATGTATCAGGATTTGAAAGGTTTGTTTTGGTGGCCTGGGATGAAGAGTGATGTGGCTCGATTTGTGTATGCATTTTTGACTTGTCAGAAGTTGAAAGTTGAACATCAGAAGCCTGCAGGATTGATGCAACCGTTGGAAGTTCCAGAATGGAAATGGGATAGCATTTCAATGGACTTTGTGACAGGGTTACCTAATACTTTAAGAGGACATGATTCGATTTGGGTGATTGTTGATAGGCTTACGAAGTCAGCTCATTTTATTCCTATTAACATCAGTTTTCCAGTGTCGAAGTTGGCTGAGATTTATATTAGCGTGATTGTGAAGCTGCATGGTGTTCCTTTGTGCATTGTGTCAGATAGAGATCCAAGATTTACTTCTAATTTTTGGAAGAGTTTGCAAGAAGCGTTGGGTTCTAAGTTGAGGTTGAGTTCAGCGTATCATCCTCAGACAGATGGTCAGACTGAACGGACTATTCAATCGTTGGAAGATTTGCTAAGGGCATGTGTTCTTGAGCAGGGAGGTTTGTGGGATACTTATCTTCCGTTGATAGAGTTCACTTATAATAACAGTTACCATTCTAGTATTGGGATGGCACCTTTTGAGGCGTTGTGTGGTCGAAGATGTAGAACTCCATTATGTTGGCATGAATCTTGTGAGAGTGTAGTACTTGGACCTGAACTTGTTCGTGAGACTACTGAGAAGGTGAGGTTGATTCGAGAAAAGATGAAAGCTGCCCAAAGTAGACAAAAGAGTTATCATGACAAGCGAAGGAAGGATTTAGAATTTCAAGTTGGTGATCATGTGTTTTTGAGAGTTACACCTGTGACGGGTGTTGGGCGAGCATTGAAATCTAAGAAGCTCACTTCTCGTTTTATTGGACCGTATCAGATTTCAGAGAGAGTGGGGAATGTTGCTTACAGAGTGGCTTTACCGCCTAATCTTTCAAATTTGCATGATGTGTTTCATTTGTCGCAACTTCGGAAGTATATTTCAGATCCATCTCATGTGATTCATATGGACGATGTGCAAGTACGTGATAATCTTACGGTGGAGACGATGCCTGTACGGATCGCGGATCATTAGATGAAGACTCTGAGGGGCAAAGAGATTGCCTTGGTTAAAGTGGTTTGGCTAGGAGCTGCTGGTGAAAGCATGACTTAGGAGTTGGAGAGCAAGATGCGAGACTCTTATCCTGAATTGTTTGATTGAGGTAAATTTTCGAGGACGAAAATATTCTAAGTGGGGGAGAGTTGTAACGCCCGTAATTTAATTAATTATTTAATTAAATTATTTTTGGAATATTTATGAAGATGTGTTATAATTAATTGGATTTAATTATTTTATTAAGTGGAGAAATAATATTAGAGATATAATATTATGTGGTGAAATAATATTAGAAGTGTAATATTATTTTATGTGGGGTTATTTTGGAATAGAAGTAATAAGGGGGTGTATTGGTTTTAAGCCCAATAAGGAATAATATAATAATAGGGTTATTTTATTATTTGTTGTTAGAATAGAAAGAAAGAAGCAGTAGAAAGAATAAGGATTTGGAAGAGAACGTGAAGCTCTTGGAGAAAGTGGAAAACGGCAAGAACGAGAATTCAACCGGGAATTGTAGAGCGACCTTCAATCCAAGGTAAGGGTGGGGTTCTAACTCTATAATTGGGTTTATGATGATTGGTATGTAGGGTTAGTGATGATTGTTGTCTTGTTCTTAAATTGAGAATATATGATTGATGTATGATGAGAATTGATGAATTTTGATGAATATTGATGTCTTGATGCTGTTAAAATGCTGTAGAATTATAAGGTAATTATGGGTGATGAATTGTCATGATTAGATTAAGTTTTAGGGCTTTAGGTATGAATCCATAGTGATAAGCAGGGAAGAAGAAACGCAGAATGTTGCAGAAAGAACGCATAATTTGGCAATTAATATTAGGCGCTACTGTATTAGAATTAATAAACTAATTTGGAGAATAGAATTGGTCATACTGTTCTTAGTTAGGTTGATATCATGCAAAGAATTTGAATAGTAGGATTAATAGAAAATAATAATTCTGGTGTTAGACGTAGGTTGCTAGAAGTTGCGTGGCTTAGTGAAAGGTAGAAATTCCGATGTTAGAAGTTGCGTTGAATTATTAGAAAACAGAAGTTCTGATGTTAGAAGTTGTATTGGTTAAATTTTATGCTTTCAGAGGACTGTGTCATCAGAAGTTGCATTAGTCAGAAGATGGGGTTAGTCAGAAGCTGTGATGATCAGAAGTTGTATCTGGTCAGAGGTTGGGTTAGTTAGAAGTTGTGATGATCAGAAGTTGTATCTGGTCAAAGGTTGGGTTAGTCAGAAGCTGTGATGATCAGAAGTTGCATCTGGTCAGAGGTTGGGTTAGTCAGAGGTTGTGATGGTCAGAAGTTGTAGTAGTCAGAAGATTGTGTCGCCCAGAAGTTGTGTCATTAGAAGCTGTGTTATTAGAAATTTTGTTGGTTAGAGGTTGCGTGGTCAGAAGCTGTGTTGGCCTTTACGTTATTTTCGTACTGAACAGTGAATGTTAGATGCTTAGAAGCTGCTATTTGAGCTATAACAGTAGGATAGTGACGGTCTTGACGTTATAGTTACAGAATAGCAGTATTGATTTACTGTGGAAATTTAAGTACAGCTGAGTTGTTAGTGAGAAGTTATTAAGGATGTCCTGTTGATGATTTGTAATAAACAAATGATGTTTTATGAATTATTTTGATGATATGAGATGTTGATGACGAGACGTTGAGATGTTGTTATTTTGAGATGTATTTTGAGATGTATTTTGAGATGTATTTTGAGATGTTAATTTGAGATGTTTTGAGATGATTTAAGATGTTGTTAACTTGGGTGTTGATATTACATTTCATGGTTGTGTCACATACATTTCATTTTTTGAGATGGAGCTTATGCTCGTTGAGATGGCCAGGATTGGAAAATTTTGAGATGAAGGCTATGCCTTGTTGATGCCTCTATTAATTGGCAAATTTTTGAGATGGGAGTTCTGCTCCAATGGTACAACATGCATTTGCATAGAGTTGAGTCGCATTATATGCTTGCATAAAGAAGTGTATTTTGATGTTGATGAATGTATATTATCATTGTAATTGTTGTTTATTATGAGATGAGAAGTGGTGATGTTATTGATCTAATTTAATATATTAATTATCATGCGCTTTATTATATTGTTAGATATCTCACCCCTTCTCTTTGAATGTTGCCCTTATGTATGTAACGTGCAGGTAATCGAGAGTGAAGGTTGTGTACCTTCAGTAGTTCGAGTCGGTGTCATTTCTCTGTGTGATACGGTGGGAGAACTGACTTGAGGTTTTGCGTTTTATCGTAAATGTTACAGTTTAGAAAGAGTCGCCATCGACTTTTCTTTTATCCAAAAGGAAAGGTGAAAATGCACAGGAAAGACCTTTGAGATTGTTTCTTGAGTTCGGGGGAAAGATTATGAAAAGGGAAGGTGTTAGCACCCTTTTCATCCATGGTTTTCCATGGGCTCTTAGTTACTTGCTAGATCACTTGCTTTTGTTTGAAATTGTGCTTTGTGTGGTTTTTGAAAGTATTTTGTAAAAGAGGTTGTTGTTTAGGCAATCTTTATAATGATTCTCGTTCGTAAGAATGTATACAAAGATGTTTGTTATTTTGAAAATGTTTTCAGTGTTTGTAAAATGTTTGGAAATGTGTGTGTTTGTTTTGAAAAATAGCAAGGATAATTGTTTTTAAATGGAGCAAGTAACTAGAAATAATCTACCTACTCAAATATCTTTCTTATGCATTTTCTATTCCTTTGATATTGTTGTCTTACCATTGATTTGGTAAGCAACCCTATCTTTGGATGTAAACGGGACAGGCGTGGGTCATCGTATAACCATGATTAGCAATGTTGCAAAGTATCTTAGCATTTTTTGAGGGACCAAGATCATTTTGTAAGGCAACTTAGAATAGCGTCATCCTGGGACTATGATCTTATAATTGTTTGTTTTGCCAAGATACTTCGCATGCGTAATATGGCTATTTTTGTATAAGGCAACCAAGTGGAGAAACCCTAAGGATGCTTGTGTGCAAGTGTGTTATTTTCATGTTTTTTGTCTTGTTTTTAAAAGTCATCTATTTGTTGATTTCATCTTGCCATACATCTTATTTACTAGCAATATATGAAAAGCAAGTAAAAAGCGGAAAGTAAAATCTAAGCTATTACATCACTTTAGGGGGATGGGGGTACAATTTAACAATGGGGGTGAAGTAAAACTAAAATATTACAACCATATCGAATGATAATGAAAAGAATATGAAAATAGTGTAAAATAAAGGAAAATGCATTTTTGAACGGCTATGTGTCGACCCATGCTGCTATGCATTGACACATAGCCTTTCCTTGCTCCTGTAAAACGAAATTTGTTCAATATGGGTCGATACATAATGGGATGTATCGACTCATACACCTTCTTGTATCAACGCGAAACGCGTATGTATCAACTCATAGGCCTTTCCAGCTTCTGTTTTGTAACCTGAACTCAGTATGGTTCGATGCATGAGGGTTATGTGTCGACTCATACCCTGTTTTTTCACTAGGATGAGTCGACGCATGTGGATATGTGTCGATACATACTGCATTTTTCTGCCTTAAACACTATTCTTTGCATACGTCAGTTAGTTTTTAACGTATAAATGAATAACATGTATAAAAAATAAATGATTAACTTCAAAAATAGTGATTGCTACATCCTATCGTCAGAAATAAACAGAAAAGTTGATGTATGGAAAAGGAAAGGTAAAGATGACTTACCTTGAAACTGCACTTTAGATTTTGAATCCAAATACCCTTCAAGGTGTTGTATGAACCTTCAGGGAACTCCAACAGGGTGCTAGACTTTCCTTTTTGTTGAAGGTCACTAAACAATCTCTGTGTGGTATGAAATGTTTGGATGGTTTTTTAGATGGAACTTGCAAAGTGTGAGAGGTTTAAAGGTTTAGACTTCAAAACTCAAGAGTGGAAGTTTTATGGACTGTTATGGCTTTTTGTGAATATGATATTTTAGGGGTTTATCAATAAAACTTATGGCTTTTTCTCTCTATTTTTTCTAACCTATTTTCCAACCTATTTTCCAACCTCTTCTCTCTTGCAACTGGCCTCTCTATTTATAGAGAAGGTTTGAGACTTCAAACAACTCAGATTTTTAATCACATGTTATGGCTAGGTTAGATTGTACATGAAGCAAGCTTGAAGATTATAGTTCCAATGCTTTGTACTTTGTTGCATAGAGATATTGGACACTTTAAGCATGCCCTTCTGATTTTGCATGTTGGGTGTGATTAGAATAACAAGTTACAGGCTAAAGAAATTGACTTTATGATTAAAGTGAACTTTGCAAGAATGGCAATGGTGCCTTTGTGCCAAAAATGGAAAGATCACTTGGACAATGCTTAAACCAAATGGACCATAGCTCAAAAGTTTGTGTAAGCATTAAATTATGGCAAGAGTTTCAAGTCACAAGGCGTGCAAAGTGGAGATTATGCAGCATGGGTAAGATTTTTGTTCCTTGTTCATCACAAATCTGCCTTGTAAATCAAGAATGAATGTCCAACTTCAGATCCTTGTATCTCCTAGCTCAAATATGATAAATTCATGTTCTTGGATGTTTTGGAAAGCTTAAAGCACCCTCTATAACTTACATCTTGGCCATTTTGACAAAATCATCATGTAAATATGTGAAAAAATGCCAAGAAGTTGGAATAAAACCCTAATCTAAAACTGCTGAAAATTTCTCTAAAGTGTTAAATGAAAATGCCATGACTTCATGAATTTATAACTTGAAATCCGAGCATATTTAGGAGAAGTTGTGTAAAGAAATGTTGTAGATATCATGGAGATCTACAACTTTCATGCTGGAAGTTTCTCTTGAATCATCTTGCATCATGGTGAAAAGTTGGCATGAAGAAATGAAATTATCATGTATAAAAAACACTTAGAAAAATTTCTAAGTCTTGAAGAGTTTGAATTTTCACATTGACTTTTGACTTTCTTGATTTCATGATGGACTTGCCATGTTCTGAACCATGTCACTAGGTCAACATGATGCAATTGGACTCTTGAGATCATGCTTCAAACCAAATGGTCATTTGCTAGGTCAAAAAAGCAGAAATTACCCTTTCTCAGTCAAAACCCTAATTTTGGGTCATCAGTGCAAGATGAGATATCTTGAGTTGATCAAACCCTAATCCAGTCTTGAGTCAAAGAGATCTTGTAAGAAGATCTTGATAAACGAGAGGGCAAATTTTGGGGTACAACATCTGCCCCTGTTCAATCTTCTTAAACCTGAAGAGTTAGATTGACGAGTTTTGTCATTCGTGACTCGAAGGTGGAAGATAATTGGACACTAGAGTGCCCAGAAATTTGCACTCGGCGATGCGATGATAGGAGGAACGGGCTTAAAGATACCATTTGGAGATGCGGTAGAATCTTGTTGGAGATGGGCTTGTAGATGCCATCCAAGAATGCTTGTTGAATTGTAATTTGTAAGTTGGAAGAATGAGTATCAGAATTGCGTCCATGTCTGGAGTGTATCTGAGTTGTATCTGAATGAGTATTAGGATGGCATCAGTATTTAGAGTGTATCTGAACTGTATCTAGAAATTGAATCTGAATGAGTATCAGGATGGCATCCGTGTCTGGAGCGTATCTGAACTGTATCTAGAAGCTGAATCTGAATGAGTATCAGGATGGCATCCATATCTGGAGTGTATCTGAACTGTATCTAGAAGTTAGATTTGAATGAGTATCAGGATGGCATTCGTATCTGGAGCGTATCTGAACTGTATCTAGAACTTGAATCTGAATGAGTATTAGGATGGCATTTGTATCTGGAGCGTATCTGGAGTGTATCTGAACTGTATCTAGAAGCTGAATCTGAATGAGTATCAGGATGGCATCCGTATCTGGAGCGTATCTGAACTGTATCTAGAAGCTGAATCTGAATGAGTATCAGGATGGCATCCGTATCTGGAGCGTATCTGAACTGTATCTGTAAGTTGAATCTGAATGAGTATCGGGAGGGCATCCATATCTGGAGCGTATCTGAACTATATCTGTAAATTAAATCTGAATGAGTATCAGGATGGCATCCGTATCTGGAGCATATCTGAACTGTATCTAGAAACTGAATCTGAATGAGTATCAGGATGGCATCCGTATCTGGAGCGTATCTGAAATCTATCTGAAAGTTGAATTTGAATGAGTATCAGAATGGCGTCCGTGTCTGGAGCGTATCTGAACTGTATCTGAAAGTATATCGTCAATGGTAATTGTTTAATCTTATCCTGAAAAGGGTAAAATGTTAGTTAAAATACAAATTCATATCGTATGAAATGTATGATGCAATGTATTTGTTTATCAATGCTTATGATATATGGATTCCATGCATGTGTATGTGATCTGATTTGTTGTATTGTTGTCTGCATGAGGAAGATAAATCCCTACATGCTGCTGTGGATGTGTTGAATTTTTATGTCTTGAAGTTGAAGTACTGGTGAACTTTTGTTGAGAGAAATAAGTTATGTTGTGAGGGTAATGCCATGCACAACTTGAAAGATCTGCTCGGGGAATCTCGAGAAATTTGACGACTTTTGTTGGGGATTGATAATTGGGAGTTTTGTTCCGCTGGGGATTATTGAAAACTCTATGGGGAGTAATTATGGAATGGCCTTGAGATATTTTCCTATCCTTTCGACCTATCAGTAATTGTCTCTTTCTTATTTTGTCTATTTGTAAACAGTAATCATGTTCAAATGCATATGTTCATTAATGAATCATTGGACGTTTTTGTAAACAAAACACAAGTGTAAAGAAAAAGATAAATAGTTTTTGCACTTTCGAAGGGGCATCTTTGTATTGACTTTGAATAAATATTTTGTACAAAGGAGACAAACATTCTAGTAAGAGAATGACGTCGTAAACAAGAAAAATTTAATACAAAGAAAGATAGCTATGTGTAATAATCTCATGGGGTTCCCATTCTGCTATAGCCTTCGTATCTCCGAGTATCTTGTCTATTTACCTTGTCCGAAGATGATTGAATTGATCAGAAACTCTGAGTTTGTCAGCGGAAGCCAAAGGTTTCCTGTTAAATGATCCAATGGGACATAGTCATACGCTTTTATTCCCTAACTTTTTCCTGGACCTCCCTTTTGGGTTTTCAGTCCACCGGGAAACTCTTTTTTTCCCAAGCCGCCCTTTCGGGTTTTCAACTTGCCGGGTGTACAGATTTCTTTTATTTTATCCCTAATTTTATCCCGAACCTTTTGGTTCGCCGGGATGCCCTTGTTTTTCCTAAGTGTGTCAACCTAGCGGGTCTCTTATGCATAGTATTTTTTGACTATGTCCGCGTTTGTAGAGTGTGTCAGGTCGTCGCCATCCATGGTGGTCAAGATCATTGCTCCACTGAAGAAGATGTTTTTGATTATAAATGGTCCTTCATAAGTAGGAGTCCATTTTCCCCTTGGATCACTTTGTGGCAAGATGATACTCTTGATCACTAAATCCCCAACTTGATATACTTGATGTCTGACTTTCTTGTTGAAGGCCTTAATCATCCCCTTTTGATACATCTAACCATGGAAAACAGTAGTAAGTCTCTTTTCATCAATCAAGTTCAGTTGATCAAGTCGAGTCTGGATCCAATCATCTTTGTTCAAGCCTACATCCTTCATAATCCTCAGAGAGGGGATCTGAACCTCAATAGGCAAGACAGCCTCCATGTCGTAGACCAAAGAATAGGGTGTTGCCCCGGTTGACGTGCGAGCCGTGGTATGGTACCCGTGGAGAGTGAATGAAAACATCTCATGCCAGTCTTTGTATATGACTGTCATTTTCTGTATGATCTTCTTAATGTTTTTATTTGCGGATTCGACAGCACCATTCATCTTTGGTCGATAGGGAGAAGAATTGTGATGTTGGATTTTGAATTGCTTGCACAAGGCGGTGATCATAGTGTTGTTGAGATTTGTACCATTGTCCATGACGATCCTTTCTGAGATACCGTACCGGCAAATAAGGTTTTGCTTGATGAAGCGGGCGACAACATTCTTGGTAACGGAGGCGAAGGAAGCTGCTTCGACCCATTTTGTAAAATAGTCAATGGCCACTAGGATAAAGCAGTGTCCATTAGAGGTTGTAGGCTTGATCTCTCCAATCATATCAATTCCCCATATGGCAAAGGGCCAAGGATACATCAAGACATTCAGAGGGACCAGAGGCACGTGCACTTTGTCAGCATAAATTTGGCACTTATGACAGGTCCGAGAGTGTTGATAGCAATCTGCTTCCATGGTAGACCAATAATAGCCTCCCCATAGGATTTTCTTCGCCATCGTATGCCCACTGGAGTGGGTGCCAAAAGTACCTTCATGTAATTCAGCCATGATCTTTTCAACTTCAACCTTATCCACACACCGAAGTAAAATGGAGTCATGATTGTGTTTGTACAGGATGCTGTTACTAAGGAAGAACTTAGTAGAGAATCTCCTTAAGAACTTCTTATCATTGATTGAAGCTGCTTCTGGATATTCTTGATCCTCGAGATACCTCTTGACTTTGTGAAACTAAGGCTGGTCCACTACTTCTTCAGTATTAATCTCGTGACAGTGTACTGGTTCATCCATTCATTCGATGGTGATTTGTGGAGCCTCATTATCCCAATTAAGTTTAAACATAGATGACATTATGGCTAGGGCATCTGCTAGCTGATTTTCTTCTCCCGTGAAATGCTCGAAGGTAATCTTCTCAAAATGTGGTAGCAACGTTAAAACATGTTCTTTGTAAGGGATAAGGTTTGGGTGCTTAGTGTCCCACTCCCCTTTGATCTGACTGATGACCAAAGCTGAATCTCCAAACACGTCTAAGGATTTGATCCCCAAGTCTATGGAATCTCTGAGACCGAAGATGCATGCTTCGTACTCTGCCATGTTGTTCGTACAGTTGAAGCAAAGTCTGGCAGTAAAGAGAGTATGACACCCTTCTGGAGATATGAGTACGGCGCCGATACCATTACCAAGTGCATTGGAAGCCCCATCAAAGAACATGGTCCATTGGGATCCTTGTTCAGGTCCGTCATATGGTCTGATTTCTTCACAGTTTTCTAATGTCATGATATCTTCATCCGGGAAATCAAACTTCATGGACTGATAGTCTTCTACAGCTTAGTGAGCAAGATGATCAGCCAATACACCCCCCTTTATAGCTTTTTGGGTAGTATATTGTATGTTGTATTCTATTAGGATCATCTGCCATCTAGCTATTCTCCCAGAAAGAGCAGGCTTGTCGAAGATATATTTTATCGGATCCATCTTAGATATCAATAAGGTAGTATGAGTCAGCATATACTGTCTTAGCCGGCGAGCAGCCCATGCCAGAGCGCAGCAAGTTTTCTCGAGCAGTGAATATCTGGTTTCACAGTCGGTAAAATTTTTGCTCAGGTAATAAATAGCGTGCTCTTTTCGGCTAGACTCATCATGCTGCCCCATTACACACCCCATTGAGTTCTCTAAAACAGTTAGATACATGATCAACGGTCTTCCCTCGACTGGTGGTATCAACACAGGAGGCTCTTGTAAATACTCTTTGATTTTGTCAAAAGAAGCCTGGCATTCATCGTTCCATCTGACTACTTGATCTTTCTTCAATAGCTTGAAGATTGGCTCACAAGTAGCTGTTAGGTGAGAAATGAATCTGGCAATATAGTTCAAGCGTCCCAAGAATCCTCTGACTTCCTTCTCAGTACGGGGAGCAGGCATCTCTTGTATTGCTTTAACTTTGGCAGGATCGACCTCAATACCTTCGTTACTGACGACAAAACCTAGGATTTTACCTGACCGTACTCCGAATGTGCACTTATTTAGATTCAACCTTAACTTGTACTCCTTCAATCTCTCAAACAAATTTTACAAGTGATCGAGGTGCTCTTATTCAGTTTGTGATCGGGCTATCATATCGTCTACGTAGACCTCTATTTCATGATGTATCATATCATGAAACAAAGCTACCATGGCGCGCTGATAGGTGGCCCCAGCATTCTTCAGTCCGAATGGCATCACTTTGTAGCAGAATGTGCCCCACTATGTGACAAATGTAGTTTTCTCCATGTCTTCAGGTGCCATTTTGATTTGATTATAACTTGAGAATCCATCCATGAAGGAAAACACCTTGTGCTGGGCTGTATTGTCAACCAAGATATCGATGTGGGGGAGTGTAAAATCATATTTAGGGCTAGCCCTATTCAAATCTCTATAGTCGATGCACATTCATACTTTGTCGTCCTTTTTAGGCACGGGAACAATGTTGGCAACCCATTGGGGATAGGAAGTGACAGCCAAGAATCCAGCATTGAATCGTTTCATGACTTCCGCTTTGATCTTCTCTGACATATCAGGTCTCATGCGGCGAACCTTTTGCTTTACTTGCGGGCAGTCTTCTCTTGTTGGTAGACGCTGTACCACGATGTCTGTATCAATTCCCGGCATGTCTTCATATGACCAGGCAAAGATCTCAACATAATCATGCAACAGCTGAATTAGACGCTCCTTGACACTGGCCTCTAGATTGGCACCCACCTTGACCTCTTTTCTATCCTCCTTAGTACCCAAGTTGATTGTGTCCACCGGTTCCTCTTGAGGCTGAATAGCTCTTTCCTCTTGTTGTAGTAGTCTGACCAGTTCCCCTGGTACTTCACAATCTTCCTCACCTTCGTCTTCGGCTTGGTAGATTAGATCCTCAGAGTCATGCAAGGCCATAGCAGTATCGTTACCCATGGGATCCGTAATGGAGGGGTACCTGCATTTGTGAGTGTGGGTGTGTGTAAGGGTATATCCATCCTTAAAAATAAAAATGTAAAAGAAAAACAATGAGCACAAAAGTTTGTATGTGAAAAAACGTCTATGATTCATTGAATGTCATATGAAGATGAAATAAAAATCCTTACAAATGGACCATTGTGCCTCGAGTAAGACACAATGTTTAAAATGTGCAAATTGTTTGTGAATATTACAAGTCCAACAGAAATGTAAAAGATAAATTACTGAGGGATGAAAGTTATTGGAACAAAGTCTCTGGCTTCCCAATTGCGAAGTCCTCCATTGATAGTAGGAAAGATCCAATCCTCCAAGTTGCAATCCTCTTCACCATCTTCCACCGTATTGACCTCTCAGTTGCTAATCTTCAAGGGTGGCCCTCCAGCACGGGCACGGCGCACAGCCTTCTGAGCATTTGAAGTGAACCCTAAACCAAACTTATCAGATTTATACGGAATATCCGGAAGTTTCCCCCAGATGGTGCATCCACCCTCCTCTACTACTGCTTTGGCGTCCTTCAGGGATGACATCCGGAGTGGAGGTCCTGTAATCTTGGGAATCTGGGACACAGTCTTGGTTGCTGCTACCTCTTGGGGGACTTCTTCGAAGTGTTGAAAAGGAGTCTCAATGAACTCACCATCCAATTCCACATACCTAAAGGAATTGAGATGGCTAATCATGTATTCTTCCTCTCCGTGGACAGTTATGATCTTTCCTTGAACCAAATATTTCAACATCTGGTGCAATGTAGAGGTGACAGCACCAGCATTATGGATCCATGGTCGTCATAGTAGACAGGAGTAAGAGGGGAGGATGTCCATTACATAGAAGGTTGAGTTGAAAGTTTGAGTCCCAACTTTTATGGGGATGTCCACCTCCCCGTGGACCATCCTATTTGAGCCATCAAATGCCCTTACAACTATGTTACTGGGTTTCAATGTTAATCCTTCGCAGTCTAGTCTGTCGAGAGCTTTCTTCGGTAAAACATTCAAAGATGAGCCAGTGTCCACCAAGACATAGGCCAGAGTTGTTCCTCTATATTCCACAGAGACATGCAATGCCTCGTTGTGCTTTCTTCCCTTTGGTGTCAGATCAGCATCCGAGAAGCCTAGACCATTATCTGCCGTCAAACTGGCCACACAATCTTGAAATTGGTCAGTAGACGTCTCTTGAGGCACATGGGCCGTCTTTAGAATCTTCACCAGGGCTTTCGCATGTGCCTCGGAACACAGCAACAATGCCAGCATGGAGATTTTGGAGGGATTCTGCCCCAACTGTTCAACTACGTCGTAGTCACTCTTCTTTATTATTCTCAGGATCTCCTCCATTTCCTTCTTGGAGGTTTCGGGGATAGTCAGTGGTTGAGCCTTCGCCTGGACAGGCTCTTCTTGAATATTTTTCCCTCGAGTTTCAGCAATAGGAGTGTTGGTAGGGATAACAGTAGGGGTTGTGTCGTTTTCGTTAATAGGAGCACTTACAGATATGATTATTGGTACGAAGGTAACCTTTGGAGCAGCCACCGGTCTAAAAACTGCCTTTGGGGGGGCAATTTCTGGAGAGAAGATTCTACCGCTTCGGGTAATCTTACTGGTTCCAGCAATATTGCTAATGTCGGAGTCTTCTTCTTCAGAGCTTATTTCTTCGGCGGCCAGCCCATCTTGTTTGATGCCATGGTAATAAATGTCCCCACCATAATTCCACGGCACAGTCTTGTCTGATTCATATGGGACTGGCCCAGGCATTGTGATTATAAGAAGAGTTGCTTTCGGAACCAATGTAATTCTAACGGATTTTTTGGAAACCCTGGAAGAATTGGTGGATATGGTAATGATTGAAACGTCTTCAACAGAAACAGGTGAAATAGGAGTACTTTCAAACATAATCTCTTTGTTGTCTATCAAGCGTTGAATGCCTATTTTCAACAAAGGGCAATCAGTTGGTGAGGATAAGCAGAGGTGGCAAACTTCATTACAGCCCGGGAACACACCGGATTTCAACAAATTTATCTTAATGATTGGAAGTGGAGTTACGAGTTCATCAACTGTGGTAACAAACAAGTCTTCTTCAATAGCATTGGTGTTGTGACCATGTCTAGGCATGGGAGCAGAGATAACATTTGGCTTTTCGGGCGTATCAAACTCAATTTCGTTTGCTTCAATGAGATCTTGTATTTTGTTTTTCAAGGCCCAACAGTTATTGGTATCGTGCCCAGGACTTTCAGAGTGATATATTCAATGGGCATTGGGGTGATAATGAGGGGATGTCGTGTTGGAATTTTTTGGAGCTTCTTTTAAAGTTACCAAATTAGATTTCAGAAGGTGTGGTAAAACCTGGGATAGAGTCATATTGATTCTGGTGAATTTCCGGACTGGCCTTTCCACCCTCGGTTGATTACTTCTTGGTTGATTAGATGTAGGCTTTGGGATCATAACAACTCCTATCATTGGTCGGGGTTCAGCTCTCCCTTGGTTCCTTTGTGGATAAACAGCAGATACCTCCTTCTTCCCAGTGAAAGGCTTTCTCACAGCTGTTGAGGCAGATGAATCCTTCTGAATCTTTCCACTTTTTATGCCAGCTTCCACCCTCTCTCCGGTTAGTATTAATTCAGTAAATCCTGCAGATGAACTTCCAATCATATGGTTGAAGAAAGGGCCTGATAGAGTGCCTAAGAACATATCCACCAACTCCCTTTCAGACAGAGGGGGTTGAACTCTTCCAGCTAGATCTCTCCATTTTTGCGCGTAATATTTAAAACCCTCATTTGAAGCCATAGCCATACTCTGAAGTTGAGTACGGGTAGGCACCAAATATGCATTATACTGGTATTGTTTATAGAAAGCTGCAGCAAGATCTTCCCAGTTGTGTACGTCGGCCCTTTCCAATTGGTAAAACCAATCGAGTTGTGTTCGAGATAGGCTATCTTGGAAAAAATGCACCCATAGGTCTTTATCGGCGGAGTGCGGCTGGATCTTTCTCACATATGATCAGAGGTGCATCTTAGGACATGACACCCCATCATATTTTGCAAACAACGACACTTTGAACATCGGTGGGATCACAATTCCTGACACTAGTCCCAATTATTCAAAGTATAGACCTGGTACCCATTGTATTTCCATAGCGTTCAAACGCTCTTCAAGATGTCTGTACTTATCATCAGCTGGAGGATACTGTTCCTCGGAGTAGTCTTCCTCTTCTTCCTTCTCTTCAGATTCTGACGGAACCGCTGTTTCCTTTCCTTTTCCTTCTCCTTCATCAGATGTTGTTGCGAAATTCAAGGTTCTTCTAGTTTGTCCTTGAAACCTTCTCCTCATGATTACAACACCGGTTGGTTTCTTCTCTTTCTTCTTCTTCTCTTTGGCCAACAGAGACTTCAACTCCTCTTGTCCTTTGGCCAGGATTGTGAGTAACTATTGAAACTGTGCGTTTTGAGCTTGAAGATCTTTGAATGTTTGTTCGAGATCCATCTTACTGAAATAAACAGTAGAGAGATGAGGAAACTCGTTGCAAAAGACCTGTTTATGTTATGATGAATGATATGTGCATATGTAATGTTTTCAAGGACTTTTAAAGATTCAAGTTCGTTTTAGACAAAAAGAAACACACGTTATATTAATAAGATAGAGTTTGAGTACATCAATGCCCCTTGGGCAAAATAATACAACACTCTAAGATAGAAAAGTAGTGCGCATCCTCTTTGGTGCAATGTAGGCATTTAGAGTCTGCTCCTCATGAAGTAGCCTAGTGAGTTCCAAAACCTTTTTCTCGCTTGCGTAGAATTGGGCTTCGAAAGTATCTCGCTCTCCCTTGAGTTGTATCCAATCCCTTTGTAGGTCTTCAAGAGATGTGTGCATTTCAGGATGTAGGATAGTGTATGGAACTTCTCCTTCCTTAACAGGCTCAATGATCACCAGGAGAATGGAAGGATAAGACATCATAAGACTTTGAGCGCGGGTTCGTACCCACTTGAGGTAAGGCTCAAGAGGGATGGAATTCTTGTGTCCCAAAGTCTTGCTATCCACCTTGTTTAGCATCCTCCAGGCTCGGATGAATCTTTGGCGAAGACCTTGATCGTCGTTGTCGTAGTCGAATACCAAACCTTGAATCAGCATCTCGTGCGGGACATCCCTTCAAGCATATCGAAATTGTCTTAAAGCCAAACATGGGTTTTAGGTGATGCCTCCCCTAATTCTAAGTAGAGGGACATAAGGGAATTCCCCACACCGGTCAACAATGATAACATTCTCTTTAGATCGGGAGCACCAATGAATATCTGAATGTTTGAGTGTCATTAACCTTTGTGACCACCTCAAACCTTGCTCATTCTTTAATACTGATTGGGGAAGATGAGAAATAAACCATCTTGCCAGGAGAGGAGTGCAACACATAAGGACACCTCTTTTCCTCATTGTACGAGTGTGAAAAAAGTGTAGGATATCTCCAAGCAATGTAGGCATCGGGTTGCGTGACATGAAGATTTTGACGGAGCTCACATCTATGAGTTGGTCAGGATTGGGGAACAAGACCATCCCATAGATAAGAAGAGCCACAATTTCCTCAAAGGCTTGCAAGTCTAAGGAATTCCAACAGATTTGGGCTTTCTCAAACAGGAACTTTGCTAAGAAGCCTTTAACACCACTCCTAGTTTCCCAATGAGTTGTGACATCAGATGAGTGCAAGTGCAGAGCTTGAGCAATCTCTTCTGGATTTGGGTCTCTTTCCGTACCGATGAAAGGTAGTTGATTGAGAATGGGAATCCTCAAGATTTGAGAGAATTCTTCCGAAGTAGGCATAAGCTGATAGTCGGGAAATGTGAAGCAATGGTGTAAAGGATCAAAGAACTGAAAGAGCACCTTCATCATATCCTCATCTGTGTTGGAGTGACCAAGTTGAGTAGCCGACCATGCCTCTCAGTGAATGGAGAGTTCTCAGGGATCCTTGAAGCTAGCTCTTTGAGTTGTGGAGGAATTCTTACAAGGTTGACTTGGATAATTTTCCTGCAGAGTGAATCCATATCCTACAAAACAAGAAAAAAGTTGAATCTCTAAAGCCCTTGAAATGGTTAGTGAATGCATATGATTCTCATGATGTCCATGATGTTATGTACAAGTATGCATATACAAGCAAAGCAAACAAGTTCTTAGTTTAGGCTTGCATAGGGTTTTATAGGTAAGTACCCTCTTGAAGTTTAGTTTGTTTAAACTTGTCCTAGTAAAAGTGATCGGGTTCTAAGGAGCTCAATATTACTGGATTGTTTCCTTGTTCATTGTTTCAACTCAAGCCTATTTAATGGCGACCGAAATATCCCAAGAAACCAAACCTCAATGAGTGTAGTATCGAGTATCTACCAACTTCGGACTGCACCAAAGCTGGTCATCTCACTACATCCTAAAGGCCAAGTTGGTCAAGTAAAGGGTTCTAGAAGTTCATTAGTGCTTCATGACATCACTCAGCGGCCCCGTATTCTCTTTGATTGACTCAAAGGCTACCGGTACCCACAAATATGTCCCACTAATATAGCTATTGTTTAGACCATATCGGTATACCCCGCACAGTTTCCACAATGTATTGCTATTTACCTATAATGTTTCCCAAATCCGGGTGGAGGATTCAAACCCAAACAAAGAACCATAATGTAAAGCAAACAAGTCAAACAAATGTAAGCAAATAAATGTGATATAGCCCTAAGGTAACCCCACTTTTATAAAATTATCCAGCAGAGTCGCCAGTTCTGTGGTACGGTGGGAGAACTGACTTGAGGTTTTGTGTTTTATCGCAAATGTTGCGGTTTAGCAAGAGTCGCCACCGACTTTTCTTTTATCCAAAAGGAAAGGTGAAAAAGCACAGGAAAGACCTTTGAGATTGTTTCTTGAGTTCGGGTGGTAGATTATGAAAAGGGAAGGTGTTAGCACCCTTTTCATCTATGGTTTTCCATGGGCTCTTAGTTACTTGCTAGATCACTTGCTTTTGTTTGAAAATTGTGCTTTGTGTGGTTTTTGAAAGTATTTTGTAAAAGAGGTCGTTGTTTAGGCAATCTTTGTAATGATTCACGTTCGTAAGAATGTATACAAAGATGTTTGTCTTTTTGAAAATGTTTTCAATGTTTGTAAAATGTTTGGAAATGTGTCTGTTTGTTTTTAAAAATAGCAAGGATAATTGTTTTGAAATGGAGAAAGTAACTAGAAGTAATCTACCTACTCAAATGTATTTCTTATGCATTTTCTATTCCTTTGACATTGTTGTCTTACCATTGATTTGGTAAGCAACCCTATCTTTGGATGTAAACGGGACGGGCGTGGGTCATCGTATAACCATGATTAGCAATGTTGCAAAGTATCTTAGCATTTTTTGAGGGACCAAGATCATTTTGTAAGGCAACTTAGAATAGCGTCATCGAGGGACTATGATCTTATAATTGTTTGTTTTGCCAAGATACTTCGCATGCGTAATATGGCTATTTTTGTATATGGAAACCAAGTGGAGAAACCCTAAGGATGCTTGTGTGCAAGTGTGTTATTTTCATGCTTTTTGTCTTGTTTTTGAAAGTCGTCTATTTGTTGATTTCATCTTGCCATACATCTTATTTACTAGCAATATATGAAAAGCAAGTAAAAAGCGGAAAGTAAAATCTAAGCTATTACATCACTTTAGGGGGATGGGTGTACAATTTAACAATGGGGGTGAAGTAAAACTAAAATATTACAACCATATCAAATGATAATGAAAAGAATATGAAAATAGTGTAAAATAAAGGAAAAATGCATTTTTGAACTGCTATGTGTCGATCCATGCTGCTATGCATCGACACATAGCCTTTCCTTGCTCATGTAAAACGAAATCTGTTCAGTATGGATCGACACATAATGGGATGTATCGACTCATACACCTTCTTGTATCGACGCGAAACGCGTATGTATCGACTCATAGGCCTTTCCAGCTTCTGTTTTGTGACCTGAACTCAGTATAAGTCGATGCATGAGGGTTATGTGTCGACTCATACCCTGTTTTTTCACTAGGATGAGTCGACACATGTGGATATGTGCCGATACATACTGCATTTTTCTGCCTTAAACACCATTCTTTGCATACATCAGTTAGTTTTTAACGTATAAATGAATAACATGAACAACAAATAAATGATTAACTTCAAAAATAGTGATTGCTACATCCTATCTTCAGAAATAAACAGAAAAGTTGATGTATGGAAAAGGCAAGGTAAAGATGACTTACCTTGAAAATGCACTTTAGGTTTTGAATCCAAATACCCTTTAAGGTGTTGTATGAACCTTCAGGGAACTCCAACAGGCTGCTAGACTTTCCTTTTTGTTGAAGTTCACTAAACAATATCTGTGTGGTATGAAATGTTTGGATGGTTTTTTAGATGGAACTTGCAAAGTGTGAGAGGTTTAAAGGTTTGGACTTCCAAACTCAAAATTGGAGGTTTTATGGACTGTTATGGCTTTTTGTGAATATGAGATTTTGGGGGTTTATCAATAAAACTTCTGGCTTTTTCTCTCTATTTTTTTCTAACCTCTTTTTCAACCTCTTTTCCAACCTCTTCTCTCTTTCAACTGGCCTCTCTATTTATAGATAAGGTTTGAGACTTCAAACAACTCATATTTTTAATCACATGTTATGGCTAGGTTAGATTGTACATTAAGCAAGCTTGAAGATTATAGTTCCAATGCTTTGTACTTTGTTGCATAAAGATGTTGCACACTTTAAGCATGCCCTTCTGATTTTGCATGTTGAGTGTGATTAGAACAACAAGTTAGAGGCTCAAGAAATTGACTTTATGATTAAAGTGAACTTTACAAGAATGGCAATGGTGCCTTTGTGCCAAAAATTGAAAGATCACTTGGACAATGCTTAAACCAAATGGACCATAGCTTAAAAGTTTGTGTAAGCATTAAATTATGGTAAGAGTTGCAAGTCACAAGGCCTGCAAAGTGGAGATTATGCAGCATGGGTAAGATTTTTGTTCCTTGTTCATCACAAATCTGCCTTGTAAATCAAGAATGAATGTCCAACTTCAGATCCTTGTATCTCCTAGCTCAAATATGATAAATTCATGTTCTTGGATATTTTGGAAAGCTTGAAGCACCCTCTATAACTTTCATGTTGGCCATTTTGACAAAATCATCTTGTAACTATGTGAAAAAATGCCAAGAAGTTGGGATAAAACCCTGACCGAAAACTACTGAAAATTTCTCTAAGTGTTAAACGAAAATGTCATGACTTCATGAATTTATAACTTGAAATCCGAACATATTTAGGAGAATTTGTGTAAATAAATGTTATAGATACCATGGAGATCTACAACTTTCATGCTGGAAGTTTCTCTTGAATCATCTTGCATCATGGTGAAAAGTTGGCATGAAGAAATGAAATTATCATGTATAAAAAACACTTAGAAAAATTTCTAAGTCTTGAAGAGTTTGAATTTTCACATTGACTTTTGACTTTCTTGATTTCTTGATGATCAAGTTTCATATTTTTGAATGTCTTGATGAATTTTTATCTTTGGCACTTGAATTTGACCAAAAAATCAAAGTTTGACTTTTCAATATACAGTTGACTTTTGATCAGTTGACTGGAAAATTCATCTCTCAATCCAATGGACTTGCCATGTTCTGAACCATGTCACTAGGTCAACATGATGCAATTGAACTCTTGAGATCATGTTTCAAACCAAATGGTCATCTGCTAGTTCAAAAAAGCAGAAATTGCCATTTCTCAATCAAAACCCTAATTTTGGGTCATCAGTGCAAGATGAGATGTCTTGAGTTGATCAAACTCTGATCCAGTCTTGAGTCAAATAGATCTTGTGAGAAGATCTTGATAAATGAGAGGGAAAATTTTGGGGTACAACAGCTGCCCCTGTTCAATCTTCTTTAACCTGAAAAGTTAGATTGGCGAGTTTTGACATTCGTGACTCAAAGGTGGAAGATGATTGGACACTAGAGTGCCCAGAAATTTGCACTCGGCGATGCGATGAAAGGAGGAATGTGATTAAAGATACCATTTGGAGAGGCGATAGAATCTTGTTGGAGATGGGCTTGTAAATGCCATCCAAGAATGCTTGTTGAATTGTAATTTGTAAGTTGGAAGAATGAGTATCAGAATTACGTCCATGTTTGGAGTGTATCTGAGATGTATCTGAATGAGTATCAGGATGGCGTCCGTATCTGGAGTGTATCTGAAGTGTATCTAGAAACTGAATCTGAATGAGTATCAGGATGGCATCCGTATCTGGAGCGTATCTGAACTATATCTAGAAGCTGAATCTGAATGAGTATTAGGATGGCATCCGTATCTAGAGCGTATTTGAACTGTATCTAGAAATTGAATCTGAATGAGTATCAGGATGGCATCCGTATCTGGAGCGTATCTGAATTGTATCTAGAAGTTGAATCTGAATGAGTATCAGGATGGCATCCGTATCTGGAGCGTATCTGAACTGTATCTAGAAGTTAAATCTGAATGAGTATCAGGATGGCATCCGTATCTGGAGCGTATCTGAACTGTATCTAGAAGCTGAATCTGAATGAGTATCAGGATGGCATCCATATCTGGAGTGTATCTGAACTATATCTAGAAGCTGAATCTGAATGAGTATCAGGATGGCATCTGTATCTTGAGTGTATCTGAACTATATCTATAAGTTGAATCTGAATGAGTATCAGAAGGGCATTCGTATCTAGAGCATATATGAACTGTATCTGTAAATTGAATCTGAATGAGTATCAGGATGTCATCTATATCTGGAGCATATCTGAATTGTATCTAGAAACTGAATCTGAATGAGTATCAGGATGACATCCGTATCTGGAGCGTATCCGAACTATATCTGAAAGTTGAATTTGAATGAGTATCTGAATGGCGTCCGTGTCTGGAGCGTATCTGAACTGTATCTGAAAGTATATCATCAATGGTAACTATTTAATCTTATCCTGAAAAGGGTAAAATGTTAGTTAAAATACAAAGTCATGTCGTATGAAATGTATGATGCAATGTATTTGCTTTATCAATGCTTATGATATATGGATGTCATGCATGTGTATGTGATCTGATTTGCTGTATTGTTGTCTGCTTGAGAAAGATAAATCTCTGCATGCTGCTGTGGATTCATTGAATTTTTATGTCTTGAAGTTGAAGTACTGGTGAACTTTTTTTGAGAGGAATAAGTTCTGTTGTGAGGGTAATGCCATGCACTACTTGTAAGATCTGCTCGGGGAATCCCGATAAATTTGACGACTTTTGCTGGGGATTGATAATTGGGAGTTTTGTTTCGCTGAGGATTATTGAAAACTCTGTGGGGAGTAATTATGGAATGGCCTTGAGATATTTTCCTATCCTTTCGACCTATCAGTAATTGTCTCTTTCTTATTTTGTCTATTTGTAAATAATAATCATGTTCAAATGCATATGTTCATTAATGAATCATTGGACGTTTTTGTAAACAAAACACAAGTGTAAAGAAAAAGATAAATAGTTTTTGCACTTTCGAAGGGGCATCTTTGTATTGACTTTGAATAAATATTTTGTACAAAGGAGACAAACATTCTAGTAAGAGAATGCTGTCGTAAACAAGAAAAATTTAATACAAAGAAAGATAGCTATGTGTAATAATCCCATGGGGTTCCCATTCTGCTATAGCCTTATTATCTCCAAGTATCTTGTCTATTTGCCTTGTCTGGAGATGATTGAATTGATCAGAAACTTTGAGTTTGTCAACGGAAGCCAAAGGTTGTCTTTCAAATGATCCGATGGGACATAGTCATACACTTTTATTCCCTAGCTTTTGCCTGGACCGCCCTTTCGGGTTTTCAGTGCACCGGGAAACCCTTTTTTTCCCAAGCCGCCCTTTCGGGTTTTCAACTTGTCGGGTGTACAGATTTCTTTTATTTTATCCCTAAATTTTTGCCCGAACCTTTTGGTTCGCCGGGATGCCCTTGTTTTGCCTAGGTGTGTCAACCTAGCGGGTCTCTTATGCGTAGTATTTTTTGACTATGTCCCTGTTTGCAGGGTGTGTTAGGTCGTCGCCATCCATGGTCCTTCATAAGTAGGAGTCCATTTGCCCCTGGGATCACTTTGTGGCAAGATGATACGCTTGATCACTAAATCCCCAACTTGATATACTTGATGTCTGACTTTCTTGTTGAAGGCCTTGATCATCCGCTTTTGATACATCTGACCATGGCAAACAGCAGTAAATCTCTTTTCATCAATCAAGTTCAGTTGATCAAGTCGAGTCTGGATCCAATCGTCTTTGTTCAAGTCTGCATCCTTCATAATCCTCAGAGAGGGGATCTGAACCTCAATAGGCAAGACAACCTCCATACCGTAGACCAAAGAATATGGTGTTGCCCCGGTTGACGTGCGAGCCATGGTACGGTACCCGTGGAGAGAGAATAGAAACATCTCATGCCAGTCTTTGTATGTGACTGCCATTTTCTGTATAACCTTCTTAATGTTTTTATTTGCGGCTTCGACGGCACCATTCATCTTTGGTCGATAGGGAGAAGAATTGTTATGCTGGATTTTGAATTGCTTGCACAAGGCGGTGATCATAGTGTTGTTGAGATTTGTACCATTGTCCGTGACGATCCTTTCCGGGATACCGTACCGGCAAATAAGGTTTTGCTTAATGAAGCGGGCGACAACATTCTTGGTAACGGAGGCGAAGGAAGCTGCTTCGACCCATTTTGTAAAATAGTCAATGGCCACTAGGATGAAGCGGTGTCCATTGGAGGATATAGGCTTGATCTCTCCAATCATATCAATTCCTCCCATGGCAAAGGGCCAAGGAGACGTCAAGATATTCAGAGGGACCGGAGGAACGTGCACTTTGTCAGCATAAATTTGGCACTTATTACAGGTCCGAGAGTGTTGATAGCAATCTGCCTCTATGGTAGACCAATAATAGCCTGCCCGTAGGATTTTCTTCGCCATTGTATGCCCACTGGAGTGGGTGCCAAAAGTACCTTCATGTAATTCAGCCATGATCTTTTCAGCTTCAACCTTATCCACACACCGAAGTAAAATGGAGTCATGATTGCGTTTGTACAGGATATTGTTACTAAGGAAGAACTTAGCAGAGAATCTCCTTAAGAACTTCGTATCATTGATTGAAGCTCCTTCTGGATATTCTTGATCCTCGAGATACCTCTTGACTTCGTGAAACCAAGGTTGGTCCACTACTTCTTTAGTATTAATCCCGTGACAGTGTGTTGGTTCATCCATTTGTTCAATGGTGATCTGGGGAGCCTCGTTATCCCAATTAAGTTTAAACATAGATGACATTGTGGCTAGGGCATCTGCTAGCTGATTTTCTTCTCGCGGGAAATGCTCGAAGGTAATCTTCTCAAAATGTGGTAGCAACGTCAAAACATGTTCTTTTTAAGGGATAAGGTTTGGGTGCTTAGTGTCCCACTCCCCTTTGATCTGACTGATGACCAAAGCTAAATCTCCAAACACGTCTAAGGATTTGATCCCCAAGTCTATGGAAGCTCTAAGATCGAAGATGCATGCTTCATACTCTGCCATGTTATTCGTACAGTTGAAGCAAAGTCTGGCAGTAAAGGGAGTATGACACCCTTCTGGAGATATGAGTACGGCGCCGATACCATTACCAAGTGCATTGGATGCTCCATCAAAGAACAGGGTCCATCGGGATCCTTGTTCAGGTCATTCATATGGTCTGATTTCTTCACAGTTGTCTAATGTCATGATGTATTCATCCTAGAAATCAAACTTCATGGACTGATAGTCTTCTACAGCTTGGTGAGCAAGATGATCAGCCAATACACTCCCCTTTATAGCTTTTTGGGTAGTATATTATATGTAGTATTCTGTTAGGATCATCTGCCATCTAGCTATTCTCCCAGAAAGAGCAGGCTTGTCGAAGATATATTTTATCGGATCCATCTTAGATATCAATAAGGTAGTATGAGTCAGCATATACAGTCTTAGCCGGCGAGCAGCCCATGCCAGAGCTCAGCAACTTTTCTCGAGCAGTGAATATCTGGTTTCACAGTCGGTAAACTTTTTGCTCAGGTAATAAATAGCGTGCTCTTTTTGGCCAGACTCGTCATGCTGCCCCAATACACACCCCATTGAGTTCTCTAAAATAGTTAGATACATGATCAACGGTCTTCCCTCGACTAGTGGTATCAACACAGAAGGCTCTTGTAAATAATCTTTGATTTTGTCAAAAGCAGCCTGGCATTCATCGTTCCATCTGACTACTTGATCTTTCTTCAATAGCTTGAAGATTGGCTCACAAGTAGCTGTTAGGTGAGAAATGAATCTGGCAATATATTTCAAGCGTCCCAAGAATCCTCTGACTTCCTTCTCAGTACGGGGAGCCGGCATCTCTTGTATTGCTTTAACTTTGGTAGGATCGACCTCAATACCTTCGTTACTGACGAAAAAACCTAGGAGTTTACCTGACCGTACTCCAAATGTGCATTTATTTGGATTCAACCTTAACTTGTACTCCTTCAATCTCTCAAAAAACTTTTGCAAGTGATCTAGGTGCTCTTCTTCAGTTTGTGATTGGGCTATCATATCGTCTACGTAGACCTCTATTTCATGATGTATCATATCATGAAACAAAGCTACGATGGCAAGCTGATAGGTGGCCCCAGGGTTCTTCAGTCCGAATGGCATCACTTTGTAGCAGAGTGTGCCCCACTGTGTGACAAATGTAGTTTTATCCATGTCTTCATGTGCCATTTTGATTTGATTATAACCTGAGAATTTGTCCATGAAGGAAAACACCTTGTGCTGGGCTGTATTGTCAACCAAGATATCGATGTGGGGAGTGGAAAATCATCATTAGGGATGGCCCTATTCAAATCTCTATAGTCCATGCACATTCGTACTTTGCCGTCCTTTTTAGGCACGGGAACAATGTTGGCAACCCATTGGGGATAGGAAGTGACATCCAAGAATCCAGCATTAAATTGTTTCATGACTTCCGATTTGATCTTCTCTGACATATCAGGTCTCATGCGGCGAACCTTTTGCTTTACTGGCGGGCAGTCTTCTCTTGTTGGCAGACGATGTACCACGATGTCTGTATCAAGTCCCGACATTTCTTCATATGACCAGGCAAAAATCTCAACATAATCATGCAACAGCTGAATCAGACGTTCCTTGACACTGGCCTCTAGATTGGCACCCACCTTGACCTCTTTTCTATCCTCCTCAGTACCCAAGTTGGAGGACAACAGGATCACAAACCCAATACCACACCTTATGCATCAATTGGTATCATCTCCAACTGTCTGAGAAACACAAGAAGATCATACGTACACCAGCAAAAACAAACTAAGAGAACCTCCCCGGGGAATCAAGAAGTTAACATTATAGTAAAAGGTCAAAATTACGGGGATTTTAAATCAAACTCAACACTTGGTGAGAGAAAACCCGAAAAGTTGACAACTGTCTCAAAACTTCTTAGAAAATATATTGCCCTTGTCTAGCTACTTAGGGAACACATAACAACAATAATGTCATAACTGGAGGGAGCAATGCTCTACAAGAGATTCCATATCAATTCTAAATACACAAAGGGAGAAAGAAATCCATCAAATGAGTAAAGGCTTCATAGCTCTTTTTAACCTCTGTTTGATCACCACCTGGCTGGGTAAAGAATCATACTCAGTTGGAGAAGTTTGCAACAAGACTGGAAAAATGGGATTATAAACCCA
Source organism: Vicia faba (assembly GCA_948472305.1). Lineage (NCBI taxonomy): Eukaryota > Viridiplantae > Streptophyta > Magnoliopsida > Fabales > Fabaceae > Vicia > Vicia faba. Next base: position 1,607,889,013 of record OX451736.1, read on the forward strand.
ACACCATAACACAACCTGTAGGAAACCCTTTAATTTATTAATAACTGTTAGAGGAATCCAGACACACATCTACAAAACATATCACAAGAAACAATCCTGCTTGAGGAAGATTCTCGGCTTGGGGTAGACATAGTAGTTATCTTGATGAAATCTGGACATGCCCTTGGAAACCAATCTGGTGTCCCAAGCTTACCGTGTTGATCAAGGTAACTTTTGTAACTTACCTTTGGTTGCATGCTTTTAAGATAACCTTTCTGATCAAATGGCTTCTAGAGATTTGTCGAATCTTGACGTAACTACCCTAGATTGGCTGAATGTTGCATCCTCTTTGCTCCACAACTCTTCTCGACAACATGCCTTTTGCTGATACTCAAATGTAAACTTCCATGATATCAAGCAGTTGGTTTACAAGCAGAAAATGTTTATTCTAAGAATTAAAATTCTAATGCAACAATCATGTAAGTCTTAAAGATTTTATTTGAAAAAATGTTGCAAAACCTTGTGAGTGAATCACTAGCCAGGATGCGACATGGATTTTTGTACGAAAGATAACAAAAGTAATATGATACCAATCACAATAATTTAGCAAAATTAATGGGAGTCAGGAAACACTATCTCATTGGAGTATGCTTTCGAAATAAACCCTATTTTAATTAGGACTTTTGAGGGTTGTAACGTGGCCTGGTTCACGGTTTTAGAAAAAAAGATTTAAGGCTCAAAAATATTTGGTGCCCACCCCTTTCATGATGTTCTTCGGTCCTATGTTTAGTTAACTTGACACGAACATTCATCTCTCAAAAGAAATTTCGAGATGGTTGAGGAATCAAACAAGGTTTTCTTTGGACATGCAAGTCACTCATTCCTGCTTCTTTTGGGTTTCTTGTCACGCGAATATGTTCTTTCCTGAGGATTTCACATTGTAATCCTTTGTCGCATTTCAGGCTTTCCATTTCTTCCTTGCTTTCTGGACAAATTCCTTTTAACTTTGACTCTGGAGTGGAGCGGGATGCCCTGGCTTTTGCCTAAATGACTTATTTTTTCAAGTTCCGACTTAGCGGGGATTTTTGTCTCTTTCTTTTTCAGCAAAACTTTTTATTCATGTCAACTTTTTTTCTTTTGAACATGTTGCGTGACTTCGAGTCATTTGTGACTTGTCGGAAGAATTGTGACTGCCCTATTTCTGGGTAGATGAAAGATAACCATTATTGTATCGTCATCTGCTGATCTCCTGGTGTGCGAGAGATAGCCATTAAGATATCTTCGATTGAAACACCCTCCTGATAAGTGAAGATTAACCATTTTGGTTTTGACTTTCCTCAACCTTTCGAGAGATAACCATTGTTGTATCCTTAGATGCGCACTCTTGATGAGATGTGAATACTCAATCAGATTAACTGAACACTACCTTGCCCCGGGTTAAAAAAATGAGGGTTTTTTCTGAACAGAAAAAGAAACTCCTACTTCAAGGCTCAAATGGGGTTAACGAGGGTTTCACTCCCTTATATCTCCGGTGTTTGAGGATTTGAAATAATGCTTGTACATCGTCAACAGGGTTTTATCCAAAAGCATACAACCAGAAAATTTGCATTTTAATATCATCATCCTCCTTTCAATCTCTGCCTAGGCGAGAGAAATGGGTAACAAGTTGGTATCATAAAGCAATTTAAAATGGAAAAAAAATATGAGTGAAACGAATGAATTTCTTCAAGACAAACATACTCATTATATTAAGATTAAACATTCAAATGAAAACAAGTTCTTACATGCAAACAGTGCAATGATAAACAAGAAAAATTACAAATGAGAAAGCAGTAAAAATGCTAATAAACTAATATGACTATCTTATCTAGATTTGCACTGAAGGAAACATTTCACAAACTTTGGAACTATCACCAATAGAGATTCATTCATGCTCTGCTAAGGAATTGTTTTGAACATTAGGGCCAATGTCCTTAAATGACAAGATACCGCTTCAGACCAACCTCTGAACTTTGACCTTCAAAGCAAAGCAATCTTCTAAATCGTGCCCAGGAGTATCCTGATGAAAGACACGGGAAGCGTCAGCCTTATATCCTCTTGGCAGTTTTTTAGGAATAACTGGTCGAGCTCGGGTTTGAACCAGATTCTTCTTCAACAAAGAAGGATACAACTTTGTGTATGTCATTGGAATTGGATCAAAGCTCATTTTCATTTGATGACCTTTCCCTTGATTTCCTTGTTGAGGTGACCTCTGATATGCAACAACATTTGGAGCCACATTGACGACCTGATTCACAAAAGCAACTTTTTTATTCCTATTATGAGATCTCCCTTACCTACCATGAAGTATAGCATAGGAGTCTTGCTCTTTATTTTTGGAAGAACTATCATCATACTTCTTAGCACCATTTGACGATTCCCCATCTTCAAATAAACGGCCTTCACAGACAGCTTCCTCTAAATGGACTCCCATGCTCACCATTTCAGTAAAGTAACTTGGCGCACTCGCTACCATCCTCTCGTAGTAGAAAGCACCCAGAGTCTTCAGAAAAATATTAGTCATCTCCTTCTCTTCCATAGGAGGAATCACTTGGACGGCTACCTCACGCCATCTCTATGCATATTCTTTGAGTGATTCCTTGTCCTTCTGGACCATGGCCCCAAGTTGATCACGGTCATGCTCCATTTCCACGTTGTATTTGTATTGCCTGATAAATGCTTCTCCTAAGACATTAAAAGTATGGATATTAACATTTTCCAAACTCATATATGACTTCAGCGCAGCACCAGTCAAACTATCCTGAAAAAAGTGAATCAACAGACATTGATCATTAGTATGGGTAGACATTCTTCTTACATACATCACAAGATGAGCACGAGGACAAGTGTTTCCCTTGTACTTCTCGAACTCTGGGACTTTAAACTTCACAGGTATCTTGACATTCGGAACCAAGCATAAATCATTCACATTCTGCCTGAACAATTCCTTTCCCTTGAGGGCCTTCATCTCCTTCTGCATCTTATCAAACTACTCTTGAAAATCATCCATTCTATCATAGAGACCCAAGTCCTCACTTGGTGGAGGAAAAGGATGACACATGTCATCATTAGCTAATGGAACCATATTCACTGAAGGAGGTGCAACAGAAGCAACATGCACCACAAGAGGTGCAGGAGTAACAATAGTATGAACAACTGGAGTATCTTGAGGACCAAGATTTAAACCTTCAGGCATATAGTTCTCTGGCATTCCCCATGGATAACCTTGAGGCATGCGATTCTGAACAACAGGTGGAGTAGCAAACACAGGAACGGTCGGAGCTTCAGTAGTCACCCTTGTTTGTTGAGGCTGAACACTCGGTGGCTGATTCTGAGCATCCACCAGAGATTCCATCAGAGCAGTGAGATTGGCCATGTCGGCCTTCAGAGCAGAAACTTCCTCGCGCAGCTCGCAATTCTCTTGTTCTAAGTTGTCCATCTTCCTTTTGAAATTAGCTCGAGTATTATAGTGGTGAGACAGCTTGCTGAGCAAAGTAAAGAACCTTAGTAAGACCCCTGGATATGAAAAAAATGCAAGAAGTGTGTACAATATGAAGCATGGTGTGCAATGCACATGATTTATTTTATTATTATCATTTCAAGGGACTTCAAAATTTTATAGACCACATTGCAAATATCAAAGTAATAACATGTTTGAAATACTGAATTTTTTAATTATAATAACTTCAAAATAGATTACAAGTTTCAATAATCCCAAGTACAAGTTGAAAATAAAGTCTAAAACCCTAAGAAGTAAAGCTGATGGAGATCACTATATACGCTGGTGCTTCCCTGTAAGCCTGGAAATCTGAGCCTTCAACCTTTGGTTTTCTTCCGCATATCTGGTGGCAACCTCCTTCCAATCACCTGAATCAGGAAGTGAGAAACTAGCATCTGACTGAGGCTTAGAAGAAAATAAATCCCCTTGCCTCTCCATTGTCTCTACAACCCGACTCTTAAGAATCTCAATCAAGTCGTCTTTCTCCTTCAAGTTTTCTCTATAGGAAATCTCTAAAGTTTGGCACTTATTCTTCCAAGCTTCCTTTTCCTGCTGCATCCTGACCAAAACAAGTTGTAGCTCTTCCGCATCATCCAATATGGAAGGAGTGGTCTTCATAAACAAATCAGGCATAGGTGCTTCCCTGGAATACGACATCTTCAATCGAATAGCTCTCATTTGGACCCACTGAAGATGAGGCTCCAAAGAAACAACCCCTCTAGGTCACAAGTCTTTCGTACTCTTCCTATGAATGTGACACCAGGCCTTCGCAATCTACTTCCTAGCTTCCTTATGGTCTTCTCCCTCCTCCAGAAAGAAACTACTCAAATGAATACTATTTGGTTTATCCCTCATCGGATAACCAAGATGTCATCGTGCAAGAAGAGGGTTGTAGTTAATTCCTCCCTTTGTACAAAGAAAAGGTACATTAGGGAAACTACCACAACTGTCGACAATCTCTACATCATGGTAAGCCCGATGATACCAATAAATATCTGTGTGAGTAAGTGCCATGATCTTAGGAGCCCAATGGGGTTCCTTCCTGACATCCCAGAAAGCATCAGACTGAGGCATATGAGAAATAAATCACTGGTACAACAAAGGCGTGCAACAGATAATCATCCCCCCATGATAAAAATTCTGAAGATGAATAGAGTAATAAGCATCACCCAACAATGTAGTAACTGGGTTTCCAATCATGAATATCCTGATAGCATTAATGTCAACAAACTTATCCATATTAGGAAATAAAAATAACCCGTAAGCAAGTAGAGCAAAGATGGCCTCAAAAGCGACTATACTCTTCATCCTGGCAAAGTAACGAGCTTTCTCCAAATAGAACTGAGCTGGTAATCCTCTAATCCCTCCTTTAGTAGTCATATGGGCTTCAACCTCAGACTTCCCCAGATGGATCAAAGCAGCAATCTCGTGTGGTTTTGACTCACCCTCCAAACCAGTAAAAGGAACACGATCGGTAATAGGTAAATCCAACAGATAAGAATATACCTCTAGTGTAGGCATCAACTAATAGTCAGGGAAAGTAAAGCAATGATACATCGGATCATAGAATTGGACCAAGGTCGAGAGAATACCCTCATTCATCCTAAGCTTCATGAGAGGAATGATGGATCCATACTTCTTCCAAAAATCTACAGAACACTCAATCTCGGGAATTAGACTGATCAACTCATCTATCTTGGGATCTTTGAAACTGTATTTTATGGTCTTTCTTTTTCCAGGATCCATGGTCAAAAGGCACCTGAGATATTCGCAAATGGTCAACTTTTAAGTCCCTTGAAATAAAATTTCTTCAAAAGATGCTTATGAGTGCATGGGTGCATGATGCAACAATCACACACAAGATCATAAACATAGGGTTCATAGGTTCAACGTCACGAGCATGAGGTCAAAGGTACTACCCATAAGGTATGGTCTAAAAGTTATCACCTTCCAAACAAGGTTCTAGAGGTTCCCATAGTCTATATCCTTCCTTCGGATATTACCAACTTCCTGATTAACTCAGTAATTAGTAATATTCTCAAGAAAAACTCGCCCGAGCATAGTATCGCATGACAACTATTTCCGAATTACTCCATCATAGCTCCCGCACTACACCTAAAAGGCCAAGATGGGTTAGGTATTCTATGATCCTCAACTTCAGCAGGCTCCCAGGTCGAAAGTAGTATATCTTCCCGATTACTCGGTAAACGACACTACAGTTAAAGGGGCCTCCACTGAGTGGGGGATCTCATGCCTCCTTTTTTGGGATTACTCCCTCAAAGTTAACATAACTATACCGCCCGTCCTATCTTAAAGTTTACCCAAGTCCGGGTATAGGACTTATGAGAAATCACCAAGCACCCTGAAAACCAGGAAAATCCAGACAAACAGATATACAACATATAATATATATAACAAACAATAGCACATATATAGATATAAACAAAGATAGGTTTAACCCACTTAGGGATGGACCAGCAAGAGGTCAATCTTTCCCCAGTGAAGTCGCCATTTTTTTGTAGCGGTAGAAATATTTAAGACTAAGCCATTGGATTGACTTGACTTGTACACATCAAAATAAAAATCACCACCGCGCTTTATTGTTTCCAAAGAAATGGAAAAAGAGTGAATAACCTAAAAGAGGGGGAAAGATTCAAGGTAAGGGGTTGGTTATGCAAAGGGGAGGTATTAGCACTCTAAACATCTACGGTACTCCGCAGGAACCTCTTTGTAAAATCTATATATTTTGGCTATAAAATGTTGTATAAAAAATAAATGGTGAAGGTGAGAAAAGAAGTATTTTTTTTATGATTTTTGCACCCGCTGTAGTTGCGAACCTTTAGTACCTATGTACCACCTTTCGTGCAATAGGGGATCAGGGTACACGTAGTTCACCTTTAAAAATTTTAAAAGACAAGTGAGTTGGTTAATTTTATGAGATAAGACATCATCATCATTGTCCGTGTGGAAAACATACTTACTACCCACAATCATGAGAAAGGAGAATTTGCATCATCTCAAAGTGGAGGATATGGCTTGGATTTTAAAAATCAACAAAACCTCACTCAACACCCAAGTGGAAAATATCTCTCTTCACTATATATTGTAAAAGTATAGTTGTTTGCATCACTACAAGGATTGACAAGAGTCTAATCTTTTTTGAGAAAATTTTGAAGTAAAAGCCAAAGCGGCAAAATGGTTTGAAATGAGATTGATTGACTTTTAGTCTTCTCACAAAAAATGTCAAGGTATTATTAAGTTGATTAAAGTTTATTTATAAAAAATGTTTTGAAAATGCATGGACATAAGTCCAAGTTTATTATGAAAATGGTTCAAGTTTCAAAACAAGAAGAGTTTTCAAAAGGAGGAAGAAGATTTTTGAAATTGAAGAAGATGGGAGGAGAAGAAGAGACTATCCTAAAGCATAAGGTAAAAGCTAGGGATAAGAACCATCTAACCAACAAGAAGCCAATACTTGACATTATGAGTCAAGATAGAATTCTCATTCTTTGGATTAAAATCAAGCAAGCAAAGATACTAGACCTCTTGAGAGAACCAAACTGCAAGTGTATTAAGTTCACAAAAATCGGCAGAGTAACGGCTGTATACGGGGGAATTCCAGATTACAAACAAAGTATGTAATCATAATAACCTGCACACAAAACAAACAAACAACCCAATGTCTTGAGGTAAACCTCAAGAACTCCAGACAAAATATCAATTAAGGTCACAAGGTCTCCAATATAGGCCAAAGTTTCTAATCCTAAGTCCAAGAAGTCCAATACCCCATATTGCCAAGGATAGTAACCAAATAGTCCAAGTATCATTAAATTTTTTTTATAGTTCATGTTGATTATTAAGTGTCTTAAGAAACAAAAGAAAAGCTCAAGTGAGAAAAAATAAAAACGACAAGAATATAAAGGGGCTCAAGTGAGCAAAGATGAAAAATAGCATGAAATGTAAATGCTAAAGTAAATGGTGCATAATATAAAAGAGCATAAAATAAAAACACAAAACAAAGTCAATTATTAGTAATTAATGGTTAGTTGGATGACCATCTTGAAACTTGCATTTGGAACTCATAGAGGATTGGTAGAACCAAAGCCTCCACACAACAAGTTGCATTTGTTTTTTGTCAAGTATATCATCCATTTTGGAATCCTCAAAAGTAACATTTAATGATCAACGATGTTTAAGTGATCCTCGTTGACCAAAAGTGATGTAGATCCATTAGAGGATTGGTAGAACCAAATCCTACACACAATGAATCTCAAGGTTATTGGATCAAAGAGATCAAATTAACATACTTGGGCTTACAAACATAGGTTTGAGCCACAAATGATCATTTATTCGAATCAGAATAAAATTTAGCGCTATGTTACGCAATCGTAAGTGGACTTATATAGAAGTCGCACCTATTTTGAGGCTGGTCAATAGCAATCTATGTACTTCATGTTTGGATAAATGATATAGAGATCATCATCCCTTAACATGTAGCACAATTAAAAAAAGAAAGGGATAAGATGAAGAGGGAGGGGAATGATAAGCTAACTTGGATCACTATCTCAAATTTATTTCATCTTTACATTCAATCACTCATCTAGATGGATTAAAGCACTAAACATATCATTAATCCAAAGCACCAAAAATGAATTAAATAATTCACTCTTTGGTAGATTTGAATTGATGAACATTTATCCAACTTCATCTACATCACAAAGTCCATTGAATTTAAAGAGAAATTGGACATTTGAAATTGCAATCCAAACCAACAACAAAAGGAGTGAGTAGAAAAACATTTATGGATCAAAACAGCCCTAAAATAAGGCAAAAAATGCATACTATTTCTGTGCAAATCGATTGCACTACAGTGCAAATCGATTTGCACAGTGAAATTTTCAAAAATTTATGCAAAATTCACTTAGTGAAATCAATTGCACTATTACGGCAATCGATTGCACGCTGTTACAGACAACAAAACAGCATTTTAAAAGGCCAAATCCTTGTTCAAACCTTCCATTAAATACCTTATGATCATGGATCCAATTGAGCACGAAAATTCCATCAAATTATGAGAAAATAGCACCATTGAAATCACAAAATAATGCTCAATGAATCAAACCCAAAGATCAACAAGAGATCACATTGTAAAAGATGAATTATCCAACTTACCAAAGGTAGATCTAGAGAATTATCAAAAACAACTTCAAGAATTTGCTTCAATTCAACCACAAGAATCAATTGGCCAAACTTGGATGTAGAGAATTGATGAAGAAAAAGTGTTTGGATGAAGGTTTAGCTCAAAGATTAGTAAGCTTCAATGCAAAGCTTACTACCTTTTTTTTTAAAATTGAGCTTTGAGTAAATTTGGTAGATGGAGAGAATTGTGAGATTTTGAAATTTGAATGAAATGAGGGCTCTATTTATAGAGTTTAGGATTGGGATTAGTGGTAATTTGGTAATTGATTCTTGGAGCCAAAATTTGAATCAATGAATAACTTTCAAAAATTAGAGCCAAAATTTGAATTAATGATATATCTTTCAAAAATTAGAGCCAAAATTGGAATTAATGAATATTTTTTAAAAATGAAAAATTGGCACCAAAATTTGAATTAATGATATATATTTCAAAAAAAAATGAAAAATTGGTACCAAAATTTGACAAGCTTGAAATTGCTGATTTTTTCAAATTTTCACATTGTGCAATCGATTGCACTCTAGGCTCAATCGATTGCATCAGTGTATTTTTTCAAAAAATGCACTATGTGCAATCGATTGCATTCTAAGAGCAATCAATTGCATCAGTGAAAAAAATGAATTTTTGTTAATTATTTTTTCTTTGCAAATAGAGATTTTAGGAAAATAATACCAGAAATCCTTATTTGTTAGATGCTTTGACTTGGTACCTACAAAACACAAATATGCAAAGACAAAGACAAATATTTTTTGTATTTTTATTAGAAGTTAGTCAACAACACATATACAAAATATACAACTAAGGTGCTTGGAGATTCCTCAAGAGCAAACTTAAAGATAGGAGATAGAAAAAGAGGAAGAATCAACCCTAATGTGGTCTTGTTGCATTGTGATGGTATGATATGATAGGGGAATCTTAGGGGGGGAAATTGGGGTACAGCACCAGATCCATCAATTTTCTATTTTTCTTAACGTTTCTTGCAGGATCCAGTGAATTACATCCCAATACATCCACCATGCATCTCCAGATCTCATCCATCAGATCACTACAAGATCAGATCCAGTGTCCAGCAATCAATCCTCGTGGTGGACATTCCAGATGAGATCTCACTGGATCTCAGACAAGGCATTGGGCTTAGTTGATATGGGCCTAACCAAATTCAGCGCCACACCTCCCAAATTGCCTAACACCATTAGGCCCATTCTCTTATTTTTATTTTCAATTTCTTTATTTTTATTTTAATTGTTTTAAAATAATTTTTTATTTTAATAATAAAATCAATAAAAAAATCATTAAAAAAATAGATTTAGGTTTTTTTTTCTCAATTAAAATTAATTTTTGTAAATTAATTTAATTTAATTACTTTAACCTGTTTTTCTTTAAACTAAAATTAAATAGAATTAGGTTAAAACTTCAAATATTTTTTCAATAAAATACCAAAAAAACTTTTTTCTTCTAAATTAATTAGATTCTTTAGGTTTTTCAAACTTGTTCCCGTTTTAATCTTCGCGCGTTTATTATTTTCTGTTTTATTATTTTTTTAATTTATTGTAACTGATAATGGTTTGTAATTGTTTAAACAAGGACTTATTTACTGTCTTTATCCCCAAGTTTTGGTTATGTATCCCCCTCCCTGAGGCCCTGTAATAGCATAGGACTCTATTTTCCTGTTTTTATTTTCTGCACTATTAACTGCTTAGATTAATAGGATTGTATGGAAAGATTCTAAAATAAAACGATTAGATAACCCTAAATGTGCAAGATAAATAAAGTGAATCAATACACTTGCACATGCTCACCCCTAGGGTATCTCCCACTTCGGTTGCCTTCGAAAACGGTCACAATTCTTGAAACGTGAGAATCTTTAGTGGTTGTCCTTTGGTTCAAGAAATCACAAGTCCCTCGATGACCCTTTCGATGCGGCCTCGGTTAAAAAGTGATCTTAGAACTTTAGGACAATTACTAAAAGTTCTTGCCCAATTGCCTTAGTGACCGTAAACATCCCTTTGATAGTCCCTCAACATCCAACGATAGGGCTACCTACTCACTAATAGTAGGTTAGCACTATCTAAAGGAAAGGAGGAAAAGAACAAATTTTCGAGTAGGTAGATAATTGTTAGGTACTTGCTCAAAAATAACCTTTTTCACACCACACGTTCAAATATTTTCAAAAAACGCTTTATCAACACTCTTGAGGACTGATACAAGAGTTATCATAAAGCAAACATATTTTTCAAAACACACAAACACGAAAGCAATTTAAAAAATGAGCAAGTGTCTAAGAGCCCGTGGAAAACCACAGATGGAAATGGTGCCAACATCTTCCCTTTCCATAATCTACCCCCCTTACTCAGAAACTCTCGAAAAAGGTATTTTTCTGTTCTTTTCACCCTTTCCTTTATTGGATAAAAGAAAGGTCGGTGGCGACTCATGCTTACTGCATATTTGCGAATATAAAATGCAAACCAGTATAACAGTCGGTTCTGCCACCGTATCGCAATATCCAATGATCCTCTGTATTCCACGCCCGAAAGATAACAAGATTGTTATTTCTCTCCCATATATAGAGAATGACATTGAATCAAGTAACAAGTTTCCAATACACTTTGAATACCTTATATTTTTTCATATACTGACTTGAGTGTTGGAGTGATAACCTTGCAGACACGCTGAAGCTCTATTCCAATGCATCTAAAGACCTAATATATCCCAACTTCGGCACCTCTCTCTATTTTAGTATTGTGTTTTCACTTATGGGTTTTGATAACACACAAATATATGATATTTTTAGCTTGATTTACATAAATTATTTCCCTTATCTTATTTTAATTGTATTATTTTATATAGGTATTACGCGGGTAATCACTTATTTTGTAGATAAATGTTAAGTTAAAGACTTTGGAAGAAATGAAGAAAAAGGGTGCAAAAATAGCAAAAGGGCCAAAGAATAAAAGAAGAAGAAAGTATAAGCCCATCACAAGGCGTGAGCACGTGGCCCACTAGCATAAGGACCTTGACGATCGTCAAGGCACGCTGCCGGTCGTCACGGGCATAATGGACCAAGTGACCAATGTCACTTGGACTTGACGAACGTCACAGGCCCACCTTTTCCTTCTTTGACCATGTAGTCTGCAAATCCAACGGAAGAGGAAAGTTCAAACACCAATCCAATAGCCATCCTATTTTTAAGCTCCACTCAGTCAACACATGAAGGATGTAACCAACTCCGTGGTTCTATTTTTTCTAAAACGAACTCGAAGTGTTCCTATATTTTCTCAAACCTACGTATCGCACAAAGTACTATAAATAGAACCCTAGACACAACAAAACCGGGGGTCACCTTTTATATTTTGAGAACTCATTTTCCTTAAGCATTTTTTCTTTGAGCATTTTTTTCCTGCAATTTTCTATTTCCTCTAGCATTTGTTTTCTGTACGATTGTCTCCATTCCTGGTCGAAGCAAAGCCTACCAGCTTGTGGAGGAGTGCTTCTAGTCAAGAGTTAGAATTAATTATACTCGTATCCAGAATTATTATCCTCGGGTTTATTTTTATGAATTGTTATTGCTTTTAATTAATATAATCATGTTTATTTTGTTTTGTCTTTGGAATTGTTCTGTGATTTGGTCTGATATTATGCTAGGCTAGAATTCGCATACCGGTATGTAAGGTTACATAACCAAGGGATAGAGTGACTCAGTTGGGTAATTTTTACTACAAAACCTTTTTCTGGTCTAAGTTACTATTTTTAATCGATAAATTGTTTTGTTACGAGAGTAAAGAACGAATAGAGGTTAGGGTCAACAAAGCGGAAGTTTGAGATCCTTCAACTGGACAGTAGTAATTAGGCATTGGCTTAAAATACAGCGGAATCACTTTAAAGTTAATTAAGATTCTATTTCATTTTCAAAAAGTGTTTTTAACTCCTGCGGGATAGCGGAAGCGTATGTTAGGACTTAACTGCATAGCCTAGATCAATAAAACGACAGTGTAAGACGAGGGCTTTTAAACTAAATAGATTTTACTTAAAGTTATTTTGAAAATGCAAAGACACCCAACCGGTTGCTAGTTCCCGAGGTCCGACCATTACATACTGGTAGTTCCGCTTACTGATAATTAAAATTAAACTTTATTTAGTATTTAGTTTCTCTACAACCCAATCAAACGTTCATTAGCTTTAGATTTGCAAAGTAACAATAGAAGACGGTAGTTCGATTCATCAGTCTCTGTGGTTTGATATCTTTTAAAACTACACGATAAGACTGTGCACTTGCAGTTTGAATCATTAGATACCTTAGTGTAATCCGATCAAGTTTTTGGCGCCGTTTCCGGGGACTGATTTAAGTCGATATCGCTACTCTTTTGTTACGCAGTAGAGACTAGAGCAAAACCTCTCTATTCCTTTTCTATTTCTTTTCTTATTGTATGCCAAACACTCGTTCGTAAGGCGAGCCGTTATACATACAAATCAACGATATCGAGTGGTATCTCAGACTTAGACGCCACATTCAAGAGTATCATCTCTTACATAATCCTCCACCTCGTGAATTACTCGAATCTTTTGTTCCTCAAGCAACCGAAGAAATGGCCGCACAACCTGCTCCATGTCCGCTCAAATCCTATGTTATTCCTTTGCAAGATGAACCGCATAATAGCATTGCTGCTCCTCCAATTGAGGCTAACAACTTTGAACTGAAACCTTCTTTGTTGTATACTGTACAATAGAACCAGTTTTCTGGTGGGTCAATGGAAGTCCCCAATCTTCATTTATCTATATTTCTGCAGTACGCAGATACGATTAAGAACAATTGGGTCAGTCAAGAGGCAATAAGACTTCGTATTTTCCCTTTTTCTCTAAGAGACAGAGCCCGAGCTTGGCTCCAATCTCTACCCGCAAACTCTGTTACCACATGGGATGAGCTGAAGAAAGTTTTTCTTGCAAGGTATTTCCCGCCAAGTAAAACAACTATGCTAAGATCTCAAATAAGTGATTTTTTACAAAAGGACAACGAGTCCCTTTTCGATGCTTGGGAACGATATAAGGATATGATGAGACTCTGCCCACATCATGGTTTAGAAGAATGGTTAATTATCAATACCTTCTATAATGGTCTCCTTTATGATACAAGATTAACGATAGACGCTGCCGCAGGAGGCGCACTTATGGATAAATCCTACACCGCTGCTTATGCTCTCATAGAAAGTATGGCTCAAAACCACTATCAGTGGAGAAGTGAAAGAGGACAAGTAGACAAAGCTACCACAGAGAAAACACCAACGAAAGGAAGCATGTACGAGATAAGCGGTCTAGACAGCATCCATGCTAAGGTAGACGCCCTCACCCTTAAGATAGATAACTTGACCGCAATACCTCCAGCCACCGTGGCTGCTATAACTCCAAATTGCGAGATATGCGGAGTGCCTGGACATGCAGTTACCGAATGTAAGATCTTGGCAGGAACTCTAACCGACCAAGTAAGTTATGCTCAAGGAAACCCTTACTCGAACACATACAACCCTGGATGGAAAAATCATCCAAATTTCTCGTATAAAAACCCTAATGCGTTGTATGCTCCAAACCAAACACCTGTTGTGCCACCTGGATATCAGAAACCTCCTGCAAACGCTCCTAATGTGTCTAGAAAATCAAACTTAGAATTGATGATGGAAAACTTCATAGCTACCCAAGCGCAAACAAACAAAGACGTCCAAAATCAAAACATACACACTAACGAGCAGATAAAACAATTAGCGAACAAAATAGATGCTTTGGCCACCCATAATAAAAAGTTAGAAACCCAAATCTCTCAAGTGGCTCAACAACAAGCACCTACAGCTGCACCGGCTGATACATTTCCTGGTCAACCACAACCTAACCCGAAAGGGCATGCTCATGCCATCATATTAAGAAGTGGAACTGAGTTAGACGGACCGACTGACCCAAGACTTACAAATCCAACTATGTACCAAAGATCCGAAAAACTAGCTGAGAAGGAGAATCAACCCGAGAAGAAGGAGGAGGATAAAGAAGATAAAGGAGGAGAGGCCGAAGAAAAATAAAAACCTTATGTGCATCCACCGCCTTATAAACCCCAAATCCCATTTCCTGGAAGACTAGCTAAACCTAAGAACGTAGGGCAATTTAAAAAATTCGTTGAACTTATGAAACAACTTAATATAACAGTTCCTTTCACATAAGCCATAACTCAAATGCCCTCATATGCCAAATTCCTTAAGGAAATCTTATCTAACAAGAAAAAGCTAGAAGATAACGAAACAGTCAAACTTACTGCCGAGTGTAGCGCAATTATCCAAAACAAAATGCCTCCTAAGCTGAAAGATCCTGGAAGCTTATCTATACCCTGTCATATAGGAAAGTTTGTCATAGATAAAGCCCTGTGTGATTTAGGAGCTAGTATTAGCATTATGCCTTTGTCCATATGCAACAGACTTGAAATGGGAGAACTAAGACCAACAAAGATGTTTGTTCAATTGGCAGACCGCTCTGTTAAATACCCAGTAGGAATCTTAGAGAACATTCCCGTAAGAATAGGTCAGTTCTACATCCCTACAGATTTCATAATCATGGACATTAGAGAAGATGAAAGTACACCTATCATTTTAGGAAGACCATTCTTAGCTACCACTGGAGCCATCATAGATGTAAAGAAAGGCAAACTAACTTTTGAAGTAGGTGAAGAGAAAGTCGAATTTATTCTAACACATTTCCTACAAGTGCCTGCCATAGATGACACATGTTATCTGGTAGACATCATGGACAAATGTGTGAGGGAAATTGAATGGGAACCTATACCTTGTTCTGAAACCATGAAGATTCCCACACCTCCAATATTCGAAGATAACGAATGGTATCTCGAATACCGAGACGACAATCTAAGCGAATGCTTAGCTCTGACACCTGACCACATGCCTTGTCCGAGAAAACCAGCCTTGGATCTTAAGCCATTACCTAAGACCCTTAGATATGAATTCCTCGACACCGAGCTTAAATGAATAGTAATTATCAATGCATACTTAGGACAACAAGAAACAGACAAATTATTACAAGTCTTAAGAAAATACCCATCTGCCTTGGGATATAACATTACGGATCTCAAAGGAATAAGTCCTTCCATTTGTATGCATCGCATTATGTTGGAAAACGACTGCAAATCTTCTAGATAACATCAACGAAGAATTAACCCAATATGGAGTACCGTAGTTAAAGACGAAGTAAAAAAACTTCTGAACGCAGGAATCATATACCCAATCTCTGATAGTCAATGGGTAAGCCCAGTCCACTGTGTACCAAAGAAAGGAGGTATAACAGTCATGACAAACAAAGCAGGCGAAGCTATAGCGGAAAGAACTGTAAGTGGAGCTAGAATGTGCATTGATTATAGGAAGCTAAACAAATCCACTCGTAAAGACCATTTTCCTCTAACATTCATCGATCAAATGCTTGAGCGATTGGCTAAGCACTCCCATTACTGTTACCTAGACGGTTACTCGGGATTTTTCCAAATTCCTATTCACCCCAATGACCAAGAGAAAACAACATTCACATGTCCTTATGGAACTTTTGTCTACAGACGAATGCCATTTGGATTATGTAACGCTCCCGCCAATTTCAGAGATGCATGATGGCAATTTTTGTTGATTTCATTGACAATATCATGGAGGTCTTTATGGATGAATTCTCTGTATGTGGAGAGAGTTTTGAAGATTGTCTAATAAATTTAGAGAAAGTTTTAGAGAGATGCGTGAAAGTGAACCTCGTTCTGAATTGGGAAAAATGCCACTTTATGGTCAAACAAGGAATTGTGCTAGGACACGTTGTGTCTGAGAGGGGGATTAAAGTCGATAAAGCAAAGATCGAAGTCATAGAAAACTTATAACCCCCTAAAACAGTAAGAGAAATACGCAGTTTCTTAGGACACACCGGTTTCTACCGACGATTCATAAAAGATTTCTCGCAAATTTCCAAACCTCTAACTACCCTCCTTATGAAAGACGTTGAATTCAATTTAGATGACAAATGCCTAAGGGCATTTAACCAATTAAAAACAGCTCTTATATCCGCACCAATCATGCAACCACCCAATTGGAGACTACCATTTGAAATCATGTGCGACGCGAGTGATTACGCCGTAGGTGCAGTCCTGGGACAAAGAAGAGATAAGAAGCTTCATGCGATATACTATGCAAGTAGAACCCTAGACCCTGCACAGATGAATTACGCGACCATAGAAAAGGAACTTTTAGCTGTAGCCTTTGCGCTGGATAAATTTCGCTCCTACCTCGTGGGCGCGAAAATAATCATTTATACAGACCATGCAGCTATTAGATACTTGCTAACCAAGCAAGATTCAAAACCAAGACTATTGAGATGGATTCTACTTCTACAAGAGTTCGATTTAGAGATTAAAGACAAGAAAGGTACCGAGAACGTAGTAGCCGACCATTTATCTCGAATGGAGAGGATGAAACTAGAGGAGGTTCCCATTAACAATGACTTCCCGTATGAACGTATGTTAGCTTAGATGGACTTAGGAGGTGCCAACATAGAAAACCCTGAATTAAATCCAAACCAATTACTTTTAGAACTTGACACACATGCCGTTAGCCATGATTTACAAGAAATCCAAGACGTAATAGATAATGATATGAACGAAATTGTGAACACTGTCCGAACAAATCAGACCTTACCATGGTATGCAGATATAGCAAATTACTTAGCCGCTAAAATCCTACCCCCTGATCTGACCTATCAATAAAAGAAAAAATTCTTTCACGATCTGAAACATTACTTTTGGGATGAACCTTTACTATTCAAGAGAAGTGCCGACGGTATTTTCCGAAGATGCGTCCCAGAGAGCGAAATTGAAAACATTATTTCTCATTGTCATGACGCCCCTTATGGAGGCCATGCAAGCACATCTAAGACATGCGCTAAAATTATGCAGTCTGGTTTCTATTCGCCAAATCTATGGAAAGATGTGCACATAGCCATTCTTAACTGCGATCGATGCCAACGCACTGGAAACATATCCATACGCGATGAGATGCCTCAGACTAACATTCTACAAGTCGAAGTCTTTGATGTGTGGGGAATAGACTTCATAGGACCATTTATGTCATCATTCAGAAATAAATACATACTCGTGGTTGTAGATTACGTTTCGAAATGGATCGAAGCAATAGCTTCTCCAACAAACGACACTCGAGTAGTGACTAAACTCTTCAAGAATATTATCTTCCCAAGATTTGGTGTACCCAAACAAGTCATAAGCGACGGTGGCTCACACTTCATATCCAAAATCTTCGATAAACTCCTAACCAAATATGGGGTGAAACACCGCGTAGCAACACCATACCATCCCCAAACAAGCGGGCAGGTGTAAGTCTCAAATCGGGAAATAAAACAAATATTAGAAAACATTGTCGCCACGTCAAGGAAAGACTGGTCGGCCAAGTTACCTGAAGCACTATGGGTTTATAGGACAGCATACAAGATGCCAATCGGAACAACACCCTTTAAACTCATCTATGGTAAGTCATGTCACCTTCCAGTGAAGATAGAACACAAAGATTATTGGGCAACTAAAACCCTAAACCTAAGCTACACCGCAGCATGTGAGAAAAGGATCCTCGACATAAATGAACTGGAAGAGCTAAGGTTAGACACATATGAGAATGCGGGATCTATAAAGAAAGGACGAAGAAGTGGCATGACAAACGAATCTCTAGGAAGGAGTTCAATGAAGGAGATGTAGTTCTCTTATTCAACTCCCGTTTAAAACTCTTTCCCGGGAAACTCTGTTCAAGATGGTATGGACCCTTCGAAGTGACCAAAGTCTTTCCAAGTGGCGCCATCGAGATCAAAGGAAAGTCCACAAACCCATTAATAGTAAATGGCCAACGTTTAAAACATTATCACAGCATTGAAAACAAAGACTACGCTGCGAGTTTAACGCTTATAGAGCTACCGCCCGAAATAGGAGACTAATTCACGTCTGAAACGATGTCGAGCTAACGACATTAAACAAGCGTTGTGTGGGAGGTAACCCACAAGTTTTTCATTTATTATTTAATTTCTTCTAAAATCTCTTTATTTTTTATTCTGATTATTATTACGATTCCTAGATTATTATCATTTCATATTTTATTTGTTTTCTTTTATTTATTTACTAATTTTAGTACCGACTCACAGGCACTAACTAGCTAGACTAACTTATGGATACTATCATCTTCGCTACTGGGGCCCAGCAGATGCGTTATGAGATACTAGCTCAGTGCCAGATGAATTTGACGACTAATGTGCATGATCCCACATTAATAGTTCTAGGTATTAGGGAGAGTGTTGATTTTTTGTTTAACCAGATAGGTTGGGAAGGATTCCTTTCCCATAAGTACCCCACCTATCGAAATGTTACCCTAGAGTTCCTAAGCTCACTCCATTATAAACCTACCCGAGGATTAGGGCGTAGTAGAGGACAAATGTCCTTCAGACTATTCGGCTTTACCCACCATTTCACCGTTCATCGTCTTGTTGAGCTGCTAGGATTTCCTAGATCCATAGATGCTTACATGGAGACCCAGGAAGACGACTACCTTGATTTCGAGCTAAACCATTTTTGGAGGGATATAGCTGGCCAGTACCCTAAGGACCCTGACCGCCTGGATGTGACTGATATCCATAACCCAGCCATTAGGTATTTCCACCACATCTTAGCTTTTACCCTGTTCGGAAAACCTATAAACCGTCACTCAGTTTCTAGGGATGAGATATTTATTATATACTGTACTTTCCAGTCTAGACCCGTAGTTGGTGCATCATTTATGATCGCCAATATGTTTGCCATAACCCAGTATACCCATGGACCTATCTGTGTCGGCGGGCTAGTCACTATGATAGCCAAGGTATTATCCCTGAGATCATCATTATCACGCCTTACGCCATATGGAAGATACCATACCATGGACATACCATTATGTTTTAACATTACTCTCATAGGTAACCTAGACCCACCTCACTTTCAGCTTCTAGTGTGAAATGATCTTGTCTACTACTTTACCTTGCCTAGCCCAGAGAACACGAGCGTCCATAACAAGAAAAAACTGGTTGTATAACCTTGAGAAGACAGATGAGCATGACCCTGAGAGAGAGGAGAGAGACCCTTCCACACCTCCTGGTTACCATGAGTATACTCCACTAGACGACCCTACACCTTCCCCTGTTACCGAAGTTGTCGATGTTCCTATGGTAGATCATGCACATACTATCGAGACACTGCATTTTGAAGTTACTGGGCTCCGAGGAGAGCTCACCGCTATTAGAGACGACATCGGCACACTTCGTCGTGATTTATTTTATTTCATGGATGTCGTCACTGAGCAGTTCGACCATATCTATCAGCATTTGCACTCTACTGCTCCACCTCCAGGAGGCCTACGTGATCGCTAGTTTTTTTCCTGTGCCTCCCCAGTGAGGACACTATTTGTTCTCAGTATGGGGGGGGGGGGGGGTGGGGGGGGGGGGTTACATTATTATTTTGATGCTCATATTTTTCGGATATTTTGTTACAATTGGTTCTAAATTTTTCGGATATTTATTTCATTCAATAGTATTTATTTATTTACTTCATTTCGCATTTCATATTCTTATTTTTCGTTTTTGGTTAATTTCTATTTTTAGTTAATTTTTAATTCTATTTGATTACCATTCCTCTGATTCTACTCGAAGCATCATATTGATACGCTTACACTAATTCCACGAAATATTGATTACAATACTAACACTCGATTGTATGCACTAAATATTATCGAATAGACGTATTATCTATATTTTTCAATGTATCAATAATAATTCCTATCATATACCCTACAAATTGTGTGCCACTAACTATTCATATAAATATATAAATCATGTAACAATATTTAAACTATATGAATAAATAAAAAATGCTTTAATTTGCACGTCCAATAAGATAACATGCACGCGGTCAGACAACCACAGCACGCGCCTTTGACCCTGACGAACGTCAGGAAGCATGTCCCTTTGACCCTGAAGAACGTCAGGAAACGTGTGACGACTGTCAGTTATAACCTCCCATTTTCAAAATTTCTCATAAACCTCATTCATTTCCCACTCATAAAAGCCATCTATTTAAACCCTTCTTCCATTCTTTAATTTTCACCACTACCACCCACCTTCCTTCCATTCCTTCATCACCATTACATTTTCTTCTTTGTCAAAAACACAATCATGGCCGCCCGAAGGAATCCACCCCGCAGAAGAAACCCACCAAACCAAGAAGAACCCGACATGAGCCATCTCGTGTTCCGGCAAGGGGAAATAGGCGAACTTTAAAGAGAACGATACATAAAATTTTATCGTCGAGGTTTGACATCCACAAGATTTGTCGACAACAGCTGCTTGCAAGAATTGGGGTTACGAAACAATATGCAAGGCTTGCTCGACAAAGCAGGCCTGAGCTTTATAAGCACGTTGAACACACCAACCTACGAGGCTCTGACGTTGGAATTCTTGAGTTCCTACGCCTACCACACTCGCGACGATGCTGATGAACACCTAACTGGAGCCACTCAATTTTGGATGTTCAACTGAGAATACACGCTTAGCCATGAAAATTTGAGCGAAATGTTTCGTTTTCCCCGTGGAAATGATGTGCAATATCGTATTCCCTCGGAGATAGATTGGAATGGAAGTGCATACACACTATGGGAAAGAATAACCGGTGAGCCCAATGTTATTCTTGAAGCACGCTACGCCTCTCACATTCACAACCCAAATATTCACTTCTTACACCGCATTATGGCCAACACGGTTTTTGGAAGGGCAAACAACAACAAAGTCAATACTAAGGAGTTGTATGCTCTTCACTGTGCCTTTTCATAAGATCTTCGTCTTAATACCGATGATGGCTCATATTCAAAACCTTGTCACAGAGATGGGACTACGCCTTTTTGTATTGGAGGCATTGTCACCAACATCGCAGTTCACCTGAACTAGGGGGAAAGCATTCAACTTCTACCTACGCTGCCAGCAGTTTATATGGACATTGATAACTGCAGAGTTGGCCGCATGATCAAGGTAAGAGGAGCTGGAGGTTACTATCTGATGGTGAAGAATGCAGAAGTTCGTAGCGTCATCTTGCCAAATCACAGTCGTACAAATTTGGACAATCCTGATAATTGGCTTTACAACCTAAATGCACCAGAACCTGGAGTAAATGAGCAAGGAAATCAAGGTGAGGCCAACAATGCTGCTGTTAATGAAATTGAAGAAGAATTAGAGCAGCAAGAGCCCCAACCACGGCACACCAACAATCCTGCCACCATTGGTGCAATTTATGCCGCAATAATGCAGCAGAACCAGCTGTCCACTCAACGCTACCAAAGCCTCAAGACGCGCCAAATTAAGATGTTGAATCTCATGCAACAAATGCAGAGAGACCAAAGCGACTATGCTCACAAGCACGATCAAAGTATGCTGGAATTCACCGCAGGAATGACGGAAGATATTCGAGCTTTAACATTCTGTGTTGAAGACTTGCATAACGTTATTTCTTGTGGTAATGGAGTCGAATCTTCCAGAAGCGGTGAGCAAGCACGTAGAAGAGCAAGGACATGTGGCAGATTTCGAAGGCAAGAGAAGGAAGAATAATTGTCTAGTTTCCACTTCCCTTTTTCATCTTCTGTCAATATATTGAGGACAATGTATGATTCAAGTATGGGGGAGGAAGTATTTCCATTTCCTAGTAATTTTTATTTTCTTTGTAATTTCCCTTCTGTCATTTCTAATTCAATACAATTTTTGTTATCAAGTTATCTATTGAAGCATTTGTGTTGTTTTTCCGATTCCCCTATCTTTTTGAGCCCTATCAAATTTTTTTTAGAGTTTTATGCATAACTTGACTCACTTAACAAGTACATAGGTTGCAAGATCTTTAATAGTTAGGAATTGTGGCAAGATTAAGCGAAATTACTACCGTCTAGATATTCTACAACCCCAGAGTATGATAGACTAGTTCAAGTACCTGTTATTCCAAAACCCTGAGTTTTAGTTTTTGTAGTAACCCTGAGTAGTTTATATTAGCAGTCAGCACTGTCTTAAACACAAACTACGCAGGAAGTCGATGAATATAAGTAGATGATCTAATTTATTATTTCAGAAAAATGTTACAAGCTTTAAGAAGATAGGTAATACACCAATTAAATTGGGCGATCCTTACCCGATCGTTTAATCCAAAGGATGTAAGCCTTACAAAGTAACATTAAAAATCCTTTGTTAGATGGTTCAGAAGCGTCTGGTATTGAACTTGGTAGGGAAGATTACGGTATGATCCCCCGCATCTTGAAATTGGATAGAAAAAGGTTGCCACATTAATGTTCCAGAAACCTAAGTGCTAAAAAAAGGGATCATAACCACTAACCGGTTGTTCTGCTATGTGCGTGCAAGGATAAAGGGCTTAATGTGATTGCGCTTGAATGAAAGGGATGAAACGAGACAAATACTCGAGGTAGGCTATGATAGCATCTGTAACTAGTTTACGTAAAATGGGATTATCTAGTGTCATTACCGTAGTAATTGAGCATGAATCAAGCTTTCAATTTTCTGACAAAAACACAACGCAGCCGTATATGAGTTGATTCGAGTCATGTATGTGCATCTGACCATGTTTAGAAAAACATCGTACTGAGCATTTGCTTGAGGACAAGCAAAGTTCAAGTATGGGGGAGTTTGATAACACACAAATATATGATATTTTTAGCTTGATTTACATAAATTATTTCCCTTATTTTATTTTAATTGTATTATTTTATATAGGTATTACGCGGGTATTCACTTATTTTGCAGATAAATGTTAAGTTAAAGACTTTGGAAAAATGAAGAAAAAGGGTGAAAAAATAGCAAAAGGGCCAAAGAATAAAAGAAGAAGAAAGTATAAGCCCATCACTAGGCGTGAGCACGTGGCCCACTAGCATAAGGACCTTGACGATCCTTAAGGCACGTTGTTGGTCGTCACGGGCATAATGGACCAAGTGACCAACGTCACTTGGACTTGACGAACGTCACAGAACCACCTTTTCCTTCTTTGATCACGTAGTCTGCAAATCCAACGGAAGAGGAAAGTTCAAACACCAATCCAACGGCCATCCTATTTTTAAGCTCCACTCAGTCAACAGATGAAGGATGTAACCAACTCCATGGTCCTATTTTTTCTCAAACGAACTCGAAGTGTTCCTATATTTTCTCAAACCTACGTATCGCACAAAGTACTATAAATAGAACCCTGGACACAACAAAACCGGGGGTCACCTTTTATATTTTGAGAATTCATTTTCCTTAAGCATTTTTTCTTTGAGCATTTTTTTCCTGCAATTTTTTATTTCCTCTAGCATTTGTTTTCTGTACGATTGTCTCCATTTCTGATCGAAGCAAAGCCTACTAGCTTATGGAGGAGTGCTTCTAGTCAAGAGTTAGAAGTAATTGTACCCGTATCCAGAATTATTATCCTCAGGTTTATTTTTATGATTTGTTATTGCTTTTAATTAATATAATCATGTTTATTTTGTTTTGTCTTTGGAATTGTTCTGTGATTTGGTCTGATATTATGCTAAGCTAGAATTCGTATACCGGTATGTAAGGTCACATAACCAAGAGATCGAGTGACTCAGTTTGGGTAATTTTTACTATAAAACCTTTTTCTGGTCTAAGTTACTATTTTTAATCGATAAATTATTTTGTTACGAAAGTAAAGAACGGATAAAGGTTAGGGTCAACAAAGCGGAAGTTTGAGATCCTTCAACTGGACAGTAGGAATTAGGCATTGGCTTAAAATACAGCGGAAGCACTTTAAAGTTAATTAAGATTCTATTTCGTTTTCAAAAAGTGTTTTTAACTCCTGCGGGATGGCGGAAGCGTACGTTAGGACTTAACTGCATAGCCTAGATCAATAAAACGACAGTGTGAGACGAGGACTTTTAAACTAAATAGATTTTACTGAAAGTTGTTTTGAAAATGCAAAGACACTCAACCGGTTGCTAGTTTCCGAGGTCCGACCATTACATACTGGTAGTTCCGCTTACTGATAATTAAAATTAAACTTAATTTAGTATTTAGTTTCCCTACAACCCAATCAAACGTTCATTAGCTTTAGATTTGCAAAGTAACAATAGAAGACGGTAGTTCGATTCATCAGTCTCTGTGGTTCGATATCTTTTAAAACTACACGATAAGACTGTGCACTTGCAGTTTGAATCATTAAATACCTCAGTGTAATTCGATCAAGTTTGTACATCAAATATATTTTAGTTGAAATTTGTGTAATATAAAATATAATATGTTATTTTGTGTATTTAAATAATGGATTTGAGTTATTTTCTCTATTTTTTTAAAATTATTAAAGTTTTTCAAATAAAAATAATTTTAAAACAAAAAGGTGAATAAATTAACAAGAGTTAAAGGATTTTTTTTTAAAATAACAATTCAAAATGCTAAATTCCACTCTCTTTCTTTATTTTTATTTGTAAACGATATGATAATAATTATAGGTGGCAAATGGTGATGTCCTCACATTTAGTTCTATCCTACAAAAATCTGGAAAAACCTGACGAAATGAGTAAATTAATAAGTGTGAGTTTAAAGCCTTAATTCATCCAAAAAAAGATACCGATAAAAGAGGCATGTTTAATAGGGATGAGATCCTCTCCATTTTTTTTCATGGAAAGCTTAACTATTGAAATTTTAATAATATAAAAATCAAATAATATAAATGCATGTCAGATATTTAAAAAAATATATACATTATGTTTCAAAACTTTAGTAATGAAAATTTCAACTCTTTTAATAGATTAAATTTATCTTATCATTTTTAATAATAATCACTAAACTTTCAGACATCATAAAATTCAAAATTTGAATTTACCTATCATCTATCAGTACTACCACTTGAGTGGCAATAATACATCTTTTTATGCTATAAATGAATTTGTATAAATTTTATATTTTGTTTTTGGAATCTTAGAATTTATTTTATCTCATAATTAAATGATCAAACCCTAAACAATTGAACTTCTAAAGTACAAGATTTTAATTTAATCCAAGTTAAACCAATTTAGGAATTCCTCTAAAATGACAATACATTCAAATTCATTCAATATTAATATCAAAGCATATTTTACTATTGATAACCTCTAAATATTTTACTCAAATAAAATCACTCAAAGTATTAATGATGATGTCACATGCATTAATTCAACCTTACTCTTATGAAGTGAGAAAGTGATTGATCATGCCGATTGAAAAAGAAAAACAAATGAGTCAAACTTCAACACTAATAAATCATCACTACATCAACATTAAAGTGTTTAGAAACACTTTTGAGTAGTGACTTTCAATACTATTCACAATAAACTACTCATAAAACGATCAAGAGTTGAATTTTATCTCACTTTAATTAACCCTAATTAGTCCATTGATGATTTTACAAATACATAGAAATAGATGGAGCCCACACACAATAGAATCAGACAATGACTGTCTTGATTAGATTTAGATGGATGATCATTATCATGATAATCATGTGACATATCTATGATGATCACGAATAATGGACCCTACATAATAGTTTTTTTCTTTTTAAAAAAAACTTATTATGTTATTAGGGGTGATCAAATTTGAATAGTAACTTATAAATTGACTGATTTATTATTTTTTTAAATAAATAAATTAGATCAAGATCGATCGAATTACTTAATTTGAATATTATAAATTGATTCAGTTGAGTTTGAATAATTATTTTAAATTCATTAAAAATCAAACTTGATCAAATTTAACAGATGTTTATTTTATATATTTTTATATTATTTTAGAGTCGAAACATTATAAAAATATGATTCATAATATCATGAAGTTATTATCATTTTTATAAAAATATGATTCATAATATCATGAAGTTATTATCATTTTTATAAAAATATGATTCATAATATCATGAAGTTATTATCATTTTTATAATTTAATAGTGACGTTGTATACTTATAAAAATATAAGATATAGAATATAAAATTTTGAATGCTATTTATTTTTTGCTTAAAGTATGATAATAAAAAAATTAATATTAAATAATATTTAAAATTTTATAATGTATTAATAATATTTTTTTTAATAATAAAAAAAATAATTATTTAAGTTATTCTAAAATTTTGATAATTTTTATAAAAAAATTAAAAGATTAATAATTTAAGTTTTATAAAAGATAAATAATTTTTATAGATTTATTTTAATAATATTAATCAATTAAATCTATTCAATTTATCGTTAAATCGAACCTATCAAAGACTAAAATTTTATCGATCGAAATCGAATTTTAAAATAAAATCGCAATTTGTGTCGGATTTAAATTTTTAATCCGATTTTAATTTAAACTGACTGATTGTCCAGCCTTAATTAAAATAGTGTATGATATTGATACCCTTTATTTGTCCTTGTATTGTATGTATTGACACGACTAGACGCTTACAAAAACATGGATGTGTCAAATTAGTGTCAACGCAACGCCGTTAGATCTTTGTATATAAAAGTTGTTAGATTGTCTCTGTCGTCAAAAAAAACCTTCCAAGTGTTTTTGTTCTTTCAACGGCTAATCCTCCATTGGCATCTAACTAAGGTTGTTCATAGTACAATAGGACGTTTCAATATAAAAATTGGTTTTATAAGAGTAAATTAAGACAAATTATAATGTGATATTAAAGTCTATTAATTGAACCTTGAATAGTCGATTGATTATAATATTTTTTTAATAAATTTTAACTAAAAAATTTTAAATTTATTTTTAACATTATATTTTATTTAAAGTTCTACTTCTTTTAATGGTAAAATAATATATATTATAATAAACTGTGATCCAAAATCGCATCTTGAATTTGGAAGATGGGAAAAAGTCTTGAAGTCCTACTTCTAATTTCTTTGGAGTGCTTCCTCTAACACTAGTCCAAACTTTATTATATAATCAAATTTAATCAATCGAAATTATATTAGTGGGTACAGTAATAGTGATTACTACTATTATTAAATGGAATGTACTAACATTGTTAATGGTATAAATTAAATTGAGACCTGACAGAAGAATTTGGTGTTTATCACAATTGTAGTGATGGTGATGATGTATATGGCCCACCATAAAACCCCACTAGTCACAAGAGCCTATAAATTAAAAACAGTGTTTAGGTTTACATTGTTGGGGTCCATTCCCAAATTCATCAGTGTGCACCCCACCACCCACACATCCATGATTTCCTCAAATTGAAACAAGGACCAGTACTACAGATTTATATAATTATAAAGCTCCAAAAGCTACGTACTCAATTTTCAATTAATTACTACTACACATTACTCTGCGTGCCAGAACAAATCATAAACAAAAAAATTACCATAGCATAAAAAATTAAAATTAAAGGTAAATTACTAATTAGTCCTTGAGAATTGAATTGAAAAGTTGAAAGAAATGAGTGAGAGATAGGCTTTGTTTTTTTTTTGTTGTTGACCCATTTCTCCCCCATTTTTTTTGTGAAATTTTATTTCTGTTTTTGCAGAATATAAACACATATATAGACATCTCACACATGGAGGACCATATCCCATTACATCTCATAATTCTTTCTTCCCAAAGAGCATAAAATATTATATTATAGAATAATAATAAAATCTATAAATTAAAACTCCCCTATGGTAATTTAAAGTTCAGGTTTTTTAACTTTTAAAAAACTTGGATGAAAAAAAAAAGAGACAAAAGAAAATTGAAAATGAAACTAAAATTAAAACTTCTTGTTCTTGTTGTTCTTCAGTTGTCAGCATGATCACAGTCTTTGAAGACATTTCTCACATAATACTGCAGCTTGATGTATTTTCGTCGTTGAAGAAGTTGGAATACGGATCTTGAGGATGTTGCGGTGGTGGAGGGTAGCTATACGGTGGTGGATACATGTAATTCACCGCCATTGGTGGTCTTGCATACATCATTGGTTGAAATCTATCATTTCCTCCTCCACCAGCTGGTATAGCTCTTTGTTGATTCATCATTGCAGCCATGTATTGTTGTTGTTGGTAAGGATTTGCACCCATCATCATTTCCTGACCAGCACCGCCACCAGCAGCGCCGCCTGGGAAATATCCTCCGCCGCCGCCGGGAGCGGTGGCAGGTAGGCCTTGAACAGCTGGAATGTTACTACCTCCTCCCATTTGGTTCATCATTGGCATGTTGTTTCCCATTGGCATACCACTCATGTTGTTGTTGCCCATGGGGCCCACATTGGGATGATGACCAACACCACCCATGTTTGGAAATCCATTGTTCATCATACCTTGAAAACCACCTTCTCCTCCCATTACATTTACTTTTTTGCCCCCGTTATTATTTGAAATTCCACCATTACCACCACCTCCTCCACCACCAACATTCTTGTTTCCATTTTTACCCTCTGGCATTCCACCTCCATTTTTACCGCCATTGTTTTTGTTACCTCCACCTTGATTTGGATTATTACCTCCACCACCGCCGCCACCTTTCTTTCCACCATTTCCACCACCCACGCCATGAACTTGAACAGGCACAGGTCCACCACCACCGCCACCACCTTTCTTCCCATTACCTCCACCATTTCCACCACCACCACCACCACCACCACCCTTCGGAGCATTCATAACCTGTGGATGATTTCCACCACCGGCACCTCCGCCACCACCCTTTGGAGCATTCATAAACTGTGGATGATTTCCACCACCCATCATCATCATATGAGGTGGACCATTACCATTACCACCCATTGGAAGCTTCATCTTATTCAAAGGATGATGTTCCATTTCATCTTCAAACTCCTCATCAGTATACTCATCATCATCAAACTCATCCAACTCATCATCGGTCAAATCATCCTCTTCAGGCAAATTAAACTTCACAGCTTTCATATTTGGGTTCTGATTACCTTGCGGCATCTTCATATTCATGTCCTTGAATTGAGGCATTTTCAGATCTTGAAACCCCTTCATCTGCTGAAGCTGTTGCAGATGCTGCAGCTGCTGCTGAAGATGTTGCTGTTGTTGTTGTTGCTGCTGAAGTTGCTGTTGTTGAGGATTCTGTCCAGCACCACCACCACCACCACCACCACCACCACCTCCTCCACCACCACCACCACCACCCTTTGGTGGATTTTGGTTATTTCCAGCACCCTTTGGACCCTTGTTACCGCTATTATTGTTTCCTCCACCTTTTCCATTGTCAATTTGCATGTTCTTCATCTGGTTTGCAACGTTATTGTTCTGATTATTGTTGTTGTTTGCCTTTGGAGCACCCCAAAGCTCTGCATGTTTCCCTGATTTTGTAAGCTTCTTGATGAGAACTTTTGGGTCCACATTCCCAGAAACGGTCACCTTCCCTTGCTCGGCATCTATCTCAGTAGTAAAAACTCCTATACAACAAAATTACACAAAAAATAAACAACTCTCTTCTACAAATTCAAGATTTGGGTGGTGGAAAAATCAGTTTTTTCTGATAAAAAACAAAGCTTTTTCATGGTGGTGATATGAAAAAGAAAGAAAAAATAGTGCTTTTTTTTAAGAGTATGAATGAGAATGAAATGGAAAAAAAAAATCAATTTTTTGTGTCTTGGTGAAAATTTAGAAGAGTGAATCTTACCATCAATCTTCTGCAAGATTTTCTTAACTTTTTGCTTGCAACCGTCACAGTGAATGTTCACTTTGAGAACACATTTCTGCATGCACAAGCAATCCCAAAACCAAAAACAGAATAAAGAGAAAATTTCATCGTAAATAACAAGAATTATACAACAAAAAGGATAAAACAAAACTCTTTACTTTATCGGAAATGACATATGCATATAAGCACATACATAGGAACATACAAGACAAAAATGAAAAAGAAAAACAAGAAACTAAGGTTAACAAGCAAAAAAAGTTTCAAAAGTAACCGTTCAAAGTTAAAGCTATGAAGAAAAAATGGTACCTGAATCTTCAAAATCTCTTCTTTACTCATGTTTTACAAAAGGGTTGGAACTAAGATGAGGAAATGCAGAAAGAGTGAGAACAGATCTGAGAAACTGTGTATGAGAAATATATGAGAATAAGGTAAAGAGAGGTTTTATAGTTGTGAAGATTTGGTAGGGATGACAGAAGCAATGAAGAGAAAAGGGAGTGTGAAGAAGAAGAGTGGGAGTGAGAGAGATAGAGATAGAGAGAGAGAGAAGAGGTTCAAAAATGGTGGGTAGTCATTAAAATGAGTCCTGTATTTCAGGGTGAAAGTGAGAGAGAGAAAGATGAGAAATCTGAGGCATGAGTTGAAAATGTTCACTCTTTCTTTTGTGCCATTATTTATGGGAGTATTTGGTAAACATGATGCTCAAGTTTCACCTTCGGAGACTTTCTACGTTTGATTACATCCTATTTAACCATGTCCAACTTTTTTTTTTGCAAAGATTCTAGTACAAGATTTCTAAATTACACACCATCTAAAACTTTCCTGTGTTTGAAAAATAGATTTTGAGTAAATCATTTTGTAAAATGAATTTTATTTATTTTATATTATTTGAGCTAATACATTTTACTTAAATTTGGGATGAATACAACTGAATTTTTACTTTTATTTAAAATTAAAGAGAGTACAACAATTCGAGTACAAAGTTTCTTGATAGGTATAGAAAAATGCCAAATGAATTTTATAAATAAGGACAAAAGTATTTATTTAAGTTACTTGTATTTTGGTTTTCTTTTGACTTGTCACTCTATGTTGGTTTACAATTTTTGAAAAAATTGTGATTTAAAAATTATTGAATCGAGTCGTAAATTAAGTGACTCTTTTTAAGATATTTTACCACATTGTTTAAAATTATATAAGACACATGATCAACTACGATATTTTTAAAATAAAATAACTCAGTATAATTATACAAATTCTACTTGTACAGTAGATAATCGGTCTAGAAATGCATCTTCTATGGTACAGAGGTCATTCTAAATAATTTCTCTGACAACGAAAAATTTGAATAGTTCTCCAAAGAGAAATAATAGTCGTTTGATCATTCCAAATAATTTCTCAGAGTTTTCATAAATAATTGTCTCAATGTGTATTTATCTGACCAATTAACTTAAAATTAGAAAAACAATGTAAGTTCCATAATATGATTAATGCATGGATATTCTCATAAGAAGCAAAAGTAAGCAATGAAAAATATTTTGATCAAATCTTATTAGCCGAGATATTTGAAGATTTAGTACAAGTAATCGGGTTCTGTTTTCTTTATCAACCTTCACTCTACAAGGGAACTTCAGCGTTGATCTTTCATTCTTTTCTTTTTCTGATGAATTTTTCTTTTTCTTTTTCATTATGGCACTGGTAAGGTAGAACATTAAAAACTGAAAGAAAAACTGTAACACATAAGTTCATTAATTTCAAGTAAAGAAAAGTATAAGGGGAAGAACTTCTACAGATCTAGCTAGTACTCTTCTTTGGATCATAGCACAAAAAGGAAATAAACTAAAATATAACGATAATTTAAAATTGAAGATGATCGATTGCCTCTAATTAAGTGCTTCTTTAAGGTCATTAGCTTGATCGTTTTCTCCTCTAATCAGGTTCCTCCTTAAAACTTATATCAATGTATCTAATTGATTTAAAATCAAAGTTTATCTTGTGCATGCAATTATTTGGATTTCTCCCCTTTATACCATATATTCTCTAACTGCGTGTTACCCTACTCTTTCTCCATACTCTTTTGGGTGTCTCCTTTTTTAAACTAGAATAAGGACTACAAGTTTGATCATGTGGTTTTAGTGGTTTTCTCAAGAGAGAAAGCTTTGATTGAGGAGGATTTTCTTTAACTTCAAGGATCTTAAATTTTAGATCATTTGTCGACACGAAGACACTTGATTCAAGCTTACTTAAAGTCTCAATTTTTATATGACATGCACATATTCCTTGACTTCTTTATCTTGCGCTTCCTCAATTATTTCGGTAGAATTCACCAAGATAGATTCAATGGGTGACAAAGGCGACTCACTTGGAGAAACTTCCTCGACTACATCTTAAACCACATCCACTTTATAGCATTGAGGGTTTTCTTTTTTTATGTTCTGTGGCTTCAAACACCTTAAAAACAACATGTTCTTTATTGAATATCAAGATCAATTCTCCCATTTCCATATCAACGAGAGCTCTATCTGTGGTTAGGAATGGTCTTCTCAACAGTAATAGTGTTTCAGAATCTTCTAGCATGTCAAAAAATTTAAAATCAATTGGAAACAATAACCCAACGACTCTAACAAGGACATCTTCAATAACTCAATATGGATATCTAATAGAACAACCAGCTAAAGTTAAGGTCACCTGAGTGGGCTTCGGCTTGCCACAATTTAACTTCCTCATCATAGAGAACGACATCAGATTATTGCTAGCCCCTAAATCACATAAAGCATGACCAATAGTTAGTGAACCAATGAAATAAAGAATAGTAAACCTATGTGGATCAATTAGTTTAGGTGGAAGCTTCCTCTGAATGATAGTGTTGGACTCTTTCGCCAAATCGATGTTTTCATCATGATTCAACTTACGCTTTCATAATAAGAGCTCCTTCATGAATTTAGCTTAAAATGACATTTATTCAAGAGCTTCACAAAATGGGATGTTAACTTTTATTTTGTTCAACATCTCCATGAACATTTTAAACTGACTCACATGGGAGTGTTTGAACTTGGTTGACATTTGCTTGACCAAGTTGGGACGTAATTAACTGTTTAGAAAGTACCTTCATTCGAGCTAATAATGTTTTATTTAAATCAACTACGAGAACACCCTTTTGTTTCACCACTTAATCATTTGAACGACACTCATTTTTGCACATATTCTCGATTAGTATCTTTACCTCATCTCCATTCTTTGTTCTCAATGTACCTCTAATTGAGGCTTCTATAAGCATTTCATTGGTGTTTTCAGCCTATTGATGAAATGTGTCATCAACTCTATGACACTCATATGATGATTTCATAGTAACAACTTGGATCTCTTACATGCATCAGGTAGTGTCTCAGAATCACCTTGGTCAAAATTTGAGATTTCAGCTTTCCTTTCCACAAACTGAGAAGTAATAAAAAATATTTCTAAAAACTTGTCTTCTAATTGAGTCCAGGTTTGAATAGTTCCATTTGGTATATAATTTAGTCAATCTTTTGCTCTTTCGGTTAAAAGATGTTTCATAAAACTGAGTCAGATGCTCCCAAGGATCTCTAATAGCACTTTCATCAAAGAGGTTATCTCTCAAACCCGTAAGAACAACATTTTTAATGTTAAAAGTAACAGGATTTTCCGTTTGAAACCCGAGAGGTGGCCGCCCCACATCAGTTATCCTGCAATAGTCCCCCAATGATTGTCGTGGTGGAACGGTCAAGATTCTTTCTTCTTGTTCTTCCCTTGTTAATCGCACTAACTGAGTTTCTTTTGTTATTCTTTGTTTTTGTTGTTACTCTATCATGAACCTTGCATAAAAAAAATACCTTAGTAGCACTTCACTAATTAACAGGAACCAACAAAATAAATAAAATAATAATAACACAAAAATTAAAAATAAGCAAATAGAATTAAAAATTAAAAATTAAAAATTAAAAATAGAAAATAAAATAGAATTATAATTATTTACAAAAACCAAAATTAAGATAGAAAATAAAATAGAATTCTAATTATTAGAAACTAAAACCAAAACTAAAGATAAAACAATTAATAAATAGAAACAAAGAAAATTCAAATTTAAACCTAAAAAT
This sequence comes from Vicia faba, assembly GCA_948472305.1. NCBI lineage: Eukaryota > Viridiplantae > Streptophyta > Magnoliopsida > Fabales > Fabaceae > Vicia > Vicia faba. Next base: position 1,607,923,578 of record OX451736.1, read on the forward strand.
AATTTTTTTTAAATGATAACAAACGTCGCACAAAAATTGTCTCATTGAGATCAACAATCTCCGGCAACAACGGTAAAAACTTGATGACTTATCTATAAGTGTATTGATAATGTCAAAGTGACAATAAAAGATTTGTCTCCACGAGGATTGAATTTTAACAATAAAATTAATTGTGGAATTTAGTATTTAAAGGAGGGGGTCATCGAAAAGTGGTTCTAAACGAGAATTAAAAAAGAAGTTATTCAAGATGGAGAAGGCGATTAGGAACATTTATCGAATCCCTTTATTTTTACTTGTTGAAGAAATGTGTACCTATTGAGTTTCAATCATATTATTATCTCACTATGAATTAACATAACTACTACACCGAATTCCTTGATGTGTAGCTAACTAATTTATACGGTAATTCCCTAATTACTTAGGTCAATTCAAAGATAAATTAGGCGTTGTCGGGGTGTTAATTTATAAGCAACAACTTCTAAATTCCTATTCTAGTTCATTACAAAGTTGAATAAATTTCCTAGTTCAGATAATTAAAATAGCTGTCAGAAATTCCTAATTATGTAGATCGATTCATATGCCTGTAAGTCACACAAAGCATTAAAACGAATAACAATTTAAATAAGATAATAACATATACAGTACTCAATAAATCTCAAACATACATATGATTCAACAAGGTAAAAACAAGGTTCATCTCAAAAAGCCCTAATCTAGAGAAACTTAGCTACTCATTGTTAAATTAACAAATACCATGAGTGGAGAAGTATTTATCATCAAAATATATAGAATAACTGTTCTCCAATGTTTCCAATATGCTCCAAAATCTCTCCTTGATTGACCATAGCCGTCACTTTCTATCTCAGATTCGGTACCCCCCCTAAAATTGGGATAAAAAGCTACTTTAAATAGAAAAAGCATGTCAGTTGGAAAAGCAGTATCACGCCGCGATAGGTTATCATCACACTGTGGTACAAGTCTCATCACGTCGCGATGGGTTGTATCGTGCATGCGAGAATTCTAGGGGCAAAACCGTCGTTTTCCCTCCCTTTTCATCATAATTTGCACTAAGTTGTATTGATATTTGCTCTATTATTCACATTTTAACATGGTTTTTGATCATTCTTCTTCCAAATTTACCTGAATTTCTTCATAAAAATTGTGTAATAACTATTGGTATCACTGATCCGGTCTCAATCCCTATTTCTTGTGCTAAGTTCTGCCATAGTAGTACTTCTCACGACTTTATTAAGCTGATTCAAATGCTCTTCTAATTTAATACCAAGAGCTACCCAATGTTCCCTCCTAGAATTTATAATAATTCCTTTTCCCACCTCCCAGTATGATATATTTTTTAAGGTAGGCCACATGTTCACATTGTTCTTCCAGTGGCTTAAATTATAAACCTTGGCATCTACATCTTTATCCTTAGTATTTGTTATTTTGTAATTCCCTCTTAAAACCTTACACCAAAGAAATGTACCCCTAATCATGAGCTTCCACCCCAACTTTACAACATAAGCCTTGTTCATGTTTTTGATATTACGAAGTCCCGACCCTATATACTTCTTAGGCTTACTTATCTCACTCGACTTAACTGTACGTACATGCTTATCTACATCACTATCACCCCATATAAAGATCATCTAGATCTTATGAATCTCCTGCAAACAAGTCTTTGGAGTCATGTTACTCGTCATAGTATAAGTTGGCAAAGCTTATATTACTGATTTAGCTAAGGTAATTCTTCCTGCAAAAGATAATTGGTTCCTCTTCCAATTTGAGAGCTTGGTTTTAACTTTATCCACGGGATAAATGTAATTTTTCACCTTAGGACTTCTCCCTGATAATGGGACTCTAAGATACATTCTAAGGTCATTAGTTTCTTCAAATCCTGGGGCTTGAGTTACATGTCTTTTAATATGCCTCAGAGTGCTCCTAAAAAACAAAATACTAGTCTTATCAAAGCTATTTTTTTTGCCTTGAAGTTGCACAGAATCAGTGAAGAACATCGACTACAACACCTATTTGTTTCTCAGTAGCCCTCCCAATATAACATATTTTTAAGGTAGGCCACTGTGATCGGTGGGAATGAGAACTAACTGTTTTTTAATGCTGGTTCGCGTTTGCGTTTGTTTTTGCAAAGTGTCACGGTAAGCAAGAGTCGCCACCGTCTTTTATTTTATCCAACAAGGAAAGGACAAAAGCACATAAAAATTCCTTTTCGAGATTTTTCTCGGGTTTGGGAGGTAGATTATAGAAAGGGAAGGTATTAGCACCCTTTCTATCCATGGTTATCCACGGGCTCTTAGGTACTTGCTCACTATGTTTTCAAAAGTTTGATTTTCTTTGTGTTTGTGGGTTTTGAAAAGAGTTTTGTTTTGTTTTTGAAGAAAATGTAAGTGCGAAAAGTTTTGTTTTGTTTTTTAAAGGAGCAAGTACTTAAGAACATCTACCTACTCAAAAATGAATTAAATTGTGCAAGTGTCCTTTAGACAGTGTTATCCCACTATTGAGGAGTAGGTAGCACCGTCGTTGGAGTTTTTGGGTCAATTCGATTTAAGGGACATGTGATCACTAAAGCAATGTTAGGATGCTTTAGCGGTAACCCTAATATCTTAGATTATTTTTTATCGAGGCAACCATTTCGAGGCGACTTTGATCTTTGGACAGGAGGGTGACCTCTAAAACATCCTATACTTAATGACCACATTTGAGGCAACCAAGTGAGATGTACCCTAAGAGTGGCATGTGTGAGTGTATTATTTTTTTTCCAGTTATATTATCTTTGTATTTTTAGGTGTTCTACCATTTGTTTTTAGATCTTGTCATACAATCCTAATTAGCATACATCTAAGCAGTTAATATATATACAGGAATTGAAAGTGCGGAAATTGTAAATCCTATGCTATTACAAGGCTTCGGGGAGGGGGATTATTTACATATTCAAAATTGGGGGAATAATAAGCAGTTACAATAAAATAAATGCGCGTGAATCTTAAAAATCCTAAGAATATAATCTTTTTGTTATTTTATTTTATTTTTTGGGAAAATGCTAAATGTTCAATTAAGTCAAATTTAATTAATTAAAAAAAACTGATTAAAATTAACTCCAAAACATACTTAATATTTTTTGCATTTTTTGTTTATGAAAAGGATTGAATTTAAATAAATCCTAAGTCTACTGATTTTAAAATTGGAGAAAATAAGCTAAAATAATTAACTAAATTAAATCCTAATTCTAAGTTATTTATTTTTATGATTTTTATGTTGATTAAAAAAAAACTAAAAGAAATAAACAAAAACAAAGTAAACAAAGTACAAATGGGTCAGGCAGCAAATCAAGGAAAAAAAATGATTTTGGAGGCCTGGGTCGAAAGAGGTGCAGGCTGTCTTTCGACCCAGTGAAGAGTCTTGATCGAAGGTGCATGAGGGTGTTCGATCTGGCTATGTCATCCTTCTATCTGGAAATCCTGGATCCAGTTCGAAGCTAAGCTGCTAAGCTTCGAAAATCTGAACAGGATCCTGAGAATATATTTCCTGCAAGAAACGAAACACATGTTAAAGGTCCAGGGGGGATTTTACCCCCCTGATTCAAATCTCCCCCTTATTCGCACCTGCTGAATCTGGGTCTGGGTTTGTTTTATCCTGGGATTCGAAGGAGAAACTCAGATTGTGCCCAAGCAATGGCACAATCTCATCTTTGCGCTGTAGCTTATATGTAGCACAGTAAATCATTCACAAACAACAGTAATAACATGAATATGCAATCAGAGATCGAAATGAGTTTGAGATTAGATTTTTTTTACCAAACAGAGGTGCTTTGATCTGTAGTTCTGAGGGTGGAGGTGTTCGCTGGGTGGCAGCTTTGGCTTGTGCAAGGATTGGGTATGGCTTCCTGGAGGTGCTGATGATTTTTTGGCAGCGTATCTCCAAGTTCTCCGTGTTTCTTTTCTCTATTTTTTCTGTATATTTTCGTTGTTGTTTTGCAACACTTGTGATCTCTTTATATAGAGGGGGTGGAGGGGACAGGAAGACAAAGGTTTAAATGACCTTGATTATGTGTTTGACAGCCATGAATGAGAATTTGTAACGTTGGCTAAACACATGGGATCTTGTCCCTTTTTGAATTTTGAATGACATGTAACTGGCCTTCGAATGCTCCCTTTCGAATGAGTTGATGGCCTCCTTCGAATGCTTTTCGAAAGCTTCTTCGAATGGACCCTTTGAATGCTTCTTCGAATGGACCTTTTTGGAATTCCAATCGAAGGACACTGTTATAATGCCAATCGAAGTACTTGTCCATAATGCCAATCGAAAGGCTCCTTCAGAATACCAATCGAAGGGTCTTTCAAAATGCCAATTGAAAGCCTTGACATAATGCCAATCGAAATGCTTGTCCATAATGCCAATCGAAGAGCTTGACATAATGCCAAATCGAAAGGCTCCTTCAGAACACCAATCGAAGGGTCTTTCAGAATGCCAATCAAAACGTACTTAAAGCACCACTCAAAATTTTTCTTTTTCCTTAGGCAAGGGTTTGTGATCAACCATGCAGGGGGAAGACTTTGGAAAACATGAGAGGGAAAATTTTTGGGTACAACAGTTGCCCTTGTTCAATCTTCTTAAACCTAAGGATGTAGATTGGCTTGCGTGCCTTTCGTGATCCGAAGGTGGAAATGATTAAACACTAGAGTGCCCAGAAAGTTTCACTCGCATGGTGTAGTATCAGCATTGTGATGTCAGGAATGGGCTTACAGATGCCATTTGGAGATTGTTGGTAGGAGGATGGGCTTATAGATGCCATCTGCAGGAGTGTCGATCGCATAAGAGATTCCTTAGCGAGAACTTGCATACCTGTTGTTGTAGAAGATTCCACTGGGGAAGCCTAACTTTGTTTGAGATTTAGGAACTGACTCGTGCTCACCGGGAGTATACCGTTGAGGTTATAGAACTTGTCATGTCTGGTTCCAAGTATTAATCGCTGACCTGAGAAAGAAAGATAGTTTTCCTGGCTTGTTACAAGTATTAACCTTCATGTAGATAATTTTCCTGGCTGGTTTCAGGTATTAACCTACAATCAGTCGTCCACAGATATTTTTCCTGGCTTGTTACAGGTATTAAACTGGGACTTGAGAAGGTTTTTGAATAACTTCAACTGGATCGGCATCAGAAAAATCTTTAGGAATCGATTTAACTGAACCAGAGGAGGTCTTGGAATAACTTTAAACTGGATCGGCATCAGAAAAATCTTTAGGAATCGATTTAACTGAACCATAGGAGGTCTTGAAATAACTTCAACTGGATCGGCATCAGAAAAATCTTTAGGAATCGATTTAACTGAACCAGAGGAGGTCTTGAAATAACTTCAACTGGATCGGCATCAGAAAAATCTTTAGGAATCGATTTAACTGAACCAGAGGAGGTCTTGGAATAACTTCAACTGGATCGGCATCAGAAAAATCTTTAGGAATCGATTTAACTAAACCAAAGGAGGTCTTGGAATAACTTCAACTGGATCGACATCAGAAAAATCTTTAGGAATCGATTTAACTGAACCAGAGGAGGTCTTGGAATAACTTCAACTGGATCGGCATCAGAAAAATCTTTAGGAATCGATTTAACTGAACCAGAGGAGGTCTTGGAATAACTTCAACTGGATCGGCATCAGAAAAAATTTTAGGAATCGATTAACTGAACCAGAGGAGGTCTTGGAATAACTTCAACTGGATCGGCATCAGAAAAATCTTTAGGAATCGATTTAACTGAACCAGAGGAAGTCTTGGAATAACTTCAACTGGATCGACATCAGAAAAATCTTTAGGAATCAATTTAACTAAACCAGAGGAGGTCTTGGAATAACTTCAACTGGATCGGCATCAGAAAAATCTTTAGGAATCGATTTAACTGAACTAGAGGAGGTCTTGGAATAACTTCAACTGGATCGGCATCAGAAAAATCTTTAGGAATCGATTTAACTGAACCAGAGGAGGTCTTGGAATAACTTCAACTGGATCGGCATCAGAAAAATATTTAGGAATCGATTTAACTGAACCAGAGGAGGTCTTGGAATAACTTCAACTAGATCGGCATCAGAAAAATCTTTAGGAATCGATTTAACTGAACCAGAGGAGGTCTTGGACATAGCTGAGAACTGGACTGGATCTTTCCTGAAAGGTAAATGTCAGTCATATGCAATGCATGATATGGATCAAGCAATGATGTTCTCAACATAAATGAGATTGTATGGTATGATGCGTATATGCATGTATCATGATGTATGGAAATGCGATGTTTTAGCTGGGGAAAATAAATCCCGGAGCTGCTGGAGAATAGAGTTGAGTTCTTAGTTTCCACTGGGGATGACGAACGAAGATGATTGCAAGGATAAACCTGTTAGGAGAAAAGAACTTCGTTGGGGGATAAACATGATGAAGAGATTACTCCGAGGGGAAATACTCTGTGGGGAAGAGATACTTTGCTGAGATTTTAACGATAAACTCCATTGGGGATTTCGTTGATAAGCTCTGTTGGGGATTTTGATGATGAACTCCGCTGGGGATTGATTACTATTGCTGGTGATATTGAATCTGTTAAGGATAAAAGTCCTGCTTGGGGAAAGAAAGAACTTCGCTGGGGATGATCTTTCAGTTGCAAGTTGCTGAGGATAACCCAGTTAGACTCTTGTGAGGATAACCTTCTGAATTTGGCTGGGGAGATACATTTGTATTCTGCATGGGACAAGCTTCCAGAATCTACTGGGTAAAATGATTCAACTCTGGCGGGGAAGCCTTTTTAGACCACGCTGGGGAAATGGCTCCACTGGGGGTATCTTGTATTCCTCCGGGAAACATTCTTATACTCTGTTGAGGAATATTAAGACTGTCGGGGATGCTCTTACGCTTGCTGGAGAATGTCTTCATACTCTGTTGGGGAATATTAAGACCTTCTGGGGATACCCGACCTTTTCAGGGCTGATGGTAGACCAACTCTGCTTGGGGAGAGTATTGCCGACTCGTCCGTAGTTGCAAGTTTTAGTTGAGAGAGCTATCATTACTGTCTTATCCTGCGGGGAGTGAAGGTATCTTAGCCATATTCTTCAGCTGAATATATACCTTGGTGTTGTACCCCAAAATTTGCCCTCCCATATTCTTCAAGTTTTGACAAGCATCATCTCAATTTGCTCAAGCCTACTCAAGGGGTGCACAGTTCAAACACCCTCCTAAGCCAGTCAAATTAGGGTTTTGGTTCTTGCAAAGAAGTTGAGGTTTTCAAGGGCTCAATCAAGTCCCATATGCTCATACACATTGTCAAGCACCTACATGTCAAGTTTCAAGGCTCACAAGGTCAAGTTGCACAGTCAAAAAACCCTAATTGCTTCACAATCAACTGTAGGGGCAAAATGGTCATTTGGCAGTCAAAAGTCAAAATTTTTGGTCAACATTTCATTTTGAAGCCACAATCATCATTTGGTCAAATCTTGACCATGATTTCACAAGAATGGCTCAAAAATCATCAAGATGCAAAAGTTTCTATTTTTGGACAGCTGAAAAGTCAACTGTAACTTGACTAAGGCATAACTGTTTCATGGTTCATCAGAAAAATCCCATCCAATGCTCATCTTTAAGGGGAAGACATTTCCTACAACTCATCTTCACATTCCAAGTCCAAGAAATGCTCTCACAAAAAGTTATCAATTTCAACATTATAGGTCATTTTCAAAAGTCAACAAAAAGGCATTTCAAGTCAAAGACCATAACTTGAGATTGGTAAATCAAAATGACATGGGACCAAAGGCATTGGTTAGAGGACTTCAAGACCTTTCCAAAATGTCCAAGAACATGTTCATATGATCAAAATTGAGCAAGATATGCATCGGAGAAGTTGGGAAATTTTTGTGAAATGGCGAAAGTCAACTATCCTTGAAACTTCAATTTTTGACAAAAGAGCCCACTTTTCCCACTTGATTCAGCTTTGCCATGCCACCCACGTGTCCCATGATTTATTTCAAGATTAAAAATTAATTTTTTTATTTTTATTTAATTTTATTGATTTGATTCATTTTAAATCCATAAAATTCAAATAAAAATCAAAAAAATTAATTAAGGGATATCTTGTGGCTTGAATGGCTTTGATACATCATAATCCACCTACCAATTTCGTGTAAGGTCCATTTTAAGCATAAAATTCAAATTTGGACAAAAATGGCAAGTTTCTTTAATGGTGGTTATGGAAAAATCTCAAACATCATTGCATTGGTTTTAAGGCTCCTAAAGGCACTTGATTACATTCATAGACATATATGCAAGCTTCTCATACCTAATTCACGACCTAGAAACCTCAGAGAGAGCAAATCAAATTCTAAAAAAATCAAGAAAAGTTCAAAACTGTAATCAGTCTTCCAGGCGAATTCAAAGTCTCTTTTTGATTCAAACACCTTGCCTGAGTCTCCAGGAACCTGTTGCCATCAAGAACAAGCCCTAACACCATCAGAATCGTTCACCACAAGTCACTTGGTTTGCATTATTTTCCATAATTGCATATCATAATTCATGCGCTTTTAATCCATTTTCTTGGTTGATTTATGTTAGCAGGAACCTTCTGAAGCGATTGGTATAATCCAATTTGATTATAGCATTCTGAATCGAAAACTGCCATGGAAGAACATTAGGGTTTCGAAGCTGTTAATTTAGGGCTTTGCACATAAGGAAAAATTGGACTGTGAAACGTGCATGGTTGAATTCGTCAAGGCCAGACGAATTCAACCCAACCCTCGCGCCCTTTTTATATTGCTTGTGTGCTTAATCGCTATTTTTGATGTTTCCAGTTTGTGGGGGTTTAAAACCCCCGCTATCTGCTTTATATTTTTACAGGAAACGAAGAAGATGAAGGACGTGCCTCCATGTGGTTGGCCAGTTCAAATAATATGCGCACTTTTTCTCTTTCCAAGCATAACTGGCATTTTCCTATATTATTTTCATTATCCAATATGTTTACAAACAAACGTAGATGGTGTAGTGGCTAGAGACGTGGCTTGCAATCGTTGGGACCTGGGTTCGATTCCCAGGTCCCCCATATAATTGTCGATCTTTTTTCTAACACGTTCCAATGCAGCGCTTGTCAATGATCTACCATGAACCTTCAGTACTCCATGTGCCAAGTGGCTGTGACTATCAATCCAATGGCTGCAAGGGAAGGAGCATCATGTGCTCAGGTCAAAGCAGGCATAGGTGATCATGAAATCAATAAGGCTCAGAGCATTGTTGGGCCATAATTTCTCAAAATAAACCTCCCCTTGGGCCAACATACCCCCTTGGTTTGCAATTTTATTTTCTTTTCTTTTAATTCCTTTAATTTTTATAATTACTATTATTAATTCACAATAAATTAATTTTTCATAATAAATCCAGAAATCAAAATTGTAAATATATTTTAATTATTTATTAATTTCATCATTAACTTATTTTTGTAAATAAAATATTAACAAATAAAATAGTTTAATTAGGTCAACTTTAATTTCTTTTTTTTTTACGATAAATAAAAATAATTTAGAATTAGGTTAACTTTTAATTTTAATTCTTTTATTATATTTTCATTAAAAAAAACATAAAAATACAAAAAAAAACATTTTTCTTTTAATAAATTAATTAATTAGTTTAATCATTAGTTTTAATTTCATTTAATCACAAAAAAGACAAAAAAATTCATTCCTTTTCTTAAAAGGGTCAACACCCTTAGGACGTTCCTGATTAATTTTTATTCGCGCGTATTTTTTATATTTTGATTATTATGTAACTGCTTCAAGAATGTAATAGTAATTAGGTTCATTGCTTTCTTTACTTTCCGCACTTTATCAAAACGGGTCTTTGTTTTTTTGGCGATGTATAGACCCGCGCCTTGTAATAGCGTAGCTTTACATTCCCGCACTTTAATTTTCCGCACTCCTAACTGTTAACAATGCATGAAAGAATGTATGTAAATAAAATCAATCCGTAGCTCACAAATAACATGTACAAGACAAACATAAACTGAAATTGAACACACAAGCACATGCCACTTCTTAGGGTACGCCTCACTGGTTGCCTCGAAACGTGGTCATCATGTATAGGGTGTCTTAGAGGTCGTCCTCCTGTCTAAGATCCAGTTGCCTCGAAATGGTTGCCTCAGATAAAAGGATCTAGGACATTAGGGTTACTTCTAAGGTATCCTACCATTGCTTCGGTGACCATACTGTCCCGATGATCGAATTGACCCGAATAACTCCAACGATGGTGCTACCTACCTCTCAATGGTGGGATAGTACTATCTAAAGGACTCTTACACAACTTAATTCCTTAGAGTAGGTAGATTTCTCTCAAGTACTTGCTCTTTTCAAAACAAATAAAAATACTTTTCGCACTCACACCTTCAAAAGTTTTCAAACAAATTTTTCATACACTCTTGAGGACTGATACAAGAGTTACTTAGAAATTTTTCAAACGAAACTTCTTTTCAAAACCCACACACACTCGAAAAGCAAACAAATTTTGAAAACATAAGAGCAAGTACCTAAGAGCCCGTGGATAACCACGGATAGAAAGGGTGCTAACACCTTCCCTTTCTATAAATCTACCTCCCGAACCGAGAAACATCTCGAATAAGGAATTTTGCTGTGCTTTTGTCCTTTCCATATTGGAGAATATAAAAGACGGTGGCGACTCTTGCTTACTGCGACATTTCGCGAAACCAGCTTAAAAAACAATCAATTCTATTTCCACCGATCACATAACTGGCGACTTTGCTGGGGACATAATAAGTGGGGTGTACCTTAGGATTAGTTCATCATCATGTTTTCAATTGTTTGCTTTGCTTGATTTAATATTGTGGGCCTGCTTTGGGAGTTTCATAGATCCTAACCCGGATCTGGGGGATACCTTTTAGAAAGTAGCAACAAACTGTGAGGGAACTGTGCGGGGTATACCGACATGGTTGAAGCAGTTTGCTACGTTGATGTGGCACTTTGGTGAGTACCGGTAACCCTTGAGTCAAGTCAAGGAGAGTACGGGGCCGCCGCGTGGTGTCGTGAAGCATCAACTGACCTTAGGAACCTTACTTGAACCATCCTGGCCTCTTTAGGGGTAGTGAGATGACTGACTTTGGTGCAGTCTGAAGTTGGTTGATACTCGATACTACACTCATTGAGGGTTATTTTCTTGGAATATTTTGATCGCCAGTCCAGTGGCTAAATCAAAACAATGAACACAGAAAACAACCCAATGATATTGAGCTCCTTAGAACCCGGTTACTTTTGATAGGACAGGTTTGAGCCCACCAACTTCAAGAGGGTAGTACCCCAAACTTCATGCTGGCCTAAACTCTAAGGGCTGTCTTGTGTGACTTGTGCGCCTTCAAACTTGACTACTTGCATGCTTGTTATCTGACACTTGAGTTTCTTACAGGTCTTGTTTACAGTCCTTAATCTGGACTCATAACAGGGTTTACCTACATTACTCCATGCATAGAATAACATCATGCCATCATACCATTGCATACATCTTGCATAAGGACTAATCTATTTCAAGGGTCTCAAGGGTTGGTGATGCAGGTCATGATGGACCAAATGTCTAGCAAGGGGCAAAGGGGATTTATTTTCCTCTAGCCAAGGTTGATAACTTGAGTCAGGGGCTATGACCCACTAGATATGGTGAGCTTTGACTCTTGAAGAAGGACTCTCAACAACATGAAGTTCCTTCAATCAAGCTACCGAATTCGAATTCTAACAAGTTTCTATGTTTACCCCGCGAGATCCTTGAAAACATCGCATGCATACGTACATATCATTGCATTACAGGTACCCTTTGTACAGGTGATTTACCTTCTTCGTTGTTTATTTCAGCAGTCATCATGAATCCTGAATCATCCAATGAACAAGCTATTAAGGCCCTCCAGGCCCAGAACGCCCAGTTCCAGGAGCTGGTCATGAGCTTAGCACAAGGACAACAGGAATTGAAGACTCTGCTCTTGAAAAAGAAGAAAAAAAGGACTGTTTTGTTCAACCCTAGACGCAGATCTGGGAATACACTGCAGAATGAAGCTGAGCGGACTACTCCATCTGTTGGGGAAGGCAGTCACCAGGAGGGAAGGGTCCCTAGTCCCGTGGTCTCTGACACCGAGACAGACTTCAATGATGAACAGTACCCTCCTGTTGAGGACAGGTACAAACAACTGAAGGACCGATTAAATGCTATGGAGATTCAACGTGTGCCTGGGTTGGACTTTGGGGACCTAGGTTTATCTTCTGGGGTGGTGATCCCTCACAAGTTCAAGGCACCTGCCTTTGTAAAATACGACGGGGCTTCCTGTCCTAAGCTGCACCTCCGTTCATACGCAAGGAAGATCCATCCCTACACGGCAGACAAGAATCTATGGATCCATTTCTTCCAGGAAAGTCTTTCAGGGACTCAGCTCGAATGGTTCTATCAGTTGGATGGAACTAGTATTCATAACTGGGAGGACTTGGCTACTGCTTTTTATAAGCAGTATCAGTATAATGCCGACCTCGCTCCTACACGTACCCAACTCCAGGGTATGTCACTAGGGACGGGTGAAGGATTCAAGGAATATGCGCAAAGGTGGAGAGACCTGGCTGGAAGGGTGCAGCCACCTTTGACTGACCGTGAGCTCGTTGACATGTTCTTGGGGACCCTGTCTGGTCCTTTCTTCAACCATCTGATTGGGAATTCTTCTGCTGGGTTTACAGATTTGATTTTGACCGGGGAGAGGATTGAAGCTGGTATCAAGGCTGGAAAGATTCAAGAAGCTGCACCTGCTGATGCTCATAAAAAGCCTTACAGTGGGAAGAAGGAGTCCAATGCTGTGCATAGTAAAAAGGGTCGCCATGATCAACATGTAGGGGCAACCCAAATCTCTAATCCTAGGCCTGCTCAACAAGGACAGGGGCAGCAACGTAAGGAGGTCGCACCCAAGAGACGGTTCACTAAGATCAACATGTCACTGGATCAAGCGCTACAACAAATGTTGAAGGCAGGGCTGATTACCTTAAGGGCTCCTCTCCGGAATCCAAACACTTCTGCTCCTAACTATCATCCCAACGATAGGTGCGCATACCATTCTGATAGCCCGGGGCATACTACAGACAACTGTTGGGCTCTGAAGAACAAGGTCCAAGACATGATTGACGCTGGAGAGATTCAGTTTGAAGCACCAGAGACTCCAAACATAATCACTGCTCCTTTGCCCAATCATTGAAGGCTTTTGTTTATTTGAATTTCCGAGTTATAATTTTTGCTTACACAAACAATTAATGTCATAGCAAACTCTTTTATTTCATTAATGCACTACATATGTCTGTTTTTGAATTAATCCAATTATTTTCACTATATTCAAATTGCTTTCATATTTTTTTTGTGATGATCAACGCTCGGTTAATAATTCTAAGCCTCTTGAGGGAGGATGACGAAAACGATACCACAATCTACAGTATGCTTTTGAACAAACCCCGCTGATGAGGTACATGCATTGTTTCAATTTCTAAACACTGGAGTTATAAGGAAGATAATCCCTCGTCAACCCCTTTGAGCCAAAGAAGTAGGAGTTTTTCTTTTCGAAAATTAAAACCCTTAATCATAACCTGGGGCAGGGTAGTCTTCTAAGTTGATCCAAGTGCACAACAAATGGCACCAAAGAAGTCCTTACAAAACAAAGGACCGTGATGGCTCCGAATAATCATAAAGACAGACATTCATTATCTCCCAAAAATAAAAGCCCATTAAGTCAAAACCTATGAAGGAGACTTACAAAACTGGGGCATCCCGCTGACTGTGATCATGAAAGAAACAGTTCAGGCAAAAAACAGGGATAACGAAATCAAAAAAGAAAGAGGTCCTACAAACCCTCAACCAAAAAAGGAATGACTGCCTATTCCAAATAAATTGTCAACATCCGAACCATCACCGGTATATCAGGACGAAGACTCAAACAAGGTCTAACGCACGATCAACTGAGTTTAGGTTTGAAGAACATCACGAAGAACGGGTGGGTACAAATATAATTTGAGACTCTATCCTTTGTTTCTTAAACCGTGAACCAGACCACGTTATAACCCCTAAAAGTCCTAGCTAAAGCATGGGTTAGTTCGAAAGCATACTGTTACCAAAGGTATCCTGACTCCTTAAGGCTTGCGGTAAAATAACGAGTTGACATCACATGTTACATAATTTGCTTGTTTTACTAAAAAAAATGCATTTTCAAAAACTTCAAGACAGACATGAGCTTTGCATTTTAATATAACATTGCTTGCATATGACTATTTTTTTGAACAACATAGAAGTTCGCACGACGAATGTCTAATGAACAAAAGCACCTCCAATCAAGGGGCATGGCATGATCATTGTCCAACATCTGGGGCAGTTAAGTCAAGATTCGGAGAATCTCTCAAAAGGCCAACCAACTTGGGGCAAATCTCCATCTGGATCACTTGGGGCATTGGACGATCAAACTAAGATCTTCTGGTAGTAGGGCAACGCAAAACTACTGACAGGGGAACCTCCCTACATCCTGAGAGCACGGACATAGTCGAAAAAATACTGCGCATAATCAAAGACCCGCTAGGTTGACACACCTAGGCAAAAATAAGGGCTTCCCGGCGAACCAAAAAGGTTCGGGCAAAAATAAGGGATGAAAATGAAAAAATCTGTACACCCGGCAAGTCGCAAACCTGAAAAGGTGGCTTGGGCAAAAATGGGTATCCCGGTGGACTGAAAACCCGAAAGGGCGGTCCAGGCAAAATTAGGGATCAAAGCGTACGACTGTGTCCCGTCGCCTTGTCACTTGCCTACCAGAAGAAGATTTGTCCATCGACAGTTATCAAACACCTCCATAGGAAACTGGGGCAATAAGAATTGTCTGAACTATACAAGCTGCTTTGTCCACCAAGGTACCAAGGTAGATTCGGCTGAAGAATGTAACCAGGATACCTTCACTCCCTGTAGAGTAAGACAAGACTCAACAATACTCTCCCCCGAGCAGAGTTGGTCTCCAATCAGCCCCGAAAGGCATAATATCTCTAGCAAGTCAACCCTCTCCCCAAGCAGAGTTAATCTACTGTCAGCCTTAAGGAAGTGGGGCATCCCCAAAAGATCTCAATATTCCCCAGCGGAGTATACAGATGTTCCTAAGCAAGCATCCCCGGCAGTCTTGATCTAAGATTGTTCCCCGACGGAATACCAGACACCCCAGCGGAGCCACCTCCCCAGTACAGTCCAAAAAAGTCTCCCCAGGAGAGTTGAACCATCTCCCCAGTAGATTCTAGAAGCTTATCCCCAGTAGATTCTGGAAGCTTATCCCCTGCAGAGTACAAACGCGTATCCCTGACTCTATTCAAGGGTTATTCTCCACCAGAGCTTATAACTGGGTTATCCTCAGCTAATTACCACGAAAAGATCGTCCTCGGCGAAGTTCTTCCTATCCCCCAGTGGAGTTCATCAAATCTTCCAACATAACTCATCAACAGTATCCCCAACGGAGTTATCATCAAACCTCAACGAAGCATCTCTTCCCACAGAGTATTCCCCGCAGAGTAATCTCTCCAACAAGTTTATTCCCCAACGGAGTTATCTTCTCCTACCGGTTTATTCTTGCAACCATCATCCCCAGCGGAAATGAAGAACTCTACTCTTCAAACATCAGCCCAGGATTCAAGCTCCCGGCATTCGTCAAGGATTTATTTTCCTAGACGAAAATACATTCATGAACATCACATCTTCATACATGACATATGCATATATGCATCATAACACACTATCTCATTTATTTTGGGACATCATGACATCATGCATTTCATACATCATGACATTGCATACAACTGATGTTTCGCCTTTTCAGGAAAAAGGTCAATCCCAAAGACGGTTACTATCAATTGTCGCAATTCCAGATTCGATACCTGCATCTAGCCAGGGCATATCTGTGAGCGATTGATTGTGGATTCGATACCTGTATCTAGCCAGGGCATATCTACATTAAAGAGATTAAAGAGATAGCTGGGAAATGCTCCAGACATGGATGTTGTTCTTTTGCTTATTTAGATTTTCTCTTCAGAGATAGCTTAGAAGTTCTCCAGAGATGGATGTTATTCTTTTGCTTATTCAAGAGTTTCTTTTCAGATATAGCTTGGAAATGCTCCAGAGATGGATGTTATTCTTTTGCTTATTCAGGGCTTCTTTTCAGAGATAACTTAGAGATGCTCCAACCACGGATGCTATTCTATTGTTTATTCAGAGATTCTTTCTAGAGATGGTTCAGATGCGATCCAGACATGGCTACATTTTGATACTTATTCCAGACTCCCTTCTAGAGATAGCTTATAAATGCTCCAGAGATGGACGTTATTCTTTTGCTTATTCAAGAGTTTCTTTTCAGAGATAACTTAGAGATGCTCCAATCACGGATGTTGTTCTTTTGCTTATTCAGATTTTCTCTTCAGAGATAGCTTAGAAATGCTCCAGAGATGGATGTTATTCTTTTGCTTATTCAAGAGTTTCCTTTCAGATATAGCTGGGAAATGCTCCAGATATGGATGCTGTTCTTTTGCTTATTCAGATTTTCTCTTCAGAGATAGCTTAGAAATGCTCCAGAGATGGACGTTATTCTTTTGCTTATTCAAAAGTTTCCTCTCAGATATAGCTGGGAAATGCTCCAGATATGGATGTTGTTCTTTTGCTTATTCAGATTTTCTCTTCAGAGATAGCTTAGAAATGCTCCAGAGATGGACGTTATTCTTTTGCTTATTCAAGAGATTCCTTTCAGATATAGCTGGGAAATGCTCCAGATATGGACGCTATTCTTTTGCTTATTCAGAGTTCTTTTCAGAGATGGCTTAGAGATGCTCTTGACCCGGACGCTATTCTATTGCTTATTCAGATTCAAACTCCTAAAGATAACTTAGAAATTCTCCAACCACAGATGCTATTCTATTGTTTATTCCAGATTCCTCTCCAGAGATAGCCTAGAGATGCTCCAGATCTGGATGCTGCTCTAATGCTTATTCAGACTTCCTGCTAGAAACAGTTCAGTTGTAACCCAGACATGGTGACATTCTGATACTTATTCATATTTCCTTTGAGATATAACTTAGAGATGCTCCCGACCCGGACGCTATTCTATTGCTTATTCATATTCAAGCTTCTAAAGACAACTTAGAGATGATCCAGCCCGGATGCTATTCTATTGTTTAGTCCAGATTCTTTCAAAAGACAGTCCAGACACGATCCAGATTCGGATGACATTCTGTCACTCATTCAAACACAGTATGGATATACCCCAAATGCGGCGGTCATTCTACTATTTATTCGGACGTCATCAATTAGACACAGACTAGATATGCTCCAGACACGGAAGCCATTCTATTTCTTATTCGGACGCAGCTACCCATTACACTTCCAAATGGCATCTATAAGCCCATTCCCGACAAGGTTCTGTCACATCTCCATATGGAATCTATAAGCCCATCCTCCTATCCACCATCTCTCCAAATGGCATCTATAAGCCCATTCCCGCTATCACACTGCTGATACTCTACTATGTGAGTGCAAATTTCTGGGCACTTTAGTGTTCAATCATCTTCCACCTTCGGATCACGAAAGGCACACAAGCCAATCTACATCCTCAGGTCTAAGAAGATTGAACAGGGGCAACTGTTGTACCCCGAAATTTGCCCTCTCATATTCTTCAAGTTTTGACAAGCATCATCTCAATTTGCTCAAGCCTACTCAAGGGGTGCACAGTTCAAACACCCTCCTAAGCCAGTCAAATTAGGGTTTTAGTTCTTGCAAATAAGTTGAGGTTTTCAAGGGCTCAATCAAGTCCCATATGCTCATACACATTTTCAAGCACCTACATGTCAAGTTTCAAGGCTCACAAGGTCAAGTTGCACAGTCAAAAAACCCTAATTGCTTCACAATCAACTGTAGGGGCAAAATGGTCATTTGGCAGTCAAAAGTCAAAATTTTTGGTCAACATCTCTTTTTGAAGCCACAATCATCATTTGGTCAAATCTTGACCATGATTTCACAAGAATGGCTCAAAAATCATCAAGATGCAAAAGTTTCTATTTTTGGACAACTGAAAAGTCAACTGTAACTTGACCAAGGCATAACTTTTTCATGGTTCATCAGAAAAATCCCATCCAATGCTCATCTTGAAGGGGAAGACATTTCCTACAACTCATTCACATTCCAAGTCCAAGAAATGCTCTCACAAAAAGTTATCAATTTCAACATTATAGGTCATTTTCAAAAGTCAACAAAAAGGCATTTTAAGTCAAAGACCATAACTTGATTTTGGTAAATCAAAATGACATGGAACCAAAGGCATTGGCTATAGGACTTCAAGACCTTTCCAAAATGTCCAAGAACATGTTCATATGATCAAAATTGAGCAAGATATGCATCAGAGAAGTTGGGAAATTTTTGTGAAATGGCAAAAGTCAACTATCCTTGAAACTTCAATTTTTGACAAAAGGGCCCACTTTTCCCACTTGATTCAGCTTTGCCATGCCACCCACGTGTCCCATGATTTATTTCAAGATTAAAAATTAATTTTTCTATTTTTATTTAATTTTATTGATTTAATTCATTTTAAATCCATAAAATTCAAATAAAAATCAAAAAAATTAATTAAGGGATATCTTGTGGCTTGAATGGCTTTGATACATCATAATCCACCTACCAATTTCTTGTAAGGTCCATTTTAAGCATAAAATTCAAATTTGGACAAAAATGGCAAGTTTCTTTAATGGTGGTTATGGAAAAATCTCAAACATCATTGCATTGGTTTTAAGGCTCCTAAAGGCACTTGATTACATTCATAGACATATATGCAAGCTTCTCATACCTAATTCACGACCTAGAAACCTCAGAGAGAGCAAATCAAATTCTAAAAAAATCAAGAAAAGTTCAAAACTGTAATCAGTCTTCCAGGCGAATTCAAAGCCTCTTTTTGATTCAAACACCTTGCCTGAGTCTCCAGGAACCTGTTGCCATCAAGAACAAGCCCTAACACCATCAAAATCGTTCACCATAAGTCACTCAGTTTGCATTATTTTCCATAATTGCATATCATAATTCATGCGCTTTTAATCCATTTTCTTGGTTGATTTATGTTAACAGGAACCTTCTGAAGCGATTGGTATAATCCAATTTGATTATAGCATTCTGAATCAAAAACTACCATGGAAGAAAATTAGGGTTTCGAAGCTGTTAATTTAGGGCTTTGCACATAAGGAAAAATTGGACTGTGAAACGTGCATGGTTGATTTCGTCAAGGCCAGACGAATTCAACCCAACCCTCGCGCCCTTTTTATATTGCGTGTGTGCTTAATCGCTATTTTTGATGTTTCCAGTTTGTGGGGGTTTAAAACCCCCACTATCTGCTTTATATTTTTACAGGAAATGAAGAAGATGAAGGACGTGCCTCCATGTGGTTGGCCAGTTCAAATAATACGCGCGCTTTTTCTCTTTCCAAGCATAATTGGCATTTTCCTATATTATTTTCATTATCCAATATGTTTACAAACAAACGCAGATGGTGTAGTGGCTAGAGACGTGGCTTGTAATTGTTGGGACCTGGGTTCGATTCCCAGGTCCCCCATATAATTGTTGATCTTTTTTCTAACATGTTCCAATGCAGCGCTTGTCATGATCTACCATGAACCTTCAGTACTCCATGTGCCAAGTGGCTGTGACTATCAATCCAATGGCTGCAAGGGAAGGAGCATCATGTGCTCAGGTCAAAGCAGGCATAGGCGATCATGAAAGTCAACAAGGCTCAGAGCATTGTTGGGCCATAATTTCTCAAAATAAACCTCCCCTTGGGCCAACATACCCCCTTGGTTTGCAATTTTATTTTCTTTTCTTTTAATTCCTTTAATTTTTATAATTACTATTATTAATTCACAATAAATTAATTTTTCATAATAAATCCAGAAATCAAAATTGTAAATATATTTTAATTATTTATTAATTTCATCATTAACTTATTTTTGTAAATAAAATATTAACAAATAAAATAGTTTAATTAGGTCAACTTTAATTTCTTTTTTTTTTACGATAAATAAAAATAATTTAGAATTAGGTTAACTTTTAATTTTAATTCTTTTATTTTATTTTCATTAAAAAAACATAAAAATACAAAAAAAAAACATTTTTCTTTTAATAAATTAATTAATTAGTTTAATCATTAGTTTTAATTTCATTTAATCACAAAAAAGACAAAAAAATTCATTCCTTTTCTTAAAAGGGTCAACACCCTTAGGACGTTCCTGATTAATTTTTATTCGCGCGTATTTTTTATATTTTGATTATTATGTAACTGCTTCAAGAATGTAATAGTAATTAGGTTCATTGCTTTCTTTACTTTCCGCACTTTATCAAAACGGGTCTTTGTTTTTTGGCGATGTATAGACCCGCGCCTTGTAATAGCGTAGCTTTACATTCCCGCACTTTAATTTTCCGCACTTTTATCTGTTAACAATGCATGAAAGAATGTATGTAAATAAAATCAATCCGTAGCTCACAAATAACATGTACAAGACAAACATAAACTGAAATTGAACACACAAGCACATGCCACTTCTTAGGGTACGCCTCACTGGTTGCCTCGAAATGTGGTCATCAAGTATAGGGTGTCTTAGAGGTCGTCCTCCTGTATAAGATCCAGTTGCCTCGAAATGGTTGCCTCGGATAAAAGGATCTAGGACATTAGGGTTACTTCTAAGGTATCCTACCATTGCTTCAGTGACCACATTGTCCCGATAATCGAATTGACCCGAATAACTCCAACGATGGTGCTACCTACCTCTCAATGGTGGGATAGTACTATCTAAAGGACTCTTACACAGCTTAATTCCTTAGAGTAGGTAGATTTCTCTCAAGTACTTGCTCTTTTCAAAACAAATAAAAATACTTTTCGCACTCACACCTTCAAAAGTTTTCAAACAAATTTTTCATACACTCTTGAGGACTGATACAAGAGTTACTTAGAAATTTTTCAAATGAAACTTCTTTTCAAAACCCACACACACTCGAAAAGCAAACAAATTTTGAAAACATAAGAGCAAGTACCTAAGAGCCCGTGGATAACCACAGATAGAAAGGGTGCTAACACCTTCCCTTTCTATAAATCTACCTCCCGAACCGAGAAACATCTCGAATAAGGAATTTTGCTGTGCTTTTGTCCTTTCCATATTGGAGAATATAAAAGATGGTGGCGACTCTTGCTTACCGCGACATTTCACGAAACCAGCTTAAAAAACAGTCAGTTCTATTTCCACCGATCACAGAACTGGCGACTTTGCTGGGGACATAATAAGTGGGGTGTACCTTAGGAATAGTTCATCATCATGTTTTCAATTGTTTGCTTTGCTTGATTTAATATTGTGGGCCTGCTTTGGGAGTTTCATAGATCCTAACCCGGATCTGGGGGATACCTTTTAGAAAGTAGCAACAAACTGTGAGGGAACTGTGCAGGGTATATCGACATGGTTGAAGCAGTTTGCTACGTTGATGTGGCACTTTGGTGAGTACCGGTAACCCTTGAGTCAAGTCAAGGAGAGTACGGGGCCGCCGCGTGGTGTCGTGAAGCATCAACTGACCTTAGGAACCTTACTTGAACCATCCTGGCCTCTTTAGGGGTAGTGAGATGACTGACTTTGGTGCAGTCCGAAGTTGGTTGATACTCGATACTACACTCATTGAGGGTTGTTTTCTTGGAATATTTTGATCGCCAGTCCAGTGGCTAAATCAAAACAATGAACACAGAAAACAACCCAATGATATTGAGCTCCTTAGAACCCGGTTACTTTTGATAGGACAGGTTTGAGCCCACCAACTTTAAGAGGGTAGTACCCCAAACTTCATGCTGGCCTAAACTCTAAGGGCTGTCTTGTGTGACTTGTGCGCCTTCAAACTTGACTACTTGCATGCTTGTTATCTGACACTTGAGTTTCTTGCAGGTCTTGTTTACAGTCCTTAATCTGGACTCATAACAGGGTTTACCTACATTACTCCACGCATAGCATAACATCATGCCATTATACCATTGCATACATCTTGCATAAAGACTAATCCATTTCAAGGGTCTCAAGGGTTGGTGATGTAGGTCATGATGGACCAAATGTCTAGCAAGGGGCAAAGGGGATTTATTTTCCTCTAGAATTTATACAATTTGTGAAAACAAAACAACTATGTGAATAATCCCACTGGGTTCCAGCTCTGCTATTGCCTTTATATCTTCAAGCATCTCATCACTTTGCTACTTAGTTGAAGATGAATCTGATTGACTGGTGTCGTCCGAGCCTGATAGTTGATACTGAAGTCTGGATGCGAGGTGATCCAATGAGACATAGTGTTACGCTTTAATCCCTAACTTTTGCCTGGACCGCCCTTTCGGGTTTTCAGTCCACCGGGATACCCATTTTTGTCCAAGCCGCATTTTCAGGTTTTCGACTTGCCGGATGTACAGATTTTTTATTTTCATCCCTTATTTTTGCCCGAACCCTTTTGGTTCACCGGGAAGCCCTTATTTTTGCCTAGGCCAGTCAACCTAGCGGGTCTTTGATTATGTGTAGTATTTTTTTACTATGTCTGCATTGACGGGGTGAGGAAGGTCGTCACCATGCATGGTGGTTAGAATCATCGCTCCTCCTGAGAAGATGTTCTTAACCACAAATGGCCCTTCGTGAGTAGGGGTTCATTTGCCCCTGGGATCACCTTGAGGTAGAATGATGCGCTTGATTACCAGGTTCCCAACTTGATACTCTTATCGTCTGACTTTCTTGTTAAATGCCTTGATCATTCGTTTTTGGTACGTCTGACCATGACAAATAGCAGTAAGTCTCTTTTTGTCGATTAGATTCAATTGATCAAGTCGGGTCTGGATCCAATCGTCTTTGCTCAAACCTGCAACCTTCATCATCCGAAGAGAGGGTATCTGAACTTCAATGGGCAAGACTGCCTCCATGCCATAAACCAAGGAATAGGGTGTTGCCCCTGTTGACGTCCGTGCTGAGGTACGGTACCCATGAAGAGCAAATGGTAACATCTCGTGTCAGTCTTTGTATGTCACTGTCATCTTCTGCACAATCTTCTTAATGTTCTTATTTGCTGCTTCAACAACCCCATTCATCTTCGGCCGGTAGGGAGAAGAGTTATGATGCTGTATTTTGAATTGCTCGTAGAGCTCAGTGATCATCTTGTTGTTAAGATTGGTACCATTGTCCGTAATGATCCTCTCTGGTACACCGTATCGACAGATCAGGTTGTGCCGAATGAACCGTGCCACGACGTTCTTGGTTACGGTAGCAAAGGAAGCTGCTTCAACCCACTTCGTAAAGTAATCAATCGCTACCAGGATGAAACAATGCCCGTTGGATTCCGTAGGTCTGATCTCACCGATCATATCAATGCCCCACATTGCAAAAGGCCAAGGTGCTGTCAAAACATTTAGAGGAACTAGAGGAATATGCACCTTATCAGCATAGACCTGGAACTTGTAACATGTCCGAGAATGCTGATAACAGTCGGATTCCATTGTGGACCAGTAGTATCCTGCCCGAAGGATTTTCTTTGCCATGGTATGTCCACTGGAATGAGTTCCGAAAGTACCTTCATGCAGCTCTGCCATGATTCTTTCTGCTTCAATTTTATCCACGCAACGCAGTAAAGTTGAATCATGGTTACGTTTGTAAAGAATGCCATTGCTGATGAAGAACTTTGCCGCGAACCTTCTTAGAAACTTCTTGTCATTAACAGATGCACCCTCGGGGTATTATTGAGCTTCAAGGTACCTCTTCACTTCATGATACCAAGGTTTTTCTGTTACCTCTTCAGTCTCAAGATCACAACAATGTGCAGGTTCATCCAATTTCCAAATAATGATCCGGGGAGCCTCGTTGTCCCACTTGACTTTGAACATAGAAGACATCGTAGCTAGCGCGTCCGCCAACTGATTCTACTCTCTTGGGAAGTGTTCAAAGGTTATCTCCTCGAAATGGGGAAGCAACGTCAATACATACTCCTTGTAAGGAATAAGATTTGGGTGTTTCGCATCCCACTCTCCTTTGATCTGACTGATCACGAGAGCGGAATCTCCGAAGACACTCAAAAACTTAATCCTTAGGTCAATTGCAGCTCGAAGACCCATAATGCATGCTTCATACTCCGCCATGTTGTTGGTGCAGTTGAAGCACAGTCGGGCGGTAAACGGAGTATGAGAGCCTTTAGGAGATATGATTACAGTGCCAATGCCATTACCCAAAGCATTTGAAGATCCATCAAAGTACATAGACCATCGGGATCCCTCCTCAGGTCCTTCATCCGGTCCAGGTGTCTCACAATCAGTCACTACCATGATATTCTCGTCCGGAAATTCAAAATTCATAGACTGGTAATCATCCACTTCCTGATGTGCCAAATGGTCTGCCAATACACTTCCCTTGATTGCTTTTTGAGTCGTGTACTGGATGTCATATTCAGCCAAGATCATCTGCGATCTTGCTATTCTTCCGGACAAGGCAGGCTTTTCGAAGATATACTTGATTGGATCCATCTTTGAAATCAAAAGAGTAGTGTGAGTCAACATATACTGTCTCAGCCGGCGAGCAGCCCATGCCAAAGCGCAGCAAGTTTTCTCGAGCAGTGAGTATCAGGTCTCACAGTCGGTAAACTTTTTGCTAAGGTAATAAATAACATGCTCTTTTCGGCCAGACTCGTCATGCTGCCCCAGCACACACCCCATTGAGTTGTCAAGTACTGTCAAGTATAAGATTAGAGGTCTCCCTTCCACTGGTGGCATCAGAATGGGTGGCTCCTGTAGAAACTCTTTAATTCTTTCAAAAGCAGCCTGACATTCATCATTCCAACATACCACTTGATCTTTCTTCAGTAACTTGAAGATTGGCTCACAAGTAGCAGTTAGGTGCGAGATGAATCGGGCAATGTAGTTCAGACGTCCTAGAAAGCCTCTGACCTCTTTCTCTGTCTTGGGAGTTGGCATCTCTTGTATGGCTTTCACCTTGGCAGGGTCCACTTGAATACCTTTGTCGCTCACGACGAACCCTAGCAGTTTGCCAGACCTCACCCCGAAGGTGCATTTGTTTGGGTTCAATCTCAGCTTGTATAACTTCAACCTGTCAAATAGTTTCTGTAGATGGTCAAGGTGTTCCTCCTCAGTTTGGGACCTCGCAATCATATCATCGACATATACTTCAATTTCATGATGGATCATGTCATGAAACAAAGCAACCATGGCACGCTGATATGTTGCCCCAGCATTCTTCAACCCAAAAGGCATGACCTTGTAACAAAAGGTACCCCACTGGGTAACGAAAGTAGTCTTCTCCATGTCTTCGGGAGCCATTTAGATTTGATTATAACCGGAGAAACTGTCCATAAAGGAGAATACCTTGTGCTGAGCAGTATTGTCAACCAGAACATCGATGTGAGGTAGAGGGAAGTCATCCTTAGGGCTTGCCCTGTTCAAATCCCTGTAGTCAACACACATTCAGACCTTACCATCCTTCTTCGGTACCGGAACCACATTGGCAACCCACTGAGGGTAAGAAGTTACTGCTAGAAAACCGGCGTCAAACTGTTTCATAACTTCGGCCTTGATTTTCTCAGATATCTCTGGACGCATACGGCGAACCTTCTGTTTTACCGGAGGGCAGTCTTCCTTGGTAGGTAGGTGATGAACCACAATGTCGGTATCCAACCCAGGCATATCTTCGTAAGACCAGGCAAAGATCTCCATGTAGTCATGCATCATCTGAATTAACCGTTGTTTCCCGCTAAGCTCCAGATTTGCACCGATCTTGACTTCCTTTTTGTCTGTCTCGGTACCCAGATTCACTGTTTCCACTGGCTCTTCATGTGGCTGAATGGTTCTCTCTTCCTGGAGTAATAGTCTTGCAAGCTCACCAGGCACTTCGCAATCATCTTCACCTTCGTCTTCGGCTAAGTTGATTGGATTTTCGAAGTCATAACTGGCAGTAGCAGAGTCGTTACCAGTGAGATCCAGAGTGGATTGGGACCTGTATATGTGAGTGTGTGTAAAATAGCTGTTTTGTAATATAATAAGGAAAGACAAAAGGCGCAAAAATTTGAAATGTGAAAACGTCCAATGCTTTTATTAATGATATATGAAAATGGCATACAAAAGCCCTCACAAATGAAGCCACGGTGCCCCGGGTAAGACACCGGGCCATCAAGTTTCAAAACATTGTTTGTTACAAATTCGAAACAAAGAGCTCATTACTGAGTAATAAAAGTAATAGGGATGAAATCCTTTGCTGTCCAGTTGTTTGGTCCACCGTTGGTCGTAGGATAGATCCAACTGTCGAATTCAGACTCCTCCACGTCATCTTCGATGGCATTTACTCCCGAGTTGCCGATGAACACAATAGGTCTTCCAATCCTTGCACTTCGAATAACCCTCTGAGCTTCTACAGTGAAACCCAAACCGAACTTGTTAGTCTTCTGAGTGAAATCAGGAAGTCGGCCCCAGTTTGTATACTCACCCTTCTCAATAACAGCCCGGGCATCCTTTAAGGAAGCCATCTTCATGGGAGAATCTTCCATCACAGTCTCAGCTGACGCCAATGTCTGAGGAACCTCTTCAAAGTGTTGAAATGGGGTATCAATGAACTCCCCATCCATCTCTACGTACCGGAACGAGTTGAGGTGGCTGACCATATACTCCTCCTCCCCTTGAACTGTCACAATCTTGCCTTTAACCAGGTACTTCAACTTCTGGTGGAGCGTTGAGGTTACGGCTCCCGCTTTGTGGATCCATGGACGACCCAGCAAACAAGAATAGGATGGCCGAATGTCCATCACGTAGAATGTAGAATTGAAGACATGAGAACCAACTTTGATTGGAATATCAACCTCACCATGCACCAT
The DNA here is from genome assembly GCA_948472305.1 of Vicia faba. NCBI lineage: Eukaryota > Viridiplantae > Streptophyta > Magnoliopsida > Fabales > Fabaceae > Vicia > Vicia faba. Next base: position 1,607,950,532 of record OX451736.1, read on the forward strand.
CCTCTTAGACCCATCAAAGGCCCGGACAATAATGTTACTCGGCTTTAGCTCCAAACCTTCGCAATCCAGCCTGTCTAGAGCTTTCTTGGGCAAGACGTTCAACGAGGAACCAGTGTCAACCAACACATGTGCAAGAGTAGTGCCCCTGCATTCAATGGAGACATGCAGGGCATCATTATGGTTCTTCCCTTTAGCAGTCAGATCAGCGTCGGAGAAACCCAAACCATTATCAGCAGTTAAATTGGCCACACAATCGGTAAATTGATCAGCTGATGTCTCTTATGGCACGTGGGCCATCTTTAGGAAGGTAATCAGAGCCTTGGCATGGGCCTCTGAACACAACAGCAGTGATAACATAGAAATCTTGGATGGGGTTTGCCCCAGTTGCTCAACTACATTAAAATCGCTCTTCTTAATAATCTTCAGAATCTCTTCCATCTCCTGTTTGGAAGCTTCAACATTGATTGTCTTTGGCGCCTCCGTCTGGGCAGGCATATCAGTGGTGATCCCTTTGCCCCGAGCGTCAGAAGACTCGGCGACATGGGGAAGGATAGGAATTTGATCAGGAACAACAGTAGGTACACTTGCAGGCTTAATGACAACAGGTCTTCGGACAGTTGCTGGAGCAATATCAGGTGAGAAAAGTCTACCGCTGCGGGTGACTTTAGCAGGCCCAGTAATGTTGTTGATGCCGGTATCAGCATCAAACTCTTGCTTAATTCCAAGAACATAAGCATCTGCCTCATAGTGCCAAGGGACAACTTTGTCAGAAGTATAGGGGATGGGCCCCGGAACAGTGATGATTATAGGTGCGATCTTCGGAACAGATGTAATTCTAACAGGCGTCCTCGAGGGAGCCTTGGAAGAATTGTCGAAAATGGTAATGATGGCAACTTCTTCAGAATGAACAGATGGAACAACAGTCTTTTCAAACATGATCTCCTTGCTATCCATCAGGTTTTGGATACCTGACTTCAAAGATGGGCAACCAGTAGGTAAAACAGAACACAAATGGCAACCTTCACCACAACCCAAAAATAAACCGGCTAGCAACAAGTTCCTCTTGACAGTCATCAGAGGGGTAACAATATCATCCACAGACACTACAAACAAGTCTTCCTCTACAGCATTTACTCCATGTTTGGGCATGGGAGCAGTCACAACATTATGCCTCTCGGGCGCCTCAAACTCAATCTCCTTTGCATCAATTAAGTCTTGCACCTTGTTTTTCAGACTCCAACAATCATCTGTATTATGCCCCGGGCTATCAGAGTGATAAGCACAACGGGAGTTAGGGTTATACTTCGGTGATGCAGTATTTTGATTCTTTGGAGCTTCTCTTAGAGTCACCAGATTAGTCTTCAGCAACTGTGGCAACATCTGAGACAAAGTCATGCTGAGACGAGTAAATTGCCTTTGAGGTCTCTCGTCCCTTTGTTGGTTGTGATACTGAGGAGCACCAGCAGGTTTTGAGATAACAACCGCATTGACAACTTGGCGGTGTTCAGGTCTGTTTTGTCTTCTTGAATTGTAGACAACACTGGACTCTTTCTTAAACAGTCTCTTCTCGGTGCTCGATGAGGCACCCTTCTGTATCTTCCCAGCCTTAATACCAGCTTTAATCCTCTCACCGGTCAAGATAAGGTCTGTAAACCCGGTTGAAGGGCTTCCAATCAAATGGTTAAAGAATGGACCGGACAGGGTCCCCAAAAACATATCAACAAGTTCACGATCAGCTAAAGGTGGTTGCACCCTTCCAGCAAGGTCTCTCCATTTTTGAGCATACTCTTTAAATCCTTCACCCATCCCTATTGACATACCCTGGAGTTGGGTACGTGTAGGAGCGAGGTCGGACTTATATTGATAATGCCTAAAGAATGCAGCAGCCAAATCCTCCCAGCTGCGGATACTGGCTCTGTCCAACTGATAGAACCACTCAAGCTGAGTCCCTGAGAGACTGTCTTGAAAGAAATGGATCCATAAGTTCTTATCAGTAGTGTAAGGTTGGATCTTCCTCACATATGACCGGAGGTGCAGCTTTGGACAGGAAGCTCCGTCATACTTGGTAAAGGTAGGTGCCTTGAACTTATGGGGAATCACCACCCCAGACGATAGACCTAGATCTCCGAAGTCCAGACCGGGCACCTTCTGTACTTCCATAGTGTTTAAACGGTCCTCCAGCTGTTTGTACTTATCCTCAGCTGGAGGATACTGTTCTTCATCATAGTCTGTCTCGTTGTCGGAGACCATAGGGCTAGGAGCCCTCCTTTCTTGTGGATTGTCTTTCTCTCCAGATGGGGTGGCCAGATCAATTTCATTCTGCAGCCCGTTTCCAAACCTGCGTCCGGTGTTGAACATGATGGTCCTCTTCTTCTTCTTCCTCTCTTTCAGAATCAAGGTCTTCAAGTCCTGCTGACCCTTAGTTAGGCTCATGACCAACTCTTGAAATTGGGCATTTTGGGCCTGGAGGGCCTTGATATCTTGCTCAGTGGAAGGTTCAACAGACATGATGATTGCTGAAATAAACAGCGAAGAAGATAAGAGACCTATAAAATGGTACCTGTTATGCATATGATGAATGGTATGCTATTTATGTAATGCATTCAAGGGTTCAAAAATTCAAATTTGTTGCAGACAAAAAGAACACACGTCATACTAAGAAGAAATTTGTTAGTACATAAGTTCCCCATGGGCGAAATATTACAAAATTCTTAATGTAAAAAGACATTGCGCATCCTTTTTGGAGCGATGTAAGTGTTGAGGGTCTCCTCCTCGTGAAGTCGGCGGGTAAGCTCCAAAACCTTCTTTTCACTGGCATAGAAGTTGGCTTCAAAAGTATTCCGCTCTTCCTTGAGTTGGATCCAACTCTTTTGAATTTCTTCCCATGATGTTGGCATGTCAGGATGTAGGATGGCGTATGGAACCTCTCCTTCCATAACAGGCTCTTTGATCAAGGGGAGAATGTGAGGATATGGCATCATAAGATTTTGGGAGCGGGTTCGTACCCACTTGAGGTAAGGCTCAAGGGGATAGAATTCTTGTGCCCCAGTGTCTTACTATCCACTTTATTAGGCATCCTCCAAGCTCTGATGAACCTTTGTCGAAGTCATTGCGTATCGTTGTCGAAGTCAAAAACTAGGTCAGGAATCAGCATGTCATGAGGGCCATCCCTAGAGCATATCCAAATTGTCTCAAAGCTAGACAGGGGTTGTAGGTAATGCCTCCCCTAATTCCAAGTAAAGGAACATTAGGAAATTCTCCACAACGATCAATGATGGTGACATTTTCTCTGGACCGAGAACACCAATGTACATCAGAATGTGTGAGGGTCATCAATCGTTGTGACCATCTTAAACCCTGCTCATTATTCAAAACTAATTGTGGAAGGTGAGAAATAAACCACCTCGCTAGGAGAGGAGTACAGCACATGAGAACACCTCTTTTCCTCATTGTTCGTGTGTAAAATGAGTGGAGGATGTCCCTAAGCAATGTAGGTATGGGATTCCTGGATATGAAAATCTTGACAGCATTTACATCTATAAGTTGATTAGGATTTGGGAACAAAACCAACCCATAGATAAGGAGTGCCACAATCTCTTCAAAGGCTTGTAGATCAAGAGAATTCCAGCATTCTCGTGCCTTCTCAAACATAAACTTTGCCAAGAATCCCTTGATACCACTTTTGGTTTCCCAATTCCCCTTGATGTCGGATGGTTGTAAGCGTAATGCTTGAGCAACATCTTCAAGTTTTGGTTCCTTTTCCGTACCGTTGTAGGGTAGTTGACTAAGAATAGGAATTCTTAGGAGTTGAGAAAATTCCTCCAAAGTAGGCACCAACTGATAATCAGGGAATGTGAAACAGTGGTGTAGGGGGTCAAAGAACTGGAAGAGAACTTTCATCATGTCTTCTTCAATGTTGGTGTTGACCAAGCTGAGGAGTCTACCATGTCTTTCACTGAAGAGAGAATTCTCGGGAATCCTGGATGTAAGCTCCTTGAGTTGAAGAGGGATCCTTACAAGGTTGACTTGAATTGTTTTCCTGCGGAGAGACTCCATGTCCTGCAAAACAAGAACAAAGATGAAGATCTAAACCCTTGAAATGGTTAGCAGATGCATATGATGCTTTATGATGTATGCACAAACACATGTACAAGCAAGTCACACAGAAAACCCTAGTTTCAGGCTTGCAGGAGGTTTCATAGGTAAGTACCCTCTTGAGTTTAGTTGGCTCAAAACCTGTCCTATAAATAGTAACCGGGTTCTAAGGAGCTCAATATCATTGGATTGTTTTCTATGTTCATCGTTTCGGTTTAGCCACTTAATTGGCGACCAAAATATTCCAAGAAAACAATCCTCAATGAGTGTAGTATCGAGTATCTACCAACTTCGGACTGCACCAAAGTCGGTCATCTCACTACCCCTAAAAAAGGCCAAGATGGTCAAGTAAGGTTCTAGGTCATTAGTGCTTAGTGACATCATTCAGCGGCCCTGTATTCTCTTTGATTGACTCAAAGGCTACCGGTACTCACAAATATGTCGCACTAATATAGCTATTGCTTCAACCGTGTCGGTATACCCCGCACAGTTTCCACAATGTATTGCTATCTATGAATGTTTCCCAAATCCGGGTGGAGGATTTCAAACCCAAACAATAGAACAAAGATAAAGCAATCAAATAAAACAATAGAAGCAAATATGATGAACTAATCCTAAGGTACACCTCACTTATAAATAATCCCCAGCAGAGTCGCCAGTTTTGTGATCGGTGGGAATGAGAACTGACTGTTTTTTAATGTTGGTTCGCGTTTGCGTTTGTTTTTGCAAAGTGTCGCGGTAAGCAAGAGTCGCCACCGTATTTTATTTTATCCAACAAGGAAAGGACAAAAGCACAGAAAAATTCCTTTTCGAGATTTTTCTCGGGTTTGGGAGGTAGATTATAGAAAGGGAAGGTATTAGCACCCTTTCTATCCGTGGTTATCCACGGGCTCTTAGGTACTTGCTCACTATGTTTTCAAAAGTTTGCTTTTCTTTGTGTTTGTGGGTTTTGAAAAGAGTTTTGTTTTGTTTTTGAAGAAAATGTAAGTGCGGAAAGTTTTGTTTTGTTTTTTAAAAGAGTAAGTACTTAAGAACATCTACCTACTCAAAAAGGAATTAAATTATGCAAGTGTCCTTTAGACAGTGCTATCCCACTATTGAGGAGTAGGTAGCACCGTCGTTGGAGTTTTCGGGTCAATTCGATTTAAGGGACATGTGATCACTAAAGCAATGTTAGGATGCTTTAGCGGTAACCCTAATGTCTTAGATCATTTTTTATCGAGGCAACCATTTCGAGGCGACTTTGATCTTTGGACAGGAGGGCGACCTCTAAAACATCCTATACTTAATGACCATATTTGAGGCAACCAAGTGAGATGTACCCTAAGAGTGGCATGTGCGAGTGTATTGTTTTTTTTTCCAGTTATATTATCTTTGTATTTTTAGGTGTTCTACCATTTGTTTTTAGGTCTTGTCATACAATCCTAATTAGCATACATCTAAGCAGTTAATATATTTACAGGAATTGAAAGTGCGGAAATTGTCAATCCTACGCTATTACAAGGCTTCGGGGAGGGGGATTATTTACATATCCAAAATTGGGGGAATAATAAGCAGTTACAATAAAATAAACGCGCGTGAATCTTAAAAATCCTAAGAATATAATCTTTTTGTTATTTTATTTTATTTTTTGGGATAATGCTAAATGTTCAATTAAGTCAAATTTAATTAATTAAAAAAAACTGATTAAAATTAACTCCAAAACATACTTAATATTTTTTGCATTTTTTGTTTATGAAAAGGATTGAATTTAAATAAATCCTAAGTCTACTGATTTTAAAATTGGAGAAAATAAGCTAAAATAATTAACTAAATTAAATCCTAATTCTAAGTTATTTATTTTTATGATTTTTATGTTGATTAAAAAAAAACTAAAAGAAATAAACAAAAACAAAGTACAAATGGGCCAGGCAGCAAATCAAGGAAAAAAATGATTCTGGAGGCCTGGGTCGAAAGAGGTGCAGGCTGTCTTTCGACCCAGTGAAGAGTCTTGATCGAAGGTGCATGAGGGTGTTCGATCTGGCTATGTCATCCTTTGATCTGGAAATCCTGGATCCAGTTCGAAGCTAAGCTGCTAAGTTTCGAAACTCTGAACAGGATCCTGAGAATATATTTTCTGCAAGAAACGAAACACATGTTAAAGGTCCAGGGGGATTTTACCCCCTGATTCGAATCTCCCCCTTATTCGCACCTGCTGAATCTGGGTCTGGGTTTGTTTTATCCTGGGATTCGAAGGAGAAACTCAGATTGTGCCCAAGCAATGGCACAATCTCATCTCTGCGCTGTAGCTTATATGTAGCACAGTAAATCATTCACAAACAACAGTAATAACATGAATATGCAATCAGAGATCAAAATGAGTTTGAGATTAGATTTTTTTTACCAAACAGAGGTGCTTTGATCTGTAGTTCTGAGGGTGGAGGTGTTCGCTGGGTGGCAGCTTTGGCTTGTGCAAGGATTGGGTATGGCTTCCTGGAGGTGCTGATGATTTTTTGGCAGCGTATCTCCAAGTTCTCCCTGTTTCTTTTCTCTATTTTTTCTGTATATTTTCGTTGTTGTTTTGCAACACTTTTGATCTCTTTATATAGAGGGGGTGGAGGGGACAGGAAGACAAAGGTTTAAATGACCTTGATTATGTGTTTGACAGCCATGAATGAGAATTTGTAACGTTGGCTAAACACATGGGATCTTGTCCCTTTTTGAATTTTGAATGACATGTAACTGGCCTTCGAATGCTCCCTTTAGAATGAGCTGATGGCCTCCTTCGAATGCTTTTCGAAAGCTTCTTCGAATGGACCCTTTGAATGCTTCTTCGAATGGACCTTTTTGGAATTCCAATCGAAGGACACTGTTATAATGCCAATCGAAGTACTTGTCCATAATGCCAATCGAAAGGCTCCTTCAGAATACCAATCGAAGGGTCTTTCAAAATGCCAATTGAAAGCCTTGACATAATGCCAATCGAAATGCTTGTCCATAATGCCAATCGAAGAGCTTGACAGAATGCCAAATCGAAAGGCTCCTTCAGAACACCAATCGAAGGGTCTTTCAGAATGCCAATCGAAATGTACTTAAAGCACCACTCAAAAATTTTCTTTTTCCTTAGGCAAGGGTTTGTGATCAACCATGCAGGGGGAATACTTTGGAAAACATGAGAGGGCAAATTTTGGGGTACAACAGCCACATGTTCACATTTTTCTTCCAGAGGCTTGAATTATAAACCCTAGAATCCACATCTTTACCCTTAGTGTTTGTTCTTTTGTACCTCCCTCTTAAAACCTCACACCAAAGAAATGTACCCCTAATCTTGAGATTCCACCCCAACTTTACAACATAAGCCTTATTCATGTTTTTGATATTACGAAGTCCCAACCCAACATACTTCTTAGGTTTACCTATATCACTCAACTTTTCTATACGCACATGCTTATCTACATCACTATCACCTTATATAAAGATCATCTTGATCTTATGAATCTCCTCCAAACAAGTCTTTGGAATCATGTTACTCATCATAGTATAAGTTGGCAAAGCTTATATTACTGATTTAGCCTATTTCCAATGAAATTGATGGTAAAACTTAATTTGATAATTTATCGAACAATTGGTGTGCACTTTTGATTTTCAGAATTTCTTTTGAATTTTGTTTATGCTAAAATCTCTTACAATCAAAGTGATTGTAAGAACAACAACAAAACAATTTAAACTTTCAAATAATATTTCTAATCCAATCAATTTACACAACAAGAGTAGAATAAATTGCTAACAAAATATAAAAGATATAATGCGTTATATATATATATATATATATATATATATATATATATATATATATATATATATATATATATATATATATATATATATATATATATATATATATATATATATATATATATATATATATATATATAGAGAGAGAGAGAGAGAGAGAGAGAGAGAGAGAGAGAGAGAGAGAGAGAGAGAGAGAGAGAGAGAGAGAGAGAGAGAGAGAGAGAGAGAGAGAGAGAGAGAGAGAGAGAGAGAGAGAGAGAGAGAGAGAGAGAGAGAACGACACGTGGATTTGTTTAGGAAGTTCACCAATCGTCCTTGTTATGGATAATCTCTCCCCAATTTCGTTCAAAATTCCCTTTGGCTTGATGGAGTTAGGTTAATCCCCCAACAAATCCAATTGATCCACCGTCTTGCGCTACTAAGTTGAAGGAAAACCGTCTTCAATGTTCACTCGGCTGAATCCAATTGCATACTTGTTGTCACCCAAGATTTACCCGATGATTCACCATCTCACGCTACTAGGCTAGCAAGAACCACCCCGTTCTTCAAGGTCTTCACTTGGTCGAATCCAATATTGACACAATCTTGTTAAAAACCCTTAAATCTCCACACGATCTTGAGGTAAAAACTATCGTGGATTTTTCGGATGAAACCCCCTTGATTCTCAACCCAATCTTAGGTTACAACCAATATAAATTGAACATTATCAACCGAGCCTAGATGGCACCCAAAAAATGAATGATTATGTGTATGTTGTTTATGTGTATGCATAGGGTCAAGGTTGAAGATGAAGAGCAATCAAGTAAGTGTTTATAGTTTTATCAAATTGAAAATGATGTATGTATGAGATATATATTGGTGTGAGACTTGGAGGCAAAAGAAAGACCTAGAAAAACAAAAGAAAAATTGATTTTTGAAGTTCGGTGTAGGATGTGTCGACACGTACATATGATGTGTAGATACATACGTGATAAAAACAGGAACATGTGTCGACCTATAACATGTCATGAGTCGACATAAACTTCCAGAGGTTTATAAGCTTAAAAACCACAACACATGAGTCGACAAGAAACACAAATGCGTAAATACATAGAGTAGTTCAAAGACATGTGTCGATCGAATAAGAGAATGAGTCAACATAAACTTCCAGAGATTTATTTTCTTAAAAACAATAGCACACGTGCCGATACGAAGCACGAATGTATCGACACACACATGAATTTTGTGCAAAATCTGATTTTTCCTTTATGAGACCAATGGATAACCAAACCAAGCTTATTCTATATGCTTCTAAAGGTTCCTAATAACTTCTAATGCAAGGGTGCACACAAATACTCAGAGATACCGTTTAATATACAGAAAAGCTAAATCAATTCCTAGTTTTGACATCATACAAAACATCTAAAAGAGAAATTCATCCACATACTCCCCCTTTTGATGATGGCAAAACCTAAGACTTTTGATGATGCTTTTCATGTCTTCAATAACAGCTCCCTCTGAATATGTGTATCCATCTTCTTCTTTCCTTATACTTCTCCCCCTTTGACAACATCAAAAAGAGAAAAAGCACACGATGAGAAGTATCAAAATTTAAACAAATACAAATATATCACACACAGGCATTTTGAAAAAGTAAGAGCACAAACATACATGTTCCCATACACAAGATGTTACACAATATTAATAATCATAAAACATGGTGTGATACGGTGGGAGAACTGACTTGAGTTTTGCATTTGTTTTCGCAAATGTTTCGGTTGAGAGTCGCCACCGACTTTTTATTTTATCCTAAGGAAAGGTTAAAAAGCACAACAAAAACCTTTGAGATGTTTGATTGGGATCGGGGAGTAGATTATAGAAAGGGAAGGTATTAGCACCCTTTCTATCCATGGTTATCCATGGGCTCTTAGTTACTTGCTTAGATCAACTTGCCTTGATTTTCAATTGTTTGAAATGGTGCTTTCAATTGTTTGAAATGGTGCTTTGTGTGTGTGTGTTTGAAAATGTTTTGAAAAGAGGCCAATGTGGTGGCAACCTTTGTAATGATCCATGTTGGGATGTATACAAAGGTGTATGTCTTTTAAAAAGTTTTCAATATTTTTGAAAGTTGTTTTGAAAGTGTGTTGTGATGTGTGTTTTGAAAAATAGGCAAGTGTTTTTGTTTTGCAAATTGGCATTTAACCAAGAGCTATCTACCCTAAATTTCTCAAAGATCATTGCTATGTTTTAACCCTTTTAACAATTTTGTTCCACCATTGTATTTGGTGGACAATCTTGTGTTAGGATGTGAGCGGGACAGGCGCGGGTCATCGTTTAGACCATGATTGCAATGGTGCCAAGTATCTTTGGGCAATTTTTCCTTTAAGGGACTTGATCATTTTTTAGGCAACTTTTGAAAGCGTCATCGAGGGACTATGATCATTTGATTGTTTTATTTTTTTGCCAAAGATACCTAACATGCAATATGGCCCATTATTGAAGGCAACAAGTGGATTACCCTAGGGGTGCAAGTGTGATTAGTGTTGTCCATTTTCATGCTTGTTTATCTTGATTTTAGGTCAAACTATTTGTTATTTTTGATTTGCATACAAAACCCTAATTCTAACATGGCATATTTAGAAAGCTTTTAAAGTGCGAAATTTAAAGGTCCTAATTTATTACAACACAATATATGGGATGGGGGGTACAAATGTTCAAAATGGGGATATTTTAGCAAGAAATTAAAACCTAAACTATTACATCCAAATTGAATTATACAAATTAATTAATTGCACGATAATAAAATAAAATAAAATAAATATGCAAGATGCAAAAATGATTTTTATATGTATGTAAAAAGTATTTTTTATGTGTCAAATAAACAAAAATAAAATGAATTAATTTTTGGTATTTTTATGTATTTAAGGCAAAACCCTAATTTTATAAATAAAAGGTATTTATTATATAATATATGCAATATTTATTAATTATGTACAAAAATAAATAAAAAAGAAAGTATATTGTCAAAAAATGATTTTTTAAAGTTAAATATTAATAAAAATAAAATGTATTATTTTTTATGTTTTTAACCTAAATAGACTAATAAATATATAAGTATCTATATTATTTATTAAATATATTAAATATATACAAAAATAAAATATTTAATATTTACAAAAAAAAGTATATTTTTTTATAAAATGTTTTCAAAGGTAAAATAAAATAAAAATCAGAAAATAAAAGTGTTTGTATTATTTTTAGTTATTTTGAATAAAAGTATATTTATGTTTATTTATGTACAAAACTAAATAAAGCCAAATAAATATCAAATAAAATGCAAAAAATGTGGGGAAAATAATTTTAATATTTTTTCATGCTTAACTAAAAATATAGAAACAAAATCAAAAGGAAAAAAATAAAAAATGACAAGTATATCTCAAAATGGGCCAGGGGGGTGCATGTGAAAAATGAAAGTGCAAAAAGGAAAAATATCTCAGGCCCAGCCCAAGAGAGGTTGTCTTCAACCTCCAGACAAAAAATGTCAAAAACGCGCGCCCTTCCCTCCTGGTTCAAACATCCTGATTCCTGGACTTTTAGCACAAACTTACAACATGAAAAATGTCAAGCATCAAGCCACGATTCCATACATACCAAGAACTTGATCTAACTCTCAGAAATGAGAGAGAATTTCTCCATCCCTAATTCTTAACCTAAGTTTTTGTCAATGTTCAGGTCTTAAATTCTCTCAGCATATGCAATATAAATGGAAAGTGAGGATATGTATAGCTTCAGGGACATGAGTAGAACATTTTTCATTCATAAACTTAAAGCTAACTCTTCCTAGATTGAGAGATAGAAGTCCATGAACTTACCTGTTCAGCTTGGATCGTGTCTGGCAATGGAGGCACTTTCAAGGCAAGGTGAGGATTGGTACAGCTTGCTTGAAGTCCAGGGATGTTATTCCAACCTTTAGCTTGCTTTAAAACCAAGTGAATCAAGCTATGGCAATCAACCTACAAAACAGAAAAAGTGAAAATGGTGAAGTTGGTTAGAGGTGTTACAGGTCGTGTCCAATGCTTGGGATAATTTGTATATATGGTATGGAATGTGTATGAACTGGTTTTAGCAAAAATGCACGAGTGGATTGAGTTATTGAAGTCCAACTGCAGAGGTGACTCTGTTTTTTGCAGTAGGAGGGTGTTTTGATGAATGGTGAGGTTTGGAAGGTGTTTTGGTCGTGCCTTAGCTCAGTGATATTGTTTGGGATGTGTCTAACAAGTTTGTCTAAGCTAGTTCTTGCAGCAATGAGAGTTGTTGTGAGTTAAGCAAGGTTTCTTCTAACTTAAGCAAGAAATGGAAAGTTGGTTTACAAGCTTCTCTAGGCCCCTCAAGTATGCTGCACACTTTAGTCTTGATCAGTGTGTTATGTCCCTGAACTTGTGCCAAAAGGATTTGCATTGTACTTCAAAGATTGCAATCTTGACATAAAGTTCCACTTTTCAAAAATGGATATATTGCTTTTTCCATTTATGGCTCAATCTTGTATGCAATGGTTAAACACACAAGATAAGGCTTAAACACAAAGGATTGACATTAAATTTATGAGTGTAAATGAGATTAGAGGCCTGTAATGTAGCTTGCATATGCTGAGTTTGAAAATGCACAAGTTATGAACATGCCTTTGGCCATGAATCAAAGTGACTTTTGCTCATATTGCCAAATTTGATTCTCCCTAACCACAAGGTTGTTTGATGAGTTCTTAGAAATTTTGGAAAGCTTGGAATGTGTACTACAATCCATATTTGTAATGCAAATTGAAATTCCAAGTGGAAGCATGTGAAAAGTGTCCATGAAGTTAGGAAAAAATCCTGCCTAGAATAGGTCAAAATTTTTCTAAGTTAAGAATGTTTTGCACCCTTGTTCCAAAAATCATAACTTGAGCTACAAGCTTCTTTTGAGGAAACTTTGTGAATCAAAGTTGTAGATTTTGCAATGGACTATAACTTTCATGTTTTGAGTTTTCCTTGAATCCAAATGTATCTTGATGAAAAAATGGGACAAAGTTAGGAAAAATTAGGGATTTTCATAACTTAGAAAAATTCTAAGTTATGAAAATTCTTCATTTTAAACCCTAATTTGCAATTTTTGATTTCTTGATGAACAAGTTTCATAATTTGGTATGTTTTGATGAAAAATGAATCTTGACACTTGATTTTGACCAAAAAGTCAAAGTTTGACTTTTCAGTATACAGTCAAATTTGGCTCACTTGACTGGAAAATTCATCTGTCAATCTTGTGCATTTGGGATCTTTTGAAATTGTTGAGCATGTCAAGACAATTACATGGGGTCCTTGAGTCCAAATGTGAGCTTGGTTTGCCATTGGTTAGGTCAAACAGTCAAAAATTGCCTTTGTGCAGTCAAAACCCTAAAAAGGACCATTTTGCCCTTTTGGTGATCTGATCAAATTTCTTGTGGAATTGTGATCCAAACTTGACCAAATGGTTCATAATGTTGATGTGGGTCAAAAATCATGAGGTTTGACTGTCAATTGACCACAGTTGACTTTTTCCCCAATACAGTTGATTTATAGGTCAACTGTCCAATTGACTGGGCAAAGATTGGAATCAAGGTTTGGAACTTGGTATGGGTAAACTTGGGAGTCCAACATGAAGCATGAAAGTTATCTTAGGCATTTTAGGTCAAAACATCTTTGTGCAAACTTCAAACCCTAATTTGGGTCAATAGTGCAAGGAGAAGTCTTGAGCAGAGGAAACCCTAACTGGATCTTGAGCTCCAAGGGTCTTGTGATGAGAAAATGTTGAGGAAATGGGAGGGAAAATTTTGGGGTACAACAGTTGCCCCTGTTCAATCTTCTTGAACCTGAAGAGTTAGATTGGCAAGTTTGCCTTTTGCGACTCGAGGGTAAAAGGAGATTGGACACTAGAGTGCCCGGAAATTTGCACTCGCATGGTAGAGTATCAGCAATGTGATGGCGGGAATGGGCTTATAGATGCCATTTAGAGATAGGATGGATAGGAGGACGGGCTTATAGATGCCATCTGGAGACATGACAGAACCTTGTCGGGAATGGGCTTATAGATGCCATTTGGAAGTGTTGATCGGGTAAGAGATTCCTTAGCGAGAACTTGCATACTTTGAGAAAGGAAGATGTTTCCTGGCCTGTTACAGGTGTTGATCTTCAGTCTCTTCATGCAGATATGCCCTGGCTGGATACAGGTATCGAATCTACAATTGGTTGTTCATAGATGTGCCCTGGCTGGATACAGGTATCGAATCTGGAATTGGTTGCTCACAGATGTGCCCTGGCTGGATACATGTATCGAATCTGGAATTGCAAAAGGTTGGTAGAGATAGCTTTCCTGGCTGGATACAGGTGTAGACCTCTGACCTGAGAATGAAAGATAATTTTCTGGCCTGTTACAGGGGTTGATCTTCAAACTCTTCATGCAGATATGCCTTGGCTAGATACAGGAATCGAATCCATAATCAAGTACTCACAGATATGCCCTGGCTAGATACAGGTATCGAATCTAGAATTGTGATAGTGGATAGTAATCATCTTTGGATTGACCTTTTCCTGAAAAGGCAAGACATTAGTCGTATGCAATGTCATGGTGCATGATGTCATGATGCTCAAAATGAGATAGTGTTGTATGCACTTTATCATGTATGTAAGCAGGATGTATGAAATGTGAAATGTCTATGAATGTATTTTCGTCTAGGAAAATAAATCCTTGACGACTGGCCGGGGAATCAAATCCTGGGCTGATGTTGAAGAGTAGAGTTCTTCGCTTCTGCTGGGGATGATGGTTGCAAAAATAAACCGGTAGGAGAAGATGATTCCGTCGGGGAATAAACTTGTTGGAGAGGTCACTCTGAGGGGAATTACTCTGTGGGAAGAGATACTTTCGCTGAGGTTTTGATGAGAGCTCCGCTGGGGATTTCAACGATAGACTCCGCCGGGGATTTCGATGATAAACTCCGCTGGGGATTCTGCTGATGATTTATGTTGGGGAACTTTGATGAACTCCGCTGGGGATTTCAACGATAAACTCCGCTGGGGATTCTGCTGATAATTTTTGTTGGGGAACTTTGATGAACTCCGCTGGGGATAGGAAGAACTTCGCTGAGGACGATCTTTCCGTGGTAACTGGCTGAGGATAAACCAGTTATATCCTGGTAGGGAAATAACCTTTGAATAAAGTCGGGGAGAGATGTATGTACTCTACAGGGGATAAGCTTCCAGAATCTACTGGGGATAAGCTTCAAGACCTGCTGGGGATATGGATTCCACTCTCCTGGGGAAACTTTTCAGACTGTACTGGGGTGTTGGTATTCCGCCGGGGAACAATCTCATATTAAGACTGCCGGGGATGCTTGCTGAGGAATGTCTATACTCCACTGGGGAATGTTGAGATCTTTTGGGGATACCTAACTTCCTTTAGGCTGGTCGTAGACTAACTCTGCTTGAGGAGAGTATTACTGACTTGCTAGGGGAATATTGTGCCTTTTCAGGGTTGATAGGAAACCAACTCTACTTGGAGAAAGTATTGCTGAATCTTGCCTTACTCTGTGGGGAGTTAAGGTGACTTGGTTACGTTCTTCAGCCGAACCTACCTTGGTACCTTGGTGGTCAGAGCAACTAGACTGCTTGGACAATTCTAAATTGCCCCTGTTTCTGATGTCATCTGTAATTAGTCTTTTGTTTCGCACGCAATTATTCACGATTAGCAATTAATGTCAAATGCATATATCAAAATAAACATTGGACGTTCTTCGCGTAACCAAAACAAAAAAGAAAAAACAATGGATAATTTGTCTGAAAAATTGAACTTGTATTGATTTTGAAATTTGCCTGTAAATAGGCGTTTTTGTACAAGAGGCTGACGTCCTAGTAAGAGAACGCCGCCGAGCAAAATAGAGTTTTATACAATTTTGTGAAAAGAAACAAAACAACTATGTGTAAAATAATCCCACGGAGTTCCAACTCTGCTATTGCCTTTATGTCTTCAAGCGTCTCATCACTTTGCTGCTTAGTTGAAGATGAAGCTGATTGATCGATGCCGTCTGAACCTGATAGTTGATGCCGAATTCTGGATGCAAGGTGATCCAATGAGACATAGTATTATGCTTTATCCCTAACTTTTGCCGGGACCGCCCTTTCGGGTTTTCAGTCCACCGGGATACCCATTTTTGCCCAAGCCGCCTTTTCAGGTTTTCGACTTGCCGGGTGTACAGATTTTTTCATTTCATCCCTCATTTTTGCCCGAACCCTTTTGGTTCTCCGGGAAGCCCTTATTTTTTGCCTAGGTGTGTCAACCTAGCGGGTCTTTAATTCATGCGTAGTATCTTTTTACTATGTCTGCATTGGCGGGGTGAGGAAGGTCGTCACCATCCATAGTGGTTAGAATCATAGCTCCTCCTGAGAAGATATGTTTAACCACAAATGGCCCTTCGTACGTAGGGGTCCATTTGCCCCTGGGATCACTTTGAGGAAGAATGATGCGCTTGATTACCAGGTCCCCAACTTGATATTCTTGTCGTCTGACTTTCTTGTTAAATGCCCTGATCATCCGTTTTCGGTACGTCTGACCATGACAAATAGCAGTGAGTCTCTTTTCGTCAATTAGGTTTAACTGATCAAGCCGAGTCTGGATCCAGTCATCTTCGCTCAAGTCTGCATCCTTCATTATCCGGAGAGAGGGTATCTGGACTTCAATAGGCAAGACTGCCTCTATGCCATAGACCAAGGAAAAGGGAGTTGCCCCTGTTGACGTCCGTGCCGAGGTACGGTACCCATGAAGAGCGAACGTTAACATCTCGTGCCAATCTTTGTAGGTCACTGTCATCTTCTGCACAATCTTCTTGATGTTCTTATTCGCTGCTTCTACAGCCCCATTCATCTTCGGCCGGTAAGGAGAAGAATTGTGGTGCTGTATCTTGAATTGCTCGCAGAGCTCAGTGATCATCTTGTTGTTAAGATTGGTACCATTATCCGTAATGATCCTCTCAGGTACACTGTATCGACAGATCAGGTTATGCCGAATGAACCGTGCCACGACGCTCTTGGTTACGGTAGCATAGGAGGCTGCCTCAACCCATTTTGTGAAGTAATCAATTGCTACCAAGATGAAGCGGTGCCCGTTGGATGCCGTCGGTCGGATCTCGCCGATCATATCAATGCCCCACATTGCAAATGGCCAAGGTGTTATCAAGACGTTTAGAGGAACCAGAGGAATGTGCACCTTGTCAGCATAGATCTGACATTTATGACAAGTTCGAGAATGCTGGTAACAGTCGGCTTCCATTGTGGACCAGAAATATCCCGCCCGAAGTATTTTCTTTGCCATGGTATGTCCACTGGAATGTGTTCCGAATGTACCTTCATGTAGTTCTGCCATGATCTTCTCTGCTTCAGTCTTATCCACACAACGCAGTAAAGTTGAATCATGGTTTCACTTGTAGAGAATGATGTTGCTGAGGAAGAATTTTGCCGCAAACCTTCTCAGGAACTTCTTGTCATTAAAAGATGCGCCTTCGGGGTATTCTTGAGCTTCCAAGTACCTCTTCACCTCATGATACCAGGGTTTATATGTTACCTCTTCGGTCTCAAGATCACAGCAATATGCAGGTTCGTCTAATTTCTAGATAATGATCTGGGGCGCCTCGTTGTCCCATTTGACTTTGAACATAGAAGACATTGTAGCCAACGCGTCTGCGAACTGATTCTCCTCTCTTGGGAAGTGTTCAAAAGTTATCTCCTCGAAGTGGGGAAGCAATGTCAGCACATACTCCTTGTAAGGAATAAGATTTGGGTGTTTCGTATCCCACTCGCCTTTGACCTGATTGATCACGAGAGCGGAATCTTCGAAGACACTCAGAAACTTGATCCTTAAGTCAATTTCAGCTTGAAGACCCATGATACATGCCTCATACTCCGCCATGTTGTTGGTGCAGTTGAAACATAACCGGGTGGTGAGTGGAGTATGAGTGCCTTTAGGGGATATGGTCACAGCGCCGATTCCATTACCCAAAGCGTTCGAGGCTCCGTCAAAGTTCATAGACCATCGGGATCCTTCCTCAGGTCCTTCATCCGGTCCAGGTACTTCACAATCAGTCACTACCATGATATCCTTGTCTGGAAATTCAAAGTTCAACGATTGGTAATCATCCACTGGTTGGTGTGCCAAATGGTCTGCTAATACACTTCCCTTGATTGCTTTTTGAGTCGTGTACTGGATGTCATATTCTGTCAAGATCATTTGCCATCTTGCTATTCTTCCGGACAGAGCAGGCTTTTCGAATATGTACTTGATTGGATCCATTTTTGAAATCAACAGAGTAGTGTGAGTCAACATATACTGTCTCAGCCGGCGAGCAGCCCATACCAGAGCGCATCAAGTTTTCTCGAGCAGTGAGTACCGAGTCTCACAGTCGGTAAACTTTTTACTCAGGTAATAAATGGCGTGTTCTTTTCGGCCAAACTCGTCATGCTGCCCCAGCACACACCCCATTGAGTTGTCAAGTACCGTCAAGTATAAGATTAGAGGTCTCCCTTCAACCGGCGGCATAAGAATGGGTGGTTCTTGGAGATACTCTTTGATTTTTTCGAAAGCAGCCTGACATTCATCATTCCAACGTACTACTTGATCTTTCTTCAGTAGCTTGAAGATCGGTTCGCAGGTAGCAGTTAGATGTGAGATGAATCGGGCAATGTAGTTCAGTCGTCCTAGAAAGCCTCTGACTTCTTTCTCTGTCTTGGGAGTTGGCATCTCTTGTATGGCTTTCACCTTGGCAGGGTCCACTTGAATACCTTTGTCGCTCACAATGAAGCCTAGCAATTTTCCAGATCTTACCCCAAAGGTGCACTTGTTTGGATTCAACCTCAGCTTGTACAACTCCAGACGGTCAAACAGCTTCCGTAGGTGGTCAAGGTGTTCCTCCTCAGTTTGGGACCTTGCAATCATATCATCGACATATACTTCTATATCGTGATGGATCATATCATGAAATAAAGCAAACATGGCACGTTGGTAGGTTGCCCCAGCATTTTTCAACCCAAAAGGCATGACCTTGTAGCAAAAGGTGCCCCACTGAGTGACAAAAGTGGTCTTCTCCATATCTTCAGGAGCCATCTTGATCTGATTGTAACCGGAGAAACCGTCCATGAAGGAGAAAACTTTATGCTGAGCAGTATTGTCAACCAGTACGTCGATATGAGGCAGGGGGAAATCATCCTTGGGGTTGTCCCTGTTCAAATCCCTGTAATCAACACACATCCGAACCTTACCATCCTTTTTCGGCACTGGAACCACGTTGGCAATCCACTGAGGGTAAGAAGTCACTGCTAGAAATCCGGCATCAAATTGTTTCATAACCTCGGCTTTGATTTTCTCGGACATCTCTGGACGCATACAGCGGACCTTCTGTTTTACCGGAGGGCAATCTTCCTTGGTAGGTAGGTGATGAACCACAATGTCGGTATCCAAACCAGGCATGTCTTCGTAAGCCCAAGCAAAGATTTCCATGTAGTCATGCAGCATCTGAATCAACCGTTGCTTCACACTGAGCTCTAAATTGGCACCAATCTTGACTTCCTTTCTGTCTGTCTCAGTACCCAGATTTACCGTTTCCACTGGCTCTTCATGTGGCTGAATGGCCCTCTCTTCCTGGAGTAGTAGTCTTGCAAGTTCACCAGGCACTTCGCAATCATCTTCACCTTCGTCTTCGGCTAAGTTGATCGGATTTTCGAAGTCATAACTGGCAGTAGCAGAGTCGTTACCAGTGAGATCCAGAGTGGATTGGAACCTGTATAAGTGAGTGTGTGTAAATATAGATATTTTGCAATATATAATAAAGAAAGAAAAGGGGCGCAAGATTTTGAAATGCAACAAACGTCCAATGTTTTGATTAATGATATATGAAAATGTCATACAAAAGCCCTCACAAATGTAGCCACGGTGCCCCGGGTAGGACACCGAGCCATAAAAGTTTCAACATATTGTTTGTTACAAATTGAAAACAAAAGAGTTCATTACTGAGTGATAAAAGTAATAGGTGTGAAGTCTTTGGCAGTCCAGTTGCTTGGTCCACTGTCGGTTATTGGGTAGATCCAGCTGTCAAATTCTGATTCCTCCATGCCGTCTTCAATAGCATTCACTCCTGGGTTGGTGATAAACACATGAGGTCTTCCAATCCTCGCTTTGCGAACAGCCCTCTGAGCCTCTGCAGTGAAGTCCAAACCAAACTTGTCAGTCTTTGGAGTGAAGTCAGGAAGTCGGCCCCAGTTTACGCACTCGCCCTTCTCAATCACAGCTCGGGCATACTTTAAGGAAGCCATCTTCAAAGGAGGGTCTTTAATCATAGTTTCAGCTGATGCCAACGTCTGAGGCACCTCTTCAAAGTGTTGGAAGGGGGTTTCAATGAATTCCCCATCCATTTCTATGTATCGGAACGAGTTTAAGTGGATGACCATATACTCTTCTTCCCCTTGCACTGTCACAATCTTTCCTCTAACCGGGTACTTAAGCTTCTGATGTAGTGTGGAGGTCACCGCTCCAGCCTTGTGGATCCATGGACGAACCAGCAAACAAGAGTAGGATGGACGGATGTCCATCACATAGAAAGTGGAATCAAAAACTTGAGAGCCAACCCTGATTGGAATGTCAACTTCACCATGTACCATCCTTTTCGAACCGTCAAAGGCTCGGACAACAATGTTACTAGGCTTGAGCTCCAAACCCTCACAATCTAACCTGTCTAAGGCTTTCTTGGGCAATACATTCAATGAAGAACCGGTGTCCACCAACACATGGGCAAGAGTAGTGCCCATGCATTCAATGGAGACATGCAGGGCGTCATTATGGTTCTTTCCTTTGGCGGTCAGATCAGCGTCAGAGAAGCCCAAACCATTATCGGCAGTCAAGTTGGCCATACAATCAGTAAATTGATCAGCAGATGTTTCTTGTGGCACATGGGCCGTCTTCAGGAAGGAGATCAAGGCCTTGGCATGGGCCTCTGAACACAACAATAGTGATAGCATAGAAATCTTTGATGGGGTGTGCCCCAACTGCTCAATAACATTGAAATCACTTTTCTTGATAATCTTGAGGATCTCCTCCATCTCTTGCTGGGAGGCTTCAACAGTGGTTGTCTTTGGCGCCTCCGTCAGGGCAGGCAAATCAGTAGCAATCCCTCTGCCTCGAGCGTCAGATGGCTCGGCAACAGGGGTAGAAACAGGAACTTGATTAGGAAGTGGAACATGCACACTTGCGGGTGTGATGATAAGAGGTTTCTGAATAGCCGGTGGTGCGATATCTGGCGAGAACAGCCTACCACTGCGAGTAATTTTGGCAGGCCCGGTGATGTTGCTGACACCGGTACTTGTATCAAACTCTTGCTTTACTCCAAGAACATAAACATCTGCCCCATAGTGCCATGGGACAACTTTGTCGGATGTATAAGGGAGAGGCCCCGGAACTGTGATGATGATAGGAGCAATCTTCTGAGTGGACATGATTTTGACAGGCTTCTTTGAGGGAGCCTTAGGAGGTTTGTTGAAAATAGTAACGATAGAAACTTCTTCAGTAGGGACAGCAAGAACAACAATCTTCTCGAACAAGATTTCCTTATTATCCATCAGGCTTTGGATACCTGATTTCAGCAAAGGACAACCAAAAGGCGAAACAGCACATAGAAGGCAATCTTCACCACATCCCGGAAATAAACCGGCTAACAACAGATTCCTTTTAACGGTCGATAACGGAGTAACAACCTCTTCCACGGAGGCTACATATCGGTCTTCCACAACATTTACTCCATGCTAGGGCATGGGAGCAGTCACAACATTGGGCCTTTCAGGCGCCTCAAACTGTATTTCCTTAGCATCAATAAGGTCTTGAGCCTTATTCCTCAGAGCCCAGCAATCGTCCGTAGTATGCCCGGGGCTATCAGAGTGATAAGCGCAACGGGCGTTGGGGTTGTACTTTGGAGAAGCTGTGTTCACTACTTTCGGAGCTTCTTTGACAGTTACCAGATTGGTTGACAGTAGTTGCAGCAAAATCTGAGACAGGGTCATACTGAGCCGAGTGTATTGCCTTTTTGGTCTCTCACCCCTTTATTGATTATACTGCTGGGGAGCGGCAGCAGGCTTTGAAATTACCAATGCATTGACTGCTTGGCGGTGTTTCGGCTTAACTTGTCTTCTGAGACCATAAACAACACTAGCTTCCTTCTTGAAAGGCTTCTTCTAAGTACTCGCAACGACACCTTTCTGTAACTTCCCCGACTTGATACCAACTTCTATCCTCTCACCAGTCAAGATCAAATCTGTAAACCCAGCAGAAGAATTACCAATCAGATGATTGAAGAACGGACCGGACAGGGTCCCTAGGAACATGTCAACAAGTTCACGGTCAGTTAGCGGTGGATGCACCCTGCCAGCCAGGTCTCTCCATTTTTGCGCATACTCCTTGAATCCTTCGCCTGTTCCCAGTGACATACCCTGAAGTTGGGTACGCGTGGGAGCAAGGTCAGAATTGTACTGATATTGTTTATAAAAGGCAGTAGCCAAGTCCTCCCAGTTTCGGATACTGGCTCCATCCAGCTGATAGAACCACTCGAGTTGAGCCCCAGAAAGGCTATCCTGAAAGAAATGGATCCAAAGGTTCTTGTCTGCAGTGTAAGGTTGGATTTTCCTTACATATAGATCAAAATCGTATGATCTGATCAAAATTCTTGAGGAATTATGGTCCAAACTTGATCAAATGACATATATGATTTCATAATATTGATATGGATCAAAAATCATGAAGTTTGACTGTAAATTGACCACAATTGACTTTTCCCCAATATAGTTGATTTTTAAGTCAACTGATCAATTGACTGAGCAAAAATTTGATCCAAGACTTGAAATTTGACATGAACAATCTTGAGGGTCCAAAATGATCCATGAAAGTCATATGAGGCATTAAAAGTTCAATTATCCTTATGCAATCTCAAACCCTAATTTTCAGTCATCAGTGCTTAAGGAGGTGTCTTGAGCTGATCAGCCCTAGTGCAGTCTTGAACCAAGGGAGATCTTGTGAGAGATTACTTGATAAATGAGAGGGAAAATTTTAGGGTACAACAATGTCGTTCCAACCACATCGGCCCAAAAGTATTTTGGTATAGAACTCTCATTGAGAATTGTTCTTACCAACTCCCCCAAAACACGATTTTTCCGCTCCATAACACCATTTTGTTTTTGGAGTTCTAGGAGCTGAAAAGTTATGCTCAAAGCCATGTTTATCACAATATTCATCAAAGAGGTGGTTTTTAAATTCACCTTCATGACCGCTTCTTATTGCAACTATTTTCAAATTTAGTTTGTTTTGGGATAACCTAGTAAAATGTATGAAAGCTACAAAGGTTTCATCTTTGCTTGTTAAGAAAATAGTCCAACAAAATCTCGAGTAATCGTCAACTATAACAAAACCATAATAATTTTCACCTAAGCTCTTGGTCCGTGAAGGTCCAAAGAGCTCCAAGTGGAGAAGCTCAAGTGGTCTCTATGTTGAAACAATATTTTTAGATTAAAATGAGACCCTTGCTTGCTTACCTATTTGGCATGTATCACATAAATGGTATTTTGAGACTACTTTATTTATCAAGTCAAAGTTAACATGAGCTAAGCACATATGCCATATCAATGGATCTTCATTCACGGTGACAAGACATTTAGCATCAGTCATGGATACATCATGCAAGTTAAGAATATAAATATTGTTTACCCTCACGCCGCTAAACATACAATTTTTATTTTCATTATATTCAATCATTATAAAGTACACTACTTTTTGGAAAAACAATTTTTACCTATACTACTTTTTCCTAGTATGGTACCTTTTGTGTTGTCTCCATAAGACACAAAACCTTTCTTCTTCTTCACAAAGTAGGAGAATAGGGTAATGTCTCTGATCAATAGTCTTGAGCATCCTCTATCGAGAATTCATCTTTTCTCCATGGAGTCAAGGCACACAACCTACAAGATCAAATAAAGGTGATATGTACCTAATTTTTATTGGGTCCTTGAGAGTGAGTGAAATCATGGTTGCATTTGGGCAGCCATTAAAATGCTCCTTTAGGAACTAAAAGGATCCTAAATTTACTATTTTCAATAGTGTGTCCTTTCTTGAAAAAATAGAAACAAGTCAAATTATGAGGTGATTTACTTTTTATCTTGATATTATTTGCACTTAAACTTCCCTTTTTATAGGATTCATTTATACTCTTTTTGAACTTAGGAATACTATTAGCAAAAGAAACTTTTAGTTGTGATGCCTTGTCTGTTTTAGCTTTGAGAGTGCTAGCCTCTTTTTGCCAATTTTGAAATCTTCACAACCGAACCCCAAGGGTTCATCATCCTCCTTCTTGACTTTTTCAAAATATAACATGGATTGCTTTAGAGCCTCCATTTTATTTTCGGTACTCAAAACTTTAGCTTCGAATTTTGAGAAATCATTTGTTGTGAAGCTAACTTTTTGAAGGCTACTATAGCATCTCTTTGTAGCATGTCAAAAGCAATTTATAATTTGGAATAAGATAATTTATCAACATTATCGTATTTAGAATGACTTACATTCTTTTTCTTTTTGTGTCATTGATTTACGAAAAGGCACATGTTTTCTTCTACCTCATTATCGCTTGAGCTCTTACAACTTGAGGAATAACCATCACTCTCCCAAGTCATATAAGCTATTATAGACTTTCTATACTTTATGTGATTACCCCTTTCCTTGCCTTTATAAATAGATGGGCACTCCCGCCTATAATGACCCAATTTTCTACAATTATAGCATATGTCTCTTGATTTCCCTTTGTTATTGTTTTCTTCTTTTGAGGAAGAGGATTGTTTTATGAACTTGATAAGATTCTTATTGGAATGTGTGATACGGTGGGAGAACTGACTTGAGGTTTTGAGTTTGTGTTCGCAAATGTTTCGATTTAGCAAGAGTCGCCACCGACTTTTTATTTTATCCAAATGAAAGGTCAAAAAGCACAGGAAAGACCTTTGAGATGTTTTCTTGGGTTCGAGGGGTAGATTATGAAAAGGAAAGGTGCAAGCACCCTTTTCATTCATGGTTTTCCATGGGCTCTTAGTTACTTGTTTAGATCACTTGCTTTTTCTTTTCAATTGTTTGAAATGGTGCTTTGTGTGTGGTTTTGAAAATGTTTTGAAAAGAGGCCTTGTCTAGGTAACCTTTGTAACAATTCTTGTTTGAATGTTTTACAAAGGTGTTTGTCTTTTGAAAAGATGTTTCAATGTTTTGAAAGTTTGATTTGGGAAATGTTTTGAAATTGTGTTGTGATGTGTTTTCGAAAATAGCAAGGATGTTTGCAAGTTTGATCAAGTAACTAAGAGTTGTCTACTCTACTTACCCAAAAGTCTTTCCTACACATTTTTAACCCTTTTTGACAGTATTGTTTTACCATTGCATTTGGTAAACAACCTTGTATTTGGATGTTAAACGGGACGGACGTGAGTCATCGCGTACAATCATTGAAAGCAACTTGTGAGACGCTCTAGCAATTTTGTAAGGGACGAGATCGTTTTATCGAAGGCAACATCGAGGGTCATCGAGGGACTACGATCTTTATTTATCGAAGGGTCGTTTGCTAGAGTGTCTCATATTCGAGGGACATGATTGTATTTCTGAGGCAACAAGCGAAGTTACCCTAGAGGTGCACGTGTGAGAAGTGTGTCGATTTCCAGTTATTTGTTCTTGGATTAGGTCATCTAGCGATTGATTTTTAAATCTTGCCATACACGCCTAATTACTACACAGTATATTGAAAGCGATAAATTATGGGAATTAAAAGTCTAAGTTATTACAAAAGTATCCGGGAATGGGGGTACAATTATTACAAATGGGGATGAGTCACATAACAAATAACGATGTCCAAATATTACAACCAAATCGAATTGTCGTGTGTTTCAATATAAAGCTATAACAAATAAAGAAATCAATAAAGTATGAAATGCATGTATTTACTTGAAAATAAATAAATAAAATCTATTCCAAAAAAGAAAGATTAAATATTTTATTATTATTATTCTTCTATGTATTTTTATTAAATAATTAAAAAAAGTTTAAAGAAAGCAAACTAATTAAATTAATTTAAAAGTTTTTTTTTGGTATTTTCATTATGTGTAAGAAAAATAATAAAAATAAAATGATTAAAATAAAACTAATTGAGAAAATCAAATTTATTTTACAAAATAAAGTTTTAATATATTATTAGTATATTTTTAACAAAAGAAATAAAAAAGATAAATTAAGAAAAAGAAAATTAACTAAACTAATTCTTTTGGTATTTTCTTAAATGTAACAAATTAGCAAAGATAAATTAAAAAGAAAATTAATTTCAAGATTAATTTAGTTTGATAAAAAAAATATTGATTTTTTTTATGAAAATGTTAACAAAAAGAAGTAAATAAAAAAAGGTAAGAATGGGCTTTAGGGTATTGATGTTGGGCCCAAATGAAATAAAAAAAAGTGAGGTCAGAACTGAGGGGGCGGGGGGGCGCTAGCGTTTATGTGTATGGGCTTAGGATTCGTGGCCAGAATGGGCCCAATGCCTTAAGTTAAATTTTATTGTTTGATTAGGTTTACCGGAACAATTAGGGTTTGTGCCTTGCGCTCACAGCTGCGCCACTGTCTCTCTCGTTTCTCTCTTCATCTCTCTCTCGCTCAACGCCTCTCTGATCTTCCCTTCGCCTACGGTTGCCGGAGCACTCTCTCCTTCTCTCACCTCCTCCTAACGATCAATGGCTTTGCTTAAACGGTATGGTTCAGTTTTTTTTTATTTAACAATTTCGTTGATTCACATGATTTGTTCATGTTTAGTTGCTTAACCTATTGTGTTACATGTCTAAGATGCAGTAAAGGGTTTGAGGAGAAGCATACCTTGGGATCTTTTTTCCGGAAAATGGAGGGGAAAGAGGTTTGAGCTGGGTGTCCCTTGGCGGCCGGAAGCGGGAGAAATGATGATGGCGAGGCGCGCTTTTTGGTAACTTCTTTCCTTTGATGATGATACTGCTTCTGAAACTCTGTTATTGTTGTTGGTTGATGATGAAGATCGTTTCTGAAAATTTATTGATGATTATTGCTTCTCTTCTCTCTCTGAACTTGAATGATGATAGTGATGCTGACTTCGTTATTTCTTTCCTCTCTCTTGCACTTGAATGATGATGCTTGCTGCTTTTTGAAACTCTGTTTTGTAAGTTGTTGATGATGATTGTTGATGCTGTGTCTGAAACTTTGTTGGTATGTTTAGATTTGTTGATGATGATTGTTTCTGAAACCTTGTTGGTATGTAAGTTGTTCTTCTGATTTGAACTTGTTGGTGATGTTTAAGCTGAGACTTTGTTTCGTTGGTTTAGATCGTATGCTAGATTGAGAACGATTGTTGGTTTGAGTTACTGAAGGTTGTTGATTGCTATGGATTCCTGGTTTCTTTGATGTGAACTTGTTGGAGTTTTGGAAATTGTTATTGACAGTTTGCCAGTTTTTGTGGCTTGTTTGGCAGTTTGAGTTGTGTTGGTGCAGGCTGTAGGGTGTTTTTATTTGACAGTCAGTTACAGGTTTTGGAAACTGCAATTGGTGTTGAAATGTTATGCAGGTTTTGGTTCTGCAATGTTTATGCAGGCTGTTAGACTGTTTGTTTGATAACAGGTTTTGTGTTTTTTTGTAATGGTTATGCAGGCTGCTGGACTGTTTGTTTGATAACAGGTTTTTTGTGATGTTTTGCAGTTTCAGGCTTGTTTGAAGCTGTTAGGCAGTGCTTTGGTATGCTTGAACTGCTATGCAGGTTGTGTGATTTTTGTGGCTTGGCTCTTGTTACAGGACTTGGAAGCTGAGGCACAAGTTTTTGAAAACTAGCCCTTTTTCTTTGTGGTTTAAACTTGCTATGCAGTTTATGTGTATTTTTTCTTCTGTTGTTGGAATCTCCCTCTTCTTACAGTTTTGATGGTATTATATCTTTTTGACTTGTGACAGATTAGCCTTGGTAGCAAAACTGTACCATTCCAATAAGATAGGTGATATATTTTCTCTCTCTCCTCTCTCAATGATAAAGCAGTTTGCTTTTCTACTTTTTCTGAAAAGTTTGCCCCAATTTTCTGGAAAATAATCATAGGCTATGAAACAAGCCTTTTGCTTGTTATTTGGTTTACCCTCTGCATTCTCTTTCTGCCTGTTGTGTTGTACTTGTCATGCTACATTGTACTTGTCATGCTGCATTGTTTAGTTTGCATTCAGTTTGGTTTGCTTTGCAATACTTGCATCCAGTTTGGTTGCTTTGTTTAGCTTGCATCCAGTTTGGTTTGCTTTGCTTGTGCTGTTTGGGCAGCATGCTGCAGTTTGGCTGTTATATTTTCACTTTTGCTTGTTACATTTGCGCGCCTGCTTGTAATTTGCTCGTTTGGCCTATGTTTTCAGTTTGCCTTGTTGCATTGCATTTGAATAATTTTGCTTTTGCATTCTTCAGCTTGCATTTTTTATTTTTTCTTTGTGAACCAAGAAGAGAAATCTTCTTGTGATTTGCAAAGAGGAAAATAAAAACGTGGTGAAAAATAGCCCTCTGATTCCAAACGGAAAACTTTAATGATGAAAATTTTCTTTCTTTTTGTTTTTGAAAATTCTATTCATGTTCAATTAACTGTACTAATCCCTTTTCTGTCTTTCTTTCTCATGAGCGCAAGTTGGGTGGTGACAAAGCAGAGGAAGCAGGAGACTTTGTGGCGAGCATGGTAGCAATGAAAACTTAGGCTTAGATTTGTAATCTAGAGAGATTTTCCATTAGTTGTAATAATTTATTTTTTAATAACTATAAGTTGTAAAAACCTAAAGCATATGAATAATAAATTATTTTATGTAACAACATTTGAAATAAATGAAGAAATTTTTTTACGAGATAATCTGATATCCAATAAAAGTCCATTACTGTTAGCAACCTGTAATTATTTCTTTGCATCTTCACTTAATCCTTTGAGATTCTCTGATCGAAATAATTGAAACTGCATTCCAATAATTCCAATACAGATAACTTAAACTTTAAGTAATCCAACAACTCTGTAATCTCGTAACCTTGCAACAGTATTCCAATCAAAATACGCACTGTGTATTCTAATAAACAAGCAAACGTTTCATTCCATTGACAAGCAAATGTCTTAACAGACGCACGTTATCTGGTTAACCTGGATCAGACAAAACCTGAATGTTCCAAATGACAGTCTCAACTCCCATTTCTTGTCCCAGATAAACAGGTCTTGAGAACAACCAGTAATCTTTCAGTAAGCTTAAAAAGCGTGAAAACAAGTGACAATTAATTGAATTTCTGAGAATTCAGTTTCTTCTGAGAAATGTGAGAGAAAAACCCTAATTCTTGATCTACTGCCAAAGAAAAATTTGTCTGATCGATTCCTGAGCCAATCTTGAAAATCTGAGAAAAAACCCTAGGGTTGTGATTTCTTTGTGAAAAATTGGAGGGCAAATTTTGGGGTACAACATAATGCTTTACTCTATTCTTTTAAATATACCTATTGTATCTTCTTGCAAATAATCCCATATCTTCATCATTCAAATCATCCTTATCACTTTCATCACTCTCAGTTTGCTCAAATGTTGAGGACTTTGAGCTAGAAGCCTTTAAAGCAATGAACTTCTTTTCTGTTTCCTTACCTTTGTCTTTTTCTTTCTTTAGATTTTTATCATGATTTTTCTCAAACTTTTCTAAGCAATTGAGTTCTTGCTGATGTTCTTCAAGCTTAACAAAAAAATGTAGTGAGGTAAAGTGTAGCAAGATTGTTGGCTTCCTTGGTCGCTGTGACTTTTGGTTGCCAATTACTAGTAAGACATATAAAAAATTTGTTAGTAGCAATTTTATTAGGAACCGGTTTCCAAAGTGTATTCAAATGATTAATGACATGAGAAAATCTCTTTTGCGTATCCGCAATGGTTCCACCATGTTTTATGCGAAAGAGCTCGAACTCTTGATTCAATATATTAACTTTAGCTTGTTTAACTTCATTGGTTCCCTAATGCGCAACTTCCAATGTGTTCCATATAGCTCTTGCAGTCACACAATGAGAGAACGATAAAACTCATCCAATCTAAGAGAGGACATGAGAATGTTTTGTGCCTTCCAATCATAACTCTATAATTCTTTTTCATCTTTACTCCACCGTGCTCCCGGTTTGGATACGGTGACACCATCAACGACCTCAGTAATTACGTTAGGATTTTTTTCAATTACATCCCATACACCCTTATTATAAGAATTGATATGAATGTGCATACAAGTCTTCCAATAACCATAATTTTCATTCGTGAATACGTGAGCTCTATTATACTCCCCTTTAGGTGCGTTTTCCATTTTCTAAAAAGTGAATTGGAAGCACACAGAATGAACCAGACTATTGATGCCACTTTTTAGACGGAGAAAACTTATCTAGAGGAGGTGAATAGATATCCAATTCAAAATTGAATTTTAAAACAGCTTTAAAACATGTTAAAATAATGGTTAGCTAACTTCTCTAACTAACTTCCAACCTTCTAACTGCATTCTAAACATCTCATATTCTTGTTATAGAGTGTTAAGTTTTGATTTTTTTACTTCAATTATACCTTCATGAGTCACTCCCAAAGTATTCCAAATCTCTTTTGTTGTTTTACAATGAGATACACGAAAGAATTCATCCATACATAGGGCTGATTGAAGAATTGTTTTTGCCTTTTTGTCAAATTGCACTTTTTTTTGTCATCTTCATTACAAGAGCCTTTTACTTTTTCTTGCTCTATATTATTGATGACCATCTTAGGAATGTATAGACCATTTTTAACAACTCTCTATATTTCTTCTCATTGTGATTCTAGGTACACTTGCTTGCAAATTTTCCAGAAGTCACAATATTTACCGATTAAACATTGAGGTTTATTGTTATTGCCACCATCTCTACAAACATGATTATCGAAAGTCATCTTTACCAATTCGAGGAGCAACTTACCTTAACCTACTCTAATTCCAAATGTAAGTATGAGAGTGAAGATAGAGAAAAACACAAGAAAGGGGATTTGAATTGAGTTTTTAAAATCTTTTACAAAATTGTTTTGGTTACTCAACACACAATTGAATAATAAGTACAATGAAAGCTAAATAGAGCACAATTATTTTTATGCAAGTTCACCTTAAGAATAAGATTACGTCTTGTCCACCTGCCAAGCTGATTTGACCTTTGAAAAGGACTTAATCCACTAATCTTGAAAGATTATAAGCAACCTCTAAGAGTCTAGAAAGACACATTAGCCCTCTCAAGTATACAAACTAGAAAGGCACTTACTGTTTAAAAAATTAGAATGAAAAGTTTATAGCTTGCTTCTTGGATACGCATGATAAACACAATTTAAAAATAATTTATGAACGCTAAAATATGAATTTTTTGCTTTTGAACTTTGTGCTATATATTTCTTCATAGTTTTTTTTCATCATTTGAAGTGATGATGAAGTGTTCTTTATATAGGCCTTCAAAAAAGAGTTCGTTGAAGAAAATAAGGAATGAGCATTAAAAATATTCCTTTTTATGTTTCTCCATTAATGAGGGAAAATTTGTGCTTTTAATGATACTCATCATCGAGTAGGAAGCGTATTAAATAAGTATTCTCCATTTGTCAGAATCAGTGTTGAGATATCGTATTGATGTTTCTGATGCTTTTGATATAGAGTCTTTGATACTTCTGATGATTTGATGTTTCTGGAGTCAGCACTCTAAGAATAAAGTTCTTGTTGTCTTTAATCAGATAGTAGATTCGTTCAGAAATAGAAGTAAGACTTCTAATTCTTTGTATGTTGTCCTTTCTTCAGAATCAAAAGTGAGATTTCTGACTAACGTTGCATGTTGTCCTTTCTTTATGAAGTTCTACACAGGTGCTTCTGATCTTTTAATAGCACTTGTCTGATGACGTCAAACAATGTTGATAAGCTAGAAACATTTTCCTGTACATCATAAACTTGGAGCACAAATAATTTCATATAATATATTTTTGTTATCATCAAAACAAGGATTTGTCAGAAGCACTTTTTGTTCTAACAATCACCCCTTTTTGATGATGACAAAACTTTGCATTTTGATGAAATTATTTAAGATAAGAAAAGAGAAGAAACTCTCTTAAAGTGAGCAGATTCCCCCTGAGTCTTATATTCATTTCATGTGAGACAAGTTTCGTCAATGTGTTCTGGAGTGATCCTGAAATTTTCTAGAAACATTCTAAGCAGAAGGTTAGATAATAATGTAAGCATAGAGACTTTGGTATATTATCAAAATCATTTGTATTACTCCCCCTTTTTGTCATAATAAAAAATAATCAAAATAAAGAAGAAAAATACTTTTCATTAAGTAGAAATAAGTGTACATAGTAAGAAAACCAAAAGGAAAAAGAGAAAACACAAAAAATATAAGGGTTTTGTGTAAGGTTTCTTTGAACAAGTTGAGTAAGCAGATGCTGAACATTGTTGTTAATCTCATCATGCTTATCAAGCCTTTCTTTCACATATTTATGGTCCTGTTTCATCTCTTCCATGGTAGTCAAAAGTTTTTTTAGAACATAATAACTTTATGGCACATCTTGTGATGACCCAACAACTTCCTTATCAGCTTTCTTTTTTCTGGCCAATTCTCTTTCTTGCTCTTCAGCTTTCTTGAGAGCTGCTTCAGCAGCTTCCTTTTCAGCAACTTCTTTTGCTGCAACTTTTTGGGCTTCAATCTCCAGATACCTTTGTTCAACAGCTTGGACACACTGAGTTTGATGCTTAGCAGATAGGCTCTTAAGTTTGATGAATTGCATACTCGGAAATCCATGAAACCTATTCCAGCTAGCATTCAGATTTTCAGGATCTCTATTGGTGTTGGATGCCTCATTTAGATTTTGAATTTTTCATACAACATTGTCCTTAAGTTTAGAAAGCATTTCTTCAAGGTTGGGAAGTGGAATATCATAAGTTTTTGAGGTTAGTTCTTCATCAGAATCAGTCGCTTCAGAGCTGTTTGGATCAGATGGTCGTTTAGATGAGTGAGCAGGTGAGAATGGAGTTGGCTCAGAAAGTTTTGAGAAGGTTGTTCCTTTAGGGATAACAAAAGTATTGCTAGTTGATATGGTGGAAAATTGGTTAAGGGAAGGTTGTAAAGGTTTGCTTTCTGTGATAATAGAAAAATTATCTGTTGTGGAAGTGGTTTCAAGAATGACTGGAATAGATGTTTTGTAGGTATGTCTGGGGTGAAGGTTTTTATAGCGACATAAGAGAAAGTAAAGGACAAAAGTGAGATGGTTTGTCCAGAAGGTGAAATTGTTTGTTCAGGTGGTGAAAGAGTTTGGGCAGGTAGTGGAAGTGTTTGTGGTTGTGGTTCGGGTGGATTGATAGTCAGAATAGGTTGGGGAGTGGATGTTTCAAGTTATTTTTGAGGTTGTTGTTGACCTTTGGATTTTTCAAGAGGAGCAAGAATAATTTGTGGTGATGATGGGATGGATGAAGTGGTAACTAAGGTAGAAATGTGTGGTGGTGGTAAAGGTAGAGAGCATATTATAAGTTCAGAGATAGAGATAATAGCAGTAGAAGTGAAAATAGATGAGTTACCTGAAGTAGTAGGGTTGGAAACCAATGTTGGTGTAGCTGTACCAGAAACATAAATCTTCAATGCTTTCTGTTGGGTCTTCTCTTTCTTCTTTTTAGACTTATCACATTTTCTTTTCGGCATGGTTGGAGGTTCATCCATCGACATGGAAGGATCAAATTGTGATGTATCCATATTGTGATACGGTGGGAGAAATGACTTGGTTGTTTTGCATTTGTATTCACAAATGTTGCGGTTAGCAAGAGTCACCACTGACTTTTCTTTTATCCAAAAGGAAAGGCTGAAAAGAATAGGAAAGACCTTTAGAGATGTTTTCTTGAGTTCGGGGGGTAGATTATGAAAAGGGAAGGTATTAACACCCTTTTCATCCATGGTTTTCCATGGGCTCTTAGTTGATTGCTAGATCACTTGCTTTTGTTTGAATGTGTGCTTGTGGTGTGGGTTTTGAAATTATTTTGAAAATGTCTTTGTAATGGTTCTCGTTTCTATAAGAACGCGTACAAAGTGTTTATTTCAAAAATAGTTCAAAGAGGTGTTTGTGGAATGTGTTTTTGAAAGTGATTTTGAAAAGGGTTTTCTTTGTAATGGCTCTCGTTTTTATAAGAATGCATGCAAAGTGTTGTCTTTTGAAAGTGTTTCAAAATGAGAGTGTTTGGTGTATAAAATGTTTTTGTTGTGAGCAAGCGAGCGACTAGGAGTAACCTACCTACTCAAAAGGTCTTAGGTGTTTTTTTCCTTCTCCTTTAAATATGGCTATCTTACCATTGTTTTGGTAAGCAGCCTCATCGTTGGATGTGAAGGGACGGGCGCGGGACGTTTATATAGTCATAGAAGGCAACCCATGGAACGTTTTAACAATGTCGTTTTAGGGACTAGATTGTTTACGAAGGCAACATCGAGGGTCATCGAGGGACTACGATCTTTTATCGAGGGTATTTTGCTAAAAACGCCCATGTTCGAGAGACATGACTAATTTTCGATAGGAAACAAGTGAGATTACCCTAAGGGTGTGTGTGTGCAAGTGTGTTTGTTTGCATGTATTATGTCTTGCATGTAAAAGTTATCTATTTGTTGATTTTATCTTACCATACATCCTAATTACTAGCAATATATGAAAGCAAAAATAAAATACAGAAAATAAAATCCTAAGCTATTACATCTTTAGGGGATGGGGGTACAATTTGCAAACAGGGATGAAATAAATGTCTAATTATTACAACCACATCGAACTAATGGAAAGCAATGAAAATATATGCAAAAACAGTGTAGAAAATGGGAGAAACAGTATGAATCGATGCATGGGGTTTATGTATTGACTCATACCCTGTTTTTTACTTGGATGAGTCGATGCATGTGTATATGTGTCGATACATACTACATTTTCTGCCTTAAACATTGTTTTATTGTCCATACATGTCAGTTTATAGCATATGATTGATCAACATAAACAGCAAGCAAACGGTTAGCTAAAAGGGGCAATGATTACTACATCTTATCTTCAAGAATAAATCATTAATGATGTATGAAAAATACCAAGTCAAGAAGACTTACCTTGAAACTACACTTGGTGTTTGAAATCTGAATGGCTTTCAAGATGCTGTGAGGGCTCCAATGAATCTCTAGGCAGCTTGTTCCAAACTATTGAAATCCAACCAAGTTGTACAGTATTGTTTTTATGTTTGGATGGTGAGGACAATGGAACTGACAGAAACTGTTTTAGTGTTTTTACAATCTCTATATGCTAAGGTGTTTGGTTTATGGGAGAGTTTGTAAGATGGAATAATGGATTGAAGTTCTGTTTTGAATGAGATTAGAGCTGGTTTCTTTTTCTTGAATGAGCCAAAGTTCAAAGAATATTGTTTTTCTGTTCAAAGCCTCCCTATTCTCTCCCAAAATTCTAACCCTCATGTCTTATGAAACAATCCCTTTTGTATACCCTTGACCGAGGTTTAGGGGGAAACAAAATAAGTCATTTTGAATTGTTTTTGCCTACTATTTTGATACTTTATTCACACAATTTTCTTTTGCCATTGGGGTGCAATTTTGGAGCTGTTATGATGCAGGTTGGGGCAGACTGCATATAGCAGTTTTAGACTGTATAGGACATCATATGCAGATTTGTGGTGCATCATAGCACAAGGTTTTTTGTAGGATAACAATGGAGCAGGTTTTGGGGTGTTGTGGCAATGCAGCATATCATACTTTGTTCAACTTGGTAGGAAATATCTTGAGAAATGAGAGGGCAAATTTTGGGGTACAACAACTGCCCCTGTTCAATCTTCTTAAACCCGAGGATGTAGATTGGTTGGTATGCCTTTCGTGATTTGAAGGTGGAAGATGATTGAACACTAGAGTGACCTGAAATTTGCACTCGCATGAAGTAATACTGATTGGTGATGTCGGGAATGGGCTTACAGATGCCATTTGGAAGGCGACGGAGAATCGTCGGAGATGGGCTTAAAGATGCCATCCAGAAAAGATTGGTTGCATAAGAGATTCCTTGGCGAGAATTCTTGTACCTACTATTGAGGAGGACTTCACCGGGGAATGTTTATTTACATCTGGGAGAAATAGGGTATAAGAGCTTTGGTTGTCCATTACTCTACTGGGGAATTGACTCCTGATTGAGGAGGTGGAAGTAAACGTATATCTGGTCAGAGTCCAGGCTACACAATGACTTACTGGGGAAATGTGAAATTGACCGTATCTGGTCGAGTCCGGGCCTTACAGTGTTGTAAATTGTTGTCTAGAGATAAGAGAGAAAGAACCTGGATAGTAGGGTTGCTTCGAAATGAAATCCTGGGTAGTAGGGCTGTTTCGAAATGAAAGCTTAGGTAGTAGGGCTATGAGAAGGAACCTAGATAGTAGGGTTACTTCAAGATGAAAGCCTGGATAGTAGGGCTTATGGGAAGAAACCTGGATAGTAAGGTTACTTCAAGATGAAAGCCTGGATAGTAGGGCTTATGGGAAGAAACCTGGATAGTAAGGTTACTTCAAGATGAAAGCCTGGATAGTAGGGCTTATGGGAAGGAACCTAGATAGTAAGGTTACTTCAAGATGAAAGCCTGGATAGTAGGGCTTATGGGAAGAAACCTGGATAGTAAGGTTACTTTAAGATGAAAGCCTGGATAGTAGAGCTTATGAGAAGGAACCTAGATAGTAAGGTTACTTCAAGATGAAAGTCTGGATAGTAGGACTTGTAGGAAAGAACCTGGATAGTAAGGTTACTTCAAGATGAAAGCCTGGATAGTAGGGCTTATGGGAAGGAACCTGGATAGTAAGGTTACTTCAAGATGAAAGCCTGGATAGTAGGGCTTATGGGAAGGAACTTGGATAGTAAGGTTACTTCAAGATGAAAGCCTGGATAGTAGGGCTTATGGGAAGGAACATGGATAGTAAGGTTACTTCAAGATGAAATCCTGGATAGTAGGGCTTATGGGAAGGAACCTGGATAGTAGGGTTACTTCAAGATGAAAGCCTAGATAGTAGGGCTTATGTGAAGGAACCTGGATAGTAGGGTTACTTCAATTGATCATGTATATTAGTTGACCCGTTTGGTTTTGGGAACTGATTTTTCATTAGCTGTCTGCAAATATGACATGTATAACTGTTGGAATCGTTAGTGATAATTGTCTTTCCTGAAAAGATAACAGGGTTAATTATATGCGATGCATGAAATGAATTGTGGGATGATGTTCTCAAAATAAATGAGATTATGTTGTATGTGATATGTATGCGCATGTCATGATGTATGAGCATGAGATGCTATTGTGACATGTCCCAGTCTCGGAAAATAAATCCCTGACTGCTGTTGGAGAGTAAGCATTCCTGACTGTTATAGAGAATTGTGGTTCTTCTACTTCCGTTGGGGATGGTGAACGGAAATGATTGTGCCAGAGATTTACTCCTTGTTGTTTGTGAATATTCTGCCTGGGAGAGACTCTGTTTGAGAACAACTCTGCGGGGAAATAACTTTGTTGGAAGGTGGACTTTGTAGCTGAAGTAATAAGCTCTGTTTGGGATTGAGCTTCTGTATCCAGAGAAATAAACTCTGCCTGGGGAGATAAAAATTTATGATGATCTACTCGCGATTATGAAATTCGGCTGGGGGATATAGATGTCAGGTTTTTGGACGACCCTGGATAGGGAGATCAATGCTTTGATTACCTTCACTCTATGGGAAATACAGATGTTACGAGGTCATATATGCTGATGATTATGTTTCAAAGTTGTCTCTGCCCCGGTACCTGCTGGACATAGTAACTATCGGATTTTGACATTTCTGATTTTTTACCCCTGTTGAGCAATTGTATTTTCGTTTCTTATGAAAACATTTGTGAGTAACAATCATATTCAAATGCATATGTCAAGAATAAACCATTGGACGTTCTTGCAATACAGAACAGGAAAGGAAAAACACATAGGTTTTTTTTTGTAAAAATGATTTGTATTGATTTTCGAAGTTGGCCTATAATAGGCGCTTTTGTACAAGGAGGCTGACGCTCTAGTAAGAGAACACCGCCATAAGAATAGAAGTTATACAATATTGTGTAAAAAGAAAACAGCTATGTGCAACAATCCCATTGGGTTCTAATTCTGCTATTGCCGCTATGTCTTCGAGCGTCTCATCACTTTACTGCTTGTCCGAAGCTGACTAGATTGATTGGTGCCGTTCGAGCTTGACAGTTGATATTGAGGTCTGATCGTAGGGTGATCCAATGGGACATAGTGATACGATTTTCATCCCTAACTTTTTCTTGGACTGCACTTTCGGGTTTTCAGTCCACCGGGATACCCTTTTTTTGCCGAAGCCGCCTTTTTAGGTTTTTGACTTGCCGGGTGTACATATTTTTTTCATTTTCATCCCTTATTTTTTCCTGAACCCTTTTGGTTCGCTGGGAAGCCCTTATTTTTGCCTAGGCCATTCAACCTAACGGGTCTTTTATCATGCGTAGTATCTTTTCACTATGTCTGCATTGACAGGGTGAGGGAGGTCGTCACCGTCCATGGTGGTTAGAATCATGGCTCCACTCGAGAAAATGTTTCTAATCACAAATGGCCCTTCGTAGGTGGGAGTCCATTTTCCCCTGGGATCACCTTGCGGCAGTATGATGCACTTGATTACCAGATCCCCGACTTGATACTCTTGACGTCTGACTTTTTTGTTGAAAGCATTGATCATCCGCTTTTGATACGTCTGACCATGGCAGACAGCAATAAGTCTATTCTCATCGATCAAATTTAGTTGATCAAGTCGAGTCTGGATCCAGTCGTCTTCGTTCAAACGTGCATCTTTCATAATCCTTAAAGAGGGAATCTGGACCTCAATGGGTAGGACTGCCTCCATGCCATATACCAGAGAGTAGGGTGTTGCCCCTGTCGATGTCCGTGCGGAGGTACGGTACCCATGAAGAGTGAATGGTAACATCTCATGCCAGTCTTTGTATGTCATCGTCATCTTCTGTATGATCTTTTTGATGTTCTTGTTAGCCGCTTCAACAACGCCATTCATCTTCGATCGGTAGGGAGAAGAGTTATGATGTTGTATCTTGAATTGCTTACAGAGTTCGGTGATCATCGTATTATTGAGATTTGTACCATTGTCCATGATAATTCTCTCTAGCACACCGTACCGACAGATCAGATTATGCCTGATAAACCGCGCCGCCATGTTCTTGGTTACAGTAGCAAAAGAGGCAACTTCAACCCACTTTATGAAGTAATCAATAGCTACCAGGATGAAGCGATGCCCATTGGAAGTGGTAGGCCTGATTTCTCTGATCATGTCAATGCCCCACATTACAAAAGGCCACAGAGCCGTCAAGACATTTAAAGGAACTGGGGGCACATGCACCTTATCAACATAGATTTGGCACTTATGACATGTTCGGGAGTGCTGATAACAATTCGCTTCCATAGTGGACCAGTAGTATCCTGCCTGTAGGATCTTCTTAGCCATGGTATGTCCACTGGAATGGGTTCCGAAGGTACCTTCATGTAGATCTGTCATAATCCTCTCTGCTTCGCTCTTGTCTACACACCGCAGTAAGGTAGAGTCATGGTTGCGCTTGTAGAGGATTCCATTACTGAGAAAGAACTTCGCAGAGAACCTTCTCAGAAACTTCTTATCATTGACAGATGCCCCTTCGGAATACTCTTGAGTTTCGAGGTACTTCTTCACTTTATGAAACCAGGATTTATCTGCTACCTCTTCGGTATCAATCTCGTAGCAGTGCGCTGGTTCATCCAGCCTCTCAATGGTGATTCAGGGAGCTTCATTCCCCACCTGAATTTGAACATAGAAGACATGGTAGCTAACGCGTCCGCTAACTGATTCTCCTCTTGCGGGAAATGTTCAAAGGTTACTTCCTCAAAGTGTGGGAGCAATGTCAGTACGTGCTCTCTATATGGGATGAGATTCAGATGTTTTGTATCCCATTTTCCTTTGATCTGACTTATCACTAAAGCTGAATCCCCAAAGACATTTAAGAACTTGATCCTGAGGTCGATAGCAGCTTTGAGACCCATGATGCAGGCTTCATACTCCGCCATATTGTTAGTACAGTTGAAATATAATCGGGCAGTGAAAGGAGTATGACAACCCTCAGGAGATATGATTACAGCGCCAATGCCATTATCGAGTGCGTTCGAAGCTCCATCAAAAACCATGGTCCATCGGGATCCTTCCTCAGGTCCTTCATCCGGTCCAGGTTCTTCATAGTCAGTCACCAGCATAATGTTCTCGTCTGGGAACTCAAAATTCATGGACTAGTAGTCATCCACGGCCTGATGAGCCAAATGATCGGCCAATACACTTCCCTTGATTGCTTTCTGGGTTGTATATTGTATATCGTATTCAGTTAAGATCATCTGCCATCTCGCTATTCTTCTGGAGAGAGCGGGCTTCTCAAAGATGTATTTGATTGGATCCATCTTATATATCAATAGAGTAGTGTGGGTCAGCATATACTATCTTAGTCGGCGAGCAGCCCATGCCAAAGTGCAACAAGTTTTCTCGAGCAATAAGTATCTTACCTCACAGTCGGTAAACTTTTTGCTAAGGTAGTATATTGCGTGCTCTTATCGACTAGACTCGTCATGCTGCCCCAACACACACCCCATTGAATTATCTAGCACTGTTAAGTATAATATCAAAGGTCTTCCTTCAACCGGAGGCATCAGAATTAGTGGTTCTTGAAGGTATTCTTTGATCCTTTCGAGAGCAGTCTGGCATTCGTTATTCCATTTTACCACTTGATCTTTCTTCAGAAGTTTGAAGATGGGCTCACAAGTAGCAGTTAGATGTGAAATGAACCTGGAGATATAATTCAAGTGTCCCAAGAAACCTCTAACTTCCTTCTCTGTACGGGGAGCCGGCATCTCTCGTATGGCCTTTACCTTTGCGGGGTCTACCTGAATACCCTTGTCACTGACAATGAAACCCAGAAGCTTACCAGACCTTACCCCGAAGGTGAACTTGTTCGGATTTAGCCTCAACTTGTATGTCTTTAACCTGTCAAACAACTTTTGTAGATGGTAGATGTGCTCTTCTTTGGTTTGAGACCTGGCTATCATGTCATCAACATAAACCTCGATCTCACGGTGAATCATATCATGGAACAAAGCGACCATGGCTCGCTGGTAAGTTTCCTCAGCATTCTTCAACCAAAAAGGCATCATCTTGTAACAAAAAGTTCCCCACTATGTGACGAAGGTTGTCTTCTCCATGTCTTCAAGAGCCATCTTGATCTGGTTGTAGCCAGAGAAACCATCCATGAAGGAGAATATTTTATGTTGCGCGGTGTTGTCAACCAGAACATCAATGTGGGGAAGCGGGAAGTCATCCTTGGGGCTTGCCCTGTTCAGGTATCTGTAATCCACACACACCCGTAGCTTGCCGTCCTTCTTAGGTACCAGAATAATGTTAGCAACCCACTGCAGATAGGAGGTGACAGCTAAAAACCCTGGGTCAAACTACTTCATGACCTCTGCCTTGATCTTCCCTGAAATTTCAGGGCGTATACGGCATAGCTTCTGCTTAACCGGAGGACAATCTTCTTTAGTCGGCATACGGTGTGCCACGGTATCAGTGTCTAAACCAGGCATGTCTTCATATGACCAGGCAAATATCTCAACATAGTCGTGCAACATCTGTATCAATCGCTGTTTGATTTTAATCTCTAGATTTGCGCTGATCTTGACTTATTTTCTGTCCATCTCCGTGCCCAAGTTTATTGTCTCAACTGGATCTTCATGAGGCTGTATAGCCCTCTCTTCCTATTGTAATAATATAGCCAGATCTCCAGGAATTTCACAATCGTCCTCACCTTCGTTCTCGGCTTGGTTGATCAGATTTTCGAAATCATAACTGGCAGTAGCAGAATTGTTATCAATGGGATCCAGAGTGGATATGGATTTGCAGTTTGATACGTGAGTGTGTGTAAGAGCATAACTGTATTGATAAAGTAAAAACAGAAAAGAAAAACAGAGAATGCAAAGTTTGTATGCAAGGAACGTCCAATGCTTTATTGATGACATATGAAATGACACATAATAACCCTCGCAGATAGAACCATTGTGCCTCGGGTAAGGCACAAGGCCAAAAAGTTAAAGATTGTATATTACAAATTCATAACACAAGTAAGACAATTACTGCGGAATAAAAGAAACTGGTATGAAATCTCTAGTCGTCCATTTACTCGGTCCACCGTTGGTAGTCGGGTAGATCCAGCTGTCAATGTCAGAGTCTTCCTCACTGTCTTCAATAGCGTTGACCCCACGATTGCTGATGCATAGGGGAGGTCCTCCAGCTCGAGCGTTTCGAACAGCCCTTTGAACTCCTGAAGTAAAGCCCAAACCAAATTTGTCAGTTTTGTGAGTAAAATTAGGGAACTGTCTCCAATTGGTACGCCCACCCTCTTCGACCACTACTCTAGCGTCCTTGAGAGAAGCCATCTTCGGAGGAGGTTTGGTGCTGGTGGTAGTCTCGGTTGACGCCAAAATTTAGGGAACCTCTTCAAGTTTTAACAAGGAGTCTCTATGAATTCCTTGTCCATCTCCACATACTTGAAGGAGTTCAGGTGGCTCACCATATACTCCTCTTCGCCATGCACAATGGCAATCTTCCCCTTTACCCGATATTTCAGCATTTGGTGCAGCGAAGAAGTAACAGCCCCAACTTCATGGATCCAAGGACGACCCAACAAACAAGAGTATGATGGCCTGATGTTCATCATGTAGAAGGTGGACTCAAAGGTCTGAGATCCTACCTTGATAGGGATGTCCACCTCCTCGTGCACCATTCTCTTTGACCCATCAAAAGCCCTTACCACATTGTTACTAGGTTTTAAAGTCAAGCCTTCACAATCCATCCGATCAAGAGCCTTCTTAGGCAGAACATTCAGTGAAGACCCAGTATCTACCAGCACATGAGCCATAGTGGTACCCCTGCATTCGATCGAGACATGCAGAGCATCATATGCTTTCTCCCTTTCGGAGTCAAGTCAGCATCTGAAAAACCCAACCCATTGTCAGCAGGCAAGCTGGCCACACAATCTTTGAATTAATCGACTGAGGTTTCTTGCGGCACATGCGCGATCTTAAGGAATGTAATCAGAGCCTTTTCATGGGCCTCATAACATAACAATAAAGACAACATCGATATCTTCGAGGGGGTCTGCCCCAACTGCTCGACCACATTGTAGTCGCTTTTTTTTATTATTATTTTTAGGATTTCCTCTATCTCTTGCTTAAAGGATTCCACAAAAACTTTTCTAGGTGCCTCCGTCCGGGCAGGCTCGCCTACAACTTCTTTTCCCCGAGTCCTAGATGACTCATCGGCAGGAGTAACGATTAGAGTAAGAACAGGAGTAGTAGTTGAAGTACCGGTAGGAATAGCAGGTTAAATAACAATAGGCTTAGTGACAGTCTTTAGGGAGATCTTGCGGGAGAAAACCCTTCCACTTCTGGTAATCTTCCTGGTCCCGACAATGTTACTGACATCGGGATCAGCTTCTTCATTCTTCAGATCTTGTTTAACGCCATGATAGTAAACATCAACACCATAATGCCAAGGGATAGCTTTGTTTGAGGCGTATGGGACATGACCAGGAAAAGTGATTATTAACGGAGTGACTCTCGGAGCGGGTGTAATCCTAACAGGTCTTCTCGAGGAGGCCTTGGAAGGATTGGACGAAATGGTTATAATAGCAACATCTTCGAACGGAACAGCTGGAATCAAAGTTTTCTCGAACAAAATTTCTCTGCTGTCCATCAGGCGCGGGACACCTGTCTTTAGAAAATAGTAACCAGAAGGCAGAGATGAACACATGTGGCAACCTTCACTATAACCCGGAAATAAACCGGCCAGCAACAAATTCTTCTTAACAGTCATAAGGGGAGTAGAAACTTTATCAACTGAGGTCACAAACAAATTGGTATCAACAACATTAACTCCACGATTATGCTTAGGCATGGGAGCGGTTATGATATTGGGCTTCTCCGGAGCATCGAACTCAATTTCCTTGGCTTCAATCAGATCCTGTACTTTATTTCTTAGAGCCCAAAAGTCATTTGTATCGTGACCAGGACTCTCAGAATGATAGGTACACCGAGCATTTGGATTGTACCAAGGAGAGGTGCTATTAGGATTCTTGGGAGCCTCTTTCAAGGTTTCCAAGTT
Organism: Vicia faba; assembly: GCA_948472305.1. Classification (NCBI taxonomy): domain Eukaryota; kingdom Viridiplantae; phylum Streptophyta; class Magnoliopsida; order Fabales; family Fabaceae; genus Vicia; species Vicia faba. Next base: position 1,607,994,749 of record OX451736.1, read on the forward strand.
GGATCTCAGTAGATGGGGTAGAACCTCTGTCAATGTCATGTTAATCCGGGTAAACTTCCTTTGTGGTCTTTCTACCCTTTGTTGATTATTGCATTGTGGAGCAGCCATAGGCCTAGGTATCATTATAGCACTTACCGTCGGACGGTGTTCAGCTCTACTCTGACCTCTTGGGCTATAGATAGCATTGGCTTCCTTCTTACCAGCGAATGGCTTCTTTGCTGAACTTGACGAGGTATCTTTCTGTATTTTACCCCTCCGGATCCTAGCTTCTACCCTCTCTCCAGTTAATATCAGCTCAGTAAAACCAGCCGATAAGCTACCGATCAAATGGTTGAAGAACGGACCAGACAAAGTCCCTAGAAACATGTCGACCAACACCCTATCAGACAAAGGGGGTTGGACTCTCCCAGCCAAATCTCTCCACTTCTGTGCATAGTCCTTAAAGCCTTCACATGCACCCCTGGACATACTCTGAAGCTGAGTACGGGTATGGGAAAGGTCGGCGTGATATTGATACTGCTTGTAAAAAGCAGCAGCCAAATCCTCCCAGTTTTGGACATTGGTTCCCTCCAATTGGTAGAACCACCCAAGCTGAGTCCCTGACAGACTGTCTTGAAAGAAGTGAACCCACAAGTTCCTATCAGCAGTGTGAGGCTGAATCTTCCTCACATAGGAATAGAGGTAAAGCTTGGGACAAGACACCCCATCATATTTTACGAAAACCGGAGCTTTAAATTTGTGTGGGATGACTACCCCGGACACCAATCCCAGCTCTTCAAAATCTAGCCCTGGTATTCTCTGGATCTCCATAGCGCTTAACCGATCCTCTAACTGCTTGTACCTATCCTCAGTGGGAGGATACTGCTCATCATTGTAGTCTGTATCATTGTCAAAGACTTCAGGACTAGGGTTCTCCTCCCTTATTTCTCTCTCTTGATTTTCCCCTTCTTTGGACGAGGAGGTCAGATCAACTAGTTGCTTTAGAGGCCCCCCAAATCTTCTGCCCATATTGAGGGCACCAGCGAGCTTCTTCTTCTTCTCTTTCAGGATGAGGGCCTTCTGATCCTCCTGCTCTTTTTCCAGAGTTATGAACATCTGTTGAAATTGGGCATTTTGTGCCTGAAGATCTTTGATGCTTAGTTCAGAAGACATTTTTGCTGAAATAAATAGCGAAGGAGATGAGAAACCTGTAATGGTACCTGCTTATGCAATGTTATGGATGATATGCGTATGCAATGATTTCAAGGAAATTAGAGATTCAAATTTGCTTAAGACAAAAAGGGAACACACATTATATTAATACATTAAAGCTTGAGTACATCGTGCCTCTTTGGGCTTACAAAGTAATACAAAAACTCTAAGATAAAAAGGTTGTACGCATCCTCTTTGGTGCGATGTAGGCGTTTAGAGTCCACTCCTCATGAAGTTTCTTAGTGAGTTCCAAAACCTTCTTCTCGCTGGTGTAGAAATGGGTCTCGAAAGTGTCTCTCTCCCCCTTAAGCTGTATCCAATCCTTTTGTAAGTCTTCAAGAGAGGTGGGAATGTCAGGATGTAGGATAGTGTAGGGAACGTCTTCTTCCATAACAGGGTCTATGATAACCGGGAGAATGGAGGGGTAAGGCATTATAAGATTTTGAGCACGAGCTCGTACCCATTTGAGGTAAGGCTCAAGAGGGATGGAATTATTATGCCCCAATATCTTGCTATCTACCCTGTTCAACATCCTTAAAGCTCGGATAAATCTTTGGCAATGACCTTGATCGTTGTTCTCGTAGTCAAATACCAAACCTTGAATGAGCATCTCATGTGGGCCATCCCTTCGGGCGTAACTAAATTGTCTTAAGGCTAAACAGGAGTTATAGGTGATACCTCCCCTAATTCCAAGTAAGGGGACATTAGGGAACTCTCCACAATGGTCGACGATAGTAACATTCTCTATAGATCGGGAACACCAATGAATGTCTGAATGTTTGAGCGTCATCAACCTATGTGACCACCTTGAACCTTGCTCGTTCCTCAATACTGACTGGGGAAGATGCTAAATAAACCATCTTGCCAAAAAAAGAGTACATCACATAAGGATACCTCTTTTCCTCATAGTGCGAGTGTGAAAGGAATGTAGGATGTCCCCTAGCAAAGTAGGCACCAGGTTACGAGACATGAAGATTTTGAAGGCGTTCACATCTATGAGTTGGTCAGGATTTGGAAACAAAACCATCCCATAGACGAGGAGAGCCACAATTTCCTCAAAAGCTTGCAAATCCAAAGAGTTCCAACAGTTTTGGGCTTTCTCAAACAAGAACTTTGCTAAGAAACCTTTGACACCACTCCTTGTTTCCCAATTAGTTGTGATATCATATGGTTGCAAGTGTAGAGCTTGAGCAATCTCTTCTGACTTTGGATCTCTTTCCGTACCATTGAAAGGTAGTTGACTGAGAATGGTAATCCTCAAGAGTTGGGAGAATTCTTCCAAAGTTGACACAAGTTGATAATCAGGAAATGTGAAGCAATGGTGTAGAGGATCAAAGAACTAGAAGAGCACCTTCATCATGTCCTCATCAGTGTTGGAGGTAACCAAGTTTAGGAGGCGACCATGTATTTCGGTAAATGGAGAATTTTCAGGAATCCTTGATGCTAGCTCTTTGAGTTGAGGAGGGATCCTTACAAGGTTGACTTGAATAGTTTTCCTGCGAATAGAATCCATGTCCTACAAAACAGAACAAAGATAAATCAAAAGATCCTTGAAATGGTTAGTGAATATGAGTATGATGTTATGATGTTCATGATGTTATGTACATGTAGATATATACAAACAAAACAAATAAGTCCTTAAGTTTAGGCTTGCATGGAGTCTTATAGGTAAGTACCCTCTTGAAGTTTAGTTGGCTCAAACCTGTCCTAGTAATAGTATTCGGGTTCTAAGGAGCTCAATATCATTGGTTTGTTTTCTCGGGCATTGTTTCAGCGCAATCCTCTTTAATGGCGACCGAAATATCTCAAAAAACCAAACCTCAATGAGTGTAGTATCGAGTATCTACCAACTTCAGACTGCACCAAAGCCGGTCATCTCACTACGTCCTAAAGGCCAAGTTGGTCAAGTAAAGGTTCTAAAAGTCAATTAGTGCTTCATGACATCACTCAGTGGCCCCATATTCTCCTTGACTACTCAAGGGCTACCGGCACCCACAAATATATCGCACTAATGTAGTTATTTCTTAGACCATGTCGATATACCCCACACAGTTTCCACAATGTATTGCTACTTACCTATAAGGTATCCCAAATCCGGGTAGAGGATTCAAACCCAAACAAAGAACCATAATATAAAGCATACAAGTCAAACAATGAAAGCAAGTAAATATGATCTAACCCTAAGGTAAACCCACTTTAAGAAATTCCCCAGCAGAGTCGCCAGTTCTGTGATACGGTGGGAGAACTGACTTGGTTGTTTTGCGTTTGTATTCGCAAATGTTGAGGTTAGCAAGAGTCGCCACCGACTTTTATTTCATCCAAAAGGAAAGGCTGGAAAGAACAGGAAAGACCTTTAGAGATGTTTTCTTGAGTTCAGGGGGTAGATTATGAAAATGGAAGGTATTATCACCCTTTTCATCCATGGTTTTCCATGGGATCTTAGTTGCTTGCTAGATCACTTGCTTTTGTTTGAATGTGTGCTTGTGGTGTGGGTTTTGAAATTATTTTGAAAATGTCTTTGTAATGGTTCTCGTTTCTATAAGAACGCGTAAAAAGTGTTTGTTTCAAAAATAGTTCAAAGAGGTGTTTGTGGAATGTGTTTTTGAAAGTGATTTTGAAAAGGGTTTTCTTTGTAATGGCTCTCGTTTCTGTAAGAACACGTGCAAAGTGTTGTCTTTTGAAAGTGTTTCAAAATGAGAGTGTTTGGTGTATAAAATGTTTTTGTTGTGAGCAAGCGAGCGACTAAGAGTAACCTACCTACTCAAAAGGTCTTAGGTGTTCTTTTCCTTCTTCTTTAGATATGGCTATCTTACCATTGTTTTGGTAAAAAGCCTCATCGTTGGATGTGAAGGGATGGGCGCGGGACGTTTGTATAGTCATAGAAGGCAACCCATGGAACATTTTAGCAATGTCGTTTTAGGGACTAGATCGTTTACCGAAGGTAACATCGAGGGTCATCGAGGGACTACGATCTTTTTTTGAGGGTCTTTTGCTAAAAATGCCCATGTTCGAGGGACATGACTAATTTCCGATAGGCAACAAGTGAGATTACCCTAAGGGTGCGTGTGTGCAAGTGTGTTTATTTGCATGTATTATGTCTTGCATGTAAAAGTTATCTATTTGTTGATTTTATCTTACCATACATCCTAATTACTAGCAATATATGAAAGCAAAAATAAAATACGGAAAATAAAATCCTAAGCTATTACATCTTTAGGGGGTTGGGGGTACAATTTGCAAACAGGGATGAAAGAAATGTCTAATTATTACACCACATCGAACTAATGGGCAACAATGAAAATATATGCATAAACAATGTAGAAAATGGGAGAAACTGCCTTTTGAACCATTATGTGTTGACACATGCTGTTATGCATCGACACATAACTTTTCCTTGCTCCTGTAAAGAAAGATTAGCTCAGTATGAGCCGACACATAATGAGATGTGTCGACTCATACACCTTCTTTGTATCGACACACACGCTTTTTGTGTCGACTCATAGACTTTTCAACCTTCTATTTTGGGACCTGGAATCAGTATGAATCGATGCATGGGGTTTATGTATCGACTCATACCCTGTTTTTTTTACTAGGATGAGTCGACGCATGTGTGTATGTGTCGATACATACTGCATTTTTCTGCCTTAAACATTGTTTTATTGTCCATACATGTCAGTTTACAGCATATGATTGATAAACATATACAACAAGCAAACGGTTAACTAAAAGGGGCAATGATTACTACATCTTATCTTCAAGAATAAATCTTTAATGATGTATGAAAAATACCAAGTCAAGAAGACTTACCTTGAAACTACACTTAGTGTTTGAAGTCTGAATGCCTTTCAAGTTACTGTGAGGGCTCCAATGAATCTCCAGGAAGCTTGTTCCAAACTGTTGAAACCCAGTCAAGTTGTACAATATTGTTTTTATGTTTGGATGGTGAGGACAATGGCACTGACAGAAACTGTTTTAGTGTTTTTTACAATCTCTATGTGCTAAGGTGTTTGGTTTATGGGAGAGTTTATAAGATAGAATAATGGATTGAAGTTCTATTTTGAATGAGATTAGAGCTGGCTTCTTTTTCTTAAATGAGCCAAAGTTCAAAGAATACTGTTTTTCTGTTCAAAGCCTCCCTATTCTCTCCCAAAATTCCAACCCTTATGTCTTATGAAACAGTCCCTTTTGTAGACCCTTGGCTGAGGTTTAGGGGGGAAACAAAAATAAGTCATTTTGAATTGTTTTTGCCTACTGTTTTGATACTTTATTCACACAAATTTCTTTTGCCATTTTGGTGCAATTTTGGGGCTGTTATGATGCAGGTTGGGGAAGATTGCATAGAGCAGTTTTGGACTGTATAGGACAGCATATGCAGATTTGCGGTGCAGCATAGCACAAGGTTTTTTGTAGGACAGCAATGGAGAAGGTTTTGGGGTGTTGTGGCAATGCAACATATCGTAGTTTGTTCAACTTGGACAGCAAGATTTGTAGCATGAAACAAACTTAGTCTTGTGGAGTATTTTATGCACATTGTATCAAGGACAAAACATTGTGACAAGGTTTTAAGTCAAAGAGAAAAGTCTATGCAATACCAAGTTTAGGGTTTGTGAACTTGCAAAAAATGTCACTTAATAACTTGAATTATTTTCCTCATTTTAAATTATTTGGAATTGTATTAAAAAAATGTCATGAAGCAAATGAAATTAACAAGTATAGAAAATGCTTAGAAAAATTCCAAAGTGTTGCAAAAGTTGGATTTTTTGATTCTCTTGATTTTTGATGATCAAATTTCACATTTTGGATGTCTTGACGCAATGTGATTTTTGGGACTCAAATTCGGTCAAAAAGTCAAAGTTTGACTTTTTTAGCGTCCGGTTGATTTTTTCCAGCTAAAACTTCAACTTTGCTCATTTTCCCCTTTTGATAATTTGAATGATTTTCTTAGAAAATTGTGATCTGAGGCTTGAAACTTGACTGAAGTAATTCTAAGGATCCATGAGGATCAATGAATGTCATTTGAAGCATTAGAAATTTGAATATCTCTACAGATTCAAAACCTCATTTGAGGTATTAGCGTTTAGGAGATTGTTTGACCTAGTCGATACTCGCACAAACTCGAGGCATTGAAGATCTTTGTAGGAAATATCTTGAGAAAAGAGAGGGCAAATTTTTGGGCATAACACATACCTTATGCTAAAAGATAGTCCATTATGATATGTGGAGGATCAACCTTTGTAAAAAGAGGATATCCATCAACTATCATTCTTTTATCCTTCAGCGTGTTTCTTTCAGTGTTGAGGCTAGGTTTCACCAGAATCCTATTAATGATCCCCATATGCTTGAGATTTTTCCCGTTGAAAGGTTTTCCAGTTTCTACAGAAAGATCCTCAATCAGATTAAAGTTTTTCAGATGATCTACTAGACCACTTTCTATCAGAATATCTGATATCAGCCTGCCAAGAGGAAGGTAATTTCTGGGTTTTCCATGGTTTCTGGTTTCTCTTATATAATCCCTGAGGTAGTGAAACAAAATGGAGGGTAAGTTGATCTTTTCTCCTTTCATCAGACAGTGTGTGATACAGTGGGAGAACTGACTTGGTGTTTTGCATTTTATCGCAAATGTTGCAGATAGCAAGAGTCGCCACCGACTTTTCTTTTATCCAAAAGGAAAGGTGAAAAAGCACAGGAAAGACCTTTGAGATATTTTATTGAGTTCGGGGGGTAGATTATGAAAAGGGAAGGTATTAGCACCCTTTTCATCCATAGTTTTCCATGGGCTCTTAGTTACTTGCTAGATCACTTACTTTTGTTTGAAATTGTGCTTTGTGTGTGGTTTTTGAAAGTATTTTTGAAAATGGAACTTCGTAATGGTTCCCGTCTCTATAAGAATGCACACAAAGTGTTTGTTTCAAAAAATAGTTCAAAGAGGTGTTTGTGAGATGTGTTTTTGAAAGCGATTTTGAAAAGGTGTCTTTGTGATGATTCGCGTCTCTATAAGAATGCATACAAAGTGTTGTCTTTTGAAAATGTTTCAAATGAGAGTGCTGGTGTAAAAATGTTTTTGTTGTGAGCAAGTGAGTAACTAAGAGCGAACCTACCTACTCAAAAGGTCTTAGATGTTCTTTTCCTCCTCCTTTAGATGTTTCTATCTTACCATTGATTTGGTAAGAAGCCCCATCGTTGGATGTGAAGGGACGGGCGCGGGTCATCGTATAGTCATGATAGCAATGTTGTGAGATATCTTAACATTCTCTTGTAGAGACTAAGATCACTTGTAAGGCAACATTTGTAGCGTCATCGAGGGACTATGATCTTGTATTTCGATTGTTTTTGCTAAGACATCCCACATGCATAACATGACAATTTTTATAAGGTAACAAGTGGAATTACCCTAGGAGTGCATGTATGAATATTGTGTTTGATTCGCATGCATTTAGTCTTTGATTATGGGTTGTCTACTTGTTGATTTTATCTTGCCATACATACCTAATTACTAGCATTTGTACAAAAGTAATAAAAAGTGCAAAAAATAAATAAATCCTACACTATTACAACCATATTGAAGCGCATAGAAATGTAAAGGCAAAAATAAGATAAAAAGAAGTAAAAAAGAGCTCCTTCGATTTGCATTCTGTTGGCCTCCTTCGATTGGGGCTAGCACTAGTGAGGTCATGGCCTTCGATTGGAGGCTGGCACCAGTGTATGGCGAAGCCTTATGGTTCTGCCTTGTTGCCTTCTTCGACGGGAGGTTGAAAGCAGTAAGGGAATGCCTTTCGACTGAGCCTGGAATCAGTGAAGGCATGCTTTTCGTCTGGGCCTGGAAGTCAACATGGTCTGCCTCCTAGTTGTCTCTTTTGTTTGACCTGAAGAAAGAGGGTAGAAGCCAGAAGCTTCGTTTCCTATTTCTTGTTTCCTGTTTCTTTCGTTTAAAGCATTAAATGGCAACATGGCATGAGGTCATGCTAGTATTTTTCTTGTAAACAGTTTAATAGTTAAAGCAAGTTCAGGTAAACAGAAAGCAAAATGAAAGGGTTAGCTCTGAAAAATATGTTAAAAGGGTGGAAACGAAAGGAACAATGGTATGTACATGTTTCAAACGAAAGGGAAAATTATTATGCCATGAAACAAAAAGTTCAAAGGTAAGAATAACTTACCTTGCTTCAGGCCTTGAATGGATGTGGGACCTTGAGTGGAGGCCCATGATGCTGGATTCGAAAGAGGGGGTCAATAGCTGTGCTTGGAACGCTGGATTCGAAGGAAGAGAAAAAGCAAGTGTGATGCTTCTTTGATTCGAAGGAGACTAAAGTGTGGTTGTTCTTCAGAATTTAAGGAGATGAATGTGATTCTGAGTCTTTTGTGATTTCTCGAGTGTTGATGAACTTGAGAGTTTTGTTGTGTTTGAGAAAATTTGGGGAATCCGTTCCTCTGGTCCAAAGATCCTCCCTTAGCTTTGTAAATGTTCCTCTATTTATAGAGAAAAGAATGGACATATTTGAAGTAGCCAGCCTTGCAAAACAATAAAATAACAGGTAACGTGAAAGTACATGTGGGGGGCCTCTTGGCAGTTGATTAGACTTGTGCCTTTGGCCCTGCTTTTCGTTCAGACGAAATTCAGGTGGAAAGCTGCTTTTGTGATAAATTACTTTCTATGAAAAGAAAGGGTGTGCAGCCTTTAACCAAGGATAGTATTATCCAAAATACAAAGTTTAAAACCCTTGTACAAGCCTTTGATTATGTAAAGATTCGGAACTCACATAGCCTGGCAAATGAGATTTAGTCTTGAGTCAAATGCAAGAATGAGATCGAAGCGCACTTGTTCGAAGGAAGTCTTTCCCTCAGTCGAAGCTTATGGTCGAAACAAACTTACTCGAAGGAAGCTATTGCCTAGTCGAAGCTTGGGTCGAAACAAACATAAAGGAAGTCATTGCCTTTTAGTGTGAGGGAAGTTCCTGGCTTCTGAATCAAAGGGTGTTCCTTTAAGGGAAGCAAGAACTTAGTCAAATCTTGAATAAAGATATCTGTTGGATCAAACAAAACTTGTGAGAGGCAAAGTCTGCAAGAGGCCCTTGGTGCAAGTGGAATCGAAGGATGTTTCAAGTCCAAATGAAGGATGTACCCAAGTTGCATTCGAAGGAGGCTCTTGCTCAAAACGAAGGATGTAATCCAAGTTGCATTCGAAGGAGGCTCTTGCTCAACTGAAGTTTGCACGAAGGCATGCATAAGGTGAGTGACCAAACGAAGACTTGCATGTAGGCACTTGTGTCCAAATGAAGACTTTGCCTTGAGGGGGGTACATGTGGTCAAACGAAAGAGTGTAAATAGAGGGTCCCTGTATTGTGACTTCATGCCAACATGTAAAAGATCTATGTTCAAATGAAGCTTGTATAAAGGGAATCAACATGTCCAAACGAAAGGTGCATGTAGGAGGACAAAATGTTCATATTTGAAAGAGGCATATAGGGAACAAAAAGTGCAAATTGAAGGATGCTAAAAGAGAGCCTTTTGCCTTGGAAATGAAATAGATTACAAGAGTCTTTTTTCCTTGTGAATCCAAACCAAAATGTGCCAGAGGCCCATGCCCAGTCGAAGGATGCAAGCCAAGCTTGCATCAAAAGAGGACAAAAGGCCAATCGAAGGAGCTGAAACGAAGAACACTTGTATTTCTCCAAATTTTGTCAAAATAATATTTTTATCTGTTTTCTCCCCTTTTTGACAGTTTCCTTTTAATTTTGGTACTGTAAAATTCCAAAGTACTTGTGCAAGCTTGAACCTTGAGAATCCTTGTGAGAAAGGCCTTGAAGAATGAGAGGGAAAATTTTGGGGTACAACACAGTGCATGATGCACTTCTAATCTATGTTGACATAATCAGAAGATTTTGTTGGTTTACTGTGATGAATGCTCCCTAGAATAATCTTGAACCATACACTAAGGATTGGAGGAAGTTCCTGAGCATTGAATTAAGGGGGGGTTTTCCATCTTATTTCAGTTCAGTGAAGATTTTAGGGTTTATCTCTTTTACTATCATTTTTGATTTAGGGCTTACCTTGTAAATCCTTTTTCCTTTAGCGTTTTCCATCCCTAGTAAGGTAGCAACAAATTTCTCCGTGAAAACAATTTTAACACCTGAAACTTGTGATATAATGTACTCCTCATCAGCCTCAGCGAAATGCCAAAATATCTTGACAAGATTTATCTAGACGAGTCCGTAGAGACGATCAAAATAGTTGCCTCAGTCTTGTATTTTTTAAATCTGCTGAAAGGTCAATACCATTTACTTTCAGGTTTTCAAAATCCATTAGTAATTCACAAAGAACTTCTAGTTTATCACTATGAGTGGACAAATGAACATGAGCGGGACACTCAAGTGGGTGAACTTAATTATGTTTAGTGAAGGTTGAAAGGGTTTGATGAAGAGAAGAAGATGGTGTTGAAGACGATGGTTGAGAAGAAGTTGTGGGAGCAGAAGATCGAGCCTTTTCCATTTGTTGAGAGAAGTTGAAGACTTCTTATTGCTGAGCCTCCATGGCAAAGATGAGACTGGTTGAAAGGTTTTAGGTTTTGGGAGAGAGAGTGAATTGCAAGGTGTGTGAAAGTGAGAGAAGTGAGGGTTTTTATAAAAAAAATTGTAACTTTGAAAAAGTGGAAAACGTATATGAAGGAGTAGTATTAATTTTAAAAAGTAATGATGATTTTTTAAAAGAGGAAGTAATGATGATTTAAACCTAATCTCAGAAAACCCTGTGCTCGAGGTGCCACTAAAGAGTTTTGCATTGATTAGAATTTACAAGTGTCATCTTCCAATCGTAGCCATACTGTAATACGGTGGGACAACTGAATTTTGGGTTTTGCATTTTATCACAAATGTTGTGGATAGCAAGAGTCGCCACCGACTTTTCTTTTATCCAATAAAGGAAAGGGTGAAAAGAACAGGAAAAACCTTTTTTTTGAGAATTTTATGAGTAAGGGGGGCAGGTTATGAAAAGGGAAGGTGTTAGCACCCTTTTCATCCGTAGTTTTCTACGAACTCTTAATTGCTAACTCACTTTTTAAATGTTTGTGTTTGCGTATGTTTGCAAATATTTTGAAAAATGCCTAAGTACGACAATTTTGTAATGATTCTCGTATCGTTGAGAATGTATACAAAATGTTTGTTTTAAAAATATTTATGAAGGAGAGAGTTGTTTTGTGAAAAGTGTTTTAAAGATGCCACTTTAAGGCAGTCTGCTTTATAATAACCTTTGTATCAGTCCTCAAGAGTGTTTATAATGTGTTTTGAAAGTAGTTTTTTTAAAAGTGTGAGGTGTGGAAATTGTCTTAGTTTGTGAGCAAGCGATTACGAGCGATCTACCTACTCAATGGTCTTTGTTCTTTTCCTCCACCTTTAGATAGTGCTATCCTACCATTAGTGAGTAGGAAGCCCTATCATTGGATGTGAGGGACAGACATGGGTCATCTTACAGTCATAGAAGGAAGCTTGTAAGACGCTTAAGCAACTTTCGTAAGGGACTAAGATTGTTTACTGAAGGCAGCATCGAAGGGTCATTGAGGGACTACGATCTTTTAACTAAGGGTCTTTGCTAAAGTATTCCACGTTCGAGGGACATGATTGTTTTTATCCGAGGAAACAAGTGAGGGTCACCCTAGAGGTGTGTGTGTGCGAAGTGTTTTGATTTCAGTTATTTTCATCTTGAAATTAGAGTTTTCTAATGTTTGATTTTAATCTTGCCATACAAATCCTAATTACTAACAGTAATAAAGAAAGCAGTAAATTACGGAAATTAAATGTCCTACGCTATTACATTGCTTCGAGGTGTGGAGTAAAAACCATAAGAATGAGGAGAATTGTAAAGAAAACTCTAATTTAAACTATTACATCCTTTAACAGTTACATAATTGTATTAATGCAAAAAATAAACAAACGCGAGGTGACAGTGAAAAGGGAAATAAATTTAACACCCTAAAATTTTTCTAAGTGTTTAGAAAATAATTTTTTGATGTTTTTGTTTAGAAAAATATTGGAAGTGATTAATAAAAACAAAATATAATTCTTAGTTAATTTACAATCTAATCAATTAAAATAAAACAAGGCTATTAAATTAAATTAATTTTTAATTATCAAAAATTAAATTAGTTAATTAAAAACCTAAATCTAAATTTTTATGATTTTATGATTTTTGTTGATTAAAAAAAAATGAAATTGGTTAAAGAAAATAAAGTGTTAATTAAAACAAAAAAAATAAGAAATTAAAATGGGCCTGCAGTATAAGAAATTTGGGGGGTGAGAAGAAGCAAAAATGTTAGGCCCATAATAGATAAGCCCAGGTTCCTGTTTGAGATCCAGCGTGTTGCTCCAAGTAGGTCCACCATGGGCAAGCAAGCTCTAGCGCGTTGATCTGGATGTTTGAGAGATCCAAGGGTTGAGGGTTGAAGATGCATGGTATGCACGCTGGACCTATTCCCACTTAATCTGAAAGAAACAAATATGTGAAAAATAAAAGGGTACCGCTGGGGCTCGAACCCAAGTCCCTATAGTAACACACGTGCTTGTTTTGCCACTGGAGTGGCCGTTTCATCCGGTTATGAAATGCCCCCCAGTAAATATATTATAAACTTGTTTTAAAAAATGGAACTTCATCTTCTTCCCCACACGCATTTGACAGTAACAACAACAACAACATTTTCAAATTCTGTAAAAGCATCATTTCTCAACCAAATTGAAAGATGTAAACATCAAACTTGCTTGAATTTTAACCATGGATCCAACCATATGACTTTCAAAAGCTATAGATCAATGGTTAAGACAAATTTTGCTTGGTATCAAACTAAAACCTAATATTTCAGAAACTTTAATTCCAAAATTCTCATCACATAGTCAACATTAATGAAAACTAAGGACATGGTTAGTTTCAGGGCAATCATATCTACATTTTATCTTTTTAAATTGAAAGCAAATGAGGCGTTATAAGGATTTTAAAGTTGGAGAAACTTACCTCTTGAAGTGAAAACTAAGAATGCGCATGAAGGCTTCCAGGTGCAAGTAAATGATTAATTAAGCTTCCTTAGACCTCCCTGAAGTTGCTTCAATCCTTACTTTATGGTGAAAGTGTCTGAATCTATCCAACTAAGTCAATGTGCAAGCTTCAGATATGGAGTTTAGAGGAGGATGAAGATGGTGTTACATAAGTGTAACAAGTGTTTGGATTTGTTATATGTGATGTATTTAAGGTGTATGGAGGATAAAAAGGACAAACGCACGAGTGGATTTGAAGTTGGGTGTTGGAAGCTTCAAATGTGAAACAATGGTGGATTCTTGGTGATTCTGAGTTTGAGAGTGTTTGAGGGTTTATCCAATCGTTCATTGGCTTTCAAATGACCTATCTATTTATAGGAAAAAGGTTTGAAAGTTTGCAGTAATCAGAATCTTGAGATAACAATTTATGGCTTGGTTGAGATGGAACTTTAAAGTTTCTTGCAAACTCATGGTTCCAAGGCATGGTACAACTCCTATAGGGTGGTTGCTATATTCTATAGGAGTTGCTTCTGATTTTAGGATTGAGTGTGTTCAGAGGAAACAAGTTAGAGACTCAAGGAGAGCAGACTTTGTGACTAAAGTCACTTTACAAGAATGGAAGTGTGATCTTTTTTCCTTAAATGGCCAAATGGATTGGATAATACTTGAACCAAATGGACCATAGCTCAAAAGCTTGTGCAATCTTCTGATTAGAGATAGATTTGGAGGTTTAGATGCCTGGAAAGTGGGATTACAAGGCATGGCATGAAGATTTTGTTATGAGTTCATCACTAGAATGACTTATATATCAAGAATGGATGCCCAATTTCATGTCTTCGAATCTCCTAGCTCAAGCATGATCTTTTTATGATCTTGGACATTTTGGAAAGCTTGAAACATTCTCAACAATTTTTATGCTGACCACTTTGGCTAAATCAAATGGGATCTTGGGGGAAATTGGCCAAGAAGTTGAGATGAAAAAATGACCAAAACTTGTTGAAATTTTTTCTAAGTGTTTCATAAAAATATCACAACTTCATGGGCTCATATCTCTTAATCCAAGAAATTTTTGAGGATCATAGAACATTAACAAAGCTGTAGAATTCATCAATACCTACAACTTTCATGGTGAAAGTTTTCCTTGAACCAACTTGTATCTTGAGGAAACTTGCTTGTGAAGTTATGGTTTTTTAGGCATAAAAAACTTGAATTTTTTTCTAAGTGTTTGAAAATCTTCAATTTTGACTTTTATTGACTTTGTTGATTCTTGATGGTAAAGTTTTATAGCTTTGAATGTTTTGATGATTCTTGATTTTTGAATTCCAATGTTGACCAAAAAGTCAAAGTTTGACTTTTGTGTGACTGTTGACTTTTCATCAATTGATTCAAATTTTCCACTATCAATGATTTGTATATTTGGAAATGTCTTGAGCCATGTAATTATGTCAAGATGTTGTATTTGAGCTCTTGAGATCATACTTTAATCCATTAGGTCATGCACTAGGCCAACAATCAATGATCGACCATCTTCAATCAAAACCCTATTTTTGGCAATTTTTGACCTTTGATGATTTGTGGTCTTTCCTTGAGGAATCATGACCAACCCTTGATCAAATGATGAATATCACCTTAAAATATTAATATTGACAAAAAAATCTTGAAGTTTGACTGTATGTTGACCTCCATTGACTTTTTACCCAATATAGTTGATTTTCAATCTTCTGAGCCATTGACTGAGCAAACATGTGATGCAAGACTTGAAAATGACATAAGCATTATTGAGGACCTATGATGAACCATGAAAGTCATTTGAGACCCTTGCAACCAAATCTTCTTTGAGAAACATCAAACCCTAATTGAAGACCCTTGCTTAGGAGGTGGTTTAGATCAATCAAATCTTAAGTAGTTTTGAGCAAACGGGAAACTCATGAGAATGTCTTGAAGAAAATGGGAGGGAAAATTTTAGGGTACAATAGCTGCCCCTGTTCAATCTTCTTAAACCTGAAGAGTTAGATTGACTTGTCCACCATTAGTGACTTGAAGGTAGAAGATGATTGGACACTTAAGTCCCTAGAAATTTGCACTCACATGTGCCCGAAGTAATGTAGTTGGTTGATGTAATGCTGGGAATGGGCTTAAAGATGCCATTTGGAGAGGTTATGGAGAGTTGTCAGATATGGGCTTATAGAGGCCATCCAAAGTAACTGTTGATAGAACTTAGACTACGTCTACGCTTGACTTTGACTATAAGAAGTATCAGAATAAATCTACGCTTGATTTAATATGAGCCAGAGGATGTCTACGCTTGTATTTAACTGGGAGAAGCATCAGAATAAATCTATGGTTGATTTAATCTGAGCCAGAAAATGTCTACTGGAGGAAGTATCAGAATAAACCTATGCTTGATTTAATCTGAGCTAGAAGATATTTGCATCCGTCTTTAACTGGGAGAAGTATCAGAATAAATCTATGGTCGATTTAATATGAGCCATAAAATATCTACTGGAAGAAGTATCAGAATAAACCTATGCTTGATTTAATCTGAGCCAGAAGATGTTTGCATTTTTCTTTAACTGGGAGAAGTATCAGCATAAATCTTTGGTCGATTTAACCTGAGCCAGAAAATGTCTACTGGGAAAAGTATCAGAATAAATCTATGGTCGATTTAATCTGAGCCAGGAGATGTCTACTTCCGTTTTTAACTGGGAGAAGTATCAGAACAAATCTATGGTTTATTTAATATAAGCTAGAAAATATCTACTGGAAGAAGTATCAGAATAAATCTATGCCTGATTTAATCTGATCCAGAAGAGGTCTTTTTGTCTTTAACTAGAAGAAATATCTGAATAAATCTATGGTCGATTTAATTTGAGCCAGAAAAATATCTATTGGAAGAAGTATCAGAATAAATCTATGCTTGATTTAATCTGATCCAGAAGATGTCTGCGTCCATCTTTAACTGGGAGAAGTATCATAATAAATCTATGGTTGATTTAATCTGAGCCAAAAAAGGTATACTAGAAGAAGTATCCGAATAAATCTATGTTCGATTTAATCTGAGCCAGAAGATGTCTGTTTGTTGATCTTTCCTGAAGAGGTAAAGAGTTAGCTGTATGCAATATCATGATGTATGAAATGCATTGCATAATGATGTTCTCAAAATAATTGAGACTGTGCTACATTCTTTTGATATTCATATTGTTGTACCCCAAAATTTGACCTCTCACTTATCAAGAATTTTCTCACAAGATCTCCTTGGGCTCAAGACTGCACTAGGGTTTGATCAACTCAAAACAACTCCTTAGACACTGATGACCAAAATTAGGGTTTGAGTTTGCACAAGGATTTTTGAACTATCAATGCTTCATATGACTTTCATGGACCATTATGGACCCCCAAGATTACTCATGTCAAGTTTCAAGCCTTGGATCACACTTTTGATCAGTCAATTGAACAGTTGACCTAAAAATCAACTGTATTAGGGAAAAAGTCAACCATGGCCAATTTACAGTCAAATCTCATAATTTTTGATCCACATAAAAATTTTAAACCCATATGTATCATTTGATCAAGTTTGGACCACAATTCCTCAAGAAGTTTGATCAAATCTCCAAAAGGGCAAAATGGTTAAAATTAGGGTTTTAATTGGGAAAGGGCAATTTCTGATTTTTAACCTAACAAATGATCAGTTGGTTTAAGGCATGATCTCAAGAGTCTAATTGCATCATTTTGACCTAATTACATGGTTTCAAACATTGCAAGTCCATTGGATTGACATATGAGTTTTGCAGTCAACTGATCAAAAGTCAACTATATACTGAAAAGTCAAACTTTGACTTTTTAGTCAAATTCAAGTGCCAAGGATCATAATTCATCAAAACATGTCAAAATATGAAACTTATTCATCAATAAATCAAAAAGTCAAGATTTCATTTTGAAAAGTCAAAATTTCTAAACCTAGAAATTTTTCTAAGTGTTGAAAATTCATGTTTTTTTCATAACTTTGAGCCAAATTTTCATCATGATGCAAGATGATTCAAGAGAAAATTCCAACATAAAAGTTGTATATCTCTATGAATTATACAAATTTTCTTCACACAACTTATTCCAAAAGTGCTTGGATCTCAAGTTATAATTTCAAGAACATAGGATCATGAAACTAAACACTTAGTGAAATTTTGCCCTAATTTGGTCAGGATTTTGACCCAACTTCATGGCACATTTTCATATAGTTCCAAGGGGAATATTCAAAAGAAATTCAAAGATGTGTTGTATAGAACATTGCAAGCTTTCCAAAATGTCCAAGAACTCCTTGAGATCATTCTTGAGTAGGGAGAATCGAAGAGATGAAGTTGGTGTTTTGTCACTTGAATTACAAGGCATTTTGTGATGAACAAAAATCCAATTTCAATCCAATGCTGAACAATCTTGTTTTGCAGGCTTCTAAACCTCAAGATCACTCCATAATTATAAGATTACACTTTCTTTGGAGCTATTATCCAAGTGTTCCAAGCATTGTCCAAGCCAATTTGCCATTTTTGGAAGAAAGTTACCATTCCATTCTTGAAAAGTTGCTTTAATCACAAAGTCAACTTGTCTTGAGCTTCTAACTTGTTATTTCTGCACACACAACCCCTATAATCCAAAAGCAAGGTGTATAAGACCTGAAGAAGCTTAGGACATGCTTGTACAACATTTGAGATTTGTCATTTCACTTTTCTTCAAAAGCAAGTTATAGAGCCATAACCCTATAACTCAGAAGCCTGAAGTGATTTTGTGCTCTAATATTTTCCATACATATAACAAGTTTATTGCAATATAAGACACGCTTTCAAGCATCCTAAAACTCTCCCAAACACTCTTGCTGCACAAGACTGCTCAACTTGACAATTTTGAGCAAAAAACTTTCCATCTCCATTTCCACTCGTGCGTTTTGATTCTTAATCATTCAAACACCTTACATACATCATAGACAAGTGATCCAAGCCCCTGTTTCAAGACTGTAACCCGTCCATCACTATTCACCATTTTCAAACATCAAGCTTGCAGGTTGACTTGAGTAGGGAGATTCAGGGACTTTCAAAACAAATTAAGATTTGGAATACACTCAAGGAGGTCCAGTCAAGCTAAACAGATTCTTAGGACACCTCAAAGCATGCTCAAACTCCATACGCGAATCCATCTGCAAGAGGTAAGTTTTCTAACTTCAATATCTTGATACAAGCATCCTCTGTGCATGCATTCTGAAGTAAAAATTTAGATATCATTGCTCTAAAATCTAAACATGTCCATAGTTTTCATTTATATTGACAGTGTGTAGAGAATTTTAGATTTGAACTTTCTGAAAGAATTAGGTTTCAATTTAGGGCCAGCAAAATTAATCTTCATCTTTGACTTTTAGCTTACATAAGTTATATGGTTGGATTCGTGAGGAAAAATAGCACAACTTTTATGTTTGCATTTTCCATTTTTGTTGAGAAATGGATGAGATACAGGTGGTCCGGCTGGTTGAAGGTTGAAGACGAAGTAGATGTCATGGAGACATTTTGCCTTACATATTTATTGTTTCATTTGTATTAACGGATGTACTGTCACCCCAGTGGTAAGGCAGCGCGTGTTATTGGTAGAGGTCATGGGTTCGAACCTCAGCGCTGCCTTTTTGCATTTGTTTTTACACTTTTTTGGTCATTTTTCAGCAAATAAGCGCTAAGCCTTTTGGGTTTAGTTTTTGTTTGTTTTTGCTTTTGCTGACTAACCTCCATACTGGCTATTGGCACCCCCTGGCCTAATTAATTAATTATTTAATTTATTTCATTTATCTTTTCTTAAATATATTTATTTTTAAATACAAAAAATCATAAAATGCAAAAAATAATATTTTATATTTTGAGTTATTTTATTTTATTTTTCCATAAATAAAAATAGTTTTTTTATTCTGCATACTTTATTTATTTATTTAAGTAAACCTTATAAAATTAATTAATATTGTATTATTTATTTATTTTTCTTAACACCATTTAAAATATATTATTTTAATACCAAAAAGACTAAAAATATTTTATAATGCTATAAATATTTTCAAGATAAGAAATGCCAAAAAATAATACTTTTCTTAAACTTATCTTCTTTTGATTAATAGAATTATGGTTTTCATCTAAAATCTTTTCTCAACAATTTCAAACTTAATAAATTATTTTCTTTATTTTATTAGGTTAAGGTAAAATTTCTTTTCATAAAATATCAAACAAAATATCCATTTTTCTTCACATTTATCCTCTTGCATATTTAATTCATCTTGTGCATTATTTATTTTAATTCTTGTATAGATTTAATTTGGTTGTAATAGACTAATTAGGGTTTTAATTTCTTAGCCCCACAAATGTTGTAATAGCGTGGTAACTTTAAAATTCCGCAATTTATCGCTTTATGTACAATCGCTAGTAATTAGGGTTTGTATGGAAAGACTAAAAGCAATACTTAGCAAAACCTTAATTCAAGACAAAAATAAGCATGAAAACAACACACTTGCACACAAGCACCTGTTGGCTCTTAAATTCGACACCCACGGTAAATTGGCCTTATGGGCCAAATATAGAGTAAATGAAGCCAAGTTGGAAAATGCTTCGACGCATGGAAAAACTTAGAGAAATATATGAGTTACAAATTGGTTTTCGACCAGACATCACCATCAAGCCTTCGACTGAAAAGGTCCTGTGACCTTCGACTAGAAGAATAACCCTCATGTCAGCATCAAAGGCGAAGGATATTTGAATTTGAAGAAGGGAGGGAAATGCAGTTCGCCTAGCAGTTAAGGGAAAGTGACATGGCAGGAAGATAGAGGTCGAGGGGCATGCAAAGGACACTTGTCTTCGTCATAGAGCAAGGCAACCCCTCAACAGTTACATAATTTTAGTATAGAGATAGGAAGTTTGTGTAGATTTTGGTGTGTTCAATCTATTGTACTAGTCACTCAACATTATTCAAGTACCCGCTGTGTGCGAAAGAATAACTGAGAATGTACGTTGTAAACACCACCTTTTATTAATCAAATCTTTTACATTGCTTTGATATTCTTTTACAAAGTTTACGTTTCCTGCATTTTATCTACATTTCTATTTGCTTTCCAAAACCACAAACACCAACTCCCCGGTCGAACGTGTGTTCTTCCTGAATATTAACTTTTACATCAAACCAGCACAAAAATTAGCGTATGTTCTGGGATCAATCTGATCGATCCCACGAGTAACCAAAAGGGCTTTCCTTTTTGGAGGATCATCAGTTGTTTACCAAAAACCATGGTAAACAGCACCCCTAGGGTTATTACACTTGGTTGCCTTATACAAAATGGCCATATTACGCATGTAGGGTATCTTAGCAAAAACAAGCAAATACAAGATCATAGTCCCTCGATGACGCTGTCTAAGTTGCCTTACAAATGATCTTAGCCCCTCAAAAAGAATGCTAAGATACCTTGCAATATTTCTAATCATGGTTATACGATGACCCACGCCCGTCCCGTTTACATCCAAAGATAGGGTTGCTTACCAAATCAATAGTAAGACAACAATGTAAAAAGAAAAGAAAATGAACAAGAAAGACATTTGAGTAGGTAGATTGTTCCTAATTACTTGCTCCATTTTAAAACAAACATCCTTGCTATTTTCAAAACAATCACATACACTTTCAAACATCTTACAAAATTGAATTTTTTTCCAAAAGATCAAACATCTTTGTATACATTCTTACGAACGAGAATCATTACAAAGATTGCTTAAACAATGGCCTGTTTACAAAATACTTTCAAAAACCACACAAAGCACAATTTAAAACAAAAAGCAAGTGATTTAGAAAGTAACTAAGAGCCCATGGAAAACCATGGATGAAAAGGGTGCTAATACCTTCCCTTTTCATAATCTACCCCCCGAACTCAAGAATTAATCTCAAAGATCTTTCCTGTGCTTTTTCACCTTTTGCTTTTTGGATAAAAGAAAAGTCGGTGGCGACTCTTGCTAACCGCAACATTTGCGATCAAACGCAAAACACCCAAGTCAGTTCTCCCACCGTATCACAGAACTGACGACTCTGCTGGGGAAATATCTAAAAGTGGGGTTACCTTAGGGTTAGATCATATTTACTTGCTTACATTTTTTGACTTGTATGCTTTACATTATGGTTCTTTGTTTGGGTTTGAATCCTTTACCCGAATTTGGGATACATTATAGGTAAGTAGCAATACGTTGTGGAAACTATGCATGGTATACTGACATGGTCTAAGCAATAGCTACGTTAGTGCGACATATTTGTGAGTACCAGTAGCCTTTGAGTTAATCAAAGAGAATACGGGGCCGCTGAGTGATATCATGAAGCACTAATGAACTTCTAGAATCTTTACTTGACCAACTTGGCCATTTAGGATGTAGTGAGATGACCGGCTTTGGTGCAGTCCGAAGTTGGTAGATACTCGATACTACACTCATTGAGGTTTGGTTTCTTGGGATATTTCGGTCGCCATTAAAGAGGCTTGTGCTGAAACAACGACCAAGGAAACAAACCAGTGATATTGAGCTCCTTAGAACCCAATTACTATTACTAGGACAGATTGAGCCAACTAAACTTTAAGAGGGTACTTACCTATAAAACTCCATGCAAGCCTAAACCTAGGGACTTATTTGCTTTGCTTGTATATACATACTTTTACATAACATCATGAACATCATGAACATCATATACACTCACTAACCATTTCAAGGATTTTTGGGATTCATCTTTGTTCTTGTTTTGTAGGATATAGATTCACTTCGCAGGAAAACTATTCAAGTCAATCTTGTATGGGTACCTCCACAACTCAGGGAGCTAGCTTCAAGGATTCCTGAAAACTCTCCATTCACCGAGAGACATGGTCGCCTACTCAACTTAGTCACCTCCAACACAGACGAGGACATGATGAAGGTGCTCTTTCAGTTCTTTGACCCTTTACACCATTGCTTCACATTTCCCGACTATCAACTTGTGCCTACTTTGGAAGAATTCTTCTGACTCTTAAGGATTCCCATTCTCAATCGACTACCTTTCAACGGTACAGAAAGAGACCCAAAGCCAGAAGAGATTGCTCAAGCTCTACACTTGCACTCATCTGATGTCATAACTTATTGGGAAACAAGGAGTGGTGTCAAAGGTTTCGTAGCAAAGTTCTTGTTTGAGAAAGCCCAAAACTACTGGAACTCCTTGGATTTGCAAGCCTTTGAGGAAATTGTGGCTCTCCTCATCTATGGGATGGTTTTGTTTCCAAATCCTGACCAACTCATAGACGTAAATGCCGTCAAAATCTTCATATCACGCAACCCGGTGCCTACATTGCTAGGGGATATCCTACACTCTTTTCACACCCGCACAATGAGGAAAAGAGGTGTCCTTATGTGTTAAAGAATGAGCAAGGTTCAAGGTGGTCACAAAGGTTGATGACGCTCAAACATTCAGACATTCATTGGTGCTCCCGATCTATAGAGAATGTTACTATTGTCGACCGTTGTGGAGAATTTCCTAATGTCCCTTTACTTGGAATTAGGGGAGGTATCACCTATAACCCTTGCTTAGCCTTAAGACAGTTTGGTTATGCCCGAAGGGATGGCCCGTACGAGATGCTGATTCAAGGTTTGATATTTGACTACAAAAATGATGATCAAGGTCTTTGCCATAGATTTATTCGAGCTTGGAGGATGTTAAACAAGGTAGATAGCAAGGCTTTGGGGCATAAAAATTCCATCCCTCTTGAGCCTTACCTCAAATGGGTACGAACTCGTGCTCAGAGTCTTATGATACCTTACCCCTCCATTCTCCTGGTAATCATTGAGCCTGTCATGGAAGGAGATGTTCCATACACTATCCTACATCCTGACATGCCTATCTCTCTTGAATACCTACAAAAGGAATGGATACAACTCAAGGGGGAGCGAGTTACCTTCGAAGCCCAATTCCGCAAGCGAGAAAAAGGTTTTGGAACTCACTAGGCTACTTCATAAGGAGCAGACTCTGAATTCCTACATTGCACCAAAGAGGATGCGCACTCCCTTTTTATCTTAGAGTTTCTTGTATTTGTTTTCACCAAAAAGGCATTATTGTACTCAAGCCTTAATCTATTAATATAACGTGTGTTTCCTTTTTGTCTAAAGCGAATTTGAATCTTAAAATCCTTGAAATCATTGCATACGCATTTACCATTCATCATAACATAAACAGGTTTCTTGCAACAAGTCTCCTCATCTCTCTACTGTTTATTTCAGTAAGATGGATCTCGAGCAAACGGTGAAGGATCCTCAAGCTCAGAATGCACAGTTTCAACAATTGTTCTTAACTCTGGCCAAAGGACAAGAAGAGTTGAATACTTTGCTGGCTGAGGAAAAGAAAAAGAAGACAAAGAAGGTACCCGGAGTCCTAAACATGTGAAGAAGATTTCATGGGCAGACAAGAAGGACCCTAGGCTTTGCAACGACATCCGGTGAGAGAGACAATCAAGATGGGAAAGGCAAGGAAACAATTGTCCCATCAGAATCAGAAGAGGAAGAGAGAGAAGAAGACTATTCTGAAGAACAATACCCTCCAGCTGATGACAAGTATATACATCTCGAAGAGCGATTGAGCGTAATGGAGATCTAAAAAGTGTCTGGCTTGGAATTTGAGGAATTGGGTTTAGTATCGGGGATTGTCATTCCTCCAAAATTCAAAGCACTTGTGTTCGCCAAATTAATACGGAGTTTCATGCTCTAAAATGCATCTCCGGTCCTATGTGAGGAAAATCCAACCCCATACCACTGACAAAGACTTATGGGTACACTTCTTCCAAGACAGTCTATCTGGAACTCAACTTGATTGGTGTTATCAGTTAGAAAGAGCCAATGTTCATAACTGGGAAGATCTTGCTGCAGCTTTCTACAAATAATACCAATACAATGCTGATCTTACACCTACCCGTACTCAACTCTAGAGTATGGCCATGGTTTCTAATGAAGGTTTCAAGGACTATGCGCAAAAATGGAGATACTTGGCTGGAAGAGTTCAACCTCCCCTATCTGAAAGAGAATTAGTCTTCAATCACCTAATTGGGAGTTCATCAGCAGGTTTTACTGAACTAATATTAACCGGAGAGAGGGTAGAAGCCGGGATAAAGAGTGGAAATATTCAGAAAGATACATCCTCCACTGCTATAAGGAAGCCATTTATCAGAAATAAAGAAGTGGTTGTTGTTTATCCTCAGAGAAATCAAGACAGGACCGAACGCCGTCCAATGGTGGGGGCTATTATGATTCCTAAACCTGCGCTTGATCAACAAAGAATCAACCAACCAAAGATGGAAAGACCAGTCGGACAATCCACCAGAATTAACATGACCATATCTCAAGTATTGCCGCATCTGTTAAGATCCAACCTGGTGACTTTGAAAGAAGCTCCAAAAAACCCTAATACAATATCTCCTCACTATCATCCTAATTCCCGTTGTGCATACCACTTTGAGAGTCCCGGCCATGGCACTTATAACTGTTGGGCTCTAAAGAACAAAATACAAGACCTCATTGAAGCCAAAGAGATTGAATTCGATGCGCCAGAGAAGCTAAATTTCATTTATGCCCCTATGCCCAAACATGGCCATAATACCAATGCCATTGAAGAAGAAATGTTTGTTACTTCAGTTGATGAATTTATGACCCCACTCCTGACTATTAAAGTGAACTTGTTGAATGCCAGTGTGTTTCCGGGCTGCAATGAAGGCTGTCATTTCTGTTTGTCCTCACCAACCAACTGTCCTTTGTTGAAAACACGCGTTCAGTGCCTAACAGATAACAAAGAAATTTTGTTTGAAAAGACTTATGTTCCACCTGTTCCTTTTAAAGATATTTCTATCATTACCATTTCTGCCAATTCTTCCAGGGTCTCCACCAAAAGACCCGTTAGAATTACATCAGTTCCAAAAGCAGCTCCTTTGATAATTACAATGCCTGGACCAGTCCCATATTCTCCAGACAAAACCATACCATGGAATTATGGAGGGGATGTCTACTACCATGGTATCAAGCAAGATTGGCCAGCCGCCGAAGATTCAAGTTCTGAGAAAGTCGACTCTGATATCAGTAATATTGCAGGAACTAGCAAGATTACCCGAAGCGAAAGGATATTCTCTCCAGAAATTACTTCCCCAAAAGCAGTTCCTGGACCCGTAATCATTCCTGTTGTTACTCCTCCAAAAGCTGTTCCTAGTCCTACAATCATCCCCACTAATACTCCAACTGACAAAGCTGTTACAATCCCTGTTATCATTCCTACTGACACTCCTGCTGTCGAGTTAACTGAGACTCGAGGAAAAGGTGTTCTGGTTGAGTCTGTCAAGATGAAGACACAATCATTGGGTATCCCTGAGACCTCCCAGAAAGAGATGGAGGAAATTCTAAAAATCATAAAAAGAAGCGACTACGATGTAGTTGAGCAACTAGGACAAACTCCATCTAAAATTTCCGTGCTGGCTTTACTACTATGTTCCGAGGCGCATGCCAAAGCCTTGGTAAAATTCTTGAAAACTGCCCATGTACCCCAAGAGACATCTACCGATCAGTTCCAAGACTGCGTAGACAGCTTGACTGCAGATAATGGCCTAGGTTTTTCGGATGCTGATTTAACACCAAGAGAAAGGAAGCATAATGAGGCATTGCATGTCTCAGTTGAATGTAGGGGCACAACCTTGGCTCATATTTTGGTAGACACTGGCTCATCTCTAAATCTATTGCCTAAAAAAGCTCTTGATAGGTTTGATTATGAGGGATTGACATTGAAGCCAAGGAATATAGTAGTGAGGGCTTTTTACGGCTCGAAAAGGATGGTGCATGGGGAAGTTGATATCCCCATAAAGGTTGGAACCCAAACATTTGATTCAACTTTTTATGTAATGAATATCCGCCCTTCATATTCCTGCTTGCTAGGACGATCATGGATCCACAATGCTGGCGCTGTTCCTTCTACTTTGCACCAAATGCTGAAGTATCCAATTCAAGGGAAGATTATCACCGTTCATGGAGAAGAAAAGTATATGATCAGCCATCTAAATTCCTTCAGATATGTGGAATTAGATGGTGAATTTATTGAAACTCTATTCCAACACTTTGAAGAGGTCCCGCAAGATATGGCAGTAACCAAGGCTGTTCCCAAGATCACAAGGCCTCCACTCAGGATGTCATCTTTGAAGGATGCAAAGGCAGTAATAGAATAAGGTGGGTGCACTATTTGGGGACAAATCCCAGATATCCCATACAAGTCAGATAAGTTTGGCTTGGGTTTCACTTCAAGTGCTCAGAAGGATGTATGCCGCGCTCGTGCTGGAGGACCATCCCTAAATATCAGCAACCGTGAAGTCAACACAGTAGAGGATGATGAAGATGGTTTCAACCTGGAAGATTGGATCTTCCTAACTGTCAGTGGAGGGCTCAGCAATTGGGAGGCTAGAGATTTCGTCCCGATCACTTTTATCCCACAGTAATTTGTCTTTACATTTTGATGGATCTATAATATTAAAACAATTCAAACTCTTAAAACCTTGTGTCTTACCCGAGGCACAATGGTCCAT
The DNA here is from genome assembly GCA_948472305.1 of Vicia faba. Taxonomy (NCBI): domain Eukaryota; kingdom Viridiplantae; phylum Streptophyta; class Magnoliopsida; order Fabales; family Fabaceae; genus Vicia; species Vicia faba. The sequence continues at coordinate 1,608,021,557 of OX451736.1, forward strand.
TTGTAAGGGTTATTATCTCATTTCCATATGACATCAATGAAAAATGGACGTTTTGCTTACAAACTCTGCGCTCATTGTTTTTCTTTTTTACATTTTTTCTTTCAAAGATAGCTATACCCTTACACACACTCACACTCACAATGCAAGTTTACATCCATTCAGGATCCCATGGATAACGGTTCTGCTATGGATTTTTGTGACTCTGAAAATCTAATCTACCAAGCCGAAGACGAAGGTGAGGAAGATTTTGAAGTACCAGAGGAACTTTCCAGATTACTACTGCAAGAAGAGAGAACCGTTCAGCCTCACGAGGAACCCGTGGACACAATCAACTTGGGTACCGAAGAAGACAAAAAAGAAGTCAAGGTGGGTGCTAATCTGGAACTGAGTGTTAAGGAGCGTCTGATTCAGTTGCTACACGAGTATGTTGAGATCTTTGCCTGGTCATATAAAGACATGCCGGGACTTGATGCAAATATTGTGGTACATCGTCTGCCTACAAAAGAGGATTGTCCACCAGTAAAACAAAAGGTCCATCGAATGCGACCAGATATGTCAGAGAAGATTAAAGCAGAAGTTATGAAACAATTTAACACTAGATTCTTAGCCGTCACCTCCTATCCGCAATGGGTTGCCAATGTTGTTCCCGTGCCCAAGAAAGACGACAAGGTACGAATGTGCGTGGATTACAGAGATTTGAATAGGGCAAGCCCTAAGGATGATTTCCCACTTCCCCACATTGACATCCTAGTTGAAAATATGGCACAACACAAAGTGTTTTCCTTCATGGACGGTTTCTCAGGCTACAACCAAATCAAAATGGCGCCTAAGGACATGGAGAAAACAACATTTGTCACACAGTGGGGGACATTCTGCTACAAGGTGATGCCGTTCGAACTGAAGAATGCTGGGGCAACCTATCAGCGTGCCATGGTAGCTCTATTTCATGACATGATACATCATGAAATAGAGGTCTATATGAATGACATGATAGCTAGATCTCAAACAGAAGAAGAACATCTTGATCATTTGCAGAAACTGTTTGAGTGGCTAAAGAAGTACAAGCTAAGGTTGAACCCAAATAAATGCACGTTTGGAGTAAGGTCTGGTAAACTCCTAGGATTTGTCGTCAGCAACAAGGGTATTGAAGTAGATCCTGCCAAGGTAAAATCGATACAAGAGATGCCTGCTCCTCGTACTGAGAAGGAAGTCAGAGGATTCTTGGGATGTTTAAACTACATTGCTAGATTTATTTCTCACCTAATAGTTACTTATGATCCAATCTTCAAACTATTAAAGAAAGATCAAGTAGTTAAATGGAATGATGAATGCCAAACTGCTTTCGACAAGATCAAATATTACCTGCAAGAGCCTCCTATTTTGATGCCACCAGTCGAGGGAAGACCATTGATTATGTATCTAACTATTTTAGAGAATTCAATGGGGGAGTATGCTGGGGCAGCATGACGAGTCTGGCCAAAAAGAGCATGCTATTTATTACCTGAGCAAAAATTTTACCGACTGTGAAACAAGATATTCACTGTTCGAGAAAACTTGCTGCACTCTGGCACGGGCTGCTCGCCGGCTAAGATAGTATATGCTGACCTATACTACCTTGTTGATATCTAAAATGGATCCTATAAAATACATCTTCGAGAAGCCTGCTCTCTCTGGGAGAATAGCAAGATGGCAGATGATCCTGACCGAATATGACATACAATATACTACCCAAAAAGCAATAAAGGACAGTGTATTAGCTGATCACCTTGCTCACCAAGCTGTAGAGGACTAGCAGTCCATGAAGTTAGAATTCCTAGATGAAGACATCATGATGGTAAACAACTGTGAAGAATTCAGGCCATATGACAGACCTGAACAAGGATCCCGATGGACCCTGTTCTTTGATGGGGCACCCAATGCACTTGGCAATGGTATTGGTGCTGTACTCATATCTCCCGAAGGATGTCATACTCCTTTCACGGCAAGACTCTGCTTCAATTGTACAAACAAAATGGCGGAATACGAAGCGTGCAACTTTAGTCTCAAAGCTGCCATAGACTTGGGGATCAAATCCTTGAATGTATTCGGAGACTCAGATTTGGTTATTATCCAGATCAAAGGGGAATGGGACACCAAACACCCTAACCTTATCCCCTACAAAGAACATGTGTTGACATTGATCCCACATTTTGAGAAGATTACCTTCAAGCATTTCCCGCGAGAAGAAAATCAGCTAGCAGACGCACTAGCCACAATGTCATCCATGTTTAAACTTAAATGGGATAACGAGACTCCCCAGATCACCATTGAACAAATGGATGAACCAGCACACCGTCACGAGATTAATACTGAAGAAGTAGTGGACCAGCCTTGGTTTCACGAAGTCAAGAAGTATCTCAGGGCTCAAGAGTATCTAGAAGGAGCTTCAGTCAATGATAAGAAGTTCTTAAGGAGATTCTCTGCTAAATTCTTCCTTAGTAATGGCATTCTTTACAAATGCAACCATGACTCTGTGTTACTTTGATGCGTAGATAAGGTTGAAGCTGAAAGGATCATGGATGAATTACATGAAGGCACTTTTGGCACCCATTCCAGTGGGCATACGATGGCAAAGAAAATACTACGGGCAGACTATTAATGGTCTACCATGGAAGCAGATTGCTATCAACACTCTCGAACTCGCCATAAGTGTCAGATCTATGCTGACAAGGTGCACGTAGTTCTGGTTCCTCTGAATGTCTTGACGGCTCCTTGGCCCTTTGCTATGTGGGGGATTGATATGATTGGGGAAATCAAGCCAACAGCCTCCAATGGACACCACTTCATCCTAGTGGCCATTGACTATTTTACAAAGTGGGTTAAGGCAACCTCCTTCGCCTCTGTTACCAAGAATGTTGTAGCCCGGTTCATTAAACAAAATCTCATCTACCGGTATGGTATCCCAGAGAGGATCATCACCGACAATGGTACGAACCTGAACAATACTATGATCACCTCCTTGTGCGAGAAATTCAAGATCCAGCATCACAATTCTCCCCCTTACCGTCCAAAGATGAATGGTGTTGTCGAAGATGCAAATCAGAACATTAAAAAGATCATACAGATAATGACAGTCACATACAAAGACTGGTATGAGATGTTACCATTAGCTCTCCACGGGTATCATACTGCAGCTCACACATCGACCGGGGAAACACCCTATTCTTTGGTATACGGCATGGAAGCTGTCTTGCCTATTGAGGTTCAGATCCACTCTCTAAGAATTATGAAGGATGCAGGTCTAAATGAAGACGATTGGATCCAGATTCAACTTGATCAACTGAACTTAATTGATGAGAAAAGACTTACTGCTGTATGCCATGGTCAAATGTATCAAAAACGGATGATCAAGGATTTCAACAAAAAGGTCAGACGCCAAGTATATCAAGTTGGGGATCTGGTGATCAAACGTATCATACTACCGCAAGGCGATCCCAGGGACAAATGGACTCCTACATACGAATGACCAATTGTAATAAAAAATATATTCTCTGGTGGAGTAATGATCTTAACTACCATGGATGGTGACGACTTGCCACACCCTGCAAACACAGACATAGCTGAAAGATACTACGCATAAGAGACCCGCTAGGTTGACACACCTAGGGAAAACAAGGGCATCTCGAAAAACCAAAAGAGGTTCGGGCAAAAATTAGGGATAAAAACAAAAAAAATATATACACCCCGCAAGTTGAAAACTCGAAAGGGCGACTTGGGAAAAAAAGGGTATCCCGGTGGACTGAAAACCCGAAAGAGCGGTCCAGGCAAAAGTTAGGGAATTGAAAGCGTATGACTATGTCACGTTGGATCACTTTACGGACAACTTGAAAACTCGACATTTCTGACCAATTCAATCATCTTCGGACAAGGCAACAAATAGACAAGATGCTCAGAGATATAAAGGCTATAACAGAATGGAAACCCCATGGGATTATTACACATAGCTATCTTTTTCTTTGTATTAAATTTTTTATTTTTTACGACGACATTCTCTTACTAGAATGTTTGTCTCACTATACAAAAAATACTTAATCAAAGTCAATACAAAGATATTCCTTTGAAAATGCAAAATTATTTGTTTTTCTTTACTCTTGTGTTTTGTTTACAAAAACGTCCAATGGTTCATTGTTGAACATATGCATTTGAACATAATTACTATTTACAAATAAACAAAATAAAAAACAATTACTGATGGCTTTAAGAGATAGGGAAATCTCTCCAAGCTATTTTCCAAAAAAAATCCCCCGCAGTGTACAATTTAATCCCCAGCAGAACAAAGCTTCCAATTATCGATCCCCGATCGAAATCATCCAATTTCTCTAAATTCCCCAAACAGATTTTTCAAGTAGTACATGGAATTTCCCCTACAACAAAGTTTATTCCTCTAAACAGAAATTCATCAACACTTCGACTTCAAGACATGAAGACTTACATATCCTCAACAACATTCCGGGATTTATTATCCTCAATCCAATAAACAGCGCAATCGACTAGCTCACATACGTATACATGGCATCCACATATCATAAACATTGATAAAACAAATGCATTATATCATACATTTCATACAACATGACTTTTCATTTTAGCTAACATTTTACCGTTTTCAGGATAAGATTAACAGCTACCATTAACAATGTTCAGAGTTTGTAGATACAATACAGATACGTTCCGGACACGGATGCCATTCTGATACTCATTCAGATTCAACTCTCAGACACAGTTCAGAGACGGTCCAGACACAGATGCCATTATGATAATCATTCAGATTCAACTCTCAGATACAATTCAGATACGCTCCAGACATGGATTCCATTCTGTTACTCATTCAGATTCAACTCTCAGATATAGTTCAGATATGCTCCAGACACGGATTCCATTATGATACTTGTTCAAATTTAACTCTCAGATACAGTTCAAATACGCTTCAAACGCAACTGCCATTCTTATACTCATTCAGATTCAACTTTCAGATACAGTTCAGATACGCTCCAGACACGAACGCCATTCTGATACTCATTCAAAATCAGCTCCCAGATGCAGTTCAGATACGCTCCAGACACATACTCCATTCTGATACTCATTCAAAATTAGCTCCTAGATGCAGTTCAGATACGCTCCATACACGGACGCCATTCTGATACTCATTCTTTCAGCTTACAAATTACAATTCAACAATCACTTTTGGATGGCGTGTACAAGCCCATCTCCTACAAATTTCTATCACCTCTCCAAATGGCATCTTTAAGCCCATTCCTTCAGCCATCACATTGTCGAGTGCAAATTTTTGGGCACTCTAGTGTCCAATCATCTTCCATCTTCGAGTCACGAATGGCGAAACTTGCCAATCTAACCCTTCAGGCTTAAGAAGATTGAACAGGGGAAGATGTTGTACCCCAAAATTTTCCCTCTCACTTATCAAGAATTTGCTCACAAGATCTCCTTGGGCTCAAGACTGCACTAGGGTTTGATCAGCTCAAGACACCTCCTTAGGCACTGATGACCAAAATTAGGGTTTTGAGTTTGCACAAGGAATTTTGAACTATCAATGCTTCATATGACTTTCATGGACCATTATGGACCCCCAAGATTACTCATTTCAAGTTTCAAGCCTTGGATCACACTTTTGATCAGTCAATTGAACAATTGACCTAAAAATCAACTGTATTGGGGAAAAAGTCAACCATGGCCAATTTAGTCAAATATCATAATTTTTGATCCACATCAACATTTTAAACCCATATGTATCATTTGATCAAGTTTGGACAATAATTCCTCAAGAAGTTTGATCAAATCTCCAAAAGGGCAAAATGGTCAAAATTAGGGTTTTGACTGGGAAAGGGCCATCTCTGATTTTTAACCTAGAAAAGGATCAATTGGTTTAAGGCATGATCTCAAAATTCAAATTGCATCATTTTGACCTAATGACATGGTTTCAAACATTGCAAGTCCATTGGATTGACAGATGAGTTTTGTAGTCAACTGATCAAAAGTCAACTATATACTGAAAAGTCAAACTTTGACTTTTTAGTCAAATTCATGTGCCAAGGATCATAATTCATCAAAACATGTCAAAATATGAAACTTATTCATCAAGAAATCAAAAAGTCAAGATTTCATTTTGAAAAGTCAAAATTTCTAAACTTAGAAAATTTTCTAAATGTTGAAAATTCACGTTTTTTTCATAACTTTGAGCCAAATTTTCATCATGATTCAAGATGATTCAAGAGAAAATTCCAACATAAAAGTTGTAGATCTCCATGAAATCTACAACTTTTCTTCACACAAATTCTTCCAAAAGTTCTTGGATCTCAAGTTATAATTTCAAGAACTTAGGATCATGAAACTAAACACTTAGTGAAATTTTGCCCTAATTTGGTCAAGATTTTGACCCAACTTCATGGAACTTTTTCATATAGTTCCAAGGGGAATCTTTAAAATCAATTAAAACATGGGTTGTAGAGCACATTTCAAGCTTTCCAAAATTTCCAAGAACTCCTTGAGATCATTCTTGAGTAGGGAGAATCGAAGAGATGAAGTTGGTGTTTTGTCACTTGAATTACAAGGCATTTTGTGATGAACAAAAATCCAATTTTAAACCTATGCTGCACAATCTTGTTTTGCCAGCTTCTAAACCTCAATATCTCTCCATAATTAGAAGATTACACTTGCTTTTGAGCTATTATCCAAGTGTTCCAAGCATTATCCAAGCCAATTTGCCATTTTTGGAAGAAAGTTACCATTCCATTCTTGAAAAGTTGCTTTAATCATAAAGTCAACTTGCCTTGAGCTTCTAACTTGTTCTTTCTACACACACAACCCCTATAATCCAAAATTAAGGTGTCTAAGACCCGAAGAAGCTCAGGACATGCTTGTACAACATTTGAGATTTGTCATTTCACTTTTCTTCAAAAGCAAGTTATAGAGCCATAACCCTATAACTCAGAAGCATTGAGTGATTTTATGCTCTAATCTTTTCCATACATATTAACAAGTTTATTGCAAGCTAAGGCACGATTTCAAGTATCCTAAAACTCTCCCAAACACCCTTGCTTCACAAGAATTCTCAACTTGACAGTTTTGAGCAAAAAACTTTCCATCTCCATTTCCACTCGTGCGTTTTCATTCTTAATCATTCAAACACCTTACATACATCATAGACAAGTGATCCAAGCCCCTGTTTCAAGAATGTAACCCCTCCATCACTATTCACCATTTTCAAACATCAAGCTTGCAGGTTGACTTGAGTAGGGAGATTCAGGGACTTTCAAAACAAAGTAAGAGTTGGAATACTCTCAAGGAGGTCCAGTCAAGCTAAACAGATTCTTAGGACACCTCAAAGCTTGCTCAAACTCCATACGCAAATCCATCTACAAGAGGTCAGTTTTCTAACTTCAATATCTTGATACAAGTATCCTCTGTGCATACATTCTGAAGTAAAAATGTAGATATCATTGCTCTAAAGCTAAACATGTCCATAGTTTTTATTTATATTGATGGTGTGTAGAGAATTTTAGATTTTAAATTTATGAAAAAAATTAGATTACAATTTAGGGCCAACAAAATTAATCTTCATCTTTGACTTTTAGCTTACATAAGTTATATGGTTGGATTCGTGAGGAAAAATATCACAACTTTCATGTTTGCATTTTCCATTTTTGTTGAGAAATGGATGAGATATAGGTGGTCCGGCTGGCTGAAGGTTGAAGACGAAGTACAGGTCATGGAGACGTTTTGCCTTACATATATATTGTTTCATTTGTATTAACATATGTACAGCCATCCCAGTGGTAAGGCAGCGCGCGTTATTGGTAGAGGTCATGGGTTCGAACCTCAGCGCTGCCTTTTTGTATTTGTTTTTACACTTTTTTGGTCATTTTTCAGCAAATAGGCGCTGGGCCTTTTGGGTTTAGTTTTTTTGTTTTTGCTTTTGCTGACTAACCTCCATATTGGCTCTTGGCACCCCTGGCCCAATTAATTAATTAATTAATTTATTTCATTTATCTTTTCTTAAATATATTTATTTTTAAATACAAAAAATCATAAAATGCAAAAAATGGTATTTTATATTTTGACTTATTTTATTTTATTTTTCCTTAAATAAAAATAATTTTTTTATTCTTCATACTTTATTTATTTATTTAAGTAAACCTTATAAAATTAATTAATATTGTATTATTTATTTATTTTTCTTCACACCATTTAAAATATATTATTTTAATACCAAAAAGACTAAAAATATTTTATAATGCTATAAATATAAATATTTTCAAGATAAGAAATGCCAAAAAATAATACTTTTCTTAAACTTATCTTCTTTTGATTAATAGAATTAGGGTTTTCATCTAAAATCTTTTCTCAAAAATTTCAAACTTAATAAATTATTTTCTTTATTTTATTAGGTTAAGGTAAAATTTGTTTTCATAAAACATCAAACAAAATATCCATTTTTCTTCACATATTTCCTCTTGCATATTTAATTCATCTTGTGCATTATTTATTTTAATTCTTGTATAGATTCAATTTGGTTGTAATAGACTAATTAGGGTTTTAATTTCTTGCGATCCCTATTTACCAATTGTATACCCCCTCCCCACAAATGTTGTAATAGCGTAGTAACTTTAAAATTCCGCAATTTATCGCTTTATGTACAATCGCTAGTAATTAGGGTTTGTATGGAAAGACTAAAAGCAATACTTAGCAAAGCCTTAATTTAAGACAAAAATAAGCATGAAAATAACACACTTGCACACAAGCACCCCTAGGGTTATTCCACTTGGTTGCCTTATACAAAATGGCCATATTACACATGTAGGGTATCTTAGCAAAAACAAGCAAATACAAGATCATAGTCCCTCGATGACGCTGTCTAAGTTGCCTTCCAAATGATCTTAGTCCCTCAAAAAGAATGCTAAGATACCTTGCAATATTGCTAATCATGGATACGATGACCCACGCCCGTCCCGTTTACATCCAAAGATAGGGTTTCTTACCAAATCAATGGTAAGACAATAATGTCAAAGGAAAAGAAAATGAACAAGAAAGACATTTGAGTAGGTAGATTGCTCCTAATTACTTGCTCCATTTCAAAACAAACATCCTTGCTATTTTTAAAAAAATCACATACACTTTCAAACATCTTACAAAATTGAAAACATTTTCAAAAGATCAAACATCTTTGTATACATTCTTACGAACGAGAATCATTAAAAAGATTGCCTAAACAATTGCCTCTTTACAAAATACTTTCAAAAACCACACAAAGCACAATTTCAAACAAAAAGCAAGTGATCTAGCAAGTAACTAAGAGCCCATGGAAAACCATGGATGAAAAGCATGCTAATAACTTCCCTTTTCATAATCTACCCCCCGAACTCAAGAATTAATCTCAAAGGTCTTTCCTGTGCTTTTTCACCTTTCCTTTTTTGATAAAAGAAAATTCGGTGGCGACTCTTGCTAACTGCAACATTTGCGATCAAACGCAAAACACCCAAGTCAGTTCTCTCACCGTATCACACATATGCTTTGACAATGGTAAATGATGTATGAATGTGAAATGTTGTTGGAAGCTGTTGTACCCCAAAATTTGCCCTCCCATATTTCTCAATACATCTCAAGTGAGGTCCTCAAATTGCTCAAGGAAGTCCAAGGGTTGACCAGATAAACTCTCTCCTAAGGCAGTCTACCTCAAATTAGGGTTTCAGTTTGCATCATGATATTTGATCCCAAAGGATCCCAAATGCTCATAATTGTCCTAATATGTTCTCAAGATCATCCATGTCAAGTTTCAAGCCTTACAGAGAAAGTTTGCTCAGTCAATTGCTCAAAGGCCCGAAAATCAACTATGCTAGGGCAAAAGTCAACTGGGTCCTACATACAGTCAAACTTCAATATTTTTGGTCGAAATCCTCATTTTGGAGCATTATTCATCATTTGATCAAGGGTCGATCATGATTCATCAAGGATTGCTCACAATTCATCAAAACCCAAAAGTTGCTAAATTAGGGTTTTGCAGGAAACGTCAACTCAACTTTGAACAAGCATAACTTTCTCATACTTTATCAAGAATGACCCATCCAAAGATCATTTTGAAAATGATATAATTCCATACAATTCATCTTCATCTCCAAAGTTCAAAATATGTACTCACAAGAAGTTATGAATTTGGACATTATAGGTCACTTTAAAAAGTCAACAAAAACACCTTTTTTGTCAAAGCTTCATACAGGAACATGGAAGACTCAATTGAGATGAGACATAAAGGGTTTCTTAGAGGACATCTTGAGATTTCTAAAAAGTCCAAGAACACATCTCTAGGGTCAAAATTGAGGAAGTTATGCATTGACAAAGTTTACCTTTTTTGCAAAATTGCAAAAAGTCAAATATGTCTCAAATTGCAATTTTTGTCAAATGGGCCTAACGTTTTGTGCTTGTATTGAGTTGGTAATATGGTCCACGACTCATGAGCCCTGCCACTTGTCATTCTTTTATTTTGATCATTTATCTTGATTTTATTTCATTTAAATCAAATAAAATCAATAATAAATAATGAAAATATCAAAAATCATTTAAACCTTGAGATTTTGTGCATATTTCAGGTCCATGAATAGCTGACAATGAGATCAAATCGTGCAAGGCTTGTTTGTACACAAAAGATTGGATTTTGACTTGATTTGGAAAGATTTACATGAGAATCAAATCATGATCAATGATCATTATTGGGGAAGATTTGAAGCAAATTTGTAAACCTAATTCACTCAAGAGTACATATAGAACATTGGCAGACCAAAAGCATATGGGTTAGAGGCGTGAGAAGCTGAGAGGAAATTTGCAAAAAAACTCAAGAAAAGTGGCAATCTGATTTCATAGTTCCAGGCGTTTGCAAGCCATTCCAAGCACACCATTCACTTGCTGGACATCTAAGGACGCCATCCCAATCATTACAAGCGTTTTCATGCCCAAAAACACACTATAAGTATCTCACGACATTGATACTTTGTTGAAATTCAATATCACGATTCTGGCATTTGTAGCATGAATTCTTTACATATTCTTGTTCATTGAAATATTTGCAAGCTAATGATAATATTCAATTGCGTTTTTGTTAGCCATACAGAGATTTTCCATGATTAGGGTTTAGGTTTCGTTTTTAGGGGTTTTGATTGCAGGAACAATTAGCCAAAAAGAGTGGTACCATGATGCTCGTGAGGTTGCCAGGAGTTGATTGGTACCACTGGAATTGATTTATCATGCGTGCAATGGATTTTGGAGAAACGCAGGCTTATACCTACACCCAGAAAATGGTAGGTAAAAGTCTTGGACTTTTACCAACGGAGGGAGGAAGAAGAAGGGTGGCGTGGCACCCCCTGGCTGGTCCATTCAAACTTCGTGCATTTTTAGATCCATTATCTCGTTTTCCATTATATTAATTATTGCTTATTTCAGATACAAAAGAACCAGCCAGCCCAGTTGGCAAGCACGCTATGGTCAGATGCTAAAGAGCTTGGGTTCGATCCCCAGGTCCCCTTGTTTCTTCAATATTATTTTGCTATATGTATGTCCATGCGCAGGCTTCCCATAAGTCCACCATGGGTCATCAGCTTTCAATCATTGGATCTGTAGCCAACCAAATCCAACGCCTGGCACATGAAGGTCTACCATAGGCCTAGTCAAACTTGCAACATGCGATCTGAGAAGTCAAACGTGGACCAAAGCTTATTGGGCTCAGATATGCAATTAACACTCCCTTTCTACTTTGACACCAGGCCCATATTCTTTTTCTTTTATATTTTTCTTTTAATTATTTTGATTAATTGTTTTCTCACATAAATTTAATTCTTTTTTACAAAAAAAATTCATAAAATCAATTTTTCAGCAAATTAGAATTTAATTTTTTTTAAATTATTTTCTCAAAATTAATTTAGTATTAGTTTAATTTAATTTTAGGGTAATTTAAATCTTTTTGTAAATAAATTAAAATCAATTAGAAAATTAGGATTTGTTTGATTTAATTTTTATTTTCTTTTCTTAAAATAACAAAAATATAAAAATAGGTCAAATTAATTATTTTTCTTAATTTAAATTAACTAGTAACTAGGTTTGTATTTATTCATTAAAACCTTATTTTCTTAGAATAATCAAAAACAACAAAAAAATAATTTTCTTTTAATTAGGTCTAGACAGGGTCAAAACCCTAATTTTTTCTCGTCCTCGATCCATCGCGCGCATTTATTTATTTTTTACAATATTAATATAAATGCTTATGGGATGTAATAGTTTAATTATGACTTTTCTTTTATTTATCATTTTACGGGTTTTTGGCTATGTAATTAATCCCCCTCCCCTAAGCCTTGTAATAGCGTAGTTTTATTTCTCGCATTTTAATTTTCGCAAATATTAACTGTTAGATGTATGATAATAGGATTGCATGACAATAATGTATGTTAATTTTAAAATGGTTAGCAAACCCTAAATATGCAAAGATAATAACTTGAAATTAAATCACTCGCACATGCGCACTCCTAGGGTATACTCTCACTTCGGTTGCCTTCGGTAAATGATCATTAAGTATAGGGTATTTTAGTGGTCGCTCTTTTGTCTAAACAAAGATCAAATGTCCCGTTCGAAAATGTTGCCTCGAATATGATCTTAAGATATTATGGTTATTACTAAGATGTCCTAACATTGCTTTAGTGATCGTATGTCCCTTTCGAATTGACCCTTACAACTCCAACTACGGTGCTACCTACTCCTTAATAGTAGGATAACATTGTCTAAAGGAAACAAGAATAGAAACATTCTTTTTTTGAGTAGGTAGATGCTAGTAGGTACTTGCTCAAAATAAACCTTTCACGCTTACACTCTTTTCAAACAAAGTTTTCAAAACGACTTCGTAACACTCTTGAAGACAGAAGCAAGGGTTAAATCGAAGTAAAACAAAACTTTTCAAAACACAAAACACGGAAGCAATTTTTAAAATGATGAGCAAGTGCCTAAGAGCCCGTGGAAAACCACGGATATAAAGTGTGCTAATACCTTCCCTTTCTATAATCTACCCCCCATACTCAAAATCTCAAAAAAGGAATTTTTCTGTGCTTTTGTCCTTTCCAGTTAGATAAAATAAAAGTCGGTGGCGACTCTTGCTTACCGCGACATTTTGTAAACACAAACGCAAAACGCAAACCAGCATTTTCCTAAAACAGTCTGGTTCTGCCACCGTATCACATAAGTGTATTAATAGATCTGTATGATATCTTGCTGGGGAAAGTGAATCCCTGACTGGTGCCGGGGATGAAGAACATGTGTAATCTTCAACTTTGTCTAGAATGCTTCCGCTGAGGATTCCTGCTTGCTGTTTGAGGAAACTCTGTTGAGGAATGTTGACTTCTGTTTGGGGAGAAGAGTTTAGGAACATTAGTCATTCATCACTCTATTGGGGATTTTGATTCTTATATACCCTGACTGGGGATAAAAGAGATGGATAACCTTCTGACTTGTCTGGAGATTTTAATTGTTATATATCCTGATTGGGGATAAAAGAGATGGATAACCTTCTGACTCATCTGGGGAGGATAAAGTTGACTGATATCTGGTCTGGTCCCAGGTTTCGTAGCAACTCTCTGGGGATAGTGGCGACTTCATTGGGGATAGGAATTTTTCCGTTGATTTATAGCATTATGAGGAATAAACTCAAGCTGGGGAGACTGTAATCTGTTGGGGAAATAAACCCTGTTGATGGAGAAATACTCTGCAGAGGAAATAAGCTTTGCTGGAGAGAAGAAATTTACAAGAGGTTTTTCAGTTTTGGAAGAATAAACTCAGCCGAGGAAGAGAATTTCCATGAATTGTACTGATTGAAACTCCATATGTTGGTGATATTTCCGGGAAGGAGATCATACTGCTTTATCTGCCAGAGCGATCTGTCGGGAAATTGCAGGGAATGTATCTTCATTAAAGATGAATTTGTGAAGATTACTCTGTGGGGATAGTCTCATGGAGGTGGCTCTGTGGGGATTTATAGACAGCTTGAATGTTATCCCAACTCCTAGAGTCTTGAGTAAATGCTTATTCTGGTTCTTATGCATATATTTGTTAACAATTAATCATGTTCATATGCATATGTTCATTCAATTTTAGTCATTGGACATTGTGATACGGTGGGAGAACTGATTTGAGGGTTTTGTGTTCGCAAATGTTACGGTTATTAAGAGTCGCCACCGACTTTTCTTTTATCCAAAAGGAAAGGTGAAAAAAGCACAGGAAAGACCTTTGAGATTTTTTCTCTTGAGTTCGAGGGGTAGATTACAAAAAGGGAAGGTATTAGCACCCTTTTAATCCATGGTTTTCCATGGGCTCTTAGTTACTTGCTAGATCACTTGCTTTTTGTTTTGAAATTGTGTTTTGTGTGGTTTTGAAAGTATTTTGTAAAAGAGGCCATTTGTTTAGGCAATCTTTGCAATGATTCTTGTTCGTAAGAATGTATACAAAGATGTATGTCTTTTTGAAAATGTTTCCAATGTTTGTAAGTTGTTTGGAAATGTGTGTGTTTGTTTTGAAAATAGCAAGGATATTTGTTTGAAAATAGAGCAAGTAACTAGAAGCAATCTACCTACTCAAATGTATTTCTTATGCATTTTCTATTCCTTTGACATTGTTGTCTTACCATTGATTTGGTAAACAACCCTATCTTTGGATGTAAACGGGACGGGCGTGGGTCATCGTATAACCATGATTAGCAATGTTGCAAAGTATGTTAGCATTTTTGAGGGACTAAGATCATTTTATAAGGCAACTTAGAATAGCGTCATCGAGGGACTATGATCTTTTGATTTTGGTTGTTTTACTAAGATACTTTGCATGTGTAATATGGCTATTTTTTGTATAAGGCAACCAAGTGGAGAAACCCTAAGGGTGTTTGTGTGCAAGTATGTTTGATTGCATGCTTTATTTTTATCTTGAATTATGGTCTTCTATTTGATTGATCTTTTACTAGCATTTACATTTAAAAGCGATAAATTGCAGAAATGTAAAGTCCTACACTATTACAATATTTAGGCGGTGGGGGTACAAATTTATGAATGGGGATTGCGAATGAAAATAAAGCCCTAAATTAATATTACAACCATATTGAAATACATGCAAGAAAATATTAAATGAACTTGTTTTGTTTTAAGAAAATATTTTTTGTCTTTTGTTTTAAGGAATAAAATAAAGTGTGAACGAAATATTTTTGGTGTTTTGCTGATTAATGAAATGGAGAGTGCCAGCGAGAAAAATAAAGAAAAAGAAAATAAAAAGGGGAAGAAAAAAGGAGGATCAGCGTGCTACTAAAAGGAAGTCAGAGGTTCTGACCCTGGCATGCTGCAGAACAGAAACCTGTTAGTGAAAATGTATAAGTCAGAGGTTCTGACCCTGGCACGCTGCAAAACATAAACCTGTTAGTGAAGATGTATGAGGTCAGAGGTTATGACCCTACTGGGAACAAAGTAATTTTCAGAAGTTCTGATATTACTGATAACAAAACAGGCTCCAGAGGCGCTGGTGCCAATGTCAGAACTTGGTCTCCCTCTATGCTAGTCAGAACATCTGCAATTTGGTTATTTCTCCACAAAACAGAAGACATACCTAGCACAATTTCAGTAGGTGTCATAGCACTTTAGAAATAAAGAGAATCAGAACCATAAATCAGAGGCAAGCACGCCTTTGCTAATCCTAACTCTGAGTTTTAGTTTCTTCAAGAAAGTTCTGAACTGATTCATTCTCTACTTAAGCATACAGATGCGTGAAAACCTCAAAACATGTACAACATCAGAAGCATGATATCTACATTGTGTTTTTGAGCATGCAAATCTGGTAATGCTTAAGCAATATGTTGAGAGTTAGAAAGTGCTTACCTTGCAGCTGGAAGAGGTTCTGTGAACTGGAGTTAGCCTTAGCTCTGATGACGTTCTGAACAGCTTCTTTGAATGGATGGATGAAGGGTATATAGTAGTATGAATACAGAAGTTATGGCAGTTTCCAACGTGTGGGTCAGAAACTGTATGGGTGTTTTTTAGTCAAGAAATATTTTGAGAACAAATGGAGTTTGAAAGCAAAGGATCTAAAGTTAATGGTTTGTATGTTGTGTTTACAGTTTTTGAAACTCTAGGAATTTTGGGCAGAGATTCAAGATTTTTTTCTTACTCAAACTTTCTGTCTTTTTTCAGCAATTTTTTTGGACCTCTTTTTAGTGACCAATGGCATTCTATTTATAGGCAAAGCTTTGTGGGTTTTAAAATGTCAAGTGGCGCCAATATCATGCATTAGATGCTGACTTACTCTTGAAGTAAGTTCCAAAAAAGGTTGTGATGATTGACAGCTTTTAGCCTAGGCTGGATTAGTAAGCAAGGATTAAGGAAAAGTGAGCCTATAAGCAAAATGTAGCGCATGAGCCCTTACCTAATCCCGCACAAAAGTATTTCTACCCTACACGTGGAGAGATCCTTTGGACAAAGACTCAAAAGTGGTTGTGAGAATTAATGAGCATTAAATGATGATGAGATTTGTCAAAATCAGAAATCCTGTAATGTGAGGTTTTTGCATCATTGCTTAACTCTGGGTCAGAAGTTCCATTTAGGATAAATATCTAACTTCTGATCCTTGTTCTTTGTTGCCTTAGCATGTTCTGAAGGATTCACCATTTTTCCAGTAAACTTCTTTGATTTGCCTCTGAAAACTTTGAATTAGAGGTTCTGCTTCAGTGTAGCATCCAATCTTCTGATCCTCTTACCTTCAGACTCCAGCATGTTTTGAAGGATATTTCAGGCTACATTGCTTTCTTTGCATTACTCTAGAAAACTCTGACTGAACTTGCGTAGATGCTGAAAAAGCCATGTTCTGAGTGAAGGTTATATGCTGAACCACATTTACAACTTCTGACTGCTCTTGTCTGGAGGCTGTCTCAGAAGTTCTGAAGTGTCATTTTTCTTAAATACTTTAGAAAAATTCTAAGTATTTAGAATTTGACTTTTCCAAGGTAAAATTTGACTTTTGAGCTTCTTGATAAAACAGACTTCATATTCCAACATGTCTTGATGAAATGTGATTTTTGAGATTTGATTTTGATCCAAAAGCCAAAGTTTGACTTCTCAGCGTGTAAATGACCATTTCACCCTTGTAAATGGCTTGCTTGGAAAGAAATGATAATTCGGGGCTTGGATTTGTATGAGATAAAACTTTGAGAATCCAGGGTGATTTCCTGAGAAATGAGAGGGCAAATTTTGGAGTACAACAGCTGCCCCTGTTCAATCTTCTTTAACCTAAAGAGTTAGATTGGCAAAAGTTTCCATTCTTGACTCGAAGTTGGAAGGTGATTGGACACTAGAGTGCCTAGAAATTTGCACTCGGTGGCGATAGGAGGAATGGGCTTAAAGATGCCATTTGGAGAGGTGATAAAATCTTGTTGGAGACGGGCTTGTAGATGCCATCCAAGAATGCTTGTTGAGATATAATCCGCAAGTTGAACATCAGAATAGCGTCCGTGTCTGGAGCGTATCTGTACTGTATCAGGAGGTGTCTTTGAATGAGTACCAAAATGGCTTCCGTGTCTCGGAGTGTATCTGGACTGTATCAGGAGGTGTCTTTGAATGAGTATCAGAATGGCTTCCGTGTCTTGGAGCGTATCTGGACTGTATCAAGAGGTGTCTTTGAATGAGTATCAGAATGGCTTCCGTGTCTCGGAGCGTATCTGGATTGTATCAGGAGGTGTCTTTGAATGAGTATCAGAATGGCTTCCGTGCCTCAGAGCGTATCTGGACTGTATCAGGAGGTGTATTTGAATGAGTATCAGAATGGCTTCCGTGTCTTGGAGCGTATCTGGACTGTATCAGGAGGTGTCTTTGAATGAGTATCAAAATGGCTTCCGTGTCTCGGAGCATATCTGGACTGTATCATGAGGTGTCTTTGAATGAGTATCAGAATGGCTTCCGTGTCTCGGAGCGTATCTGGACTGTATCAGGAGGTGTCTTTGAATGAGTATCAGAATGGCTTCCGGGTCTGGAGCGTATCTAAACTGTATCAAAAGTTGAAATCTGAATGAGTATCAGAATGGCTTCTGGGTTTAGAGCGTATCTGAACTGTATCAAGATTGCATATTGTTAATGGTAGTTGTTAATCTTATCCTGAAAAGGATAAAATGTTAGCTGAAACACAAAGTTATGTTGCATGAAATGCATGATGCAATGTATTTGTTTGATAAATGTATGCGATGGATGCGTATGTGAGCTGATTTTCTGTATTGCTGTTTGATTGAGGAAAATAAATCCCTGAATGCTGCTGAGGATATGTTGAATTTCCATGTCTTGAAGTTGAAGTACTGACGAACTCTTGTTGAGAGGAGTAAATTTCGTTGTAAGGGCAATGCCATGCACTACTTGTAAAATTTGTTTGAGGAATCCTGAGAAATTTGATGATTTCTACTGGGGATTAAAACTCGAAGTTTTGTTTCGCTGGGGGATATTGAAACTCTGTGGAGAGTGTTGATTCTTGCTTGGGGAAAAGAGTTCAGAAGTCTTGGTTGCCCGTTGCTCTGCTGGGGGATTATCTTTGGCTGGAGAGAATCAAAAGTTAGCTGTTATCTAGTCGGATTCCAGGCTTCACAATGATTTGCTGGGGATAAGGAAGTTTACTATTATCTGGTCGGATTCCAGGCTTCACAGTAACTTGCTTAAAAGGATGGAGTTGAACTGATATCTGGTCGGGTCCAGGCTTCACAATGTGTTTGGGGAAGGGAACTACTATCTGGTCGAAATCCAGGCTTCACAGTGACTTGATATAGAGTAGTCTACTGGGGAAGAGGAGTTATGGTCCTTTTATTTGTAGTAGTCGGAAAGGCAAACTCAAACTAGGGAATCTGTAGTTTGTTGGGGATATGTGAATTTTCATGTCTTGAAGTTGAAGTATTGATGAACTCTTGTTGAGAGGAGTAAATTTCGTTGTGAGGGAAATGCCGTGTATTGATTGTAAGATCTTCTTGGGGAATCCTGAGAAATTTGATGATTTCTACTGAAGATTAAAACCTGAACTTTTGTTCCTGCTGGGGATTAGCTGGGAGTCTTATTCCGCTGGGGAGTTATTGAAAACTCTGTGGGGAATATGGAGTGGTCTAGAGACGTTTTCCTGTCTTTTCAACCTATCAGTAATTGTCTTTCTCATTTTGTTTATTTATAAACAGTGATTATGTTCAAATGCATATATTCATCAATGAATCATTGGACGTTTTTGCAAACAAAACATAATTGTAAAGAAAAGACAAATAGTTTTTGTACTTTCAAAGAGGTATATTTGTATTGACTTTGAATAAACATTTTATACAAAGGAGACAAACATTCTAGTAAGAGAATGGTGCCATAAAGCAAGAAAAATTTATGCAAAGAAAGATAGCTATGTATAATAATCCCATGGGGTTCCCATTCTACTATAGCCTTCGTATCTCTGAGCATCTTGTCTATTTGTTGCTTCGTCCGAAGATGATTGAATTGATTAGAAACTCCGAGTTTGTCAGTGGAAGTCAAAGGTTGTCCGTAAGTGATCGGACGGGATATAGTCATACGCTTTAATTCCCTAACTTTTTCCTGGACCGCCCTTTCGGGTTTTCAGTCCACCGGGAAACCCTTTTTTGCCCAAGTCGCCCTTTCGGGTTTTCAACTTTCTGGGTGTACATATTTTTTTTATTTCATCCCTAATTTTTGCTCGAACCTTTGTGGTTCGCCGGGATGCCCTTGTTTTTCCTAGGCGTGTCAACCTAGCGGGTCTCTAATGCGTAGTATCTTTTGACTATGTCCGCGTTCGCAGGGTGTGGCAGGTCATCACCGTCCATGGTGGTCAAGATCATTTCCCCACCGGAGAATATGCTTTTGATTACAAATGGTCCTTCATAGGCAGGAGTCCATTTTCCCCTGGGATCACTTTGTGGCAGGATGATATGTTTGATCACTAGGTCCCCAACTTGATATACTTGGCATCTGACTTTCTTGTTGAAGGCATTGATCATCCGTTTTTTATACATTTGACCATGGCAAACAACAGTAAGTCTTTTTTCATCAATTAAGTTCAGTTGATCAAGTCGAGTTTGGATCCAATCGTCTTCACTCAAACCCATATCCTTCATAATCCTTAGAGAGGGGATCTGAACCTCAATAGGCAGAACAACTTCCATGCCATATACCAAAGAATAGGGTGTTGCCCCAGTTGATGTGCGAGCCGTGGTACGGTACCCGTGGAGAGAGAATGGTAGCATCTCATGCCAGTCTTTGCATGTGACTGTCATCTTTTGTATGATCTTTTTAATGTTTTTATTTGCAGCTTCAACATCACCATTCTTCTTAGGCCGATAAGGGGAAGAATTGTGATGCTGAATCTTGAATTGCTCACACAAGGCGGTGATCATAGTGTTGTTAAGGTTTGTACCATTATCAGTGATGATCCTTTCCGGGATACCCTACCGACAAATGAGATTTTGTTTGATGAAGCGGGCAACAACATTCTTGGTAACAAATGTGAAGGAAGCTGCCTTGACCCATTTGGTAAAATAGTCAATGGCCACTAGGATGAAACGGTGTCCATTGGAGGCTGTTGGCTTGATCTCTCCAATCATATCAATCCCCCACATAGCGAAAGGCCAAGGATCCTTCAAGACATTCAGAGGAACTGGAGGTACGTGCATCTTGTCAGCATAAATTTGACACTTATGACAGGTCCGAGAGTGTTGACAGTAATCTTTTTCCATGATGGACCAATAATAGCCTTCCCGTAGGATTTTCTTGGCCATCGTATGCCCACTGGAGTGAGCGCCAAAAGTCCCTTCATGTAAATCAGCCATGATCTTTTCCGCTTCAACCTTATCCATACACCGAAGCAGAATGGAGTCATGATTGTGTTTGTACAGGATGCCATTACTTAGGAAGAACTTAGCAGAGAATCTCCTTAAGAACTTCTTATCATTGATTGAAGCTCCTTTTGGATATTCTTGGGCTTCGAGATACCTCTTGACTTCATGAAACCAAGGTTGGTCCATTACCTCTTCAGTATTAATCACGTGACAGTGTGCTGGTTCATCCATTCGTTCGATGGTGATCTGGGGAGCCTCGTTATCCCAATTAAGTTTAAACATAGATGACATTGTGGCTAAAGCGTCTGTTAGCTGATTTTCTTCTCGCGGGAAATGCTCGAAGGTAATCTTCTCAAAATGTGGTAGCAATGTCAAAACATGTTCTTTGTAAGGGATAAGATTTGGATGTTTAGTGTACCACTCCCCTTTGATCTGACTGATGACCAAATCTGAATCTCCAAACACGTCCAAAGATTTGATTCCCAAGTCTATGGCAGCCTTAAGACCAAAGATGCATGCTTCGTATTCCGCAATGTTGTTCGTACAGTTGAAGCAAAGTCTAGCAGTTATTGGAGTATGACACCTGTTGTACCCCAAAATTTGCCCTCCCATATTCTTCAAGAATTGCAAAGTCAAAGCTTCAAAATCTCCCCAAGGGTTGCACAGTTCAAGGGCCTCCTAACAGTCAAGAAATAGGGTTTTGGTTCTGACAAAGAAAATGAAGTTTCCAAGGGTCCAATCAAGTCCCACATGCCTATAAACATTGTCAAGTATCCCCATATCAACTTTCAAGACTTACAGTACAAAATTGCACAATCAAAAACCCTAATTGCACTACAGTCAACTGTAGGGGCAAAATGGTCATTTGACAGTCAAAAGTTCAAATTTTTGGTCAACATCTCATTTTGAAGCCACAAACATCATTTGATCAATTCTTGATCATGATTCTCAAAGCTTGGCTCAAAAAGTCTCAAGATGCAAAAGTTTCCATATTTGGACAGTTGAAAAAGTCAACTGTAACTTGACCAAGGCATAACTTTCACATGGTTTATCAGAAAAATTCCATCCAAAGCTCATTTTGAAGAGAATGACATTTCCTACAACTCCTCTTCACACTTCAAGTCCAAGAAATGCTCTCACAAAAAGTTATCAATTTCAACATTATAGGTCATTTTCAAAAGTCAACAAAAAGGGACTTTAAGTCAAAGGCCCTAACTTGAGATTGGTAAATCAAAATGACATGGGACCAAAGGAATTTGTTAGAGGACTCAAAACCTTTCCAAAATGTCCAAGAACATGAGCAAATCTTAAAAATTGAGCAAGTTATGCCTTGTGGAAGTTTGGAAATATTTGGATATTTTGAAAAGTCAACATTGCTTCAAATGTCTTAAAAATGCTAATGGGCCTCTTTTTCTTCCACAATTCATCATCCAAAGCATGTGCACGACCATTTGGCCCAAAGGGAAGTTTTTTATCATTTTTATTTATTTATTTGGATTTTTAATTATTAATAATTCATTTAATGAAAATAAATAGGTGAAAAATACTAAACCTAACTTTTTAAATCTTTTTGTGCATGGAATAGGCTTAAGATTTCGTGCATGATCAGATTTGGAAAGAATCTTGGTGATTGAACATGATTTGGTAGCAAATATGCTTGAAAAAGATTGGAAATTTATGGCATAAAAATCAAATATTGATTCCTTCAATTCATGGATTCTTTGGACAAAAAAACCAACCCTAATCATTCACACATAAATACTGATGCAAACCCTAGTGTCCATGACCTCCAAGCTGCGCAGAAAAGCCATAGCCAAACTTGCAATTTTCTCAAAAAAGTCCAATACTGAAAACTAGGTTCTAGGGCGATTCAAGCCAAAATAATTGTTCCATTGGCTTGCTGAGACATCAAGGAAGGAGACTGAATCAATATCATAGCCTGAAACATCAAGGATTGGTAGTTATAAGTCAAACTGTTTTCAATTTTATGCATAATCGTGTTTTAATATTCAAGCATATTCATTGCATTTTTCTTATGGATTCTTACTAATTAGTTGCTTCTGAAACTAACTGCATACTTTAATTAAGTTTTTGTGCCAAAATAGAAGATTCACCATTGATACAGGCTACAAGTTTTAATTTGGGCGTTTCTAAATGCTGTAAAATTGGAACATCACAATACCATGGTTGAAACCGGCATGCTTGGACGATTCTAAAGCACCCTTCGCGCTTAATTTATATAATCACATGGCCTAATCGCTATTTTGAAATATGTTGTATTTTGGGGGGGTTCAAAACCCCCGTTAACCTTTTTTTATTTCAGAAACGAGGAAGACGATGACTCTGTGGCAAGCTGTGAGTGGTTGGTTTGAATTTTCGCGCTAGAATCCCACTAACTCTTATTTTCCATTATATTATTTGTCTTCCATAGAATAATCAAAACGCGCGTGTGGAGCAGTTGGCAAAGCGTATTACTGGTAATCCCTGGGACCTGGGTTCGAACCCCAGGTCCCCATCCCTTTCCAATATTATTTTTCTACTCACGCTTCTATGCAGTTTCATTACAAGGGAACACCATATTCTCCACATCCATGCTTGCCACGCGTGCAATGGTCTCAGTCCAAAGGTCCAGATCTGCTGAATACCATAGGCGCTAGTCAACGAAGTCATACGCTAGCCACAAAGTCAAATAAGGCCTTAAAAAACCTTGGGCCAGCAATGCTAACAAAACCTCCAAATGGGGACAGACCCCCCATGGTTTGAATTTTCATTCTTTTCTTTATTTTATTTATTTCAATTATTGCTTTTTTTAATTAATTCCTTTAATTTAATATTTTCATTAAAAAAAACATAAAAACAATATAAAATCAGAAAAAAGACAAAAATAAGTATTTTTATTTAATGTTATTTTTTGTAAATAAATATCATTAATTGATTTTAGTTTTTAATTTAGGTTTAAATCTTAATATTTGTCTAATAAACTTAAAATTTGTAGAATTAGGGTTTTAATCAATTTTTTATCCTTTTTCTTTTCTTTTCACTAATAATTAATAATTTATTTTTATAAATCAAATTGCATGTAAATAATTAGAGTAATTTTAGGTTTAATTTTAACATGTTTTTCTTAAATAAATAAAAAAATTTAGGATTAGGGTTAATTTCTCAATTTCATTTAATTTTCTTATTAAAGAACCATAAATACCAAAACCTCAAAAAAATAATTTCTTTTTTCATTTTAATTTCATTAATTTAATAATCATAATTTAATTTCATTAAAAAGGATCCAACGCCCTCGCTTGCGATTTCTTATTCTCTTTGCACATTTTATTTATGTCCTTCTTTTATAATATTTATGTACCTCTCCCAAAGCCGTGTAAATATTTATCTTTCGCATTTTATATTTCTCGCACTTTATTTCTTTATCTTTTTGTCAAATCGGGTCATGGATTTTAATTTGGCGATGTGGACCCGCGCCTTTGTAATAGTTTAGAACTTTATATTTTCGCATCCTTTTTAACTGTTAAATAAATGCATGCAAGAATGAATGACCTAAAATAAAAACAAACGCATAGATCACTTTGACATGAACAAGATAAATGTAAATGAACATGACACACAAAATCACACGCCACCCCTAGGGTACGCCTCACTGTTGCCTTGCCTCGAAGGGTGATCGTCGAGTAGATGATGTTTTAGTAAGTCCTCATGATCCGGGAACCTGGCATGAGGGTAGCTTCTAAGGTGTCTTCCTATTGCTCCGGTGATCACCATGTCCCGAACCCTCGAATTGACCCGAACACCTCCAACGGTGGTGCTACCTACCTCTCAATGGTGGGATGACACTACTTTAAGAACATTTACACAGACGAATTCCTTAGGGTAGGTAGACGACTCTAGATACTTGCTCTAATTTCAAAACAAATAAAAAATACTTTTCACACCGACATCTTTTCAAAAAGCTTTCGAAAGCAATTTTTCAAACACTCTTGAGGACCGATACAAGAGTCGAACTGAAATTTTCAAAGAAACTTTTTAAAACCCACAGTTGAAAAGCAAACAAACCATTTTCGAAAACACAAATGAGCAAGTATCTAAGAGCCCATGGATAACCATGGATAGAAAGGGTGCTAACACCTTCCCTTTCTATAACCTACCTCCCGAACCGAGAGCAATCTCTATAAGGAATTTTTTTGTGCTTTTGTCCTTTCCATTTGGAGAAAATAAAAGACGGTGGCGACTCTTGCTTCCGCGACATTTCGCGAACCAGCGTTAAACAGTCAGTTCCAGATCCACCGATCACAACACCCTTCCGGAGATATGAGTACATCGCCAATACAATTACCAATTGCATTGGATGCCCCATTAAAGAATAATGTCCATCGGGATCCTTGTTCAAGTCTGTCATATGGTCTGATTCCTCCACAGTTGTCTAAGGTCATGATGTATTCATCCGAGAATTCAAACTTCATGGACTGATAATCTTCTACAGCTTGATGAGCAAGATGGTCAGCTAGCACAATGCCCTTTATAGCTTTTTGGGTAGTATACTGTATGTCATATTCTGTTAGGATCATCTGCCATCTAGATATCCTCCTAGACAGAGCAGGCCTTTCGAAGATGTATTTTATCGGATCCATCTTAGATATCAACAAAGTAGTATGAGGCAGCATATACTGCCTTAACCGCCGAGCAGCCCATGCCAGAGCGCAACAAGTTTTCTCGAGTAGTGAATATCTGGTTTCACAGTCGGTAAACTTTTTGCTCAGGTAATAAATAGCATGCTCTTTTTGGCCAGACTCGTCATGCTGCCCCAATACACACCCCATTGAGTTTTCTAAAACAGTCAGATACATGATCAATGGTCTTCCCTCGACTGGTGGCATCAAAATAGGAGGATCTCTTAAGTACTCCTTGATTTTGTCGAAAGCAGTCTGGCATTCATCATTCCACTTGACTACTTGATCTTTCTTCAGTAGTTTGAAGATTGGCTCACAAGTAGCTGTTAGGTGAGAAATGAATCTGGAAATATAGTTCAGGCGTCCCAAGAATCCTTTGACTTCCTTCTCAGTACGAGGAGTAGGAATTTCTTGTATCGCTTTAACCTTGGCAGGGTCGACCTCAATACCTTTGTTACTGATGACAAAACCTAAGAGTCTACCAGACCGTACTCCGAATGTGCACTTGTTTGGGTTCAACCTTAGTTTGTACTTCTTCAACCTTTCAAATAACTTTTGCAAGTGATTGAGGTGATCTTCTTCCGTTTGTGATCGGGCTATCATATCGTCTACGTAGACCTCTATTTCATGATGTATCATGTCATGAAATAAGGCTACTGTGGTGTGCTGATAGGTTGCCCCAACGTTCTTCAGTCCGAATGGCATCACTTTGTAGCAGAATGTGCCCCAATGTGTGACAAATGTAGTTTTCTCCATGTCCTCAGGTGCCATTTTGATCTTGTTGTAACCTGAGAATCCGTCCATGAAGGAAAACACTTTGTGTTGGGCCGTATTGTCAACTAGGATATCGATGTGGGGAAGTGGAAAATCATCTTTAGGGCTGGCCCTATTCAAATCCCTATAGTCCACGCACATTCGTACTTTGCCTTCCTTTTTAGGCACGGGAACAATGTTGGCAACCCATTGGGGATAGGAAGTGACAGCCAAGAATCCAACATTGAATTGTTTCATGACTTCCACATTGATCTTCTCTGACATATTAGGTCTCATGCGGCGGACTTTTTGTTTTATTGGTGGACAGTCTTCTCTTGATGGCGGACGATGTACCACGATGTCTGTATCGAGTCCCGACATGTCTTCATATGACCAGGAGAAGATCTCAACATAATCCTGCAACAACTAAATCAGACGTTCCTTGACACTCGGCTCTAGATTGGCACCTATCTTGATTTATTTTCTATCCTCCTCGGTACCCAGATTGATTGTATCCACCGGTTCGTCATGAGCCTGAATAACTCTTTCCTCTTATTGTAGTAGTCTGGCCAATTCCCCTGGTACTTCACAATCTTCCTCACCTTCATCTTCAACTTGGTAGATTAGATCCTCGGAGTCACAAAAGGCCATAGCAATATCGTTATCCATGGGATCCGGAATGGAGGGGTACCTGCGTTTTGTGAGTGTGGGTGTGTGTAAGGGTATAACCATCTTTAAAGATAAAATGTAAAAGAAAAACAATGAGCACAAAAAATTTGTATGTGAAAAACGTCCATGACTCATTGAATGTCATATGAAGATGAAATAAAAACCCTTACAAATGGACCATTGTACCTTGGGCAAGACACAAGGTTTTAAATGTGCGAATTGTTTGTGAATATTACAAGTCCAACAGGAATATAGAAGATAAATTACTGAGGTATGAAAGTTTTTGGGACAAAGTCTCTGGCTTTCCAATTGCGAAGTCCTCCATTGACAGTAGGAAATATCCAATCCTCCAAGCTGCAATCCTCTTCACCATCTTCCACTGCGTCTAGACCGTAGGATTTTAATTTATTTTCTTTTCATATTAAAAATACCAACAAAAAAAAAACCTAGAAATTATTTTCGTTTCGTTAATTTCATGTTTCTTTTATAATTAACTTTTTTCTTTAAATATAGATCTAGATTAGTTTAATTTAATTTAACATTTTCCAAATAAAACAAAATGACAAAAAAGATTTCCTTTTACTTAGGATTTAGACTTTCTTTTCCATTTCGCGCGCGTTTAATATTTCCTTTTTATTTTCATATTATTGTACTTGCTTATGGGATGTTAATAGATTAAAACTAGGATATTTACTACATTATTTCTCCTAAGTTTTGGACATGTAATTAATCCCCCTCTCCGAAGCCTTCTAATAGTTTAGGATTTATCTTTCTGCACTTTTAATTACTGCAAACTATTAACTGTCTAGATGCATGACTAATAGGATTGTATGGCAAGAGATAATAACCAAATGCTAGGAAACCTAACACAAGAAAAAATTACTGAAAACAACACACTCTCACATATACACCTCTAGGGTATCCCTACTTTGGTTGCCTTCGGAAAACAGTCCCAACTCTCGAAACGTGAGAGACTTTAGTGGCTACCCTCCAGTTTAAAAGATCAAAAATGACCCTGTTGTACCCCAAAATTTTCCCTCTCATTTTATCAAGATTTCCCCCACAAGACCTCTTTGGACTCAAGATCAGATTAGGGTTTGCTCAGCTCAAGACATCTCCTTGCACTGATGACCTGAAATTAGGGTTTGAGTTTGCACAAGGATTTTTGGACTTACAATTCCCCATGTCACTTTCATACTTCATGTAGGACTCCTAATATTGCTCATACCAAGTTTCAAGCCTTGAATGAAATTTTTGCCCAGTCAATTGGACAGTTGACCTAAAAATCAGCTGTATTGGGAAAAAAGTCAACTGTGGCCAATTTACAGTCAAACCTCATAATTTTTGATCCACAACAACATTATAGACTCATATGAACCATTTGATCAAGTTTGGACCACAACTCCTCAAGAAATTTGATCAGATCATCAAAAGTGCAAAATGGTCATTTTTAGGGTTTTGACTGTAGAAGGGCAATTTCTGATTTTTCACCTAGCCAATGGCAAATTGGGTTCAAGCATGGTTTCAAGGACTCAATGTAATCATCTTTACCTAATCACAAGGTTCAAAAGATTACAAATGCATTGGATTGACAGATGAATTTTCCAATCAACTGATCAAAAATCAACTATACACTAAAAAGTCAAACTTTGACTTTTTAGTCAAAATCAAGTGCCAAGGGTCATTTTTCATCAAGATGTGTCAAAACATGAAACTTGTTCACCAAGAAACCTAATTTTGGAAATTAGGGTTTAAGATTGAAAATTTTCATAACTTAGAAATTTTCTAAGTTATGAAAATTTCTTATTTTTTTCCAAATTTTCCCAACTTTTTCACCATGATGCATTTGGATTCAAAGAAAACTTCCAACATTAAAGTTGTAGTCCTCCACCAAATCTACAACTTTGATTCACAAAGTTTTCCCAAAAGATTCTTGGATCTCAAGTTATGACTTTGTGAATAGGGGTCCAAAAACTTTCTAACTTAGTGAAATTTTGCCCTAGTTTAGGCAGGATTTTGACCTATCTTCATGGCAATTTTTCACATAGTTCCAAGTGGAATATCAAAATGCATTTCAGATATGGATTGTAGAGCATGTTACAAGCTTTCCAAAATGTCCAAGAACTCTCCAAGATCATTCATGGTTAGGGAGAATCGAAAGTTTGAAATTGGCAAATCATCACTTTTGTCCAAGGCATTTTACACATTGCTACAACTTGCAAATCTGTCCAAAGCATGCTTGTACTTGGTTTACAGGTTCTAATCCTTTCTACACTGATGAATTAAATGCAAATACATTGGTTAGAGGCTTTGTTCTGAGCTTTAGAACATTACACATTGAATTAATCCATTTTTGGCAAAAAGATAACATTGCTACTTTGATAAAGCATGCTTTATGTCAAATTGTTTATCTTGAGCCATGGACCAAGCCTTTTGCTACAAACAAAGTTCACTAATATCAGGAAAAGTTCACCAACTATGTGCAGCTAGAATACAGGCCAGTACAGGCCTTGGCATTGTCAACTTCAACCTTTTCTTCAAAAATAAGCAATTGTGAAAAAGTCCACAACTCTTCCATCTGATAAGAACAAAGTTTTGTATCATTTCAAACAAGTTTTGCATTTTGTCTAAGGCCAGAAACACGAGCTCATAGCATCTAAAACACCCAAATACACCAAATACTCCATTTCTGCCCAAAACAGGGCAAGCCCTGCAGAACTCAAGCCATCTTCATATTGCCTCGTGCGTTTTTCTTGAAACTACTTCCAGCATACTCCATACAACATACCTAAACTGTCCAAGCACCTGTCCAGCCACTGTAACTCCATTTTCACACTTCACCATTTTTACTTTGAAGCTTTGCAGGTTGAGTTCTACAAGCACATCCAGGCAAGTTCAAGGCAAGCCAAGCATTGGGAAAGGTTGAGTGAACTTCAGGCAAGCTAACACGACCTTCAGGCCTCATCCAAAACACCTACATTGCCATATTCGAACTTGACTGAAACAAGTATTTATCAAACTTCTATCTCCTTATTTAGGAATCATTAGGCTTAGGTTTATGAAGCAAAAATGTAGTCCTCATTGCCCTTGAGCTGTACATATGCATAGAATTCATTTATGTTAACTGAGCTAGGAGAATTTGGATGTTGAAGTTGCTGAAAAAATTAGGTCATAAATTAGGGGCACTGAAATTCTCCTTGGTTTCTTAGAGTTAGATTAAGTTTTTTACATGGTTGAAATCGTGGTTTAAAGCTCTATAATTTTCATGTTATGAGTTTTTGATTTCAAGCAAAGAACAGAGAGAACAGGATTCAGGTGCAGGACCATGGCGCGCGCGCGTTCTGTGGACAGGGATGAAGTGTATTTGGGCCAGGCGCCTTGGGCCTCTCACTATTGACACCCCTGCTTGCTTTTTGCACCCCCTTGGCCCATTTATTTTATTTTGTATATTTCCATTTCTTTTTATATTTTCCGACTTTTACTATTTTTTCTAAATATTAAAAATCACCAAAAATGTTTTCTTAATTTTACATTTTTATTTTATTATTTTTATGACAAAAAAATAGTTTATTAGGTTAAATACTTTTATTTTCCTAAATAAATTTGTAAGTAATACAAAAATATTACACATTTTTATTTTTTATTATCTATATACTTAAATTGATATTTTCTTACAATATTTAATTTTTTTTAAACATTTTTATATATTTTTATTTATTTTCTTGTACAAAAAAATGAATAAATAAATAATATATAATATATATTTTCTTAAAACAAAACACTAGGGTTTCTACCCTTTCAAAAATAATCATTTTTTATTTTCTTATTTTTGAGGCATAAATAATTTATTTTACACACATAAAATAAATACAAAAACATTTTGTGGATATTTATATTTAATTGCATATTTAAATAATTGTCTATTTATTTATTTATACAAATAAATTCAATATGGTTGTAATAGTTTTTAGAGCTTTATTTTGTGCAAATACCCCCTATTCAAACTTGTATCCCCTTTCCCATAATCATGTTGTGATAGTATTAGATTTACTTTTACGCATTTTATCGCTTTCAAATGCCATGATAGTAATAACTAGGGTTTGTATGCAAAGACCAAAATCAAACCAATAGCTTGACTAAACACAAGACAAAAATGCATGAAAAATGACAACACAATGCACACAAGCACCCCTAGGGTTTCATCCACTTGTTGCCTTAAAAATGGCCATGGTATGCATGCTAGGTATCTTGGCAAAATAAAATCAAAACAAAAGATCATAGACCCTCCAAAACTTGCTAAGATACTTGGCACAATTGCTATCATGGTCATACGATGACCCACGCCCGTCCCGTTTAACATCCAAAGACAAGGTTATTTACCAAATACAATGGTAAAACAACAATGTCAAAGGGTTAAAAATGTGTAGGAAAGATCTTTGAGTAGGGTAGACAACTCCTAGTTACTTGATCAAACTTGCAAAACATCCTTGCTAATTTCAAAAACACACAACACAATTTCAAAACATTTCCCAAAACAAACTTTCAAACATTGAAACATTTTTCAAAAGACAAACACCTTTGTATACATTCAAATAAGAATCATTACAAGGGTTGCCTAAACAAAGGCCTCTTTTCAAAATATTTTCAAAACCACACACAAAAGCACCATTTCAAAAATTGAAAAGCAAAAGCAAGTGATCTAAAATAAGTAACTAAGATCCCATGGAAAACCATGGATGAAAAGGGTGCTAACACCTTCCCTTTTCATAATCTACCCCCCGAACCCAAAAACAATCTCAAAGGTCTTTCCTGTGCTTTTTTACCTTTCCTTTTGGATAAAATAAAAGTCAGTGGCGACTCTTGCTAAACCGCAACATTTGCAAACACAAACACAAAACCTCAAGTCAGTTCTCCCACCGCATCACAGACCCTCTCTATGTTGCCACGATATGATCTTAAAACCCTAGGGTAGTTACAAAGGTTTCTTGCCCAGTTGCCTTTGTGACTATACGATGCCCCTTCGAATGTCCCTTAAACATCCAACGACTAGGGCTACCTACTCACTAATAGCAGGATAGCACTGTCTAAAAGAAAAGAGAAAAAAAACAACCTTTCGAGTAAAGTAGATAGTTCATAGATGCTTGCTCAAAACAAAACAATAATTTTACACGTACACAAAACTCTTTCCAAAAACATTTTTCGAAACACTTTGTATACATTCTCTACCAATTTGAGAAACATTACAAAGTTCACCGTACTAAGGCGCTTTTTATCAAAAATACTTTTCAAACACACAAAACACAAGGTATTTTTTCAAATGAGCTAGCATCTAAGAGCCCGCAAATAACTACAGATGGAAAGGGTGCTAACACCTTCCCTTTCCATAATCTACCCCCTTACTCAGAAATAATCTCGAAAGGTCTTTTTTCTGTTATTCTCACCCTTTCCTTTGTTGAATAAAAGTAGAGTCGGTGGCGACTCTTGCTTACCGCAACATTTGCAAATACAAACACAAAACCAGTATAACAGTCAGTTATGCCACTGTATCACACTTCCCTTTTAAAACCAACCCTGTAACGCCCGTAATTTAATTAATTATTTAATTAAATTATTTTTGGAATATTTGTGAAGAAGTGTTATTATAATTGGATTTATTTTATTAAATGGAGAAATAATAATATATTTGAGGTATTATATTATTATGTGGTGAAATAATATTAGAAGTGTAATATTATTAAGGTGGGCTCAATTTGAGATAGTAGGTGTAATAAGGGGGTGTAAGTTTGGAGCCCACTAAGGAATAATATAATAGAATATTAGGTTATTTTATTATTTGTTGTTAGAATAGAAGAAAGAAGCAGTAGAGAAAATAAGGATTGTGAAGAATGTGAAGCTGCTGGAAAATAGAAGGAGACGGCAAGAACGAAGATTCAACCCGAAAATTGTAGAGCGACCTTTAATCCAAGGTAAGGGTGGGGTTCTGGCTTTATAATTGAGTTCATGATGTTTGATATACGGGGTTAGATGTAATTGCTGTTTGTTCTTGAATCAGATGTGTTATGAATGATGTATGGTGAATATTGATGAATTCTTGATGAATAATGACGTTATCATGTTGATTAATCGATGGAGTAATAGATTATAATGTTAAGTGATGAATTACCATGATTATAATGAGGTTTGTAGGACTGTAATTAGATTCCCGTAGTGAATTACAGTAGAAAACACAGAAAATTATGCAGACTGGAACCAGGATGTGTCGACCTCAAACTGAATGTGTCGATACATAGGCACTGTGAGACTCAGGATGAGTCGATCCATAGAGAGCTTGCATCGATGCATGATGAGTACAAGACTCAGGATGAGTCGACACGAAGAGAGGATGTGTCAATACATGAGCGTGTGAGACTCAGGATGAGTCAACCGGTGCGATGCATGTGTCGATACATGTTACGTTTTGAAGTCAGGATGAGTCGATGCATGCAGGGCTTGCGTCGATACATGTTAGTTGCAAGACTCAGGATGAGTCGATCGGTAAGGGGCATGTGTCGGTACATGATGTGATTTGAAGCAGGATGAGTCGATCCACGAGAAGGATGTGTTGACTCATGGTGTGTACGAGAAGCATTACGCGTCGATCCATAGAGTTTCATGTCGACCCATACTGACTAATTTTGACAGAATCAGTTTTTAAATTGCTGTAACTTGAGTTGTAGGATGCTGTTTGAGATGCCATTCGAAGCGTTGATTAGCTAACGCGATGAACATTATTCTAGATGATTCAAATTGTAATGAAGAGGTGTAATCCTAGTAACCAATCCAAGATTTAGAATTAATTCTCATGGATGACTGTTGTGCTGTTTTTGGACAGAATCATAAATGTGAGATGTTTAGAGGCTGCTGTTAGAATTATGATAGTAGGATTAGTGACAAAAACGAAGTTGAACTGCAGAATACTAGTATGGATTACTGTATGGTTATTAAAGTTGTGTTTGATAGTTATGATGAACAAATGACGTTTGATAAATAAGTGATGTTTAATAAATTATTTTGAGATGTTTATGAGATGTTGTGATTGAGATGTTTTGAGATGTTGTTGTTCTGAGATGTTGTTCTGAGATGTTTATGAGATGTTGTGGTTTTGAGATAATTGAGATGTGGTTGATTGAGATGTTGATATTACATTCATGATGAGTCGCATACATTGCATTTTTGAGATGGAGCTTATGCTCGTTGAGATGGCCTGGATTGGAAAATTTTGAGATGAAGGCTATGCCTTGTTGATGCCTCTATTAATTGGCAGATTTTTGAGATGGGAGTTCTGCTCCAATGGTACCACATGCATTTGCATAGTTTTGAGTCGCATTATATGATTGAGTAATGAAGTGTATTTGATGTTGATGAATGAGTATATTTGCTGTAATTATTGTTGATTATGAGATGAGAAATGGTGACATTATTGATCTAATTTAATATATTAATTATCATGCGCTTTATTATATTGTTAGATATCTTACCCCTTTTGTTTGAATGTTGCCCTTATGTTGGTAACGTGCAGGTAATCGAGAGTGAAGGCTGTATACCTTCAATAAGTTCGAGTCAGTGTCATTTCTCTGATATGTAACACTCGGGGGGATGAACGCTTGCTGATTTTTGATTGTTGATTTTCAGTTGTTGACTATTAAATTGAATTATTATTAATTACGAGATGTTTCGAAGTTGCTGTTTCATTTAGAGATGTTATTGAAGAAATCCGCTGCGTAGTTGTTGAATTATTTTATTAAGGATGCTATTTTGATGGTTCATCCGATGTTTTATTATAAGTGTTATATATCCATGATGAATGCAATGATTTTGTTAGAAGAATTTGTGACGTCCCGATTCGTTTGTATGAATGAAATTTTACAACTCTGAATGATTTTGCATAATTTGCTTGGGGTAGAATTGGGGTGTTACAAAGTTGGTATCAGAGAAAAAGGTTGGTCCGACCTTGTCGTTGAGTCTTAGTTGTCTAACAATCGAGTATTTTTATTTTGAGTTCTAACAGTTGTTTGTGCTGAAGTGATAAGTTGAGATGGTTGGAAGGAATGATGTTGCTCTTGCTGCTGATTTAGAAGCAATGGCTCATGCGATGGAAAATCAACTAAATGCTGACGGGAATGCTAGATCTCGTAGCTTGGAGACTTTCCAGAGAGAGAATCCACCTACTTTCAAGGGAAAATATGATCCTGACGGAGCATTGGAATGGTTGAAAGAGATTGAGAGGATCTTTCGCGTGATGGACTACACTCCAGCGCAGAAGGTTCGTTATGGGACTCATATACTAGCAGTCGAGGCTGATGATTGGTGGCTAGAGACTTGCCAGAAGTTAGAAGTTACTGGTGAGAATGTCACTTGGGCTGTGTTCCGTAGGGAGTTTTTGAGAAAGTATTTTCCTGAAGATGTCCGTGGTAAGAAGGAAATTAAGTTCCTTGAGCTGAAGCAAGGAAGTATGTCTGTTGTTGAGTATGCTGCCAAGTTTGTTGAGTTTTCCAAGTCTTATCCGCATTACAGTGAGGAAAATGCTGAGTTTTCGAAGTGTATTAAGTTTGAGAATGGGTTGCTCCCGGAGATTAAGAAGGCAGTTGGATACCAGAAGATCCGTGTCTTTGCTGATTTGGTTGATAGTTGTAGGATTTATGAGGAAGACAATAATGCACATTACAAGATTATCAATGAGAAGAGGGGTAAGCACCCACAGAGTCGTGGTAAACCTTATGATGCCGCAGCTGGTAAGGGTAAACAGAGAGTTGCTCATGGTCAGAGAACTAGTGGGGGAGATGCTCCTGCTGGTGTGATTTGTTTTAAGTGTGGGAAACCTGGACACAAGAGTAATGTGTGCACTGCTGAAGTGAAGAGATGTTACCGTTGTGGTAAGAACAAACATGTTGTATCTGAGTGTGAGCACAAGAATGTGGTTTGTTTCAATTGTAAAGAGGAAGGGCACATTGGTAGCCAGTTTCCGAGACCGAAGAGGGCTCAATCAAGTGGTAAAGTGTTTGCTTTGGTGGAGGATCAGACAGCTTCCGAGGACAGACTTATTAGAGGTACATGTTTCATTAATAGTACTCCTTTAATTACTATTATTGATACTGGTGCTACGCATTATTTTATTGTTGCTGATTGTGTTGAAAGATTGGAACTTGTGTTGTCTTCTTTGAGTAGAGAAATGGTCGTCGATACTCCAGCCAAGGGATCGGTGACTACTTCTTTTGTGTGTGCTAAGTGTCCCTTATCGATCTTCGACAGAGACTTTGTTGTTGATTTGGTTTGCTTGCCGTAAAGAGGTTTGGATGTGATTCTTGGTATGAACTGGTTAGAGCATAACTATGTTCATATTAATTGTTGTGACAAGTCGGTGAAGTTTTCTACTCCTGAAGAAGAGGAAGATGGTCTGTTGTCTGCTAGACAGTTGAGAAAGTTGATGCAAGAGGAAGCACAAATGTTCTCGTTGATGGCGTCGCTATCTATAGAGACTCAAGCTAAAATTGAGGAATTGCCGGTGGTATGTGAATTTCCTTAAGTTTTCCCTGATGAGATTCCTGATGTACCGCCAGAGAGGGAAGTTGAATTTGAAATTGATCTTGTACCTGGTACCAAACCTGTGTCTATGGCACCATATAGGATGTCTGCATCTGAATTGTCAGAGTTGAAGAAGCAATTGGAAGAGTTACTTGAGAAGAGGTTTGTAAGACCAAGTGTATCGCCGTGGGGAGCTCCAGTGTTGTTAGTGAAGAAGAAAGATGGAAGTATGAGGCTTTGTGTTGATTATAGACAGCTGAACAAGGTGACGATTAAGAACAAGTATCCGCTTCCAAGAATAGATGACTTGATGGACCAATTGGTGGATGCCCGTGTGTTTATCAAGATTGATTTGAGGTCGGGTTACCATCAGATTAAAGTGAAGGATGAAGACATTCAGAAGACGGCTTTCAGAACACGTTATGGACATTACGAGTATTCAGTGATGCCTTTCGGTGTTACTAATGCGCCGGGAGTATTCATGGAATATATGAATCGTATCTTTCATACTTATTTGGATCGGTTTGTAGTGGTGTTCATTGATGATATTTTGATTTACTCTAAGTCATAAGAAGAGCATGCTGAACATTTAAGAGTAGTATTGCAGATTTTAAAAGAGAAGAAGTTGTATGCAAAGCTGTCCAAGTGTGAATTTTGGTTAAAAAAGGTTAGTTTCCTTGGTCATGTGATTTCAGGTAGTGGCATTGCTGTAGATCCATCGAAGGTTGATGCTGTATTGCAATGGGAAACTCCAAAGTCAGCTACTGAGATTAGAAGCTTCTTGGGATTAGCTGGTTATTATAGAAGATTTATCGAAGGGTTTTCTAAGTTGTCACTCCCGTTGACTAAGTTGACTTGTAAAGGTAGAGCATTTGTATGGGATGTTCAGTGCGAAGAAAGTTTTACAAAATTGAAGAAGAAGTTGACGTCGGCTCTGATTTTTACGTTGCCTAATCCAGGAGAGCCTTTTGTGGTGTATTGTGATGCTTCCAAGATGGGTTTAGGAGGTGTGCTTATGCAGAATGGTAAGGTAGTTGCTTATGCGTCAAGGCAGTTAAGGACTCATGAGAAGAACTATCCTACGCATGATTTAGAGCTTGCTGCAGTTGTTTTTGTGTTGAAGATTTGGAGGCATTATCTTTATGGTTCTAGATTTGAAGTGTTTAGTGACCATAAGAGCTTAAAGTATTTATTTGATCAGAAGGAGTTGAATATGAGGCAACGAAGATGGTTGGAATTGTTAAAGGATTATGATTTCAGTTTGAATTATCATCCAGGAAAGGCGAATGTGGTAGCTGATGCATCGAGTCAAAAGACTTTACATATGTCAGCAATGATGATTAAAGAGTTGGAATTGATTGAGCAGTTCAGAGATATGAGCGTAGTTTGCGAGGTTACTCCGCAGAGTGTAATGTTGGGTATGTTGAAGATTAATAATGAATTTCTAGACAGTATCATAGAAGCTCAGAAGTTGGACGTGAAACTGATAGATTTGATGGTTGGGACTGATCAATCTGAGAATAGTGATTTTAAGCTAGATGCGCAGGGTGTGTTGAGATTTCGTGATTGGATTTGTATTCCTAATGATGCTGAGATGAAGAAAGTGATACTGGAAGAGAGTCATAGAAGTAAGTTGAGTATTCATCCAGGAGCTACAAATATGTATCAAGATTTGAAAGGTTTGTTTTGGTGGCGTGAGATGAAGAGTGATGTGGCTCGATTTATGTATGCATTTTTGACTTGTCAGAAGTCGAAAGTTGAACATCAGAAGCCTGCAGGGTTGATGCAACCGTTGGAAGTTCCAGAATGAAAATGGGATAGCATTTCAATGGACTTTGTGATGGGGTTGCCTAGTAATTCAAGAGGACATGATTCGATTTGGGTGATTGTTGATAGGCTTACAAGGTCAGCGCATTTTATTCCTATTAACCTCAGTTTTCCAGTGTCGAAGTTGGCTAAGATTTATATTAGTGTGATCGTGAAGCTTCATGGTGTTCCTTTGTGCATTGTATCAGATAGAGATCCAAGATTTACTTCTGATTTTTGGAAGAGTTTGCAAGAAGCGTTGGGTTCTAAGTTGAGGTTGAGTTCAGCGTATCATCCTCAGACAGATGGTCAGACTAAACGGACGATTCAATCGTTAGAAGACTTGTTGAGGGCATGTGTTCTTGAGCAGGGAGGTTCGTGGGATACTTATCTTCCGTTGATAGAGTTCACTTATAATAACAGTTACCATTCTAGTATTGGGATGGCACCTTTTGAAGCGTTGTATGGTCGAAGATGTAGAACTCTGTTATGTTGGCATGAATCTGGTGAAAGTGTAGTACTTGGACCTGAACTTGTTTGTGAGACTACCGAGAA
Organism: Vicia faba; assembly: GCA_948472305.1. NCBI lineage: Eukaryota > Viridiplantae > Streptophyta > Magnoliopsida > Fabales > Fabaceae > Vicia > Vicia faba. Next base: position 1,608,060,482 of record OX451736.1, read on the forward strand.
GGTGAAGTTGATTCGAGAAAAGATGAAAGCTTCACAAAGTAGACATAAGAGTTATCATGACAAGCGAAGGAAGGATTTAGAATTTCAAGCTGGTGATCATGTGTTTTTGAGAGTTACACATGTGACTGGTGTTAGGCGAGCATTGAAGTCTAAGAAGCTCACTTCTCGTTTTATTAGACCGTATCAGATTTTAGAGAGAGTGGGGAATGTTGCTTATAGAGTGGCTTTACCGCCTAATCTTTCGAATTTGCATGATGTGCTTCATGTGTCGCAACTTCGGAAGTATATTTCAGATCCATCTCATGTGATTCATATGGACGATGTGCAAGTACGAGATAATCTTACGGTGGAGACGATGCTTGTATGGATTGCAGATCTTGAAATGAAGACTCTGAGGGGAAACGAGATTGCCTTGGTTAAAGTGGTTTGGTTAGGAGCAGCAGGTGAAAGCATGACTTGGGAATCGGAGAGCAAGATGCGAGACTCCTATCCTGAATTGTTTGATTGAGGTAAATTTTCGAGGACGAAAATATTCTAAGTGGGGGAGAGTTGTAACGCCCGTAATTTAATTAATTATTTAATTAAATTATTTTTGGAATATTTGTGAAGAAGTGTTATTATAATTGGATTTATTTTATTAAATGGAGAAATAATAATATATTTGAGGTATTATATTATTATGTGGTGAAATAATATTAGAAGTGTAATATTATTAAGGTGGACTTAATTTGAGATAGTAGGTGTAATAAGGGGGTGTAAGTTTGGAGCCCACTAAGGAATAATATAATAGAATATTAGGTTATTTTATTATTTGTTGTTAGAATAGAAGAAAGAAGCAGTAGAGAAAATAAGGATTGTGAATAACGTGAAGCTGCTGGAAAATAGAAGGAGACAGCAAGAATGAAGATTCAACTCGAAAATTGTAGAGCGACCTTCAATCCAAGGTAAGGGTGGGGTTCTGACTTTATAATTGGGTTCATGATGTTTGATATATTGGGTTAGATGTAATTGCTGTTTGTTCTTGAATCAGATGTGTTATGAATGATGTATGGTGAATATTGATGAATTCTAGATGAATAATGACGTTATCATGTTGATTAATCGATGGAGTAATAGATTATAATGTTAAGTGATGAATTACCATGATTATAATGAGGTTTGTAGGACTGTATTTAGATTCCCGTAGTGAATTACAGTAGAAAACACAGAAAATTATGCAGACTGGAACCAGGATGTGTCGACCTCAAACTGAATGTGTCGATACATAGGCACTGTGAGACTCAGGATGAGTCGATCCATAGAGAGCTTGCATCGATGGATGATGAGTACAAGACTCAGGATGAGTTAACACGAAGAGAGGATGTGTCAATACATGAGCGTGTGAGACTCAGGATGAGTCAACCGGTGCGATGCATGTGTCGATACATGCTGCGTTTTGAAGTCAGGATGAGTCGATGCATGCAGGGCTTGCATCGATACATGTTAGTTGCAAGACTCAGGATGAGTCGATCGGTAAGGTGCATGTGTCGATACATGCTGTGATTTGAAGCAGGATGAGTCGATCCATGAGGAGGATGTGTCGACTCATGGTGTGCAGGAGAAGCATTACGCGTCGATCCATAGAGTTTCGTGTAGACCCATACTAACTAATTTTGACAGAATCAGTTTTTAAATTGCTGTAACTTGAGTTGTAGGATGCTGTTTGAGATGCCGTTCGAAGCGTTGATTAGCTAATGCGATGAACTTTATTCTAGATGATTCAAATGATGATGAAGAGGTGTAATCCTAGTAACCAATCCAAGATTTAGAATTAATTCCCGTGGATGACTGTTGTGCTGTTTTTGGACAGAATAATGAATGTGAGATGTTTAGAGGTTGCTGTTAGAATTATGACAGTAGGATTAGTGACAGAAATAAAGTAGAACTGCAAAATAACAGTATGGATTACTGTAGTAATAATATACAACTGAGTTATTAGTAAGATGTGGTTATTAAAGTTGTGTTTGATAGTTATGATGAACAAATGACGTTTGATAAATAAGTGATGTTTAATAAATTATTTTGAGATGTTTATGAGATGCTGTGAGTGAGATGTTTTGAGATGTTGTTGTTCTGAGATGTTTATGAGATGTTGTTCTAAGATGTTTATGAGATGTTATTGTTTTGAGATAATTGAGATGTGGTTGATTGAGATGTTAATATTACATTCATGATGAGTCGCATACATTGCATTTTTGAGATGGAGCTTATGCTCGTTGAGATGGCCTGGATTGGCAAATTTTGAGATGAAGGCTATGCCTTGTTGATCCATCTATTAATTGGCAGATTTTTGAGATGGGAGTTCTGCTCCAATGGTAACACATGCATTTACATAGTTTTGAGTCGCATTATATGATTGAGTAATGAAGTGTATTTGATGTTGATGAATGAGTGTTGTACCCCAAAATTTGCCCTCTCAATTATCAAGGCCTTTCTTGCAAGGATTTTCAAGGTTCAAGCTTGAACAAGTGCATTTGGATTTTCCAATACCAAAATTAAAAGGAAACTGTCAAAAAGGGAGAAAACAAATAAAAATAACATTTTGACAAATTTGGAGAAAAACATGTCTCCTTCGATTTAGCACCTTTTGATTGACTCTTGGCCTCCTTCGATTGCTCAAAATGGCTACTAGCGTGCCTCTTTCGCCTAGGCCTGTGACTTCTTGTTGCAGGTTTCGTTTGTGTCTTTTGCTTCCTGCATGCTTGCAATCGAAGGCCATGACCTACTGGTCACATGTACCCCCTGCATGGCAAGTCTTCGTTTGGGCACTCACCTTCTGTGTGCCTGGATGAAAACTTCAGTTGAGCAAGAGCCTCCTTCGAATGCAACTTGGATTACATCCTTCGTTTTTAGCAAAAGCCTCTTTCGAATGCAACTTGGATATGTCCTTCATGTTGAACTCTAAGCCTCCTTCGAATGCAAGTTTAGGTATATCCTTCGTTTTGAGTAGGAGCCTCCTTCGAATGCAACTTGGGAATACCCTTCGACTCAGAAGCCAGGAACCTCCCTCACGCTAAAAGGCAATGACTCCCTTTATGTTTGTTTCGATCCACATGCTTCGATTGGGCAACATTGCTTCCTTCGAGCACGTACTTTCGATTGGGAAATATGTTTGCTTCGACCCAGGCTTCGATTGGGCAATATGCTTCCTTCGAGCATGAGCTTTCGATTGGGCAATATGCTTCCTTCGAGCATGAGCTTTCGATTGGGCAAAAGCTTCCTTCGAGTTATCTTGTTTCGACCACAAGCTTCGACTGAGGCAAAGGCTTCCTTCAAACAGGTGTTCTTCGATCTCACTCTTGCATTCGACTCAAGACCAAATCTCGTTTGCCAGGCTATGTTGCGTCTAAATATTTACATAATCAGAAGTTTGTACAAGGGTTTTAAACTGTCTTTTAGATGCTACTATTCTTGGTTAAAGGCTACATACTCTTTCTTTTCATAGAGAGTACTTTATCACAAAAGCAGCTTTCAACCTGAATTTGGTCTGAGCACAAGCAACGTCAGAGGCCTAAGTCACATCTTCTGCACCCCAACTGCCAAGAGCCCCCCCACATGTACTTTCACGTTACCTATTATTTTATTGTTTTGCAAGGCTAGCTACTTCAGACATGTCCATTCTTTTACTCTATAAATAGAGGAATTTATGCAAAACTAAGGGAGGATCTTTGGACCAGAGGAACGAATCTCCCAAATTTTCTCAAACACAACAAAACTCTCAAGTTCATAAACACTTGATAAATCAAAACCCAGAATCCCAAACACTCACCTCTTTCGATTATGAAGAACACCCCACACATACAAGTTTGTTCAAACTCAAAAACAACCTTCTGTGATAACTCTTCGAACCAAAAGCAAACCCCCTGTGACTACTCTTCGAATTCCAGAAACATCCAGGTAGCAGTTCAAGTTCGAATCCCACATCCATTCAAGGCCTGAAGCAAGGTAAGTCACTCTTACCCTTGAACCTTTCGTTTCATGGCATAGTATGTGAATAATCTTCCCTTTCATTTCAAAACATGTACATAACACTTTGGTTCTTTTCGTTTCCACATACTTAATATATTTTCAGAGCTAAACCCTTTTGTTTTTGCTTTCTGTTTACCTGAACTTGCTTTAACTATTAAACTATTTACAAGACAAATATTAGCATGGCCTCAGGCCATGTTGCCATTTAATGCTTGAAATGAAAGAAACAGGAAACGGGAAATAGGAAACGAAGCTTCTGGCTTCTATCCTCTTTCTCCAGGTCGAACAAAAGATACAAACAGGAGGAAAACCATACACTGACTTCCAGGCTCAGTCGAAAGGCATTCCCTCACTGCTTTCAACCTCCAGTCGAAGAAGGCAACAAGGCAGAACCAGAAGGCTTCGCCATACACTGACTTCCAAGCCCCAGTCGAAGGATACAACTTGCTGCTGCCTTTGCCCAATCGAAGGCCATGACCTCACTGGTGCGAACTCCCAATTGAAGGAGGCCAGCAGAATGTAAATCGAAGGCTGCTCCTGCCCAAATCGAAGGAGCTCATTTTTTATTCTTTTTATCTTTATTTTTCCTTTACAACCTACAAGTGCATGCAACCTTAGGGTAAAACCAACAAGTATACAACCTAAAAATCAAAGACAAATGCATGCAATAAAACACACTTTGCACACATGCACCCTTAGGGTAATCTCACTTGTTGCCTCGGAAAATGCAATCATGTCCCTCGAGTATGAGACACTCTAGCAAATGTCCCTTCAATAAACAAAGATCGTTAGTCCCTCGATGACCCTCGATGTTGCCTTCGATAAAACGATCTCGTCCCTTACAAAATTGCTAGAGCGTTTCACAAGTTGCCTTCAATGATTGTATACGATGACCCATGCCTGTCCCGCTTAACATCCTAACACAAGGTTGTTCACCAAATACAATGGTGAAACAACACTGTTAAAAGGGTTAAAAAACATGAGAAATATCTTTGAGTAAAATAGGGTAGACAACTCTTAGTTACTTGAAAAAACTTGCAAAACATCCTTGCCATTTTTCAAAAAACACTCCACAACACAACTTCAAAAACAATTTCAAAACAAACTTTCAAAAACATTGAAACATCTTTTCAAAAAGACAAACACCTTTGTAAAACATTCAAACAAGAATTGTTACAAAGGTTGCCTAGACAAGACATCTTTTTCAAAACATTTTCAAAACCACACACACAAAGCACCATTTTCAAACAATTGAAAAGCAAAGGCAAGTGATCTAAAACAAGTAACTAAGAGCCCATGGATAACCATGGATGAAAAGGGTGCTAACACCTTCCCTTTTCATAATCTACCCCCCGAACCCACGAAAACATCTCAAAGGTCTTTCCTGTGCTTTTTGACCTTTCCTTAGGATAAAATAAAAAGTCGGTGGCGACTCTTGCTAAACCGAACATTTGCAAACACAAACGTAAAATCCCAAGTGAGTTCTCCCACCGTATCACAATGAGTATATATGCTGTAATTATTGTTGATTATGAGATGAGAAGTGGTGACATTATTGATCTGATTTAATATATTAATTATCATGCGCTTTATTATATTGTTAGATATCTCACCCCTTATGTTTGAATGTTTCCCTTATGTTGGTAACGTGCAGGTAATCGAGAGTGACGACTGTATACCTTCAATAAGTTTGAGTCGGTGTCATTGCTCTGATATGTAACACTCGGGGGGATGAACGCTTGCTTATTTTTGATTGTTGATTTTCAGTTGTTGACTTTTAAATTGAATTATTATTAATTACGAGATGTTTCGAAGTTGTTGTTTCATTTAGAGATGTTATTGAAAAATTCCACTGCGTAGTTGTTGAATTATTTTATTAAGGATGCTATGTTGATGGTTCATCCGATGTTTTATTATAAGTGTTATATATCCATGATGAATGCAATGATTTTGTTAGAAGAATTTGTGATGTCCCGATTCGTTTGTATGAATGAGATTTTATAACTCTGATTTATTTTGCATAATTTGCTTGGGGTAGAATTGGGGTGTTACAAACCCCCTTACCTAGATTCTCTCCCCCTCTTTTGGGTTATTCGCTCTTTTCCCATTCCTTTGGAAACAATAAAGCGTGATGACAATTTTTATTTTTGATCTATGCGAATCAAGTCTATCCAATGGCTTAGTCTCAATATTTCTACCGCTACAGAAAAATGGGGACTCTGCTGGGAACAGATCGACCAAATGTTGGTCCATCCCTAAGTGGGTTGAGCCTATCTTTGTTTATTTGTATATATTCTATACTTGTTTATATGTTATATGTTGTATATATGTTTTTCTGGATTTTCCTGTTTTTCAGGGTGCTTGGTGATTTCTCATAAGTTCTCTACCCGGACTTGGGCAAACTTAAGATAAGACGATCGGTATAGTCATGTTAACTTTGAGGGAGTAATCCTAAAAAAGGAGGCATGAGACCCCCCCACTCAGTGGAGGCCCCTTTGACTGTAGTGTCGTTTACCGAGTAATCGGGAAGACGTGCTGCTTTCGACCTGTGAGCCTACTGAAACTGAGGATCGTAGAACCTTTAACCCATCTTGGCCTCTTAGGTGTAGAGCGGAAACTATGACAGAGTAATCCGGAAATGGTTGTCACATGATACTACACTCAGACGAGTTTTTCTTGAGAATATTGCTAATTACTGAGTCAATCGGGACGTTGGTAATATCCGAAGGAAGGATGTAGACTTTAGGAACCTCTTAAAACCTTGTTCAGAAGGTGATAAACTATTAGATCATACCTCACGGGTAGTACCTTTGACTTCATGCTCATGACATCAAACCTATGAACCCCGTGTTTGTGATCTTGTGTGTGATTGTTGCATCATGCATTCATGCACCCATGAGTATCCTTTAAGACATTTTGGTTCAAGGGACTTGAAGTTGACTTTTTGCGAATATATCAGGTACTTTTGACCATGGATTCTGGAAGAAGAAAGACTTGGAAGTAAAGTTTCAAGAATCCCAAGATATATGATTTGATGAGTCTAATTCCAGATATTGAGAGTTCTATAGATTTTCGGAAGAAGTATGGATCCATCGTGTCTCTCATGAAGCTCAGGATGAAGGAGGGTATTCTCTCTAATTTGGTTCAGTTCTATGATCCAATGTATCAATGCTTCACTTTCCCTGATTATCAGTTGTTGCCTACATTAGAGGAGTATTCGCATCTACTGGGATTACCTGTTATTGACTGTATTCCTTTCACCGGTTTGGAGGGGGAGCCAAAATCTCATGAGATTGCTACTTTGATTCATTTGGGGAAGTCTGAGATTGAAGCCCACACGACTACCAAAGGAGTAATCAGAGGCTTACCCATTCAGTTTTTATTAGAGAAAGCTTGCCACTTTGCTAGGATGAAGAGTACGATTGCTTTTAAGGCCATCTTTGCCCTACTTGTCTACGGGTTGTTCTTATTTCTGAATGTCGAAAACTTCATGGATGTCCATGCCATTAGGATATTTTTGATATGGAATCCAGTCCCTACATTATTAGGTAATGCTTATTACTCCATTCATCTTCAGGATTCTTATCATGGAGGGATGATCATATGCTGCATGCCTTTGTTGTATCAATGGTTCATTTCTCACTTGCCTCGATCAGATGCTTTCTGGGATGTCAAAAAGGAACCACGCTGAGCTCTAAAGATTATGGCCCTCACTCATTCAGATATTGTTTGGTACCATCAGGCTTACCATGATGTAGAGATTATCGATAGTTGTGGTAGTTTCCCCAATGTACCTCTATTTGGTACAAAGGGAGGAATTAACTACAATCTTGTTCTTGCACGACGGCAACTTGGATATCCGATGAGGGATAAGACATATAGTATTCATCTGAGTGGTTTCTTTCTTAGAGAGGGAGAGAATCATAAGGAAGCTAAGGAGCAGATTGCAAAGGCCTGGCGTCATATTCATATAAAGAGTAGAAAAGACTTGGGACCTAGGGGGGCTATTTCTTTGGAGCCTTATCTTCGGTGGGTACAAGCAAGGGCAATTCAGCTAAAGATGCCATATTCCCATTAAGCACCTATGCCTGATATGTTTGTGAAGACCACTCCTCCCATTTTGGATGATGTGGAAGAGCTTCAGCTGGCCCTAGTCAAGATGCAGCAGGAGAAAGAAGCTTGGAAGAATAAGTGTCATACTTTAGAGATATCATACCAGGCAGACTTGAAGGAGAAATATGACTTGATTGAGATTCTAGAGAGTCGTGTTGTAGAGATGATGGAGAGTCAAGAGTATTTATTTTCCTCTAGCACTCAATCAGGGCTTAGTCATTCACTTCCCGACTCTAGTGATTGGAAAATTGTTGCTAACATGTGTTGTACCCTAAAATTTTCCCTCCCATTTCATCAACATTTTCTCACCACAAGACTCTTGGAACTCAAGATCAAGTTAGGGTTTGCTCTGCTCAAGGCCTCTCCTTGCAATGTTGACCCAAATTAGGGTTTGAGTTTGCACAGGGATGTTTTGACCTAAAATGCCCAAAGTGACTTTCATGCTTCATGATTGGACTCATAAGTTTATCCATACCAAGTTTCTAGCCTTGATTCCAATCTTTGCCCAGTCAATTGGACAATTGACCTAGAAATCAGCTGTATCAGGGAAAACGTCAACTGTGGCCAATTGACAGTCAAACCTCATGATTTTTGGCCCACATCAACATAATGAACTCATATGAACTATTTGGTCAAGTTTGGATCACAATTCCACAAGAAATTTGATCAGATCACCAAAAGGGCAAAATGGTCATTTTTAGGGTTTTGACTGCACAAAGGCAATTTTTGACTGTTTGACCTAACCAATGGCAAACCAAGCTCACATATGGACTCAAGGACTCAATGGAATTGTCTTGACCCATTCAACAAGTTCAAAAGATCTCAAATGCACAGGATTGACAGATGAATTTTTCAGTCAATTGATCAAAATTTGACTGTATACTGAAAAGTCAAACTTTGACTTTTTGGTCAAAATCAAGTGCCAAAATTCATTTTTCATCAAGACATGTCAAATTATGAAACTTGTTCATCAAGAAATCCAAATTTGCAAATTAGGGTTTAAAATGAAAAAATTTCATAACTTAGAAAATTTTCTAAGTTATGAAATGTTCTTATTTTTTCCTAACTTTGCCCCATTTTTTCACCAAGATGCAAATGGATTCAAACAAAACTTGAAACATGAAAGTTGTAGTCCATTGCAAATTCTACAACTTTGATTCACAAATTTTTCTCAAAGGAAGCTTGTATATCAAGTTATGATTTTTGGAACAAGGGTGCAAAACATTTTTAACTTAGAGAAATTTTGACCTATTCTAGGCAGGATTTTTGTCCAACTTCTTGGCCATTTTTCACATGGTTCCACTTGGAATTTCAATTTGCATTACAAAGATGGATTGTAGTATACATTCCAAGATTTCCAAATTGTCCAAGAACTTATCAAACACCCTTATGGTTAGAGATAATCGAATTTGCAAAGTTGGCCAAAACTCATTCTTGTTCATGGCCAAAGCTTGCTCATCACAACTTGCACTTTCAAATCAGCTTGTATAATGCTAGCTTGCAAGCCTCAAAACCAGTTTCACACACCTTAATTTAATGCATAACCATTGAGTTGAGGGTTTATTTTGTTCATTTGGACAATACATGCAAAATTAATCCTTATTTGGAAAAAGCTAATTTGCCATTTTTGAAAAGTATCACTTTATGTCAAATTCATGATCTTTGAAGTACAAGCCAGATCTTTGAGGCAAAGTTTTGTATACAAATCACACTGATCAAGAGCAAAGTGTGCAGCATAGATAGAGAGGGTACATAGGCCTGCATTGCAACTTCCACCTTCTTACTTCAAAAACAAGAAAGTTTGCAAATCAAACACAACTCTCACTTCCTGCAAGCATAAGCAAAAACAAACTTTGTTCTCATCTTCCATACACAAAAACAGACCTAAGGCACGATTCAACCACCTCACAAACCTCCTCATACATCAAAACACCCTCTTGCTACAGAAACAGGGCATACCCTGCAACTTGACCTCCATAACCATATCCACTCGTGCGTTTTTGCTCAAGCCTGTCCAAACACATTCCATATCATCCACACAAACTATCCCAAGCCCTAAACACAATTTGTAACTCCCCTAACCTCAGTTGCCATTTTCATTTTTCAGTTTTGCAGGTGAATTTCCATAGCACGATTCAGAGTGATTCAAAGCAAGCTAGGTGTTGGAGAAGCATCCTTGGACTTCAGGCAAGCTCAACCAAAGCTCAAACTCCATTGAAGATACCTACATTGTTCTGTTCGATTCAAGCTGAAACAGGTAAAACCATGGACTTCTATCTGTTAATCTAGGAAGAGTTAGGCTTAGGTTTGTGAATGAAACATGCTCTACTCATAGCCCTGAAACCATACAGATAATCACTTTCCATTTATATTAAGCATGCTGTGAGAATTTTAACCATGAACATTGAAGAAAAATTAGGTCAGAAATTGGGGGTGAAGAAATTCTCCCTGGTTTCTTAGAGTTAGGTCAAGTTTTTTACATGTTTGGAATCGTGGTTTGCTGCTCTACATTATTTGTGTTATGAGTTTTTGCTAAAAGTCAAGGAATCAAGAGATAGCAGGTGTAGAAGGAAGCGCGCGTTTTCTTGTTCAAACATGTGCTGAAGGTTGAAGACATAGTTGACTTGGGCTGGGCCTGAGTCAACTTGCTTTTCACACCCTTTTTTTTCATTTGCACCCCCCTGGCCCATTGTGTGAAATATTTATTATTTTTGCATTTTTCTTTTTGTTTCTGACTTATTATATTTTGTTCAAACATAAAAAACATCAAAAATATTTTTCCACACATTTTTGCATTTATTTGGCATTTATTAGTTTTATTTAACATATACATGTAAATAAATATATTTCCTTTTTATTTAAAACCCTAGAAAATAATACCAAAATATTTATTTTTTAGTTATTATTTTTTGTTTATATTTTGAAAACATTTTCTAAAATATACATTTTTTGTAAATAATTAATATTTTATTTTTGTATATATTTAGTATTTTTAATATATAATATATAAATACTTGTATATTTCATTAGAATATTTAGGATAAAGATATAGAAATAATACATTTTTATTTTTTATTTAAGATTTGACATCAAAAATACTTTTTAGAATATACTTCTTATTTTTTGTATATAATTAACATATATTGTATATAATCAATAAATAATAGTATTTATTCAAAAAAACTAGGGTTTTGCCCTAAATGCAAAAATATTCAAAATTTGACATTTTTATTTTTGTTTCTATTTCACATTGAAAAATACTTTCACATACATAAAAAATCATTTTTATGCATAATACATTTTGCATATTTATTGTATTTATTTAAATATTGTACAATTAAATATTTGTATATTCGATATGGTTGTAATAATTTAGATTTTATTTCCTTGTCAAATATCCCCCAAATCCAAATTTGTACCCCGCTCCCTATATCATGTTGTAATAGCTTAGCATTTAAATTTTCGCATTTAAAAGCTTTCAATTATGCCATGATAGACCTAGGGTTTGTATGCAAATAAAATCAACAAGTAGTTTGACCTTAATTCAAGATAAGCATGCATGAAAAACAAACACAATGCACACTTGCACCCTTAGAGTTACTCCACTTGTTGCCTTCAAAAATGAGCCATGGTTGCATGTTGATTTCTTTGGCAAAACAAAAACAAATCAAAATGATCATAGTCCCTCGATGACGCTATCTTGGTTGCCTAAAACAAAATGATCAAGTCCCTCAAAAATTGCCAAATACACTTAACACAATTGCTATCTTGGTCTATACGATGACCCGCGCCCGTCCCGTTAACATCCTAACGCAAGGTTGTTCACCAAATACAATGGTGAAACAACATTGTTAAAAGGGTTAAAAACATAAGGAAAGATCTTTGAGTAAATTAGGGTAGATAGCTCTTAGTTACTTGATCAAACTTGCAAAGAAAACATCCTTTCTACTTTTCAAAAACACACATCAGAACACAATTTCCAAACAACTTTCAAAACATTGAAAAACTTTTCAAAAGACAAAAACACCTTTGTATATACTCAAACACGAGTCATTACAAAGGTTGCCACAAAAATGGCCTCTTTTCAAAACATCTTTCAAAACCACACACAAAGCACCATTTCAAACAATTGAAAATGTAAAGCAAGTGATCTAAGCAAGTAACTAAGAGCCCATGGATAACCATGGATAGAAAGGGTGCTAATACCTTCCCTTTCTATAATCTACTCCCCGAACCCACGAAAACATCTCAAAGGTTTTTCCTGTGCTTTTTAACCTTTCCTTAGGATAAAATAAAAAGTCGGTGGCGACTCTTGATCAACCGAAACATTTGCAAAAACAAACGCAAACCTCAAGTCAGTTCTCCCACCGTATCACAGAACTGGCGACTCTGTTGGGGAAAACTTTAAAAGTGGAGTAACCTTAGGGCCTAGATCACCCTTTTGCATGATAATTCGTTTGTTTTGATTGCTTTACATTTTGGTTCTCTTGTTTGGGCTTGAAATCCTAACCCGGATTTGGGAAACATTCATAGATAGCAATACGTTGTGGAAACTGTGCGGGGTATACCGACACGGTTGAAGCAATAGCTATATTAGTGCGACATATTTGTGAGTACCGGTAACCCTTGAGTTCAATCAAGGAGAGTACGGGGCCGCTGAGTGATGTCACCAAGCACTAATGACCTAGAACCTTACTTGACCATCTTGGCCTTTCATTAGGGGTAGTGAGATGACCGGATTTGGTGCAGTCCGAAGTTGGTAGATACTCGATACTACACTCATTGAGGGTTATTTTCTTGGAATATTTTGGTCGCTAGTTAAGTGGCTAAACCAAAACAGTGAACATAGAAAACAATCCAATGATATTGAGCTCCTTAGAACACGGTTACTATTTATAGGACAGGTTTTTAAGCCAACTAAACTCAAGAGGGTACTTACCTATGAAACCCCATGCAAGCCTGAAACTAGGGTTTTGTGTGACTTGCTTTTACATATGTTTGTGCATACATCATGAACATCATAAAGCATCATATGCATCCACTAACCATTTCAAGGGTTTGGATCTTCATCTTTGTTCTTGTTTTGTAGGTCATGGAAATTCTTTGCAGGAAAACTATCCAAGTCAACCTTGTGAGAATCCCTCCTCAACTCAAGGAGCTTACATCCAGAATTCCAGAAAGTTCTCTCTTCAGTGAAAAACATGGTAGACTGCTCAGCCTAGTCAACACCAACATTTAAGAAGACATGGTGAAAGTACTGTTCCAGTTCTTTGACCCCCTTCACCACTGTTTCACATTCCACGACTACCAATTGGTGCCTACTTTGGAGGAATTTTCTCAACTCATGAGAATTCCTATTCTTAATCAACTACCCTACAACGGTACGGAAAAAGAACCAAAACCTAAAGATATTGCTCAAGCACTACACTTGAAATCATCTGACATCAAGGGGCATTGGGAAACCAGAAGTGGTGTCAAGGGCTTCTTGGCAAAATTCTTGTTTGAGAAGGCACAAGAGTGTTGGAATTCCTTGGATATGCAAGCCTTTGAAGAAATTGTGGCACTCCTTATTTATGGGTTGGTCTTGTTCCCAAATCCTGACCAACTTATAGATGTGAATGCTGTCAAGATCTTCATGTCCAAGAATCCCATACCTACATTGCTTGGGGACATCCTCCACTCATTTTGCACACGAACAATGAGGAAGAGAGGCGTTCTTATGTGCTGTACTCCTCTCCTTGCAAGGTGGTTTATTTCTCACCTTCCACAATCAGTTTTGAAGAATGAACAAGGTTTGAGGTGGTCACAACGATTGATGACCCTCACACATTTTGTTGTACATTGGTGTTCTCGGTCTAGAGAAAATGTCATCATCGTCGATCATTGTGGTGAGTTCCCTAATGTTCCATTACTTGGCATTAGGGGAGGCATTACCTACAATCCCTGTCTAGCTTTGAGACAACTTGGATATGCACGGAGGGATGGCCCTCATGACATGCTGATTCCTGACCTAGTTTTTGACTTCGACGATGATGCGCAAGGACTTTGCCAAAGATTCATCAGAGCTTAGAGAATGCCTAACAAGGTAGATAACAAGACACTGGGACACAAGAACTCCATCCCTCTTGAGCCTTATCTCAAGTGGGTACGAACCCGCGCCTAGAGTCTTATGATGCCTTACCCTCACATTCTCCCTTTGATCAAAGAGCCTGTTAAGGAAGGAGATGTTTCATACACCATCCAACATCCTGACATGCCAACATCATGGGAGGAGATGCAGAAGAGTTGGATCCAACTCAAGGAGGAACAGAATACTTTTGAAGCCAGCTTCTACGCCAGTGAGAAGAAGGTTTTGGAGCTTACCCGCCGACTTCACGAGGAGGAGACCCTCAACACTTACATCGCACCAAAGAGGATGCGCAACGTCTTTTTACCTTAAGAAGTTTTTTGTAATATTTGGCCCATGGGGCATTTATGTACTGACAAAATTTCTTCTTATTAATATGACGTGTGTTCTTTTTGTCTGCAACAATTTTGAATTTCTAAATCCTTGAATGCATTGCATGAATAAACATATCATTCATCATATGCATAAACAAGTCTTCACACCAGGGTTCCTTATCTTTCTGCTGTTTATTTCAGTAAGATGGATATTGAGCAGACGGTCAAAGATCTGCAGGGACAAAACTCGCAGTTTCAACAGCTCCTTATGACCTTGGCAAAGGGTCAGGAGGATCTTAAAGCACTGTTAGGGAATAAAGAGAAAGAAAAAGGAAAAAAAGAAAAAGAAAAAAGTTGGGGTAGCTACACTGGGAAGAAGATTTGAGAATAAAGCTAGAAGGGTTCTTGAATTCCCCTCCACATCTGATGAGGGGACCGGCAAAGGAAAAGGGGCTGAATTACCTTCTGAGTCCGAGGCTGAAGAGGAAGAGGTTGAGGAAGATGAAGACTATTCAGAGCAGCAATACCCGCCAGCAGACGACAAATACAAAAACCTGGAGGATAGACTGGCAGCCATGGAGCTACAAAGGGTTCCCGGGCTAGATTTTGAAGAATTGGGATTGATTGCTGGGATTGTGATCCCTCCAAAGTTTAAGGTGCCAACTTTTGCAAAATATGATGGTCTGTCTTGCCCAAAGATGCACCTGAGGTCGTATGTCAGAAGAATTCAACCTCATTCATCCGATAGAAATCTTTGGGTACACTTTTTTCAGGACAGCTTGTCTGGTACACAACTAGATTGGTTTTACCAGCTTGAGAGGTCGGAAGTGCATAATTGGGAAGATTTGGAAGCTGCCTTCTATCGCCAGTATCAATACAACTCCGACTTGGCGCCAACCCGTACTCAGCTACAAGGTATGGGGATGGCCTCGAATGAGGGATTCAAAGAATACGCCCAGAAATGGCGTGATTTGGCCGGAAGAGTACAACCACCGCTTTCAGATAGAGAGCTAGTTGATATGTTCTTGGGGACCCTATCTTGCCCTTTCTTCAACCATTTGATCGGGAGTTCTTCAACAGGGTTTACCGAACTGATTCTGACTGGCGAACGGGTGGAAGCTAGTATTAAGAGCGGAAAAATTCAAAAGGATGCCTCTGCATCCACAGCTGTTAAAAAACCACTCCCAGCCAAGAAGGAAGCAGCTGCTATATACTCTCAAAAAGGATTGGGAAGAACTGAGCGCCGGCCGACTGTAGGGGCCGTGATGATTCAAAATTTGTCAAACGATCAGCCTCGTAACAATCAGTCCACACCTAAATAGCAATGGGGAGAACGACCATCACGGCAGTTCACCCATATCAACATGACGCCCACACAAGTTCTTCCCCATCTGTTGAAGCTGAATTTAACCAGTTTGAAAGAGATGCCAAAGAATGTGAATACAACCTCTCCAGCTTACAATCCGAATGCTAAATGTGCCTATCATTCTGACAGTGCCGAGCATAACACCAACAATTGTTGGGCGCTTAAGAATAAAATTCAAGATTTGATAGATGCTAAAGAGGTCGAGTTCGACGCCCCTGAGAAGCCGAATGTAATCTCTGCTCCAATGCCAAAGCATGGCCACAACGTCCATGCTGTTGAAGAGGATCTGTTTGTTTCTACTGTTGATGATCTGATAACTCCACTACTGACAATCAAGCTGAATTTGCTGAAAGCTAGGATTTTCCCAGGTTGTAAAGAAAATTGCTACTTTTGTTCCTCCTTACCAACCGACTGTCCACTATTGAAGTTATGCATCCAGCGCCTAATGGACAACCAAGAAATTCTTTTCGAAAAGACTCATGTTACTCCAACTCCTATCAATGAAGTTTCAATAATAACCATTTCCGCCAATCTTTCCAGGGTCCCCAAAAGGCCTGTTAAGATTACATCCGCTCCGAAGATTGTACCCTTGAAGATAACCATGCCTGGGCCCGTCCCATACAAATCTGACAAATCGATACCGTGGAATTATGGTGGAGAAATCTACTACCACGGTGTTAAGCAAATTGAGATAACTGAAGAGAGCTCTGACGAAGAAACTGCCGACATTGGAAACATTGCCGATACGAGCAAGATTACCCGAAGTGGAAGAATTTTCTCTCCAGATATTGCCCCTCCAAAGGCAATCTTTGGACCCTCAGCTGTTCCCAAAGTTACCCCTGCACCGATAAAACCATCTGCAAGAACTCCAATGATTGAAGAAGTTGTTACTCCTGTGGTTGTCCCTCCTGCTGCTGCTGATAAGGGGAAAGGGATCCAAGAAGAGCTCGTCAGGACGAGGGCTCAGCCGTTGATCATCCCCGAAACCTCTAAGAAAGAAATGGAGGAGATTCTAAAAATAATTAAGAAGAGTGATTACGATGTTGTAGAGCAACTGGGGAAAACCCCCTCGAAGATCTCCATGTTAGCTTTGTTGCTTTGTTCGGAGGCTCATGCCAAGGCCTTGATAAGGTTTTTGAAGACAGCCCATGTGCCCCAGGAAACCTCAGCCGATCAATTCCAGGATTGTGTAGCCAGTCTTACCGCCGACAACGGCCTGGGTTTCTCTGATGCTGACCTGACTCCGAAGGGAAGAAAGCACAATGATGCATTGCATGTGTCAGTTGAATGTCGAGGAACCACTCTCGCCCATGTCTTGGTCGATACTGGTTCTTCTCTAAACGTGCTGCCTAAGAAAGCTTTGGACCGATTGGATTGTGAAGGCTTGGAGCTGAAACCAAGTAATATCATTGTCAGGGCCTTTGACGAATTTAAAAGGATGGTGCATGGGGAGGTCGACATCCCTATTAAGGTGGGCAGTGAAGTGTTCCCCTCAACCTTCTATGTGATGGACATCCGCCCATCATACTCTTGCTTGCTAGGAAGGCCGTGGATACATAATGTTGGGGCAGTCACTTCTTCTCTACATCAGATGCTGAAATACCCTGTTAAGGGAAAAATCATAACTGTGCACGGTGAGGAGGAGTATATGATCAGTCATCTGAACTCCTTTCGGTATGTGGAAGTGGATGGAGAATTCATTGAAACACCCTTTCAACACTTTGAGGAAGTCTCTCCCGAGGTGGCGGTAGCAAAGGCAGTAGCCGAGGTACCCGAGCAGGTGGCCAGGATGGCATCTCTAAAAGACGCAAAGGCTGCAATGAAGGAGGGGAAGAGCTCAACATGGGGTCAGTTGCCTGACTTTCCCCACAAGACAGACAAGTTTGGGTTGGGGTTTACCAGTGCGGGGCAGAAAGCTATGCATCGCTCAAAAATTGAAAGGACACCCATCAGGATTTCTCCTCATGGAATCAATGCTTTAGAAGACGAAGACGAAGAGGCTAACTTTGAAGACTGGATCTTCCCAACCATTGAAAGGGGACTGCACAACTGGGAGGCGAAAGACTTCATTCCCATTACTTTCATCGATCAGTAATTTATCTTTCGAACATTTCTTGTTGGTCTGTAATAATTACTAAAACAATCTGCACACTATTTTTCACCTCATGCCTTGCCCGGGGCATGTAGGTCCATTTGTAAGGGTTTTTATTTTCCTTCATAATCATATGCCATGTTTAATGAATCATTGGACGTTTTTCATTTATAAACTACTGTGTTCATTTTATTTCCTTTTGCATTTTTGTTTGTTTAAGGATGACTATCCCTTACACACACCCACACTCACAAATGCAGGTACCCATCCACTCTGGATTCTATGGGTGACTATTTTGTTGTATCCTTCAATAACTCTGAAGATTTGGTCAATCAGGCTGAGTATAAAGATGACGAAGATTGTGAAGTACCAGGAGAGCTAGCCAGACTTCTACAACAAGAAGAGAGGGCCATCTTGCCTCATGAAGAGTTGTTGGAAACAGTCAACTTAGGAACAGAGGAAGACAGGAAAGAAGTACAAGTGGGTGCCAATCTGGAACCAAGTGTCAAGGGGCGCTTAATACAGCTGTTAAATGAATACGTTGAAATCTTCGCCTGGTCTTATGAAGACATGCCGGGTTTAGACACAGATATCGTGGTTCACCGTCTCCCTACAAGAGAGGACTGTCCACCGATCAAGCAAAAAGTCCGCCGAATGAGGCCCGACATGTCTGAGAATATTAAAGCAGAAGTAATGAAGCAATTCAACGCTGGCTTTCTGGCTGTTACATCCTATCCGCAATGGGTTGCTAACATTGTTCCCGTTCCCAAAAAAGACGGCAAGGTCAGAATGTGTGTGGACTACCGGGATTTGAACAGGGCTAGCCCTAAAGATGATTTTCCGCTACCACATATCGACATTTTGATTGACAACACGGCTCAGCACAAGGTGTTTTCCTTCATGGACGGATTCTCGGGCTACAACCAGATCAAAATGGCCCCCGAGGACATGGAGAAAACAACCTTTGTTACACAATGGGGTACCTTCTGCTACAAGGTGATGCCGTTCGGACTGAAGAACGCAGGGGCAACTTATCAATGCGCCATGGTAGCTTTGTTTCATGATATGATACATCATGAGATCGAAGTTTACGTAGACGACATGATAGCTCGATCACAAACAGAGGAGGAACACCTTGAACATTTGCAAAAGTTGTTTGCCAGGTTGAAGGAATACAAACTCAGGCTGAATCCAAGTAAGTGCACTTTTGGAGTTAGGTCTGGTAAACTTCTAGGATTTATTGTCAGCAACAAGGGCATTGAGGTCGATCCAGCAAAAGTGAAAGCAATACAAGAAATGCCTGCCCCCCGTACTGAAAAGGAGGTTAGAGGGTTCTTGGAACGCTTGAACTATATTTCCAGATTCATCTCTCATCTGACGTCTACCTGTGAGCCAATTTTCAAACTATTAAAGAAGGATCAGGTAGTCGAATGGAACGATGAT
The DNA here is from genome assembly GCA_948472305.1 of Vicia faba. NCBI lineage: Eukaryota > Viridiplantae > Streptophyta > Magnoliopsida > Fabales > Fabaceae > Vicia > Vicia faba. The sequence continues at coordinate 1,608,079,945 of OX451736.1, forward strand.
TGTCAAACTGCTTTTGATAAAATCAAGGAGTATTTGCTAGAACCTCCTATTCTGATGCCACCTGTCGAAGGAAGGCCGCTGATCATGTATCTGACCGTTTTGGATAACTCAATGGGGTGCGTACTGGGCCAGCATGATGAGTCTGGTCGAAAAGAGCATGCCATTTATTACCTTAGCAAAAAGTTTACCGACTGTGAGACTCGCTACTCACTGCTCGAGAAAACTTGCTGCGCTTTGGTATGGGCTGCTCGCCGACTAAGGCAGTATATGTTGACTCATACCACTTTGTTGATTTCCAAAATGGATCCTATCAAGTATATCTTCGAGAAGCCTGCTTTATCTGGAAGAATTGCTAGATGGCAGATGATCCTGACTGAATATGACATCCAGTATACTACCCAAAAAGCTATAAAAGGGAGTGTACAAGCTGACCATCTAGCTCATCAAGCTATCGAAGATTATCAATCCATGAGATTCGACTTCCCAGACGAGGACATCATGACATTGGACAACATTGAAGGTAACAGACCATATGACAGACCTGAAAAGGGATCCCGATGGACCCTGTACTTTGATGGTGCTTCAAATGCGCTTGGAAACGGTATCATTGCGGTACTCATTTCCCCAGAAGGTGGCCATACCCCTTTCACGGCCCGACTTTGTTTCAGCTGTACCAACAATATGGCCGAATATGAAGCTTGCATCTTTGGTCTCAAGGCTGCTATAGACTTGGGGATCAAATCTTTGATCGTATTTGGGGACTCGGCTTTGGTTATCAGTCAAATCAAAGGAGAGTGGGATACCAAACATCCTAATCTTATCCTATACAAAGAACATGTCTTAACATTGCTGCGTCATTTCGAGCAGATTACTTTTGAGCATTTCCCGCGAGAAGAAAATCATCTAGTAGATGCTCTGGCTACAATGTCTTCCATGTTTAAACTCAACTGGGATAACGAGGCTCCCCAAATCACCATCGAGCGAATGGATGAACCTGCGCATTGTCATGAGATTAATACCGAAGAAGTAGTGGAACAACACTGGTTTCATGAAATCAAAAGGTATCTTCAGACTAGAGAATATCCCGAAGGAGCTTCCGTCAATGACAAAAAGTTCTTAAGGAGATTTGCAGCCAAGTTCTTCCTGAGCAATGGCATCCTTTATAAGCGCAGCCATGATTGTGTTTTACTCCGATGTGTAGACAAAGCTGAAGCAGAGTTAATCATGACTGAGATACACAGTGGCACATTTGGCACCCACTTGAGCGGACATACGATGGCTAAGAAGATTCTAAGGGCAGGCTATTACTGGTCTACCATGGAAGCTGATTGCCATCAACATTCCCATACTTGCCACAAATGTCAAGTCTACGCCGACAAGATTCATATTCCTCCTGTTCCTCTCAACGTTATGACAGCTCCTTGGCGATTCACAATGTGGGGCATTGACATGATTGGAGAGAACAATCCCACGGCATCCAATGGACATCGCTTCATCCTGGTCGCCATTGATTATTTCACTAAGTGGGTCGAAGCAGCTTCCTTTGCCTCTATTACAAAGAATGTGGTTTCCCGCTTCATCAAGCAGAACCTCATATGCTGGTATGGTGTCCCCAACAGGATCATCACAGACAACGGTACAAACCTGAACAATACTATGATCACCTCTCTATGCGAACAGTTCAAGATTTATCATCACAATTCATCTCCCTATCGGCCGAAGATGAACGGTGCTGTTGAAGCTGTGAACAAAAACATCAAGAAGATCATTCAGAAAATGACAGTCACCTACAAGGACTGGCATGAGATGTTACCGTTTGCTATGCATGGATACCGTACCACGACACGTACTTCAACAGGGGCAACCCCATTTTCTTTGGTATATGGCATGGAAGTTGTCCTACCCATGGAAGTTCAGATTCCTTCTTTAAGGATTATGAAGGACGCTGGTTTGAGTGAAGACGATTGGATTTAGACCCGACTTGATCAACTCAATTTGATCGACGAGAAGCGACTCACTGCTGTTTGCCATGGTCAGACGTACCAGAAACGGATGATCAAGGCTTTCAACAAGAAAGTCAGACGTCAAGTATATCAAGTCAGAGATCTTGTAATCAAGCAGATAATCTTGCCGCAAAGTGATCCCAGGGGCAAATGGACTCCTACTTACGAAGGACCATTTGTGATCAAGAGCATATTTTCTGGTGGTGCAATGATTCTGACCACCATGGACGGTGATGATTTGCCACACCCTGCGAACGTAGACATAGTCAAAAGATACTACGCATGAAACAACCCGACAAGTCGAAAACCCGAAAGGGCGACTTGGGCAAAAATGGGCATCCCGGTGAACCGAAAACCCGAAAGGGCGGTTCAGGAAAAAATTAGGGATAAAACAAAAAAATCTGTACAACCGGCAAGTTGAAAACCCGAAAGGGCGACTTGGGCAAAAAAGGGTTTCCCGGTGGATTGAAAACCCGAAAGGGCGATCCAGGCAAAAGTTAGGTAATTAAAGCGTATGACTGTGTCTCGTCGGATCACTTTAAAGAACAATCTCTTCATCAACAAGCCCCGAGCTTCTGATCAATCCAATCATCAGCGGACGAAGCATTGAATGGACAAGATATTCAGAGTTGTGAAGGCTATAACAGAATGGAATCCCATGGAATTGTTACACATAGCCATCTTTCTTTTGTATAAAATTTTCAATTTTTTACGACAACATCCTCTTACTAGGATGCCTGTCTCCTTTGTACAAAGATACTCATAAAAAGTTAATACAAACACTTTTCCAAATACAAAAATTTGCTTTGTCTTCCTTTTACTTTTTACACTTATGTTTTATTTGAGAAACGTCCAATGTTTTGTTAAATAGGCATATGCATTTGAACATAATCATTTTCTTACAAATCAAGAAAGATGATTGCTGATAGGTTGAAGGTACAGATAGACATCTTGATGCCCTTTCAGAAGAAATCCCCAGCGGAATTAAAATTAATTCCCCAAACAGAGTTAAACTTCAGGATCCTCAGCAGAACAAAAGCTTTCTCAAAGCTGATTTCCCCAGCCAAGAGAGCCTTCCAAAACTTAATTCCCCTCAGAGGAAAGTTTCAGAATCCCTAGGGGAGCCAAAACTATTACTCATTCAGATCCCAATTACAGTTTCAGATACACTCCAGACACGGAAGTCATTCTGGTACTCATACAGATCTCAAATTCCAAGATACAGTCCAGATACGCTCCAGACACGGTTGCCATTCTGTCACTCATTCAGATCCCAGTTACAGTTTCAGATAAACTCCAGACACGGAAGTCATTCTGGTACTCATACAGATCTCAAATTCCAAGATACAGTCCAGATACGCTCCAGACACGGTTGCCATTCTGTCACTCATTCAGATCCCAGTTACAGTTTCAGATACACTTCAGACACGAAAGTCATTCTGGTACTCATACAGATCTCAAATTCCAAGATACAGTCCAGATACGCTCCAGACACGGTTGCCATTCTGTCACTCATTCAGATCCCAGTTACAGTTTTAGATACTCTCCAGACACGGAAGTCATTCTGGTACTCATACAGATCTTAAATTCCAAGATACAGTCCAGATACGCTCCAGACACGGTTGCCATTCTGTCACTCATTCAGATCCCAGTTACAGTTTCAGATACACTCTAGACACGGAAGTCATTCTGGTACTCATACAGATCTCAAATTCCAAGATACAGTCCAGATACGCTCCAGACACGGTTGCCATTCTGTCACTCATTCAGATCCCAGTTACAGTTTCAGATACACTCCAGACACGGAAGTCATTCTGGTACTCATACAGATCTCAAATTCCAAGATATAGTCCAGATACGCTCCAGACACGGTTGCCATTCTGTCACTTATTCAGATCCCATTTACAGTTTCAGATATACTCCAGACACGGAAGTCATTCTGGTACTCATACAGATCTCAAATTCCAAGATACAGTCCAGATACACTCCAGACACGGTTGCCATTCTGTCACTCATTCAGATCCCAGTCACAGTTCAGATACACTCCAGACATGGAAGTCATTCTGGTACTCATACAGATCTCAAATTCCAAGATACCGTCCAGATACGCTCCAGACACGGTTGCCATTCTATCACTCATTCAGATCCCAGTTACAGTTTCAGATACACTCCAGACACGGAAGTCATTCTGCTACTCATACAGATCTCAAATTCCAAGATACAGTCCAGATACGCTCCAGACATGGTTGCCATTCTGTCACTCATTCAGATCCCAGTTACAGTTTCAGATACACTCCAAACATGGAAGTCATTATGGTACTCATACAAATCTCAAATTCCAAGATACAGTCCAGATACGCTCCAGACACGGCTGCCATTCTGTCACTCATTCAGAATTTAATCCCAGCACACAGTTGCTCCATGCACAGATATTTCTGTGATAACCAGATACACTCCAGACACGGCAGTCATTCTAATGTTCATGCTACATTCAAACACAGTCACATCTCAAATATGCCCTAGACACGGAGGCCATTCTTTTGCTCATACAAACTCAGTCTCCAGATACAGTTCAAATGCATTCCAGACACGGATACCATTTTGATCCTCATTCTTCTGACCTACCACATTACAATTCAACAAACGCTCTTGGATGGCATCTTTAAGCCCATCTCCATCAAGATTCTACCATTTCCAAATGGCATCTTTTAAGCCCATTCCCTCAACAACGCTTTGACAAGTGCAAATTTTTTACGGGCACTCTAGTGTCCAATCTCCTTTTACCTTCGAGACGCGAAAGGCAAACTTGCCAATCTAACTCTTCAGGTTCAAGAAGAATGAACATGGGCAACTGTTGTACCCTAAAATTTGCCCTCCCATTTCATCAACATTTTCTCACCACAAGACTCTTGGAACTCAAGATCAAGTTAGGGTTTGCTCTGCTCAAGGCCTCTCCTTGCAATGTTGACCCAATTAGGGTTTGAGTTTGCACAGGGATGTTTTGACCTAAAATTCCCAAAGTGACTTTCATGCTTCATGATTGGACTCACAAGTTTATCCATACCAGGTTTCAAGCCTTGATTCCAATCTTTGCCCAGTCAATTGGACAGTTGACCTAGAAATCAGCTGTATCGGGGAAAAAGTCAACTGTGGCCAATTGACAGTCAAACCTCATGATTTTTGACCCACATCAACATAATGAACTCATATGAACTATTTGGTCAAGTTTGGATCACAATTCCACAAGAAATTTGATCAGATCACCAAAAGGGCAAAATGGTCATTTTTAGGGTTTTGACTGCACAAAGGCAATTTTTGACTGTTTGACCTAACAAATGGCAAACCAAGCTCACATATGGACTCAAGGACTCAATGGCATTGTCTTGACCCATTCAACAAGTTCAAAAGATCTCAAATGCACAGGATTGACAGATGAATTTTTCAGTCAATTGATCAAAATTTGACTGTATACTGAAAAATCAAACTTTGACTTTTTGGTCAAAATCAAGTGCCAAAATTCATTTTTCATCAAGACATGTCAAATTATGAAACTTGTTCATCAAGAAATCCAAATTTGCAAATTAGGGTTTAAAATGAAAAAATTTCATAACTTATAAAATTTTCTAAGTTATGAAATGTTCTTATTTTTTCCTAACTTTGCCCCATTTTTTCACCAAGATGCAAATGGATTCAAACAAAACTTGAAACATGAAAGTTGTAGTCCATTGCAAAGTCTACAACTTTGATTCACAAATTTTTCTCAAAGGAAGCTTTTATCTCAAGTTATGATTTTTGGAACAAGGGTGCAAAACATTTTTAACTTAGAGAAATTTTGACCTATTCTAGGCAGGATTTTTGTCCAACTTCTTGGCCATTTTTCACATGGTTCCACTTGGAATTTCAATTTTTATTACAAATATGGATTGTAGTACACATTCCAAGCTTTCCAAATTGTCTAAGAACTTCTCAAACACCCTTATGGTTAGAGAGAATCGAATTTGCAAAGTTGGCCAAAACTCATTCTTGTTCATGGCCAAAGCTTGCTCATCACAACTTGCATTTTCAAATCAGCTTGTATAATGCTAGCTTGCAGGCCTCAAAACCAGTTTCACACACCTTAATTTAATGCATAACCATTGAGTTGAGGGTTTATTTTGTTCATTTGGACAATACATGCAAAATTAATCCTTATTTGGAAAAAGCTAATTTGCCATTTTTGAAAAGTATCACTTTATGTCAAATTCATGATCTTTGAAGTACAAGCCAGATCTTTGAGGAAAAGTTTTGTAGACAAATCCCACTGATCAAGAGCAAAGAGTGCAGCATAGATAGAGAGGGTACACAGGCCTGCATTGCAACTTCCACCTTCTTACTTCAAAAACAAGAAAGTTTGCAAATCAAACACAACTCTCACTTCCTGCAAGCATAAGCAAAAACAAACTTTGTTCTCATCTTCCATACACAAAAACAGACCTAAGGCACGATTCAACCACCTCACAAACCTCCTCATACATCAAAACACCCTCTTGCTGCAGAAACAGGGCATACCCTACAACTTGACCTCCATAACCATATCCACTCGTGCGTTTTTGCTCAAGCCTGTCCAAACACATTCCATATCATCCACACAAACTATCCAAAGCCCTAAACACAAGCTGTAACTCCCCTAACCTCAGTTGCCATTTTCATTTTTCAGTTTTGCAGGTGAACTTCCATAGCACGATTCAGAGTGATTCAAAGCAAGCTAGGTGTTGGAGAAGCATCCTTGGACTTCAGGCAAGCTCAACCATGGACTTCTATCTGTCAATCTAGGAGGAGTTATGATTAGGTTTGTGAATGAAACATGCTTTACTCATAGCCCTGAAACCATACATATAATCACTTTCCATTTATATTAAGCATGCTGTGAGAATTTTAACCATGAACATTGAAGAAAAATTAGGTCAGAAATTGGGGGTGAAGAAATTCTCCCTGGTTTCTTAGAGTTAGGTCAAGTTTTTTACATGTTTGGAATCGTGGTTTGCTGCTCTACATTATTTGTGTTATAAGTTTTTTCTGTAAGTCAAGGAATCAAGAGATAGCAGGTGTAGAAGGAAGCGCGCGTTTTCTTGTTCAAACATGTGCTGAAGGTTGAAGACAAAGTTGACTTGGGCTGGGCCTGAGTCAACTTGCTTTTCACACCCTTTTTTTTCATTTGCACCCCCCTGGCCCATTGTGTGAAATATTTATTATTTTTGCATTTTTCTTTTTGGTTCTGACTTATTATTTTTTGTTCAAACATAAAAAACATCAAAAATATTTTTCCATACATTTTTTCATTTATTTGGCATTTATTTGTTTTATTTAACATATACATGTAAATAAATATATTTCCTTTTTATTTAAAACCCTAGAAAATAATACCAAAATATTTATTTTTTAGTTATTATTTTTTGTTTATATTTTGAAAACATTTTCTAAAATATACATTTTTTGTAAATAATTAATATTTTATTTTTGTATATATTTAGTATATTTAATATATTTAATATATAATATATAAATACTTGTATATTTCATTAGAATATTTAGGATAAAGATATAGAAATAATACATTTTTATTTTTTATTTAATATTTGACATCAAAAATACTTTTTAGAATATACTTCTTATTTTTTGTATATAATTAACATTTATTGTATATAATAAATAAATAATAGTATTTATTTAAAAAAACTAGGGTTTTGCCCTAAATGCAAAAATATTCAAAATTTGACCTTTTTATTTTTGTTTATATTTCACATTGAAAAATACTTTCACATACATAAAAAATCATTTTTGTGCATAATACATTTTGCATATTTATTGTATTTATTTAAATATTGTACAATTAAATATTTGTATATTCGATATGGTTGTAATAATTTAGATTTTATTTCCTTGTCAAATATCCCCCAAATCCAAATTTGTACCCCCCTCCCTATATCATGTTGTAATAGCTTATCATTTAAATTTTCGCATTTAAAAGCTTTCAATTATGTCATGATAGACCTAGGGTTTGTATGCAAATAAAATCAACAAGTAGTTTGACCTTAATTCAAGATAAGCATGCATGAAAAAAAACACAATGCACACTTGCACCCTTAGGGTTACTCCACTTGTTGCCTTCAAAAATGGGCCATGGTTGCATGTTGAGTTCTTTGGCAAAACAAAACAAATCAAAATGATCATAGTCCCTCGATGACGCTATCTTGGTTGCCTAAAACAAAATGATCAAGTCTCTCAAAAATTGCCAAAGACACTTAACACAATTGCTATCTTGGTCTATACGATGACCCGCGCTCGTCCCGTTAACATCCTAACGCAAGGTTGTTCACCAAATACAATGGTGAAACAACATTGTTAAAAGGGTTAAAAACATAAGGAAAGATCTTTGAGTAAATTAGGGTAGATAGCTCTTAGTTACTTGATCAAACTTGTAAAGAAAACATCCTTGCTACTTTTCAAAAACACACATCACAACACAATTTCCAAACAACTTTCAAAACATTGAAAAACTTTTCAAAAGACAAAAACACCTTTGTATATACTCAAACATGAGTCATTACAAAGGTTGCCACAACAATGGCCTCTTTTCAAAACATCTTTCAAAACCACACACAAAGCACCATTTCAAACAATTGAAAATGCAAAGCAAGTGATCTAAGCTAGTAACTAAGAGCCCATGGATAACCATGGATAAAAAGGGTGCTAATACCTTCCCTTTCTATAATCTACTCCCCGAACCCACGAAAACATCTTGAAGGTTTTTCCTGTGCTTTTTAACCTTTCCTTAGGATAAAATAAAAAGTCGGTGGCGACTCTTGCTCAACCGAAACATTTGCGAAAACAAATGCAAACCTCAAGTCAGTTCTCTCACCGTATCACAACATGTATGCAGAAGAGAACAAGCGGTTGAAGGCTTAAATTTCAAGACTAACAGGAAAGCATTCGTGTGTGGAGCGAGCTTCATCAGCTTTGCTTTCTTAGGGTTTTAGATTCTATCTTCTTTTTTACTTGGGATTGTTGAAACTTGTACTAAAAAAGATGTAATCCAGTTTGGAAGTTATTATAACGATATTTTTCAGTATTTCAAATGTGTTAGTACTTTAATATTGCAAATTATTCATAAATCTTTGAGTTCCTTGAATTTATTAATAATAAAATAAATCATGTGCATTGCATATCATGCATCATCTTGTACATATTTCTTGCATTTCTTTTCATACTCAGGTGTCTTACTGAATTTCTCTACTCCGTTCAACAAGTTGTCTCACCAGTATAATACTCGAGCTAATTCCAAGAAGAAAATTGAGAATCTTGAACAGGAAAATCGCGAGTTGCGCGACGAGGTTATTGCTCTAAAGGCCGGTATGGCCAATTTAACTTATTTGATGGAATCATTGGTGTCTGCTAAGAATCAACCACCACTTGCTCAAGCTCAACAAACAACATTTACTTCTGAAGGTCCATTAGTTCCCGTTTCTGTTTCCCCAGTTATTGTTGCTCAGAATCGTATGCCTCAGGGTTATCCATGGGGAATGCTAGAAAACTTCATGCCAGAGGGTTATAATCTTGATGCTCCAGCTGCTCCAGTTGTTCAAACTGCTGCTACTCCTGCACCTCCTGTGGTGCATATTACTCCTGCTGCTAGAAATAAGACCCACTATACTGCACCTCCTTCGGTGAATGTTGTGCCATTTGTTAATGATGAAGTTTATCGTCCTATTCCTCTGCCAAGGGAAGGCTTAGGCTTCTATGATCGAATGAACGATTTTCAGGATAAGTTTGATAAGATGCATAAAGAGATGAAGGCCCTCAGAGGAAAAGAACTGTTTGGGAAGAACGTTAACAATCTGTGTTTGGTTCCAAATGTGAAAATACCTGCAAAGTTCAAAGTGCTGAAATTATAGAAATACAAGGGCAATACATGTCGCTATGCTTACCTTGTAATGTATGTGAGAAGGATGTCTACTCATACCGATGATCAACGCCTGTTAATTCACTTTTCTAAGACAACTTGACTGGTGCTGCGTTGAAGTGATACATGAGCTTGGATAGTGCCAACATTCATACTTTCAATGACTTGGGTGAAGTGTTTATTAGACAATATAAGTATAATGTGAAAATGGCACCTGACTATGATCAACTCAGGAAATGGTCCAGAAATATAAGGAATTGTTTAAAGAGTATGCATAGAGATGGCGTGAAGTAGCCGCCCAAGTGATCCCTCTAATGGAAGAGAAAGAGATGACAAAGATTTTCTTGAAGACTCTAGGTGCCTTATACTATGAAAGAATGGTGGTGAGTGCACCAAGTGATTTTACCGAAATGGTGAGTATGGGCGTTCTTTTAAAAGAAGCTATAAGAGAGGGTCGTTTGACAAGAGGTGAAAATTCTAGTAGTACCAAGAAGCCTTCATATGGGTTTACCAAGAAGAAAGAAAGGGATACATATGATGTCATTCAAGAGAGAAGGGTTAATCCTCGTAGAAAATATCATCAGCGCCACCAACAGGTTGCTTCGGTAACTCCAGTTGTTAATGCAGCTCCAACCACATTTGCTTATCAAAGACCATCCCCTCAGGGAAATCAGGGGAAGAATCAGAAGAGATAGGATTTTGAATCTATTCCCATGAGCTATTCAGAGTTACTCTTAACGTTAATTCAAAAGAAGTTGGTTCAGACCAGGCCACCCCCTGCTATACCATCACCTTTGCCTTGGTATTATAAGGCTAACCAGACATGTGCATGTCATCAGGGAGCACCAGGGAAAAATGTTGAGAATTGTTAGCCTTTGAAATCTGAAGTACAAAAGATGGTGAGATCTGGCCTTTTATCCTTTAAAGATGTTGGCCCTAACGTAAAAGATAATCCTTTTCCAAAGCATGGAGGAAAAAATGTTGTAAACATGGTCGCTGGTTGTCCAGGGGACTTCCGTATTTTTGATATCAACCTGGTTAGAGAAGATTTGGTAAAGATGCAAGCTGACCTCTGCGAGTTTAGTTACTATATGCATGACCATGCTGGTTGTGGTATTTGCAGTACAAATATACATGGGTGTGATAAGATAAAAGCTGATCTCCAGGAAATGATGGACGAAGGTCTCATTCTTATAATCAGGCCCAGGGAAGAGTATGAGAAAGATGTGAATATGGTCTTTGGATGTCTTGGAGAATTCCGGATCTTTGACGTGAACCATATGAATGATAAATTGGTGCAGTTGCACGCTACTTTCTGCCACATGGATGGTCAAGTAAAACACCATTATGGGTCTTGCCACATTTGCTGCAGAGATTCTCATAGTTGTTCCATTGTGAGAAGGGGTATTCAATTATTATTGGACAATGGTACTATCAAAGTTTCGGGTAATAAAGATGATTACAATAGGATTAATGTGATTAAAGATTGCTTGGTTGAGACTGTGTCAGATGATGAGTATGCTTCTGTAGATGAATTGTTTTCCTCAGATGAAGATATGTTCTCCAACAATGATTCTGTGATGCCTAAGTAAACTGAAGAAGGGGTGAACATTATTGTGCCTTGTTTCAGTGTTCCCGCCCCTATAGAGATTGAGTACTGTAGAAAGCCAACTATTGCTCCAATGGTGATTTGCTTGTCAGGTCCTATTCCTTACAAATTAGACAAAGTTGTGCCATACAAATACAATGCTACAATCTTGGAGGATGGTGTGGAAGTTCCCATCCAACCTTAACTGATGTCGAGAATATTGCTGAGGCCAGCCAAGTGACCCGTAGTGGTCGTGATTTCGCACCTGTCATTCAAGGGAATGTTAATGCTGATAAGAAGATTGTGGAAAGTGTTAAACCCAAGAAAGCAGTGGGGGAATCTAGTGGTACTACACCGAAAAAAGATGTGGATGATATATTGAAGATTATCAAGATGAGCGACTACAGGATCATAGATCAATTGTTGCAGACTCCATCAAAGATATCTATTTTAGCCCTGCTAATGAACTCTTATGCCCACAGAGAATCTTTGATGAGAGTATTGAATCAAGCTTTTGTGAAAAGTGATATGCCGTTGGACCAATTCATTAGTGTGGTAGGGAATATTACATCCTGTAATAACCTGAATTTTTGTGATGACGAATTTCCTGACGAAGGGAGGAATCATAATTTGGCTCTCCATATCTCTATGAACTGTAAGAACTATTCATTGTCAATTATGTTGATTGATAATGGTTCCGCTTTAAATGTTACACCAAGGAGCACTCTTATGAAGCTGAAGTATCAAGGGGCTCCCATGCGCCCGAGTGGCATAGTTGTAAAATATTTTGATGGATCAAGGAAGTCTGTCACCAGGGAGGTCGATTTTCCTATTCACATAGGCCCGCATTTATTTCAGATTACTTTCCAGGTCATGGATATTATGTCCGCTTACAACTATTTGCTGGGACGACCATGGATACACGAGGCAGGGGCTGTCACTTTGACTTTGCACCAGAAGTTGAATTTTGCGCATGAAGGAAAGGTGGTCATCATAAATGGAGAACATGCTTTGTTAATATCTCATTTATCCTCTTTCAGTGTTGTGGAAGCGGATGAAGCTGCTGTTGGAACTCAGTTCCAAGATTTATCCATTGATAAAATAAGGGGAAATGAGAATTATATAGATTCATTTAAAGATGCTCAACAGGTTATGCGTAATGTCCCTAGTAAAGTATGGGGGCATATCGTTGATCCATTTGTAAATAAGAATAGAGCTGGTCTAGAATTTTCTGTGAAGAATGATAAAGGTAAGAACATGAAGACGAAGTTTTCTTTGGGAAAATGTCAGGATATCTTTCATAGCAGAGGTTTTCTTCATCTAACTGTTCCTAGGATCAATGCTATTGTGGAGGACGAAGCAGAGCAAGAGATGCTGAACCATGAAACACATGGAGTTAGAGTCCAGAATTGGATCACCATTGAGGTTCCCTCTTGCATACATATCTCAAAGTAATTTGTTTTTGTTAATCTTTTTAAAAATATTTCACTCTGCCCAAGGTGAAAATTGATATTGTATGGGCTTATCTGTTTGCTTTTATCTTTAAAATCAATAATAAAAGTTGTCTTTGATTCCCAAATTGTGTTTTCATTTTCTGATTTTTCTTGGAAAATGGTAATAAAAAAAACCTTTTAAAATAAACAATAACTGTAATCTGTATAATCACTTGCTATGTGTGTCAGTTTCTAAAAGCAATCATAAATCATATGTGTAGATTAATTAAAAAATCCATTGAATACAATAACCTTGTGCCCTCTCCCAACTTTGAATATCACATATATGGGGCTGAAGAAGAAGAATATGATTAGATTCCAGAAGAGGTTTCATGGTTGCTTGAGCGTGAGGAAAGTGTTATTCAGACATATAAAGAGTCTTTGGAAGTGATTAATTTGGGGTCAGAAGAAGATCTGAAGGAAGTCAAGATTGGAGCATTGTTGCATCCCAATGTAAAGAGCAAGTTGATTGAATTGTTGAAAGAATATATGGATATATTTGTGTGGTCATACTGTTGTACCCCAAAATTTTCCCTCTCATTTCTCAAGAATTTTCTCACAAGATCTTCTATGGCTCAAGTTTACAACACTGATACATCAATTCAAGTTTAGAATTGGCATAAGGGCAAAATGGTCAAAATGCACACTGAATAGTCAAACTTTGACTCTTGGATCAAAATCAAGTTTCAAGAATCATATTTCATCAAGACATTTTAGAATATGAAGTTTGTTTCATCAAGAAAATCAAAAGTCAAAATTTTCTTTGGAAAAGTCAAAGTTCTAAACACTTAGAAATTTTTCTAAGTGTTAAGAAAATATGATAAGTTCAGAACTTCTGGCCAGATTTTCATCATAATGCAAGATGATTCAGGAAGAACTTCTGACACAAGAGTTGTAGATCTCAACGAGATCTAAAACATTTCAGAACAAAACTTCTCCTAGAAATGCTGGGATTTCAAGTTATAAATCTTTGAAGACACGTCCAATGAAACTAAATCACTCAGTAAATTCTGGGCATTTCCAAGACATAATTCAGGAAGAACTTCTGACACAAGAGTTGTAGATCTCAACGAGATCTAAAACATTTCAGAACAAAACTTCTCCTAGAAATGCTGGGATTTCAAGTTATAAATCTTTGAAGACACGTCCAATGAAACTAAATCACTCAGTAAATTCTGGGCATTTCCAAGACATAATTTGGTTAGAACTTCTGGGCCATTTTTCACGTAGGTTCAATTAGAGTTTTCAAGAGTAATTAAAAGAAGGTCTACAAAGCATGTTATAAGCTTTCTGAAAAGTCTGAGAACTCCTTCAGATCATGCTGGAGCAGGGAGATTCAAAGATCAGAAGTTGGACATCTGTTCTAAGTTACGCTGATGCTAAACTTATGATCCAGATTCAAGTTTGCTTCACAATCTCATGTTGCAGGCTTTCTTGCTTGTTAAATCGCATCATCATTTAATGCTCACACCAACTTTTGGTTATTTATCCAAAGGATCTTCCCACGTGTGGCATAAAAGTACCATTGCTGTCCTTGGAAAGTAAACTTTTGTACAAAGTTTATGTTGGGCTCATGGCTTACTTTTGCTTCTGAATTTACTTCTCAACAAATCATGCCTACAAAATCAGATTAGGCACGGCTAAAAGCTGCTAACCACTCTATTTTGCCTTGAACCATACTTGTCCAAACTTGCTTCAAGAACAAGTCAGCGTCGTAACACATGATGGTTGTACTCTTGACTTCTCCAAGATCCTGAATAATTTTCCTATAAATTGAACTTCATTTGCAACTGTTAAAGAGGTCGAAGATTGACAAAAAAGCCTTGAAACCTTGCTAAAAATTCCAAGAATCCGAAATTACAAACACAAATACAAAACCTACTAGTTTCTGATTTTTGCATTTAAAATCCAATTTTCCTCAAGTGTTTCTTGACCAAATCACCAATACAGTTTCTGATATACACATAGAAGCCTCCCCAACTTTTGTTTTCAAACTGTAACACAATCTTCACCAATCTCCATTTTCAAAAGTCAGAACTTTGCTTCTTGGCTGCTCCAGAAAATTCCAGCCATTCATAGATCAAGTTAAGGGTTGTTCCAACTTTTTGAGAACGCGAGGAAGATGACCAGAACATCACAGCAATCTGAACCAAGTTTTCACTCACAGAACAATCTCCAGAAGCAAGGTAATATTCCCCTGACTTTCATCTCATTACTTAGACATTGTTAGGCTTACATTTTCAAGAATAAAATGTAGATATCATGGCTCTGATTATGTAGATATTTATAGATTTCATTTAGGTGGCCTAAGTTGAGAGAATTTCAATTCAGAAGTTCTTAAGTAAATCAAGATTCAGAATTAGGATTAGAAAAATTCATTCTTGCTTCTGATTTACAGTTCTGATACTTTGTATTTCTGAAAACATGATGAAATTTGCCATAATTGCTATGTTTGCATTTTCTCTTTTGTTTGTTAAAAAATGACTAAGCTGTAGATGCTTTGGTTGGCGTAGAGAAGGAGATGAAGTTCATCATCAGAACTTACATTTCTGATACATATTTATGTTTTTGCTTCTGATATCGGATGTACAGCCACCCCAGTGGTAAAGAGCGCGCACATAAGACATTAGTGTTAAGGGTCCTGAGTTCTATCCCCAGAAACACCTTTTTATGTTTATTTCTTGACATTTTTTACCCCATTATTTGTCAAACAATATTCCTGGGCCATAACTTCTAGACTCCCTCAACAACCAGAACTTCTAGCCCTCCTGTAACACTAGAATTTCCAGGCTTCCAGCAATCAAAACTTATAGACTCTCTTAGTAATCAAAACTTCTAAGCTTTCCTTTACTCCCAACAACTTCAGAAAATCAGTGCGTCTGGATTCAGAACTTCTGACCTTCCCTTTTTTTGCTAACGTTTGCTTTCTGATTTATAGTGCATCTGAATCAGAACTTCTGATCTCTATCCTTTCAGCAATGCGCTGACTCTATTTCTTTTTCTCTTATTATTTTTACCATCACTTCTATTTTCACTAATCAAAAACACCAAAAAATATTTTATATTCACATGCCTTATTTTACTTCTTTTAAAACAAAAAAGACTAAAAATATTTTCTTAAGCAAATTAATTTCTTCCCTTAACCAAAAAACAAAACAAATTTATTTTACCTTTCATTTCTTGTATATTATTTCAATATGGTTGTAATAGACAATTAGGACTTTAATTTCTTGCAATCCCCATTTGAAAATTTGTACACCCCATCCCCAAGTGATTTTAATAGCGTAGAATATTTACTTTCAGCAATTTATCGCTTTCACATAAATACTAGTAATTAGGATTTGTATGGGAAGATAAAAACAACAAGTAGACAACCCTAATAAAATACTAAATGCATGCAAGTCAAATACACTATTCACAAATGCACCCCTAGGGTTAACTCCACTTGTTGCCTAAAAATGGTCATGTTATGCATGTGAGACATCTTAGCAAAAACAATCAAAAATACAAGATCATAGTCCCTCGATGACGCTTTGAATGTTGCCTTACAAATGATCTTAGTCCATCAAGAGAAATGCTAAGATAACTCACAACATTACTATCATGACTATACGATGACCCACGCCCGTCCCTTCACATCCAACGATGGGGCTTCTTACCAAATCAATGGTAAGATAACAACATCTAAAGGAAGAGGAAAAGAATGCTTTAAGACCTTTTGAGTAGGTAGAATGCTCCTAGGTGCTCGCTTGCTCACAACAAAAACATTTGCTATACCAAACACTTTCATCTTGAAACATTTTCAAAAGACAAACACTTTGTATGCGTTCTTATAGAGACGAGAACCATTACAAAGACACCCTTTTCAAAATTACTTTCAAAAACACCTTATACAAATACTTCTTTGAACTATTTTCCAAATAACACTTTGTACACATTCTTATAGAGACGAGAACCATTGCAAAGGCACATTTTTAAAAAACTTTCAAAAACCACACCACAAAGCACATTTTCAAAACAAAAGCAAGTGATCTAGCAAGAAACTAAGAGCCCATAGATAACTATGGATGAAAATGGTGCTAACACCTTTCCTTTTCAAAATCTACCCCCCTAACTCAAAATAATTTCAAAGGTATTTCCTGTTCTTTTCACCCTTTCCTTCATTGGATAAAAGAAAAGCCGGTGGCGACTCTTGCTATCCCCGATAATTACGATCAAACACAAAACATCCCATGTCAGTTATCCCACCGTATTACACATACCAAGACATGCCTGGTTTGGATACGGATATTATGGAACATCATTTTGCGCTAAAGCCAGAGTGTCCGCCAATCAAGCAGAAATTGCAAAGAACTCACCCTGATATGTCAGTAAAAATTAAAGAAGAAGTTTTAAAGCAGATCATTACCGGTTTTCTTGTGACATAATTATAACCTCAGTGGATTGCCAATATTGTCCCAGTACCGAAGAAAGACGGAAAACTTCGCATGTGCATTGATTATAGAGATTTAAACAAAGATAGTCCAAAAGATGATTTTCCATTGCCGCATATTGATATGTTGGTCGATAGTATATTAAAATTCAAACTATTCTCGTTCATGGATGGATTTTCATGATATAATCAAATCATAATGGCTCATGAGGACATGGAAAAAAAAACGTTTATCACACCCTGGGGAACATTCTGTTACAGAGTGATGCCCTTCAGGTTGAAGAAAACTGGTACAACGTACAAGAGGGCTATGACAACCCTATTCCATGATCTGATGCACAAGGAATGTGAAGTATATGTTGATGATATGATTGCTAAGTCTCAGACTGAAGAAGGGCATATAGAAAATTTATTGAAATTGTTTTAGCGTTAGAGGAAGCATCGTCTCCGCTTGAATCCAAATAAGTGTACCTTCGGTGTTCGATCAGGGAAATTGTTAGGTTTCATTGTCAGCCAAAAAGGAATTGAAGTTGACCCTTATAAAGTCAAAGAAATTCAAGAAATGCTAGCGCCGGGAACTGAAAAGCAAGTTAGAGGTTTCCTTGGGCGTTTGAATTACATCTCCCGATTTATCTCCCACATGACTGTAACGTGTGAGTCGATCTTTAAGTTGTTAAAGAAAGATCAAGGTTGTGTATGGACAGATGACTGCCAAAGGTCATTTGAAAGTATTAAGGAGTATCTGCTTGAACCTCCTATTTTGCTCCCTCTCGTTGAAGGAAGACCATTGATCATGTATCTGTTAGTATCAGATAATTCTACGGGCTGTATTTTGGGACAGCAAGTTAAAACAGGGAAGAAGCAATATGCCATTTATCATATGAGCAAGAAGTTTATTGAATGTGAGTTGCGGTATTCTATGCTGGAAAAGACATGTTGTGCTCTGGCCTGGGTGGAAAAGCGGTTGCGGGAATATATGTTGAATCATACTACTTGGCTGATTTCTAAAATGGATCCAATTAAGTATATTTTTGAAAAGCATGCTCTTACTGGAAGAATTTCCCATTGGCAAATGTTGTTTTCTGAATATGATATTGAATACCATACTCAGAAGGCTATAAAAAGTAGTGTGTTGGCAGATTATCTTGCTCACCAACCGATTGATGATTATCAGTCGATTAAATATGATTTCCCTGATGAGGATATGATATTCTTGAAAGTAAAAGATTATGATGAACCTTTTCCTAGGGAAGTTCCTGATCCTGAATCCCGGTGGGGTATGGTATTTGATGGAGCTGTAAATTCTTATGGGAAAGGAATTAGTGTCGTGATCATTACTCCTCATAGATGGCATGTTCCTTTTACTACAAGGTTGACATTTTATTTTACCAATAATATGGCAGATTATGAGGCTTATATCATGGGTCTCGAGGAGGCCATTGATCTCAGAATCAAAGTTCTACTAGATATGTATGGTGACTCAACTTTGGTAATAAATCAGATTAAAGGAGAATGGGATACTCATCACCCTGGCTTGATTCCCTACAAAGACTATGCTAGAAGATTATTACCCTTCTTTAATAAAGTTGAATTCCATCATATTCCTAGAGATGAGAATCAGATGGCGGATGCTTTGCCAACTCTGGCTTCTATGTATCAAGTAAATGCTTGGAACGATGTGCCTCGTATCACTGTGTGACGTTTGGATAGACCAGCTCATGTGTTTGCAGTAGAGGAAACGTCAGACGAAAAACCTTGGTATTATGATATCAAGCATTTTCTCCAGACTCGAGAATACCTGGTTGGTGCGTCAAACAAAGATAGAAAAACATTGAGAAGGTTGGTAGGCAACTTTTTCTTTAATGAAGATGTGTTATACAAAAGAAATTATGATATGGTCTTGCTCAGATGTGTGGATAGACACGAAGGAGACATGTTGATGCATTAAAACCATGAAGGTTCCTTTGGTACCCATGCCAATGGACATTCGATGGCAAAGAAGATGCTTAGGGAAGGTTATTATTGGCTGACAATGGAATTTGACTGTTACAAATTTCAAAGAAGTTCCATAAATGGCATATTTATGCTGAAAAATTCATGTGCCTCCGACGCTTCTCAATGTTATTTCTTCCCCATGGCCTTTCTCTATGTGGGGTATTGACATGATTGGAATGATTGGACCAAAGGCGTTGAATGGACATCGTTTTATCTTGGTAGCAATTGACTACTTCACCAAATGGGTGGAAGCAGCTTCCTATGTGTTGTACCCCAAAATTTGCCCTCCCATTTCCTCAACATTTTCTCATCACAAGACCTTTGAAGATCAAGATCCAGTTAGGGTTTCCTCTGCTCAAGACTTCTCCTTGCACTGTGGACTCAAATTAGGGTTTGTGTTTGCCCAAGGATGTTTTGACCTAAAATGCCTAAGATGACTTTCATGCTTCATATTGGACTCCCAAGTTTACCTATACCAAGTTTCAAGTCTTGATTCCAAGTTTTGCCCAGTCAATTGGACAGTTGACCTAGAAATCAGCTGTATTGGGGAAAAAGTCAACTGTGGCCAATTGACAGTCAAACCTCATGAAATTTGATCCACATCAACATTATGAACTCAGATGGACCATTTGATCAAGTTTGGATCATAATTCCACAAGAAATTTGATCAGATCATCAAAAGGGCAAAATGGTCATTTTTAGGGTTTTGACTGCACAAAGGCGATTTTTGACTGTTTGACCTAGCCAATGGCAAACCAAGTTCACATATGGACTCAAGGACTCAATAAAATGGTCTTGACACATTCATCAAGCTCAAAAGATCCCAAGTACACAAGATTGACAGTTGAATTTCCCAGTCAATTGATCAATTTTGACTGTACACTGAAAAGTCAAACTTTGACTTTTTGGTCAAAATCAAAAGTCAAGATTCATTTTTCATCAAAACTTGCCAAATCATGAAACTTGTTCACCAAGAAATCACAAAATGCAAATTAGGGTTTGAAAATGGAATTTTTCATAACTTAGAATTTTTCTAAGTTATGGAAAACCCTAATTTTTTCCCAACTTTGCCCCATCTTTTCACCAAGATCCATTTGGATTCAAACAAAAGTCAAAACATTAAAGTTGTAGCTTGTTGCATAATCTACAACTTTGATTCACAAAGTTTTCTCATTTGAAGCTTGTATCTCAAGTTACAATTTTTTGAATAAGGGCACTAAACCATTTTTAACTTAGTGAAATTTTAACCTATTTTGACAAGGTTTTCTACCCCACTTCAAGGCCACTTTTCATACCCTTCCACTTAGAATTTCAATTTGCATTTCAAAGATGGATTCTAGTACACATTCCAAGCTTTCCAAAATGTCCAAGAACTCATCAAACAACCTCATAACTTGAGATATTCAAATTTCACAAGTTGGCAAAAATCCACTTTTGAATGGTTCATGAACATGTTCATAACTTGGACCATTTTCAAATCAGCATAGTTTGTGCTACATTGCAGGCCCTAAAACCCTTTGACACTCATAAATTTAATGCAAAACCATTGAACCAAGTTTTTATTCTAAGCCTTTGGTCATTACACAAGGAATTAAGCCTAAACTAGAAAAAGCACTATTTCCATTCTTGAAAAGAAGAACTTTATGTCAAGTTTGCAATCCAAGTGGTACAATCAAGATCTTCTTGGCACAAGTTTGTGAGCAAATTGCACTGATCAAGGCAAGGGATAGCAGCATAGTGGGAGGGCCTGTACAGGCTAGAAACATCAAGTGGCATTTTGTTGCTTAACATAGAAGAAAAGTCCATAACTTGTGACAACTTGAATCTCAGCTTAGAAACACAAGAGAGAAGTTATCAAACACATTCAGAAGAACATATCCAAGCTAACTCACGAGCCCTTGCCATCTAAAACACTCCCATTGCCCTAATCACCTTGAAACTGCACAAACAGGGGAACCCCTGCAGATTGAGTGCTATCTCTCAATCCCTTCGAGCATTCTTGTCCAAACTTGTTCCTCTACCTTCCTTACAATATATGCAAGCTAACCATGGCCTAAAACCTGACCTGTAATCACTCTAACAGTTTCCACCATTTTCATTTTTTCCTTTTGCAGTTGAAGTTCCATAGCTTGATTCAGAAGCTCTCAAGACAAAGTAAGCATTGAAACAGCATCCCTGGACCTCAAGGAAGCTTTTCCAATCATTACATTGCACTGAAAGTTCCTCATTCTCCAGATAGAAGTTCAACTGCACAGGTAAAACTTTGAACTCGTATCTCTCTTATCATGCATCTTTAGTCTTAAGTTTGTGAAGAAACAAGGTTCTACTCATAGCCCTGAACATGTACATATCTTTACATTTCATTTCTTTTGCCTGAGTAGAGAGAATTTAAGCTTTGAAAATGGCAGAAAGTTTAGGTCAAGATTTGGGATTGATAAAATTCTCTCTCATTTCTGAGAGTTAGGATGAGTTTTTTATATATTTGGAATCGTGATTCAATGCTTGACATGTTTTGTGTTGAAAGTTTGTGCAAAATCTCAAAGAATCAGGATGTTTGAATCTCTGAAACAAGGCGCGCGTTTTGGCCAAAGGTTGAAGAAGAAGTGGAGTGGGCTGGGCCTGTGTTATTTTGCTCTTCACACCACTTTTTTTGATTCACACCCCCCTGAGCCCATTTGTTCATTTTTTAACATTTTTGACTTTTTCCTTTCATGTTTGACTTGTTTATTTTTTCTCATGACATTAAAAAATTAAAAATATTTTTTCCATCATTTTTTGTATTTATTGCATATTTATTTGTTTATTTCCTTTGTTTATACATAAATATTATATATATACTATTATTAGAATAAATAGAAAAATAGTGTAAATACACTTTTATTTTTATTTACCTTCTGAAAATATTTCACATAAAAAATACTCTTTTTCTTTATTTCATTAAAATATTAAATAAATATGTATTTTGTGTATAATACATATTTAAGATTTAATATATATATATATATATATACATATGTTTATCAATATATTTAAGTTAAAAATATAAAAATACTTGAATTTTTATTTTTATTAATATTTGATACAAAAATACTTTTTCCATAATATACTTCATTTTATTTTATTTTTATAAATAATAAATAAATAGTTGTATTAAATTAGATAATAATGCATTTTCTTTCAAAATTAGGGTTTTTGCCCTAAATTCAAAATACTCTAAAAAATAATATATTTTTATTTTCTTTTCTCTTTTACAATAATAATATTTTTTCATACATATACAAAACATTTCTTTTGCATCTTGCATTGTTATTTAATTTTTGTACATTGATTAATTGCAAATATTCAAAATGATGTAATAATTTAGATTTAAATTCTTGTCAATATCCCCATTTGAACATTTGTATCCCCCTTCCCATATTTGGTTTTGTAATAGCTTAGTAATTTTAATTTCGCACTTTATTGCTTTCTAATGATAATATGTTAGAATTAGGGTTTGTATGCGAAAAAACGATAAAAAATAGTTTGACCTAATACAAGATAAATGAGCATGAAAATAAACAACACATCTCACACTTGCACCCCTAGGGTATTCCACTTGTTGCCTTTCAAATAAATGGGCCATATTGTATGTTGAACTTCTTTGGGCAAAGCAAACAATTTGAATGATCATAGTCCCTCGACAAAACTTTTCAAAACAAACAAAAACAAATGATCAAGTCCCTTAAAGAAAATTGCCCAAAGACCTTTAACACCATTGCAATTATGGTCTAAACGATGACCCGCGCCCGTCCCTTTCACATCCTAACACAATATTGTCCACCAAATACAATGGTGGAACAAACTTGTTAAAAGGGTTAAAACATAGCAATAATCTTTTGAGAAATTTAGGAGTAGATAACCTCTTAGTTACTTGAATCAAACTTGCAAAACAAAACACTTGCCTAATTTCAAAATCACACAACACTACACTTTCAAAACAACTTTCAAAAAACAAATGAAAACCTTTTCAAAAGACATACATCTTTGTATACATCCCCACATGGATCATTACAAAGGTTGCCACCACATTGGCATCTTTTCAAAACCCACACACAAAGCACCATTTCAAACAAATTGAAAACAAAAGGCAAGTGATCTAAGCAAGTAACTAAGAGCCCATGGATAACCATGGATAGAAAGGGTGCTAATACCTTCCCTTTCTATAATCTACTCCCCGAACCCAAGAAAACATCTCAAAAGGTTTTTTGCTGTGCTTTTTAACCTTTCCTTAGGATAAAATAAAAAGTCGGTGGCGACTCTTGCTAACCGCAACATTTGCGAATACAAACGCAAAACCTCAAGTCAGTTCTCCCACCGTATCACAGAACTGGCGACTCTGCTGGGGAGGACTTTTAAAAGTGGAGTAACCTTAGGGCTTAGATCACCTTTGTTTTCAATTGCTTGCTTTGTTTGCTTTTATATTTGTGGGCTTTGCATCGGAGTTCATAGATCCTAACCCGGATCTGGGATATACCCTTTTTAGGTAGCATAATCTGTGAGGGACCTGTCCGGCGTAGACCGACATGGGTGAAGCAGTGGCTACGTTGGTGTGGCATCTTAGTCTGTACCTATATCCCTTGTGTTGTAACGGGGAGAATATAGGTCTTCTAAGGGGTCATTAAACACCAACCAACCTTAGAACCCTAAATTGACCAACTTGGCTATTAGTACAGTAGCAGTATGCTACACTCATTGAGGCTAAACTCTCGAGATGGTTCTGGCCGCGAGAAAAGATTGCGATGCTGGAGTTATGACCGATTGAGGGTAGCCAATGATTTGAGATCCTCTAGAACCCGGTTACTTTTGATAGGACAGGTTTTAACCGACAAAACCAAAAGAGGGTAATACCTGAAACTCATGCTGACCTAAAACCTAAGGGTGTCTTGTGTGACTTGTGTGCCTTATTTGCCTATGTGAATACTTGTGGTGTGTTTCATCATAGCATCATGCCATCATACCATTGCATGCATCCTGTATAAAAGGCTAACCCATTTCAAAGACAAAAAGGTTTCATCTTTGCTCTGTTTTGTAGGACATCATGATGCCCGTGCGTAGAAATACTGTCCGGCTCAACTTTGTTCAACCACCAGTCTTACTCAAGGATTTGGTTGGAAGGATTCCAAACACTTCTTCCTTCATCAACAGACATGGTTCTCTCCTTGGCTTGATCACTGCAAAATGGGACCAACAACTGATAAGTGTTCTGACCCAATTTTATGACCCTCTGTATCATTGCTTCACCTTTCAAGACTTCCAGCTGGTTCCCACCCTGGAAGAATTTTCTTATTTGCTTGGGATCCCTGTCTTGGAACAAACTCCATTCACTGGTTTGGAAAAGACTCCTAGGCCTGAAGAGATTGCTGCAATTATCCCCTTGACCAAAGAAGAGGTATTGTCCAACTGGGAAACTAGAAATGGGATCAAGGGCTTTTTGGTCAAATTTCTGGTTGGCAAGGCTAATGATTTCTGGAATGACTTGGACTTCAAGGCATATGAGGATATTCTAGCTCTTTTGATCTATGGTCTGGTGCTGTTTCCCAACCCTGACACCTTTATCAGTATCCATGTCATAAGGATCTTCATGTCTCGGAATCCGGTACCCACTCTTTTGGGTGATATTCTACAACAACTCTATGCTCGTACTGCTCGAAAACGGGGAACTCCATGGTGCTGTGCTCCTTTGCTAGTAAGGTGGTTTATTTCGCACCTTCCTAAGTTCGTGCTGAAGAATGAAGAAGGAAAAGGTTGGGCTCGGAGGTTAATGTCTCTCACTGATAATGACATCACCTGGACTCTCAGAGGTTTGGATGAGGTAGCTGTTATTGACCGTTGTGGAGAATACCCTAATGTCCCATTGATTGGTATCCAAGGAGGAATCTCTTACAATCCGTGTTTAGCTCTCCGTCAGTTTGGAAGAGCCAGAGGAGATGGGCCTCATGAAATGCTGGTTCCTCACTTTCATTTTGAGTTTCAGGCCGACAGTGACAAGCTACGCCATGGATTCATTAGAGCTTGGGACAGAATTCACAAAGCTTACCCACATGAGTTGGGGCCAAAGACTTCTCTACCAATGCAACCCTATTGCAAATGGGTCCGCATCCGTGCTCAGAGGTTAGGTATGCCATACGAAGCTGTTAGACCTCTTATTCTTGAATCTCCTGATGAAGATGGGGTTCCTCCAACTGTCCTCCCTCCTCAGATACCTACTGATTTTGACACTATGAAGAGATCTTGGGCGCAGCTAAAAGAAGAACGAGATTTCTATCAGGAGAAGTTCAACGAGCAGGAACGGAAGATCCAGAGGCTGACTAAGCAATTGGAGGAAGAACGGGTCCTGAAGAACTACATCAGCACTGAAAAGAGGAGGCCATGGGAGCATTGATGAGCTTTGATTGTTTCCTTTTGTAGTTTTATTTCCTTTTCCGTATTTTTCATTCCTGTAATGCCTAAGGGAAAATTGTTGAACAATTGAAAATTTTAATCTAATGAAGTGTGCTTCCCTTTTTTGTCTACAAAGTTGAATCTTGTTTGTCTTTGAAAACATAAAACATACGCATTCCATGGCACCATATGCATAGCAGGTACCCTATTTCACAGGTTGCTTAATCTTCTTCGCTGTTTGTTAGCACAGTCATCATGAATCCAGACTCATCCAGTGAGCAAGCAATCAAGGCCCTTCAGGCCCAAAGTGCACAGTTTCAAGAGATGGTCCTAAGCCTAGCCCAAGGTCAGCAAGAGTTGAAGACTCTACTCATGAAGAAGAAGAAGAAAAAGAGGACTGCATTGTTCAACACCGGACGCAGATTTGGGAACACACTCCACAATGAAGCTGATCCAACTACTTCTTCTGCTGAGAAAAACAGTCCCCAAGGGGGAGGGGCTCCTAGTCCCGCAGTCTCCGACAACGAGACAGACTATAACGACGAACAATACCCACCTGCTGCTGACAGATACAAGCAATTGGAGGACCGCTTAAGCGCCATGGAAATTCAGAATGTGCCGGGACTGGATTTCGGAGATTTGGGGTTATCTTCTGGAGTTGTAATTCCACACAAGTTTAAGGCGCCTGCCTTCGCCAAGTATGACGGGGTCTCCTGCCCAAAGCTGCATCTGAGGTCGTACGTAAGGAAAATCCAACCTTACACGGAAGATAAGAACCTCTGGATTCACTTCTTCCAAGATAGCCTCTCGGGGTCACAGCTTGAATGGTTTTACCAATTAGATGGAGCTAGCATCCGACACTGGGAAGATTTGGCAACCGCATTTTACAGACAATACCAATACAATTCTGATCTCGCTCCTACGCGTACCCAACTTCAGGGTATGTCTCTAGGAACGGGTGAAGGGTTCAAAGAGTACGCTCAAAAATGGAGAGATTTGGCTGGCAGGGTGCAGCCTCCGTTAACTGATCGAGAGCTGGTTGATATGTTTCTAGGGACGTTGTCTGGTCCGTTTTTCAATCATTTGGTTGGTAACTCCTCCGCCGGGTTTACAGATTTGATATTGACGGGAGAAAGAATTGAAGCTGGCATCAGGTCAGGCAAGATACAAAAGGCTGCCTCCACCAGTGCTGAGAAGAGGCCGTTTAAGAAAGAAGCAAGTGCCGTCTATGGTCCTAGAAGACAAGTCAAGCCCGAAAGTCGCCAAGCCGTCAATGCTTTGGTCATCTCCAAACCTGTTGCTGCTCCTCAGCAGTACAATCAGCAAAGAAGCGAAAGGCCCAAGAGGCAGTATACTCGGCTGAGTATGACCTTATCTCAAATTTTACCCCAACTGTTATCCACCAACCTGGTGACCCTCAAAGAAGCTCCTAAGGTCGTCAACACTGCGTCTCCTAAGTATAACCCAAATGCCCGGTGTGCTTATCATTCTGATAGTCCCGGGCACACTACTGATGATTGCTGGGACTTGAGAAACAAAGTGCAAGATCTGATCGATGCAAAGGAAATTCAGTTTGAAGCGCCGGAAAGACCAAATGTTGTAACTGCTCCTATGCCCCAGCATAGAGTAAATGCCATTGAGGAAGAAATGTACGCTGTTTCGGTAGATGAAGTTGTTACCCCTCTGAAGACCGTTAAGAAGAACCTACTGCGGGCCGGTTTATTTCCGGGTTGCGGTGAAGGTTGCCTGTTCTGTGCTGTTTCCCTATCTGGTTGTCCCTTGCTGAGGTTAGGCATCCAAAGCCTAATGGATAGCAAGGAGATTCTGTTTAAGAAGTCTGCTGTTCAGTTGGTTCCGATAAAAGAAATTTTTGTGGTCACCATCTTCAAAAATCCAATCAAGGCTCCCCCGAAGAAGCCTGTCCAAACCATGACTGTTGCACCTGTGATTATTACTGTTCCAGGGCCTCTCCCCTACGTGTCTGATAAAGCTGTCCCCTGGCATTATGGGGCAGACGTGTATGTAAATGGAATCAAGCAAGAATTCGACACTAGCGCCAGTATCTGCGATATCACTGGTCCAGCCAAGGTCACCCGCAGTGGCAGGCTCTTCTCGCCTGACATTGCACCGCCCGCTGTTCGAAAACCCCTCCTTATAAAACCTACAAGTTTACCTGTTACTGTTGTTGATCAAATTGTTTCCCCTGCTGCCGAGTCATCAAATGCTCGGGGCAAAGGGATTGAAGAAGAGCCTGCCCGGATGGAGGCACCAATACCCATAAATGCTGAGGCCTCCCGACAAGAAATGGAGGAGATTCTGAAAATAATAAAGAAAAGTGATTTCAATGTTGTCGAGCAGCTGGGGCATAAGCCCTCTAAGATCTCCCTGCTCTCCTTATTGCTATGCTCCGAGGCCCATGCTAAAGCCTTGATCTCATTTCTCAAGACGGCCCATGTGCCGCAGGAAACGTCTGCAGTCCAGTTCACTGATTGCATAGCGAATCTGATAGCAGACAATGGCTTGGGTTTCTCAGATGCTGACTTGACTGCGAAGGGAAGAGACCATAATGATGCCCTGCATGTCTCTATCGAATGCAGGGGCACTACTCTGGCGCATGTATTGGTGGATACTGGTTCTTCCTTGAATGTTCTACCGAAAAAGGCTTTAGATCGTCTGGATTATGAAGGCCTGGAATTGAAACCCAGCAATATCATCGTCAGGGCCTTCGATGGTTCCAAAAGGATGGTTCATGGAGAGGTTAACATCCCTATTCGTGTGGGCTCTCAAGTGTTTGACTCTACCTTTTACGTGATGGATATACGTCCATCATACTCTTGTCTACTGGGTCGACCTTGGATCCATAAAGCTGGGGCAGTGACCTCCACCTTGCACCAGAAGCTGAAGTATCCCGTCAGGGGGAAGATCGTCACTGTGCAAGGAGAAGAGGAGTATATGGTGAGCCATTTGAATTCCTTCAGATACATTGAGATGGACGGGGAGTTTATTGAAACCCCCTTCCAGCATTTCGAGGAGGTGCATCCAATCTCAGCAGCTGCAGAGACAATAGCCGAAGAGAATGATTCCTTGAAGATGGCTTCCCTAAGGGATGCCCGGGCTGTGGTTCAGAAGGGCAATTGTGCAAACTGGGGTCAGCTTCCTGACTTCACTCAGAAGAACGACAAGTTTGGGCTAGGCTTTACTGCAGAGGCTCAGAAGGCTGTGCGCAAAGAGAAGATCAGAAAGGCTCCGGTGTTTATCTCCAGCTCAAGGGTGAATGCTATCGAGGAGGATGTAGGGGAAGCAGAGTTTGACAGTTGGATCTACCCGACTACCAGCAACGGACCAAGCAACTGGACGGCAAAGGATTTTACCCCTATCACATTTGTCACGCAGTAATTAATTTCTTTTGATTTCCAATTTGTAACAAACAATATGTTAAAACTTTGTTGGCTCGGTGTCCTACCCGGGGCATCGTAGCTCCATTTGTGAGGGCTTTTTGTATGACATTTTCATATATCATCAATCAAAACATTGGACGTTTGTTGCATTTCAAATCTTGTGCTCTTTTCCTTTCTGTGTTATATATATTGCAAAACAGCTATATTTACACACACTCACTTATACAGGTTTCAATCCACTCTGGATCTCACTGGTAACAGCTCTGCTACCGCCAGTTATGACTTCGAAAATCCGATCAACTTGGCCGAAGACGAAGGTGAAGATGATTGCGAAGTGCCTGGTGAACTCGCAAGACTGCTACTCCAGGAAGAGAGAGCTATTCAACCACACGAAGAGCCTGTGGAAACAATCAACCTGGGTACTGAGGCAGATAGGAAAGAGGTCAAGATTGGTGCCAATTTAGAGCTCAGCGTGAAGCAACGATTGATACAGATGCTACAGGACTACATGGAGATTTTTGCTTGGTCCTATGAAGATATGCCTGGTTTGGATGCCGACATTGTAGTTCACCACCTGCCAACCAAGGAAGATTGCCCTCCGGTAAAGCAAAAAGTCCGACGGATGCGTCCAGAGATGTCTGAAAAGATCAAGGCCGAGGTTATGAAGCAGTTCGATGCCGGGTTCCTCGCAGTGACTTCTTACCCTCAGTGGGTTGCCAATGTAGTACCAGTACCGAAGAAGGACGGTAAGATCAGAATGTGTGTTGACTACAGGGATCTGAACAGGGCCAGCCCCAAAGATGACTTCCCCTACCTCACATTGATGTCCTTGTTGACAATACAGCTCAACACAAGGTGTTCTCCTTCATGGATGGTTTTTCGGGGTATAATCAGATCAAGATGGCTCCAGAGGATATGGAGAAGACTACATTTGTGACTCAGTGGGGCACCTTCTGTTATAAGGTCATGCCATTCGGATTGAAAAATGCTGGGGCAACTTATCAACGTGCCATGGTTGCTTTATTTCATGATATGATCCATCATGAGATTGAGGTATACATTGATGACATGATTGCAAGGTCTCAAACTGAGGAGGAGCACCTTGACCATCTGAGGAAGTTGTTTGACCGACTCAAGTTATACAAGTTGAGGTTGAATCCCAACAAATGCACCTTTGGGGTAAGATCCGGAAAATTGCTAGGTTTCATTGTAAGTGATAAGGGTATTCAGGTGGACCCTGCCAAGGTAAAAGCCATACAAGAGATGCCAACTCCAAAAACAGAGAAAGAAGTCAGAGGTTTCCTAGGACGACTGAATTACATTGCCCGATTCATCTCACATCTGACTGCCACTTGTGAGCCAATCTTCAAATTACTGAAGAAAGATCAAGTAGTACGCTGGAATGATGAATGTCAGGCTGCCTTTGAAAAGATAAAGGAATACCTCCAAGAGCCACCCATTCTTATGCCCCCGGTGGAAGGAAGACCTCTGATATTATACTTGACAATACTTGACAATTCAATGGGGTGTGTGCTGGGGCAGCATGACGAGTCTGGCCGAAAAGAGCACGCTATTTATTACTTGAGCAAAAAGTTTACCGACTGTGAGTCTCGTTACTCACTGCTTGAGAAAACTTGCTGCGCTCTTGTATGGGCTGCTCGCCGGCTGAGACAGTATATGCTGACTCACACTACCTTATTGATTTCAAAGATGGATCCCATCAAGTACATATTTGAAAAGCCCGCTATGTCTAGAAGAATAGCGAGATGGCAAATGATCTTGACAGAATATGACATCCAGTATACAACTCAGAAAGCAATTAAGGGAAGTGTACTGGCAGATCATTTGGCACACCAACCTGTGGATGATTACCAATCATTGAACTTTAATTTCCCAGACGAAGACATCATGGTGGTAACTGACTGTGAAGTACCTGGACCGGATGAAGGACCTGAGGAAGGATCCCGATGGTCTATGCATTTTGATGGAGCCTCCAATGCTTTGGGTAACGGCATCGGCGCTGTAATCATATCTCCCAAAGGAACTCATACTCCCCTCACCGCCCGATTATGTTTCGGCTGCACCAACAATATGGCAGAATATGAGGCATGTATCATGGGTTTACAGGCTGCAATCGACTTAAGGATCAAATTTCTAAGTGTCTTCGGAGATTCCGCTCTCGTGATCAATCAGATCAAAGGCGAGTGGGATACGAAACACCCGAATCTTATTCCTTACAAGGAGTATGTGTCGACCTTGCTTCCCCACTTTGAAGAGATAACTTTTGAGCACTTCCCCAGAGAGGAGAATCAGCTAGCGGACGCACTAGCCACGATGTCTTCAATGTTCAAAGTTAAATGGGACAATGAGGCTCCCCGAATCATAATCTGGAAGTTGGATGAACCGGCATACTGCTGCGAGCTCGAGGTTGAGAAGGTCACTGAGAAACCCTGGTATCATGAGGTGAAGAGGTACCTGGAAGCTCAGGAATACCCTGAAGGTGCATCTGTCAATGATAAGAAGTTCATGAGGAGGTTTGCTGCAAAATTCTTCCTCAGCAACGGCATTCTCTACAAACGGAATCATGATTCGACTCTTCTACGTTGTGTGGATAAGGCTGAAGCGGAGAAAATCATGATGGAACTGCATGAAGGTACATTTGGAACACATTCCAGTGGACACACCATGGCTAAGAAAATCCTTCGGGCAGGATATTTCTAGTCCACAATGGAAGCCGATTGTTACCAACACGCCCGAACTTGTCATAAATGCCAGATCTATGCTGACAAGGTGCATATCCCTCCGGTTCCTTTGAATGTTCTGACTGCGCCTTGGCCGTTTGCAATGTGGGGCATCGATATGATCGGTGAGATCCGACCGACGGCATCTAATTGGCATCGCTTCATCTTGGTGGCAATCGATTACTTCACAAAGTGGGTTGAGGCAGCTTCCTATGCCACAGTAACCAAGAGCGTCGTGGCACGTTTCATCCGGCATAATCTGATCTGTCGGTACGGCGTCCCGGAAAGAATCATTACGGATAATGGTACCAATCTCAATAACAAAATGATCACTGAACTCTGTGAACAATTCAAGATACAGCACCACAATTCTTCTCCCTACCGGCCGAAGATGAATGGGGCTGTAGAGGCAGCCAATAAAAATATCAAGAAAATTGTGCAGAAGATGACAGTGACCTATAAGGATTGGCACGAGATGTTACCGTTCGCTCTTCATGGGTACCGTACCTCAGCAAGGACGTCAACCGGGGCAACTCCTTTCTCCTTAGTCTATGGCATGGAGGCAGTCTTGCCAATTGAAATCCAGATACCCTCTCTTCGAATAATGAAGGACGCGGACTTGAATGAAGATGATTGGATCCAAACTCGACTTGATCAATTAAATCTGATTGACGAAAAAAGGCTCACTGCCATCTGTCATGGTCAAACGTATCAAAAACGGATGATCAGGGCATTTAACAAGAAAGTCAGACCACAAGAGTATCGAGTTGGGGACCTGGTAATCAAACGCATCATCCTTCCTCAAAGTGATCCCCGGGGCAAATGGACCCCTACTTACGAAGGGCCATTTGTGGTTAAACGTGTGTTCTCAGGAGGAGCCATGATCCTAACCACCATGGATGGTGACGACCTTCCTCACCCCGCCAATGCAGACATAGTGAAAAAATACTACGCATAAATAAAAGACCCGCTAGGTTGACATACCTAGGCAAAAATAAGGGCTTCCCGGCGAACCAAAAGGGTTCGGGCAAAAATAAGGGATGAAATGAATAAAAATCTGTACACCCGGCAAGTCGAAAACCTGAAAGGGCGGCTTGGGCAAAAATGGGTATCCCGGTGGACTGAAAACCCGAAAGGGCGGTCCAGGCAAAAGTTAGGGATAAAAGCGTAACACTATGTCTCATTGGATCACTTCGCATCCAGAATTCGGCATCAACTATCTGGCTCCAGATTTCGGCATTGACCAATCAGCTTCATCTTCAACTAGGTAGCAAAGCGATGAGACGTTCGAAGACATAAAGGCAATAGCAGAGTTGGAACCCAGTGGGATTGTTCACATAGCTGTTTTGTTTCCTTTTTCAAATTGTAAACTCTATACTATTTGGCGATGTCCTCTTACTAGGATGTCAGCCTCTTGTACAAAAACGCCTATTCACAGGCAAAGTTTAAATCAATACAAATTCACTTGTCCATACAAATTACCATTGTTTTCCTTTTTCTGTTTTGTCTTGCGAAGAACGTCCAATGTTCATTTTTGATATATGCATTTGACATTAAATTGCTGATTCATAAATATTTGCATATAAAACAAGAGATTGATTACAGGTGACATCAAAGACAGGGGCAATGTGAGGTTGTCTAATGCAGTCTGGTTGTTTTGTCCTCCAAGGTACCAAGGTGGGTTCAACTGAAGAATATAGCCAGATCATCTCAAATTCCCCACAGAGTAAATGAGGTTCAGCAATACTTTCCCCAAGCAGAGTTGGTTCCCCGCTGATCCTGAAAGGACACAACATTCCCCGGCAGGTCTTAAAGCTCATCCCCAATAGATTCTGGAAGCTTATCCGCTGCGGAGCACGGACGTCTCTCCCGAGTTTTATTTAGAGTTATTTCCTCACAAGGACTTACAACTGGGTTATCCTCAGCTAAAAACCACGGAAGACCGCCCTCGGCAAAGTTCCTTCAATCCCCAGCGGAGTCTATCATCATTATCCCCAGCGGAATCCATCATCAAGAGTCCTCAACAGGCCTCTTATCAAAACTTCGGCCAAGTATCTCTTCTACAGAGCAATTCTCCGGCCGATCGTCAAGGATTTATTTTCCTAAGGCGAAATTACATCCATAAACATTTCACATTTTCATACACCTTTCTTACACATATTATAAAGCGCATACAACAACATCTCATGTTGAATATCATGACATCATGCATATCATACATCATGACATTGCATACAACTTACGTTTTTGCCTTTTCAGGAAAAAGACAATCCCAAAAACAACTACCTTCAACTGTCACAGTTCCAGATTCGATACCTGTATCTAGCCAGGGCACATCTGAGAGTGATCAGTTTCCAGACTCGATTCCTGTATCTAGCCAGGGCACGTCTGAAGAGTTCGAAGATTCGATTCCTGTATCCAGCCAGGGCATATCTATTGACGACTATTTCCAGACTCGATTCCTGTATCTAGCCAGGGCACGTATGAAGAGTTCAAAGATTCGATTCCTGTATCAAGCCAGGGCATATCTATCAACTACAACATCTCCGGATTCGATTCCTGTATCTAGCCAGGGCACGTCTGAAGAGTTCGAAGATTCGATTCCTGTATCTAGCCAGGGCACATCTCTCAACGACTATTTCCAGATTCGACTCCTGTATCCAGCCAGGGCATATCTGTGAGCAACCAATTGTAGATTCAATACCTGTATCCAGCCAGGGCATATCTGCATAAGGAGACTGAGGATCAAACACCTGTAACAAGCCAGGAAAACATCCGTCTTTCTCGAATACACAAGTTCTCGCTAAGGAATCTCTTATGCGATCGACACTTCCAAATGGCATCTATAAGCCCATTCCCGACAAAGTTCTGTCACATCTCCAGATGGCATCTATAAGCCCATCTCCCTATCCACCACCTCTCCAAATGGAATCCGTAAGCCCATTCCTAACATCACATTGTTGAGACTCCAGCATGCGAGTGCAAATTTCCGGGCACTCTAGTGTCCAATCTCCTTTTACCCTCGAGTCACGAAAGGAAAACTTGCCAATCTAACTCTTCAGGTTCAAGAAGATTGAACAGGGGCAACTGTTGTACCCCAAAATTTGCCCTCCCATTTCCTCAACATTTTCTCATCACAAGACCTTTGAAGATCAAGATCCAGTTAGGGTTTCCTCTGCTCAAGACTTCTCCTTGCACTGTGGACTCAAATTAGGGTTTGTGTTTGCCCAAGGATGTTTTGACCTAAAATGCCTAAGATGACTTTCATGCTTCATATTGGACTCCCAAGTTTACCTATACCAAGTTTCAAGTCTTGATTCCAAGTTTTGCCCAGTCAATTGGACAGTTGACCTAGAAATCAGCTGTATTGGGGAAAAAGTCAACTGTGGCCAATTGACAGTCAAACCTCATGAAATTTGATCCACATCAACATTATGAACTCATATGGACCATTTGATCAAGTTTGGATCATAATTCCACAAGAAATTTGATCAGATCATCAAAAGGGCAAAATGGTCATTTTTAGGGTTTTGACTGCACAAAGGCGATTTTTGACTGTTTGACCTAGCCAATGGCAAACCAAGTTCACATATGGACTCAAGGACTCAATAAAATGGTCTTGACACATTCATCAAGCTCAAAAGATCCCAAGTACACAAGATTGACAGTTGAATTTCCCAGTCAATTGATCAATTTTGACTGTACACTGAAAAGTCAAACTTTGACTTTTTGGTCAAAATCAAAAGTCAAGATTCATTTTTCATCAAAACTTTCCAAATCATGAAAGTTGTTCACCAAGAAATCACAAAATGCAAATTAGGGTTTGAAAATGGAATTTTTCATAACTTAGAATTTTTCTAAGTTATGGAAAACCCTAATTTTTTCCCAACTTTGCCCCATCTTTTCACCAAGATCCATTTGGATTCAAACAAAAGTCAAAACATGAAAGTTGTAGCTTGTTGCATAATCTACAACTTTGATTCACAAAGTTTTCTCATTTGAAGCTTGTATCTCAAGTTACAATTTTTTGAATAAGGGCACTAAACCATTTTTAACTTAGTGAAATTTTAACCTATTTTGACAAGGTTTTCTACCCCACTTCAAGGCCACTTTTCATACCCTTCCACTTAGAATTTCAATTTGCATTTCAAAGATGGATTCTAGTACACATTCCAAGCTTTCCAAAATGTCCAAGAACTCATCAAACAACCTCATAACTTGAGATATTCAAATTTCACAAGTTGGCAAAAATCCACTTTTGAATGGTTCATGAACATGTTCATAACTTGGACCATTTTCAAATCAGCATAGTTTGTGCTACATTGCAGGCCCTAAAACCCTTTGACACTCATAAATTTAATGCAAAACCATTGAACCAAGTTGTTATTCTAAGCCTTTGGTCATTACACAAGGAATTAAGCCTAAACTAGAAAAAGCACTATTTCCATTCTTGAAAAGAAGAACTTTATGTCAAGTTTGCAATCCAAGTGGTACAATCAAGATCTTCTTGGCACAAGTTTGTGAGCAAATTGCACTGATCAAGGCAAGGGATAGCAGCATAGTGGGAGGGCCTGTACAGGCTAGAAACATCAAGTGGCATTTTGTTGCTTAACATAGAAGAAAAGTCCATAACTTGTGACAACTTGAATCTCAGCTTAGAAACACAAGAGAGAAGTTATCAAACACATTCAGAAGAACATATCCAAGCTAACTCACGAGCCCTTGCCATCTAAAACACTCCCATTGCCCTAATCACCTTGAAACTGCACAAACAGGGGAACCCCTGCAGATTGAGTGCTATCTCTCAATCCCTTCGAGCATTCTTGTCCAAACTTGTTCCTCTACCTTCCTTACAACATATGCAAGCTAACCATGGCCTAAAACCTGACCTGTAATCACTCTAACAGTTTCCACCATTTTCATTTTTTCCTTTTGCAGTTGAAGTTCCATAGCTTGATTCAGAAGCTCTCAAGACAAAGTAAGCATTGAAACAGCATCCCTGGACCTCAAGGAAGCTTTTCCAATCATTACATTGCACTGAAAGTTCCTCATTCTCCAGATAGAAGTTCAACTGCACAGGTAAAACTTTGAACTCGTATCTCTCTTATCATGCATCTTTAGTCTTAAGTTTGTGAAGAAACAAGGTTCTACTCATAGCCCTGAACATGTACATATCTTTACATTTCATTTCTTTTGCCTGAGTAGAGAGAATTTAAGCTTTGAAAATGGC
The DNA here is from genome assembly GCA_948472305.1 of Vicia faba. NCBI lineage: Eukaryota > Viridiplantae > Streptophyta > Magnoliopsida > Fabales > Fabaceae > Vicia > Vicia faba. The sequence goes on from OX451736.1 coordinate 1,608,117,184, forward strand.
AGAAAGTTTAGGTCAAGATTTGGGATTGATAAAATTCTCTCTCATTTCTGAGAGTTAGGATGAGTTTTTTATATATTTGGAATCGTGATTCAATGCTTGACATGTTTTGTGTTGAAAGTTTGTGCAAAATCTCAAAGAATCAGGATGTTTGAATCTCTGAAACAAGGCGCGCGTTTTGGCCAAAGGTTGAAGAAGAAGTGGAGTGGGCTGGGCCTGTGTTATTTTGCTCTTCACACCACTTTTTTTGATTCACACCCCCCTGAGCCCATTTGTTCATTTTTTAACATTTTTGACTTTTTCCTTTCATGTTTGACTTGTTTATTTTTTCTCATGACATTAAAAAATTAAAAATATTTTTTCCATCATTTTTTGTATTTATTGCATATTTATTTGTTTATTTCCTTTGTTTATACATAAATATTATATATATACTATTATTAGAATAAATAGAAAAATAGTGTAAATACACTTTTATTTTTATTTACCTTCTGAAAATATTTCACATAAAAAATACTCTTTTTCTTTATTTCATTAAAATATTAAATAAATATGTATTTTGTGTATAATACATATTTAAGATTTAATATATATATATATATATACATATGTTTATCAATATATTTAAGTTAAAAATATAAAAATACTTGAATTTTTATTTTTATTAATATTTGATACAAAAATACTTTTTCCATAATATACTTCATTTTATTTTATTTTTATAAATAATAAATAAATAGTTGTATTAAATTAGATAATAATGCATTTTCTTTCAAAATTAGGGTTTTTGCCCTAAATTCAAAATACTCTAAAAAATAATATATTTTTATTTTCTTTTCTCTTTTACAATAATAATATTTTTTCATACATATACAAAACATTTCTTTTGCATCTTGCATTGTTATTTAATTTTTGTACATTGATTAATTGCAAATATTCAAAATGATGTAATAATTTAGATTTAAATTCTTGTCAATATCCCCATTTGAACATTTGTATTCCCCTTCCCATATTTGGTTTTGTAATAGCTTAGTAATTTTAATTTCGCACTTTATTGCTTTCTAATGATAATATGTTAGAATTAGGGTTTGTATGCGAAAAAACGATAAAAAATAGTTTGACCTAATACAAGATAAATGAGCATGAAAATAAACAACACATCTCACACTTGCACCCCTAGGGTATTCCACTTGTTGCCTTTCAAATAAATGGGCCATATTGTATGTTGAACTTCTTTGGGCAAAGCAAGCAATTTGAATGATCATAGTCCCTCGACAAAACTTTTCAAAACAAACAAAAACAAATGATCAAGTCCCTTAAAGAAAATTGCCCAAAGACCTTTAACACCATTGCAATTATGGTCTAAACGATGACCCGCGCCCGTCCCTTTCACATCCTAACACAAGATTGTCCACCAAATACAATGGTGGAACAAACTTGTTAAAAGGGTTAAAACATAGCAATAATTTTTTGAGAAATTTAGGAGTAGATAACCTCTTAGTTACTTGAATCAAACTTGCAAAACAAAACGCTTGCCTAATTTCAAAACCACACAACACTACACTTTCAAAACAACTTTCAAAAAACAAATGAAAACCTTTTCAAAAGACATACATCTTTGTATACATCCCCACATGGATCATTACAAAGGTTGCCACCACATTGGCATCTTTTCAAAACATTTTTCAAAACCCACACACAAAGCACCATTTCAAACAAATTGAAAACAAAAGGCAAGTGATCTAAGCAAGTAACTAAGAGCCCATGGATAACCATGGATAGAAAGGGTGCTAATACCTTCCCTTTCTATAATCTACTCCCCGAACCCAAGAAAACATCTCAAAAGGTTTTTTGCTGTGCTTTTTAACCTTTCCTTAGGATAAAATAAAAAGTCGGTGGCGACTCTTGCTAACCGCAACATTTGCGAATACAAACGCAAAACCTCAAGTCAGTTCTCCCACCGTATCACAATATGCTAATGTCACTAAGTAGGTGGTAGTTCGCTTTATCAAGAACAATCTTATATGTCGATACGGTGTGCCAAGAAGGATTATCACCGATAACGGCTCGAATTTGAATAATAAGATAATGACCGGACTTTGCAAAGAATTAAAGATTCTCCATCACAATTCATCTCCTTACAGGGCAAATATGAATGGGGCTATTGAAGCTGCTAATAAAAATATCAAGAAAATCATCCAGAAAATGGTTGTTACTTATAAAGATTTGCGTGAGATGCTCCCTTTTGCTTTGCATGGATACCAAACCTCTGTCCGCACTTCAACGGGGGCAACCTTGTTCTCTTTTGTGTATGGCATGGAAGCAGTGCTCCCGGTTGAGGTTAAGATTCCCTCTTTACGTGTGATAATGTAAACCTAATTGACATAGGCTGAATGGGTCCAGAACATGTTTGACCAATTGAATTTGATGGAAGAAAAGAGAATGACGGCTTTGTGTCATGGGAAGTTGTACCAGAAGAGAATGAAGAAAGATTTTGATAAGAAGGTCAAGCCTCCTGAATTCAGAGAAGGCAACCTCGTGCTCAGAAAGATCATGTCTTTTAACGCTAATTCTAGGGGAAAGTGGACTCCTAATTTTGAAGGCCCATATATTGTCAAGAAAGCCTTCTCCGGTGGTGCATTGATTCTTGAAATTATGGATGGCGAGGAGTTCCTATGTCCTATGAATGCTGATGCAATCAAGAAATACTTCACCTAAATAAATAAAAGAACAACTTGCTAAGTCGAAAACCAGGAAGGGCAACTTAGGCAAAAAAAAGCGTCTCGGTAGGCTGAAAACCCGAAAAGGCGATCTAGGCAAAAATTAGAGACATAAACAGAATAAACTTTCCCGCTAGGTTGAAAACCCGTAAGGGAAACTTAGGAAAAAGTTAGGGATTTCTTGGCAAGTAACCGCGTCAGACAAGACTTGGTCATTGAAATAACAATCTTCTTGGATTCTCACCATACTTAAACAGAAGTCGCTGCTCAGGAATTCAAAGTTGTTAGAGAGAATAGTGGTCATTGTATTTTAATGTATCTTTTCCAATATATATTACCATTTTCCAAACTTTGTAATCATCTATGGAGTCTCGCCATTCGCAGCCTACCATTCTATTAATAAAGTTTAAGCTTTTATCCAATTATTTACAATTCTTATTTTATTCTATTTACAAAGATTCCATTTATTATCGATAGTAATTTTTAAAGCAAAAGATTAAATAACAAAATTGTTTTTTTTGGAAAGGAATTTACAAATTACTTTTTACTTTAGATTTTGTGACACAAGAAAAAAAAAATGGTGAATTCCAAGGATGGATGAACTCAAAAATTTTAGAAGTTTGTTTTCCCCAGGAAGTCTCTCTTGGACAGTTGGAGATGAAACCAATTGGCATAAGGTGCGGTATCGGGCTTGTGATCCCATTGTCCCCAGTCAAGTCTTGGTCCATTTTGATTTCAGGTTTGCATGGTTTGAGGTCTCTATCTTAGATTCCCCAGTAAGGTTTTCTCACATATGACGAGAGTCTTTTCTTCTTAGCAGTAATGGCATTATTATTATTTTCCCAGGCAATTAGGCAAGGGCAATATATTTTCTAAGAAGTGTTGAAACAATTGTCAATTTTTTTTGGGTTTTCTCCTGCCGAGTGCTGGGTTTGATTTAAAATCCCCATAATTTTGATTTGCTGTTGTATTGTTTGAAATCTCAATGATGTAGTTTACATCTGCTCTAACAAAGTCAATATTATAATCTCCAGTGAAAATCTAGATGTTAAAACATTTGTTTCCCCATTGAAATCTGTGTGATTTTCCCCGGTGAATCCCAGAGGAGGATGTTAGATCCATGTATTTGCACTGATTCTATTGTGTGATTTGATTACTTTTGGAATGTGTTTTTTCCTAGTGAAGTTAATCCATGGGATAAAAATTTGGTTCCTCAGTTGATACTTACTGTCTTTTGGGAATTTTCATTCTGGATGTGATTTAGCCTAGTATTAACTTTACCCAATTTGGTTTGGTCTGTTTATCCCCAGTATGGTGGGATAGTTTTGTCAGCATATACATGATAACATTCATACATGCATCATGCATAGATGAATTAATTCATTTTTCATTTGCATTTATTAATTTTTATTAGCATATTACCCTATTTGCAGAGTTGTGTCACCCTCTCTCCAATAGTTTCTCAACTTTAAGCAGAAAGTGTAGATTCTTTCAATTTCCCCACTGAGTTATCCCTTGCGGAAGATTTTTTGCTTTAGCATTCCTATTCAGTTCTTTATATGAGTGGAATGTGATCCCCTTTTGAGTTTATTTCTCATTGGGTGCTCTCTTGGTTGACTGTTTCACACCTCTTTATTTCTGGTTTGAATCTGTGGTCCCCGACAACGTTAATATTTTGATTTCTACAAACTTTGAGCCCTGGTTTGAGAATGTGCATTTATTTTGGCATGAGAAGAATTTAGCTCCTCAGAAGGAATATATTGGCATTTCCCCAGGAATCCATATTACTTTCCCCAGAAAGCCATATATCTTTCCCCAGGAAGTCATTATTCCAGTTCCTTCTCATAACAGTAAGTGGCAGTCTCTTTATTTGAGCAACTTGTACTTCCCTAGTAAGTCTGTTAGTCTCTTGAGAAGATTCGTTTGTTTACTCCAATGAATGGTAGTCTCGTTATTATGGGAGGTATTTAGTTGTTTAGATATGTTACTCTAATGAATGGTAGTCTCGTCATTATGGGAGATAGTTCGTTGTTGATATTTTTTACTCCAATGAATGGTAGTCTCGTCATTATGGGAGATAGTCCGTTGTTGATATTTGTTTACTTCAATGAATGGTAGTCTCGTCATTATGGGAGATAATTCATTGATGAGATGTTACTCCAATGAATGGTAGTCTCGTCATTATGGGAGATAGTTCGTTATTGAGATTTGTTACTCCAATGAATGGTAGTCTCGTCATTATGGGAGATAGTTCGTTGTTGAGATCTTTTTACGATGGATGATAGTCTCTTCATTATGGGAGATAGTTCGTCGTTGAGATTCACTTTGCTCTGAAGAAGTTTGTTTGTTTCCAGTCATGAGTACTGATGCCAAACAATTGTTACCACCCCTAATATTGATATTTGATGGTGTTATCCTACGACCTCTTTTCCCCCAGTAGGTCGACATTACTTTTTTTTGCTATCTTCTCTTAAAGTGGATAGTTCACCATTATTTATTGATCATCGTTATCCTGTACTTTCTCTCCTCAATATTTAAGTTAATGTTGCTTTATCTCCTCTTTGGACTTTACACAGTAAAGTTGAGTCCTATGTTCACCAGTGACTTATTTTCCTGGTCTAGTTTCCTTTTGATATTTTATTTTTTGTTTCCTCAGTGGTGTCTTGTGTAACCATTCGATCTGTTTGTTTGCATGCACAATCATAAACATTGCATGGCATCTTAGGTCCAAAAGTAGGATTTGTTTTATATTTAAGCATCTTTAATCTCCTCGACACGAAGATTTTAACCTTTGTATCTCCGAATAGAAGACACTTAAATAAGGGCAGTTTTTGTACCCCAATTTTCCCCCCTAAGATCCCTCTATCATCTCATGTCAATTCATTTACAACAAGATCACATTAGGGTTTGGTTTTTCTCCTTATCTTTAGCTTTGCTCATGGAGAATCACCAAGCACCTTGACTTTTATATTGTGATCATCTATGTTTTGTATTGATTAACTTTTAACTCATAAATACAATGAATGTTTGCCCTAATTGATGATATTATAGGTGAGAGCACAACATATTCCATCAAGTTGATATATAGGTTCATGAGTTTATTTCCATGCCTTATTCAACAAAGCTTCATTGAGATTCAAGCATCATCATTGAATATATTTTGAGGTAATATCATGAGAAAGTCTATTACGATTCATCATGCCTCAAGTTGTCAAAGATAGTTCAAAGATATAAAAGTTGGTTGAAGAGGTTTGACCTAATTGGACAAGTTCTTGATTTCTTGGTCACAAGTGAATTTTCCCCACAATTATTGATATTTGGAAGTGGTTATGGTTGATATCGTTTCCCATTATCATCCTCAGCAACTTCTATTTACATGACAAAAGTATTTGTGCAAGAAAGTTTTTCAAAATTGAAAAGGGTTTCCAAAGCATTTTGTTGCTCTAGGAGCTAGGGTTCTGAACTTCTAAGGGCTATATCTTTCTCATGTTTTGTTATTTTTGAGTGATTCCATACACAAGATTCTCTTTAAAGTGTTATCAACATATCACTTCAAAAGTTTCAAGAAAATATTATGTGGAAGATGCCTAATAATTGAGAAAGATTACAAGTCCTCTAGATAGGCCACCAAATTCCCTTGCGTGACTTCAACAGATCATAACTTGGTCAATTTTTATCTCCTTAAGCCCATTATTTTTCCACAATGACCTTAAAGGTGTGAACTTAAACTCTTCTTTTATGTGCAAAACTTGAAAATGGTTGGAAGATTCCCTAAGGATGCAAAAGATTATAGGTCATCTCATGAATTTTCACCAACTTCACAAAGTCATAACTTTCTCAATTTTTGAAGTTTTTAAATGGTTCAAGTCTCAAAATGTCATTCAAGAGATTTACTTCATGCCATATTTTTGATTCAATATCAAATTCTAAATTGGAAGGCCATGTTTGGATGCAAGATATTATAAGTCATTTTTGAAGAAAAACTTAGAATTTTTCTAAGTACAAAAAGTCAGCATTTGTTTCCAACTTTGACTCATCACAAAATTCAACTCAAGCATCCATTTGATTCCATTCTTTTCACATTGTAAAATTTGTGATCTCATATTTTCAAGGCGCCAATAATCAAGTCCTAAGGTTCCCTAAATCATGCAAACCATTGATTTAAAGATGGTACCTTGAGACTGAAGTTTCCTCCAAAGTCAGAATTTTAAATTCATGATTTGGTCTCTAAACACAAAATTTATGCGTATTTTTACTTCTAATCGTATTTATAAATCTTCTAGAAGTGATTAGCACCTTGAAACGCAAGTTTTGGTTGAGTTTTGAGCAAAATAGAAGTCACACTTTTCATGTTTGCAACTTCACAAGATTTCCCTCCAAACTTCATCATTTCACATGCTTAAGCATTCCATTAGCTTACCTATAAATAGAGGTTCATACCTCATTCATTTTCTCATGCTTAGATAGCCATAATCACCCTGTCAAACTCTCTCTTCAATCCCCTTTACTGCAACTTCGAATTTGGTTTTACAACTTTCCTCAATCCATTTTCTTTATCAATTCTTCATCCTTGAACTTCACTAAAGCTAATAGAAGAAGAACCAAGCTCTAAGAGTTCCTAAATCGTGCTAGCCAAGTCAAGTTTCAAAGCTCTGAATTTGAACTTAAATAGGTAGATTCCTTCATCAATTCTCTCAAACTTTGGTACTGCAATGAAGCTCTCATCATTATGATTCTAGTAGTAACATTTGTTTTCAACTAAAAGTGAGTTTTGGCCATGAATTTTCAAATGCCTTTTCAAATCTTTCCTTCTGAAACGACTGAGTTACAACTTGCATAAATTTTTCGCGAGGGTACCATTAGAATCGTCTTGAAGAGACGAAGCGAATGGTACCAGTCTCGAGCTCTAATTTTTCCATTTCATGAACCTGCAAATCGCGTGGACAGAGGTTGAAGATGACCTACGTGTCCGTCTTCAACCAATGAGAATTTGCCACACATTTTTTTCAAATCTGATTTAATAGCTGACCACGTGTTTTATTCATTAAAGACCATGATATGCACAGTGCGTCTGATCCATTGGATTAGCTTACTAACACGTTTTGACTCTCATCCAATAGACTATATTTTTTTATTTCTGATTTTTATATTTAAATGTTTTAAACTTCAGAAAATCATAGAAAATTCATTTCTGACTCAAAAATCTGAAAAAAATTCACAAAAATATTATCAAGTATTCTCTTTCTGAGTTTTATTTTTTCATAATTTTATTTTAAGGTTTGATATTTTTTAGAATTTTTCCTTTGTTTTGGTTTGTTTTTAATTGTTTAAAATAATTTTTTGACATTTTTAAATTCTGAAAAAAAATTCATCAAAATCATCTTTCTTATTTCTGACCTTTCTGAAATTTTTCTAGAATTTTATTTTTGACTTCTACTATTTTTAATTTTTTTTCACTTAGTTGAATAATTTCAATTAGTTTAAAAATACTTTTCTGATTTAAAAATTACCAAAAAATTTATAAAAATATTTGAGATCATTTTTGATTTTTCTATGGCCTCTTCTGATTTCTGTTTGATATTTTGAATATAGTTTTCTATTTTCCATTTTATTTTTATTTAAAAAAATTTTTAAAAATCATTTTCTTTTTTATTTTATTCATTAAATACAATTTTATTTTTGTATATATTCTGACCTTGTGACTTTTAATCATGGACTTCATTAAAATCATTAGATCTTGGATGTTGAGTTTAACTCCACCAAAATGGATGAATGATTTTAATGATAGTTTGATTAAATTTTTATTTCAAACATATCTCTTCCCTTTTCATCTTATCCCTTTCTCATTGTGCTACATGATGTTAGAGATTGATCTACATATCATCTCTCTAAATATATGGTACATAAATTGCTATTGACCAGCCTCAAAATAGGTGCGATTTCTATATAAGTCCATTTATGATTGCTTAACATGACACTAAATATTGTCCCGATTTGAGAAATGATCATTCGTGGCCCAAACCTATGTTTGCAAGCCCAAGTATGTTAATTTCAAACCTTTGATCCAATAATCTTGAGATTTATTGTTAGGAGGCTTTGGTCTTATCAACCCTCTAATGAATCTTTATAAGCTTTGGTCAAAGTGAATCACTTAAATATCATTGATCATTTATTGTTGCCTTGAGATTTTGAAAATGAATCATATACTTGACAAAAAGCAAATGAAACTTGTTGTTGAAAGGATTTGATTTTATCAATCTTCTAATGAGTTTTCAAATGAAAGTTTCAAGATGGTCATTCAACTAACCTCTAATTACTAATTCATTAACATTTGACTTTTACTTTATGCCCTTTATTTTATGCTTTTTATGCCTTTACTTTATGCATCATTTTATTTTAGCATTTACATTTCATGCTATTTTATTCTTTGCTCAATTGAGCATTTACTTTTATGTCATTTTTATTTTACTCACTTGAGCTTCTCATTTCTTTTTCAAGATACCTAATAATCAACTTGGATCATAAAAAACTTTAATGCTACTTCGACTATTTGAATACTATCCTTGGCATTATGGAGTGATGGACTTCTTGTACTTAGGATTATAGATCTTGGCCTACCTTGAGACCTTGTGAGTTTCATTTCTATTTTGTCTGGAGTTCTTGGGGTTTACCCCAAGACATTGGGTTATTGTTTGCTTTGTGTGCAGGTTGTTTTGATTACTTGCTTTTTCTGTGATCGGGAATTCATCTGTATACAGCTGTTACTCTATCCAATTTTTGTGAAAGACCTAATGCATTTGAAGCTTGGTTTTCTTAAGAGGTTTATCATCACTACTTGTTGGTTTCAATCCAAAGGATGGGAATTCTACATTTACTCATTGTGTCAAGTGTTTGCTTCTTGTTGGTTAGACGGTTTTTCCCCCTAACTTTTACCTTATGGTTTAGGATAGTCCTTTCATCTCCTCCTATCTTCTTTAATTTAAAAAATATTCTCCCTCCCTTTCAAAACTATTCTTGTTTTCTAAACTTGAACCGCTTTAACAATAAACTTGGATTTAGGTCCATGAATTTTCAAAACATTTTCTTAATCAAACTTTAAGCAACTTAATAATACTTTGATATTTTTGTGAGAAGACTAAAATTCAATCAATCTTATCCAAACCATTTTTCCACTTTGGCTTCTTATCTTAAATTTTTTTCCAAAAATTAGACTCTTGTCAATCATTGTAGTGATGCGAGCTACTATACTTCTATGATATGTAGTAAAGTGAGATATTTTCCACTTGGGTGTTGAGCGAGACTTTGTTGATTTTAAAATCCAAGCCATATCCTCCACTTTGAGATGATGCAAATTCTCCTTTCTCATGATCGTGGGTAGTAGGTATGTTTTCCACTCGGATACGACGATGATGTCTCACCTCTTAAAAAATTAACCAACACACTTGTGTTTTAAATTTTTAAAGGTGAACTACGTGTACCATGATCCCCTATTGCACAGAAGGTGGTATGTAGGCACTAAAGGTGAAGAAGTGAAAAACACAAGAAGGGGGGGGGGGGGGGGGGGGGGTTGAATTGAAACTTAAAAATCAAAAGCAATTGACACAATGATTTTTATCCTGGTTTGCTTGATCTCAAACTACTACAGTCCACCCGCCAAGGTGATTTCACCTCTCTCCAACGAGGATTTAATTCACTAATCAAACTGATTACAATTCTAATTTGATAACTGCCAAAGTCTTCTTGAGTACAACCACAATCCGGTTTATTTCAAGGAAATTAACTTAATAAAAAAAACGATTCACTGTTTACTATTTGTTTTTTGTTACAAAAACTGTATCACTACTGTGATGTATTACACAAATTTGGAGTATAGTATAAATATAAGTTTTGCAGCTTTTTGAGATTGTATTGAGTAGTTGTGTGAAAAAATCATAAATGATTTATCCTTTGAGCTTCTTTATATAGGTGTGGCAGTCTGTCCAAATGGAAACATGATAATGGATACTTAATGCTCTTTCCATATTGAGAAGATCCTTGTCTGATTGCAGCCGTTGTAAATGATACTGCCTTAATGAAAAAGTAACACTTCAGAACATAGGAATCTTGCATGCTTCTTTACTTCATAACTTGGGAAGTCAGAAACATAAGGTTCTGTTAGCGTGTTGGACTTCCGTTCAGAATCAGGATATCATTCTCTTTGGTGCAGATTCTAATCATCATACTTCAGAACATTCTGATTCCTCAGCTTGAGTGCTTCTGTGGCTTAACTTCTGATGCCATTTCAGTCAAAACTTTTGTACAACATTGAACACTAATTTAGAGTGCATATTTGTTCTTTGTGTTTGTTATCATCAAAACTCTTATGAGGGTTGTAGAATAAAACTATGTTCTAACAATCTCCCCCTTTTTGATGATGACAAAAACTAGGATTTTTTCAATAAAAATGTACAGAACAAAATCTTAAGAGAGTCTCCCTCTGAGTTGAGTACTCAGATAGAGATGAGATACTTCCCCGAAGTTCCTTCTTATCAAAGTTTTTGACGCATCTCCTTCTGTCTTTATCAGAATTTGTTCCTGTTTATGCTTTCAGAAAACAAATAAGAGGTTAAGATATTCATAATGTTTGAGACTTAGTCCCGGTAAATTGTTATTGAAAATATATTACGTTCTCCCCCTTTTTGTCAGGTATCAAAAAGAAATATAACCATAAATCACCAGAGTTAAAGAAAAAATGTGTTGTATTGAAAATAGATTGCAATGATATCTTTTAGAAAAAGAGAAGATAAGATGAGGAATACAGAAAACAAGTTGAAAAAAATCTAAGATGGAGGGGGAATTCGTGTGAACAACGCTTCCAGCAAGCTGTTAATATGAGTGCTTGATTCTTCTTGCTTTCCCAGTATATCCTTGATTTCTTTGGTAGTGTATTCTTGCTTATCCAATATATCCCTGATTTCTTTGTTTGTGTCTTCTTGCTTATCCAATCTTGCATGGATTAAAGCATTCTCCTTCTTCAACTCTTCTAGAGTTTGCGTGACCAGAGACGTAACTAGTGTTTCCTCAAAGGTTGCAAGTTGTTCAGAACACTCTGCAGCATCTTTTGATTCAACTGCTTCTTTTGTTACAATTTCCTTTTCTTGAGCAGTAGTCAGAGGGTGACTATCAGAACCTGGTTCAGTGGCTTCCGAAGGTTAGTGCTATTTCTAGGGAGCATTTTCCAGCAGAAGAATTTCTTTCTTGTCCCAGTGACTCAGAACTTGGTCTTTGAAGGCTTTCAGTTGATCACTGAAGTTCTATTGCGCCATTTCATAACTTAATTCTTTCAGCCTATGGGATTCAGAGTTGAACCATTTTTTGAATCTATACCAAAGAAAATCAGAAGTAGCAATATTAGAATTCTCTTGACTTGCTTGCTTCAAAGAAGTAACCCATTCCTGTATTGATACCAATTGTTGATGCTTGATGAGGATGCCATTATTCACACGGATTTGTGGAGAAAACTGAGAAAAGGGGTTTTTGTGTGTGCAAAAACTAGAGCAAGAGAGAATAATGGATGCAGTAAGAAGTGAATGAAATAGTAAATTTGAATTTATAACCACTTTTGAAAACTTAATCAATAAGAAAGAGAAAATGAGTAATGATTATACTGAAATTATGAAACCTGAAATAAGGGGATTGCGTGTAGATACTGAACAGTTACCATTGAAAAGTGTCTCAATGCATCCAATCAGAGCCTTAGACCCTTCAGAATTTGAGTGCGTGTTCAGCCTCCGAAGGTAGCTTGTGAGAGCATGACAGATGTTTGATGGTGTGAACTGCACGCCTCTATCTTTGAAATGAAAGGTTCAGATCTTCATAGATAGATTCTGAAGCAATTATACTCCTAACTTCTGAAGACACGTTGATCAAATGTTCACAAAAGAAATAAAGTTTTGAGGGTTATAATATATGCAAATAAAACTTCTTATTCTGGACATAATTTCATGCTGAGATGCTTCAGAATGAAATTAAATCTGTCTTCAGAAAGGGGTTTTGTAAAAACATCAGCCCATTGATGGTCAGTGTCAATAAATCTTAAAGTGAGAATTCCTTTCTGAATTGCCAGAATCCAGTCGTTGTCTAGAAGAGCTTCATCAATTGTTGTTGGTTCAATCAGAGATACCAATCCCATAAGGGATTCTTTAGAATTTCAGAATGTTGATCTTGTTCTGATTGGATCATCCTTCTTTCCAAGAATCTTATCTTCAAGGTGAGCTATGCTGCTTTTGGATAACCTTTTCTGGAGTTGATCAATAGAAGATGCTGGAATGCTTGTGACAATTCCTTCTGATGTTGTTGGAGCGTATCTTCTGGGAACTTCTGATGAGTTTCCTTCAACACATGTGAATTAAACTTCTATATCTGCTAAAGAATCATTCTGCTTTGACTTTTGAGGGTCAAGCTTATCATCAATTCTAACACTGATTGACTCTTCAACAATTTGTGTTTCTGTATTGTATACGCTATACCCTCTTGAGTGTTCAGAGTATCCTAACATAATACACTTTTGTGCTTTGAGTCAAACTTGTTCAAATGTTCTTTAGTATTCCTAATAAAACATGTACATTCAAAAGGATGGAAATAAGAAATGTTGGGCTTTCTGTTCTTCCACAATTCATATGGAGTCTTTTCCAGAATAGGTCTTATAGAGATTCTATTTTGAATGTAACACGATGTGTTAATTGCTTCTGCCCAGAAGTTATTAGCAATGTTAGTCTCATTGATCATGGTTCTGGCCATTTCTTGCAATGTTCTGTTCTTTCATTCTACAACTCGATTTTGTTGGGGAGTTCTAGGACAAGAGAAATCATGCGAAGTTCCTTTCTCATTAAAAAATGTTTCAAATTTTTTGTTTTCAAACTCTTCACCATGATCACTTCTGACTTTGACAATTCTAAGATCCTTTTCATTCTGAACTTGGTTACAGAAAGAAACGAACACAAAATGTGACTCATCCTTGTGTCTTAAGAACTTTACCCATGTCCATCTGCTATAGTCATCTACGATCACTAACCCATACTTCTTGCCACTAACAGACGCAGTTTTCACTGGTCCAAATAAATCTACGTGCAGAAGTTCTAATGGCCTAGAGGTAGAAACAACATTTTTAGCTTTAAAAGCAGGTTTTGCAAATTTGCCTTTCTGACATGCTTCACACAGAGCATCTGAGCTGAACTTCAGATTAGGAAGTCCTCTGACCAGATTGAGTTTGTTAATCTGAGATATTCTTCTCATACTAACATGCCCCAATCTTCTGTGCCAGACCCATTGCTCGTTGTTAACAGAAATAAGGCATTTCACATTCTGACTCTTTAGTTCAGAAAGTTTTATCTTATAAATATTTTTTTCCTCTTTCCATTAAACATGATAGTTCCATCTTTCTGACTAACATCTTTGCATGAATTTTGATTAAAGATTATATCATAATAGTTATTACTTAATTGATTTATGGATAACAGGTTATGCATCAATCCATTAACTAACAACATATTATTAATAGAAGGAAGGTTACCATTACCTATTGTTCCAGAGCCAATGATCTTCCCTCTTTGATTTCCTCCAAAGCCCACGTAGCCTGCAGGTTTAAGTTTCAGGCTTTGGAACATATGCTTTCTTCCCGTCATGTGTCGAGAGCATCCAGAGTCCAGGTACCATGAATCGTATTTTAGCCTTGCTGCTAAAGATATCTGCTACATATATAATTTTGTCCTTAGGTACCCATATCTTTTTGGGTCCTGGTTTGTTAGTTTACTAAAATTCTGTTTAAATTTTTGTTTGGCAGAATAATCATTGCTAGTGTATTTCAGATCGTGTGTGTGCCCATAAGTGAAGTGAGATTTTAGTGGTGTGCGTTTAATTACTAGGTCCATGACTTTCTTAGGTGGAGATACCTTACCTTGGTATCCTATTCCTTTTCTGCCATTTCTGCTAATTCCATAGATCATTGAAGCCATCTTGCTTCTATCTATGTTTTTAGCCAGAAACTTCTGAAAGCCGTGATCATATTCTTTTATGATCTTATCAGCATTACTGAGAGCCTATGAAATTATTTCTTTCTGAGACTTTTGAAATCATTTTCTAATCTAAGACTCTCAGTTTCTTCAGAATCAGAAGCAAGATCCTTTTTCAGGTTCTTGAATTTGACTTTGAGTTGCTGATACCTTTCCAGTATTTCACTCAGACTTTCTCCTAGTCCAGCTTTGGTAAAATTAACAATGAAGTCAGGAAATACCTCTTCTGTGTATGATTCTGAGTCTGACCCAAATGCTTCGCTTCCTTCTGTCACATTTACCATAAGAGCAATGTTGGCTCTTTCATCATCTGACTCTGAGTCTGCGTCAGAAGTATCTGAATCATCCCATGTTGCCATGAGACTTTTCTTCTTCTGCTTGAAGAACTTCTTTTTGGGCTTCTCCTTCTGAAGTTTTGGACAATCACTTTTGTAGTGCCCTTGTTCATTACACTCATAGCAGATGATGTCTCTGTTGTTTGACTTTCCGTGACCAGAAGAAGCTTCAGACCTTCTGTGTCTAGAGGAGGGTTTATTCTGATTCCCGGATCTTCTGGAGTTTCTGAATTTTCTTTGCCTCTGCTTCTACAACTGATTGACCCTTCTGGAGAGAAGAGACAATTCCTCTTCTTCTGATGAGGATCCATAAGAGATTTCTTCCATAGCCTGAAAAACCTTAGAATCAAGTTTTTTGTTAGATTTTAATGCTAAAGGCTTACCTTGCTTCTGAGGCTCGTCATCTTCTAGCTCTATCTCATGGCTTCTGAGGGAGCTAACAAGTTCCTTCAGAGATATCTTGTTGAGATATTTTTCCAGCTTAAGAGCAGTGACCATTGGCCTCCATTGCTTTGGTAAACTTTTGATGATCTTCTTTACGTGATTAGTAGTAGAATACCCTTTGTCAAGAACTCTCATCTCAACAACTAGAATTTGGAATCTTGAGAACATTGCTTCTATGGATTCACTATCTTCCATCTTGAAAGCTTCATATTTCTGAATGAGCGGAAGGGCCTTGGTTTCTTTCACTTATATGTTGCCTTCATGCGTCATTCTCAGAGAGTCAAACATGTTTTTGGCTGTCTCTCTGTTTGAGATCTTCTACTCTGAGTATGAGATGGCACTGAGAAGAATTATTCTGGCCTTATGATGGTTTCTGAAGTCACACTTTTATTGGTCAGACATTCTTTTTCTATCTATCTTCTGACCACTTACATCCACGGGATGCGTGTATCCATCAAGTACCATATCCCATAAGTCAGCATCATGAGCTAGAAAGAAGCTCTCAATTCTATCTTTCCAGTAGTCAAAGTTTTCTCCATCAAAGACTGGAGATTTGCCATTGATTCTGTCCTTATCATTATGATAGTCATTGCTGATGTTTTGGTTTGGTCCCACCATAACGTTTTTCTAAAGCTTGGATCTTGTATTGGCATGGTTAAGTGTATGAACTCAGAACCAGGCGCTCTGATACCAATTGAAGAAAGAAAAAACAGAAGAAGGGGGGGTTGGATTAAAACTTAAAAAGCAAAAGCAATCAACAAGATGATTTTTATCCTGGTTCTCTTGATCTCAAACTACTCCAGTCCACCCGCCAAGGTGATTTCGCCTCTCTCCAACGAGGACTTAATTCACTAATCAAACTGATTACAATTCTACTTTGACAACTTCCAAAGTCTTCTTGAGTATAACCACAATCCGTTTTATCTCAAGGAAATTCACTTAATCAAAAGAAAAGATTCATTGTGTACTATTTGTTTTTCGTTACAAAAATTGTATCACTACTGTGATGTATTACACAAATTTGGAGTATAGTATGAATATAAGTTTTGCAGCTTTTTGAGATTGTATTGAGCAGTTGTGTGAAAAAATTGTAAATGATATATCCTTTGAGCTTGTTTATATAGGCGTGGCAATCTGTCCAAATGGAAACATGATAATGGAAACTTAGTGCTCTTTCCATACTGAGAAGATCCTTGTCTGATTGTAGCCGTTGTAAATGATACTCCCTTAATGAAAAAGTAACACTTCAAAACTTAGGAATCTTGCATGCTTCTTTACTTCAGAACTTGGGAAGTCAGAAACATAAGTGTGATCGGTGGATCTGGAACTGACTGTTTAACGCTGGTTCGCGAAATGTCGCGGAAGCAAGAGTCGCCACCGTCTTTTATTTTCTCCAAATGGAAAGGACAAAAGCACAGAAAAATTCCTTATAGAGATTGCTCTCGGTTCGGGAGGTAGATTATAGAAAGGGAAGGTGTTAGCACCCTTTCTATCCATGGTTATCCATGGGCTCTTAGATACTTGCTCATTTGTGTTTTCAAAATGGTTTGTTTGATTTTCAATGTGGGTTTTAAAAAAGTTTCTTTGAAAATTCCAGTTCGACTCTTGTATCGGTCCTCAAGAGTGTTTGAAAAAAATTGCTTTCGAAAGCTTTTTGAAAAGGTGTTGGTGTGAAAAGTATTTTTTGAATTGTTTTGAAATTAGAGCAAGTATCTAGAGTCATCTACCTACCCTAAGGAATTCGACTGTGTAAATGTCCTTTAAAGTAGTGCCATCCCACCATTGAGAGGTAGGTAGCACCACCGTTGGAGGTGTTCGGGTCAATTCGAGGTTCGGGACATGGTGATCACCAGAGCAATAGGAAGACACCTTAGAAGCTACCCTCATGCCAGGTTCCCGGATCATGAGGACTTACTAAGACATCCTCTACTCGACGATCACCTTTCGAAAGGCAAGGCAACAGTGAGGCGTACCCTAGGGGTGGTGTGTGATTTGTGTGTCAGATTCGTTTATTTTTGTTTTGTCATGGTATAGGTGATCTATGCGTTTGTTTTTATTTTTGTCATTCATTCTTGCATGCCTTTATTTAACAGTTAAAAAGTGCGAGAAAGGGTAAAGTTCTAAACTATTACAAAAGGCGCGGGTCCACATCGCCAAAATTTCCAGGACCCGATTTGACAGAAAAATAAAGAATTAAAGTAAAAGTGCGAGAAAGTATGAAATTACACGGCTTTGGGAGAGGTACATAAATATTAAAAGAAAAAGAAATAAATACGAGACAAATGTGCGAATTAAATTAAGATCGGAAACAAGGGCATTGGACCCTTTTTTTAACGAAATTAAATTATTATTAAGTTAATTAAATTAAAAAAAGAAATTATTTTTTTGGTTTTTTGTATTTATGAGAATCTAATGAAATTGAAGACCTAATTCTACAATTTTTTTATTTATTAAGAAAATATGACAATTATCTAAAATTAAGCCTAATTAATTAATTGCAACTTGATTTATAAAAATAACTAATTAAGAATTAATAATTAATATAGTAAAAATAAAAATAAATGCAAAATGCTTGAAACCCTAATTCTACCAATTTTAGGTTTTTATTGAAAAAATGTTAAGATTAAATCCTAAATTAAAAACTAAGTTAATTAATGAATTTTATTTACAAAAAAAATTAATTAAATAAATATATTTTAATTTTGTCCTTTCTGATTTTTTTATGTTTTTTATATTATTGTGAAAATAATTAATTAAAGAATTAAATCAAAAAACTAATTAACAAAAAAAAATAGAAAAAATATAAGAAAAGGAATTTAAGAATGCAAACCATGGGGGTCTGTCCCCAAATGTGAGGTGAAGTCCAGTAATTTTAGGCCCAATAAGTTCTGGCCTGATTGACCTTTCCAGGAAGTGTATGGCACGTTTGACTAGAGTCTATGGTGTTCTTCCAATCAGCGCCTTTGGATTGATCCTGGTGTGTGCGTGGATGGTTTGATGTTGATGACATATGATGCACCCTAACACTGAAACCTCACACAAGCATTAATAGAAAAATAATGTGAAAGGGGTGGGGGACCTGGGGCTCGAACCCAGGTCCTAGAGATTACCAACACCTAGCCTCGCCAACTGATCCACTTGATTGCTTTGTATATTATATAACAAACAAATAACATAAGCGAATATAATAGTTAGTGGATTTTTAGCGCGAATTTTCAAATGGACCAACCATCGCTGGCCACATAACCATCTTCTTCATCGCTTTTGTTTTTTTCCTGAAACAAAAAGAATCAGCAACGGTTTTTTAAACGTCCCCAAATGCCCCCTTTTGGAAAATAGCGATTAGCTTGTCTTGGCATATAAATAGGGCGCGACCCCATCAATGAATTGGTTGGAAGCTTCTGATTCTCATGGTGCCATTGTCGTGTCCTAATTTTTCCTTGAATGTAAAGCCCTAAATCAAAATCCCTGTAACCCTAAAACATAACAATGGCGAAATCGCGTATGGGTGATGAAAATGCAATCAAACTATGTGGTTAGCTTCAGAATCATGCAATTAGTACAAATCCATAAAAAAGATGCAATGAACATGCTTAAATATTAAAACACGATTATGCATTTTATATGAAAAATTTGGATCTCTATATTTCGATTCAAGGCGTTAGAGGGTCGGAAAATGATTCAAATATGTTGCTTGATGTCCCAGGAAGGTGATGAGACAAGTATTTTGGCTTGAAACCTCTTGGAACCTTGTTTTCAGTCTTGACTTTTTTTGAGAATATTCAAGTTTTGTTCTTGGCTTTTTTGCGCAGCTTCCAGTCCAAAGGCACGAGGGTTTGCTTGCCTATATATGTATGAATGATTTAGGTTAAGAAAATTGATCAAAGAATCCTTGAATTGATGAATCAATATTTGATTTTTATGGCATTAGTTTTCAAATCTTTTTCATGCAAACTTAGTCCAAATCATGTTCAATCACCAAGATATTTTCCAAATCTGATTATACACAAAATCTTGAGATTATTTTATGCACAAAAAGATTCAAAAGTTAGGTTTAGTATTTTTCATGTATTTTATTTAATTAAATGAATTATTAATAATAAAAAATCCAAATAAATAAATAAAAATGATAAAAAACTTCCCTTTGGGCCAAATGGTCGTGCACATGTCTTGGATGATGAATTGTGGAAGAAAAAGAGGCCCATTAGCAATTTTAGGTCATTTGAATCAATGTTGACTTTTCAAAATATCCAAATATTTCCCAACTTCCACAAGGCATAACTTGCTCAATTTTTAAGCTTTGCTCATGTTCTTGGACATTTTGGAAAGGTCTTTGAGTCCTCTAACCAATGTCTTTGGTCCCATGTCATTTTGATTTACCAATCTCAAGTTATGGCCTTTGACTTAAGGTCCCTTTTTGTTGACTTTTGAAAATGACCTATAATGTTGAGATTGATAACTTTTTGTGAGAGAATTTCTTGGACTTGAAGTATGAAGAGGAGTTGTAGGAAATGTCTTTCTCTTCACAATGAGCTTTGAATGGAATTTTTCTGATAATCCATGTGGAAGTTATGCCCTAGTCAATTTACAGTTGACTTTTTCAACTGTCCAAATAAGGAAACTTTTGCATCTTGATGATTTTTGAGCCAAGCTTTGAGAATCATGATCAAGCATTGATCCAATGATGTTTGTGGCTTCAAAATGAGATGTTGACCAAAAATTTGAACTTTTGACTGTCAAATGACCATTTTGCCCCTATAGTTGACTGTAGTGCAATTAGGGTTTTTAACTGTGCAATTTTGAGTTGTAAGTCTTGAAACTTGGTATGAGGATGCTTGACCATGTTTATAAGCATGTGGGACTTGATTGGACCCTTGGAAACTTCATTTACTTTGTCAGAACCAAAACCCTGATTTTGACTGTTAGGAGGCCCTTGAACTGTGCAACCCTTGGGGAATTTTGAAGCATGCTTTTGACAAATCTTGAAGAGTATGGGAGGGCAAATTTTGGGGTACAACAATTTCCCCTGTTCAATCTTCTTAGAACTGAGGATGCAGATTGGTTGACGTGCCTTTCGTAATCCGAGGGTGGAAGATGATTGAACACTAGAGTGCCCAGAAATTTGCGCTCACATAGTAGCAGTGATGTGGGGAATGGGCTTATAGATGCCATTTGGAGATTGATGGATAGGATGATGGGCTTATAGATGCCATGCTAAGAGATGATGGAAGGTGGATGGGCTTGTAGATGCCATCTGGATGTCAATCGCATGAGAGATTCCTTAGCGAGAACTTGCGTACCTGCAAAAGAAAAATGATTACCTGACCTGTTACAGGAGCTGGTCTTTAAATTCTTTGTATAGATGTGTCCTGACTGGTTACAAGAGCTGGATCTGGAGCTTCAAACGGTGATGAATGAACCAGGGATGGTTACTACCTCAACAGGAACGGTGAGAGAACCTTGGATGACTTCAACTTCAACAGCGATCGTTGAGAAAATCTTGGGATGATTACTACCTCCGCAGTATCGGGGAGAGAACCATAGGCGACTACAACCTCAACAGCAATCATTGAGAGAATCTTGGATAACTTCAACTTCAACAGCAATCATTGAGCGAATCTTGGGATTACCACCTCCGCAGTATCGGGGAGAGAACCATAGGCGACTACAACCTCAACAGCAAACATTGAGAGAATCTTGGATAATTTTAACCTCAACAGCAATCATTGAGCGAAATCTGGGATTACCACCTCCGCAGTATCGGGGAGAGAACCATAGGCGACTACAACCTCAACAGCAAACATTGAGAGAATCTTGGATAATTTCAACCTCAACAGCAATCATTGAGCGAAATCTGGGATTACCACCTCCGCAGTATCGGGGAGAGAACCATAGGCGACTACAACCTCAATAGCAATCATTGAGAGAATCTTGGATATCTTCTACCGAGTCTTCAAAAGAAAAACCTTTAGGAGTCGGTTTAACTAGACCAGAGAAGGCCTTTGACTAGATAATAACCAGGAAAATCTTTGGGAGTCGATTTAACTGAACCAGACAAGGTCTTGGAGTCTTCAACTGAGTCTTCAAAAGAAAAACCTTTAGGAGTTGGTTTAACTAGACCAGAGAAGGCCTTTGACTGGATAATAACCAGGAAAATCTTTGGGAGTCGATTTAACTGAACCAGACAAGGTCTTGGAATGTAGCTTGAGAACTTAACTGGATCTTTCCTGAAAGGTAAAGGTCAGTCATATGCAATGCATGATATGGGTCAAGCAATGATGTTCTCAACATAAATGAGATTTGTAAGATACGATGCGTATATGCATGCTATAATGTATGGAAGTGTGATGTTTACGAATGTATGTTTTTGTCTTAGGAAAATAAATCCTTGACGGGTGCCGGGAAGTCATATCCTGGGCTGATGTTGGAGAACAGATTTTTGCCTCCGCTGGGTGATAGTTGCAAGAATACCGGTAGGAGAAGATAACTCCGTTGGGGAATAAACTTGGCGAATGGATAACTCTGCGGGGAGAAAAGTACTCTAGCGACCTTGCTGGGAAGCAATACTCTGTGGGGAGAGACGTACTTTGTTGAATTGTTGATAATAACTTGCTGGGGATACCATTGTTGTGTTGGAAGTGTTGATAGACTTTGCTGGGGATAAGAAATAACTGTGTTGACGACGACCTTTCCGTGGCTTTTGGCTAAGGATAACCCAGTTATATCCTGGTAAGGAAATAACTCTTAGAATAAAGCCGGGCGACGCGTTCGTACTCTGCGAGGATAAGCTTCCAGAATCTACTGGGGATAAGCTTACTGTTTGGGGAGATGGATTCCAACTTTCCTGGGGAACTAGATTGGACTCTCTTGGGGAAGTTTTGAATTGTATTGGAAGGGACTCCACTGAATATTTGATATGTCGCCGGGGAACAATCTTTAGACCAAGACTGCCGGAGATGCTTGTTAAGAACATATATGCTGCTGGGGAATGTTGATATCTGCTGGAGGATACCCAACTTCCTTAAGATTTGATAACTTTGCTTGAGGGGAGTGTACTGACTTGCTGGCTCACTCTCTGGGGAATTAAGATATCTGGTTGTATTCTTCAGCTGAACCTACCTTAATACCTTGGTGGAACAGAGCCATTAGATTGTTTGGACAACTCCTCATTGCCCCTGTTTCTGAAGTAGGAGAGGAAGACTTGTGAGGTGCTGATAATTGTTGATGGGCAAACCTTCTTCTGGTAGGCAGGTGACAAGATAACAGGACATAGTCGTACGCTTTAATCCCTAACTTTTGCCTGGACCGTCCTTTCGGGTTTTCAGTCCACTGGGATACCCATTTTTGCCCAAGCCTCCTTTTCAGGTTTTCGACTTGCCGGGTGTACAGATTATTTTCATTTCATCCCTTCATTTTGCCCGAACCCTTTTGGTTCGCCGGGAAGCCCTTATTTTTGCCTAGGTACGTCAACCTAGCGGGTCTTCGATTTTGCGTAGCATTTTTTCGACTATGTCCATGCTCTCAGGATGTAGGGAGTTGCCCCTGTTAGAAGTGTTTTGCCATGCCCCAGAAGGTGTTTGATCATGCAAGATTCGTTGCTGGAGTGCTTCAAGTGACTCAGGCGGAGATTTGCCCCAGGCTGTTTGGCCTTTTGAGAGATTCTCCGAATCTTGACTGAATTGCCCCAGATGATGGACAATAATCACGTCTGCCCCTTGATTGGAAGTGCTTCTGTTCGTTAGGCATTCGTCGTGCGAATTTCTAGGCTGTTCAAACAAAAAGTCATATGCAAACAAAGTTATGTTAAAAATGCAAAGCTCATGTCTGTCTTGAAGATTTTAAAAATGCATTCTTTTTCATAAAACAAGTGAATGTTTGTGAAACGTGATGTCAACTCCGTATTTACCGTAAGCCTTAAGGAGACAGGATACCTTTCGTAACAGTATGCTTTCGAACTAACCCATGCTTCAGCTAGGACTTTTAAGGGTTATAACGTGGCCTGGTTCACGGTTTAAGAAACAAAGGATAAAGGCTCAAATTATTTGTACCCACCCGCTCTTCGTGATGTTCTTCAATCCTAAACTCAGCTGATCGTGTGTTAGACCTTATTTGAGTTTTTGTCCTGATGTTCCAATGATGGTTCAGATATTGATGATTTATTCTGAATAGTCAGTCATTTTTGTTTTTGTTGAGGGTTTGTAAGACCTCTTTCTTTTCTGATTTTTTTTGTTATCCTTTTCTTTTTTGCCTGAACTGTTTCCTTTTTTGGAATCACAGTCAGCGGGATGCCCCAGTTTTGTAAGTCTCCTTCATGGGTTTTGACTTAATGGGTTTTTCTTTTTTGAGATATAATGACTTCCTGTCCTTATGTTCGTTCAGAACCATCGCTGTCTTTTGTTTTGTAAGGACTTTTTTGTTGCCGTTTGTTATGCACTTGGATCAACTGAGAGAACTACCCTGCCCCAGGTTATGATTAAGGGTTTTAATTTTCGAAAAGAAAAACTCCTACTTCTTTGGCTCGAAGGGGTTGACGAGGGATTATCTTCCTTATAACTCCAGTGTTTAGGAATGGAAACAATGCCTGTACCTCATCAACGGGGTTTGTCCAAAAGCATACTGTAAGGATCGTGGTATCGTTTTTGTCATCCTCCCTCAAGAGGCTTAGAATTTTAGATCAAGATTTGACATCAGAAAAAATATGAAAATAATTTGCATTTAGTGAATACGAATATATTGTTTCAGAACAGACATATGCGATGCATTAATGAAATAACAATGTTTGACATGAATAGAATGCTTGAACAATCAAAAGAAAATTACAACTTGAATTTAAATGAACAAAAAAGTGCTTTCTATCCTAGCCATGTCTTGGCATGGGAGCAGTGATCACGTTGGGAGCCTCGGGCGCCTCGAACTCAATCTCCTTTGCGTCAATCAAGTCTTGGATCTTATTTTTCAAGCTCCAACAATCATTTGTAGTATGCCCCGGGCTGTCAGAGTGATAAGCACAGCGGGCGTTGGGGTTATACTTCGGTGACGTTGTATTTTGATTCTTCGGAGCTTCTTTTAGAGTTACCAGCTTGGTCTCCAGCAACTGTGGCAATATCTGGGATAAGGTTATGCTGAGCCGAGTGAACTGCCTTCTCTCGCTCTTTTGTTGGTTGTGATGTTGAAGAACACCAGCAGGTTTTGAGATCACCACTGCATTGGCAGCTTGGCGGCGTTCTGGTCTATTCTGTCTCCTTGAACCATAGACGGCATTGGATTCCTTCTTAAAAGGTTTTTTATCGGTGCTCGATGAAGCATCCTTCTGTATCTTCCCAGCCTTGATACCAGCTTCGATCCTCTCCCCAGTCAAGATCAGATCTGTAAACCCAGCAGAAGAGTTCCCAATCAGATGGTTGAAGAATTGACCAGACAGGGTCCCTAAGAACATGTCGACGAGCTCGCAGTCAGTCAGAGGTGGTTGTACCCTTCCAGCCAGGTCCCTCCACTTCTGCGCATATTCTTTAAAACCTTCTCCCGATCCTAACGACATACCCTGGAGTTGGGTACGCGTAGGAGCGAGGTCGGCGTTGTACTGATACTGCTTGTTATCGGCGCGATACTTATTTCTCCAGAAGGTTGCCATACACCTTTCACTTCTAGACTCTTCTTCAGCTGCACCAACAACATGGCCGAATATGAAGCCTGTATCTTTGGTCTCAAGGCTGCAATTGACCTAGGAATCAAATCTTTGGTCGTATTTTGGGACTCAGCTTTGGTTATCAGTCAAATAAAAGGAGAGTGGGACACTAAGCATCCTAATCTTATCCCATACAAAGAACATGTCTTGACATTGTTGCCTCATTTCAAGAAGATTACCTTTGAGCACTTCCCGCGAGAAGAAAATCAACTAGCAGATGCTCTGGCTACAATGTCTTCCATGTTTAAACTCAACTGGGGTAGTGAGGTTCCCCAAATCACCATCGAATGAATGGACGAACCTGCGCACTGTCATGAGATTAATACCGAAGAAGTAGTGGAACAACCCTGGTTTCATGAAATCAAAAGGCATCTCCAGACTCGAGAATACCCTGAAGGAGCTTCCGTCAATGACAAAAAGTTCTTAAGGAGATTTGCTGCCAAGTTCTTCCTAAGCAATGGTATCTTATATAAGCGCAACCCTGATTGTGTTCTACTTCGTTGTGTGGACAAGGTTGAAGCAGAGTTGATCATGAACGAAATACATAGTGGCACAAACATTCCCGTACATAATGGTCTACCATGGAAGCTGATTGTCATCAACATTCCCGTACTTGTCACAAATGTGAAGTCTATGCTGACAAGGTACATATTCCTCAAGTTCCTCTCAACGTCCTAACAGCTCCTTGGCCATTCGCGATGTGGGGAATTGACATGATTGGAGAGATCAAGCCTACGACATCCAATGGACATCGCTTCATCTTGGTCGTTATTGATTATTTTACCAAGTGGGTTGAAGCGGCTTCCTACGCCTCTGTTACAAAGAATGTGGTTGCCCGCTTCATCAGGCAGAATCTCATATGCCGGTATGGTATCCCCGACAGGATCATCACGGACAACGGTAAAAATTTGAACAACACTGTGATTACCGCTCTGTGCGAGCAGTTCAAGATTCAACATCATAATTCATCTCCGTATCAGCCAAAGATGAACGGTGTTGTTGAAGCCGCGAACAAAAATATCAAGAAGATCATTCAAAAGATGACAGTCACCTACAAGGACTGGCATGAGATGTTACCGTTTTCTCTGCACGAATATCGTACCACTGCGCATACTTCAACTGGGGCAACCCCCTTTTCTTTGGTATATGGCATGGAGGCTGTTTTACCTATGGAAGTTCAGATTCCTTCTTTAAGGATTATGAAGGATGTTGGTTTAAGTGAAGACGATTGGATTCAGACCCGGCTTGATCAACTTAATTTCATTGACGAGAAGTGACTTACTGCTGTTTGTCATGGTCAGACGTATCAAAAATGGATGATCAAGGCTTTCAATAAGAAAGTCAAGCGTCAGGTATATCAAGTCGGAGATCTTGTAATCAAGCGGATCATCTTTCCGCAAAGCAATCCCAGGGGCAAGTGGACTCCTACTTACGAAGGACCATTTGTGATCAAGAACATCTTTTCTGGTGGGGCAATGATTCTGACCACCATGGATGGCGACGACTTGCCGCACCCTGCGAACGCAGACATAGTCAAAAGATACTACGCATAAATGACCCAACAAGTTGAAAACCCGAAAGGGCGACTTGGGCAAAAATGGGCATCCCGGTGAATCGAAAACCCGAAAGGGCAGTTCAGGCAAAAATTAGGGATAAATAAAAAAATCTGTACACCCGACAAGTTGAAAACCCGAAAGGGAGACTTGGGCAAAAAAGGGTTTCCCGGTGGACTGAAAATCCGAAAGGGCGGTCCAGGCAAAAGTTAGGGAATTAAAGCGTATGACTATGTCTCGTCAGATCACTTTAAGGACAATCTCTTCATGACCAAACTCCAGGCTCATGATCAATCCAATCACCTTCGGACGAAGCAACGAATGGACAAGATACTCAGAGTTGTGAAGGCTATAGCAGAATGGGAACCCCATGGAATTGTTACACATAGCCATCTTTCTTTGTATAAAATTTTTCTCAATTTTTACGACAATATTATCTTACTAGGATATTTGTCTCCGTTGTACAAAATTCTTACAAAAGTTAATACAAAAATACTTCAAAGTGCAGAAATTTTCTTGCCTTTCCTTTCTTTTTACACTTATGTTTTATTTGAAAACGTCCAGTTGTTTGTTAAATAGGCATATGCATTTGAATATAATCACTGCTTACAAATAAAACAAAATAAGAAAGGATAATTACTGATAGGTCGAAAGTATACGAAACCGTCTTTAGGCTATTCCAGAAGAAATCCTCTACAGTATGTCATTCAGATCCTCAATAGAGCTAAAACCTTGAGGTGCATATCCCCAGCGGAGTTAATTTTCAAATTTCCCATCAGAGTTAAGTTTCTAAAAAACTCCTGATCCCCAGCGGAGCTAGAATACTCTAAACTTTCATCACCAGTAGAGTTCTCCACAAAACAAGGAATCCTCAGTAGATTGACATACAACCCAAGCTCCTGATTTCCCCGGCATAATAAACATTCTCCCCACAGATTTGTTTCCCGACAGAATAAAGATTCTAATTCCCGTTTCTCCATTTTGAAGCCTCCCAGGTTTTAATTCCCCAGTAGAGGTCGTCAGATTTTTCCTTATTTCCCCAGGAAAGTCATGAAGGATTCTCACATCCCCACAGAAGTTGTCAAAGTTTTGATCATCCCCACAGGTTGCCAAGGATTCTCACATCCCCAACAGTAATCAGCAAAGTTTCTCTCATCTTCAACAATAAAAAATTTTGGAATCCCCAGCATCGGTCAAGGATTTACTTTCCCCGGCAGCAGTCAAAGATTTTATTATCTCCAGCTATCAAGGATTTATTTTCCTCAGCAAGACAGCTAATCAGCTTACCTGCACATCCATTACATTCATATATCATAAACATTGATGAAACACATTTTATTGCATCATACATATCATGCAACATAACTTTGTGCTTTAGCTAACATTCTACCCTTTTCAGGATAAGATTAAAAAGCTATCGTTAACAACTTTTCAGAGATTTCAGATGCAGTATGGATACACCCCAGACACGGCGGTCATTCTATTACTCATTCAGAATTTCAAGTCAAGATACAGTATGGATACACCCCAAACACGACAGTCATTCTATTACTTATTCAGACTTCAGCGATCAGATACAGACTAGATACGCCCCAGACACGGAAGCCATTCTACTTCTCATTCAGATTCAACTATTAACTTCAAGTTCAGATACACTCCAGACACGGAAGTCATTCTGTCACTTGTCCGAATCCCAGTCACAGTACGGATACACTCCAAACACAGAAGTCATTCTGCTACTCATACAGATCTCAACTTCAGATACAGTCCAGATACGCTCCAGACACGGTTGCCATTCTGTCACTCATTCGGAACTTGTCCCCGACACATAGATGCTCCATACACAGATGTTTCTCTGTCACCCATTCAGAATACAGATACACTTGAGACACGGCAGTCATTCTGATATTCGTTCAAGGATCAAATACAGTTACAGCTCGGATACACTCCAGACACGGACGCTATTCCTTTGCTCATACGAATCCAATCTCCAGATACAACTCAGATACGTTCTAGATACGGATACCATTCTGGTGTTCATTCTCCTGATTTTCAGCAAACAGTCTTGGATGGCATCTTTAAGCCCATCTCCAGCAAGATTCTACCATCTCTAAATGGAATCTGTAAGCCCATTCCCTCATTTACATTTTGACGAGTGCAAATTTACGGGCACTCTAGTGTCCAATCCTCTTTTACCTTCGAGTCATGAAAGGCAAACTTGCCAATCTAACTCTTCAGGTTCAAGAAGATTGAACAGGGGCAACTGTTGTACCCCAAAATTTGCCCTCTCATTTTATCAACATTTCCCCTCACAAGGCTCTTGGAACTCAAGATCAAGCTAGGGTTTGCTCTGCTCAAGACATCTCCTTGCACTGATGACCTAAATTAGGGTTTGAGTTTGCACAGGGATTTTTGGACCTTCAATGCTCAAATTGACTTTCATACTTCATTTTGGACTCATGAGTTTGTCCATACCAAGTTTCAAGCCTTGAATCAAATTTTTGCCCAGTCAATTGGACAGTTAACCTAGAAATCAGTTGTATTGGGGAAAAAGTCAACCGTGGCCAATTTACAATCAAACCTCATGAATTTTGACCCACGTCAACATTATGAACTCATATGAACCATTTGATAAAGTTTGGACCACAACTCCACAAGAAATTTGATCTGTAGTTTTCTGAGTAAAGGGGTAGGTTATGAAAATGGAAGGTGTTAGCACCTTTTTTAATCTGTAGTTTTCTACGGGATCTTAATTGCGAGTTCACTTTTAAAATGTTTGTGTTTGTGTATGTTTGCAAATATTTTGAAAAATGCCTAAGTAAGGTAATTTTGTAATGATTCTCGTATCATTGAGAATGTATATAAAATGTTTGTTTTGAAAATATTTATGAATGAGAGTGTTGTTTTATGAAAAGTGTTTTGAAAATGCCAATGTAAGGCAGTCTGATTTATAATAACCCTTGTATCAGTCCTCAAGAATGTCTATAAAGCATTTTGAAAGTAGTTGTTTTGAAAGTGTGAGGTGTGTAAATTTTCTTAGTTTGTGAGCAAGTGATTACGAGCGATCTACCTACTCAATGGTCATTGTTCTTTCCTCCACCTTTAGATAGCGTTATCCTACCATTAGTTAGTAGGAAGCCCTATCATTGGATGTGAGAGACAGGTGTGGGTCATCGTACAGTCCTAGAAGGCAGCTTATAAGACGCTTTAGCAACTTTCGTAAGGGACTAAGATCGTTTACCGAAGGAAACATCGAAGGGTCATCGAGGGACTATGATCTTTTAACTGAGGGTCTTTGCTAAAGTATCCCACGTTCGAGGGACATGACTGTTTTTATTTGAGGCAACAAGTGAGGTTCACCCTAGAGGTGTGTGTGTGCGAAGAGTTTTTATTTCAGTTATTTTCGTCTTGAAATTAGAGTTTTCTAATGTTTGATTTTAATATTGTCATACAAAACCTAATTACTAGCAGTAATAAGGAAAATAGTAAATTGCAGAAATTAAATGTCCTACGCTATTACAACGCTTCGGGGGTGAGGAGTACAAACTATAAGAATGGGGAGAAATGTAAAGAAAACCCTAATTTAAAGGATTACATCCTTTAATAGTTACATAATTGTATTAATGCGAAAAATAAAAAAACGCACAGAAATAGTGAAAAGGGAAATAAATTTAACACCCTAAAATTTTTCTAATTGTTTAGAAAATAATTTTTTGATGTTTTTGTTTAGAAAAATATTGGAAGTGATTAATAAAAATAAAATCTAATTCTTAGTTAATTTACAAATTAATCAATTAAAATAAAACAAGGTGATTAAATTAAATTAATTTTAATGATAAAAAATTAAATTAATTAATTTTAAACCTAAATCTAAGTTTTTTAGGATTTTATGATTTTTGTTGATTAATCAAAAAAATGAAATTGGTTAAAGAAAAGATAATTTTAATTAAAACAAAAAAATAAGAAATTAAAATGGGCCTGCAGTATAAGAAATTTGGGGGGGGGGGGGGGGGTGAGAAGAAGGAAAAAAGATTAGGCCCAAAATAGATAATCCCAGGCTCCTGTTTGAGATCCAGCATGTTGCTCCAAGTAGGTCCACCATGGGCATGAAAGCTCTAGCGCGTTGATCTGGATGTTTGAGAGATCCAAGGGTTGAAGGCTGAAGGTGCATGGTATGTGCGCTGGACCTATTCTCATTGAATCTGAAAAAAACAAATATGTGAAAAATAAAAGGGTACCGTTGGTGCTCGAACCCAGGTCCCTATAGTAACATGCACACTTGTTTTACCACTGGGGTGACTGTTTCATCCTGTTATGAAATGCCCCCTAGTAAATATATTATAAACTGGTTTTCAAAAATGGAACTTCATCTTCTTCCTCACAGGCGTTTGACAGTAACAACAACAACATTTTCAAATTCTGTAAAAGCTTCATTTCTCAACCAAATTGAAAGATGTAAACATAAAACTTGTTTGAATTTTAACCATGAATCCAAACATATAACTTTCAAAAGCTATAGAACAATGGTTAGGACGAATTTTTCTTGGTGCCAAACTGAAACCTAATATTTCAGAAACTTCAATTCCAAAAATCTCATCACATAGTCAACATAAATTAAAACTAAGGACATGGTTAGTTTCAGGGCAATCATATCTATATTTTATCTTTTTAAATTGAAATCAAATGATGCGTGTATAAGGATTTCAAAGTTGGAGAAACTTACCTCTTGAAGTGAAACTCAGAACGCGTATGGAGGCTTCCAGGTGCAAGTAAATGATTGATTAAGCTTCCTTAGACATCCTTGAAGTTGTTCCAATCCTTACTTTGTGCTGAAAGTGTCTGAATCACTCCAACCAAGTCAATGTGCAAGCTTTCGATATGGATTTAAGAGGATGATGAAGATGGTGTTACAAAAGTGTAACATGTGTTTGGATGTGTTATATGTGATTTATATAAGGTGTATGGATGATAAAAAATACAAACGCACGAGTGGATTTGAAGTTGGGTGTTAGAAGCTTCAAATGTGCAACAATGGTAGTTTCTTGGTGATTCTGAGTTTGAGAGTGTTTGAGGGCTTTTCCAATCGTGCCTTCGGTAGCAAATGGCCTCTCTATTTATAGGCAAAAGGTTTGAAAGTTTGCAATAATCAGAATCTTGAGATAACAAGTTATGGCTTGGTTGAGATGGAACTTTTAAGCTTCTTGCAAAGTCATGGTTCCATGGCATGGTATAACTCCTCTAGGGTGGTTGATATCTTCTATAGGAGTTTCTTCTGATGTTATGATTGAGTGAGTTCTAAGGAAACAAGTTAGAGGCTCAAGGAGAGTGGACTTTATGATTAAAGTCACTTTACAAGAATGGAAGTGTGATATTTTTTCCTTAAATGGCCAAATGGATTGGATAATGCTTGAACCAAATGGAACATAGCTCAAAAGCTTGTGCAATCTTCTGATTAGAGATAGATTTGGAGGTTTAGAGGCCTGAAAAGTGGGATTACAAGGCATGGCATGAGGATTTTGTTATGAGTTCGTCACAAGAATGACTTATGTATCAAGAATAGATGCCCAACTTCATGTCTTCTAATCTCCTAGCTCAAGCATGATCTTTTTATGCTATTGAACATTTTGTAAAGCTTGAAACATTGTCTACAACTTTCATGTTTACCACTTTGGCTATATCAAATGGGATCTTGGTGGAAATAGGCCAAGAAGTTGAGATGAGAAACTGACCAAAACTTGTTGCAATTTTTTCTAAGTGTTTCATAAAAATATCACAATTTCAGGGGCTCATATCTCTTAATCCAAGCACTTTTTGAGGATCATCCCAAATTAACAAAGTTGTAGAATTCATCAATCCCTACAACTTTTATGTTGAAAGTTTTCCTTGAATCAACTTGTATCTCGAGGAAACTTGCTTGTGAAGTTAGGGTTTTTTAGGCATAAAAAACTTGAATTTTTTTCTAAGTGTTTGAAAATCTTCAATTTTGAATTTTGTTGACTTTCTTGATTATTGATAATCATGTTTGATAGTTTTGAATTTCTTGATGATTCTTGATTTTTGAGTTCCAATATTGACCAAAAAGTCAAAGTTTTACTTTTGTGTGACTGTTGACTTTTCATCAATTAATTCAAATTTTCCACTATCAATCATTTGTATCTTTGGAAATGTCTTGAGCCATGTAATCATGTCAAGATGTTTTATCTGAGCTCTTGAGATCATGCTTTAAGCCATTAGGTTATGCACTAGGCCAACAGTCAATGATCAGTCATCTTTAGTCAAAACCCTAATTTTGGCAATTTTTGACCTTTGATGATTTGAGGGATTTCCTTGAGGAATCATGATCAACCCTTAATAAAATGATGAATATCACCTCAAAATATTGATATTGACAAAAAAAATCTTGAAGTTTGACTGTATGTTGACCTGAGTTGACTTTTTACCCAATATAATTAATTTTCAATCTTCTGAGCCATTGATTGAGCAAACATGTGATGAAAGACTTGAAACTTGACATAAGCATTATTGAGGACATATGATGAACCATGAAAGTTATTTGAGACCCTTGCAACCCAATCTTCTTTGAGAAACACCAAACCCTAATTGAAGACCCTTGCTTAGGAGGTGGTTTTGATTAGTTAACTCTTGAGTAGTTTTGAGCAAATGGGAAACTCATGAGAATGTCTTGAAGAAAATGGGAGGGAAAATTTTGGGGTACAACACATACGTTTGAAGGGACACAATTTAACATTTGTCAATTAGATTTGACGATTGGATTTTTGATGATTTCTAACTTGTAGAAATATCAGAATCACAATAAATAGTAAAAGCAAATCCACATAGTAATTGTAACATTTTATCAGAGTTTTTATTCCAGACAAGGAGTCATTTTTATATTTTCTAATATAAATAGAAATCTGTCTTTAGATAAGGTTTTTGTAAAAATATCAGCCCACTGATGGTCTATATCTATAAATTTTAAAGTTAACGTCCCTTTATGAACATAATCTCTTATAAAGTGCTGCTTAATTTCTATGTGTTTAGCTCGTGAGTGTAAAGTGGGACTCTTACTTGGACATATAGATGCACTCTTATCACAAAAAAAAGGTATGTTATTTTTGTATATATGGAATTCCTTAAGCTGACTTTTCATCCAGAGCATCTGGGTGCTACAGAGTGCCGCTGAGATGTATTCTGCTTCTGCAGTTGAGAGTGCAATTATTGATTTCCTTTTGCTAGACCAAGAGATGAGATTATTTCCCAGAAACAGATAGTTTCCAAAAGTGCTTTTGCATTTTGTTCTGTCTCCTGCATAATCTGCATCACAAAATCCAAATAGCTTGTACTCTGATATTTTCTCATACATAAAAGCTAAGATTAGTTGTACCATTCAGATACTTTAGGATTCTCTTAACAAGAGTTAAATGAGTTTCCCTAGGATATGATTGGAATCTAGCACATAGGCATACTTTATACAGAATTTCTAGATGAGAAGCAGTTAGATAGAGAAGAGAGTTAATCATACCACGATATAACTTTTGACAAACCTTTTTACTTTCCTCATCTTTCTTCGGAATGCAAGTAGGGTGCATTGGAGGTTTTGCTGGTTTACTTTCTGACATTTCGAATTTATTCATAATTTATCTGGTGTATTTTCCTTGATGAATATAAGTAGCTTCTGGTGTTTGATTGATTTTTATTCCTAGAAAGTACTTCAATTCTTGCATAAGATTCATCTCAAATTAAGCCTGCATTGGCTCAAAAAATTCTTGACAAACAGATGGATTAGCATAACCAAATATAATATCACCAAAATATATTTGGCATATTGATTGTACCTGATCAGAATGGACCATCACAGCTAGATCGAGCAGAAGTTGAGTGAGGTGGGGGTTACCTGCAGACACTCTGATGCCAAAGTAAGTTGCAGAATGAGAAAGCAAGCGTGAGAGTAAGAAAGTGTTGAATACCTGACCCTCTCGAAATAGAGGGTATTTATAGCCCCCCATCGCTGGGTCAAGGTCTATTTATTGGGGTGGTCAAGCAGGCCTAACATAGAGACTGCCAGGTCCTACGTGAGTAGTGGGGACCCGCACGTGGTCCCTTACTTGGATGATATCCTCCCCAAGGTCAGGAGGATATGGATTCGATCTTTCCAGGGCCACGAAGACTCAGTGACATCCGGAGAGGGTAGTCATCCCTACAAGGAGGATGCTCGGGAGGAACATCTGCTTGTCGTGGGTGATCCCCGCCATACGCGAGGTCGAGTGAGGGGACCAGCCTTGGTCGACGAGCTAGTCAGGGTGTCCTAGAAGCCTTCATGGTTGGAGGTGACCGTCCTTAGTCTACTCGGGGTGTTGTCCCCGTGTGGTGAGGTTGTCTCCTCGTGGGGAAAAGGTGGTAGTTGCCCTCCGTATTCGAGGATAAAACTGGTCAGTGGTGCAGGTTGACACACTTGGATTGGGCCTTACTGGGATTTGGGCCAAGGGCAGGCCCAGTCCAGAACAGGAGCCCCCTAAGTCGTTGCTCCTGGTGAAGGAGTCATGACTTAGTTATAGTTCGTCCTTTTACGAGGTGCGATGCTCGACATGGAGCTTTTATAGCATAAAAGGGGGACGTCGTTGGTTCAAGATTTTTCCCCGGGCAGAGGTCGAAGTGGGTTCGAGGAGGACTCGCGTGTAGTAGATGATGCATTTGTCAGACACATGGCATGTCTTTTAGGAATAGTAATGATGACGTAGGAAGTATGGGCCATCATTACATGTACATGTAGGTGTTGAAGAGAAAGGCGGCTTGTGAGCTGCCCGACGGGACATTTCACATTCCACGTCAACTCTATAAATTGCACTCCAGGGCTCATGGTTTACTTTCATATTTTCGCGCCCTCCACTTTCTCCGCTGTCAATACCGTTCCGTTTTCCAAAATTCTTGAATCCGCTGCACAGTCGGCCGCGTACTCTTCCTCAACCACCATCGTTCTTCATCTATTCTTCAAGTAAGTGTTCCTTTTCCTTGGTATCTTATGTGTAGATAGATTTTGATGATGTTTAGCAGTAGGATTTGATAGATTTTGATGATGTCTAGTAGTAGGATTTCGTATCTGGGGGGTTCTGCCCGGGGAATTCATGCGTTTAGGCTTATGATTTGTGATTATGCTCGTAATATTCATCCTTTCCTCGGTACTTAGGTTAGTCTTCCCCATGATCTCAATGTGTTTGGCTAACAAATTTATGAACTTGGTCGTGATACTCAGAACCTACTCGTAATATTCTTCCCGTGCCTGGTACATTTATGAAAAAAAGGCGTTTGTCATTAGGATAGTCGTGTGATCCTGGAGGATTGACATGATTTTCATGGGCCAGTCGAGGTCCACGTATTTCCCCTTTTTGTGCGGATGACCGTCGACTTGGTCTGGGAATTGCTTAGCCTTTTCATCTGCATCATCGGAAAGGGGGATTTGGATTTGTTGTCGAATTCACTAGTTTCCTCTGCTTTATAGGTAAATGACCGACACTCACGAATCATCAGAGAATATAGAGACTAAAGGGACCAACGCTACCGAGGAGAACATTAATTTGGTTGACGTAATCGACGAACGTGAATTGGATTGGGTCGGTGCTAAGCCCTGAGGGATAACATCAATCTACAGTCACAACCAGAGGCAAGCCTTCATATTCGTCAAGTACGGAGCCAGCCACGAAGTTTTTCATAGAAACTTCAAAATCCTGAGATCGGCGCAAGATGCTTGCATATGCTCGGAGTACACTGATGATGCCTTCCCCATATATGAGGTCGTGTTCAAAGACAATGGGCTTCCGCTTCCTTTTAACAACTTTCAAATGGGGTATTCAGCCATTTGAACTTGGCACCCTCCCAGCTTCATCCCAACACGATCGCCTTTATCTGGGCATTCAAACTTACATGTCTATTCCTGAGGATCGGGGCGACCATTCCCCTGCTCTTCAGGGTTTTTCACTTACAATGGCAGTCCTGAGGAGGGAAACATAGTTGGGTATCCCTTAAGGACAAGTGGTACATCTTGAAACCATCTACCCAAACAGCCTTAGATTCTCTGTTCGACCTGGATACTGTTATGGACGAGGATGAGGAGCCGTGCTTGGACTCCGAGGGCAATCCTGAGATTGGGAAGATCTCTAAGTTTCTGATCCACTGGTGTTCGGGCCACTACAATCACTGTCCTGGACATTACCATACTTCCGCCAGTGGTATGAGTGTCGAAGACGAAGAGGCATATGGTGTCCTTAATCGTTTTTTCGATGGTTTCTTCCCCACCAGATGGGTCACGCGGGAAGGGAATGACATCCTGGATGAAGATGGCGAGCCGATGTTCGAGGCGCATCCGATCAATACAAAGGCGCTTGTCAAGTTTCAATCTTACGGGTAGACCATGGATCTCTTAGGTCTTTCTTTCTTGCTTTACTATATTGTTTACCTTCTTTTGTTTCTTTAGAGAAGCTGACCAGGGCACATTTTCTTTGTTTTTGCAGGTCACGTGGCAGAGCGCCGCGAGAGATTGCTGAAGTTGACCAAGGAGAAGAATAGCAACAAGATATTGGTGAAACCGCAACAAACTACGTGCATGGGTGCAGCCTACGAGCCGACTAGGGAGGGATCTAGTGGATCCTCAGGTTCTCGTGACGCCAAGCGCCAAGCTGAGTTATTGAGCAAGAAGCGGAGTCGTCCAGAAGGTGGAGATACTGATGTAACTAATGGAGGGGCGGGTTCCCGGGCCTTCATCCTATCACTCTACTTCGTGGAAAAAGACTTATTCGAGGGTTTCCCCTTGATCGTGTTTGATAACGAGTCTAACATCATCAGGTGGCTCGACAAGGAAGGTCGAAGGAAGCACCTCGCTGCCAGCATGGTCGGGGTGGTGAAGATGGCAGAGATGTCCATTGTTCTGGAGGGCGAAGGGTCGGACTCCTCCGATCGGGTCAAGCAGCTGGAGACGGAGAAGGCGACTCTTGTGATGAAAATCTGTAAGCTAAAGGACGCTCTTGAGTGAAGCGAGGAAATGTTTTACAAGCAGGCCGACATGCTGGTGGGGGAGAAGGAGAGAGCTGAGAAAGCCATCGAGGACAAAAACTGCCTCCAACTCGATAATAAACGGTTGGAGAGTGATAACCAACGGCTAGCGAAGGAGGTCGCAAATCTAAAGGCTTCTATGATTCCTACAGAGGATGAACCTGAGGGGGTAGCCGATTTACACATGCTTGCCGACTTCATTGCTCGGATTCAACTCCTAGAGTAAGATTGTGTTGATGCCTTGACCGACGACTTTGAATCTGCTGTGAATCAGCTATCCATGCTGAACCTGGGGTTAAACACTGAAGGAATTGGGGTTTTGTCCCAGGTTGTTGATGGTCGGGTGGTTCCTCCTCCTGACTCTCCTGACGTCGAAGTTACTTTTTCATCTTATTTGTATTTTGGCCTGTGTTCCCATAATATTTGTAATATTCAGACATCTTTGACCTAATTGGTCGCCTTTTATAATTATTTTTCTTTATTTTATGCTTATTGTTATTTATGTTTTTCGTTGTTTTTAACTTGGTTATTTGATGAATACTTGTATATCTTGTGTGGAACTATATGCTCGGCCATTGTTGTGGTCGTTATGAATTTTCCATGAGTTTTGTGTTTTCCACGTGGACATGTGTGCTC
Source organism: Vicia faba (assembly GCA_948472305.1). Classification (NCBI taxonomy): domain Eukaryota; kingdom Viridiplantae; phylum Streptophyta; class Magnoliopsida; order Fabales; family Fabaceae; genus Vicia; species Vicia faba. The sequence continues at coordinate 1,608,155,647 of OX451736.1, forward strand.
GACCCTAACATTTGCTCTGCACATGTTGAAATGTGTCGAGGGTGCAGAGTATGGATCTATGGAATAAGCGCATGATCATGGTATGGGTCCTACGCTCGTGGCGTGAACTGCCCATCACGAGCTGGGTGTTCTACCAGGTTGGGTACTTTAACAGTAGAGCTCGATTGAGGTGTCTCTCTATGGCTTATAATTTGCTCGCCAAATGAGCAAAATCTCACCTTTTGTCAATGTTTGGAGGTCGCGCCCATACCTCGGCGCGCCTATGTGGTCGAGCTTATCCCTTCGTCAGTTAGAGAGGAATATTCTAAAGCAAAAGTCCTCAACCGGTGAGGGACTTAGCTATAATATTGTTTTATTTTCGCATCATTCCAGGGTCGAGGTAGTGGTTCTCCATTTAATGGCTCGAGGTAATATGCTCTGGTGCTCGTAGCTCCTTGGATGCGGTAAGGCCCCTCCTAGTTTATAGCCAGATTCCCTTCGCGGGAATCCTTTTAATTTCTTTGCAAGACTAGGTTGCCAACCTGAAGTTCGCGCTTTATGACTTTGTTGTCATGGCGTAGGGCTACCAGCTATTTTAGCGTGGCCTCGCGAAGAGCTGCTCCTGATCGGATTTCTTTGACCAAGTCGAGCTCATCTCTGAGGGTCTCTTCATTCATCTCCTTGTCGAGGGGCATTTTAGTTCGCCTAGATAGCTCCATGATTTCTACCGGGATGACGACCTCGGTGCCGTAGGTCAGTCGGATTTCTTGGAAGGGTACCTGCAAGACACTCCGATGCCGAAGTAAGTTGCGGAATGCGCAAGAAAGCGTGAGAGTAAGAAAGTGTTGAATACCTTACCCTCTCGAAAGTGAGGGTATTTATAGCCCCCATCGCTAGGCCAAGGTCTTTTCATTGGGCTGGTCAAGCAGGCCCAACATAGAGACTTCCAGGTCCTACGTGAGTAGAGGGGACCCACACATGGTCCCCTACCTGGATGACATCCTCCGCAAGGTCAGGAGGATATGGATGCGATCTTTCCGGGGCCACGAAGACTCTGTGATATTCAGAGATGTTGATAGTCAGTCCTACGAGGAGGATGCTCGGGAGAAGCATCTGCCCGTCATGGGTGATCCCCGCCATACGAGAAGTCGAGTGAAGGGACCATCCTTGGTCAACAAACTAGTCGGGGTGTCCTCTAAGCCTTCATGGTCGGAGGTGACCGTCCTTAGTATACTCGGGGTGTTGACCCTGTGTGGTGAGGTTGTCTCCTCGTGGGGAAAAGGTGGTAGTTGCCCGCCGTATTCGAGGATAGAACCGGTCAGTGGTGTAGGTTGACACACTTGGATTGGGCCTTACTGGGAGTTGGGCCAAGGGCAGGCCCAATCCAGAACACATATCATAAGATCGTTTCCATGATTTTTACAGAAGAGTGTTGTGTCCACCTGTCCTCTGGAGAATCCATTTTCAGATAAGAAAGAACTTAGTCTTTCATACCATGCTCTAGGAGCTTGTTTGAGCCCGTACAAAGACTTCTTTAATTTAAAAATACATTTTGGAAATTCCGTGTTCTCAAATCCAGGAGGTTGATGGACATAAACTTCTTCAAAAATATAACCATTTAGAAACGCACTTTTGACATCCTTTTGATATAAAGTAATATTATTATTAGCAACAAATGAAATATGAAGATGAATAGATTCTAACCTGACGATTGGGGAGAAGGTTTCATTATAGTCAATACCTTCTTGTTGAATGTAACCTTTTGCAACCAATCGTGCTTTGTTTCTGAAATCTCCACCCTTTTCATTTAGCTTGTTTCAGAAAACCAGCTTTGTTCCTATGACATGAATTCTTTTGGGTTTTGGTACCAAATCCCAAACATCATTTATGGAGAATTGATTTAATTCTTCTTGCATTTCCAGAATCCATTCATTGTTTTGAAGAGCTTCTTCACACGATTCTGGTTCTATTAGAGACACCAATCCTAGAATTGTTTCTTCAGTCTGCTTGAAAGAAGATCTAGTTCTGACAGTTTCAGTTTTGTCTCCTAGAATGAATTCATCATATGTGTTTTGTCTTGGTCTGCGTGTTTTTTGGATAACTGGATTTTCATATGGTTCTAATGTGTTATTGTCATTGTTTCTTTTATCTGGAATTTCTTCAGAACCTGCAAGCTCTCTTTCTATATCTTAAAATTTTTTCAACTAGCTTTGACTTTTCAAGGTCAATCTTATCATCAAATCTGACATGGATTGATTTTTCCAAAATACATGTTTATGTATTGAAACTACCGACAAAAAACATAGAGCCTCCACCTAACTTTATTTATCCCGAAGGAAGGGGAAACATCGAGAAAACCACAAGAGGATGGATAAGATGGTCTTGCAACCAAAAGAGAGGGTAAGGAAGTCGATTATGCAAGGGGAAGGTATTAGCACCCCTCACACCCGTTGTACTCAATGAGATCCATTTTGATTATTTGCTTCTAAGGGTGTGTTTATCTATAACTATACTTGCTAAGGGGAAATAAATGGTTTTTTATTAGTGCGTTCGTGAGGGTCTCGCAACCCTTTGCCTACGTATCCAGTGAAGGATACAGAACACCGTAGTTCCTCTAAAAAATGTTGGTTTATGGGTGTTTTTTAGTGGGTGAAGTTAACGCATGCATTCTAGCAATAGGTACGGCCTGTATCGCGGTAGAACGGAGATAACATGCCCTTTTGGGGAGGTTTTGATTGGTTGAGTGTTTTGCGAGTTTTGAATAATGATTAAATGTTTTTGGATTTTTTTTTATTTGTGAATGAAAAGTTGTAATTTTAATTATAAAAGAAAAAGTCTAAAGGGGGAAGTCTACCCTAATGTTATTATGTACTTGATGGGATAAAAGTCTACCTCACCATAAGACGATCGAAACAAGATTTAATCGCCTCATGGAGTTACCTAAGGGAGTATGGTATCAAGATTTGAACAAGCAAATGAATAAAGAAATTTAAATTTTAAATATTTTTTATGGTTTTTTATCAAGTAATGATTATAATATTTTTTGTGTGGTTTTTTAAGGAAATAATTAAACTAAATTTAAAACAAATTGTAACAATTAAACAAAATATAAAGTTAAAAGAGAAACAAGAAAGATCGAAAAAAATGGCCCACATGGGTGTTGAACCCGTGACAACTAGTTTAACCTCTCAAAGCTCTTACCAATGCGCCAGGCTTATTCATCTGTTATTTTAACAACTCAAAAACTATAAAAACCAAAACTCAGAAAATGGGTTGGGCTAGGCCCAAACCCGGATCCGTCTGAGAGAATAGAGAGGGATTTGGATTTTTGGAACCCTAATTTGTTTGCATGGGGCGTCGCACCTAAGGAGAAGGAAAGTTTATTTTAATTGATTTTGTTTCTACATAAAACACAGTTAACCAAAACATTAACCTTTTTTTTCTCAAATTCTTCCTCTCTCATACGACCCTCTCCATCTCCCTCCACAGAAAAATAATTCTCAACCGGTAACTTCATTTTCGCACCCCTTTTAAACTAAAAAACCATCCCCAGAAGCTTCACCGTTTTCACGTCGGTGAAGTTAAAACATAGACTCAACCCCAATGTCGCTTTAACTTCTTTCATCCTGCTATAACTAGAAAGCTGCTTCTCAAACTCTTTCAAAACCAAATCGAAGATTTCCTTTTCCATTTATGTAAACGTTGACCCAGAATCAACAATGATTTCCTTTTTGCCGGTAAAATTGAGATTATCCAATAGTAAGGAACCAAAGGTTGAGCCTAAATTGTATTGGATTATGTAAGATGGACAAGTGATGTTGCTATAGTTTTGAGATTGTGGGTTGCAACCTCAACAACGAGATTCGATGTCTAGTCTGAAAATTTAACCGTATTTGGAGTTTGTGCAACCGAGGATTTTTGAGGTGGATGAGTTTCTGGGAATGAAGGAACGAATTTTTGTTGGGTTGATGTTTGGGAAGTTGCAGTTGATACGTAGGTAGTCAAGGAACATGGAAACCATACGAGGCTGCTATATATATCTAGGATTAAGGATAATGTTTGCAACGGTGTTCCGAAGTTGAGGTTGATTGAGTAACCGTCGTAGCTTTTTGGGTAAAGTTGTGTGTTGGTTGGGGAGGAGGATTATTGGGTAAGCACATTATTTCAGTTCTGATGATTGTATTCAACAAAAACTTAAAGCAAACAGATACTACATAAGTGGTAGAGATATTACCTACAACTGCCTTGAAGATGCCAAAAATAAAACCAGATATGAGATTCCAGTCAGGTACGATAGTAGTTAAATGCGTGATGTTGATCTTCTTCTTCTGTGTACTTCTATTATGCTGAATTGATGATAATAGAAGTGTTACATTTGCAGGTTCTGAGTTGAAGGATATGCAAAGATGAAATGCAGTCTGATCTGCGAAACATAAACTTTCTTTGGCATTCGTTGAAGTTAAAGTCGATGATGAAGCATAAAAAACCAGAGCCGAATACAGAATCCAGGTAATGAAATTCCCCTTTTTGTATTTTCCGATTGTTGCTCCTTTGAATGATGCGTGAAAATCTGTAATGGGATTAGTGTTGTTTGAAATTATTGCTGGAGGTTGTAGGTTGGTGAAGAATGGAGGAAGTTTTGTGCAGAGAGTTGTAATGTATGGTGAATATTCACCTCATTTTACTGTGTTGAGATAAGAGTTTGAACATAATTTTTAGTGAGTGGCTTGTTGAATTTTTATCCCTTTCTTGCCTCTCTTTTCTGTGTGTGTATGTGGTGATGTTTATCTGGTAGTTATCTCTATATTTCTCTGCCTTTTATAGTGAATAAGGGTTTTGTTTTGGGGGGAAAATGGGGACGAGGTTTGAACATAATTAGTTAACTATTTTTTTACCTTTCTAATGCAGCTCTTGTTTGCCTATTTTTGATGTTATTTTTGGACTGTTTTGTACAGGTCTATGCACATGTTTATGGACTGGTATGGACAACATACAGGGCTGGCTTTTGGAGTCTTTTGAGCAGCAGCAATAGGAGCAGCAGCAGGGCTGTTTTGTGTCTGATGTTTGCATCCTGTAGCATGAGTTTTGGCTCAAGTTTGGACAAGAGGAATTGCTGTAGGAGTATGGACAGGTTTGGACAACAACTAATGCAAAGTGCTGGACTAGTTTTTGTGATGCAGGATAGCCGTAAAGTGGGAAGCAGGTCTTGACAAGTTTTGGACATGTTTATGGCAAAGTATTGCATCTTGGAATAAAAAGAAATATTGGAAATTGAAGCAAATGTGAAGCATGAAATTCATGATTAGGTTCTTTGTTAGAATAGGTTCGGAATGTCTATACACTTGTGATGTAATTTTGAAACATGGTTTGGATATTTTGAATTGTAATTCCATTTGGTATCTTGTATCTAGAAAGAAAGGAAAATTTGTGATTTTTTATCTTTAAAGACTTTTGCTCCTTGAATTGAAACTTGAATGATATTTGAGTCCCGAATTTCGATTGAAATCCCTTTGGTGATGAATATGCTTGATACAAGCCACTTTTGAAAATAACTTTGAATCAAGGTGGACTTTGTATAAATTGAATGATGATGAATGGATAAAACTTGAATCTTGGTTGAAAATTTGAATTTATGATGCACTTGAATAAGAATTGAATCTTGAATGATTATATGACTTTGAATTCTCATCTTAGAATTTGAATTCTTAAAACATTCGTTCTCTTGATTCACATAGTCCAAGGTATACCCAAACTTTCCTTTCTTATTCCTTTTAAAATAGTGTCAAAATGCCTTCTTCAAATCTTTAGAATAAAACTTTGAAATGAATGAACGTGCCTTGCAACTTGAATTGGAATCAAGCCTTGCAAATGTATTGTGACTTATGACTTGTTCCTTAAGTAATCAAAATCTACTTGATACATCTTCAACCCTTGAAAAAATCATTTCCTTGAATAGTTTTTGAAGAAGATGGAGAGAAATGTGACCAACGTAACTTTACCATGACATCTAATGAACCTCAAATGATGAAATGATAACAAGCACAAACTCGATGGATATGAAAACCCTAATTCACGGATAGATGAATCACGATATTCAATGAATCAAAAACCTCTTGAGTTGATGAAAATATATCTCAATGCATCATATGATAGGTCTTGAGGAAACCTTATCTGGACTGATGAACAAACACAAATGCTTGGGTAACTTGATTCACTATCCATAAAGAAAGATCTTGAACCCAAGTATACCAATAATCTTAATTATTTCCAACCAAGAAGTTAAGAGATCCCATCATACTTGATAATGCTAAAGGCATGATGCTCGAGGTAGCCAAGTTACCAAAACCCAATTCACGTGATTCACTTGTTGAAATGCTTTGAAAAAGCCCTAGACATTAGTGATCGTGGAGAAATCCATAATAACCATACTTCAAAACCTACTACCACATAGTTCACCACTCATGGACCAGTTGAATATGCCTTTATCTCTGATGAAGAAACCTCAAAACCAATAGAAACTCTAGCTGGCACAAATACTGCTTCTTGAACCAAAGTGCATTATTCAATGAAGTGTATGACATGTAAATGAATTAGTGAAAATGATGCAAATGAAATGCGAATCCTAAACCAGATAAAAAGTAAAAGGTAGGAAAAATTTAGGGTATGATAGCTGCCCCTATTTAATCGTCTTAAATCTGAAGGTGAGATTGGCGTCAACCTTTCGAATGTTCAAGGTAGAAGAAGGTTAAATACCAAGACCTGAAATTTGTCTTGAAGATATGGTGTAAGTGTTATTTACTTGTGATGTCTGCTGGGGAAAGAAAAATAAATTTTTAGGTGAATTTGTCATGATGGATAAATGTGGTTTGAATAATGATAGCTTGTACTGGGGTAACGGTGCCAATACAAGGTTCTCGAGGAGATGGGTGTTAAAGTGACTGGAAAGATATGGTTGTTGATGCCGTGGTGACTAAAACTAGGATTAATGAAAATATGATAACTTAAAGACGATGGGTAGGACTTGACGATAACGGAGAATTTATCGTGTGGGATTCATGAACTAAAAAGAAAGGTAAAGACAACGGGTAAAGACCGGCGTATGATCTATGAACCAAGAAAAGATAACAAGAGGGAAAGACCTACGGGCGACCTACTGTTAGAACATAGTTTGATTCTACAACCCTTGTAAGATTTTTGATGATAACAAAAGAAAAGAACATTTTTGCTCCCTAAAATTATATTCTGTTTTGTAGAGAAGTTCTGATGGAAGAAGATCAGAAGATAAATTAAAAAAATGTTTCTGATGTGATTGTAAACATCTCTCAAAAAGTTCTGATGAAAGAAGATTAGAAGATATGCTAAAAGGATGTTTCAACTCTGATTATAAAACTCTTTGAAAGAATTTCTAACGCTGCAAACATGATTTCATGGCTCTGATCTCCGAAGTTATGAAGCAAGCAGCAACGGATACTTCATTGTTCTGAAGCATTACAAATTAAATACTTCCATTTCAAGAGTAACAGATGGAAGGGAACAAGGATATTTATTTTTGAAAAGCGCTTTAATTGTCATTGATCAAGTTTCCAAAATGTTCGTCCATGATTCGCCTATTTAAACAATCCTTGAGGATAAATTGTTCACGATTTTCAAAAACACAACAACGTTGCTATCAACTCTCATCCTCAATCTTTCAATATTAAAATTGTGTAAAACATCATTGTCCTGTGATACTGATTATTTAGAAACCCTTTTGTACACTGTTATTCATACATTTCTTAGTGATTTTCCTTGAGAAAAATCCGGTTATGGTTATACTCAAGAAGACTTTGGCAGTTCTCAAAGTAAATTTGTAATCAAGATTGATAAGTGGATTAAGACCTTGTTGTAGAGAGGAGAAATAACCTTGGTGGATGGAATGGAGTAGTTTGAGTTCAAACGAACCAGGATAAAAATCACATGTTATTTTCATTAAGCTTTAAGATCCCAATTCAACCCCCCTTCTTGTGTTTTTCCATTCTTCAATTGGTATCAGAGCGCCTGGTTCTGAGTACAAGCACTTAACCATGTCAGTAAAAGATCCAAGCTAAGAAAACCACTATGGTGGGACCAAGTAAGAACATCAGCAATAAATACCATGATGAGAAAGACAAAATCAACGGAAAACCTCTAGTCTTTGATGGAGAGAAATTTGACTACTGGAAAGTTAGAATTGAAAGTTTCATTCTGGCTCAAGACGCTGATCTCTGGGATATGGTGATTGATGGGTACATGCATCCTATTGATGAAAGTGGTCAGAAGCTTGACAAAAAAAGAATGCCAGATCATCAATAGCGAGACTTCAGAAATCATCACAAGGCCATAACTATTCTCTTGAGTGCCATATCATACTCAGATTATGAGAAGATCACAAATAGAGAGACAACAAAGCACATGTTTGATTCCTTGATAATGACGCATGAAGGAAATACGCAAGTCAAAGAAACCAAATCCCTTGCGCTCATTCAGAAATATGAAGCCTTCAAAATGGAAGAAGATGAAACCATTGAAACAATGTTCTCAAGATTTCAAATTCTGGTTGTTGGGCTAAAAGTTCTAGACAAAGGATACTCAACTGATGATCATGTAAAGAAGATCATCAGAAGTTTACCAAAGAAATGGAGACCCATGGTCACTTCTCTCAAACTAGCAAAATATCTGAACAAAATATCTTAAGAAGAACTTGTCAGCTTTCTCAGAAGTCATGAGATAGAGTTAGAAGACGATGAGCTCCAGAAGCAAGGTAAACCTTTAGCTCTTAAATCTAACAAAAAATATGATTCCAAAGTTTTGCACGCAATAGAAGAAAACTCTGGTGGTTCCTCATCAGGAGAATCTCACTTATCCCTTCTCTCCAGAAGAGTCAATCAACTGTGGAAGCACAAGCAAAGGAATTTCAGAAATTCCATAAGAACAACGAATCAGTCTGAACCATCTAGATACAGAAAGTTTGAACCATCTTCTGGATATAGAAAGTCTGAATCATCTTCTGAATACAGGAAGTCAAGAAACAAAGACATTGTCTGCTACGAGTCCAATGAACAAGGGCACTACAAAAGCGACTGTCCAAAGCTTCAGAAGGATAAACCTAAAAAGAAGTTCGTAAAGGAAAAGAAGAATATTCTCATGGCAACATGGGATGACTCAGACTCTTCAGAAGCAGACACTGAATTAGAAGATGAAAGAGCCAACATTGCCCTGATAGCCAACATATCAGAAGATACAGAATCATCTGGATGAGAATCAGACTCAGGCATAAGAGATATGGGTACCTAAGGATAAAATTGTTTATGTTGCTGATATCTTTGACAGCAAGACTGAAACACCAATCCTGGTACCTGGACTCTGGATGCTCTCGACACATGACGAGAAGAAAGCATATGTTCCAAAGCCTGGAGCTTAAATCTGGAGGTTGTGTAGGTTTCGAAGGCAATCAGAAGGGGGAGATCATTGGCTCTAGAACAATTGGTAACGGTAGTCTTCCTTCTATTACTAATGTTCTGTTAGTAGATGGATTAATGCATAACTTGTTATCCATAAGTCAATTAAGTGATAACGATTATGATATAATCTTTAATCAAAAGTCTATAAAGCAGTTAGTCAGAAAGATGGATATATCCTCTTTAATGGAAAGAGAAAGAACAACATTTACAAAATAAAACTTTCTGAACTGAAAAGTCAGAATGTAAAATGCATACTGTTTGTTAATGATGAGCAATGGGTCTGGCACAAAAGATTAGGGCATGTTAGTATGAGAAGAATATCTCAGATTAACAAACCCAATCTGGTCCGAGGACTTCCTAATCTGAAGTTCAGCTCAAATGCTCTGTGTGAAGCATGTCAGAAAGGCAAGTTTGCAAAACCCTCTTTTAAAGCAAAAAAAAAAATTGTTTCTACCTCTAGACCATTAGAACTTCTGCATATAGATCTATTTGGACCAGTGAAAACTGCATCCATTAGTGGCAAGAAGTATGGATTAGTGATCGTATATGACTATAACAAATGTACATGGGTAAATTTCTTAAGACACAAGGACGAGTCACACTCTGTGTTCTTTGCCTTCTGTAACCAAGTCCAAAACCAAAAAGATCTTACAATTGTTAGAGTCAGAAGTGATCATGGTGGAGAATTTGAAAACAAAAAATTTGAACTATTTTTTAATGAGAATGGCATCTCTCATGATTTCTCTTGTCCTAGAACTCCCCAACAAAATGGAGTTGTAGAACGAAAGAATAGAACTTTACAAGAAATGGCCAGAACCATGATCAATGAGACTAACATTGCTAAGAACCTCTGGGTAGAAGCAACTAACACAGTGTGTTATATTTAGAATAGAATCTCCATAAGACCTATTCTAGAGAAGACTCCATATGAACAGTGGAAGAACAAAAATCCAAACATCTCATATTTTCATCCATTTGGATGTATTTGTTTTATTCTTAATACTAAAGAACATCTGAACAAGTTTGACTCTAAAGCACAAAAGTGTATTATATTAGGATACTCTGAATGCTCAAGAGGCTACAAAGTATACAACACAGGAACACAGATTGTAGAAGAGTCAATCAGTGTTAGATTTGATGATAAGCTTGGCTCTCAAAAGTCAAAGCTAGATAAGTCATTTATATATATAGAAGTCCAATTTACAGGTACTGAAGACATTGTATCAGAAGTTCTTCACGAAGAATCACAGGAAACACCAGAAGATGTCACAAATACTACAACAACATCTGAAGAACCTCCCCAGAAAAGATAATCCAGAAGCAGCTTAGCTCATCCTGAAGACAAAATTTTGGGAAAGAAGGAAGACCCAATCAGAACAAGATCCACATTCAGAAACTCTGAAGAATCTTTCATGGGATTAGTGTCTCTTATTGAGCCAACTTCCATTGATGAAGCTCTTCTGGACAATGATTAGATACTTGATATGCAGGAGGAATTAAACCAATTCACTAGAAACGATGTGTGGGATCTGGTTCCCAAACCAAAAGGGTTCAATATCATTGGAACCAAATGGGTATTTAGAAACAAGTTAAATGAAAAAGGAGAAGTCATCAGAAACAAAGAACGACTGGTTGCACAAGGTTATAGTCAGTAAGAAGGGATAGACTATACAAAAACCTTTTCTCCAGTCGCCAGGTTAGAATCTATCAGACTTTTAATTTCCTCCATTGTAAATAATGACATCACTCTCTATCAGATGATGTCAAAAGTGCATTCTTAAATGGATATATTGATGAAGAAGTTAATGTGCATCAACCCCTTGGTTTTGAAAATTCCAAACATCCAGAATAGGATTTTAAACTAAAGAAATCACTATATGGTCTGAAATAAGCTCCCAGAGCTTGGTATGAAAAACTAAGTAGTTTTCTGTTAGAAAATGATTTCACCAGAGGGAAAGTGGATACAACCTTATTCTGTAAGCCATTTAAAAATGACATTCTAGTTTATGAAATTTATGTAGATGATATTATATTTGGATCTACTAAAGCCTCTATGGGAAGAGAATTTGTTAAGTCTATGCAGGCAGAGTTTGAAATGATCTTGATAGGAGAACTCAAATTATTTCTGGGCATTCGGATCAATCAAACTCCGGAAGGAACATACATACACCAAAGCAAATACGTCAAAGAACTTCTGAAGAAATTTGACCTATAGGAATGTAAGCCAGCCAAAACTCCAATGCATCCTACATGCATTCTAGAGAAGGAAGAGGTAAGTAAAAAGGTAGAACAGAAGATATACAGAGGTATGGTTGGTTCTCTCTTATATCTTACAGCTTCAAGACCTGATATTCTATTTAGTGTATGTTTATGTGCCATATTCCAATCAGATCCTAGAGAATCTCACTTAATAGCTGTTAAGCGAATTTTCAAGTATCTGAAAGGTACTACTAATCTTAGTCTGTTTTATAGAAAAACCAATGAATACAAATTAGTTGGGTACTGTGATGCTGACTTCGCTAGAGACAGGGTAGAAAGAAAAATCACTTCTAGAAGCTTCTAGTTTCTGGGAGAAAATCTGATCTCGTGGTCTAGCAAGAGGCAATTCAAAATTGCACTATCAACCGCTGAAGCTGAATATATAGCAGCAGCTGGATGCAGCACAAAAATGCTCTGGATTAAAAGTCAGCTTGAAGACTTCAATATATTTGAGAGTAACATTCCCATACTCTGTGATAACACTTTTGCAATTTGTTTATCTAGAAATCCCATTTTACATTCTAGGGCTAAGCATATAGAAATAAAACATCACTTTATTAAGGACTATATTCAGAAAGGAATTCTCTCTTTAAAATTTATTGACACAGATCATCAATGGGCTGATGTCTTCACTAAACCCCTTTCTGAAGATAGGTTTAATTTCATTCTGAAACATCTCAACATGAAATTATGTCAAGAATAAGAGTTTTATTTATGTATTCTTTAACCCTCAGAAGTTTATATTTTTTGTGAACATCTGATCAATAATTCTTCAGAAGTTAGAAGGACAGTTGCATCAGGATCTATCTAAGAAGATCTGAATAGTTCCTAAACGGTTCATTTTAAAGATAGAAGCATGAAGTTCACATCATAAACATCTATCATCCTCTCACAAGTGTTCTTCTAAGGCTGAACACACGTTCAAATTCTGAAGGGATTAAAGCTTTGATTGGATGCATTGAGACTCATGTTATATTGGTAACTGTTCTATATCTACACGCCATCTCCCTATTTTCAGGAATCATTAATGCTATGTAATCATTATTGTTTTTCACTCTTTTCTTGCTAATTAAGTTTTCAATTTGTTTATAAATACACCATTCACTTTCACTCTCACTTTTTCACTCTCACTTTTTCTCGCTACTATTTTCTCTCTACTTTTTGTGTGTGCAAAATTTTCTTTCAAAAACCCTCAACAGTCTGTGTGAACAATTGCTTCATCTTCAAATGCTCAAAGCTCTCAATGTGTTCCTGGTTCATCTTTGTTAACAGGGAAAGATAGAAAGAACTGTCAAGAACTCTACTGACCCCATTGATTCACTATAAGTTCTCTGCGAACTCATTATAGATTTTGAAAGCATGAAGGAAAACGGTTATGATCTTACACTCGATGTGGAATTTCAAGGATGGACCAAATATTTTGATCATTTTCTGGGTCCAGTTTTCCCAAAATTGGTCAAAGAATTCTGGATTCACGCCACTACATCAAACCATCAAGTTACTTCATATGTGATGGGGAAGAAGATTGCAATTTTGGAAGATGTTATTGTAAGGTTGACAGGTCATAACGGCGGAGGCATCCGTTGCAGCGACATGGCAGAAAAATGTTCTGACCTAACAACAATCTCAAGAGAGATTTTTACTTCAGGGCAACCATCAAACAAAATTAAAGATCTGAAGGACTACTTTAGAATTTGGGTAAAAATCATTTTGAGCTGCATCAACCACGGGAAGCCCACAAGCTCTCCTAATTATATCAACATTGACCAACAATTTCTATTGTACTTCATTGCAACAAAGGCAAAGATAAATCTTCCTCATCTGCTATTCAATCATCTGAAGACAAGTGTGAAAGAAAATAGAGAAGAAGAAAGGACTAAGAGGGACTGGATACCTCTGGGTAGGCTGATATCAGATATTCTCACTAAAAACAAATTGGTAGAATATCTGACTGAAGCTCAACAGATCAGTACTCTAGAAGCATGTGTTGGAAAACCTATCAATGCAAAGAATATGAAGAAGATGAAAATCATTGACAACATTAAGAAGGATCCAACTATTGCAACCAAAGAAGTCATCATTTCAAGAAGAGTTCCTCTGGAGGATTTCCCTCTTTTATATCAAATAGATGCTTCTCCAGAAATCATTTTCAGATATCTGGAAGCATGCAAAATGGATGGGACTAATCCAGAATTAAACATTCGTGATCTGCCTCAACAGGATCCTGAAGTTGTTCTCAAGAAACTAGAAAAAGGAAAGTTGCAGGAGAAGGATCTTTTCAGAAGGTACCAAAAGATGCTAAGAAGAAAGGTAATCCTTCTTTTATTTCTGTTGTAGAATCAGTGATCTTATCAACATCTTAAACCCCCTCCTCTCCAAAACCAACAGAAGGCCCTTCACCACAAACCTTTGATGATTTTGATATAGAATTTGACCCTTCACTCACACTAGAAAACATTCTGAAAGAACCACATTCTACTACCTCACATCTTGACCAAAATCAGCCAGAACTTGCTCAAGTTCTTTTTGATATTGATCATTTTGATCTAGAATTCCAAGCTCCCCACATATAAAATCCAAACTCTCAAGCTCCCAACTCAAAAAATCCAAACGTTCACGCTCCCCAACCAGAAAATCCAAATATTGTCTCTGATACCACTACACCAATTCCTGGAATAACAGAACCTCTCATGGTTCGACAACCTCTCTCAATCCACGACATTCCAGAAATTTAATCTTTTTACCATTCCACTCCACCAAACACACCTCCCTCACCCATTATCATTTCTGATTCTCCCTCTCCCTCTCCTATCAATCCCCAAAAGATCACCTAAGAACTGTAATAGACTTAGAAGCACTGGATAACCTTGCCTCTAGCTCTCACAAAATTTCTATCCCAAAACCAAAACCAACTATCACCAAAGCAGATGTTGGTAGAAATTTACTGATTTTTGAAACAGATAATTGAATGGGTTAACTCTTTGAAGCTAGCTTGCTTAGAAAATTTGAATCATGTTGCTTCTGATTCTCACTGGAACCAGTTCAGAAAATGTTTCAACTCTGAATCCCAGAAACTCAAGGAGTTAAGCTATGAAATGGCCCAAAATAACTTATGTGATCAGCTGAATGTTTTCAAGGATCAAGTTCTGCGTCACTGGGAAAAGAAACCCATTCTTTTGCTAGATAATGCCCCCTAGAAAGATCGCCAGCCTTCAGAAGTTGATGAAACATGCTTTTATAATATTCTTCTGGTTATTATTCAAGATAAAGGCAAAGAGACTGAAGAGGCTACTGAGTCAGAATCTACTGCAGTTTGTTCTGAGAAGGTTGCACCTTATGTGGATATACCTTCTTCATCTCTGGTTATGCAATCTCTGGAGGAACTGGAGAAAGAAAATACAGTGATCAAGGAGAGATTAGACAAGAAAGATGACACATGCAAAGAAATCAAAGGAATGCTTGAAAAACAAGAAGAGTCGAACACTCAGATTAAGAGCTTGTTGGAAGTCCTGTTCACACGACTTCCTCCACCCCAATCTTAGTTTTTAAACTTGTTTTCTTTACTGTATTCAAAGTTTTTGTGTTGTTTGCTTCTAAGTGTTTTTTTCTTTTTGCAATTCTTTTCAATACAACTCTCATTTATTGATTCTGAATCTTAGTGTTTATATTGCTTTTTGATTCTTGGAAAAAAGGGGGGAGAACGTAAGATATTTCTAATAAAAGTATCAAGACACAATCTCAAACATTTTGTATATCATAACTTCTCGTTTCTTGCTCTGAAAGTAAAACATGAACAAAACTATGACAAGGACAAAAGTAGATGCATCAAAAGCTCCATCAAAATCTCTGATCAGAATGAACTTCAGGGAAGTAATTCATCTCTATCTGAGTACTCAACTCAGGGGGAGATCTTAAAATACTTTATGTTCTATCTGTTTTGATTGAAATATCCTAGTTTTTGTCATCATAAAAAGGGAGAGATTGTTAGAACATAGTTTGATTCTACTACACTTGTAAGAGTTTTGATGATAAAAAAAGCAAAGAACATTTTTGCTCCCTAAAATTATATTCTCTTTTATAGAGAAGTTCTGATGGAAGAAGATCAGAAGATAAATTACAAAGCTGTTTCTGATGTGATGGTAAACATCTCTCAAAAGGTTCTGATGAAAGAAGGTCAGAAGATGCGCTAAAAGGATGTTTCAACTCTGATTATAAAACTCTTTAAAAGAAGTTCTAACGCTGCAAACAGGATTTCATGGCTCTGATCTCCAAAGTTCTGAAGCAAGCAGCAACAGATACTTCAATGTTTTGAAGCGTTACAAATCAAATACTTCGATTTCAAGAGTAACGGATGGAAGGGAACAAGGATCTTTATTTTTGGAAAGCGCTTTAATAGTCATTGATCAAGTTTCCAAAATGTTCATCCATGCTTCTCCTATTTAAACAATCCTTGAGGATAAATCATTCACGATTTTCAAAAACACAACAACACTGCTGTCATCTCTCATCCTTAATCTTTCAATATTCAAATTGTGTAAAACATCATTGTCCTGTGATACTATTTAATTAGAAACACTATTGTACACTGTTATTCATACATTGCTTAGTGAATTTCCTTGAGAAAAACCGGGTTGTGGTTATACTCAAGAAGACTTTGGCAGTTGTCAAAGTATATTTGTAATCAAGATTTATTAGTGGATTAAGACCTCGTTGGAGAGAGGCAAAATCACCTTGGCGGGTGGCCTGGAGTATTTTGAGTTCAAACGAACCAGGATAAAAATCACGTGTTCTTTTCATTAAGATTTAAGATCCCAATTCACCCCCTTCTTGTGTTTTTCCATTCCTTACCTACGACCCAAGAAAAGATAACATGAGGGTAAGACCTTTAAGTGACCTACGAACCAAGAAAGCATAACGTGAGGGTAAGACCTGCGAGCGACCCACGACCCAAGAAAACATAATGTGAGGGTAAGATCTACGAACGACCTACAACCCTAGAAAAGATAACGTGAGGGTAAGATCTACGGACAACCTAAGACCCTGGAAAAGATAGCGTAAGGGTAAGATCTACGGATGACCTATGACCCTAGAAAAGATAACGTGAGGGCAAGATCTACGGGTGTGACCTACGACCCTAGAAAAGGTAATGTGAGGGTAAGACCTACAAGCGACCCACGACCCTAGAAAAGATAACGTGAGGGTAATATCTATGGGTGACCTACGACCCTAGAAAAGATAACGTGAGGGTAAGACCTACGTGCGACCTACGACCATAGGAAAGATAATGTGAGGGTAAGACCTACGGATGACCTACGACCCTAGAAAAGATAACAAGAGGGTAAGATTTACGGAAGACTTACGACCCTAGAAAGGATAATGTGAGGATCAGATATACGGACGACCTACGACCCTAAAAAAGATAACGTGAGGGTAAGATCCACGAGCGACCTACGACCCTAAAAAAGATATTGTGAGGGTAAGATATACAGAGGACCTGTGACCCTAGAAAAGATAACGTGGGGTACTAAGAGTCGGGGAGTGCAATATACTGGCACCATGGCTTATTTGGTGGGTAGTGTAATGACAGATGTCAACTAGGAATTATGAGGATGAAATTCTTTGTGGGAATGTTTTGTTCATTTGAGGATTGATTTGGGGCTTTCGTGCAAGGTACCAAATTTGGATTATGCTTCATATGCATTTCGAAGTGTGGCATGATGATCCATTTTGATGGATATGCTATGCGTTTGAGGATGCAATGTAATATGCCATGATGATTATTATATGTATAGTGAAAAATATTACGCTCATTGGGGTCTGTTTCCCATTGTCTTGAGATGCCAATACAGATTGGTGCTTGAAAACTTCGAGAATTGAGTTATATCCTTGGCGACTTCACTGGGGATTAAATCTTACCGAAGAGAAGTAGCTTGCTCTGAATTTACTTACATGCTGGACTTCTTGTAGATGACTGAGTACAGACATGGATTTCATTGAATGGCTCCAGTTTCTCGGTGTTGGAGAATCGGATGCTCAACTATCTGTAAGGAGATGACAAGGATGAAAGCTTGATCGAGGAGACCATTACGACTTTCTACCTGTATAGAAAAGTAACACTTGAATGCCATTGCATTCCCTTGGGTTGCCTTCATGTCCATGTAACATCATGTTTCACATCTTAGCTTGTGATTATTATTGCCTTATTGTTTTCAATGTAATGCTTAATAAAGAATTTAAATCACGACTCGAATAGTAAAAAGGACATAACAAAGATTTTTTTTGGTGGAAGGGCAAATTTTTATTAATGAGTTTGGCCTGTGAATAGGCATTTGTACATGGAAAAAACTCCTAAATGAAGAAGTTGCGAAGAAAAGACAAAATACAACACGTAAAATGGCAATAAGAAAATCTCAAACTTCCATTAAAACTGATATTGATATAGTTCCCATATCTCGGATTGTCCTAGTAATGTGCTACCGAAGGATAATAATTGAATTGATCCATCCAGTGTTAGGAGGGTGCACTTGTTATTCGTGAAAAGTTTTCAGACTACGGTCTCTCTCTTTTGTCCCTAATTTTTGCTTGGATCGCCCTTTCGTGTTTTCAATCCACCGGGATACCCATTTTTGCCTAAGCCGCCCTTTAGGGTTTTCGACTTATCGGGTTATTCTCTTTTCCTTTTTCCTTTTTTAGCCCTAAGTTTTGCCTAAGCCGCCCTTTCGGGTTTTCGACTTAGCGGGTCTTTTTATGCATAGTGTTTTTTGACTGAGTCTGAATTGAATGAAAGTGGAACATCTTCCCCATCCATGTCTGTCAGGATTAGAGCACCTCCTGAGAAATATTTCTTCACGATGTACGACCCATCATAGTTAGGAGTTCACTTGCCTCTTGGATCAGAGTGAATTGGGAGAATCTTCCTTAAGACCAGGTCACCTGTGTGGAACTCTCAAGGTCGAATCTTCTTGTCAAATTCTCTCTTGAGACGTCGTTGATATAATTGACCATGACAAATGGCTGATAGGCGCTTCTCTTCTATGAGATTGAGTTGGTCGAGCCTTGTTTCAATCCATTCAGCTTCATCAAGCTTAGTATCCACCATAACCCTTAATGAAGTAATTTCCACTTTGACTGGGAGCACCACATCCATACCATATACTAGTGAAAAGGGAGTTTCCCCAGTGGAAGTACGCACCCAATTTTGATACCCATGTAGAGCAAAGGGCAACATCTCATGCCAAATCTTTAAATGTTCTCACCATTTTCTGGACAATCTTCTTTATGTTCTTGTTAGCTGCTTCGACTGCACCATTCATCTTTGGCCGATAGGGTGATGAATTATGGTGCTAAATCTTGAGTTCTTCACACATTTCCTTCATCATTTTGTTGTTAAGATTTGACCCGTTATCAGTGATGATCTTGTTAGGAGTTCCATAACAACATATGATTTCTTTCTTGATGAAACGGGTGACGACTTGTCTGGTCACATTCTTATATGAAGCCACTTCCACCCATTTGTTGAAGTAGTCAATAGCAACAAGAATGAACCAGTGTCTATTTGAAGCGCTCGACTCGATCCGTCCAATCATATCAATGCCCCACATTGCAAAGGGACATGGTGAATTCATCACATTCAAAGGAATGGGAGGAATATGTATCTTGTCTACATAAAATTAACATTTATGGCACATCTTTGCATACACACAACAATCACTTTCCATCGTCATCCAGAAATAACCTGCTCGTAGGATTTTCTTGGCCATTGTATGTCCACTGGCATGATTCCTAAAAGAGCCCTCGTGAATTTCTCGTATGATAGATTCTGCTTCGTGTCTATCCGCACATGTGAGCAGAAATGAATCATAGTTTCTTTTGTACAGAACGTCTCCTGACATTTAAAACTTGGATGCTAATCTTCTAAGAGTCCGCTTATCACAAATTGTAGCACCCTCGGGGTACTCTTGCTTCTCAAGATATCTTTTGATTTCGAAATACCATGGCTTTTCGTCTGACACGTCTTCAGTTGTGAGACAATGAGAATGGAAAACATGTGTTGGCTCCTTGTAATGAAGGATTCTTATATTGGGTGCATGATTCAGATAACTAACTTTGAACATTGTTGCTAAAGTAGCTAGAGCATCTGCCAGTTGATTTACTTCTCTAAGAATATTCTCAAAGGTGATCTCATCAAAAGAGGGCAACAACTCTAATATGTAATCTCGGTATGGAACTAAATTAGGGTGTCATGTATCCCAATCACCTCGTACTTGATATATTACTAAGGCAGGATCCCCATAAACTTCAAGAATCTTGATCCTCAAATTAATGGCTGCTTCAAGACCCATTACACAAGCTTCATATTCTGCGACATTATTCGTACAATCAAAACATAGCCTAGCTATGAAAGGTATGTGAGTATTGCACGAAGAAGTAGAAACTTCCCCAATACCATGACCTATGGCATTTGATGCACCGTCGAACGTGAGAGTCCATTGCTCCTCTGGTTTGGGTCCTTCTTTATCATCAAGTTTCATAACATCCTCGTCTGGAAAATTAAACTTCATTGACTGGTACTCTTCCAATGGCTACTAGGCGAGATGATCACCAAGAATTCTACCTTTAATAACCTTTTGTGTGACGTACTGGATGTCCTACTTAGACAAAAGCATTTTCCACCGAGCCAATCTTCCGGTAAGTGTTGGTTTCTCGAAGATGTACTTTATCGGATCCATCTTAGATATCAGAAGTGTAGAATGCATCAACATGTAATGCCTCAAACGTCGAGCTGCCAACGTAAGAGCGCAACAAGTCTTCTCAAGTAATGAATACCTTAATTCAAAATCGGTAAAAAATTTGCTTAGGTAATAAATGGCGTATTCTTTTCATCCAGTATCATCAATTTTCCTGAGCACACAACCCATTGATCCTTCAAGCACATTCAAATACATAATGAGAGGTCTCCCTGGAATTGGAGGTATGAGTATTGGTGGTTCCTGAAGGTACTGTTTAATCTTTTTGAAGGCCTCTTGACAACTATCATCCCAATGGACATCTTAATTCTTGCACAACAATTTAAAGATGGGTTCACAGGTAGCCGTAAGATGAGAAATGAAAATGGCTATGTAATTCAACCTTCCAAGGAACCCGCGTACTTCCTTTTCATTTTTCGGTGCCGACATATCCTGTATTGCTCTTGCTTTATCAGGATCTACTTCAATCCCTCACTGACTTACGATAAAACCAAGTAACTTACCCGATCGAACCCAAAAGGCGCATTTGTTAGGATTAATCCTTAACCTAAACTTTTGTACACAATCAAACAACTTCTGCAAATGGACTAGATGTTCTTCCTCAGTTTTCAATTTTGCAATCATATCGTCCACATACACCTCGATCTCTTTATGAATCATGTCATGAAAGAGAGTCACCATAGCATGCTGATACGTTGCACCAGCGTTTTTGAGACCAAAAGGAGTGACCTTATAGCAAAAGGTACCCCAAGGAGTTGTGAAAGTTGTTTTATCCATGTCTTCAGGAGCCATCTTTATCCGATTGTAACCCGAGAATCCATCTATGAAGGAGAACACTGAAGACTGAGCAGTATTATCAACCAATACATCAATATGAGGCAACGGGAAATCATCCTTTGGGCTTGCTCTATTAAAGTCTTGGTAGTCAACACACATACATACCTTACCATCTTTCTTAGGTATATGCACAATGTTGGAAATCCAAGGTGGATAATTTATCACAGATAAGAAACACGCATCAAGTTGTTTCTAAACTTCTTCTTTGATCTTCAAAGCTATATCGGGTCTGGTCCTTCGCGGCTTCTGCTTTACATGAGGTCATTCTGGCTTGAGTGGCAATCCGTGCATCCTTATATTAGTATCTAAACTGAGCATGTCTTTATACGACCTGCGAATATGTCAACATAGTCTTGGAGCAACTAAATCAACCCCTTCTTTTCTTCACTTTGCAAGGAAGCACCTATCTTGACTTCTCTTTTTACCTCTTCAGTACCGATATTGATAACTTTTGTTTCTTCCTGATATGGCTGGATGACCTTTTATTCCTGTATCAAGAGTCTTACCATCTCTCCAGGGACTTCACAATCTTCCCCGCTATCCTCGTTAGCATGGCCAACTGAGTTATCAATGATATTAGGAACCATAGCACTATCATTTTCGATGGAACTCGAGAAGGGTCTGCGTGATTGATGATTTTATGTTTTATTTTATGTTTTACTTCATAAATTGGGAGAACCTGCTTTCCTTTGAGAGAAACCAAACTAGCTTGTACGGAGGACGGTTGCTGATACCCAAGACCTCAACTATCTTTCTTCTCAGGTACCTCAATTAATTTTCCCCAACCATCATTGGGAGATCTAGCTTCCATAAGGGCTTTGGCATCATTCATTACTGTGATACGGTGGCAGAACTGACTGTTTATACTGGTTTTGCATTTTGTATTCGCAAATGTGCGGTAAGCAAGAGTCGCCACCGACTTTTATTTTATCCAACAAAGGAAAGGGTGAAAAGAACAGAAAAAGACCTTTTCGAGATGTTTTTTAAGTAAGGGGGTAGATTATGGAAAAGGAAGGTGTTAGCACCCTTTCCATCCATGGTTTTCCACGGGCTCTTAGAAGTTTGCTCATTTTTAAAATACCTTTATGCTTTATGTTTGAAAATGTTTTGAAAAATGCCTTAGTACGGAGAACTTTGTAATGTTTCTCAGGACAGTGGAGAAAATATACAAAGGATTTTGAAATTGTTTTTGAAAAGCAGTTTTCTGTGTAAGTGTAAGATGTTTGAGCAAACTTCTAACAACTATCTACTTTATTTCTTGAAAAGGGTCGTTCTTTTCCTATTTTCCGTTAGACAATGTTATCCTACTATATAGTGAGTAGGTAGCCTTATCGTTGGATGTTGAGGGACTATCGAAGGGACGTTTTATAGTCATAAAGGCAACATATGGAGACACTTTAGCAATTTTTTTAAGGGACGAGATTATTTACCGAAAGGAAACACCGTAGATTCATTGAGGGGCTATGATCTTTTGATTTTTTACGGGTCTTTGCTAAAGCGTCCCCATTCTCGAGGGACATGACTACTTTATTTTCCGAAAGGCAACCGGAGCGGGGATACCATAGAGGTGCATATGTGCATACGTGTTGAGATTCAGTTATTTTTGTCTTTTTATTAGGTTAGCTAACGTTTTAATTTACAGTCTTTCCATACACGCCTATTTACTAACAGTAATATAGCAAAATAATAAAGTAGTAAATGTGTGGGAAATAAAATGCAGAAAAGTAAATCCTAAACTATTACACGGCTTTGGGAGAGTTACATAAAAAAGAGTACATAAAATAAAGTGAGGAATTTTAAATCTAAGACTATTACATCCATAAGCAGTTACAATATTTATTAAATGTGAGAATAAAAAATAAACACGCGCAAAATAAATATTACGTCTAAAAACCTAAGAAAATTTTTAAGTAAACAAGAAAATTTTTTTTTTTTGGTTTTGTTAAGAATATAATTAACTCTAAATTTAATTTTAATTAATGAAATAAAAGTTAAATGAGATAAATCCTAATTCTAATATTTTTTGGTATTTTTTATTAAGAAAATAATTTGAAACATAAATTAAATCCTACATTAGTTCATTTTTAATTTGAGAAAGTAGTTAAAATTTAATTAATTAATTAATTAAAAAATTAATTATTTAATTTTAAAAAAAAGTCTAAGCCTAATTTTTGTGGTTTTTTTATTTAAAGTTGATTTAAAAGATGAAAAAGTCAAATAAAGAAAAAGGCAAAAGCCAAATAAGAATACAACAAGGGATCCTTCGATCAGGGAGAAATGAGGGCTTTTCGATCCAGAAGGGAAGCTGCCTTTCGACCCAGGCAGTAGACTCCTTTGATTCACACTTCTTTTGCTTCCTTTTAGTTGAGTTTGGGAGTTGGTGTGAGCAACCTTCGATTTCCACCTTTCCTGCTTCCTTTGATTGGCCTATGAAGCAGTGTAGGCCTACAGAGCAACATGAGGGTAGGTCCTTCATTTACACCCTTTTTTGTATTTCGTTTGAGCCTAGTTAGGAAAAAAAAGAAAACAAACCAAAAAATACAGAAACGAAGAAAATAAATAAAATGCCATTTACATGTTATGCTAAAACGAAAGATGCAAGGTCAAGAGGACTTACCTTGCTTGAAACTAGAATTTATGTGTGTGGATTGAGTTGTTAGATGCTTCGATTTGACACCCCCTGGGCATGAAGGCACTTGCTTAGGAGCTGGTGTGGACTCCTGGGTGTCTCAGAAACGATAATCTGGTCTTCGTTTGGGCTGAAGGAGTCTGCCAAAAAAAGTGCTTCGATTGGGACACTTTTGGGTTTTTTTGAGCAATATGGTGTGGCAACGTGATCTGTGTGATGCAATATGCCTGCGTGTGTCTCTTCTTTTTTCTTCCCCTGGAACTGTGTCCTTGGCCTTGTATTTATAGAAGTGTGATGGTGCATAGTAACGGCAAGATACAACCATTTAACTAGGCTTCTAAAGCTATGAGACAAGAATCAGACATATAAAAAGATTTCCTTTTTGAAATATTCATGCCCCTTTTGAAATCTTGGATGAACCTGGACATTTGACTCCTTCGAACGTCCTCTAGCATTGCTCTTCAATTGGCCTATTGTTACTTCCTTCGAATGGCTTTCAAACCAATCGAAACATCAACTCTCCCTTTTAACTGGTCGAAGGTTACTTCAGCTCTCTATCAATCGAAGGCTTTAGACTTGATTCGAATGGCTCATATTCTCAGCATTAGAGTTTCTTCGATTAGCCCCTAAACATTATTCTTCTTAATAACGCTGAGTCCTAATTCTAATTGCTCAAGGCTCCCTTCAGCAGAGCTTCTTTGCTTGAGCCATGGTTTGTATGGATTCGAATGGCCCATCATCAGAATTTTTGAAAACTTCTCAGTTCTTGCTATTTTGATCTCATTTTCTCTAACTTGGACAATCAGAATATCATCCTGTTGATATGCCAATTGAAACATCACCTGGTTAACATGCCTTTCAAAAGGCACTTTGTACGCTTTAACGAAAAACAACCTTTAAGATGTTTGTCGAACCTGCCTTGTTAGAGATGCCCATCGAAAGGCCTTGTACCAATTGAAATACTTTTTGCAGATGCCAATCGAAGGGTCTTTTGAAGAGGCCAATCGAAGGGTACTTTGTAGATGCCAATCGAAGGGCCTTTTGCAGAGGCCAATCAAAGGGTACTTTGTAGATCCTAATCGAAGGATCCTTAACCATATTTTTGAAAACTTTCCCTTTTCTTTAGGCAGAGGTTTGTAACCACCCATTCAAGAGAAAATGTTAGAAAAACATGAGAGGGAAAATTTTGGGGTACAACAGCTGCCCTTGTTCAATCTTCTTAAACTTGAGGATGTAGATTGGCTTGTCTGCCTTTCGTGATCTGAAGGTGGAAGATGATTGAACACTAAAGTGCCCAAAAATTTGCACTCGTCTGAAGTAGCACTGTTGGTGGATAATATCGGGAATGGGCTTATAGATGCCATTTGGAAAAGATGATAGAAGATTGTCGGAGATGGGTTTAAAGATCCCATAAGGAGAAAATGACAGAGATTCGTCGGAGATGGGCTTAAAGATTCTATCCAAAGTAGATGCTGACTTCGTAAGAGGTCTCTTTATGGGGGTTCATGTCCCTGTTGTCTGAGGAGGAGTCCACTAGGGAATTTTTTTAGGGGAATAAAGTCTAGGAGCTTCAGTTGTCCATTATTCTACTGGGGAAGCTATCGTTTGACATGGAGAGATGAAAGTTTGTTGTTTTCTGGTCGAAATCCAGGCTTCATAGTAACTTGCTGAGGATAACAAAAGTTGACTATTATCTGGTCATATCCCAGGCTTCACAGTAATTGTAAACATTGAATTGTTATATGGCCGTATGCAGGCTTCAGTGATTTGAATAAATTAAGTTGTTATCTGGTCGGTCCAGGCTTCAACTTGAATATGAGGTATACCGTTATCTGGTCATATCCAAGCTTTAATGCTTTGAAGAAATTAAGCTGTTATCTGGTCGGGTCAAGGCTTCAACTTGAATATGAGGTATACCATTATCTGGTCGTATCTAGGCTTCGGTGATTTGAAGAAATTAAGTTGTTATCTGGTCGGGTCTAGGCTTCAACTTGAATCTGAGGTATATTGTTATCTGGTTGTATCTAGGCTTCGGTGATTTGAAGAAATTAAGTTGTTATCTAGTCGGGTCCAGACTTCAACTTGAATCTGAGGTATACCATTATCTGGTCATATCCAGGCTTCAGTGATTTGAAGAAATTAAGCTGTTATCTGGCCGGGTCTAGGCTTCAACTTGAATCTGAGGTATACTGTTATCTGGTCATATCAAGGCTTCAATGATTTGAAGAAATTAAGCTATTATCTGGTCGGGTCCAGGCTTCAACTTGAATCTGAGGTATACTATTATCTGGTCGTATCTAGGCTTAAGTGATTTGAAGAAATTAAGTTGTTATCTGGTCGGGTCCAGGCTTCAACATGAATCTGAGGTATACCTTTATCTAGTCGTATCCAGGCTTCGGTGATTTGAAGAAATTAAGCTGTTATCTAGTCGGGTCCAGGCATCAACTTGAATCTGAGGTGTACCGTTATCTGGTCGTATCCAGGCTTCGGTGATTGGAAGAAGTTAAGTTGTTATCTGGCCAGGTCTAGGCTTCATAGTGTCTTGAATTATTGATTGACTATTATCCGGTCGGATTCTGGGCTTCAACAATGATATTAACTGTTATCTGGTCGGGTCCAGGCTTCACAGTATGGTGAACTGCTATCTGGTCGGATTCCAGGCTTCACAACAACTTAAACTATTATCTGGTTGAAATCCAGGCTTCACAGTAATTGAAGAAGTGAACTACTCTCTGGTTGGATTCCAGGCTTCGTAGAAACTTAAACTGTTATCTGGTTGAAATCCAGGCTTTGCAGTTTCTTTAACAGGTCACGTAAGTAGTCAACGGTGTTTATTGATTTGATCTTTCCTGAAAAAGGTAAAGAGTTAGTCATATGCAATGCCATGATGTATGAAGTGCATTGTGATAATGTTCTCAAAGTAAATGAGATTATGTTGTATGCGATGTGTATGCGCATGCCATGATATATGAATATCGGGTGTTGTTTGCGATATTTCCTAGTCTGGGAAAATAAATCCTTGAGTGTTGCTGGAGAGTATTGGGAAGCTGAATCCTTCGTTTCAACTGGGAATGATGAGCGGAGATGATTTTCCGGGGATTTTCCCTTCTTGCTCGAGGGTATTCTGCCGAGGATCTTTAACTCCTGCTTGAGAATGACTATGTAGGGGAAGGATGTTCTATCGGAAGGTTTTACCGATGTAGAGAAATAAACTCTGTTGGGGGATAAACATTCGTAGTTAGAGAAATAAACTCTACTGGGGAAGGAAAGCTTTGTGAATTGAACTGTTGCTAGAAGATAGTCTAGAATAAGTATCAGGAAGATATCTGTCTTTGGATCGTACCCGAACTGTTGCCAGAAGATAGTCTGGAGTAAGTATCAGGATGACATCTGTCTTTGTATCGTATATGAACGGTTTCTAGATTAGAATCTTGGAGTAAGTGTCAGGATGACATCCATCTTTGGATCGTACCTGAACCGTACTTGAAACATGTGTTGAATGAGTGTCAGAATGACATCCGTCTCTGGATCGTATCTGGACTATACTTGAAGCACGTGTTGAATGAGTGTCAGAATGACATCCGTCTTTGGATCTTATTTGAACTGTACTTGAAACATATGTTAAATGAGTGTCAGAATGACATCCGTCTCTAGATCATATTTTCATTGTACTTGAAACATGTGTTGAATGAGTGTCAGAATGACATCCATCTATGGATCGTATCTGCATTGTACTTGAAACATGTGTTGAATAAGTGTCAGAATGACATCCGTCTCTGGATCGTATATGCACTGCACTTGAAACAAGTGTTGATTAAGTGTCAGAATAACATCAGTCTCTAGATTGTATCTGCATTGTACTTGAAACATATGTTGAATGAGTGTCAGAATGACATTTTTCTCTGGATGGTATCTGCATTGTACTTGAAACATGTGTTGAATGAGTGTCAGAATGACATCCGTCTCTGGATCGTAACTGCACTATTTCTAGAGGAGACTTTGGAATAAGTGTCAGGATGACATCCGTTTCTGGATCGTACCTGAACTGTTTCTAGAAGAAAGTCTGCTTTATTTAGAATGTTTCTGTTGGGAATTCTTGTTTTGTTGTTTTGAGAAGAAATCTGTTGAGGAACATTGATTTTGCTTGATTGTACGTGATTCGTTGCTGGAATTCATGCCTAATTCCCCAAGTGATTCAGATGGAGATCTGCCCCCAACTGTTTGGCATTTTTGAGAGATTCCTTGAATCTTGACTTGACTGCCCCAGATGATGGACAATGATCATGCCGTGCCCCTTGGTCGTAAGTGTTTTTCCACTTGAGGTGAAACTTTTTATTGAGAAATTTTTGTTCACTAGATATTCGTCATGTGAATTTCTATGTTGTCGAACAGATAACTATATGTGAACAATGATATTCAAATAATGCAAAGTTTATGCTTGTCTTGAAGTTTGAAAATTCATTTTTTTTGGTAAAACAAAATTATGCAAGAGGGTGATATCAACTCAGGATTTATAGCAAGTCCTACAGGAGTCAGGATACCTTTTATAACAGTATGCTTCCGAACTAACCCGTGGTTCAGTTAGGACTTTTAAGGGTTGTAACGTGGCCTGGTTCACGGTTTAAGAAACAAATAATAAAGGCTCAAAATTTATTTGTACCCCCCCGTTCTTTGTGATGTTCTTGGGTCCTATGCTCAGTTAATTGTGCATTTCGAATCCCAGTTGAGTTCTGGAATGTTGGCCGCGATATTCCAGTGATGGTTCAGAAATTGAAAAGTTTTTTTGAGAAAGCATTCATTTTTGTGACCTTTTCTTTTTGCTGAGGATTTGTAGGACCTCTTTTTTGATTTTGTTATCCCTTATTTTGCCTGGACTGTTTCTTTTGTGATTATAGTCAACGGAATGCCCCAGTTTTTTTCTTAAGTCTCCTTCATAGGTTTTTGACTTAGAGGGCTTTTATTTTGAGAGAAAATGACTGCCTATTTTGATGATTACACAGAACCTATCACCGTCTTTTAATTTGGAAGGACGTCTTTGATGCCATACATTGTGTAAGAAGCGGAAGATTGTGGCTAAATGTGCGTCTGAATTGACTGAGAAACTACCCTGACCCAGGTCATGATTATGGGTTTTAACTTGTGTGAAAAGAAAAATTCATACTTCTTTAGGATCAAAGGGGTTGACTAGGGATTATCTTCCTTATAACTCCACTGTTTGGGATTTGAAACAACGTCTGTACATCGTCAGCGGGGTCTGTTCAAAAGCATACTGTAGAGATTCTGGTATCGTTCTTGTCATCCTCCCTCTAAAGGCTTAGAGCTTTTAATCAAGAGTTGAATATCATAAAAGGGAAGTAAGAAAGCAGTTTAAGCATAATGACAATGAACATTCAATACAAACATATGCGATACATTAATTGGAAAACCAAAGTTCGGCCTGACAGTAATTGTTTGAACAATAAATGAAATTGCAAATGAAAAATAAAAAATGAACTGGACGTTCTCAATGATTTGGCCTGGGAGAAGTGATCACTTTGTGAGTTTCCGGAGGGTCGAATTCAATCTATTTGGCATCAATCATATCCTGAATTTTGTTCTTCAGAGCCCAGCAACCATTTGTATCATGTACGACACTATCAAAATGGTATGCACACCTTTCGTCGGGGTGGTAACTAGGAGCAGAAGTATTGGGATTTTGCTGAGGAGCCTTTAACGTAATCAATCCTGCTTTCAACATGTGTTGTAACACTTGAGCTAGTGACATGTTGATTCTATTGAATTTTCTCTTAGGTATGTCCTCTTTATGCTGGTTCCCCTGTTGGTGTTGTTTCATAGGCGTAAAATTAGAGACCAGTATTTCCCCCACAGATTTATTGTGGTCGTAAGCCTTATTGCAACCCTTCTGGCCATACACAACATTGGCTTTCCTCTTACCAGCAAATGGCTTCTTCTTAGCATTAGAAGATGCAGCCATCGGGATCTTCCCACTCTTGATACCACTTTCAATCCTTTCTCCAATCAGAACCATCTCTATGAACCCGGATGAGGAACTCCCAATCAGCAGATTAATGAATGGGCCTGTCAGAGTGCCCATGAACATGTCTACCATTTCCCGATCATTCAGAGGAGGTTGTACCCTTCCAGCTAGATCCCTCCATTTCTAGGCATATTCCTTGAAGCCTTCACTAGAACCCAGAGACATGCTTTGAAGTTGTGTACGAGTTGGAGCGAGGTCAACATTATATTGGTACTACTTGTAGAAAGCAGCAGCCAAGTCTTCCCAGGTATGAATGTTTGTTCTTTCCAGCTGATAGAACCATTCCATTTGTGTTCCAGCTAAACTTTCTTGGAATAAATGGACCCATAACTTTCGGTCAGCAGTGTGAGGCTGGATCTTTCTACATAGGACCTTAAGTGCAACTTAGGGCAGGAGACACTGTCATATTTGGCGAACGTGGGAACCTTGAATTTTTGTGGGATGATCACGCCAAAAACCAGGCCTAATTATTCAAAGTCAAAGCCAGGTATCTGATGAATCTCCATAGTATTGAGACGATCCTCCAGCTGTTTGTATTTATCATCAGCATGAGGATATTGCTCCTCAGAATAATTAGCTTCGTCTTCATCAGTCCCCGGGTTTCTATGATTTCCCCTTATTTGATGGAGTTGAAAGATCTAGAGCTCCTTTAACCGGTCCTCTGAGTCTTCTTCCCATATTCAGGATTCCAACCGGTTTCTTATCCTTCTTCTTCTTCTCTTTGACGATCAGAGCTTTCAGGTCTTGTTGCCCCTGTGTCATGGATATGAACATTTGTTGGAACTGAGCGTTTTGAGCTTGAAGATCTTTGATTGTTTGTTCAAGAGCCATTTATTTAGTTGCTGAAATAAACATCAAAGAAGATAAGAACCCTTCTTTGAAACCTGTTTATGCAATGACATGTATGATATGCGTATGCAATGTTTTCAAGAACTCGTGGGGTAAACAAAGAAGATGTAAGAAGTTGAAACTTGCATCTTTGATTGAAGAACTTCGTATTGTTGGACGTCCTTCTAAGAGAATCAAGCTCACCATGTCAAGTGGTTCATATCCCCTGACTCAAGTTGTTGAGTTTTAGTCTTTTGACGACATTGGCTAGAGGAAAATAAATCCCTTGCCCCTTGCTAGACGTCTGGTTCATCATAACATTCACCACATGCCCTTGAGATCCTTGAAATGGTTAAGGAAATGCTATGGTATGATGTTATGATGTATATGCTATGTAGCAAAGAAAAAGTGGAAGATGATAAATACAAGTGAAAATTGCAAGATATCTAGGTTAATGAATATAATACCATCCTGCAAGGAAATCACATTGTTAGATAATGAAAACAAACCCTGCAAGGAGTTCAAGGGGTTAGATAATGAAAGCAAACAAGTCACACAAATAGCCTTAGGTTCAGGCTTGCATAGAGTTTGTAGGTAAGTACCCTCTTGAATGTTTAGTTGGCTCAATCTGTCCTATTAATAGTAACCGGGTTCTAAGGAGCCTCAATATCACTAAACGTCCCTTCAGAAATTGTTTCAGCTCCGCACCGAAGTATTGTGACCAAAAATCCCGAAAGTCCAGCCTCAATGAGTTTAGTATCGAGTATTAACCAATCTTCGGTCGGAACCAAAGCCGGTTATCTCACTACTTCCTAATGGCTACGATAAGTCAATTAAAGGTTCTAAAGGTCAGTTAGCGCTTAGTGACACTATGAGAAAGCCTAATGTTATCCTCGACTTACTCAAGGAACATTAGTACAATCTAAAGTATCGGGCTAACGTATCCACCACTTCATCTGTATCGGTCTACACCGTACAGCCTCCATGATTTATTGCTACTTACCTAATAAGGTGCCCCAGATCCGGGTGTAAGATCTTTTAGTAACAACCCAAACAAGCCCTCAAAAGTAAAGCAAACAAAGCACAAAAAGCAGTTTAAAAAATGAACTAACTCTAAGGTAACCCCACTTTTCTTATTCACAGCAGAGTCGCCAGTTCTATGATACGGTGACAGAACTGACTGTTTATACTGGTTTTGCATTTTTTATTCGCAAATATGCGGTAAGCAAGAGTCTCCACCGAATTTTCTTTTATCCAACAAAAGGAAAGGGTGAAAAGAATAGAAAAAGACCTTTTCGAGATGTTTTCTGAGTAAGGGGGTAAATTATGGAAAGAGAAGGGGGTAGTCCAAGTATCATTAATGTTTTTTATGGTTTAAGTTGATTATTAAGTATCTTCAAAAGAAAATAAAAGCTCAAGTGAGCAAAATAAAAATGACATAAAAGTAAATGCTCAAGTGAGAAAAGATGAAAATAGCATGAAATGTAAATGCTAAAGCAAATGGTACATAAAGTAAAAGCATAAAATAAAAGTATAAAATAAAGTCAATTGTTAGAATTAGTGGTTAGTTGGATGACCATCTTAAAACTTGCATTTAGAACTCATTAGAAGATTGGTAGAACCAAAGCCTCTCAACAACAATTTAAATTTTCTTTTTGTTAAGTATATCATCCATTTAAGAATCCTCAAGGCAACATTTAATGATCAATGATGTTTAAGTGATCCGCGTTGACCAAAATTGATGAAGATCCATTAGAAGATTGGTAAAACCAAAGCCTCCTAACAATGGATCTCAAGGTTATTGGATCAAAGGGTTCACATTAACATACTTGGTCTTGAAAACATAGGTTTGGGGCCACGAATGATCATTTTCTCAAATCGGGACAAAATTTAGCACTATTTTAAGCAATCGTAAGTGGACTTATGTAGAATTTGCACCTATTTTGATGCCGGTCAATAGAAATCTATGTACTTCATGTTTGGATAAATGATATAGAGATAATTATCCCATAACATGTAGTACAATAAGAAAGGGGGATGAGATGAAGAGGGAAGGGATTAGAGTCTCAAATATCATCAACATCATTCGCCCATTTTAGTGGATTTCGTTTATTAACCTATCAACACCCAAGACTCAATGAGGTTGAAGAATTTTTCTTCAAATAAGCCTCAAGTCAGTATGACATGATATTTCAAGAGTTAAACAAGAATCATGAACAAGAGTTTTCAATTACAAGCATTGATCAAAGTTAAAACCCTAAATGCAAACCTAAGTCAAAAATTAGTTTTAAAATAGGAAAATAACTTGAAAAATTATGAAATTAAAACCCTAACTTCCTAAAGTTCCACTAAAATCAGAAATAAAATTTAGAGTCCCTGGATTGAGGTGGAAATTTGAGTTAGAAATGCAAACATGGAAACTAACAAGTATAAGCCTTAAACTAGATGGTTTTGGAAAATAATTTGTGAAAAATATGAAATCACATTGTAAAAATCCAGAAAAATGTTTTTCATGACCTCAACATGTTAAAGCACTCTAAAAAACTTCATCTCAGATTTTATAGGCATGGGAGGTTAGAACTTTTAATCAATTAATGTGAATGTTCATGCAAAAAAACCCTAAAAAAAGGAAATTAAGTTAAAAATTAAACAATTAGATCTAAAGTTCAAATAAACTTGATGTAAAATAACCTAAATGTCAAGAAAATTCTAAGGATCAGAAAACATATTTTTATTGAATTTTATCCCAAAAGAAAAAAGTTAAATGAAAATTATTTACACAATTCAACAAAAATTATATAAATAAAAGATGATATGTACGGATGTCAGGAAGAAGAAACGGAATCGGGGGCGACCACCAAAAACCTCGGTGTCATCGTTACCGTTGAGTTAACCTACTCCATTACTATCAAAGACGGAGTTGCGAATTGCAAAGCAGAAGGATGATGCACCAATTGACATTAAAGTTGTAATGGAAAGTTTTGAAGAGAAGGAGGAACATGCTAAAACCCTAGAATCTGAAGAGGCAACGCCAACAGATGTGAAGGATCACAAACTATGGGTGGATGTGATAAATGAGAATCGTAATAATGCGAAGGGTTTGGTGATGAAATATATAGCTCCCACATTGATTGATGGATGAGTGGAAATCGAGATTGATGAAGAAGATGCAGATCGAGAAATTCAGTATTGGAGAAATTCTCTCATCATGTACGTTCTTGGTGAAGAACTAAGTATGAATTCAGTAAAGAACTGCATGATGAAATCCTTGAATTATGTGCAACTACCTAACATTTTCTATCATGATGAAGGATACTTCATTCTCCGATTCAAATCCAGTGAGGAGATGGATGTGATATTGATGAAGGGTCTCCATACATTCAGAGGTATGTCGATGAATCTGAAAGAATGGAGACCGGGTTTCAATCTCAAGAAAGATATGATGAGGAAAATTCCTATTTGGATAAAGTTCCATATGCTTCCCTTGCACCTTTGGGGCAGATCCAACTTGAGTATGTTGGCTAGTGCGATTGGAATTCCCATTGTGACAAATGAATGCCATGCAAACAAGCTGAGTGTGTCTTATGCTAGATTTCTAGTGGAAATGGATATAACCCAAAAACTTCTTGAAGAGATTAGCATCAAGGATAAGAAGGGTAATTTTGTCATTCAAAGAGTGGAATATGAATGGAGACCCAAATATTGTGAGAAATGTCAATAAGTGGGACACAATTGTGAAGTCGGGAATAAGAAGAATCAGTGGAAGCCAAAGAAAAAGCTTACAGTTACCGAAGAGAGGACTGAACCTGAGAATGAGATTACTTTGAATACAGACTCTACTGTGGAAGCTAACAACATTGAGGTAATCTCTACTCCTAAAGGGAAGAATAGTCATAGTTCTGGTCAATATGATGAGGATACTTGGACTGTGATAAGCAAACAGGGCAGAGTCAGAGGGCCATCAGCTGGTCATATTGGTACATCTTCGGAGATTCCTTATGTTAATGGCTATGGGGTGCTAGGGGGTTTGAATGAGCCTCTAGTTGCCATTGACATGGGACAATGATAGTCTCTTGGAATGTTCGGGGGCTTAACAAGGTTGGGAAGTTAAAAGAGATTAGCTCCTGTCTCTTAGATATCTAGCCTACAATTAGCATTTTGATTGAAACTAGAGTAAAAGAAAATAAATATAACAAAGTTAGAGAGAAAATCAACATGAAAAGGTCCTATATGGATAACTACAATGCTCATCCTAATGGAAGGATCTGGATTCTCTGGGATGATACTAAGGTTGATTTGAAGATGATAAACAACTCAAGTCAACATGTTCATTATAGAGTGTATAATGTTACATGGGAGTTCCTTTATTGGCTGACTGCTATATATGCCCATATCCATTTAGATATGAGGAGGAATCTATGGAAAAAATTGATAGCATCCATGATACCTAATCCGACCCTTGGTGTGTTATAGGGGATTTCAACAATGTTGCCACTACTCAGGATAGAATAGGAGGGAATCTGGTAAGTGAAAGTGAATTCATAGATTTGACCAACATGATGAAGAAAAAACTGAGTTATTTAAGATGGACAGTGTGGGTCATCACTTCACTTGGTCTAACAAACATGCTATAAGTATAATTTATTCTAGGATTGATAGAGGCATTTGCAATGTTTCTTGGTTTATGCAACTCACTAATCATGTCCTGAGTATTCTGCCTCCCAATGTCTCTGATCATTCCATGCTTCATATTAGTGGCTCTGATGATATAAAGAGGAGAAATCACTTCAAATTTAATAACTATCTTCTGGATTTAAATGGCTTTCAAGAGATGGTAATGGATTCTTAGGATAAACCTGCAAGAGGAAGTCCAGTGAAAATTCTTTGGTCAAAACTTCAAAGTTTAAAGTCAGCTATAAAGAGTTTCAGCAAGCAGTATGGAAACCTGAAGCAAAGGCCAAATGCTGCTAGAGAAAATATTCACAAAGCTCAAACTAATCTTATGAATAATATATAGAATTGTAATGCTATTGAGCATATCAAACTGCTCACTGAATAAGTTATAAAGTTACATGATCATGAGGAGAATAGAATCATGCAGAGGGTTAAGATTGATTGGATCAGACAAGGTGATGGAAATAATAAGTTTTTCTTTGCTTATTTGGAAGCTAGGGAAAACAGAAACTGTATTAAATTCCTGTAAAAAGATGATGGGGAGGTTATTTCAGATCACAACAACATTGAAAAAGAGATAATAGACTTTTATCATGGCCTGTTGGGAGAGAATGTTAAAAGAACAAAGCACATTGATGTGGAGGCAATGAGGGAGGGTAACCAAATCCATGTAGAGAAAAAGGATCTCCTAGTGACCAAGGTGTCTAATAAGGAGATTGAAAAGACCTTAAAGATATAGGTGACAACAAATCCCGTAGTATAGATAGCTTCAGTGCTAAGATCTTTAAGAACTGCTGGAAAATTATGAAGTTGGATGTCATTTCTGTTGTTAATGAATTTTTCAGGACTGGTCTGATCCATAAAGGTTTCAATAGAACAATGGTAACCCTTATTCCTAAAGGTGAGAATGCTAAAAGTATTAAATATTTTAGGCCTATCTCTGGGTGCACTGTCTTTCTAAAAATCATTTCAAAAGGGCTCACAGCTAGAATGAGGAATATTATGCCGGATATCATCTACAAGAATCAAGTTTCTTTTGTTGCTGTGCAAGATATTTATAATCAAATTCATTTAGAATATGAGCTTGTCAAGGGTTATGATAGGAAGAATGGCACTCCAGGATGTATGTTCCAAATTGATCTACAAAAAGCCTATGATATGGTCCACTAGGAGGCTTTGGAGAATTTTATGAAGGAGATTGGATTTCCTAACAGATTTGTGATCTGTGTGATGAATCTAGTAACTTCTGTCTTCTACACTTTCAATATAAATGGTAACTTCTCTGATATCCTGCATGCCAAGAGAGGAATAAGACAGGGTGACCCTATATCCCCTCTTCTCTTTATGGTCATGATTGATTATCTCAACAGATGCTTGGTGAAGATGCAAAAAGATCCTAATTTCAATCATCACGCAAAGTGTGAGAATCTTTCCCTGACTAATCTCGCCTTTACTAATGATATTCTCCTTTTTAGTAAGGGAGACCAGGTTTCTGTTGATATCTTGATGACAAATTTCAAGAATTTCTATGAACCTACAGGTCTCATCTTTAATCCAAGGAAATGGAAAGTCTACTTTGGGTGTGCTGATACAGAGACTAGGACCAGTATAAAAGCATCTACTAGTTTTGATGAAGGGTACTTACCTGTCAGGTACTTGGGCGTCCCACTTAGCAGCAAGAAGCTCATCTTATTGCACTATCTCTCTCTGATTGAAAAGATAACAAGAAGAATTCTCCATTGGTCTACCAACCTTCTTAGCTATGCAGGTAGAGTAAAATTAGTTAACAACATTATTTGCTCTGTAACACAATTCTGGATGCTGAATTTCCCTCTTCCGAAGGCTGTGATCAAAAGAATCGATGTAGTTTGTAGAACTTTTGTTTGGACAGTCAAAGCTGATGTGAGCAGAAAGAGCCCTGTGGCTTGGAGTAAAGTGTGCAGTCCCAACAAGCAAGGGGGCCTAGGGTTGAAAAATCTGACAATATGGAATCAAGTTACTTTGTTAAAATGCCTCTGGAACATTTGCAGTAAAAGCGATAATTTTTGGGTGAAGTGGATTCATAAGATTTATCTGAAAGGAAGTGATATAATGGAAGCTGAAGTTGGGAAGAATTGGACTTGGATCATGAAGAAAATTGTGAATCACAAGAATTTGGTTAACACAATTCATCATCAATGGAATCAAATGCTAATAAAGAAGAAGATTTCTATGAAATATGTATATAAGTTATTGATTGATGATTCTAGCAGGATGAATTGGAGCAGTTTACTAATGCATAACATGGCTAAACCAAAGTCAAATATCACATTGTGGATCTTGTGTCATGGCAGCCTTCCAACAAAAGACAGACTCTCACGATTTTGTATCATTCAAGACAGCATCTGCAGTATGTGTGGATTGGAAGAAGAAAGTGCCTTCCATGTATTCTTCGCTTGTAGTAAAACCCATGTCGCTTGGAAGGCCATTTTAAATTGGCTGGGTATCACTCATAATCCGGGGCCATGGAATGTTGAGATGAATTAGATAATAGAAAATACGAAAGGTAAGGGCTGGAGGGCATCGGTCCTGAAGATTGCTTTCACTGAAACCATTCATGAGATATGGTTATACAGGAATTCTATTATATTTGATAGTAATACTAATAGGAAAAATATAGTGGAGAAAATTATTGATTGTATAGTGTATAAAGGATGGAGAAATAGGAAGCTTAGGTTGCATCTTGCTAGCCTACTCATATAGTTAGTTTGTCGCTTGTGTTGGCTGAATCCTTTTGCGTTGCCTCGTGTGATGCGGTGGGAGAACTGACTTGAGAGTTTTGCGTTTGATCGCAAAGGTTGCGGTTAGCAAGAGTCGCCACCGACTTTTCTTTTATCCAATAAGGGAAGGTGAAAAAGCACAGGAAAGACCTTTGAGATTGTTTCTTGAGTTCGGGGGGTAGATTATGAAAAGGGAAGGTATTAGCACCATTTTCATCCATGGTTTTCCACGGGCTCTTAGTTACTTGCTAGATCACTTGCTTTTGTTTGAAATTGTGATTTTGTGTGGTTTTTTGAAAGTATTTTGAAAAGAGGCCATTGTTTAGGCAATCTTTGTAATGATTCTTGTTTGTAAGAATGTATACAAAGATGTTGATCTTTTGAAAATGTTTTCAAGTTTGTAAGATGTTTGAAAGTGTAGGTGATTATTTTTGAAAATAGCAAGGATGTTTGTTTGAAATGGAGCAAGTAATTAGGAGCAATCTACCTACTCAAATTTCTTTCTTGTTCATTTTCTTTTCCTTTGACATTGTTGTCTTACCATTGATTTGGTAAGCAACCCTATCTTTGGATATAAACGGGACGGGCACGGGTCATCGTATAACCATGATTAGAAATGTTGCAAGGTATCTTAGAATTCTTTTTGAGGGACTAAGATCATTTGTAAGGCAACTTAGAGAGCGTCATCAAGGGACTATGATCTTGTATTTGCTTGTTTTTTACTAAGATACCTCGCATGCGTAATATGGCCATTTTGTATAAGGCAACCAAATGGAACCACCCTAGGGGTGCTTGTGTGCAACTGTGTTGTTTTCATGCTTTGTTTTTGTCTTGAATATGGGTTGTCTATTTCTTATTTTTATCTCATCATGCACACCCTAATTACTAACAATACATGAAAGCAATAAAAATGCGGAAAAGTAAAGTCCTACACTATTACAAACATTAGGGGGATGGGGTGTACAAATTCACAAATGGGGATTGCAAATTAAATCCTTAGTTACTATTACAACCACATTGAATGGATAAGAATGTACAAGAAATATAAAATGGACTTGTTTTGTTTTAAAAAGAAATAAGTTTGGTTTAAGAATTTTTTTTTTGATCTTTTATGTTAATAGAAATAAAATAAGATATGTGAATATGACATATTTTTTTAATGTGTTTTTGATTAATAAATAAAATGATAGCAAAAATAATAAGGAGAAAGGAAAACAGAATCAGCGCTTTGCTGAAATAAAAGAGGTCAGAAGTTCTGACTCTGGCGTGCTGCACAAATTCAAATAAACGTTAGTAGAAACAGGGAAGGTAAGAAGTTCTGGATCCACTAAGAACAAAGAAGATTTCAGAAGTTCTGATGCCACTGGTAGAACTTCTTCTTCCTCCCCATTCTAGTCAGAGCATCTGTAACTTGGTCATTTCTCAACAAAACAAAAGATGCACATATAACAGTTATGGTAGGTTTCATAATGTTTCAAAAACAAAAGATATCAGAACTATAAATCAGAAGCAAGCATGAATTTGTTAATCCTAATTCTGAGTTCTAATTTCTTCAAGAAGTTCTGAACTGAAATTCTCTCTACTTAGGCAGGCAAATATATGAAACCTCAGAGTGTGTACAGCATTAGAATCAGGATGTCTACATTGTATTTTTGAACAAAGTTTCATGATAATGCCTAAGTAATATGATGAGAGTCAGCAGAAGCGTACCTTGCAGCTAGAAAATGTTCTGTGAGCTGGAGTTTGGCTCTGACGGCTTGTGATGTTCTGAAAAGCTTCCTCTCGTGTTCAGCAGGCTGGAAACTTTCAACTTGGGTTATGAGTGATTACAAAATTCTGGAACAGCCAAGGAGCAAAGTTCTGACTTCTTTGAGGTTGATATTGATGGCTAGTGTGTTACAATTTGACTACAGAAGTTAGGATGGATTTTGAATGTATATCAAAAACTGTAAGGGTGGATTTGGTCGGGAAACACTTGAGGGAAATGGAATTTGAATGCATGAATCAAAAGCTAACAGGTTTTATATTTTATGTTTGCAGTTTTTGGACTCTTGGAATTTTAGCAGGGGTTCAAGGCTTTTTCTTTCTCAATTTTTTCGACCCTTTTACAGTTGTCAATGGCTTTCAATTTATAGGCAAAGATCTTGTAGCTTAGAGAGTGCAACCATCACATGCTAGGGTGCTGCCTTGCTATTGAAGCAAGTATGGTGGTTAGTAGCCTTAGCAGCGCCTAAGCTGGAATTGTAAGAAGGAATTAAGGAAGGGTAACTTCAAAAGCAAAAGCAACGCATGGGCCCAACACACTTTTTTACAAGAGTTTGCTTTTCCAAGACAGTAAAGGTACTTCTATGCCACACGTGGAGAAATCCTTTGAACAAAGGCCCAGAAGTGGTTGTGAGCATTAAATGATGATGAGATTGATCAAATCAAAAATCCTGCAACATGATATTCTGTATCATTGCTTATTTCTGGATCAGAAGTTCAGCTTCAGCGTGACTTAGAATAGACATCCAACTTCTAATCTTTGTATCTCCTTGCTCCAGCATGTTCTGAAGGAGCTCTCAGACTTTCCAGGAAACTTGCATCATGCTTTGTAACCTTCTTTGAATTACCCTTGCAAACTCTGACTGAACCTTTGTGAAAACTGGCCCAGAAGTTCTGACCAAAATCTGTTTTGAAAGTGTCCAGAATTTGCTGAGTGCTTTAGTTTCATGGATGTGTCTTTGAGGAGATATAACTTGAAATCCTAGCATTTCTAGGAGAAGTTCTTTTCTGCAATGTTTTATATCTCATTGAAATCTATAACTATTGTATCAGAAGTTCTTCTAGAATCATCTTGCATCATGGTGAAAATCTGGCCAGAAGTTCTGAGCTTGTCATATTTCTTAAACATTTAGAAAAATTCTAAGTATTTAGAAATGTGACTTTTCCAAAGTAAATTTTGACTTTTGAATTTCTAGATGAAACAGACTTCATATCTCAACACGTCTTGATGAAATGTGACTCTTGAAACTTGATTTTGATCAAAAGTCAAAGTTTGACTTTTCTATGCGCAAATGACAATTTTACCCTCGTGAATGACTTTCTTGGAAAATTTGTAAATCAAGGCTTGAAATTGGACGGAGGCAAACCTGAGGGTTCAGGGTGATCCTTTGAGAAATGAGAGGGAAAATTTTGGGGTACAACAGCTGCCCTTGTTCAATCTTCTTAAACCTGAAGAGTTGGATTGGCGGATTTGCCATTCGTGACTTGAAGGTGGAAGATGATTGAACACTAGAGTGCCCAGAAATTTGCACTCGAAGATGTGTTAGTTGATTATGTAGGGAATGGGCTTAGAGATGCCATTTGGAGAGATGATGGATAGTTACTGGAAGAAGTATCAGCACATATTTCTTGTTGATTTATACTAAACTTGATGTTTTAACTGTGAGAAAAGGAATTAGTAAAATGCATATGCTTGCATGATGTTCACCAGGTGTGGTATTATGTTAAACGTATGTGGTATGTACATGCTATGATGTATGAATTGAGATGTATGTTTTTGTCCGAGAAAATAAATCCCTGACTACTGCTGAGGAAATTCTGGGAGATTGAATCCCTGATTGCCATTGGAGATGAAAAATATGCATATCTTCAATTTTGTTGAAAGGATGCTTTTGCTGGGGAATATTGCTCGAATGTAAGCTGTTATCTGGTCTGATCCTGGCTTCACGGTAACTTACTAGAGGAAGAGAAGAAATAACCGTTATCTGGTCAGATTCCAGGCTTTGTAGAAGATTTCTTGAAATTGAATAGTCATCTGGTCGGATCCAGGCTTCACCATAATTTGCTGGGGATACAAAAGTTAACTATTATCCGGTCGGATCCAGGCTTCACAGTAAACTTGAAGTGATAACTACTATCTGGTCGGGTCCAGGTTTCATGGTTTTTGGGAAGTTGTGCTATTATTTGGTCGGGTCCAGGCTTCATAGTGTCTCTCTGGGGATCATATTTAATTGTTATCTGGTCGGGCTCCAGGTTTCACAATAAACTATTTGAAAAAAACTGTTATCTGGTCGGGTTCAGGCTTTGCATATTTCCGAGGTTGATGAGGTCAATTGCTGTCTGGTCGGGTCCAGGTTTCACAATAAACTAATTGGGGATATAGTTGTTATCTGGTCGGTTTCCAGGTTTCACAACGAATCTCTGAGGATGATTTTTATCTGGTCGGATCCAGGATTCATAACAACTTGCTTGAAAAGATGGAATTGAAAACTGATATCTGGTCGGGTCCAGGTTTCTCAGCAATTTGTTGGGGAAACAGAGGCAAACTCTACTGGGAAAAAGAAGCTAAACCCTGGTCGAGTTGAGTATGGGCTCTTCTATATCTTCGATGAGTTAGACTACTATCTGGTCGGGTCCAAGTTTTATAGCATCTTGAAATTGAGATTAACTATTATCTGGTCGGGTACAGGTTTCAGATACATAAACTATTATCTGGTCGAGTCAAGGTTTCATAGCATCTTGAAATTGAGATTAATTGTTATCTGGTCGGGTCGAGGTTTCAGATACTCAAATTGTCATCTGGTCGGATCCAGGTTTCAGTGATTGAAGAAGTCCAACTATTATCTGGTCGGATCCAGGTTTTAGTAATAACTTGAGAATTGTACTAATATCTAGTCGGATTCAGGCTTCATAGTATCTTTTTTTTGAAATAGTAAAGGCTTTGCTGATGACTTTACTGGGGATCAGGGGTTGTGACTCTATGATTCTGCAATAATTCGAAAGAGAATTCAAAATGGAGAGTGTACACTCAATCGGGTAGGACAGACTTAGCTTGGGGAAGATACGCTCAACTGAGGATGATAGACTCTATTTGGGGGGTAATAGCCTTGGCTAGGGAAGATATACTCAGCGGGGAAAATACACTCAGCTGGGAAATTTGTGGTGTCTTGATTGTTGTATGTTGAGGAAATTTGAACTCGGCTGGGGAAATAACCCTGTAGGGAAATAAACCTTGTTGAGGAGGTGAATTTCCTTTAGGAAGAGACCCACGAGGCTTCAACTTGTAAAAATTGACTTAGCTGGAGAGAAAGCGGCCAAGAGATTGAGACTCTGGTCGGGGATTATCCTATGCAAAGAGACTTTGTGGGCAACTCCGTTGGGGAAAGGTTTATCGTAGCCATCCTTGTGGGGATAATGATAATGATAATTCTGTGGGGATATTTCATATTTATTAAAGAGATGCTTGCTTCTTCTTAGCAGGACACATGTGCCAAACAGTTTTAATTATATTCATATGCATATGTTCATTCAATTTTAGTCATTGGACAAATTTTCATTCAAAACAAAGACAGAAATTTTGCACTTCAAAGTATATTTGTATTGATATTTTGCCCATGAATAGGCGTTTTTGTATAGAGAGACGGAGATCCTAGTAAGAGGAAATCGTCGAAAGGAAAACAAAGTTAAGAATGAAAACAAATAGCCATGTGAAACGATCTTATCGCCTGCCAATTCTACTATTTCCCCAATGTCTTCGAATGTCCCTTGTCGTTAATAGAAGTTGATTGGATTGATCTTGGACTGTTTGAACTTGGACCTTGGTGATATAATTGACTGTGTTGATTCCACGGGACATAGTCACACGCTTTTAATCCTTAACTTTTTCCTGGACCGCCCTTTCGGGTTTTCAGCCCACCAGGATACCCTTTTTTGCCCAAGTCACCCTTTCGGGTTTTCAACTTGCCGGGTGTACAATCTTTTGCATATATCCCTAATTTTTGCCCAAACCTTTTGGTTTGTCGGGATGCCCTTATTTTTCTTAGGTGTGTCAACCTAGCGGGTCTCTTATGCGTAGTATTTTTTAACTATGTCCGCGTTTATAGGATATGGGAAATCTTCACCATCCATGGTAGTCAGCATCATGGCACCTCCAGAGAAAACTCTCTTGACAACAAATGGCCCTTCATAGGTGGGAGTCCATTTTCCTCTGGGGTCGCTTTGTGGTAAAATGATGCATTTTATCACCAATTCACCAACTTGATATACTCAAGGCTTGGCCTTTTTGTTGAAAGTCTCGATCATCTTTTTTTGATACGTCTGACCATGGCAAATAACAGCTAATTGTTTTTCATCGATCAAGTTCAGTTGATCCAATCTCTTTTGAATCCAGTTGTCTTTGCCTAAGCCTGCCTCAATCATAATCCTCAACGAGGGAATCTGAACTTCCACTGGCAGAACAGCTTCCATGCCATAGATTAAGGAAAGGGAGTTACCCTCGTTGATGTTCTAGCTGAAGTGCGGTAGCCATGTAGAGAAAACGGAAACATCTCATGCCAATCCTTATAGGTTACTACCATTTTCTGCATAACTTTCTTGATATTTTTGTTATCCGCTTCGACTGCGCCATTCAT
Organism: Vicia faba; assembly: GCA_948472305.1. Taxonomy (NCBI): domain Eukaryota; kingdom Viridiplantae; phylum Streptophyta; class Magnoliopsida; order Fabales; family Fabaceae; genus Vicia; species Vicia faba. The sequence goes on from OX451736.1 coordinate 1,608,200,270, forward strand.
TTTCGATCTATACGGAGAAGAATTGTGATGCTTGATCTTAAACTGAGTGCAAAGCTCAGTGATCATAGCATTGTTGAGGTTAGTCCCATTATCGGTGATAATCTTTTCGGGGTTACCATAACGGAAGATGAGATTGTGTCTGATGAATCTGGCTACCACATTCTTGGTGACTGAGGCAAACGAGGCGGCTTCGACCCATTTGGTGAAATAGTCGATAGCAACAAGAATGAAGCGATGTCCGTTAGAAGCTGTAGGCTTGATCTCTCCGATCATGTCAATGCCCCACATTGCAAATGGCCATGGAGCGGTCATGACATTCAGAGGGGTAGGAGGCACATGGACCTTGTTAGTGTAGATTTGGAATTTGTGACAAGTCCTTGAATGTTAATGGCAATCGGTCTCCATCGTTGACCAATAGTAACTGGCTCTTAAGATTTTCTTAGCCATCATATGTCCGCTTGAGTGAGTACCGAAAAGACCATCGTGCATGTCTTCCATAATTTCCTATGCCTCTTTCTTGTCCACACATCAGAGTAGACTTGAATCATGGTTGCGCTTGTACAATATCCTGTTACTTAGGAAGAATTTAGCTGTAAATATTCGTAAGAACTTTCTGTCATTGATAGATGCACCCTCTAGATATTCTTGTGCTTCAAGGTATCTCATCACCTCATGGTACCATGGCTTTTCCGCATTGGTGTCAAGCTCATAGAAATGTGCAGGTTCATCGAATCTTTCAATTGTTATCATATGGGCTTCATTGTCCCATCTGACCTTGAACATCGAAGACATGGTTGCCAAAGCGTCAGCCAACTGGTTTTCTTCCCTAGGGAAGTGCTCAAAAGCGATCTCTTTGAAGTGAGGAATTAGGGACAGCACAAGTTCCTTGTAAGGGATGAGATTAGGGTGTTTAGTGTCCTAATCTCATTTTACTTGGATGATCACTAGGGCAGAATCTCCGAACATATTCAAATACTTGATCCTTAAATCAATAGCAGCTTTCATACCTAAGATGCATGCTTCATACTCGGCCATATTGTTTGTGCAATCGAAGCATAGTCTGGCAATGAAAGGAGTGTGGAAACCTTCAAGAGAGATGATCACTGCACCAATTCTGTTACCTAAGGAGTTAGAAGCCCCATCAAATACCATAGTCCATCGGGATCCTGGTTCAGGTCCGTCATATGGTCCAAATTTCGCACAGTCGATTACCAGCATGATGTTCTCATCAAGGAAGTCGAAGTTCATTTACTGATAATCATCCACGGCTTAATGGGCCAAATGATCTTCTAGTACACTTCCTTTAATGGCTTTTTGAGTCGTGTATTGAATGTCGTACTCAGTCAAGATCATTTTCCATCTGGCTATCCATCCGGAAAGGGCAGGTTTCTCGAAGATGTACTTGATTGGGTCCATCTTAGAAGTCAACAGAGTGGTATGCGTCAACATATACTATCTTATCCGGCGAGCAGCCCATGCCAGAGTGCAACAAGTTTTCTAGAGCAGTGAATATCTGGTTTCACAGTCGGTAAACGTTTTGCTCAGGTAATAAAAAGCATGCTCTTTTCGGCCAAACTCGTCATGTTGGCCCATAACTCACCCCATTTAATTCTCTAATATCGTCAAGTACATGATCAAGGGTCTTCCTTCAAATGGAGGCATGAGAATACGAGGTTCTTGTAGGTATTTTTTTATTTTGTCAAAGGCAATCTGGCAATCATCGTTCCATCTGACTACCTGATCTTTGTTCAAGAGTTTGAAGAGTGTCTCACAAGTAGCAGTCAAGTGAGATATGAAATGGGAAATGTAATTGAGACGACCCAAGAACCCTCTGACTTCTTTTTCAGAATGAGGGACTGGAATTTCTTGGATGGCCTTTATCTTGGCAGGATCGACTTCAATGCCTTTATTGCTGACGACAAAACCTAGAAGCTTTCCAGATCGTACTCCAAACGTGCACTTATTAGGGTTTAACCTCAGCTTGTACTTTTTCAGCCTCTCGAATAACTTGTGCAGGTGACCGAGATGTTCTTCTTCAGTTTGTGATATGGAAATCATATCATCTACATATACCTCTATCTCATGATGAATCATGTCATGAAATAAAGCTATCATAGCCCTTTAATATGTTGCCCCTGCATTCTTTAATCCGAACGACATGACCTTGTAGTAGAAGGTTCCCCATTGCGTAATGAAACTAGTCTTTTCCATATCTTCGGGAGCCATCCTCATTCGATTATAGCCTGAGAAGCCATCCATGAATGAGAAGACTTTATGCTGAGCGGTATTATCAACTAAGACGTCAATGTGTGGTAGAGGGAAATTATCCTTGGGGCTTGCCCTATTCAGATCCATATAGTCTACGCACATGTGAACTTTCCCGTATTTCTTTGGCACTGGAACCACATTGGCAACCCATTGAGGATAGGATGTCATAACTAGGAACCCCGTATCAAATTGTTTTATCACCTCGGATTTTATATTTTCAGACATATCAGGCCTCATGCGACGGACCTTTTGTTTAACAGGAGGGAAGTCTTCTTTAGTTGGCAGATGATGAACTACGATGTCGGTATCCAACCCAGGTATATCTTCATAAGACCAAGCAAATACTTCTACATAAACATGCAACATCTGAACCAACCTGCTCTTGACACTGCTTTCCAGGTTAGTGCCGATCTTGATTTCCTTCTTATCTGCCTCAGTACCCAGGTTGACAGTTTCAACTAACTCCTCGTGCGGTTGAATAGCTTTTTCCTCTTGTAATAGAAGTCTGGCTAGTTCTCCCGGTATGTCACAATCTTCCTTGACTTCGTCTTCGGCTTGGTTGATAGGACATTCAAAAACATAGTCGGCAATAGTAGAGTCATTGGCAATAGGATCCAGAGTGGATGTGGACCTGCAAGAGTGTGTGTGTGTGTGTGTATGTAAGATACATGGCTATATTTTTTTTGAAAAATGTATTTGAAAGAAAGGAAAAATATGAACACAAATATTTGAATGCAAAAGAGTTCAATGTACTGAATGATCATATGAACATAAATAAAACCCTTGACAAATGGACCAAATTCCCCGGGCCAGGCACATGGCTTAAAAGTCATTGTTTGAAAATTACATACAACAAGTTCTTGAATTGAAAGAAAAGAAGAAATAAGTAGATTACTCCTAAATGAAGGAGATTGGTACAAAGTCCTTTGTATGCCAATTCTTCATCTATGTAAAAGTTGGATACACCCACTCCTCAAAATGCAGGATCTTCTTCAGAATCACCCACGACATTGACTCCATGGCTTCCAATGCAGAGAGGTGGCTTTCTAGCACGAGCACCCCTCATTTCCTTCTGAGCTTTGACGGTGAATCCCAAACCTAACTTGTCTGCTTTAAATGGGCTATCGAGGAGTTTCCCCCAAGTATCACAGTTTCCATCTTCTATTGCCGCACGGGCATCCTCGACTGAAACCATCTTTGGCGTGGCCTTAACAGCTTTAGACTCATCTGAAAAAAATTTAGTAGCAGCAATCATCGGTGGTACAACCTCAAAGGCTTGACATGGGGTTTCAATGAATTCTCCGTCCATCTCTACATACTTGAAAGAATTAAAGTGGCTCACCATAAACTCTTCTTTTCCACAGACGGTGACTATTCTGCCCTTGACTGGATATTTGAGTTTCTGGTGGAGGGTTGAGGTTACTTCCCCAGCTTTGTGGATCCACGGACGACCTAACAGACAAGAATAGGAAGGACGAATATCCATAATATAGAAGGTGGACTTGAAGATTTAGGAACCCACTTTGATTGGAAGATCTACCTCCCCATGAACAATCCTCTTTGATTCGTCAAACGCCCTTACGATGATATCACTTGGCTTCAAGATTAAATCTTCACAGTCAAGACGGTCTAAAGCCCCCTTGGGTAATACATTCATAGAAGAACCAGTGTCGACTAGCACATGTGCTAAGGTAGTCCCTTTGCACTCGATATAAACATGTAAAGCTTCGTTATGATTCTTCCCGAGAGGTGTTAAGTCAACATCTGAAAACCCCAAGCCATTATCAGCTGTCAGGCTAGCCACACAATTCTCAAATTGGTCCGTTGTTGTCTCATGGGGGACATGAGCCCTTTTCAGGAACTTTATTAATGTCCGAGCATGGGCATCAGAGAAAACCAGCAATGACATCATTGAAATCTTAGAGGGGGTTTACCCCAATTGTTCTACAATTTTGAAGTCGCTTCTCTTGATGATCTTCAAAATTCCGTCCATTTCAAGGGCAGAGGGTTCTTCATCAGCTACATCTTGGGAAGGTACCGCAATCATATCAGGCTCAACAACCTTCTCTTTTCCTCTTGCATTGGTACCTAGCTTGGCAGAAGTAATGCGAATGGGCGTCTTTGTAACTACTGGAGGTGAGATATTGGGTGAAAATATTCTCCCAATTCTAGTTACTTTGCTTGATCCATCTATGTTACCAACATTGTCATCTTTTTCTTCTTTGATCCAGCCATCTTGTTTAATCCCATGATAGAATACTTCAGCTCCATAATTCCATGGTACCGCTTTATTTGAAGAGTAAATAATCGGTCCGGGATTGGTAATGATTAAGGGAGCAACAGTGGGTTCATTTGAAATCCTAATAGGGCCTTTGGAGGTGATCCTAATAGGTTTGTTTGAGATGGTAATGATGGAGAGGTCTTCACATTTGTTAATCAATCTTTTGGTAAGTGGAGTCTTTTTAAACAAAATTTTGTGGCTATCCATCAGGCGTTGTATGCCTTTCTTCAGCCTTTCATAACCATTGTATTATCTCGTACAACAGACACAGTCTTTTTCACAGCCATGGAAAATCCCAGCTTTTAACAGATTATTCTTGATTATATTCAGCGGGGTAGTAAATTCTTTAACAGAGGCAATAAAAATTGTATCTTCTACAGCATTAACACCTTTGTCATGCTTCGACATTGGAGCGGTAATTACATTCGGTGTTGGAGGAGGATCAAATTCAATAGTTTTGTTGTCAATCAAATCCTGGATTTTGTTCTTCAAAGCCCAGCACTGGTCAGTCTCGTGCCCAGGGCTGTTTGAATGGTAAGAACACTTGGCGTTCGGATTATATTTTGGTGACGAGGTGTCAGGGTTGGTGGGAGGATCGCGTAATGTCACTAAATTAGCCTTGAGAAAATGTTGAAGGGCTTGAGATAGTGATATGCCTAACCTTGTAAACTGTCTTCTTGGAGTTTCAAAACATTAATGATTTGCAGATGGTCTTGGAGTAGGAGGTGGATTGGAGATTCAGACAGCACTGACAGACGGATGATCATTCTTCTTGATATGAGCCCTTGCCCCATACACGTCATTAATTTATTTCTTCTTATAAAAAGGTTTTTTGATAGGATTGGGAGTGGAGGTAGATGCCACAGAGATCTTCCCACTTTTGACGCCACTCTCAATTCTTTCACCGGTTAGGATTATTTCGATGAAACCAGAAGAAGAGCAACCTACCAACAGATTAAAGAAAGGACCTGATAAGGTTCCCATGAACATGTTTATGTGTTCCCTATCAATCAAGGGAGGTTGGACCCTACTAGAAAGGTCTCTCCACCTTTGTGCATATTCCTTAAATCCTTCACTCTTTCCCATAGTCATATCTTGCAATTGAACCCTCGTTGGCGCCAAGTCGGTGTTGTATTGATACTGGTGATAAAAGGCAGTAGCTAGATCCTCCCAAGTATTGATACGAGAACCATCTAAATGGTAAAACCATTCAAGTTATGTTCCAGCCAGACTCTCTTGGAAAAAGTGAACCTATAGCTTTTTATCGGCAGTGTGCGATTGCATCTTGCGCACATAAGACTTCAAATGGAGTTTTAGACAAGAAACCCCATCGTACTTGGCAAAGATTGGTACTTTGAATTTGTGGGAGATGATTACCCCAGAGATTAAACCCAAATCGTCAAAATCTAAACCAGGGACGGCTTGGATTTGAACCGCTTTCAACATGTCTTCTAACTGCTTGTATTTGACATCAGCGGGTTGATACTGCTCATTGAAATAATCATCATCATACTCTTGATCATTATCACACTAGGCCTGAGTACTCTTGACCTCGTCAACCTGGTTCTCGTCCTCTTCAGATGAGTCTCTTCCTACTGGGATTTATCAAATTGTCTCCTGAAACCTTCTACCCATGTTGAGTAGAGCTTTCTTCTTTGGATTATTCTTAACGGAAAGCAAGGCCATCATATCTTACTTCCCCTTGGCTAGGGTGAGTGGAGCTTCCTAAAACTGAGAATTCTGGGTTTGGAGTTCCGTCACAGTTTTCTCTAGATCCATCTTGCTGAAATAAACAGCAGAAAGATAAGGAAACCTGTTATGCAAAAACCTGTCATGCTATGATGCATGGAGTATGTACATGCAAATGATTTCAAGGATTAATGAAATTTAAATTTGTATAGACAAAATAAAGATCAAACATTAATTTTCATTATTCAAAATAAGGAATATTACATCATGCCTCTTGGGTTTACAAAGTAGCTTTCTAAGATAGAAAGACTGAACGTATCCTCTTTGGTGCGAGATAGGCGTTCACACTTTTCTCTTCTTGTACCTGCTTCGTAAGCTCCAAGACCCTCGTTTCACTAGCATGGAACTGAGCCTCGAAAATATCTCGTTCCTCCTTTAGCTGAATCCAACCCTTTTGTAAGTCTTCGAGAGAGATAGGCATGTCGGGATGGAGGATAGTTTAGGGAACATCTCTTTAGACCACATGCTCCATTATGGCTGGTAAGATGGAAGGATAAGGCATCAAGAGTTTCTAAGCACGAGTTCACACTCATTTAAGGTAAGGCTCGATGGGAATGGAGTTCTTGTGTCCTAACGTCTTGCTATCCACCTTGTTAAACATCCTCCAGGCTCGGATAAATCTCTGACGGTAACCTTGATTATCAATCTCGTAGTCAAATAACACTCCTTGAATAAGCATCTTATGGGGACCGTCCCTCCGGGCATAACCAAACTGTCTTAAGGATAATCAAGGCTTGTAAGTGATACCCCCTTCTAATTTCAAATAAAGGGACATTAGGGAATTCTCCATAACGGTCAACGGTGGTAACATTCTCCAAAGAGCGGGAACACCAATGAATATCTGAATGTATGAGTGCCATCAATCTCTGTGACCACCTTGAACCTTGCTCATTCTTCAACACAGATTGGGTAAGATGCGAAATAAACCATCTTACCAAAATAGGAGTACAACATATAAGGATACCCCTTTTCTCATAGTGCGAGTGTGAAAGGAATGTAAAATATCCCCTAGCAAAGTAGGCACCGGGTTACGAGACATGAAGATTTTGACATTGTTCACATCTATGAGTTGGTCAGGATTTGGAAACAAAACCATCCCATAGATGAGGAGAGCCACAATTTACTCAAAGGCTTGCAAATCCAAAGAGTTCCAACAGTTTTGGGCTTTCTCAAACAAGAACTTTGCTAGGAAACCTCTGACACCACTCCTTGTTTCCCAATAGGTTGGGATATCGAAGGGTTGCAAGTGTAGAGCTTGAGCAATCTCTTCTGGCTTTGGGTCTCTTTCCGTACCGTTGAAAGGTAGTTAATTGAGAATAGGAATCCTCATGAGTTGAGAGAATTATTCCAAAGTTGGCACAAGTTGGTAATCGGGAAATGTGAAGCAACTGTGTAAAGGATCAAAGAATTGAAAGAGCACCTTCATCATGTCTTCATCAGTGTTGGAGGTAACCAAGTTTAGTAGGCGACCATGTCTCTCGGTAAATGGAGAATTTCAGGAATCCTTGAAGCTAGTTCCTTAAGTTGAGGAGGGATCCTTACAAGGTTGACTTGAATAGTTTTCCTACGAAGAGAATCCATGTCCTACAAAACAGAACAAAGATAAATCCCAAGATCCTTGAAATGGTTAGTGTATGATGTTATGATGTTCATGATGTTTATGATGTTATGTACAAGTAAATATATAAAAATAAGGCAAGAAAATCCTTAGGTTCAGGCTTGCATGGAGTCTCATAGGTAAGTACCCTCTTGAAGTTTAGTTGGCTCAAACTTGTCCTAGAAATAGTAACCGGGTTCTAAGGAGCTCAATATCACTGGTTTGTTTTCTCGGGCAATGTTTCAGCGCAAGCTTCTTTAATGGCGACCGAAATATCCCAAAAAACTAAACCTCAATGAGTGTAGTATCGAGTATCTACCAACTTTAGACTGCACCAAAGCCGGTCATCTCACTACGTCCTAAAGGCCAAGTTGGTCAAGTAAAGGTTCTAAAATTTCATTAGTGCTTTATGATATCACTCAGCGGCCCTGTATTCTCCTTGACTACTAAAGGGCTACCGGTACCCACAAATATATCGCACTAACATAGCTATTTCTTAGACCATGTCGGTATACCCCGCACAGTTTCCACAACGTATTTCTACTTACCTATAAGGCATCCCAAATCCAGGTAGAGGATTCAAACCCAAACAAAGAACCAAAAACGTAAAGCAAACAAATCAAACAATGAAAGCAAGTAAATGTGATCTAGCCCTAAGGTAACACCACTTATTAAATATCCTCCCCAGTAGAGTCGCCAGTTCTGTGATGCGGTGGGAGAACTAACTTAAGGGTTTTGCGTTTGATCGCAAATGTTGCGGTTAACAAGAGTCGCCACCGACTTTTCTTTTATCCAATAAGGAAAGGTGAAAAAGCACAGGAAATACCTTTGAGATTGTTTCTTGAGTTCGGGGGGTAGATTATGAAAAGGGAAGGTATTAGCACCCTTTTCATCCATGGTTTTCCACTCTTAGTTACTTGCTAGATCACTTGCTTTTGTTTGAAATTGTGCTTTTGTGTGGTTTTTTGAAAGTATTTTGAAAAGAGGCCATTGTTTAGGCAATCTTTGTAATGATTCTTGTTTGTAATAATGTATACAAAGATGTTGATCTTTTGAAAATGTTTTCAAGTTTGTAAGATGTTTGAAAGTGTAGGTGATTATTTTTGAAAATTGCAAGGATGCTTGTTTTGAAATGGAGCAAGTAATTAGGAGCAATCTACCAACCCAAATTTTTTTCTTGTTCATTTTATTTTCCTTTGACATTGTTGTCTTACCATTGATTTGGTAAACAACCCTATCTTTGGATATAAACAAGACGGGCGCGGGTCATCGTATAACCATGATTAGCAATGTTGCAAGGTATCTTAGCATTATTTTTGAGGGACTAAGATCATTTATAAGGCAACTTAGAGAGCGTCATCAAGGGACTATTATCTTGTATTTGCTTGTTTTTTACTAAGATACCTCGCATGCGTAATATGGCCATTTTGTATAAGGCAACCAAATGGAATCACCCTAGGGGTGCTTGTGTGCAACTGTGTTGTTTTCATGCTTTGTTTTTGTCTTGAATATGGGTTGTCTATTTGTTGTTTTTATCTCATCATGCACACCCTAATTACTAACAATACATGAAAGAAATAAAAATGCGGAAAAGTAAAGTCCTACGCTATTACAAACATTAGGGGGATAGGGTGTACAAATTCACAAATGGGGATTGCAAATTAAATCCTAAGTTTCTATTACAACCACATTGAATGGATAAGAATGTACAAGAAATGTAAAATGGACTTGTTTTGTTTTAAAAAGAAATAAGTTTGGGTTAAGAAAAATAATTTGATCTTTTATGTTAAAAGAAATAAAATAAGATATGTGAATATGAAAAAAAAATTTATGTGTTTTTGATTAATAAAGAAAATGATGGCAAAAATAATAAGGAGAAAGGAAAACAGAATCAGCGCTTTGCTGAAATAAAAGAGGTCAGAAGTTCTGACTCTGGCGTGCTGCACAAATTCAAATAAACGTTAGTAGAAACAGGGAAGGTCAGAAGTTCTGGGTCCACTGAGATCAAAGAAGATTTCAGAAGTTCGGATGCGACTGGCAGAACTTCGTCTTCCTCCCCATGCTAGTCAGAGCATCTGCAATTTGGTCATTTCTCAACAAAACAAAAAATGCACATATAACAGTTATGGCAGGTTTTATAATGTTTCAGAAACAAAAGATATCAAAACTATAAATTAGAAGCAAGCATGAATTTGCTAATCCTAATTCTGAGTTCTAATTTCTTCAAGAAGTTCTGAACTGAAATTCTCTCTACTTAGGCAGGCAAATATATGAAACCTCAGAATGTGTACAACATCAGAATCAAGATGTCTACATTCTATTTTTGAACAAAGTTTCCTGACAATGCCTAAGTAATATGATGAGAGTCAGCAGAAGCATACCTTGCAGCTGGAAAATGTTCTGTGAGCTGGAGTCTGGCTCTGACGGTTTATGATGTTCTGAACAGCTTCCTCTCGTGTTCAGTAGGCTGGAAACTTTCAACTTGGCTTGTGAGTGATTAGAAAATTTTGGAACAGCCAGGGAGTAAAGTTCTGACTTCTTTGAGGTGGATATTGATGGTTAGTGTGTTACAGTTTGACTACAAAAGTTAGGATGGATTTTGAATGTATATCAAAAACTGTAAGGGCAGATTTGGTTGAGAAACACTTGAGGAAAAATGGAATATGAATGCAAGAATTAAAAGCTAACAGGTTTTGTATTTTGTGTTTGTAGTTTTTGGACGCTTGGAATTTTAGCAGGGGTTCAAGGCTTTTTCTTTCTCAATTTTTTCAACCCTTTTACAGTTGCCAATGGCTTTCAATTTATAGGCAAAGATCTTGTAGCTTGGAGAGTGCAACCATCACATGCTAGGGTGTTGTCTTGCTGTTGAAGCAAATATGGTGGTTAGTCGCCTTAGCAGCGCCTAAGCTAGAATTGTAAGCAGGAATTAAGGAAAGGTAACTTCAAAATAAAAAGAAACGCATGGGCCTAGCACACTTTTGTACAAGAGTTTTCTTTTCCAAGACAGTAAAGGTACTTTTATGCCACACGTGGAGAAATCCTTTGAACAAAGACCCATAAGTGGTTGTGAGCAATAAATGATGATGAGATTGATCAAACAAGAAATCCTGCAATGTGATATTCTGCATCATTGCTTAGTTCTAGATCATAAGTTCAACTTCAGTGTGACTTATAGTAGACATCCAACTCCTGATCTTTGTATCTCCTTGCTCCAGCATGTTCTGAAGGAGCTCTCAGACTTTCCAGGAAACTTGCAGCACGCTTTGTAAACTTATTTGAATTACCCTTGCAAACTCTGAGTGAACCTTTGTGAAAACTGGCCCAAAGGTTCTGACCGAAGTCTGTTTTTAAAGTGTCTAGAATTTGTTAAGTGCTTTAGTTTCATGGACGTGTCTTTGAGGAGTTATAACTTGAAATCCCATCATTTCTAGGAGAAGTTATGTTCTGCAATGTTCTAGATCTCATTGAAATCTATAACTATTGTATCGGAAGTTCTTCCAGAATCAGGTTGCATCATGGTGAAAATCTGGCCAGAAGTTCTGAGCTTGTCATATTTCTTAAATATTTAGAAAAATTCTAAGTATTTAGAAATTTGACTTTTCCAAAGTAACTTTTGACTTTTGAATTTCTAGATGAAACATACTTCATATCTCAACACGTCTTGATGAAATATGACTCTTGAAACTTGATTTTGATCAAAATTCAAAGTTTGACTTTTTAATGCGCAAATGACCATTTTACCCTCGTGAATGACTTTCTTGGGAAATTTGTAAATCAAGGCTTGAAATTGGACGGAAGTAAACCTGAGGGTTCAGGGTGATCCTTTGAGAAATGAGAGGGCAAATTTTGGGGTACAACACCTCAATTGTATTGTTTTTTTGAATTAATATATTTGTTTTGGTTCAAGAAAAAGATGATATGTCCAAATGATTTTAATGAGTAATCCCAAAGTTTTATAAAATAAGACAAAATATTTTCAAGTAATAAACTCACAGAGGAGCCCAAAACTGTTTTTTAGTGATTTTTTAATTTAATAGAAATAGGAAAATAAAATTCATGATTTAAAAGAATATTAAAACCCTAATTATTTACATGAATTTATTTAATCTAGAAAAATGATTTAAAAAAATTAAATAAAAATCAAAATATGAGAATATATTGAAAAAGGAGTTTAAAATATTTTCATCATAATTTTTGAAGTGAAGAAAATATGAGAAGAAAATAAAATAAAAAATAAAGTTCAAAGGCTGTTACACCTGTTATTTGAAAAATACGCTGTAAAATGCATGAAGAACATGTTCAATCAGGGACTGCCATGCAATTATCCCTACCAATAACCATAATATCCAGTTTTTTCAGTTTTGAAATGCTACTTTCATGTCACGATATCGCATTCATCTCTTGATGAAAATAAAAAATTCCAACACCAAAATTCAAGAGGGAAATTAGTAGAACATGGTAGGACCAAAAACTTCATGAAATCATGCCTTGACAATGTAAAAAAATGCGCGCGAACATGGATACATGAACACGAGTTTAAGTTGCACATTTCATCAAACAGATTTGTGATTTGATTTTCTCCCTCAATTGTCCACCAAAATACACGATCCAAGAATGAAAGTTGATCACAAAAATGAAAGGATTATGAATATGCTATTGATTTGTTCAAAAGGCTCATGTATTTAAACAACACGCAAGTTGCAACAAGAGGGAGAAAAATGGATAATTACCTTAAAATGAACTTGATGAAGCTTGAGCTCAAATAAAGAGTAATTAATGGATAGAAGCTTGAATGTTTAGAGATAATGAGTAGAGAGAGATGCGAAGAAGCTTTCTTGGAGATGGAGGAAATTTGCTTGTCAATGGTGGAAATTTGAAATTCAAAGAGAGAGAAGAGAGAATGCTTCGCGTGAGAGAGATAATAGCTTGTTACTGACTTTTTTCTTCCAACCCTTTGCTTGTTGAATCACTTGGCTTTATATAGAGTGAAGAAAGAGAGAGTGGTGGAAAATAATAAATGAGGAATGATAGTAATGAGGTGTGCTGCATTTCATGTTGTTTTGGGATGAAAAATCACGTGTTTTGAGTAAGTGAGAAGGGTTGGGGTGTGAGCTGGCAATTTGAACTTGGTTGCACAAAGTTTTCCATGAATTCCCATGCACATTTTTTCTATTTCATGAATGTATCTTTGCTCCCTTATATCTTCCTCTATGATGCATGAAATGTCACGAAGTTTGAATAAAAATGGAGAGGACACTTCATACTCCAACTTTCATGTTTAATTTTTTTCAAAATGAAGCTTGAATCAACGAGATATCTCGAAATGAACACGTGCTTACAAACTGTTTGATAAAATGCCAAGCCTGACTGGGCATCCTGCGCGCGCGTGAGGCCTTGTTGGGTAAAAAATTCAGTTTGCATGGTGCCTTCTTCTCACAATTATATCTCAAGATATAGGGAGAATTTTAAGAAACTTCCTGAAGCAAAGTTGTTCCTCACATTTAGGGCTTGATCTTTGATGTTAGACATTTTTCAAAATAAGAAATATTTCACATAGAAAAGTGATGATGAATGCACACCCACAACATGTTTGATGAAATGCTTTGCCTAGCGTGTGCGTGACTTGCCTTGTGCTGGGCAAAATGACATTTGAAGCTTCAAAATCCTAAACACCATATCTTTCTCTACACTTAACCATTTGAGATGATTCTTAAATTAAAAATGAAGAGAAAACTTCAATCTTCAACTTTCGTGTTGCCAACTTTTTAATTTGAGTCCAAATGGTCGTTCAAAAATGGACATGAAGAAGTCAGATTTTTGTATTTTTAACCAAAATTTCACTAAGTGTCAAAAACTTCCAAGCTTCATAACTTTTTTTCCTTTCTTTTTTTGGACTTGTGGCCTCTCCTACAGAGTTATAGGAATTTTCATCCTCTTTCTAGGCATATAAAGTTTTCACATTTTCAATAAAAATTGAGAAAGTTGTGGCCAATCAAAATTCAGCCCTATGGATACTTAGAAAAATTTCAAAACTCCAAATAACTTTCTTGACAAGTTATCTCCAATTCACACTTCCTCTTTATATTTTTTCAACTATTGACCATGAAATGTGAGAATAGGGATATTGAATTGATAGTTGACCAAAAGTTCACTTGGTTAACAGTTGATTTCAGCTATCTCCTGACCAAATGACTATTTTACCCCTTTTCTCAATTAAACCCTTTCAAGCCAAAATTGATGATCAAACTTCCAATGATAGATTCTCATGACTATGTACAGAGGTATGGGATCAAGTATTGCTCAAAAATCCAAAGACTTCCTGATTAAAATCCAAACCCTAGTTTTGATCCTTTGTGCTAGGAGATGGTGAAATGAAGACAATTGTGACATTACCTACAATATGATATTTCAAGAGACAAAATATACACATCTTGAGGTTAGTTAAAAACTTACGTGTATAAAGATACACAATTTAAGGTGCTTGGTGATTCCCATAGGCAAACCCTAAGACATAATGCAGTAGAAGAAAAACCCCAAACCCTAGTTTGTGATCTGGTTGCATTGTGATGGTATGAGATGATAGAGGAATCTTAGGGGGAAAGATTGGGGTAAAACACTTAGTAAAAGGAGGAACAAGTGGTGGCTTATTTTTAGCAGCCACCAATGATTCCATCAATGCAGTCAGATTGGTCATACCGGCCTTCAAAAAAGTAACCTCTTCGCGCAACTCGCGATTCTCTTGTTCAAGATTCTCCATTTTCTTCCTGGAATTAGCCCGAGTATTGTACCAGTGAGACAACTTGCTGAATGAAGTAGCAAAACATAGTAAGACACCTGGGTATGAATAAAAATGCAAGAAATATATGCAAGATGATGCATGATATGCAATGCACATGATTTATTTATTATTATTAATATTTCAAGGGATTCAAAGAACTATAGACAATTTGCAAATACTAAAGTACTAACATATTTTGAAATATTGAAAATCTCATTATAATAACTTCAAAATGGATTACAAAATTTGGTACAAGTTTCAATAATCCTAAATATAAGATAAGATAGAATCTAAATCCCTAAGAAAGCAAAGATGATGAAGATCTCTCCACACACTAACGCTTTCCCGCGAGTCTTGCAATCTGAGCCTTCAACTACTTGTTCTCTTCTGCGTATCTGTTAGAGACCTCTTTCTAATAACCAGAGTCAGGAAGTGAATGACTAAGTATTGATAGAGTTCTATAGGAAAATAAATCCTCTTTCCTCTCCATCATCTCTACAGCACGACTCTCAAGAATCTCGATCAGGTCATCCTTCATTTTCAAGTTTGCTTGGTAGGACTTCTCTAAAGTTTGACACTTATTCTTCCAAGCCTCTTTCTCCTGCTGCATCCTGACTAGGGCAAGCTGAAGGTCTTTATCATCATCTAAAATGGGAAGAGTGGTCTTCACAAACATATCAGGTAAAGGTTCCTTACGGGAATATGGCATCTTCAACTAGATTTCCCTCGCTTGTACCCACCGGAGATAAGGCTCCAAAGTAATAGCTCCTCTAGGTCCCAAGTCTTTTCTACTCTTTCTGTGAATATGGTGCCAAGCCTTTGCAATCTTCTCTTTAGCTTCCTTATGATCCTCTCATTATTTAAGAAAGAAACCACTCAAATGAATACTATTTGGCTTGTCTCTCATCGGATATCCAAGTTGTCGTTGTGCCAGAACGAGATTGTAGTTAATTTATCCCTTTGTACCAAGGAGAGGTATATTGGGGAAAATACCACAACTATTGACAATATCTATATCATGGTAAGCCTGACGATATCAAACAATATTTGAATGAGTGAGGGCCATAATCTTCAAAGCCCAACGAGGTTCCTTCTTGATATCCTAGAAAGCATCGGCCCGAGGTAAGTGAGAAATAAACCACTGATACAACAAAGTCGTGAAACAAAGGATCATCCCTCCATGATAAGAATCCCGAAGATGAATGGAGTAATAAGAATCTCCTAATAATCTAAGAACTATATTCCCAATCAAAAAGATCCTGATGGCGTTGATATCCACAAATTTGTCGATATTAGGAAATAAGAACAACCCATAGGCCAGTAGAGCAAATATGGCCTCAAAGGCAATTGTACTCTTCATCCTAGCAAAGTAGCGAGCTTTCTCCAATAAAAACTGAGCGAGTAGTCCTCTAATGCCTCCTTTGATAGTCATGTGGGCCTCAATCTCAGACTTTCCCAAATGAACCATAACATCAATCTCATGAGACTTGGGTTCTCCCTCTAAACCGGTGAAAGGAACGCGATCGGTAACAGGTAAATCTTATAAGTGATAATACTCCTCCAATGTAGGAATTAACTGATAATCAGAGAAATTAAAACATCGATACATCGGTTCATAGAACTGGACCAAAGTTGAGAGAATACCCTCCTTCATCCTGAGCTTCATAAGAGACACGATGGATCCATACTTCTTCCTGAAATCAGTAAAACTTTCAATCTCGGGTATCACACTCATCAAATTATCTATCTTAGGATCCTTGAAACTGTACTTCTGAGTCTTTCTTTTTCTAGAATCCATGGTCAAAAGTACTTGAGATATTCGCAAAAAGTCAACTTTAAGTCCCTTGAAACACATGTTTTAAAGGATGCTCATGGGCATATGAATGCATGATGCAACAATCACACACAAGATCACAAATAAGTGGGGTTCATAGGTTTTACGTCACGAGCATGAAGTCAAAGGTACTACCCACAAGGTATGGTCTAATAGTTTATCACCTGCCGAACAAGGTTCTAAGAGGTTCCCAGAGTCTACATCCTTCCTTCGGATATTACCAACATCCCGATTGACTCGGTAATTAGTAATATTCTCAGGAAAAACTCGTCTGGGTGTAGTATCGCATGACAACCACTTTCAAATTACTCCATCATAGTTTCCGCACTACACCTAAAAGGCTAAGATGGGTTAAGGGTTCTACGGTCCTCAGTTTTAGTAGGCTCTCAGGTCGAAAGCAGCACATCTTCCCGATTACTGGTAAATGATACTACAGTCAAAGGGGCCTCCACTGAGTGGGGGATCTCATGTCTCATTTTTTGAGATTACTCCCTCAAAGTTAACATGACTATACCGCTTGTCCTATCTTAAGTTTTCCCAAGTCCAGGTAGAGGACTTATGAGAAATCACCAACCACCCTAAAAACTAGGAAAATCGAGACAAACATATATATCATATAATATATAACAAACAAAAGCACATACACAGATAAACAAATATAGACTCAACCCACTTAGGGATGGACCAGCAGTTGGTTGATCTTTCTCCAATGAAGTCGCCATTTTTTTATGTAGCGGTAGAAATGTTGAGACTAAGCCATTGGATTGACTTAACTCGCACAGATCAAATAAAAATCACCACTGGGCTTTATTGTTTCCAATGGAATTGGAAAAGAGCGAATAACCCAAAAAGAGGGGGAGGGAATCTATGTTCGGGAGTTGGTTATACAAAGGGAAGATATTAACACCCTAAACATCTACGGTACTCCGCATGAACCTCTTTGAAAATTTGTGTATTTTGCCTATATAAGTGTTGTATGAAAAAAAATAGATGGTGGGGATGAGGAAATAAGTATTTTTTATAATTTTCGCACCCACCATGGTTGCGAACCTTTAGTGCCTATGTATCACCTTCCGTGCAATAGAGGGTCAGGGGTACTCGTAGTTCACCTTTAAAAATTTTAAAACACAAGTGTGTTGGTTAATTTTAAGAGACAAGACATCATCGTCTTATCCGAGTGGAAGAACATACTTACTACCCACAATCATGAGAAAGGATAATTTTCATCATCTCAAAGTGGAGGATATAGCTTGGATTTTAAAATCAACAAAGCCTCACTCAACACCCAAGTGGAAAATATCTTACTTCACTATATATCATAGAAGTATAGTAGCTCGCATCACTACAAGGATTAACAATAGTCTAATCTTTTGGGAAAATTTTAAGATAAAAAGCCAAGGTGGTAAAATGGTTTGAATGAGATTGATTAAATTTTAGTCTTCTCACAAAAATAACAAAGTATTATTAATTTGTTTAAAGTTTGATTAAGAAATATTTTTGAAAATGTATGGACCTAAGTCCAAGTTTATTGTGAAAGCGGTTCAAGTTAGAAAATAAGAAGAGTTTTGAAAAGGAGGGAGAAGATTTTTGAAATTAAAGAAGATGGGAGGAGATGAAGGGACTATCCTAAAGCATAAGGTAAAGGCTAGGAAAAAGAACCATCTAACCAACAAGAAGCCAACACTTGACACAATGAGTCAATGTAGAATTCCCATCCTTTGAATTTGAAACCAAACAAGAAAAGATAGAAAACCTCTTGAGAAAACCAACCTTAAAATGAATTAAGTCTTCACAAGATTTTGGCAGAGTAACGGCTGTATACAAATGAGTTCCCAATCACAAAAAAAGCACATAATCAGAATAACCTGCACACAAAGAAACAAACAACCCAATGTCTTTGGGTAATTTTTATAAAAAAATTGGTAAAATTTTAAAACAGAAAAGTATTTTTAAACTAATTAAAATCACTCAAATAAGTCACCAAGAACTCCATACAAAATAGCAAAAGAAGTCACCAAGGTCTCCAGGTAGGTCAAGGTCTCTAATCCTAAGTCCAAGAAGTCCATAACTTCATCATGCCAAAGATAGTAACCAAGTAGTCTAAGTAGCCTTAAAGTTTTTTTTATTGTTCAAGTTGGTTATTAGGTATCTTCAAAAAGAAAATGAAAAGCTCAAGTGAACAAAACAAAATGACATAAATATAAATGCTCAAGTGAGCAAAGATGAAAAAAATCATGGAATGAAAATGCTAAGATAAATGGTGCTTAAAGTAAGAGCATAAAGTAAAAGCATAAAAATAAAAGTCAATTGTTAATGAGTTAGAAATTAGAGGTTAGTTGAATGACCATCTTGAAACTTGCATTTGAAAACTTATTAGAAGATTGATAAAATCAAAGCCTCTTAACAACAAGTTTCATTTGCTTTTTGTCAAGTATATCATTCATTTCAAATTCTCAAGGCAACAATAAATGATCAATGATGTTCAAATGATTCACTTAGTCCAAAATTTATGATGATTCATTAGAGGATTGATAAGACCAAAGCCTCCTAACAATGAACCTCAAGTTTATTGGATCAAAGGTTTCAAATTAAACATACTTGGGCTTGCAAACATGGGTTTGGGCCATGAATGATTATTTCTCGAATCGGGATAAAATTTAGCGTTATATTAATCAATCATAAGTGGACTTATATAGAAGTCGCACCTATTTTAAGGCCGGTCAATAGCAATCTATGTGCCATATGTTTGGAGTGATGATATGTAAATCATCCTCTAACAACATGTAGCACAAATGAGAAGGGGATAAGATAAAGAGGGAGGGGATATATTTGAATCAAAAAATTTAATCAAACTATCATTTAAATCATCCATCCATTTTAGTGGAGTTAAACTCAACACTCAAGATCCAATGATGTTAATAAAGTTCATGATCAACAAACACATAGTCCGAATATGTTAAAAAATAAATTGTATTTAATGAATAAGATAAAAAGGAAAAATGATTTTTAAAAGGAAATTAAAAGGCAAAATATCAAACCATATTTAAAATATCAAAGAAAAAATTAAAGAGACCATAGAAAAATCAAAAGTGATCTCAAATATTTTTATAAATTTTTTGGTAATTTTTTAAAACATAAAACTATTTTTAAACTAATTAAAATCAATCAAATAAGTGAAAAAAAGATCAAAAATAGTAGAAGTCAGGATAAAATTCTAGAAAAATTTCAGAAAGTCTAAAATAAAGAAAATGATTTTTATAAAAAAATTTAGAATTAAAAAATATCTAAAATTAATTTTAAATAATTAAAAACAAGTTAAAACAAAGGAAAAATTATAAAAAATATCAAATATGAAAATAAAATCATGAAATAAATAAAAATTAGAAAGATAAAATTTGAAAATATTTTTGTGAATTTTTTCAGAATTTTTAGGTCAAATAAATTTTCTATGATTTTTTGAAGTTTGGTGTAAAAAACAGAAAATAAAAATAAGTTTAAAAAAATATGGACCATTGGATGATAGTTAAAACACGCTAGTAATCAGATCCAAAGGATCAGGCACGCTGTGCATATTATGGTCAGCTTTGGAAATTGCACAGGATCACCTTTTAATATTTAAAAACAACTAAAATTCGGGCGCGTTGGATGGAGTCTGACTAGTAGAAGTAATCAGATCCAAGAGCTCTCAAAGCGTGTGTATGATAAAGCACATATCAGATTGAATTCAAAAAATCACATGTCTAGCTTTCATTGGTTGAAGCACGACACGTAGGTCGTCTTTAACCTCAAGACGCCCTAGATTGGGATTCCTCAAACAGTAATATTAGAGGACCAGACCGGTACCATTAGATTTGTCTCTTCAAGACGATTCTAATGGTACCATTGTTCCAAATTTTTATAAACTGAGCAAGGCTTAAATTGAGAAAATGCATAAATAATAGCGAGCACGAAATATCTCACTCAAATCTCAGTGAAATTGTAAATTATAAAAAGCATGAGAATCAGAAGGATGCAGAGAGTAGATTAGTCTTTTATTTGGATCGATTTGACCAAGAAATCTACCTGAACAAAGTAGCAAAATGTGGCCATGAAATTGGACTTCTATAGATCAAGATAGGTCACAATTCTTGAAGGTAAGAGTATGGTTAGCTTCAGAGAAGTTCAATGAAGCTAACTGAATGAACCTTTTGGTGTTTTGGAGTGAGAATGCAAGAAATCAGAAAT
Organism: Vicia faba; assembly: GCA_948472305.1. Classification (NCBI taxonomy): domain Eukaryota; kingdom Viridiplantae; phylum Streptophyta; class Magnoliopsida; order Fabales; family Fabaceae; genus Vicia; species Vicia faba. The sequence goes on from OX451736.1 coordinate 1,608,221,001, forward strand.
TCAAATTCAGAGTTCGTGTGGGTTCTGAACAGGAATCAATTGGGTATCAAAAGCTTGAGAAAATTAGTGAGGGATGATCATTATTTATAGCTGATCATGATGTAAGGCTCAAGCATGTGAATTGGAGGCAAAATCAACGAAATCGTGTGAATCTGCTAAGTGGGAAAAGTGTAACTTCACATGGCTCAAAACACAACAAAACGGATGGTTCAAGGGTTGTTTCTCATTATGGAAAGTTCCTAAACATGATTAGATGCGGAATTGACCCTTAAATAGAATTGTAATTGGATTTAAATAGATTTTCAAATTTGACTGAACATGAAACTTCAATTTCAAGATGCCAACTTCATAGCCATGGTGCCAACAATGTAGGGCACTATATGATGTGATTTTTGAAGCATTGGATAGATCTCTTGTCAATATTATTAATGTGAAAATAATGGTTACATTTGGTGTCTTGGATCAAAAATTGTATATCTTTGAAATCAGTAAAAAGCACACGGATTTTCCACACTTAGAAAAATTTCTAAGTTTGGCATTAAAAGTGACTTGTAATGTTTTGCATCCAAACATGGACTACCCATGAAAATTTTCTTTTGACCAAAAAATATGTCATTAAGTAGATCTATTAAATGACATTTTGAGATTTGAACCACTAAAAAACTCCAAGAATTGAGAAAGTTATGACCTTGTGAAGTTGGTGAAAATCCATGAAATGACATATAACCTTTTGAACTCTTAAGGCATCTTCTAACCATTTCCAAGATTTGCACATAAAATAAAAGTTGAGATTAACACTCTTAAGATCATTATGGAAAAATAATGGGCTCAAGGAAGTAAGGATTGACCAAGTTATGATCTTTTGAAGTCAAACCCTAAAATTCAAAGGCCTTTCAAGGAGACTTGTAATCTTTCTCAACCATTAAGAATCTTCCACATAAATATTTCTTGAAACTTTTGAAGTTATTTGTTGACAACCCTTTAAAGAGAAGTATATATTTGGAATCACTAAAAAATATCAAAATATTAGTGAGATATAACCCTTATAAGTTCAAAAACCTATCTCCTAGAGCACCAAAATGACTTGGAAATCCCTTTCAATTTTGACAAACTTTCTTGCACAATTACTTTTGCCATGTGAATACAAGTTGTTGTGGATGATAATAAGAACCCATAGAAACAATAACCACTTCCAAATATTAATAATTGAAAGAGTTATACACTTGTGATCAATGAATCAAGAACTTGTCTTATTAGGTCAAACTTCTTCAATCAACCCTTGTATCTGTTGACTTTATTTGACAAATTGAGGAATGATGAATCATAGTAGACCTTGTCATGATGTCACTTTAAAGAATCTTCAGTGATGAAGCTTGAATATCAATGAAGCTTTGTTGAAGAAGGCATGGAAATAAACTCATGAACCTATGAATCCACTTGATGAAATGTGTTGTACCCTTACCTACATGATCATCATTTAGAGCAAACATTCATTGTATTTGTTAGTTAAAAGTTAATCAATACAAAACATACATGACCATAACATACAAATCAAGGTTCTTGGTGATTCCTCATGAGCAAACCTAAGGATAGGGAGAAGAACCAAACCCAATTGTGATCTTGATATGATTGAGTTAATATGAGATGATAGAGGAATCCTAGGGGAAAAAATTGGGGTACAACAACTGGAAAGAGGAAAAACAACATTTACCAAATTAAGCTTTCTAATTTAAAAATTCAAAATATAAAATGTCTAATGTCTATAAAGGAAGAGCAGTGGGTGTGGCATAAACGCTTAGGTCATGTTAGTATGAGAAAACTATATCAGCTTAACAAACTTGAGTTAGTCAGAGGCCTGCCTAAGTTCAAGTTTGCTTCAGATGCTCTATGTGAAGCATGTCAGAAAGGAAAATTTTCAAAAACTTCCTTTAAAACCCAAAATGTTGTTTCTACCTCTCGACCACTAAAACTTCTTCACAATGACCTTTTTGGACCAGTAAAAATTGCACCAGTCAATGGCAAGAAATATGGACTTGTCATAGTAGATGACTACAGCCGTTGGACATGGATTAAATTCCTAAGGCACAAGTATGAGTCTCATTCTGTGTTCTCAAGCTTCTATTCTAAAGTGAAAAATTAATATGACTCTAACATAGTTAAAGTCAGTAGTGATCATGGTGGAGAATTTGAAAATAAAGATTTTGAAAATTTATTTGACAAACATGACATATCCCATGATTTCTCCTGTCCTAGAACTCCACGACAAAATGGAGTTGTAGAATGGAAGAATAGGACATTACAAGAAATAGTCAGAACCATGATCAATGAAATAAATGTGGCTAAGCACTTCTGGGCAGAAGTTGTGAATACAACATGTGACATTCATAATAGAATCTCTATAATACCTATTCTGGAGATGACTCCTTATGAACTGTGTAAAGGAAGAAAACCAAACATTTCATATTTTCATCCTTTTGGATGCTCTTACTTTATTTTAAATACTAAAGAAAATTTGGATAAGTTTGATTCTAAAGCACATAAATGTATTATGTTAGGATACTCACAACACTATAAAGTCTACAGAGTATACAATACATGTCATACCACAAATTTGTCCCACCTTTTACTTTTTATCTGGTTTAGGCTTTGCCTTTCATTTACATCATTTTCACTAATTCATTTACATGTCATACACTTCATTGAATAATGCACTTTGGTTCAAGAAGCGGTATTTGTGCCAGCTAGGATTTCTATTGGTTTTGAGGTTTCTTCATCAAATAAAGGCATATCCAACTGGCCCATGAGAGGTGAACTATGTGGAAGTGTGGTTATTATGGATTTCTCCAAGATCACTAATGTCTAGGGCTTGTTCAAAGTGTTTCAACAAGTAAATCACGTGAATTGGGGTTTTGGTAACTTGGCTACCTCTAGCATCATGCCTTTAGCATTGTCAAGTATGATGGGATATCTTAACTTCTTGGATGGAAATAGTTAAGACTATTGGTATACTTGGGTTCAAGATCTTTCTCTGTGGATAGTGAATTCATTTACCCAAGCATTTGTGTTTGTTCATCAGTCCAGATAAGGTTTCCTCGAGAGCTATCATATGATGCATTGAGATATATTTTCATCAAGTCAAGAGGTTTTTGATTCATTGAAGATCGGGATTCATCTATCTGTGAATTAGGTTTTTCGTATCCATCAAGTTTGTGCTTGTTAGCATTTCATCATTTGAGGTTCATTGGATGTCATGGTAAAGTTACGTCGGTCATATTTCTCTCCATATTCTTCAAAAACTATTCAAGGCAATGATTTTGTCAAGGGTTGAAGATTTATCAAGTAGATTTTGATTACATAAAGAACAATTCATAAGTCACAAGACATTTGAAAGGTTTGATTCCAATTCAAGTTGCAAGGCACGTTCATTCATTTTAAAGTTTTATTCTAAAGATTTGAAGAAGGCATCTTGACACTATTTTAAAAGGAATAAGAAAGGAAAGTTTGTGTATACCTTGGACTATGTGAATCAAGAGAAGGAATGTTTTAAGAATTCAATTTCTAAGATTATAAGGAAATGATTATTTGAAGAAGGCATCATCATCATTAAATTTTCAAAGTCATATAATCTTTCAAGATTCAATTCTTATTCAAGTGCATCATAAATTCAAAGTTTCAACCAAGATTCAAGTTTTATCCGTTCATCATCATTCAATTTATACAAAGTCCACCTTGATTCAGAGTTATTTTCAAAAGTGGCTTTTATCAAGCATATTAATCACCAAAGGGATTTCAATTGAAATTCGGGACTCAAATATCATTCAAGTTTAGATTCAAGGAGTAAAAGTCTTTAAAGATAAAAAAATCACAAATTTTCCTTTCTTTCGAGATACAAGATACCAAATGGAATTACAGATCAAAATATCCAAACCAAGTTTCAAAATCACATCGCAAGTGTATAGACATTCCGAACCTATTCTAACAAAGAACCTAATCATAAATTTCATGCTTCAAATTTGCATAAATATCCAATATTTTCTTTTATGCCAAGATGCAATACTTTGCCATAAACATGTCCAAAACCTGCTGCCCACTTTACTGTTATCCTGCATCACAAAAACTAGTCCAACACTTTGCATAGTTGTTGTTCAAACTTGTCCCTACTCCTACACCAATTCCTCTTGTCCAAACTTGAGCCAAAACTCATGCTACAAGCTGCAAAAATCAGACACAAAATAGCCTTGATGCTGCTCCTATTGCTGCTGCCCAAAAGACTCCAAAAGCCAGCCCTACATACTGTCCATACCAGTCCATAAACCTGTCCAAAACAGTCCAAAAATAACATCAAAAATAGGCAAACAAGAGCTGAATTAGAAATCTAAAAAAATAGTTAATTAATTATGTTCAAACCTCATCCCCATTTTCCCCCCAAAACAAAACCCTTATTCATTATAAAAGGCAGAGAAATATAGAGAGAATTACCAGAGAAACATCACCATATACACACAAAGAAAAAGAGAGGAAAGAAAGGGAGAAAAATTCAACAAGCCACTCACTAAAAATTATGTCCAAACTCTCATCTCAAGACAACAAAATGAGGTGAATATCCACCATACATTACAACTCCCTGCATAAAACTTCCTCCATTCTTCAACCCATTATTCACCAACCTACAACTTCTAGCAATAATTTCAAACAACATTAATCCCATTACATATTTTCACACATCATTCACAGGAGAAACAATCGGAAAATATAAAAAGGGGAAGCTCATTACCTGGATTCTGTATTCGGATCTGGTTTTTTATGCTTCATAATCGACTTTAACTTCAACGAACGCCAAAGAAAGTTTCTATTTCGCATATCAGATTGCATTTCATCTTTGCATATCCTTCAACTCAGAACCTGCAATTGCAACACTTCTAATATCATCAGTTCAGCAGAGTAGAAGTATAAAGAAGAAGAAGAAGATCAACATCAAGCATTTAAGAATTCAAAACTATAACAACATCACTTTTCCATCTTACATAATCCAATACGGTTTAGGCTTAACCGTCGGTTCCTTACTAATGGATAATCTTGATTTTACAGGAAAAAAGGAAATCATTGTTGATTATGGGTCAATGTTTACATATATGGAAAAGGAAGTCTCCGATTGGGTTTCGAAAGAGTTTGAGAAGCAGATTTCTAATTATAGCATAGAAAAAGAAGTTGAAGCTGCATCAGGGTTGAGTCTATGTTTTAACTTCACCGGCGTGAAAACTGTGAAGCTTCCGGGATGTTGGAAATCCACCTAATACTATGATGAATTTCGACCAATAATGATGATTAATTATGAGAAAAAACAAATAATAGAAGACAAGATAAATATTTCTGCAGAGTTTCTCTCTGCCCACAAACTGTGGAAAACTTTTTTAATCACTTGCAACTGCAAATTATGTGATTACAATGAATTGTCTTGCTTGACTTGCTTTCAAAATAGGGGTTACTCCCTCTATTTATAACTGAGCTTACACCCTAAGCCCAAGGCCCAAAATATCTTTTTGTTACTAAATCAAATCTAATCAAATCTATTATAGACTTAAATCAAATCTATTTAAATCTAAAACAAATCAAATCTTCTTTGACACATATGAATTACAATTTAACACACCACCTAATTCATTGTGTCTAAACTGTCTATGTTCATCATGGCTCTTAGCTTTCTGAATAATTCGACTTGCACTCCCTTCGTCACGATGTCTGCAATCTGATTCTCAGTTCTGCAGTGTTCCAAATTCATCTTCCCATCTTCTACCTGCTCTCGAAGATAATGGAATCTCATTTCGATGTGCTTACTTCGACCATGTGCTATTGGGTTCTTTTCCAGATTAATAGCTGACATATTGTCTATCTTCATGGTAATTGCTCCATGATTTTTCCCTGTTATCTCTTCGACCAAGTTCACCATCCAAGTTGCTTGACATGCACAAAGAGAAGCAGCTATGTATTCTGCTTCGCATGATGATAAGGCCACTACTGGCTCCTTTCTTGAATTCCAAGCAATTGGTGCACCACCTAGCATAAACATATATCCTGCTGTTGAATTTCGATCTTCAGCATCACTACACCAACTCGAATCAGTGTATCCCACTAACTTGCATTCTTTTCCTTTATCAACTGCAGGAAACAAAATGCCATAATCGAAAGTTCCTTTGAGATACCTTAGTATCCTCTTCACTGCTGCTAGATGTGATACCTTTGGCTTCTGCATAAATCTACTTACCATATGTGATACGGTGGGAGAACTGACTTGGATTTTGCGTTTGTATTTGCAAATGTTCGGTTTAGCAAGAGTCGCCACCAACTTTTTATTTTATCCTAAGGAAAGGTCAAAAAGCACAGGAAAGACTTTTGAGATGTTTTCGTGGGTTCGTGGAGTAGATTATAGAAAGGGAAGGTATTATCACGCTTTCTATCCATGGTTATCCATGGGCTCTTAGTCACTTGCTTAGATCACTTGCTTTGCATTTTTCAATTGTTTGAAATGGTGCTGTGTGTGTGGTTTTGAAAGATGTTTTAAAAAGAGGCCATTATTGTGGCAACCTTTGTAATGATTCTTGTTTGAATGTATACAAAGGTGTTTGTCTTTTTGAAAGGTTTTCAATGCTTTGAAAGTTGTTGTGAAATTGTGTTTGTGGAGTGTGTTTTGAAAAAAGTAGCAAGGATGTTTTTTTGCAAGTTTGATCAAGTAACTAAGAGCTATTTACCCTAATTTTAATCAAAGATCTTTCTTATGTTTTTAACCCTTTTAACAGTGTTGTTTCACCATTGTATTTGGTGAACAACCTTGTGTTAGGATGTTAAACGGGACGGGCGCGAGTCATCGTATAGACCATGATAGCAATTGTGCCAAGTATCTTTGGCAATTTTCCGAGGGACTAGATCATTTTGTATAGGCAACCAAGATAGCGTCATCGAGGGACTATGATCTTTTTGTTTGTTTTTGCTTTGCCAAAGTACCCAACATGCAACCATGGCCCATTTTTGAAGGCAACAAGTGGATGAAACCCTAGGGGTGCAAGTGTGCATTGTATTTGTTTTTCATGCATGTTTATCTTTGGATTAGGTCAAACTACTTGTTGGTTTTATTTTGCATACAAACCCTAGGTCTAGGCATGGTATAATTGAAAGCTTTTAAATGTGCGAGAATTTATATGCTACACTATTACTACATGATATAGGGAGGGGGGTACAAATTTGAATTGGGGATATTTGACAAGAAATAAATTCTAAGTTATTACAACCATATCGAATGTATAGGATACAATATTTAATTGTGCAATACTTGAAATAAATACAATAAATAAATAAAATTTATTATGCACAAAATGATCTTTTATGTATGTGAAAAGGGTTTTTTTTAATGTGAAGTATAAACAAAATAAAAAGTCAATTTTTTTTTATTATTTTGGTCATTTAGGGCAAAACCCTAATTTTTCAAATAAAAGGCAATATTTATTAATTATATACAATATATGTTAATTTATGCAAAAATAAAAGTATATTGTTAAGAAAAAGTATTTTTAGTGTCAAAAAATAAAAATGTATTATTTCTATATTTTTGTCCTAATTATCTAATAAAATAAAATATACAAGTATGGGAAATAATAAATGGAAAATAAATATTTTTTTTATATTATTTTTTAGGGTTTTAATAAAAAAGGATTTAGATTATTTACATATATATGTTTAATTAAAATGAAATAAATATGAAATAAATATGAAAAATTATGGAAAATTATTTTTGGCATTTTTTTATGTTTGAACAAAAAATATAAAGTCAGAATTAAAAGAAAAAACATAAAAATGACAAATATTTAATCAAATGGGCCAGGGGGTGAAAATTGAATAAAGGGGTGTTAAAAGCAAGAATGACTCAGGCCCAGCCCAAGTCATCATCTTCAACCTCCAGCTTTGTCAAACACGCGCGCTTCTTAGTTCAAATGCGATCTCCTGATTCTTTGATCTTTTGACAAAACTTAAAACATGAAACTTGTAGAGAATTTAAACACGAATCTAACCATATAAAGCATTAAATCTAACTCTCAAAGACCATAGAGAATTTCTCTGGCCCTAAAATCTGACCTAGCTTTTTTCATATGTTCATGGCTGAAATTCTCCTAGCACACTTAATGTAAATGAAAACTAATCATATGTATGGCTTCAGGGCTATGAGTACAGCATATTTCATTCACAAACCTAAGCTTAACCATTCCTAAATAAAGATATAGAAGTCCATGCAATACCTGTTTCAGCTTGAATCGAGTAGGGCAATGCAGCAATCTTCAATGGTATTTGAGTTTCTGTTGAGCTTGCCTGAGGTCCAAGGAAGCTTCTCCAATACTTGGCTTGCTTTTAAACACCTTGTATCGTGCTGTAGAAGTCCACCTGCAAAGCTTGGAAATGAAAATGGCAAAGGGTGTTAGAGGTGTTACAACTTGCAATGAATGATCATGATAGCTTAGGTGGATGGTATAGAAGGTGTTTGAACATGTTTGGAAAAAAATGCACAAGCAAATTATGTTGTGGAACTCAATCTATTTTGTGTATTAGGAGGTATGAGGGATGGAAGGATCGTGCCTTAGGTCTGTTTTGATGTATGGAACTTGTGTGCAAAGTTTGTTTTGGCTCTTGTTCACAGATATGAGAGTTGGTTGTGTTTTTGCAAACTTTCTCTTACTTGAAGCAAGAAAATGCCAATGATGTTATAGCCCTGTCCAAGCCTTCCTATCATGCTGCATATTTTGTTCTTGATAACTGGAATTAGTGGACTCAATCTTGCCTCAATGATTTGGCCCCATGTCTCAAGGATTCAGTTTTTGACATAAAGTGACTTTAGGCAAAAATGGTAACTTTGCTTTTTCTAATTAGGGATTAGTTTTACATGTAATGCCCAAATGGATGAGATAACACCTTAACACAATGGTTAGGCATTAAATTATGCAGTGTAAGTTGGTTTTGAGGCCTGCAAGCTAGCATTTCACAAGCTGATTTGAAAATGCAAATTGCTATGAACATGCCTTGGCCATGAACAAAAGTGAGTTTTTGCCAACTTTGTGAATTCGATTCTCTCTAAACACAAGGGTGTTTGAGGAGTTCTTGGACAATTTGGAAAGCTTGGAACATGTATTACAATCCATCTTTGCAATGTAACTTGAAACTCCAAGTGGAACTATGTGAAAAATGGCCAAGAAGATGGGTCAAAATCCTGTCTAGATTAGGGCAAATTTCTTCTAAGTTAAAAGTTTTTGGTACCCTTGTTTAAAAAATCATAACTTGAGATCTAAGCTTCCTTTGAGAAAACTTTGTGAATCAAAGTTGTAGAATTTGTGATGGACTACAACTTTAATGTTTCAAGTTTTATTTGAATCCATTTGCATCTTGGTGAAAAAATGGGACAACGTTAGGAAAAAATAAGAAAATTTCATAACTTAGAAAATTTCTAAGTTATGAAATTTTTCATTTTAAACGCTAATTTGCATTTTTGGGTTTCTTGATGGGCAAGTTTCATAATTTGAGATGTCTTGATGAAAAATGACTCTTGGCACTTGATTTTGACCAAAAAGTCAAAGTTTGATTTTTCAGTGTACAGTCAAATTTTGATCGGTTGACTGAAAAATTCATCTGTCAATCCTATGCATTTGAGATCTTTTGAAATTGTTGAATGGGTCAAGACAATGTAATTGAGTCCTCGAGTCCATGTGTGAGCTTGATTTTCCATTGGCTAGGTCAAACAGTCAAAAATTGCCTTTGTGCAGTCAAAACCCTAAAAATGACCATTTTGCCCTTTTGGTGATCTGATCAAATTTCTTGTGGAATTGTGATCCAAACTTGATCAAATGGTTCATATGAGTTCATAATGTTGATGTGGGTCAAATTTCATGAGGTTTGACTGTCAATTGGCTACAGTTGACTTTTTGCCCAATACAGTTGATTTCTAGGTCAACTGTCCAATTGGCTGGGCAAAACTTTAAATCAAAGCCTGAAACTTGGTAAGGGCAAACTTGTGAGTCCAACATGAAGTATGAAAGTCACTTTGGGCATCTTGGGTTAAAAAATCCCTATGAAAACTCAAACCCTAATTTAGGTCAATAGTGCAAGGAGAGGTCTTGAGCAGAACAAACCCTAGCTTGATCTTGAATTTCAAGAGTCTTGTGATGAGAAAGTGTTGATGAAATGAGAGGGAAAATTTTGGGGTACAACAGTTGCCCCTGTTCAATCTTCTTGAACCTGAAGAGTTAGATTGGCAAGTTTGCCTTTCGCGACTCGAAGGTAAAAGGGGATTGGACACTAGAGTGCCCGTAAATTTGCACTCGTCAAGACATAGATGCGGGAATGGGCTTAAAGATGCCATTTGGAGATGGTAGAATCTTGCTGGAGATGGGCTTAAAGATGCCATCCGAGAATATTTGTTGAATTGCAATGTGGTAGGTCAGAAGAATGAGGATCAAAATGGTATCCGTGTCTGGAATGCATTTGAACTGTATCTGGAGACTAAATTTGTATGAGCAAAAGAATGGCATCCGTGTCTAGGGCGTATCTGAGCTGCGACTGTGTTCGAATGTAGAATGAATATCAGAATGACTGTCGTGTCTGGCGTGTATCTGTATCGTATCCGGATATCAGAGGGATATCTGTGTATGGAGCAACTACGTGCTGGGGAAAAAACTCTGAATGAGTGACAAAATGGCAACCGTGTCTGGAGCGTATCTGGACTGTATCTGAAGTTGAGATCTGTATGAGTAGCAGAATGACTTCCGTGTCTGGAGTGTATCTGGACTGTAACTGGGATCTGAATGAGTGACAGAATGGCGACCGTATCTGGAGCGTATCTGGATTGTATCTTGGAGTTGAGATCTGTATGAGTAGCAGAATGACTTCTGTGTTTGGAGTGTATCCGAAACTGTAACTGGGATCTGAATAAGTGACAAGATAGCAACCGTAGAGATTTCACTGGGGAGAACCACACTGCTGGTGTGAAGGCCAGAATGGCTTCCGTGTTTGGAGCGTATCCCATCTTGAAGTTGATAATTGAATCTGAGTGAGAGATAGAATGGCCGCCGTGTCTGGAGCGTATCTAGTCTGTATCGGATTGCTGAAGTTTGAATGGGTAGTAGAATGACCGCCGTATCTGGGGTGTATCTGTACTATATCTGACTTGAAATTCTGAATGAGTAATAGAATGACCGCCGTGTCTGGGGTGTATCTGTACTGTATCTGACTTGAAATTCTGAATGAGTAATAGAATGACCGTTGTATCTGGGGTGTATCTGAAACTGTAACTAGATAATCGTTAATAGTAGCCTTTTAATCTTATCCTGAAAAGGGTAAAAATGTTAGCTGAACACAAAGTTATGTTGTATGATATGTATGATGCAATGAACTGTATTTCATCAATGTTTATGATATATGAATGTTATGGTTATGCATGTAAGTTGAGTAGCCGTCTTGTTGAGGAAGATGAAATCCGGATAGCTAGAGATAAAGGATTCTTTGACTGCTGCCAGGGAAAGTGAATCCTTGACTGCTGCAGGGGATTGCAAGAATTTTTTACTACTGAAGATGAGAAATCCTTGTTGACTGCTGACCGCTTGGGGAACAAGGAAAGCTTTGAAAATCTCTACCGAGAAGTTTAAAACCTGGGAGACTTATGCTGGAGAAATGGGACTGAGAATCTTCAATCTGCTGGGAAGTATCTCTGTGGGGAGAATGTTCACTACTCTGGTTCCGTTGGGGATAGGATTTTCAGGATTTTTGGGCTCCACTGGGGATCTTGAAACTTGACTCTGAGGGGAATTAAGTTCTGGAATGCGTTTTAGCTGGGGAATCCATTTTTTAGAAAGCTTTTGCTCTGCTGGGGATCCTGAAGTTTAACTCTGTTGGGGAAATATATTCCGAATTTTAACTCTGTTGAGGATCTTGAATTTTAATTCCGCTGGGGATTTCTTCTAAAAGGGCATCAAGATATCTACATATACCTTCAACCTATCAGCAATCATCTTTTCCCAGTTTTTATTTGTAAGCAATGATTATGTTCAAATGCATATGCCTATTTAACAAAACATTGGACGTTTTTTCAAATAAAACATAAGTGTAAAAAGAAAAGGAAGGCAAAGCAAATTTCTGCACTTGGAAGTGTATTTGTATTAACTTTTTATGAGTATTTTTGTACAAAGGAGACAGACATCCTAGTAAGAGAATGTTGTCATAAAAATTAAAAAAATTTATACAAAAGAAAGATGGCTATGTGTAATAATTCCATGGGATTCCCATTCTGCTATAGCCTTCACAACTCTGAATGTCTTGTCCATTCACTGCTTCGTCCGTCGGTGATTGGATTGATTAGAAGCTTGGAGCTTGTTGGTGAAGAGATTTGTTCTTTAAAGTGATCCGACGAGACACGGTCATACGCTTTAACTCCCTAATTTTTGCCTGAATCGCCCTTTCAGATTTTCGATCCACCGGGAAACCCTTTTTTGCCCAAGTCGCCCTTTCGGGTTTTCAACTTGCCGAGTGTACAGATTTTTTTGTTTTATCCCTAACTTTTGCCTTAACCGCCCTTTCGGGTTTTCGGTTCACCGGGATGCCCATTTTTGCCTAAGTCGCCCTTTCGGGTTTTCAACTTGCCGGGTCGTTTTATGCGTAGTATCTTTTGACTATGTCTGCGTTCGCAGGGTATGGAAAATCGTTGCCGTCCATTATGGTCAAAATCATTTCCCCACCAGAAAATATGCTCTTGATCACAAATGGTCCTTCGTAAGTAGGAGTCCACTTGCCTCTGGGATCACTTTGCGGTAAGATGATCCGCTTGATTACAAGATCTCCGACTTGATATATCTGACGCCTTACTTTCTTGTTGAAAGCCTTGATCATGCGTTTTTGATACGTATGACCATGGCAAACAACAGTAAGCCGCTTTTCATTGATCAAATTAAGTTGATCAAGCCGAGTCTGAATCCAATCGTCTTCACTCAAACCAGCGTCTTTCATAATCCTTAAGGAAGGAATCTGAACCTCCATGGGTAGAACAGCTTCCATGCCATACACCAAAGAAAATGGGGTTGCCCCTGTTGAAGTACACGCCGTGGTATGATATCCATGCAGAGCAAACGGTAACATCTCATGCCAGTCCTTGTAGGTAACTGTCATTTTCTGAATGATCTTCTTGATGTTTTTGTTCGCGGCTTCAACAACATCGTTCATCTTTGGCCGATAGGGAGATGAATTGTGATGATAAATCTTGAACTGTTCGCATAAAGCGGTGATCATAGTATTGTTCAGATTTGTACTGTTGTCTGTGATGATCCTGTCGGGGACACCATACCGGCATATGAGGTTCTGCTTGATGAAGCGGGCAACCACATTCTTTGTAACAGAGGCAAAGGAAGTTGCCTCGACCCACTTGGTAAAATAATCAATGGCGACCAGGATGAAGCGATGTCCATTGGAGGTCGTGGGCTTGATCTCTCAAATCATGTCGATGCCCCACATTGCGAATGGCCAAGGAGCTGTCAGAATGTTGAGAGGAACAAGAGGAATGTGTACCTTGTCGGTGTAGATTTGGCATTTATGGCAAGTACGGGAATGTTGATGGCAATCAGCTTCCATGGTAGACCAATAGTAGCCTGCCCTTAGAATTTTCTTAGCCATCGTATGTCCGCTCAAGTGGGTGCCGAATATGCTGCTGTGTATCTCAGTCATGATCAACTCTGCTTCAGCTTTGTCCATACAACGAAGTAAAACACAATCATGGCTGCTCTTATAAAGGATGCCATTGCTTAGGAAGAACTTGGCAGCAAATCTCCTTAAGAACTTTTTGTCATTGACGGAAGCTCCTTCGAGATATTCTCTATGCTGGAGATACCTTTTGATTTCATGAAACCAGGGTTGTTCCACTACTTCTTCGGTATTAATCTCATTACAGTGCGCAGGTTCGCCCATTCGCTCGATGGTAATTTGGGGAGCCTCGTTATCCCAGTTGAGTTTAAACATGGAAGACATTGTAGCCAGAGCATCTGCTAGCTGATTTTCTTCTCGCGGGAAATGCTCGAAGGTGATCTGCTCGAAATGAGGCAACAATGTCAGAACATGTTCTTTGTATGGGATAAGATTAGGATGCTTGGTGTTCCACTCTCCTTTGACTTGACTGATAACCAAAGCCGAATCCCCAAATACAACCAAATATTTGATCCCCAGGTCTATAGCAGCCTTGAGACCAAAGATGCAAGCTTCATATTCAGCCATGTTGTTGGTACAGCTGAAACAAAGTCGGGAAGTGAAAGGTGTATGGCAACCTTTCGGAGAAATGAGTACCGCACCGATACCGTTGCCGAGTGCATTTGAAGCACCATCAAAGTACAGGGTCCATCGGGATCCATTTTCAAGTCCGTCATACGGTTCGTTACCTTCGATGTTGTCTAATGTCATGATGTCCTCGTCCGGGAAGTCGAATCTCATAGATTGATAATCTTCGACGGCTTGATGAGCTATATGGTCAGCTAGTACACTCCCTTTTATAGCTTTTTGGGTAGTATACTGGATGTCATACTCAGTCAGGATCATCTGCCATCTAGCGATTCTTCCAGATAAAGCAGGCTTCTCGAAGATATATTTGATCGGGTCCATCTTGGAAATCAGCAAAGTGGTATGAGTCAATATATACTGCCTTAGTCGGCGAGCAGCCCATACCAAAGCGCAACAAGTTTTCTCGAGCAGTGAGTAGCGAGTCTCACAGTCAGTAAACTTTTTGCTAAGGTAATAAATGGCGTGCTCTTTTTGACCAGACTCGTCATGTTGGCCCAGTACGCACCCCATTGAGTTGTCCAAAACAGTCAGATACATGATCAACGACTTTCCTTCGACGGGTGGCATCAGGATAGGAGGTTCTAGTAAATACTCCTTGATCTTATCAAAAGCAACTTGACAATCATCGTTCCATTCAACTACCTGGTCCTTCTTCAATAGTTTGAAAATTGGCTCACCGGTAGACGTCAGGTGAGAGATGAACCTGGCGATATAGTCCAAGCGTCCCAAGAATCCTCTAACCTCCTTTTCAGTACGGGGGGCAGGCATTTCTTGTATAGCCTTTACTTTTGCTGGATCAACCTCAATGCCCTTGTTGCTGACAATAAATCCCAGAAGTTTACCAGACCTAACTCCGAAAGTGCACTTGCTTGGATTCAGTCTGAGTTTGTACTCTTTTAACCTGGCAAACAGCTTCTGCAAATGTTCAAGGTGTTCTTCTTCGGTTTGTGATCGAGCTATCATATCATCTACGTAAACTTCGATCTCATGATGTATCATATCATGAAACAAAGCTACCATGGCGCGTTGATAAGTTGCCCCTGTGTTCTTCAGTTCGAACGGCATCACCTTGTAGCAGAAGGTCCCCTATTGTGTAACAAAGGTAGTTTTCTCCATGTCCTCGGGGGCCATTTTAATCTGGTTGTAGCCCGAGAATCCGTCCATGAAGGAAAATACGTTGTGTTGAGCTGTGTTGTCAACCAAGATGTCGATATGTGGTAGCGGAAAATCATCTTTAGGGCTAGCCCTGTTCAAATCCCGATAGTCCACACACATTCTGACCTTGCCGTCTTTTTTGGGTACGGACACAATGTTAGCAACCCATTATGGATATGTTGTAACAGCCAGAAAGTCGGCGTTGAATTGCTTCATTACTTCAGCCTTAATCTTCTCAGACATATCGGGCCTCATTCGGCGAACCTTTTGCTTGATTGGTGGACAATCTTCTCTTGTAGGGAGACGGTGAACCACGATATCTGTGTCTAACCCTGGCATGTCTTCATAAGAACAGGCAAAGATTTCAACGTATTCATTCAACAACTGTATTAAGCGTTCCTTGACACTTGGTTCCAAGCTGGCACCCACTTTTACTTCTTTCCTGTCTTCCTCTGTCCCTAAGTTGATGGTTTTTAACAACTCTTCATGAGTTAGAATGGCCTTCTCTTCTTGTTGTAGAAGTCTGGCTAACTCTCCCGGTACTTCACAATCTTCGTCAACTTCGTACTCAGCCTGATTGACCAAGTCTTCAGAGTTATTGAAGGATAAAGCAGAATAGTCACCCATGGAATCCGGAGTGGATGGGTACCTGCATTTGTGAGTGTGGGTGTGTGTAAGGGATAGCCATCCTTAAACAAACAAAATGCAAAAAGGAAAGAAAATGAACACAGCAGTTTATAAATGAAAAACGTCCAATGATTCATTAAAACATGGCATATGATTATGAAGGAAATCAAACCCTTACAAATGGACCTACATGCCCCGGGCAAGGCATGAGGTGAAAATAGTGTGCGAATTGTTTTAGTTATTACAGACCATAAAAATGGGAAATTGTTCAAAGATAAAATTACTGATTGATAAAGGTTATAGGAACGAAATCCTTTGCTTCCCAATTGCTCAAACCCCCTTCAACAGTCAGAAAAATCCAATCTTCAAAGAAGCTATCCTCATCTTCATCTTCTGCAGCATTGATTCTGTGGTGAGAAATCTTGACAGGTGATCTTCCAATCTTGGAGCGACGCACAACCTTTTGTCCTGCAGCAGTGAACCCTAAACCAAACTTGTCCGTCTTATGGGGAAAGTCAGGCAACTGTCCCCATCTTGTGCTCTTCCCCTCCTTAATCACAGCCTCTGCATCCTTGAGAGATGCCATCTTAGCCACATGCCTAGGAATGATAGGTATCTTAACTGTTGACTTCGCAACCGCAGCCTCGGGAGAAACTTCCTCGAAATGCTGAAAAGGTGTTTCGATGAACTCGCCATCTAACTCCACATATCGAAAGGAATTGAGATAACTAATCATGTACTCCTCCTCGCCATGCACGGTTATTATTTTACCCTTAACAGCATACTTGAGCATCTGGTGCAAAGAGGACGTAACTGCCTCGGCATAATGGATCCATGGTCTCCCCAGCAAACATGAGTATGACGGACGAATGTCCATCACGTAGAAGGTGGAGTTAAACACTTCGGTGCCTACCTTGATGGGAATATCAACCTCCCCATGAACCATTCTTTTGGAACCATCGAAAGCTCTGACGATAATGTTGTTGGGCTTGAGGGTCAAACCTTCACAATCCAAACGGTCTAAGGCCTTCTTTGGTAGCACATTCAGGGAAGAACCAGTATCGACCAAGACATGGGCGAGTGTGGTCCCTCGGCACTCAACCGAAACATGTAATGCATCATTGTGCTTCCTTCCTTTGGGAGTCAAGTCTGCATCGGAAAAGCCCAGGCCATTGTCAGCAGTAAGACTGGCCACACAATTTTGAAATTGGTCAGCTGAGGTCTCTTGGGGGACATGTGTTGTCTTCAAGAATTTAATCAGAGACTTAGCATGGGCCTCTGAACAGAGTAGGAGAGCTAACATTGATATTTTAGAAGGGGTTTGCCCCAATTGTTCCACAACGTCATAGTCACTTTTTTTAAATTATTTTTAGGATCTCATCCATCTCCTTCTGAGTGGTTTCAGGGATAATTGCAGCATGAGCATTCGTCCTGACAGGCATTTCCAGTATCCCTTTACCTTTTTCGGTGCTATCAGTGGATGGTCTTTCTTCAGGAGCTTTTAACTTTTCAATCACCGGGCCTTGCACAGAGGGTCCAACAGGTGCAGAAGCTTTTAAGGGTCCGAAGACTGCTCGGGGAGGAGCAATCTCCGGAGAAAAGATCCGGCCATTACGGGTGATCTTGCTAGTACCCGCGATGTTTCCTATGTCAGGGTCTTCTTCTGAGATTTCTTGGATTTTTTCGATTTGTTTGACGCCGTGGTAGAGGATTTCCCCCCCATAGTTCCACGGTATCATCTTACTTGATTGGTACGGGACAGGTCCCGACATGGTGAACTTCAGAGGTACATATTCAGAGTTGGGTGTGATCCTGATAGGCCTTTTGCAAGCCTTGGGAGGATTGTCGGAAATGGTTATGATGGCAACATCATTGGTTGAGGTATCACAAGTATCAGGAGCAATTGGATTGAAAGTGTTAACAGGGGTTTTCTGAAAAAGTATTTCTTGAGTATCCATCAGGCGTTGGACACCTGACTTCAACATTGGACAATCATATTGAATATTCAAACAAAAATAGCAATCTTTATTACAACCAGGAAAGATCCCGGCTCTCAACAAATTTTCTTTTATTACTAACAATGGAGTCAATAGATCGGCAACATCAATAACATGGAGATTTTCTAAAACAGTATGCACATTGTGACCGGGCTTGGGCATTGGCGCGGATATAACATTGGGCTTTTCAGGAGCGTCAAACTCGACCTCTTTGGCGTCAATTAAATCCTGAATTTTGTTCTTGAGTGCCCAGCAATTATTGGTATCGTGCCCAATACTATCGGAATGGTAAGCGCACTTGGCTTTTGGATTGTAAGATGGAGAGGTGGTATTTACATTCTTTGGTGCCTCTTTAATATTGGCGAGATTCAACTTCAGGAGACGTGGAAGGATTTGAGCAGGTGTCATATTTACTGGAGTAAACTGCTGTGGTGGCCTTTGCTGATAAGTTCTGGGCTGATCATTCCTCGGTTGGCTGTTTCTAAGCTGGTCTGATGCGGACTTCTGTATTAATACAGCCCCTACTGTTGGTCGACGTTCCTCTCTTTCCCTACTTTTCTGAGTGTACACAACAGATGCTTCTTTCTTGGATGGGAAAGGTTTTCTAGCAGTTGTGGATGCGGAAGCATCCTTTTGAATTTTTCCACTTTTGATACCGGCTTCCACCCTCTCGCCAGTCAAAATCAACTCAGTAAATCCTGCTGAAGAGCTTCCGATTAGATGGTTGAAGAAAGGGCCAGATAGGGTCCCCAAGAACATGTCAACTAATTCCCTATCTGATAGCGGTGGCTGCACCCTCCCAGCCAGGTCGCGCCACTTCTTGGCGTACTCCTTGAACCCTTCATTTGAAGCCATTCCCATACTCTGTAGCTGAGTACGGGTCGGCGCCAAATTAGTGTTGTACTGATACTGACGATAGAAAGCGGCTTCCAAGTGTTCCCAATTGTGGACCTCTGACCTCTCAAGTTGATAAAACCAATCTAACTGAGTGCCAGACAAGCTGTCTTGGAAAAAGTGCACCTAGAGGTCTTTGTCGAATAAATGTGACTGGATCTTTCTAACATACGACCTCAAGTGCATCTTAGGGCAAGACAGACCGTCGTACTTGGCGAATGTTGGGACCTTGAATTCAGGAGGGATAACAATCCCAGCCACAAGCCCTAGCTCCTCAAAATCCAATCCGGGCACCCTCTGCAACTCCATAGCTACCAGCCTGTCTTCAAGGTTCTTATACTTGTCATCCGCTGGTGGATACTGTTGTTCTAAATAGTCTTCGTCTTCTTCCTCTTCCTCCTCTTCTACCTCAGATTCGGAAGGTACATTAACTCCTTTCCCCTTGCCAATACCCTCGTCGGATGTTGACGTAAACTCAAGAGTCCTTCTAGCATCACTCTCAAATCTTCTTCTGAAATTAGCTACCCCCGGTCTCTTTTTCTTTTTCTTCTCTTTACTCTTCTCTAACATAACTTTGAGATCCTCCTGACCCTTTGCCAAGGTCATGAGGAGTTGTTAAAATTGTGAATTTTGAGCCTGTAGGTCCTTCACTGTTTGCTCCAAATCCATCTTGCTGAAATAAACAGCAGAAAGATAAGGAAACCTGGCTTGAAGACCTGTTTGTGCATATGATGAATGATATGTTTATTCATGTAATGCATTCAAGGATTTAGAAATTCAAAGTTGTTGCAGACAAAAAGAACACACGTCATATTAATAAGAAGAAATTTTGTCAGTACATAAATGCCCCATGGGCCAAATATTACAAAGCTTTCTTAAGGTAAAAAGACGTTGCGCATCCTCTTTGGTGCGATGTAAGTGTTGAGAGTCTCTTCCTCGTGAAGTCGGAGAGTGAGCTCTAAAACCTTCTTCTCACTGGCATAGAAGCTGGCTTCAAAAGTATCCCGTTCTTCCTTGAGTTGGATCCAACTCTTTTGCATTTCCTCCCATGATGTTGGCATGTTAGGATATAGGATGGTGTATGGAACCTCTCCTTCCTTAACAGGCTCTTTAATCAAAGGGAGAATGTGAGGATATGGCATCATAAGATTCTGAGAGCGGGTTCGTACCCACTTGAGGTAAGGCTCAAGGGGGATGGAATTATTGTGCCCCAGTGTCTTATTATCCACCTTGCTAGGCATCCTCCAAGCTCAGATGAACCTTTGGCGAAGTCCTTACGCATCATTGTCGAAGTCAAAAACTAGGTCAGGAATCAACATGTCATGAGGGCCATCCCTCCGAGCATATCCAAATTGTCTCAAATCTAGACAGGGGTTGTAGGTAATGCCTCCCCTAATGCCAAGTAATGGGACATTAGGAAATTCACCACAACGATCAACGATGATGACATTTTCTCTGGATCGAGAACACCAATGTACATCAGAATGTGTGAGGGTCATCAATCGTTGTGACCACCTTAAACCCTGCTCGTTCTTCAGAACTTATTGTGGAAGGTGAGAAATAAACCACCTTGCTAGGAGAGGAGTACAGCACATGAGACCACCTCTTTTCCTCATTGTTCGTGTGTAAAATTAGTGTAGGATGTTCCCAAGCAATGTAGGTATGGGATTCCTGGATATGAAAATCTTGACAGGATTCACATTTATAAGTTGGTCAGGATTTGGGAACAAGACCAACCCATAAATAAGGAGTGCCACAATCTCTTCAAAGGCTTGCAGGTCCAGGGAATTCCAACACTCTTGTGCCTTCTCAAACAAGAACTTTGCCAAGAAGCCCTTGACGCCACTTCTGGTTTCCCAATGCCCCTTGATGTCAGATGGTTGCAAGTGCAGAGCTTGAGCAACATCTTCATGTTTTGGTTCTTTTTCCGTACCGTTGTAGGGTAGTTGATTAAGAATAGGAATTCTCAGGAGTTGAGAAAATTCCTCCAAAGTAGGCACCAATTGGTAATCGGGAATTGTGAAACAGTGGTGAAGGGGGTCAAAGAACTGGAACAGCACTTTCACCGTGTCTTCTTCAATGCTGGTGTTGACTAGGTTGAGAAGTCTACCATGTCTTTCACTGAAGAGAGAATTTTCTGGAATTCTGGATGTAAGCTCTTTGATTTGAGGAGGGATTCTCACAAGGTTGACTTGAATTGCTTTCCTGCGAAGAGTTTCCATGACCTACAAAACAAGAACAAAGATGAAGATCCAAACCCTTGAAATGGTTAGTGGATGCATATGATGCTTTATGATGTTCATGATGTATGCACAAACACATGTACAAGCAAGTCACACAAAACCCTAGTTTCAGGCTTGCATGAGGTTTCATAGGTAAGTACCCTCTTGAGTTTAGTTGGCTCAAAACCTGTCCTATAAATAGTAACCGGGTTCTAAGGAGCTCAATATCATTGGATTGTTTTCAATGTTCATTGTTTTGGTTTAGCCACTTAACTAGCGACCAAAATATTCCAAGAAAACAACCCTCAATGAGTGTAGTATCGAGTATCTACCAACTTCGGACTACACCAAAGCCGGTCATCTCACTACCCCTAATAAAGGCCAAGATGGTCAAGTAAGGTTCTAGGTCATTAGTGCTTAGTGACATCAATCAGCGGCCCCGTATTCTCTTTGATTGACTCAAAGGCTACCAGTACTCACAAATATGTCGCACTAATATAACTATTGCTTCAACCGTGTCGGTATACCCCGCACAGTTTCCATAACGTATTGCTATCTATGAATGTTTCCAAAATCCGGGTGGAGGATTTCAAGCCCAAACAAGAGAACCAAAATGTAAAGCAATCAAAGCAAACAATAATCATACAAAAGGGTGATCTAAGCCCTAAGGTTACTCCACTTAAAAATAATAACTCCCCAGCAGAGTCGCCAGTTCTGTGATACGGTGGAAGAACTGACTTGGATTTTACGTTTGTATTTGCAAATGTTCAGTTTAGCAAGAGTCGCCACCGACTTTTTATTTTATCCTAAGGAAAGGTCAAAAAGCACAGGAAAGACCTTTGAGATGTTTTCATGGGTTCGGGGAGTAGATTATAGAGAGGGAAGGTATTAGCACCCTTTCTTCCATGGTTATCCATGGGCTCTTAGTCACTTGCTTAGATCACTTGCTTTGCATTTTTCAATTGTTTGAAATGGTGCTTTGTGTGTGGTTTTGAAAGATGTTTTGAAAAGAGGCCATTATTGTGGCAACCTTTGTAATGATTCTTGTTTGAATGTATACAAAGGTGTTTGTCTTTTTGAAAGGTTTTCAATGCTTTGAAAGTTGTTGTGAAATTGTGTTTGTGGAGTGTGTTTTGAAAAAAGTAGCAAGGATGTTTTTTTTGCAAGTTTGATCAAGTAACTAAGAGCTATCTACCCTAATTTTACTCAAAGATCTTTCTTATGTTTTTAACCCTTTTAACAGTGTTGTTTCACCATTGTATTTGGTGAACAACCTTGTGTTAGGATGTTAAACGGGATGGGCGCGGGTCATCGTATAAACCATGATAGCAATTGTGCCAAGTATCTTTGGCAATTTTCCGAGGGACTAGATCATTTTGTATAGGCAACCAAGATAGCGTCATCGAGGGACTATGATCTTTTTGTTTATTTTTACTTTGCCAAAGTACCCAACATGCAACCATGGCCCATTTTTGAAGGCAACAAGTGGATGAAACCCTAGGGGTGCAAGTGTGCATTGTGTTTGTTTTTCATGCATGTTTATCTTTGGATTAGGTCAAACTACTTGTTGGTTTTATTTTGCATACAAACCCTAGGTCTAGGCATGGTATAATTGAAAGCTTTTAAATGTGCGAGAATTTAAATGCTACACTATTACAACATGATATAGGGAGGGGGGTACAAATTTGAATTGGGGATATTTGACAAGAAATAAATTCTAAGTTATTACAACCATATCGAATGTATAGGATACAATATTTATTTGTGCAATACTTGAAATAAATACAATAAATAAATAAAATGTATTATGCACAAAATGATCTTTTATGTATGTGAAAAGGGTTTTTTTTAATGTGAAGTATGAACAAAATAAAAAGTCAATTTTTTTTTATTATTTTGGTCATTTAGGGCAAAACCCTAATTTTTCAAATGAAAGGCAATATTTATTAATTATATACAATATATGTTAATTTATGCAAAAATAAAAGTATATTGTTAAGAAAAAGTATTTTTAGTGTCAAAAAATAAAAATGTATTATTTCTATGTTTTTGTCCTAATTATCTAATAAAATAAAATATACAAGTATATATATATATATATATATATATATATATATATATATATATATATATATATATATATATATATATATATATATATATATATATATATATATATATATATATATATATATATATATATATATATATATATATATATATATATATATATATATATATATATATATATATATATATGAAACATATTAAATATATAAAGATAAAAATAATTATTTACCAAAAAAGTGTATATTTAAGAAAATATTTTCAAGTGTAAATAAAAATAATAAATGGAAAATAAGTATTTTTTTTTATATTATTTTTTAGGGTTTTAATAAAAAAGGATTTAGATTATTTACATATATATGTTTAATTAAAATGAAATAAATATGAAAAAATATGGAAAATTATTTTTGGCATTTTTTTATGTTTGAACAAAAAATATAAAGTCAGAATTAAAAGAAAAAACATAAAAATGACAAATATTTAATCAAATGGGTTAGGGGGTGCAAATTGAATAAAGGGGTGTTAAAAGCAAGAATGACTCAGGCCCAGCCCAAGTCATCATCTTCAACCTCCAGCTTTGTCAAACACGCGCGCTTCTTAGTTCAAATGCGATCTCCTGATTCTATGATCTTTTGACAAAACTTAAAACATGAAACTTGTAGAGAATTTAAACACGAATCCAACCATATAAAGCATTAAATCTAACTCTCAAAGACCAGAGAGAATTTCTCTGGCCCTAAAATCTGACCTAGCTTTTTTCACATGTTCATGGCTGAAATTCTCCTAGCACACTTAATGTAAATGAAAACTAATCATATGTATGGCTTCAGGGCTATGAGTACAACATATTTCATTCACAAACCTAAGCTTAACCATTCCTAAATAGAGAGATAGAAGTCCATGAAATACCTGTTTCAGCTTGAATCGAGTAGGGCAATGCAGCAATCTTCAATGGTATTTGAGTTTCTGTTGAGCTTGCCTGAGGTCCAAGGAAGCTTCTCCAATACTTGGCTTACTTTGAAACACCTTGTATCGTGCTGTAGAAGTCCACCTGCAAAGCTTGGAAATGAAAATGGAAAAGGGTGTTAGAGGTGCTACAGCTTGCAATGAATGATCAGGATAGCTTAGGTGGATGGTATAGAAGGTGTTTGAACAGGTTTGGACAAAAATGCACGAGTAAATTGTGTTGTGGAACTCAATCTGCAGGGAATGCCCTGTTTTGCAGCAAAACAAGGATTTTGTGTATTAGGAGGTATGAGGGATGGAAGGATCGTGCCTTAGGTATGTTTTGATGTATGGAACTTGTGTGCAAAGTTTGTTTTGGC
The DNA here is from genome assembly GCA_948472305.1 of Vicia faba. Taxonomy (NCBI): domain Eukaryota; kingdom Viridiplantae; phylum Streptophyta; class Magnoliopsida; order Fabales; family Fabaceae; genus Vicia; species Vicia faba. Next base: position 1,608,245,631 of record OX451736.1, read on the forward strand.
TCTTGTTCACAGATATGAGAGTTGGTTGTGTTTTTGCAAACTTTCTCTTACTTGAAGCAAGAAAATGCCAATGATGTTATAGCCCTGTCCAAGCCTTCCTATCATTCAGCATCTTTTGTTCTTGATAACTGGAATTAGTGGACTCAATCTTGCCTCAAATATTTGGCCCCATGTCTCAAGGATTCAGTTTTTGACATAAAGTGACTTTAGGCAAAAATGGTAACTTTGCTTTTTCTAATTAGGGATTAGTTTTACATGTAATGCCCAAATGGATGAGATAACACCTTAACACAATGGTCAGGCATTAAATTATGCAGTGTAAGTTGGTTTTGAGGCCTGCAAGCTAGCATTACACAAGCTGATTTGAAAATGCAAATTGCTATGAACATGCCTTGGCCATGAACAAAAGTGAGTTTTTGCCAAATTTGTGAATTCGATTCTCTCTAACCACAAGGGTGTTTGAGGAGTGCTTGGACAATTTGGAAAGCTTGGAACATGTATTACAATCCATCTTTGCAATGCAACTTGAAACTCCAAGTGGAACTATGTGAAAATGGCCAAGAAGATGGGTCAAAATCCTGTCTAGATTAGGGCAAATTTCTTCTAAGTTAAAAGTTTTTGGTACCCTTGTTCCAAAAATCATAACTTGAGATCTAAGCTTCCTTTGAGAAAACTTTGTGGATAAAAGTTGTATACTTTGTGATAGACTACAACTTTCATGTTTCACGTTTTGTTTGAATTCAATTGCATCTTGGTGAAAAAATGGGACAAAGTTAGGAAAAAATAAGAAAATTTCATAACTTAGAAAATTTCCAAGTTATGAAAATTTTCATTTTAAACCCTAATTTGCATTTTTGGGTTTCTTGATGGGCAAGTTTCATAATTTGTCATGTCTTGATGAAAAATGACTCTTGGCACTTGATTTTGACCAAAAAGTCAAAGTTTGACTTTTCAGTGTACAGTCAAATTTTGATCAGTTGACTGAAAAATTCATCTGTCAATCCTATGCATTTGAGATCTTTTGAACTTGTTGAATGGGTCAAGACAATGTAATTGAGTCCTTGAGTCCATGTGTGAGCTTGATTTTCCATTGGCTAGGTCAAACAGTCAAAAATTGCCTTTGTGCAGTCAAAACCCTAAAAATGACCATTTTGCCCTTTTGGTGATCTGATCAAATTTCTTGTGGAATTGTGATCCAAACTTGATCAAATGGTTCATATGAGTTCATAATGTTGATGTGGGTCAAATTTCATGAGGTTTGACTGTCAATTGGCTACAATTGACTTTTTCCCCAATACAGCTAATTTCTAGGTCAACTGTCCAATTGGCTGGGCAAAACTTTGAATCAAAGCCTGAAACTTGGTAAGGGAAAACTTGTGAGTCCAACATGAAGTATGAAAGTCACTTTGGGCATCTTGGGTTAAAACATCCCTGTGCAAACTCAAACCCTAATTTAGGTCAACAGTGCAAGGAGAGGTCTTGAGCAGAACAAACCCTAGCTTGATCTTGAATTTCAAGAGTCTTGTGATGAGAAAGTGTTGATGAATTGAGAGGGAAATTTTTGGGGTACAACACCATACCTACATTGTATGCTAAGTCAGGCCTTGTATGACAAAGATATCTTAATGATCCAATAAGTCTTCTGTATTGGGTTGGATCAACATCATCTTCATCTGCATCTTTCGACAGTTGCAGTCTTGGTTCTGCAGGTGTCGAAGTTGAGTTGCATTATTCCATCTCAAACCTCTTGAGAATTTCTCCTGCATATCTTCTTTGATGCATCATCAAACCTCTACTGCTCTTGTAGAATTCGATACCAAGGAAATATGAAATCTCACCCAAATCAGACATTTCGAATTCCTTACTGAGATCACCTTTGAAGTCTTCGATCTTACTCTTACAGCTACCTGTTATCAACAAATCATCTATATAGAGACATAGTATAAGCAATTTACTCTTGCTTCTTCTTACATATACTCCATGTTCAGTTATGCACTTCACAAATTCCTTCTCCCTTAGAAAACTATCAATTTTCTTATTCCAAGCCCTTGGAGCTTGTTTCAATCCATACAGGGCTTTATGTAGCCTGTACACCTTTATTTCTTCGTCATGTTTCACAAACCCAACTGGTTGTTTAACATAGACTTCTTCATCTAACGGTCCATTTAGGAATGCACACTTCACGTCCATCTGACATATGTGCCAACTGTTTATTTCTACTAGACCAACAACCAACCTGATTGTTTCGATCCTAGCAACAGGTGCAAAAACTTCGTCGAAGTCTATTCCTTCTTTCTGTAGAAATCCTTTCGCCACAAGTCTTGCTTTGTGTCGAGTTACTTCACCTTTCGAATTCGTTTTCACTTTGTATACCCACTTGACATCAATTGCCTTCTTGCCTTGAGGCAATTCGACAAGTGACCAAGTGTTGTTGTCTTCGATAGAATTTACTTCTTCATTCATTGCTTTCACCCACTTCGAATCTTTTAATGCTTCAGCTGCATTAACAGGTTCGACATCTGCATAGAAAGCATAATGTACCAGCTCACCTTCATTATCTATTACATTATCTGATGTAATCACACAATCTTGCAATCTTGCAGGCATGCGTCTTGTTCTTTGAGGTCTGCTTTTACTTGGTATATGTGCTGGTTCCTCTTGTCGAACTTCTCTTTCGACTTGAGTTTCTGGCTCTTCGAATAGGATTCCCACTGAATTTTTCTTGACATTTGCAGTCCAATCCCATTCTTTAAACTCATCTATGATCACGTCCCTGCTGATCACAATCTTCTTGTTCTATGGATCGAATAACTTGTAGCCTCCTGTCGAATGATATCCAACTAGAATCATTTGACTTGACTTATCATCAAGTTTTCTTCTCAACTGATATGGCACATGTCTATGTGCAATATATCCAAATACCTTTAGATGGCTCAAGCTAGGTTTCACACCAGACCAACATTCTTCTGGAGTAATTCCTTCTAGCTTCTTTGTAGGACATCTGTTCAAAATGTATGTTGCAGTCGAAACAACTTCACCCTAAAACTCTTTAGGTAAACTCTTGCCTTTCAGCATACTTCTCACCATATTCATGATGGTTCGATTTTTCCTTTCTACAATTCCATTTTGCTGTGGAGTATATGGTGGCACCACCTCATGCACAATCCCTTCCTTTTCACATAATCTATCGAAGTCTTTCGACACATATTCTCCTCCACCATCAGTTCTCAAAACTTTGAGCTTTCGACCACTTTGTCTTTCGACCATAGACTTAAACCTGGTAAATACTTCGATCACTTCACTTTTCTTCTTGATCAGGTAAGTCCATAACTTTCGACTGAAATCATCTATGAATGTAACAAAGTATTTGTTACCTCCCATCGAATCCACCTGGATTGGTCCACATACATCAGAGTATATGACTTCAAGACTAGCCTTCGATTTGCTTCCTGCATCCTTGCTGAAGCTATTCTTGTGTTGCTTCGCCTGCACACATTCTTCACATACTTCATTTGGAATGTCAATATCAGGCAATCCTGAAACCATATTTCTTCTCTTCAAATCTCTGATGTCTCTGAAGTTGAGATGACCTAGTCTATAATGCCATATCCATTCATCTCTGTTAGCTGCAGTCGAAAGGCACTTGTGCTCCATCACATTTAGTTCAATCTTGAAGGTTCGATTCTGAGACATAGGAGCCTTCAAGATTAATCTCCCATTTGCATCAAAGACTCTCATCAACTTATCTTCGATTGACACTTTATAATTCTTTTCGACCAACTGCCCTATACTGAGCAAATTGCTCTTCATGCCTGGTATGTACAATACATTTGAAATTACTGACTTTTTGCCATCTTTCCTCATGATCATAACATCACCAATACCTTCAGCTGCTAGGGTATTGTCATTTGCAAATTTTACCATATTTTTCGTTGAGGGTTTTATATTGACGAACCAGTCTTTCCTTTCAGACATATGTGATGAACATCCTGAATCCAAGTACCATTGGTCCTTGAATCTATCTTCATCTCTTGTTGTGACCATCAGCATCATCTCTTCTTCTTCTTCATGTTTTGCAAGCTTTGCATCACTTTCTTGATTCTTTCGTCTTTCTGGACAATCACTTGAATAGTGACCATACTTCTGACAATTGTAACATTGAATGTGACTCTTATCAGGTTTTCGACCACCACCTATTCCTCTATTTGCAACACCACCTCTTTGGTTTCCTTGGTATGGTCTTCTTTGATTCGACACGTCTCCTTCGATTTGGTTTCTTCTACCATTCGATTTGTTGTAGCCACATCTACCTCTGTCGAAACACTTTCCTTTGCCTTTGGTCTCTCTTGCTGCATGTGCCTGCAAGGCCACATCACTCTTCGATTTTCCTGCAGCTCTTTCATTCATTCTTTGTTCATGAGATTCGAGCGTCCCTTGAAGCTCTTCCTTTGTCAATTTCGACAAGTCTTTTCCTTCTTCTATCGCCACCACTATGTGGTCGAACTTAGGAGCTAAAGATCTCAAGATCTTCAACACAACAGCTCTTGTTGTTAACGCTTCTCCACATATCTTGATTTGATTTACTAGTTTTGTAACTCTAGTGAAGAAATCAGATATGTTTTCACTGTCTTCCATCTGAAGCAGTTCATAGGTCCTTTTGTGAGTTTGTAACCTCACTTCTTTCACCTTCTCAGCGCCTCCAAAAGACTTCTCAAGGATCTCCCAAGCTTCTTTTGCAGATTCTGAATCACTAATCTTTTCGAAATTGTCTGGGCTGACACATTTATGAATTATAAATAATGCTTTATAACTCAGCTTCTCAGATTCTGTGTATTTCTTCTTTTCTTCTTCTGAAGCGTTTTCGCCAAGCGCTTCGACTCCATCTTTTAAAAGGTACCAAAGACCTTGGCACCTTAATAGGACTTTCATCTGTTTGCACCAATTCTCATAGTTGTCAACTTTCAGAATTGGCAGCGTTGCTGGATAGTTTGCATTCCCATAACTTGTCATCGTGAATTCTTCAATCGTTCTTGATTGACACTTCCCTTGAATCGAAACAAAAGCTCTTGATACCAGATGTTGGAAATACACCTAATACTATGATGAATTTCGACCAATAATGATGATTAGTTATGAGAAAAAACAAATAATAGAAGACAAGATAAATATTTCTGCAGAGTTTCTCTCTGCCCACAAACTGTGGAAAACTTTCTTAATCACTTGCAACTGCAAATTCTGTGATTACAATGAATTGTCTTGCTTGACTTGCTTTCAAAATAGGGGTTACTCCCTCTATTTATAACTGAGCTTACACTCTAAGCCCAAGGCCCAAAATATCTTTTTGTTACTAAATCAAATCTAATCAAATCTATTCTAGACTTAAATCAAATCTATTTAAATCTAAAACAAATCAAATCTTCTTTGACACATATGAATTACAATTTAACACGGGGATGGTTTTTGAGTTTAAAGGGGGTGCGAAAATGAAGTTACCGGTTGAGAATCATTTTTCTGCGGAGGGAGATGGAGAGGGTCGTATGAGAGAGGAATAATTTGAGAAACAAAAGGTTAATGTTTTAGTTAACTGTGTTTTATGGAGAAAAAATTAATTAAATTAAACTTTCCTTCTCCCTAGGTGCGGCGCCCCATTCAAACAAATTAGGGTTTCAAAAATCCAAATCCCTCTCTATTCTCTCAGACGGATCCAGGTTTGGGCCTAGCCCAACCCATTTTCCGAGTTTTGGTTTTTATAGTTTTTTTGTTGTTAATATAACAGATGAATAATCCTGGCGCATTGGTAAGAGCTTTGAGAGGTTAAACTAGTGGTCACGGGTTCAACACCCATGTGGACCATTTTTTTCCATCTTTCTTGTTTCTCTTTTAAATTTATATATTTTTTATTTGTTTTAAATTTAGTTTAATTATTTCCTTTAAAAACCACAAAAAAATGTGTGTATATATATATATATTAATCATTACTTGATAAAAAAACCATAAAAAATATTTAGAATTTAAATTTCTTTATTCGTTTGCTTGTTCAAATCTTGATACCATACTCTCTTAGGTAACTCCATGAGGCGATTAAATCCCGTTTCGATCGTCTTATGTTGAGGTATACTTTTAGTCCATCAAGTACATAATAACATTAGGGCAGACTTCCCCCTTTATACTTTTTATTTTGTAATTAAAATTAAACTTCTCATTCACAAATCAAAAAAATCCAAAAACATTTAATCATTATTCAAACTCATTTCAAAACTCGCAAAACACTCAACCAATAAAAACCTCCCCAAAAGAGCATGTTATCTCCGTTCTACCGCAATACAGGTCGTGCATATTGCTAGAATGCGTGTGTTAACGTCGCCCACTAAAAAACACCAACAAACCAACATTTTTGAGAGGAACTACAGTTTTCTGATTCCTTCACTGGATACATAGGCAAAGGGTTGCGAGACTCTCACGAACACACTAATAAAAAACCATTTCTTTCCCCTTAGCAAATATAGTTATAGATAAACACACCCTTAGAAGCAAATAATCAAAATGGATGTGAGGGGTGCTAATACATTCCCCTTGCATAATCGACTTCCTTACCCTCTCTCTTGGTTACAAGACTATCTTATCCATCCTCTTATGGTTTTATCGATATTTCCCCTTCCTTCGGGATAAATAAAGTTCTGTGGCGGCTCTGTGTTTTTTGCCGGTAGCTTCAGCTGGAGACTCTGTTGGGTATGCCTTTTATGAGTATATCCAAGCTCGTATGAACCTCTGGCGATACCCTTAAACATCATCCTCATAGTTAAACACAATGCCCTGGATAAGCATCTCATGAGGACCATCCCTTCGAGCATAACCAAATTGTCACAGAGCCAGAGAAGGATTATAAGTTATGCCTCCCCTAATGCCAAGTAGTGGGACATTAGGGAATTCCCCGCAGCGGTCAATAATAGAAATATCTCCCATAGACCCGGAATACTAGAGAATATCCGCATGAGAAAGTGACATTATCCTTTGCGACCAACCCAAACCTTCTTCATTCTTCAGCACTGACTTAGGAAGGTGAGAAATAAACCACCTCGACAGTAATGGCATGCAGCATATAAGAACCCCTCTTCTCTTTATGGTACGAGTGTGGGGAGCATGCAAGATATCACCGAGCAAAGTAGGAACAAGGTTGCGTGAAAGAAAGATCTTGATAGCATTCACATCTATGAGTAAGTCTGGATTAGGGAATAGTACTAACCCATAAATTAGAAGAGCCAAGACCTCCTTAAAAGCCTGAAAGTCCAAATTATTCCAAAACAGTTGGGCCTTCTCTATTAGGAATTTGGCTAGAAAACCCTTGACTCTGCTTCTTGTTTCCCAATTGGATACCACATCGGCCCGTTTTAGATTGAAAGCTGAGGAAATGACTTCTGGCTTGGGAACCTCTTCTAAACCTGTGAAAGGCATCTGGTCAAGAATAGGTAAATCCAATAACTGAGAGAACTCTTCCATGGTAGGCACCAACAAATAGTCTGGAAAGGTGAAGTAGTGGTGCTTGGGATCAAAGAACTGAAAGAGTACACCCATCATATTTTCATCAAATCTCGAAGTAACCAGGTTGAGAAGTCGACCATATCTCTTAGTGAACAAAGAAGTTTCAGGAACCCTTGATACTAGCTCCTTGAGTTGGAGAGGTATTCTCACAAAGCTGATTCAGATAGTGTTTCTACGAGCGGAAGCCATGATCTGCAAAACAGAACAAAGATGAATTCCCTCGGTCCTTGAAATAGTTAGTGTAATAAGAATGGATGCTATTTTATGATGCATGATGTTATGTTCAAACAGAGTAAATCACACACAAGTAAAGCACACAATAGACCTTAGGTAAAAAGGCTTGCATGAGGTTAAAGGTAAGTACCCTCTTGAAGTTTAGTTGGTTTCAAACTTGTCTTAGAAAGGTAACCGGGTTCTAAGAATTCTCATTATCACTGATCATCCTTTATCAGACATTGTTTCAGCTCAGGAAATCTTTTCTTGCAGCCGAAATATCCCGAAAGTCTGATCCCAATGAGTGTAGCATCGAGTATCAACCAATCCTCAACTTTATATCGAGGCTGGTTATCTCACTACTTTTCTAATGGCCAAGTTTGTTCAACTAAGGTTCTAAGGTCCGTTAGTGTTTCAAGACACCACGCGGCGGCCTCGTATTCTCCTTGTTTCAACATGAAGGATAGCGGTACCAACACAAGTGTCACACCAACATAGCCATCGCTTAAACCATATTGGTCTACGCCGTACATTCTCCACGATCTATTGTTGTTTACCTAAAAAGTGTCCCCAAATTCGGGTGTAGGATCTTCAAAAATACCCAAGCAAAAACCCTTACAGATAAAACAGGCAAAACAAACAAAAAATAAATTTAAAAAGATGACCTAGATCCTAAGGTAAACCCCACTTTATTTTAATCCCCAGCAGAGTCGCCAGTTCTGTGATATGGTGGCAGAACCGACTGCTTTTGTTACTACTGGTTTTGCGTTTTATGTTCGCAAATGTACAGTAAGCAAAAATCACCAACGTCTTTTATTTTATCCAACAAAGGAAAAGGGAAAAAGAACAGAAAAAACCTTTTTCGAGATGTTTCTGAGTACCGGGGGGGTAGATTATAGAAAGGGAAGGTGTTAGCACCATTTCTATCAGTGGTTTTCCACGGGCTCTTAGGTAATTGCTCATTCTTAAATTGATTTTCTGTGTTTGTGTGTTTGAGAAAGTTTTGAAATTGACTTAGTGCGGAGATTCACTTTATGGTAACTCTTGTATCAGTCCTTAAGAGTGTGATAAAGTGTTTTTGAAAACTTTGTTTGAAAAGTGTTTGAAAATGTAAGTGTAAAAAAAGTTGTTGTTTTGAGCAAGTACTTAAGAGTTTCTACCTACTCGAAAAAAGATTGTTCATTTTCTTATTTCCTTTAGACAGCACTATCCTACTATTAAGGAGTATGTAGCTCCATTGTTGGAGTTTAAGGCATAATCGAAAGGGGCGATTACAGTCACTTAAGGCAATAGGGAGAGATCTCTTAGTAACTTTCCTAGAATTCTAAGATCACTTTTTTACCAAGGCAACGTCGAAAGGGTCATCGAGGAACTAATGATCTTTCGAATTAGAGGACAGCCACTAAAAATTCTCACGTTTCGAGAATAGTGACAGTTTTCCAAAGGCAACCGAAGTGGGGAATAACCCTAGGAGTGAGCATGTGCAAGTGTTTGATTTCAGTTTATTTATTCTTTGCATATTTAAGGTTTTCTACTGTTTTAAATTGTTGATTTATCCCTCGTATACAATCCTATTTTCAATCATCTAACAATTTATAATGACGAAAAGTAAAATGCGAGGAATTTAAACCTAGCTATTACAAGGCTTTGGGGAGGGGGGTTACATAATCAAAACTTGGGGAAAAAACAGTAAATGAAAATAGAAATAAAACTAAGTTAAAAGCTATTACAAACTCGGAGCAATTACATTAATTAAAAAATAATGGATAAAGAAATATGCGCGACAAAATTAAATATGGAGAATTAACAATTAAATTCAAAGACATTTAATTAATAAATAAAGAAAATATATATTTTTTTCGATTTTTTGAGAAAAGTAATTAATTTTGTAAATTAACCTAGTTTCTAATTAATTTTAATTATGAAAAAGGAATTTAAATTATCCTAATTAACCTAATTAATTAATGAAATTAAATATTTTATGAAAAAACCTAATTCTAATGTTTTTTTGTGTTTTTATGATTTTAAGATTTAATTAAAAAAGATTTTTAAAACAATAAAAACAATTAAAACAAATAAAGAAGTAAAAGAGAAATTAAAACAAAAATAAAAAATGGGCCTGATGCTGGAAGTGATTTGGGGGTTGTGAATTGGAATTTTCCAGGCCCAGAACAGCTAGCCTATTTGCCTACGTCTGATCCAGTGGGGATCACCTTTGGAGGGTCTACCATGGTCCTAGCTTGCAGTATGTTAGATCTGGTCAGTGGATGATCCAAGGCATGAGATGTTGAGGTGTATGGTGAGCATGTTTGGCATGGTACTACTGAATCTTCAGTTAAACATTAAGAAAAATATTATGTAGGAGACAGGGATCGAACCCCTGACCTCCTACACGCGCGCGCCCTGAAATCCTTCTCCTTTGCCACTGAGCCAGCTTGCTATTCGTTAATAGAAACAAACAACAAATAATATAATTAATCATGAGTCAGTGTTATAAGAAAAAACGTGCGAGATTTAAACTGTCCAACCAGGCTTGGACACGCCATCGTCTTCCTCGTAGAATCGTCGTTTTAGGTATTGGACTTATACCTACGGACAAAGTCCATAACTATAATCTGTGACATTTCCAAAATGCAGCATAAGCATGATAAATCCCAACCAAGGGCATGGGACGATTGGAAATCAACCACTGAACCTGAATATACCCTTGGTTTGGCCTAATTTAACCTGTATCAAAAAGCCCTAAAACATGTTTTGAAACCCTAAGAATGGCGTTTCATGATTCTTGTGCGTAAACTCAAATCAAATCATCCAAACATATTTCAAACATGAAATAAGCATGAATAAATGATTAAAACATGTTGATAATGCCAGAATTAAGGAAAACGATTTTTAAAAAAAGCAAGTCGTGATTGTTCTTACGCGTGATTCTTGATGCTTTGAGGCTTGGGAATGAGTGGGATAGCTTCAGTGAATGTCCAGGAGTGTTGTTGTGTCTTCGGAATTGCTTGAATTCGCCTGGGGAGAAAAATTCGATTTGCACTCTTTTGACAAAAATTGACACTTTGTTCTTGCTCTTAGGGAGGCAGCTTACGCATGAAATCTTCTATTCTAGGGTTGCAATGCATTGGCATATGTAGTGAATCAGATTAGGGAAATATAATTAGAAAGACTCAAGAGATGTTATGGTTTTGAATTTTGATTCCAATCTCTCCAAATTTGAAGATTTCTTCCTATTCTCAAGCTTGCACGATTTGTTCTTTGTTTGACATCTCCTAAGATATTCAATCAATGCCAAAACAAATCTTATCCCATTTATTTGATTTATTTTTTATTTAATTTTATTTTATTTGAATTCTAAATAAATAAAATCAAAATAAATTAAATAAATAAGTGAATAAGGCATGGAGGGTCCCATAGGTCGTGGACCATTATAGGACTGAGATTAGATCTTGAAAAGATGGGCCCATGTGGAAAAAATGCAATTTTGGGTATTGTTGACTTTGTGCAAATTTCCAAAAATGGCCAACTTTGACAATGCATATCTCTCTTAATTTTGACCCTAAGAGGGTGTTCTTGGACTTTTTAGAAAGCTTAGGATGTCCAATAAACAACTCTTTTGGATTCATCTCAATTGGATCTTCCATGTTCATGTAAGGAGCTTTGACCTAAAAGATGTTTTTGTTGACTTTTTGAAATGACCTGTAATGTCTGAATTTATATCTTTTCATGAGTGCATTTCTTGAACTTGAGGGATGAAGATGACTTGTAGGGAATTGGATTCTATTCAAAATGAGCCTTGGGTGAGAAATGTTTGACAAAGTATTAGAAAGTTATTCCTGGTCAAAGTTTGGTTGATTTTTCCTATGGAAACCCTATTTTAGCAACTTTTGAGTTTTGATGAATTAGGAGCATTCCTTGAGGAATCATGATCAAACCTTTATCAAATGATTGATATCACTTAAAAATGTTGATGTTGACCAAAAATATTGAAGTTTAACTGTATGTGGGTCACAGTTGACTTTTGACCTAGTATAGTTGATTTTCAGGCATTTGAGCAATTGACTGAGCAAACTTCTTGTGCAAGGCATGAATCTTGGCATGGATGATCTTGAGAACATATTAGGGAAATGGAAACCATTTATGACCCGTGGAACTTAAACATCTTAATGAGGAGTGAAACCCTAGTTTGAGGCTCATTGTCTTAGGAGGAGCATTTGTCTGGTCAATCCTTAGTCAACTTGAGCAATTGAGGACCTCTAGGAGTATGTTTGAGTAGAATGAGAGGGAAATTTTAGGGTACAACAGCTTCCCCAGTTCAATCTTCTTAAACCTGAGGATGTAGATTGGTTGGTCTGCCTTTCGTGATCTGAGGGTGGAAGATGATTGAACACTAGAGTGCCCATAAATTTGCACTCGCATCAAGTAATACTGATGGTTAATGACGTCGAGAATGGGCTTACAGATGCCATTTGGAGAAGATGACTAAAATTCGTCGGAGATGGGCTTAAAGATGCCATCCTGAGAATGTGACGGAGATTCGTCGGAGATGGGCTTAAAGATGCCATCCTGAGAATGTGACGGAGAGTCATCAGAGATGGGCTTAAAGATGCCATCCAGAATAATGATGATTTCGTGAGATATTCCTTCATGGGAATTCCTGTTCCTGTTGTTAGGGAGGACTTTGCTGAGGAATGTTGGTCTCTGTCTTGGGGAATAGAGTCTAAGAGCTTCAGTTGTCCGTTATTCTACTGGGGAGTCATCTCTTGACTGAGGAGATAGAAGTAATCTTCTTATTTGGTCAGGATCCAGGCTTCACAGTGACTGGTTAAGGATGATAAGGTTGACTGCTATCTGGTCGTATTCCAGGCTTCACAGCGACTTACTGGGGAATATGAAATCGACCGTATCTGGTCGGGTCTAGGTTTTGTAAACTGTTGTCTGGAGATAAAAGAGAAGGAACCTGGATAGTAGGGTTACTTTGAAATGAACGCCTGGATAGTAGGGCTATGAGAAGGAACTGGATAGTAGGGTTATGAGAAGGAACCTGGATAGTAGGTTTACTTCGAAATGAAAGCCTGGATAGTAGGGCTATGGGAAGGAACCTGGGTAGTAGGGTTACTTCGGAATGAAAGCCTAGATAGTAGGACTATGAGAAGGAACCTGGATAGTAGGGTTACTTCAGAATGAAAGCCTGGATAGTATAGCTATGAGAAGGAACCTGGATAGTAGGGTTACTTAGAAATGAAAGCCTAAATAGTAGGGCTATGAGAAGGAACCTGGATAGTAGGGTTACTTCGGAATGAAATCCTGGATAATAGGGCTATGAGAAGGAACCTGGATAGTAGGGTTACTTCGAAATGTAAGCCTGTATAGTAGGGCTATGAGAAGGAACCTGGATAGTAGGGTTACTTCGAAATGAAAGCCTGTATAATAGGGCTATGAGAAAGAACCTGGATAGTATGGTTACTTCGAAATGAAAGCCTGGATAGTAGGGCTATGAGAAGGAACCTGGATAGTAGGGTTACTTCAAAATAAAAGCCTGGATAGTAGGGCTATGAGAAGGAACCTGGATAGTAGGGTTACTTCGAAATAAAATCCTGGATAGTAGGGCTGCAAAAAGGAACCTGGGTAGTAGGGTCACTTCGAAATGAAAGCCTGGATAGTAGGGTTTCGAGAAGGACCCTGGGTAGTAGGGCTACTTCTAAATGAAAGCCTGGATAGTAGGGATATGAGAAGGAACCTGGGTAGTAGGGTTACTTCGAAATAAAAGCTTGGGTGGTAGGGCTTGCCTCATTTGATCACGTAGATTAGTTGACCCGTTTGGTCTCGGGAACTGATTTTCCATTAGTTGTCTGCAGATATGACGTGTACAGCTTCACAAATTTTATCTTGAATTGTTGGAATTGTTAATGATAACCATCTTTCCTGAAAAGGTACATGATTAATTATATGCGATGCATGAGATGCATTGTGTGATGATGTTCTCAAAATCAGTGAGATTATGCCATATGCAATATGTATGCGCACGTCATGATGTATGAACATGAAAAGCTATTGTGACATATCCGAGTCTGGGAAAATAAATCCCTGACTGATGCTGGAGAGTGCTGGAAATTGAATTCCTGACCATTGTAGAGAAAGTGGTTCTTCTACTTCCGCTGGGGATGGTGAACGGAGATGACTATGCCGTGGATTTACTCCTTTCTATTTGTGAATATTCTATCGAGGAGAGACTCTGCTTGAGAATAACTCTGCGGGGGAATAAATTTGTCTGAGGGAGGAGATACTTTGTTGGAAGATTTTGCCGATTAGGGGAAATAAACTCCGTTGGGGGATGAACTTCCGTAGATGGATGAATAAACTCTATTGGGGATTGAACTTCTGTGTTCAGAGAAATAAACTCTGCTGAGGAGAAAACTTTATGAACCACTTGCGATTATAAAATTCGGCTGGGGAATATATACGTCAGCTCTCTGAAGGAAGTTTGCTGGAGAAAGTAACTCCTATTTGGGGAAGCAGAGATAAAAACTTTGGTTGCCTCTACTCTGTGGGGGGCATAGACGTTACGGGGTTTCATGTAATGGTGACCTTGTTTTAAAACTGTACCTGCCCCTGTACCTGCTGAACAGAGTAACTGTCGGGATTGAAAAGGTTTTTTAGACTTTTCCTCGTTCCTTAAGTCATGAGCAACTGTCTTTCTGTCTCTTATGTGAATATTTGTGAATAGAAATTATATTCAAATGCATATGTCAAGAATAAATCATTGGACATTTTTGCAAAACAAAGCAGAAAAAGAAAAACAAATGGTTTTGTAAAAATGACTTGTATTAATTTCTGAAGTTGGCCTATAACAGGCATTTTCGTACAAGGAGGTTGACGCTCTAGTAAGAGAACGCCGCCGTGAAAATGAAAGTTATACAATATTATGTACAAAGAGGAGAAAATATTTATGTGTAATAATACCATTGAGTTTCAATTCTGCTATTGTCGCTATGTCCTCGAGCATCTCATAACTTTGCTTCTTGTCCAAAGCTGACTGGATTGATTAGTGTCGTTCGAGCTTGATAGATGATACTAAAGTCTGGTCGCATGGTGATCCAATGGGACATAGGGATATGCTTTACATCCCTAACTTTTTCCTGGACCTCCCTTTCGGGTTTTCAGTCCACCAGGATACCCTTTTTGCCCAAGCTGCCTTTTCAGGTTTTCGACTTGCCAGGTATATAGATTTTTCATTTTCATCCCTAATTTTTGCCCGAATGAACCCTTTTGGTTCACCAGGAAGCCCTTATTTTTGTCTAGGACAGTCAACCTAGCGGGTCTTTAATCATGCGTAGTATCTTTTCACCATGTCTGCATTAACAGGGTGAGGAAGGTCGTCATCGTCCATGGTGGTCAGAATCATGGCTCCACCCGGAAAAAAAAATTTGATCATAAATGGCCCTTCGTGTGTGGGAGTCCATTTTCCGTTGGGATCACCTTGCGGCAGTATGATTCGCTTGATCACTAGATCCCCGACTTGATATTCTTGGCGTCTGCCTTTTTGTTGAAAACCTTGATCATCCATTTTTGATACATTTGACCATGACAGACATCAGTAAGTCTCTTCTCATCGATCAGATTCAGTTGATCAAGTCGAGTATGGATCCAGTCGTCTTCATTCAAACCCGCATCCTTCATAATCCTTAGAGAAGGTATATGGACCTCAATAGGTAGGACATCCTCCATACCATATACCAAAGAGTAGGGTGTTTCCCCCGTTGACATACGTGCTGAGGTGCAATATCCATGAAGAGCAAATGGTAACATACCGTGCCAGTCTTTGTATGTCACTGTCATCTTCTGTATAATCTTCTTGATGTTCTTGTTGGCATCTTCGACAACACCATTCATCTTCAGTTGGTAAGGGGAAGAATTATGGTGCTGGATCTTGAACTGTTTATAGAGTTCAGTGATCATCGTGTTGTTGAGATTCGTACCATTGTCAGTGATGATTCTCTCTGGCACACCGTATCGACAGATCAGGTTATGCTTGATAAACCGCGCCATAACGTTCTTGGTAACAGTGGCAAAAGAGGCAGCTTCAACCCACTTCGTGAAGTAATCAATGGGCACCAGGATGAAGCGATGCCCATTGGACGCGGTAGGTCTAATCTCTCTGATCATGTCAATGCCCCACATTGCAAAGGGTCAAGGAGCCATCAAGACATTCAAGGGAACGAGAGGTACATGTACTTTATCAGCGTAGATTTGGCACTTATGACAAGTTCGGGAGTGCTGATAACAATCTGCTTCCATAGTGGACCAATAGTATCCTGCCCGTAGGATCTACTTAGCCATGGTATGTCCACTTGAATGGGTTCCGAAGGTACCTTCGTGTAGATCTGTCATAATCCTCTCCTCTTCGCTCTTGTCTGCACACCGCAGTAAGGTAGAGTCATGGCTGCGCTTGTAGAGGATTCCATTACTGAGGAAGAATTTCGCGGCGAACCTTCTCATAAACTTATTATCATTGACAGATGCCCCCTCAGGGTATTCCTGATCCTCGAGATACCTTTTTACCTCGTGAAACCAAGGTTTGTCTGCTACCTTTTCAGTATCAACTTCACAGCAGTACGCTGGTTCATCCAACCTCTCAGTGGTGATTTTGGGAGCTTCATTGTCCCACCTAAATTTGAACATAGAAGACATGGTAGCTAGCGCGTCCGCTAACTGATTCTCCTCTCGTGGGAAATGTTCAAAGGTGACCTCTTCAAAGTGTGGGAGTGTGATATGGTGGGAGACCTGACTCGGGTCATTTGCGTTTGATCGCAATTATGTAGATAGCAAGAGTCGCCACTGACTTTTCTTTTATCCAAAAGGAAAGGTAAAAAAAGCAAAGGAAAGACCTTTAGAGATGTTTTCTTGAGTTCGGGGGGTAGATTATGAAAAAGGGAAGGTTTTAGCACCCCTTTCATCCATGGATTTCCATGGGCTCTTAGTTGCTCGTTAGATCACTTGCTTTTTTTGAAAGTTATGCTTTTGTGTTGTGAGTTCTGAAAGTATTTTGAAAATGTCTTTGTAATGGTTTTCATCTCTATAAGAACGCGTACAAAGTGTTGTTTCGAAAAATAGTTCAAATAGGTGTTTGTGGAATGTGTTTTTGAAAGTGTTCTTGGAAAGATGTTTTTGCAATGGTTCTCGTCTCTATAAGAACGTATACAAAAAGCTTTTGTCTTTTGAAAAAGGTTTTAATGTGAAAGTGTTGGTGTAAAATGTTTGGTTGTGAGCAAGCGAGCAACTAGGAGCGAATCTTCCTACTCAAAAGGTCTTAGATGTTCTTTTCTTCCTCCTTTAGATGTTGCTATCTTACCATTGATTTGGTAAGAAGCCCCATCGTTGGATGTGAAGGGACAGGCGCGGTTCATTTTGTACAGTCATAGAAGGTAACTTGTGAGACGCTTTAGCAATTTTCGTAAGGGACTAGATCGTTTTACCGAAGGAAACATCGAGGGACATCGAGGGACTACGATATTTTTTTTAAATTTTTATCGAAGGGTCTTTGCTAAAGCGTCCCATATTCGAGGGACATGACTGTGTTACCCTAGAGGTGCGCGTGTGCAAAGTATTTTGATTCAAGTTATTTTGTCTTTGAAATTAGGTTATCTAGCGATTGATTTTGAATCTTGCCATACACGCCTAATTACTATACAATATAAGAAAAACAGTAAATTGCGGAAATTGAAATTCTACGCTATTACAGAGTTTTCGGGAATGGGGGTACAATTTTACAAATGGGGATGGAATAATGCGATTAAAAGTCCGAATAGGAAATCAATACAACCAAATCGAATCGAACAATTAATTAAAATTATAACAGTCTATGAAATAAAATTAATTGACAAAGTATAGAAACTCTTGGTATTTTTGTTTGAAAAAAGAGTTTTAAAAGAAAAATAGAAAAATCTATTCTATTAATTATCTAAAGAAATTAATCAAATGCATGTATTTTTTGTCTTTTTAGGGTTTTTGTTATTTAGAAATTATAAAGTCCTAAACTAATTTTGAAGTTATATCTTTTTTATTTAATTGGATAAAAAATTAATTACAAAATAATTTTGAAGTCCTAAACTAATTATATCTTTTTTATTTAATTGGATAAAAAATTAATTATAAAGCACAAAATAATTAGTAAAATTAATTACAAAGTCCTAAACTAAATTCATTACGAAAATTAACTAATTTTGAAGTTATATCTTTTTTATTTAATTGGATTTTTTTTAGAATTTAAAAACTAAATCTAAGCTAATAGAGTTATTAAATTAATTATGGAATTAAACTAAAAAATTTCTAGTTAACTAAACATAGTTATTTAATTAATTTTATTAACTAAGTCGATGAAAAATAAAATGGATAAAAATTAAGAACATAATTCAAACAAGGGTGTAAAGCAGTATGTTGGGGTGTGAAACAGAAATCAGATTGGGCTTAGAAAGTTTTGAAACAGCAAAGCCCAAAGAACAAAACAGATTGTAAAAAAAAAGATAGATACTGGGTTTTAAATAAAAATGAGTTGGGCTTGGACCAGGTCGGGCCAGACTCGGGTCCAGTTATCTGATCACGAAGGAAAGGGGGTTGTAGAAACCCTAAACATCACCCGTCCCTCTTCTCTCTCTCGCGAATCTTTTCATCTCTTCTTTCTCACAGCACCGCAAGCCTTAAATCTCTTAATCTCAACTCTGTCTCATCTTCCCAGCCCTATTCTAATCTCAGAATCCTGTAATTTCGCCTAAATTCAAGGGGTCGAAGAATTAGGGTTTACGAACCCTAAATTGTTAGAACATGAAATTGCGCTAAGGATCAGCGAATCACCTTCCAGACCTCAATGTTATGTTAAAAGAATGATAACAAAAACATAGAAACATATATCATGATGTATACCTCGCGACAGTGGCGGAAGGGATGCATTTGATGATCACACAATGTCAGGTATGCTTCGTGATCCTTTGATGCTTCTAGCCTCTGATCATTTATTGTGGTTCTACGTACTTGCGTTGTGGTTATTAAGGTGAAGATGGTTGAACAAGTACTGATGGAATTTTGAGTGAATATGTTTTATTAATGAAGGTTGATGCGTATTTGAGGGATGTTCGGGTATAGGTTTAGTGTTTGAGCAGAGATTGGTTATGGACTTGAGTCTAGAATAGGATAAGGGTTTGAGAGGATGAGTGGGGGTTTTGTTAAGTTGCTGTAAAGGTTTTCTTACTGGTTTTGTTTTGTTTATATTTTCTGGTGTGTTCTCTTTTGTTCTCTAACAACTAGCTTGTTGGTTGTGTTGTATGAGATTAAGGTTGAAGTTTGGCGTTGGGTTGTGGTTTTTTGTATCAGTCCTCTTCCTCCTTTGCTGCTTGGTTGTTCTTGTATTATATCAGCTGACCCAGTGGGAATTGGAGGGGAAAATGATAAGTTTGAACTATTATCATATACTGTTTTGATCCTTTCTTGATGTAGGTTGATATTTTTTCCATTTTGGTGCAACTCCTAGACTATTTATTATGTAGTGAAACAGCAGGTTTAGGGATTTCCTATTTTGGTGCAAGTTTTTGGCCTGCCTTGGACAGGTTATTATGTGCAGGATGGAAAGAGTTTTTTCGGCATGTTCTATTTGGTCTTTGGACAGCTTTTGGACTGATGTGTAGGAGCCTGTGGACTCTTGTACTTGGACTGTTTGGACAAAAAATGCAGCAGGTTATGGGCAGGCTTATGCTGGTTGGGGGACTGTTATTGCTAGGTGACATCTTTTCAAGACAATTCCTTTTTCTCTTTATCTTTCAATGAAAATATAAGGCTACTATGCTTTTCTTTCTATGAAAAATTCTGAAGGGTTTGTGTAATTTCAGGAAAATGATGATAACTTGTTTGTTGAGCAGGCTTGCTATTTTTTGAATGAAATACTGCTGACTATTTGGTTTTACTTGGTGTTGCTGAACAGTTTTGGCTATTGGGCTATATTTTTCTTGTTTTTATCTGCTGCTTGTTGTTGTTCTGCTGTTGTTCTACTGTGTTGTTTGTTTATGTTGCAGGCTTGGCCTGCTGTTATATTTGCTGCATGATTTGGACAGCCTTGGCTTGTTGTGCTTGGCAACTTTGACTTGTTTGCATTTCTTGTTGTATGTTTGCTATATTTGTTGCATGTTTTGGACAGCCTTGCCTTGGCTTATTGTGCTTGGCAGCTTTGGGCTTGTTGTGTATTTGCTTTTCCTTCTTGTGAACCAAGGTCCAACCTTGTAATTTGCAAGAATGGGAGACAAGAGATTATGATAAAACAAAACAACTTAAACTCTGATTCCTATATACAAACCCTAGTGATGAAATTCTTTTTCCTTTTCTTTACATATCACTTTGCTTGAATTGCTAACTTTCTCTTCTTTGTTTCATGAACATAAAGCGTGGATGGCAAGCGGGGATTGCTTGATGATGAAGCAATGGAGACTTGAAGAAATAAATTTTCTCTCTTTGTAGTCAAAGAAAACATTGTAATTCTTTGTAAACAAAGCAAAAAAATGTGTAATTTTATTTCATTTGTGATGTAATGAACACAAGACCTTGAATAAATTTGTAAATGATGAAATTTGTCGTACCAATCCTGAATTTATTTAAACTTTGCAATTCTCAATTGAATGCTTTGAATAAAACATCTTGGTTTGGTAACTTGAACTTCAAGCAATCACAAAATAATCAAATAAACCAATGCGCCTTGTACTCCAATCAAATTTCTAAACAAAATAATTGTTTAAGAATTCAAGTCTAACTTGGTTAACTCAAACCCAAAACCATGGTCATCTAAATGACAGTCTTAATCTTCAACTCTTATCCAAACCAAATTTGCATTAAAAATGAACTCGCGCACCATACTCGATTAAAATGGAACTTCATTTCCAAACAATCATGCTTTGAGAATAATCATCAACCTTATAAAATTAACAAATTTCAAAAATGATGGTGATTAAGAACACTTAAAGTCAAACAAATGACTTGCGACGATTCGATAACTTTCAAATTTTTCCCAATGCAATTTTCTTTCGATCTTTGAAGATAAACTCGTGTGCAACATCACTTATGACCATATGCAGAAATGATCATCTTAAGATCTCGTAATTTGAGGAAATCACAATTCTTAGAAATCAAGCGACATTTATTTAAGATTAGGTCAAAATCCATGAAGTGACCTCTAACGCATTCGAATTTGGTGATCTTTTACATGTAATCAGCTCTTGATTTGTGAAGAGAAATTGGAGATAACATCGAGGAGAGTCATAGGTAAGAAGAATCGCTCAAAACTATCGAGTAATGAAGAATTTAAAGTCGCTTGAACTTGGTCTTGCAAAAGGTCAGCTTTTGGGTTAATGGAGTCATTTTCAGTCATCTGAACCATTGATTGAGCAAACTTGTAACGCAAGGATCGAAACTCGGCATGGACATCCTTGAGGAGTCATGAAGATCTATGAAGACCATTTGAAACCTTGAAGAATCAATTTTCTTTGAGAAACGTCAAACCCTAATCGTTGACTTATTGCCTAGGAAGAGAATCGGTTTGATCAAACTTCTGAGCCAAATTGAGTATTCGAGAAGTCCTAGGATAGTATCTTGAATAAAATGGGAGGGTAAATTTGGGGTATAACAGCTGCCCCTGTTCAATATTCTTAAACTTGAAAAGTGAGATTGGCATGTTTGTCGTTCGTGGCTTGAAAGTGAAAGATGATTGAACACTAGAGTGCCCAGAAATTTGCACATGATTATGTGGTTGTTGGTTGCGTAGGGAATGGGCTTGAAGATGCAATTTGGAGAGATAACGGAAAGTTGTTGGAAATGGGCTTAAAGATGCCATTTGGAGAGATGACGGAAAGTTGTTAGAGATGGGCTTAAAGATGCCATTCGAAGGTGATTGTTGACAGAAATCAGACAAAGTCTAAGTTTGACTCCAACTGGGGAAATGTGAAATCGATCGTATTTGGTTGGGTCTAGGTCTTATAGGGTTGTAAAATGTTGTCTAGAGATAAGGGAGAAGGAACTTGGATAGTAGTGTTGCTTCGAAAGGAAAGCCTGGGTCTGAATGAGTATCAGGATGGCATCCGTATCTGGAGCGTATCTGAACTGTATCTGATAGTGGAATCTGAATGAGTATCAGGATGGCATCCGTATCTGGAGCGTATCTAAACTGTATCTGAAAGCTAAATTTGAATGAGTATCAGGATGGCATCCGTATCTGGAGCGTATCTGAATTGTATCTGAAAGCTGAATATGAATGAGTATCAGGATGGCATCCGTATCTGGAGCGTATCTGAACTGTATATGAAAGCTGAATCTGATTGAGTATCAGGATGGAATCCTTATCTGGAGCGTATCTGAACTGTATCTGAAAGCTGAATCTGAATGAGTATCAGGATGGCATCCTTATCTGGAGCGTATCTGAACTGTATCTGAAAGCTGAATCTGAATGAGTATCAGGATGGCCTCCGTATCTGGAGCGTATCTGAATTGTATCTGAAAGCTGAATCTGAATGAGTATCAGGATGGCATACGTATCTGGAGCGTATCTGAGTTGTATCTGAAAGCTGAATCTGAATGAGTATCCGCATGGCATTCGTATCTGGAGCGTATCTGAACTGTATCTGAAAGCTGAATCTGAATGAGTATCAGGATGGCATCCGTATCTGGAGTGTATCTGAACTGTATTTGAAAGCTGAATATGAATGAGTATCAGGATGGCATCCGTATCTAGAGTGTATTTGAACTGTATCTGAAAGCTGAATCTGAATGAGTATCAGGATGGCATTCGCATCTAGAGCGTATCTGAACTGTATCTGAAAGTTGAATCTGAATGAGTATCAGGATGGCATCCGTGTCTGGAGCGTATCTGAATTGTATCTGAAAGCTGAATCTGAATGAGTATCAGGATGGAATCTGTATCTAAAGCGTATCTGAACTGTATATGAAAGCTGAATTTGAATGAGTATCAGGATGGCATCCATGTCTGGAGCGTATCTATAC
Organism: Vicia faba; assembly: GCA_948472305.1. Classification (NCBI taxonomy): domain Eukaryota; kingdom Viridiplantae; phylum Streptophyta; class Magnoliopsida; order Fabales; family Fabaceae; genus Vicia; species Vicia faba. The sequence continues at coordinate 1,608,268,416 of OX451736.1, forward strand.
TGTATCTGAAAGTTGAATTTGAATGAGTATCAGGATGGCATCCGTATCTGAAGCGTATTTGAACTGTATCTGAAAGCTAAATCTGAATGAGTATTAGGATGGCATCCGTGTCTGAAGCATATCTGAACTGTATCTGAAAGCTCAGTTGGTCGTGTAGACAATTATCCTCGGTCTGTTTCAGGTGTTAATCTCTGATTTGTTGATGATAGTCATTGATTAACCTTACCCGACAAAGGATAAAACGTTAGCTACATGCAATGTCATGATGTATGAAATGCATGGTACAATGAGATTGTGATATATGCATTCGTGTCATTGATGTTTGTGATATATGGACGCGATTTATGTGTATGTGAGCTAATCTGCTGTAATGTTGTTGGATTAGGGAAAATAAATCCCTGACTGCTGCTGGGAATGTAGAGTGTAAGTTTTCATGTTGTGAAGTTGAAGTGTTGATGAGTTTCCACTTAGAGAAATAAACTCTGTCGTGAAAAGGGGAACGTTGTGCATTGTTTGTAGACATGTTGTGGAATCCCGAGAAATTTGGTGAATTCTACCGGGGAGTGATAACTGGAAGTTTTGTTCCGCTGGGGATTAAATTGCACACTGTGGGGGATTTTATGAATAGCTTAGAGATATTTCCCTACTTCTTAAAGCCATTAGTGATTGTCTTTATTTTTTTTCATTTGTAAATAGTAGTTACGTTCAAATGCATATGCTCAAAAATAAATCACTGGACGTTTTTGTAAACAAAACACAAGAATAAAGAAAAACAGATAGTTTTGCACTATCAAAGGGACATCTTTGTATTGACTAGAATAAATATTTTTTGTACAATGAGACAAACTTTCTAGTAAGAGAATGATGTCGTAAAAAGAATGAAAATTTGATACGAAGAAAAGATAGCTATGTGAAATAATCTCATGGGGTTCCCATTCTGCTATAGCCTTCATGTCTCTGAGCGTCTTAACTATTTGTTGCCTTGTTCGAAGCTGATTGAATTGATCAGAACCGTTGAGTTTGCAGGTTGTCCATAAGGTGATCTAACGGGACATAGTCATACGCTTTAATTCCCTAGATTTTTCCTGGACCGCTCTTTCGGGTTTTCAGTCCACTAGGATACCCTTTTTTGCCCAAGTCTCCCTTTTGGGTTTCCAACTTGCTGGGTGTACATATTTTTTGTTTTATCCCTAATTTTTTCCCGAACCTTTTGGTTCACCGGGATGCCCTTATTTTGCCTAGGTGTGTCAACCTAGCAGGTCTCTTATGTGTAGTATCTTTTGACTATGTCCGCGTTCACATAATGTGGCAGGTCGTCACCATCCAGAGTGGTTAAGATCATGGCTCCTCCAGGGAATATGCTTTTGATTACAAATGGTCCTTCGTATGTAGGAATCTATTTTCCTCTGGGATCACCTTGTCGTGGTATGATGCGCTTGATCACTAAATCCCTAACTTGATACACTTGGCGTTTGGTCTTTTTGTTGAAAGCCTTGATCATCCGTTTTTGATACATTTGAACATGATAGATAGAAGTAAGCCTTTTCTCATCAATTAAGTTCAGTTAATCAAGTTGATTCTGGATACAATCGTCTTCGTTCAGACCTGCATCCTTCATGATTCTCAGAGAAGGGATCTGGACCTCAATAGGAAAGACAACTTCCATTCCGTGTACCAGAGAGTAAGGTGTTGCCCCGGTGATGTGCGCGCCGTGGTACGATAACCGTGGAGAGAGAATGGTAGCATCTCATACCAGTCTTTGTATGTGACGGTCATTTTCTATATGATCTTTTTGATGTTCTTATTTGCAGCTTCGACAACACCATTCATCTTCGACCGGTAAGGGGAAGAATTATGGTGCTGGATCTTGAATTGCAAGCACAGCGCAGTGATCATAGTATTGTTTAGATTCGTACCATTATCTATGATGATCCTCTCCGGGATACTATATCGACAGATGAGATTCTGTTTAATGAACCAGGCTACAATATTCTTGGTAACGAAAGCAAAAGAGAACGCCTCAACCCATTTTGTGAAATAGTCAATGGCCACTAAGATGAAGCGGTGTCCATTAGAGGTTGTTGGTTTTATTTCCCCAATCATATCGATTCCCCACATAACAAAAGGCCAAGGAGCCGTCAAGACATTTAAAGGAACCTGAGGCACGTGCACCTTGTCAGCATAGACCTGACACTTATGGCAGGTTCGGGAGTGTTGATAGCAATCTGCTTCTATAGTAGACCAGTAATAACCTGCTCGTGGGATTTTCTTTGCCATCATATGCCCACTAGAATGGGTGCCAAAAGTGCCTTCATGTAGATCAGCCATGATCTTTTCTGCCTCAAACTTGTCTACGCAAAGGAGTAAAACAAAGTCATGGTTGCGTTTGTAGGGAATGCCATTACTAAGGAAGAACTTAGCAGATAATCTCCTTAAGAACTTCTTATCATTGACTGAAGCTTCTTCTGGATATTCTTGAGCCTCGAGATACCTCTTGACTTCGTGGAACCAACGCCGGTCCACTACTTCTTCAGTATTGATCTCGTGATAGTGAGCTGGTTCGTTCATCCGGTCAATGGTGATCTGGGGAGCCTCGTTATCCCATTTGATTTTAAACATGGATGACATTGTGGTTAGCGTGTCCGCTAGTTGATTTTCTTCTCGCGGGAAATGCTCGAAGGTGATCTTCTCAAAATATGGGATTAATGTCAACACATGTTCTTTGTAGGGGATGAGGTTAGGGTGCTTAGTGTCCCATTCTTCTTTGATTTTGCTGATGAGCAAGGCTGAAGCTCTGAATACACTTAAGGATTTGATCCCTAAATTTATGGTGGATTTAAGACCAAAAATACATGCTTCGTACTCCTCCATGTTATTTGTATAGTTGAAGCAGAGTCTTGCAGTAAAGGGAGTGTGACATCCTTCAGGGGATATAAGTACAACACCAATACCATTGTCGAGTGCATTGGATGCCCCATCAAAGACCAGGGTCCATCGGGATCCTTGTTCAGGTCTGTCATATGGTCTGAGTTCTTCACAGTTGTTTACCATCATGATGTCTTCATCTGGGAATTTGAACTTCATGGACTGGTAGTCATCCACAACTTGGTGAGCAAGGTGATCAGCTAGTACACTGCCCTTTATTTCTTTTTGGTTAGTGTACTAGATGTCATATTCCGTCAGGATCATTTGCCATCTTGCTATCCTCCCAGAGAGGGCAGGCTTCTCAAAGATGTATTTTATTAGATCCATCTTGGATATCAATAAGGTAGTACGGGTCAGCATATATTGTCTTACCCGGCGAGCAGCCCATGCCAAAGCGCAATAAGTTTTCTCGAGCAGTAAATATCTGGTTTAACAGTCGGTAAAATTTTTGCTCAGGTAATAAATAGCATGCTCTTTTCGGCCAGACTCGTCATGCTGCCCCAAGACACACCCCATTGAATTTTCCAAAATGGTTAGATACATAATCACGGGTCTTCCCTCGACCGGTGGCATCAAAACAGGAGGTTCTTGCAGGTAGTGTTTGATCTTGTCGAAGGAAGTTTGGCACTCGTCATTCCATTTGACTACTTGATCTTTCTTCAGTAATTTGAAGATTGGTTCACAAGTAGTTGTCAGGTGAGAAATGAATCTGGAAATGTAGTTTAACCGTCCCAAGAATCCTCTGACTTCCTTCTCAGTACGAGGAGCAGGCATCTCTTGTATCGCTTTTACCTTGGCAGGATCCACTTCGATACCTTTACCGCTGACAACAAAGCCTAGGAGTGTAATTGCAAGCTTCTCAAGTCATATTTAAAGCATGTGTTTTGATGAAGACAACATGGACATCAACATTCAAAGGATGTGCAAAAAGCTTATCAACATCATATAAAAGTTTATTGAAGTTTATTGAAGTTTATTGAAGATTATTGAAGAATTATTGAAGAATCATCAAATGTCAAATGGTATAAATAATTCTTAATCTTGAATATAGATGTTCACAAAAAATATGCATTCATAATCATATAAATATCCAACATTTTTTCCCTTAAGAAAAACTTTGTTTAAAATCTTTTTCAAAAAGAATTTTTGAAAATTAACTTTCAGGAACCGGTTCCTCCCTAACAGGGAACCGGGTTCCAAACCTTGTTCAAAAACATGTCCCTGGAATTTGTACCAGGAGCCGGGTTGTACCAATAGGGGAACCGGTTCCTGCGTGATTTTTTTGAAATCTGACTTATAACGTTCACTAAGAACCGGGTTCTGTCAATGTCGGAACCGGTTCCTAGCGAACCAGTGCAGCTTTTCTTTTGTTTTTTAAACATTTTTCAAGTGGTATCTTTTCATGAATGCATTGCAACTTTTCATATGAATTGGCATGAATGAAGAGGTTCTTATGACTTTATAAAATGCTGCAGTTTTTCTTATTTCAAAAGCAATGCTTCAATATTCAAATTAACAAATATACTTCTTCAATAAACAATTTTTCATCATTCACATTTGAATTCATACTTTCATGTGTTCATAATTTTGTGAAACTTGCCATATACACTTTCATTATCATTACAAGTTTCATACATACATTGTGAACATTTATATACATTGTTTAAAAATTGTTTATATCTTGAAGAAGAAGATCAATTGAAGATTGATAAAGCTCTCCATATACTTCAAATAAATCATTGTATTACTTAAAGAAATTATTCCCTTACTATCCGGGATTGTTGGAAGTAAGTGTTGTGATTTGAAGAGGATTGTTCTTCATTCACATTAGTGTTTGTTTGGTCTTAAAGGTGTTAAGAACCTTTGATCACCCTATAGGTTAGATAGTAAGCATAGGTTGTACAATCATTCTAACTATAGTGAAATCTCTTTCGTGTTGGAAAGGGGACTGGAGTACTCTCGGATTGTGAGGGGAACCAGGATATATCACCGTGTTCTTTACTTTTCCGCATTTATCGCTTTCATCACCATAATCAGGAAAAGATAAATATATAATCAAAACCTTCAAACACTTAACCAAAAATAACTACCAAGCATTCTCATAAAACCGAATAAATTTTTATAAGACCTAATTCACCCCCCCCCCCCCCCCTCTTAGGCACTCTGAGACTTACAATTGGCATCAGAGCAAGTTATAGGTAACTTGTTCCTAAAGATCCAGAATGGCTTCCGCAAATCATCAACCAGTTTTCAGAGATGGTGGTAGTAACAACAAGCCTCCTCTATTCTGTGGTGAATATTTTGACTTCTGGAAAATACGCATGAAGGCGCATTTAGAAGCGCAAGGAGAGGAAGTATGGGATGCTGTTGAAAATGGTCCATTTATCCCAATATCAGTAATCAATGGCATTGGTTCTGCAAAGCCCAAAACTGCATGGGACGACGATGATAAAAAGAAAGTTCTCTATGACAAAAAGGCAATAAACCTTCTTCAAGGTGCACTCAGTATGGACGAATTTTTCCGTGTCTCGAACTGCAAAACAGCAAAAGAAATATGGGATACCCTGGTTCAAACTCATGAAGGAACGACTGAAGTAAAAAGATCAAGGCTAAATACCTTGAGTCAAGAATATGAACTATTTCGAATGCAGCCCGGAGAATCCATTCTTGACTTATAAAAGAGATTTGTGCATTTGACAAATCACTTAAATGCTCTTGGTAAAACCTTTACAAATGATGAACTCAACTTGAAAATCCTTAGATCATTGACTAGGGAATGGCAACCAAAGGTAACGGTAATCTCGGAAAAGAAGAGTCTCTCCGCAATGACTTTCGCTACATTATTTGGCAAACTTCAAGAATACGAAACGGAACTCGGTAGACTTGAAAAACATGAAAATTTAGAGAAGAAATCCAAAGGCATTGCTTTGAAAGTTGATTCAAAAGAAAGTCAAGATAAAGATGCATCGGAGGAAGATGAAAACTTCTTGCTTCTTGTAAAAAGGTTAGGAAAATATTTTGGTCATAAAAATAATCTTCATAATGCTAACTTTGTCAAAAGGAAGAAATTTTATAATCATAAAGATAAAGAAGCCTCCACATCAACACAAGATGTCACATGTTATGAATGTGGAAAGCAAGGTCACATAAAGCCGGATTGTCCAAAACTCTCCAAGAAAAATGGATTCAAAGGCAAAAAGGAGTTCAAGAACAAAAAGGCTTATGTTACAGGAATCGAGTCTGGAAATGTGGTCAACAAATATGCCCTGGCTGGATACAGGAGTCGAATCTGGAAATAGTCGTCAACAGATATGCCCTGGCTGGATACAGGAGTCGAATCTGGAAATGTTGTAGTTGATTTGTTGAACACTTTTGACATTCGAATGCCCCAAGTGGTGAAGAAGGAGTCTTGAATCAGATTACTCTGCATATTGAGAGATTTCTTGAAATCTTGACTGGACTGCCCCAGGTTAACTGTACTTTGAAAGATCTGTTGGACCTTGACTGGACTGCCCCAGGTTAACTGAACTTTGAAAGGTCTGTTGGACCTTGACCGGACTGCCCCAGGTTAACTGAACTTTGAAAGGTCTGTTGGACCTTGACTGGACTGCCCCAGGTTAATTGAATTGTGACATGTCATGCCCCTTTGTTGATAAGGGATTTGATGGAAGTGTTATCCTCTTGAAGTGATTTTGACTTACTGAGAGAGTTTTCGTTCCTCCGAACATTCGCTGTATGAATTTCTTCGCTGTCAAACAAAAGGGTCAAATGCAGACAGTGATATTCGAATAATGCAAAGTTTATGTTTGTCTCGAAGTTTTCGTTTTGAAAAAAATGTGTTTTTAGCAGAAAACTTTTCACAAGACAAATTAACACAAGATTTAGAGCAAAGCCCTACAGGAGTCAGGATACCTTTTGTAACAGTATGCTTTCGAACTAACCCACGCTTCAATTAGGACTTTTGGAGGGTTGTAACGTGGCCTGGTTCACGGTTTAAGAAACAAAGGATAAAGGCTCAAAGTATATTTGCACCCACCCGCTCTTCGTGATGTTCTTCAACCTAAGCTCAGTTAACTGTGCGTCGCCCTCTGTTTTGAGTTTGGAACGACTTTTGGGCGATGGTTCACCGGTTTGAATTTGGGAGACAGTCATCATCTCCTTTTTATTTTCCAACACTTTTCATGTTCTTGAGGATTTTGTAATGACCTCACTATTTTGATTTTGATTTGTTATCCCTAACTTTTGCCTGACTGTTACCGTTTTCGGGATTACTGTCAGCGGGATGCCCCAGCTTTCTTAAGCCTCCTTCATAGGTTTTGGCTTAGTGGGCTTTTCTCTTTTGAGAGATTGACTGTCTATGTGATGGGGAACCACCCTTGTCTTTTGATTCCAAAGGAATGCTTTCTCTTGTCATTCGTCGTTCATTGTATTACGAACTGAGAGTTTGCGACTTCAATGCGCGTTTTCTTTCGAATTAACTGAGATACTACCCTGCCCCCAGGTTTATATCAAAGGTTTTGATTGTTTAGAACAGAAAACTCCTACTTCTTTGGCTTGAAGGGGTTGACTAGGGATTAACTTCCTTATAACTCCAGTGTTTGGGAATTGAAAGAAATGCCTGTACATCATCAGCAAGGTCTGTTCAAAAGCATACTGTATGAGATTATGGTATTGTTTCGTCATCCTCCCTCTAAAGGCTCACAGCTTTTTATCAAGAGTCAAATATCATAAAGAAAAACATAAGAGTAGTGAAACGAATGGATGAATTCAAGACAAACATATGCAATGCATTAATGAAAACAGAGTTTAACATCAACAGATAATTGTTTGATAGCAAAAGAAATTACAACTTTAAAAATTCAAAAAGAAGCAAAAGTCTTTCAGCTTGAGCTTCGTCACTTCGAGCGGAGAACCCTTTAACGGAAGATTTTCATCTTGCCGTCTGGCATGAATTCCAGCACCCCAATGTCAATCAGATCTTGAATCTTGTTCTTCAAGTCCCAACAGTCGTTGGTGCTGTGTCCCGGGCTGCAGGAGTGGTAAACACAGAATGCGTCGGGATTAAAGTGAGGAGAGGAGATGTTGAGCTTCTGTGGAGGGTCCTTTACAGTAAGCAAATTGACCTCCAACAGGCGCTTCAGTATGAAGAATGATGGTATCTCAGTCTCCGTAAACTGTCTTTCCGACTTTTCTTGTTTACGCCGATTGCCCCGTTGACGCTGGCGAGGTTGTTGATGGGATTGTGACCCTGAAGCTAGCAAAGGAGCTTTCCCCTTGTCTTCTTGAGTGGATGGAGGCTGAGCGGTGACTTGCTCTTCAACCCCAGATGTTTGCCCCAGTTGGTTGTTTGGAAGCAGTTGGCGGACAAGAACTCTGAGTTCCTCTTGTCTTTGAGATAGGTCTTGGATGAGAGCCATCTGGCCCACCAACTGTCCCATCATTTGAGTCCTCAGTGTTGTCAGATCAAACTGCAGCTCCGCAATCTGATCACTCCTGGCATTGTTGGAACTCCCCAATCCCTTGGTGAGGAGAGCTTTCATCTCTTCTTTCCCCAGAGACAAGTTCAGGAACATCTCCTGCAGCTGAGCAGTCTGGTCTTGGATGTCTTTGACAGACCGTTCTAGAGCCATCTCTTGCTGAAATAAACAGCAGGAGAGTAAGGAAACCTGAAAAAGGAAGGATTGTCAAAATGAAATGCATGATATGTGGATGCATGCTTCCAAAGATCTCTTGGGGTAAACACAAGAAAATGTTAGAGGTTGAACTCTGCTCTTGGATTGGAGAGCCCTGTACCGGTGGACGTCTTTTCACTAGAATCAAGCTCACCATGTCGAGTGGGTCACAGCCACTGATTCAAGTTGTTGCACTTGATCTTTGACTGGATAGCTTTGTGTTGGTGGATGTCTTTCCACGAGAATCAAGCTCACCATGTCGAGTGGGTCATAGCCACTGATTCAAGTTGTTGCACTTGAACTTTGACTGGATTGGCTAGAGGAGAAACCTCTTGCCCCTTGATAGACGTCTGGCTCAACGTAATCCTGCATCAACAGAACCCTCGAGATCCTTGAAATGGTTATTGAAAATGCTAGAATGCTATGGTATGATGTTATGTACACGTATGCACAAGCGAGTGAGTGTATATACATGCAAACAATATTCACACAAAGCAAACAAGTCCTTAGGTTTAGGCTTGCATGAGGTTCAGGTACTACCCTCTTTCAGTTTGTTGGTTAAAACCTGTCCTATCAAAAGTAACCGGGTTCTAGAGGATCTCAAATCATTGGCTACCCTCAATCGGTCATAACTCCAGCATCGCAATCTTTTCTCGCGGCCAGAACCATCTCGAGAGTTTAGCCTCAATGAGTGTAGCATACTGCTACTGTCCTAATAGCCAAGTTGGTCAATTTAGGGTTCTAAGGTTGGTTGGTGTTTAATGACCCCTTAGAAGACCTATATTCTCCCCGTTACAACACAAGGGATATAGGTACAGACTAAGATGCCACACCAACGTAGCCACTGCTTCACCCATGTCGGTCTACGCCGGACAGGTCCCTCACAGATTATGCTACCTAAAAAGGGTACATCCCAGATCCGGGTTAGGATCTATGAAACTCCGATGCAAAGCCCACAAATATAAAATCAAACAAAGCAAACAATTGAAAACAAAGGTGATCTAAACCCTAAGGTTACTCCACTTTTAGAATTGTCCCCAGCAGAGTCGCCAGTTCTGTGATACGGTGGGAGAACTGACTTGGGTTTTGCGTTTGTATTCGCAAATGTTGCGGTTAGCAAGAGTCGCCACCGACTTTTTATTTTATCCTAAGGAAAGGTTAAAAAGCACAGCAAAAACCTTTTGAGATGTTTTCTTGGGTTCGGGGAGTAGATTATAGAAAGGGAAGGTATTAGCACCCTTTCTATCCATGGTTATCCATGGGCTCTTAGTTACTTGGTTTTTTAGATCACTTGCCTTGTTTTTCGATTGCTTTGAAAATGGTGTGTGTGTGGGTGCTTTTGAAAATGTTTTTGAAGAAGATGCCTTGTCTTAGGCAACTAATGTATTTGACTCGTGTTTGAGTGTTTTACAAAAGTGTGAATCTTTTCGAAAAGATGTTTCAAAATGTTTTTGAGAGTTTGTTTGAAAGTGTTGTGGATTGTGGTTTTTGAAAAGAAGGCAAGTGTTTTTGCAAGTTTGATCTCAAGTAACTAAGAGTTTTGTCTACCCTATTGTACTCAAAGGTTTTTTGTTATGTTTTAACCCCTTTTAACAATTTTGTTCTACCATTGAAATTGGTAGGCAATCTTGCATTTAGGAAGTGTATTCGGGACGGGCGCGGGTCATCGTATGGACCATGAATGCAATGATGCCAAGTGTCTTTGGCAATTTTGTTTTGAAGGGACTATGATCATTCTGTTTAGGCAACACTTTGAGGGACTTATGATCATTTTGAATTTGTTTTGCCAAAGATACTCGACGTGCAAGCATGGCCCATTTTGGAAGGCAACATGTGGGATTACCCTAGGGGGTGCAAGTGTGATTGTGTATTGATTACATGTATTTGTCTTGTATTAGGTTATCTAGCGTTTGATTTTATGTACATACAAACCCTAGGTCTAACCATGGTATAATTGGAAAACTGTAAATTGCAGAATGTAAAATCTACGCTATTACAAAATAGTGTCCGGGAATGGGGGTATAAATGTACAAGGGGATGAGACTTATAGTACCCAAATAAATTACAACCAAATCGAAGTCGCAACCAAACGTAAATATCGAATATACAAATATAAGATAAAAATGTATATAAGGCAATGTGAATGTATTGTGTAAGTGTAAATGTGAGATGTATATGTGTATTGTGTATGTGTAATTATGTACAAGTGCGAATTGTGGCATTGAAACGTATTAGGGTTTGACCTAGAGAAATGTATTTTAACGAATCTTTGATTTGTATGTTTTATTATGTACAAAAGAAAAAGAAAGTGTTTTGATTTAAATGTTCAAGTTTTAATTAAGAATGTATCTTTATTTGCAAAAAAAAAGTATTTTGATTAAATGTTGTGAATTTAATATTTAGAGAAAAAAAATGTATTTAAATTGTTATGTACAAAAAAGTATTTAAATGTCAAGAATTGAGTTTTGTATAAAAGAATGTATTTTTTATATTGTTATGTACAAATGTAATTTAATTGAATGTTTGTGAAATTTAACATTTAGAGAAAAATGTATTTCTATTATCATGTACAAAAAGTATTAAATGTCCAAAATTAAATTATGTATGTTAAAAAAGGTATTTTATTTTTATGTACAAATATACTTAAAAAGGATATTTTAACTCATATGATACAAAATGTATTTTAAAGTGTATTTAGAAATTTAATTAAATTACTATATACAAAATATATCTTTAGTTAAAAAAAGGGTCATTTTAATTTCAAGTATATGATGTAAAAGTGTTTATTATTTATATGATTTTGTGACAAAAAGAGTTTATATATTACAAAGAAAATTGGTTAGTATTAATGAAAATGTTTGGTTAGAAAATATTAATGATTTTTGATGGGCTTTAGAGGTGAATCAGAAACGGGTCCGGCCCATGGTTCAGGCAAACGAATTTAGGGTTAGGTTTTGTTAGTTCAGTTGAGGCGAAAACATAGGGTCAGCAGCGGCGCCGTGCGTTCGTCTTCTCCGATCAAGCTTCCTGAGCAAATCAACTCCGGCCACCAACGCTACCCTCAGACCTCTCTTCCCTCCAAGGCGTAAGCTTCGCATCCTCTTGATTTAAGGTTTGATTTCCACACTTTATGTTCCTTCGTGAATGATACGCATTTTTTTTGATTTGAGTCTTAAGTTGAGTTTTTATTATTATGAGGTGAAGGAAAGAAAGAGGAACAGAACTCACTACCTGACCTTGGAGGAGGAGGAGAGAGGAGGGGAGCTGTGGCGCTTAGGAGGCCGGAGATTCGGTGATGGAGCTTTGAGCTTGCTTTGCTTTTGATGCTTTCCTGGTATTTTCGTTCTTTGCTATATTAAGGTTTTGATGATGATGTATGCTGAGGAGCCCTAATATGTTCACTTCTTTATCCCTTCTTCTGTGCCACTGTGTGTTGATTGCCTGAGTATTTGCTTGAGTATTTGCTTGAGTATTGTTGCCTGAGTATTTGCTTGAGTATTGTTGCCTGAGTATTGTTGAATGGTTGCTTTGAGATGCCCAGTGATGATCTCAGAGATCTGAGGGCCTAGGTTGCCTTTAGTACTTTTGTTTTCCTCTGAGCCCCTGATGCCTTGAATCGTTGTCTGGGTTATCTTTCTCTTCTTCTCTCGTTGCCTTTACTGTCTTGAACGATTTTGAACAGTTATTGCCTTGGATAGGATGCCTTTCTGAGATTTATTGCCCGATGATTCTTGTACTGAGGGCTCGTGGGTTGCCTCACCTGTATTTCCTTGAATCTTTATGTTTGCTTAAGATTGATGCCCTTGACGCTTTTGTTGAGTTGGATGTCTTGAATATTTATTGCCTATGATGAGTAAATTCTGAGGCTTAGAGGTTGGATGGTTTTTATCAGTTTGGATGGTAGGCAGTTTTGTTTATGTGTTTGACAGGGACTTAGCAAGGTTTGAGATTTTGTTGGGTTTCAATGTTTGAAAGTTTTGGCAGGGTTGATGAGGTTTGATGGTTTTTGTGATTCTGGTTTTAGTTAAGGCATTAGCAGGTTATTGCTTCAGTGTGTTTGTTGGGCTTGGCCAAGTTTGAGGTTGCTCAGGTTTGATAGTATTTTGTGTGACTGGACAGTAGGCAAGTTATGATGTTTGTAACTGGTTTTGCAAGGTTTTGTGTGGATTAATGCAGGTTGATGGGCTTGAGATGTGTTATGTTGGACAGTATGGTTTATGCAGGTTTCCTTCCCTTGACAGTAATGAGGCTTTTTTCCTCAGTTTTGTATATTTCTTCTATTCTAACCTCACTTCTTTGTATTGGCTTGTGTATTTTCTGTTTGTCTTAACCTCTCTTCACTTCTGAACTGTCTTTGGATTATATTTCTTTTTTCTGTCTTGCTGCCTATCTCTCAGACCTGAACTATGCTTCTATTATCTCTCTTTTCTCACTTTTCAGTACAGTTTAAAGATTATTATATGATTTCTTTGTACTGTTTCTGAAGGGGCCCTATTTTGATGGGAAATGATGATTAAGTTTTCTTGCATAACACATTTTCTGCATCTCTTTCTCCAGCTTTGACAGTTTGTGTGCTTTTTTTCTTTTCCTTGATATCTTGGCCAAATCTTTTCATGACAGCTTGGGTACTTGTGACAGTAAATGTACTTTTGAAATCTTTGATATCTTTGGCATTTTGACAGTAACTTGCCTTTTGCTTTGGATAGAAAGTTGAGATTGGATTTTTTCAGTTTAGTTGGAAGTTTGCAGTTTGAATTTTGGAACTTATACTTTTGACATTTGCATTTCATGAATAAAAAATAGAATTCTTCCCTCTTTGTGAACCGGGAGAAATCCCGTGATTTGCAGAGAGGGTCAACTGATCCCAGTCAGTGGCCCCTAATGATGAGCAATATTGTATCTGTCTCTTTTAACTGCCTTCTGACTTTTCTTCTCTTTTTGCAGATAAAACAATGGAGCACCGGAGCGGAGTGAAGAGTGAAGAATGAAGAATATTAGAAAATAGGATAGTTTTTTATTCTATGTAATATTTTAAATCAATGTATATTATTGTTCATAATTTTAAATTATAAACAACAATTTGTACAAATAATTCAAATATCAATAAAAGTCTAAATTATCCAATTAATTCTAATTTTCTTTATTGTTTATTTATTTATTTAAAATTCTTAGAATTAAAACAATTGAAAAATAAATTTCAATCATTCAATTTTTTAGAATAATAAATAACTTAAATAATAACAATATTGATTAATTAAACCTGTCTTATTCAACATCCAAAACAAAGCAGCAGTTAACCCAAATGGACTGATCAAACGCATAAACACTGTGAATCCAATACTGCATCCTGTGTTTGACTGACTCAAAGAAAACAACATGAATTCAAACCACTGTCTCCTTTACTGATTAAATCAAGATAACGCGAATTTTAACCCGAATCTCGGAATAAACTGCGAAGTGCTGTGGAATTTAAATTCTTCTGAGAATATGCCCATAAAACCTTAATTCCCGATTAAATGCCAAATAACGCTCGCCTGATCAAAATTGGACCAAAAATCATCCAAAACCCTGAGCCAACTGTGAAACAATCCAAAGCTCTGAAAATCAGTAAAAACCCTAATTTTGCTTGACTGTCAAGAAAAGTCCGTTTGTCCGATTCTTGAGCCAGTTTGAAAAGTCAGGAAATGCCTGAAGCTGAGATTTCTTGGGGAAAAATGCGAGGGCAAATTTTGGGGTACAATAGTTGCCCCTGTTCAATCTTCTTTGACCTGAAGAGTTAGATTGGCAAGTTTGCCTTTCGCGACTTGAAGGTAAAAGGAGATTGGACACTAATGTGCCCAGAAAATTTGCGCTCGTCGATGTGACGGTGGAGGTGAATGGGCTTAAAGATGCCATTTGGTGATGGGCTTAAAGATGCCATCTGGTGACTGCTGGTAGGAGGATGGGCTTATAGATGCCATATGGTGATGTTGAACTGTAGGTCAATGGTGAGTGGACAAGTATCAGAAGGGCATCCATGTTTTGGAACATCTCTGAATTAGGGGTCTGAACAAGCAACAGATTGACGTCCATGTCTGGAGAATCTGTAAACTATCTGAGATGGAATAAGCAATAGAGCAGTATCCGTTGTTAGGACATGTCCGTAAGCTATTTTCAAAAATTGAGAAGAGTCTGAATCAGCTGGTAGATTGGCATCCGTTGTGGGGAAGAATCCGTAAACTGTCTTCAAAAGTTGAGAAGAGTCTGAACAAATCGGTAGATTGACATCCGTTGTAAGGAAGAATCCGTAAACTTGTTTCAGAAGTTGAGAAGTTGAAGAGGAAACGGTGTAAGGTTTCTGCTGATGCGTCTGAATGAATCTGGAATAAGTATCAGAATGTCGCCGTTTCCGGGTCACATCTGAACTATTTCTGGATGAATCTCGGGAGATGATCTGTGTCTGTCGACTGATCTTTCCTGAAAAGGCAAAGGGTTAGTTATATGCAATGTTATGATGCATGATGCAATGTACGTGACATTAATGTTTATGATATGAATGTAATGAATGCGCTTGTAAGCTGATGAGCTAATCCTGCCGAGGATACATGAATCCGAGATGGCTGAAGATAAAAGCGTCTCGACTGCTGTCGGGGAAAATAAATCCTTGGCTGTCGCTGGGGAAGAGAATCCCTGATGACCTCTACTGGGGGGTTCCAAACTAGTAGACTCATGCCGGGGAGACCAGATTGAGAATCTTCGGCTTGATGGGAAATAACTCTGGAGACTTCACTGGGGAACTCAAGATTTGCCTTTCCAGAACCCTGTGGGGAGGAGGTTCAATGGTCTGGCTTCGCTGGGGATACTGAACCTTAAACTTTGAGGGGAATTGAACTCCGGAGGATTCCCTGGCTGGAGATTTTGATGAACTCCGTTGGGGATAGGGAGAATTTTGGCGAGCGCGATCTTCCGTGGTGGTTAGCTTGAGAAGAATCTGAACAAGCGATAGGTTAACATCCGTTTACTTGGAGAACCCGTGAACTATTTTCAGAAACCTTGAAGTTGAATCAGCAATAGAGCCGCATCCGTTGTTGGGAAGCGTCCGTAAACTAACTCCAAAGGTTGCATCTGAACAAGCTGATAGATTAACATCCGTTACTTGGGAAGAATCCATAAACTGTTTTCAGAAGTCTTGAAGTTGAATCAGCAATAGAGCCGCATCCGTTGTTGGGAAGCGTCCGTAAACTAATTCAAAGGTTGCGAAGAGTCTGAACAAGTCGGTAGATTGGCATCCGTTGTTGGGAAGAATCTATAAACTGTTTCCAGAAGTCTTGAAGTTGAATCAGCAATAGAGCCGCATCCGTTGTTGGGAAGCGTCCGTAAACTGTTTTCAACGGTTTGAGAAGAGTCTGAACAAGTCGGTGGATTAACATCCGTTGTTGGGAAGAATCCGTAAACTTGTTTCAGAAGTTGAGAAGAGTCTGATTCAGCTGGTAGATTGATATCCGTTGTTGGGAAGAATCCGTAAACTTTTTCAGAAGTCTTGAAGAGGAACCGGTGTAGAGTTTCCTGATGATGAGCTTGTGTAAAACTGCATCGGGTTTTGAACACTTTTGACATTCGAATGC
Organism: Vicia faba; assembly: GCA_948472305.1. Taxonomy (NCBI): domain Eukaryota; kingdom Viridiplantae; phylum Streptophyta; class Magnoliopsida; order Fabales; family Fabaceae; genus Vicia; species Vicia faba. The sequence goes on from OX451736.1 coordinate 1,608,284,617, forward strand.
CCCAAGTGGTGATGTAGATAAATTCCTGGCTTATTACAGGTGTTGGTCTACAATCGGTCGTTCACAGATGTTTCCTGGGTTGTTGCAGGTGTTGATCTGGAATTCTTCAGATATGCCCTGGCTGGATACAGGAATCGAATCTGGAAAGGTGATAGTTGATAGATATGCCCTGGCCGGATACAGGAATCGAATCTTCAAACTCTTCAGACGTGCCCTGGCTAGATACAGGAATCGAGTCTGGAAATGTGGTCAACAGATATGCCCTGGCTGGATACAGGAGTCGAATCTGGAAATAGTCGTCAACAGATATGCCCTGGCTGGATACAGGAGTCGAATCTGGAAATGTTGTAGTTGATTTGTTGAACACTTTTGACATTCGAATGCCCCAAGTGGTGAAGAAGGAGTCTTGAGTCAGATTACTCTGCATATTGAGAGATTTCTTGAAATCTTGACTGGACTGCCCCAGGTTAACTGTACTTTGAAAGATCTGTTGGACCTTGACTGGACTGCCCCAGGTTAACTGAACTTTGAAAGGTCTGTTGGACCTTGACCGGACTGCCCCAGGTTAACTGAACTTTGAAAGGTCTGTTGGACCTTGACTGGACTGCCCCAGGTTAATTGAATTGTGACATGTCATGCCCCTTTGTTGATAAGGGATTTGATGGAAGTGTTATCCTCTTGAAGTGATTTTGACTTACTGAGAGAGTTTTCGTTCCTCCGAACATTCGCTGTATGAATTTCTTCGCTGTCAAACAAAAGGGTCAAATGCAGACAGTGATATTCGAATAATGCAAAGTTTATGTTTGTCTCGAAGTTTTCGTTTTGAAAAAAAATGTGTTTTTAGCAGAAAACTTTTCACAAGACAAATTAACACAAGATTTAGAGCAAAGCCCTACAGGAGTCAGGATACCTTTTGTAACAGTATGCTTTCGAACTAACCCACGCTTCAATTAGGACTTTTGGAGGGTTGTAACGTGGCCTGGTTCACGGTTTAAGAAACAAAGGATAAAGGCTCAAAGTATATTTGCACCCACCCGCTCTTCGTGATGTTCTTCAACCTAAGCTCAGTTAACTGTGCGTCGCCCTCTGTTTTGAGTTTGGAACGACTTTTGGGCGATGGTTCACCGGTTTGAATTTGGGAGACAGTCATCATCTCCTTTTTATTTTCCAACACTTTTCATGTTGTTGAGGATTTTGTAATGACCTCACTATTTTGATTTTGATTTGTTATCCCTAACTTTTGCCTGACTGTTACCGTTTTCGGGATTACTGTCAGCGGGATGCCCCAGCTTTCTTAAGCCTCCTTCATAGGTTTTGGCTTAGTGGGCTTTTCTCTTTTGAGAGATTGACTGTCTATGTGATGGGGAACCACCCTTGTCTTTTGATTCCAAAGGAATGCTTTCTCTTGTCATTCGTCGTTCGTTGTATTACGAACTGAGAGTTTGCGACTTCAATGCGCGTTTTCTTTCGAATTAACTGAGATACTACCCTGCCCCCAGGTTTATATCAAAGGTTTTGATTGTTTAGAACAGAAAACTCCTACTTCTTTGGCTTGAAGGGGTTGACTAGGGATTAACTTCCTTATAACTCCAGTGTTTGGGAATTGAAAGAAATGCCTGTACATCATCAGCAAGGTCTGTTCAAAAGCATACTGTATGAGATTATGGTATTGTTTCGTCATCCTCCCTCTAAAGGCTCACAGCTTTTTATCAAGAGTCAAATATCATAAAGAAAAGCATAAGAGTAGTGAAACGAATGGATGAATTCAAGACAAACATATGCAATGCATTAATGAAAACAGAGTTTAACATCAACAGATAATTGTTTGATAGCAAAAGAAATTACAACTTTAAAAATTCAAAAAGAAGCAAAAGTCTTTCAGCTTGAGCTTCGTCACTTCGAGCGGAGAACCCTTTAACGGAAGATTTTCATCTCGCCGTCTGGCATGAATTCCAGCACCCCAATGTCAATCAGATCTTGAATCTTGTTCTTCAAGGCCCAACAGTCGTTGGTGCTGTGTCCCGGGCTGCAGGAGTGGTAAACACAGAATGCGTCGGGATTAAAGTGAGGAGAGGAGATGTTGAGCTTCTGTGGAGGGTCCTTTACAGTAAGCAAATTGACCTCCAACAGGCGCTTTGTAACACCCCATTTTCAATTAATTGATTTGTTTAAATTTGGGAATTTATTTTATTAGAATTAATAAAATAAAAAGAATTATTTATTTTGGAGTATTTGAGGAAAATAAAAGAAATAAGGAATATTGAGATTTTTATGTTATTGGGCTTAGATGTTGTTAGTAAAGAGTGGGGGTGCAGAGAAATAAAGTTATGTTTGGGACTTAGGCCATTTTCTCATTTTTTGGTTTTTCACGTAAGAACAGAAGTTGGGATTTGGGAAAATAGAGCTCTGAAGAACGGAGAACGAAGAACATCGCCCAAGAACTCAAAGCTGCTAATTGATAAGGTAAGGGGGGTTTATACTCGATTTATATTTGTTTATGGGTTTATGTACGGTTGATTCGGGTAATTGTAGGAAAATCCCAATTGTTAGATGTTTCTAGGGATCGATAACCGTAGTACTGAACCTTGATTGAAAAGAGTTAGGTTCCCAATTTTTATGAATCGATTAAGAGTTTTAAGTCCCAAATGAGGAATTGGGAGTATATATCATGATCGTGAATTTACCTTGGAAGTTGTAGGGATAACCTCAGTGTCAGTAGAATTCCCCAAAGGGACGGTTAATCCCCGATTAAGGTTAATATAATAATTGTTGGTAACTTGGATATTGTGGTGTTGTTGTAAATTGTACAAACTCGATGCGTTAGGTACGGAAATGCGCGTTTTGGCGGACGTTTTTCCGCGTTTGGACTGCTGTTTCTGAGCTGCTGCAGGTTCAGGAAAATCCTGTACGCGCTCAGCAACACGGGCCGTGTTGCACAACACGGGTGCCCGTGTTGCTCTTCTGTGTTGGGAGATGTTGTGCTCTGGTTGCACGACACGGGCCGTGTTGCACAACACGGGTACCCGTGTCAGATCCCCTGTACTGATAAAAATAAAATGTGCGTTTTTCTGGATGAGCTGCACAACACGGGCCGTGTTGCACAACACGGGCACCCGTGTTGCTCTGCTGTGATGATTTTCTGAATTTTTGGTTTCAGTGTTTTGATGTTGGATTTTTATTGCCATGCTTTTAGATATGTATCGAGCATGAATTATGATATAATTGATGTGATTGGTTGATGTTTAGATAGTATGCTGAGTGATTTACATGCTATCCGTAACTTGATATGATTGATGTTTAAATGGTATGCTGAGTGGTTACATGCTATTTCATATCATGTTATGTTTGATATTGTTGATGTGCATGATATGTTGATCGATGTTCATAGTATGCTGAGTGTTACATACTTACATATCATGTTGCATTTGTTAATTCCCATTGTGTGGAATTAACATGGTGGCCAATATACGTGTCCGCGATTTAATGGAACGTTGAGGTGGTAGCCGTGTCCGCGATATAATGGAACGGTGAGTTATCCGTGACCCGCGATTTAATGGGGCGGTGAAGTGGTACCACATGCATGGGTGTGTTGCATTACTCGAATATAACATGAATGGATGATTTTTCCAATGCTATATTTGATTGTTTGTATGCAAGTATGATTGATAAATGGATGATGATGTTTGATGCATATTTGTAAATGTGAAAGGCAATATGTCACGGATATATGAATTGTAAAGGTTTTGTAAACTATGAAATATGCTAATTATTGGGTGATGCTTATGATTTCGTGAATTGATTGTTATGAATGTATAACCAAATGTATATTTGAGAAGCTCACCCTTACTGTTGAATATTTCAGATTGAGGAGCTTCGCTCAGGTGCTTGGCGAAGGCTTATCGTGTCTAGTTTAGTTTCGTTTTAGTATGTCCGGGTCATGCTCTGATAGTTGTAACTCCGGGAACGTTTGGTTGTCGAGCTGCTTTAGTCAGACTCGTTTATTTTCTTTTAATTGTTATAATATGACGTTGACTTTTCCAGGTGTTAATCCCTGAAGATTGAAAATATTATAACTTTGGTTTTATTAAATAAATTATTCCGCTGTGTAGACATGTATGAGTTACCACTAAAATTATGCATGACAGGAATTTATTTTATTAAAAGAGAATTGTAGCATTCCTCGATTATTACATGTACTCTGAGTTTATAATTTTTAATATTTGCGAAAATTATATGCGGGTTTTAGAGGGTGTTACAATAGTGGTATCAGAGCATAGTCGGTCGTTGTGACCAGAGTCTTGAGTCAGTCATTCCTTTTCGTATGCGACTAGTGCAAGGTAACACTGTCGATACTGTATTCTGATGTGGAGTATGTTTTAATTCTCAGGAATATGGCTGGAAGAGGTAACGGACGAAATGATGCTGCACTAGCTGAGGCTTTGGGGATGTTAGCTGGTGTACTTGCTGGAAACCCAACTGGAGGCGTGATTGGTGCTGATAGGCAATTGGGAAATTTCCAAAGGAACAATCCTCCGTTGTTCAAAGGTACACATGACCCTGAAGGTGCTCAGAAGTGGCTGAAGGAAATCGAAAGGATTTTCCGTGTGATTGATTGTGCTGAAGATCTGAAAGTCAGATATGGTACGCATATGTTGGCAGAAGAGGCCGACGACTGGTGGGTTGCCACAAGGACTGAAATGGTTCAAGATGGAGAGGCACTGACTTGGGCTAACTTCAGAAGGGCTTTTCTGAGGAGGTACTTTCCTGAAGATGTTCGGGGAAGAAAGGAAATTGAATTTTTGGAGCTTAAGCAGGGCAATCTGACTGTTAGTGAGTATGCTACTAAGTTCACTGAGCTGGCAAAGTATTATGCGCACTACAACAATGATGAGGCTGGAGAATTCTCTAAATGTATCAAATTTGAGAATGGTCTCCGAGATGAGATTAAGCAGGGAATCAGGTACCAGCGTATTCGTAGATTTTCTGATCTGGTGGATTGTAGCAGAATCTTGGAAGAAGATATTACCAAGAATCGGTCGTCTCACTCTCGTGGGGCTGTTGATAAAAGAGGGAAGCAACATATGGACCGTGGCAAGCCATATGGTAGAGATAACCAGAGATCAGGCGGGTGGAAGAGGCCTAGTGGGGGAGATTCTAAGGCTCCTATCAGATGCTACAGGTGTGGTGAGTCTGGTCATCACATTCGAGATTGCAAGAGTGATGAGAAGAAGTGCTATAAATGTGGAAAGGCTGGTCATTTGTCTATTGATTGCAAAGGGAAGTCTGTTACTTGTTACAATTGTGGCGAAGAAGGTCACATTCGTCCGCAGTGTCCTAAGCCTAGGAAGGATCAGTCAGGTGGAAAAGTGTTTGCTTTGTCTGGATCTGAGACTACTCCAGAGGATCGATTGATTAAAGGTACGTGTTTTATTCATGGCACACCTTTAGTTGCAATTATTGATACTGGTGCAACTCATTCTTTCATTTCTTTGGATTGTGCTGAGAGGTTGAAACTGGACATATCTGGTATGCGAGGTAGCATGGTTGTTGATACTCCTGCATCGGGTTCAGTGACAACTTCACTTGTATGTAGGAATTGTCCTATTGAGATTTTTGGTAGAGGTTTCGGTATGGATTTAGTGTGCCTACCGCTTGAACAAATTGATATTATCCTTGGGATGAACTGGTTGGAATTTAACCGGGTTCATCTGAACTGCTTTGCTAAGACGGTGATTTTCCCAGAAGCAGTTGGTGTCGAGAATTTGACTATGACTGCTAGGCAGGTACAAGAAGCAATGGAAGACGGTGCTAATGTGTTTATGTTACTTGCTTCGTTAGATGCAACAGGAAAGGTCAGGAGTAGTGAATTGCCAGTGGTGTGTGATTTTCCAGAAGTCTTTCCGGATGATGTTGGTGAGTTACCTCCAGAGAGAGAAGTGGAATTTTCTATAGATTTAATTCCTGGTACGAGACCGGTGTCGATGGCGCCATATCGTATGTCTGCGTCTGAATTGACTGAATTGAAGAGTCAGTTGGAAGAGTTACTGGAGAAGAAGTTTATTCGTCCAAGTGTTTCGCCTTGGGGTGCTCCGGTATTGTTGGTTAAGAAGAAAGAAGGTTCTATGAGACTGTGTGTTGATTACAGGCAATTGAACAAGGTAACCATTAAGAATCGGTACCCGTTACCGAGGATTGATGATTTAATGGATCAGTTAATTGGAGCCAGTGTATTCAGTAAGATTGATTTGAGATCTGGATATCATCAGATTCGTGTGAAAGCGGAAGATATTCAAAAGACTGCTTTTCGAACGAGGTATGGGCATTATGAATATTCTGTTATGCCGTTCGGAGTTACTAATGCACCTGGTGTTTTCATGGAATATATGAACAGGATTTTTCATCCGTATCTAGATAAGTTTGTTGTGGTTTTTATTGATGACATTCTGATTTATTCCAAGAATGACGAAGAGCATGCAGAACATCTCAGAATTGTGTTAGAGTTGTTGAAAGATAGGAAGTTGTATGCAAAGTTGTCCAAATGTGAGTTCTGGCTGAATGAAGTTAGTTTTCTTGGACATGTGATTTCTAAGAATGGTATTGCAGTGGATCCTACAAAAGTAGAAGCGGTATCTCAGTGGGAAGCGCCGAAGACTGTTTCTGAAATCAGAAGTTTTCTTGGTCTTGCAGGTTATTACAGAAAGTTTATCGAAGGATTCTCAAAGTTAGCATTGCCGTTGACGAAGTTGACTCGTAAAGGACAAGCATTTATTTGGGATTCTGATTGTGAGAAAGGTTTCCAAGAATTGAAGCGGAGATTGACTAGTGCTCCTATTCTGATTTTGCCGAATCCGGTGGAATCTTTTGTAGTCTATTGTGATGCATCTCTGTTGGGGCTAGGTGGTGTTTTAATGCAGAATCAGCAGGTAGTTGCGTATGCTTCGAGACAGTTGAAGGTTCATGAAAGGAACTATCCTACTCATGACTTAGAGTTGGCAGCAGTTGTGTTTGTCTTGAAATTGTGGAGACATTATCTGTATGGTTCGAGGTTTGAAGTGTATAGTGATCATAAGAGTTTGAAGTATCTTTTCGATCAGAAAGAGCTCAATATGAGGCAAAGAAGGTGGTTGGAATTTCTCAAAGATTATGATTTTGGTTTGAATTACCATCCTGGTAAGGCAAATGTAGTTGCAGATGCTTTGAGCAGGAAGTCCTTGCATATGTCTATGATGATGGTTCGTGAATTGGATTTAATTGAGCAATTCCGAGATTTGAGTTTGGTTTGCGAAAGTACTCCGAAGTGTGTTCGTTTGGGTATGTTGAAACTTACTAGTGGTATTCTAGAAGAGATCAGGATCGGACAGAAATCCGATGTTAATTTAGTTGATAAATTGACATTGATCAACCAAGATCAAGGTGGTGAGTTTAGAATTGATGAGAATGATGTTATGAGATTTGGCAATAGAGTTTGTGTTCCTGATGTCGCAGAAATCAAGAAAAGTATATTAGAAGAAGGACATCGCAGTGGGATGAGTATTCATCCGGGTGCCACGAAAATGTATCATGATTTAAAGAAATTGTTTTGGTGGCCGGGAATGAAAAAGGAAATAGCTGAATTTGTGTATGCATGTCTAATCTGTCAGAAATCGAAGATTGAACATCAGAAGCCGTCTGGATTTATGCAACCAATGTTTATTCCAGAATGGAAGTGGGATAGTATTTCTATGGATTTTGTATCTGGGTTGCCGAGGACTCCTATGAATTGTGAAGCAATATGGGTCGTTGTGGATAGGTTGACTAAGTCTGCTCATTTTATACCGGTGCGAATGGATTACTCGATAGAGAGATTGGCACAGTTATATATTGAGAAAATAGTGAGTTTGCATGGAGTTCCTTCTAGTATTGTGTCAGATAGAGATCCGAGGTTCACTTCGAAATTTTGGGAAGGATTGCAGAAGGCTTTGGGTACTAGATTGAGGTTGAGTTCAGCTTACCATCCTCAGACTGATGGACAGACGGAGAGGACGATTCAATCGTTGGAAGATTTATTGCGTGCTTGTGTTTTAGAGCAGGGTGGAGCTTGGGATAGCTATTTGCCATTGATTGAATTTACTTATAACAACAGTTACCATTCGAGTATTGGTATGGCTCCGTTTGAGGCATTGTATGGTAGACGGTGTAGAACACCTTTGTGTTGGTATGAATCTGGAGAGAGTTCGGTAATTGGGCCTGAGATTGTTCAGCAGACTACCGAAAAGATCAAATTGATTCAAGAGAAGATGAGAGCTTCTCAGAGTCGTCAGAAAAGTTATCATGATAAGAGGAGAAAGAATTTAGAATTCAGTGCTGGAGACCATGTGTTTATGAGAGTTACTCCGATGACGGGTATTGGTCGAGCGTTGAAATCTAAGAAGTTGACTCCGCGTTTTATTGGTCCGTTTCAGATTACGGAAAGAGTTGGAGAAGTTGCTTATCGCATTGCTTTACCTCCGAGACTTGCGAATTTGCACGATGTTTTTCATGTTTCTCAGTTGAGGAGATACATTCCAGACCCATCTCATGTAATCCAAATAGATGATGTACAGGTGAGAGATAACCTGACAGTAGAAACATTGCCTATGAGGATAGAAGATCGGGAAGTGAAACAGTTAAGAGGTAAAGAGATAGCATTAGTGAAGGTTGCTTGGGGAGGTCCAGCAGATGGAAATATCACTTGGGAGCTGGAGAGCCAGATGAAAGAGGCTTATCCGGAGCTGTTCGTCTAAGGTATGTTTTCGAGGACGAAAACTCTTTTAGTGGGGGAGAGTTGTAACACCCCGTTTTCAATTAATTGATTTGTTTAAATTTGGGAATTTATTTTATTAGAATTAATAAAATAAAAAGAATTATTTATTTTGGAGTATTTGAGGAAAATAAAAGAAATAAGGAATATTGAGATTTTTATGTTATTGGGCTTAGATGTTGTTAGTAAAGAGTGGGGGTGCAGAGAAATAAAGTTATGTTTGGGACTTAGGCCATTTTCTCATTTTTTGGTTTTTCACGTAAGAACAGAAGTTGGGATTTGGGAAATAGAGCTCTGAAGAACGGAGAACGAAGAACATCGCCCAAGAACTCAAAGCTGCTAATTGATAAGGTAAGGGGGGTTTATACTCGATTTATATTTGTTTATGGGTTTATGTACGGTTGATTCGGGTAATTGTAGGAAAATCCCAATTGTTAGATGTTTCTAGGGATCGATAACCGTAGTACTGAACCTTGATTGAAAAGAGTTAGGTTCCCAATTTTTATGAATCGATTAAGAGTTTTAAGTCCCAAATGAGGAATTGGGAGTATATATCATGATCGTGAATTTACCTTGGAAGTTGTAGGGATAACCTCAGTGTCAGTAGAATTCCCCAAAGGGACGGTTAATCCCCGATTAAGGTTAATATAATAATTGTTGGTAACTTGGATATTGTGGTGTTGTTGTAAATTGTACAAACTCGATGCGTTAGGTACGGAAATGCGCGTTTTGGCGGACGTTTTTCCGCGTTTGGACTGCTGTTTCTGAGCTGCTGCAGGTTCAGGAAAATCCTGTACGCGCTCAGCAACACGGGCCGTGTTGCACAACACGGGTGCCCGTGTTGCTCTTCTGTGTTGGGAGATGTTGTGCTCTGGTTGCACGACACGGGCCGTGTTGCACAACACGGGTACCCGTGTCAGATCCCCTGTACTGATAAAAATAAAATGTGCGTTTTTCTGGATGAGCTGCACAACACGGGCCATGTTGCACAACACGGGCACCCGTGTTGCTCTGCTGTGATGATTTTCTGAATTTTTGGTTTCAGTGTTTTGATGTTGGATTTTTATTGCCATGCTTTTAGATATGTATCGAGCATGAATTATGATATAATTGATGTGATTGGTTGATGTTTAGATAGTATGCTGAGTGATTTACATGCTATCCGTAACTTGATATGATTGATGTTTAAATGGTATGCTGAGTGGTTACATGCTATTTCATATCATGTTATGTTTGATATTGTTGATGTGCATGATATGTTGATCGATGTTCATAGTATGCTGAGTGTTACATACTTACATATCATGTTGCATTTGTTAATTCCCATTGTGTGGAATTAACATGGTGGCCAATATACGTGTCCGCGATTTAATGGAACGTTGAGGTGGTAGCCGTGTCCGCGATATAATGGAACGGTGAGTTATCCGTGACCCGCGATTTAATGGGGCGGTGAAGTGGTACCACATGCATGGGTGTGTTGCATTACTCGAATATAACATGAATGGATGATTTTTCCAATGCTATATTTGATTGTTTGTATGCAAGTATGATTGATAAATGGATGATGATGTTTGATGCATATTTGCAAATGTGAAAGGCAATATGTCACGGATATATGAATTGTAAAGGTTTTGTAAACTATGAAATATGCTAATTATTGGGTGATGCTTATGATTTCGTGAATTGATTGTTATGAATGTATAACCAAATGTATATTTGAGAAGCTCACCCTTACTGTTGAATATTTCAGATTGAGGAGCTTCGCTCAGGTGCTTGGCGAAGGCTTATCGTGTCTAGTTTAGTTTCGTTTTAGTATGTCCGGGTCATGCTCTGATAGTTGTAACTCCGGGAACGTTTGGTTGTCGAGCTGCTTTAGTCAGACTCGTTTATTTTCTTTTAATTGTTATAATATGACGTTGACTTTTCCAGGTGTTAATCCCTGAAGATTGAAAATATTATAACTTTGGTTTTATTAAATAAATTATTCCGCTGTGTAGACATGTATGAGTTACCACTAAAATTATGCATGACAGGAATTTATTTTATTAAAAGAGAATTGTAGCATTCCTCGATTATTACATGTACTCTGAGTTTATAATTTTTAATATTTGCGAAAATTATATGCGGGTTTTAGAGGGTGTTACACGCTTCAGTATGAAGAATGATGGTATCTCAGTCTCCGTAAACTGTCTTTCCGACTTTTCTTGTTTACGCCGATTGCCCCGTTGACGCTGGCGAGGTTGTTGATGGGATTGTGACCCTGAAGCTAGCAAAGGAGCTTTCCCCTTGTCTTCTTGAGTGGATGGAGGCTGAGCGGTGACTTGCTCTTCAACCCCAGATGTTTGCCCCAGTTAGTTGTTTGGAAGCAGTTGGCGGACAAGAACTCTGAGTTCCTCTTGTCTTTGAGATAGGTCTTGGATGAGAGCCATCTGGCCCACCAACTGTCCCATCATTTGAGTCCGTTGTCAGATCAAACTGCAGCTCCGCAATCTGATCACTCCTGGCATTGTTGGAACTCCCCAAGCCCTTGGTGAGGAGAGCTTTCATCTCTTCTTGCCCCAGAGACAAGTTCAGGAACATCTCCTGCAGCTGAGCAGTCTGGTCTTGGATGTCTTTGACAGACCGTTCTAGAGCCATCTCTTGCTGAAATAAACAGCAGGAGAGTAAGGAAACCTGAAAAAGGAAGGATTGTCAAAATGAAATGCATGATATGTGGATGCATGCTTCCAAAGATATCTTGGGGTAAACACAAGAAAATGTTAGAGGTTGAACTCTGCTCTTGGATTGGAGAGCCCTGTACCGGTGGACGTCCTTTCACTAGAATCAAGCTCACCATGTCGAGTGGGTCACAGCCACTGATTCAAGTTGTTGCACTTGATCTTTGACTGGATAGCTTTGTGTTGGTGGATGTCTTTCCACGAGAATCAAGCTCACCATGTCGAGTGGGTCATAGCCACTGATTCAAGTTGTTGCACTTGAACTTTGACTGGATTGGCTAGAGGAGAAACCTCTTGCCCCTTGATAGACGTCTGGCTCAACGTAATCCTGCATCAACAGAACCCTCGAGATCCTTGAAATGGTTATTGAAAATGCTAGAATGCTATGGTATGATGTTATGTACACGTATGCACAAGCGAGTGAGTGTATATACAGGCAAACAATATTCACACAAAGCAAACAAGTCCTTAGGTTTAGGCTTGCATGAGGTTCAGGTACTACCCTCTTTCAGTTTGTTGGTTAAAACCTGTCCTATCAAAAGTAACCGGGTTCTAGAGGATCTCAAATCATTGGCTACCCTCAATCGGTCATAACTCCAGCATCGCAATCTTTTCTCGCGGACAGAACCATCTCGAGAGTTTAGCCTCAATGAGTGTAGCATACTGCTACTGTCCTAATAGCCAAGTTGGTCAATTTAGGGTTCTAAGGTTGGTTGGTGTTTAATGACCCCTTAGAAGACCTATATTCTCCCCGTTACAACACAAGGGATATAGGTACAGACTAAGATGCCACACCAATGTAGCCACTGCTTCACCCATGTCGGTCTACGCCGGACAGGTCCCTCACAGATTATGCTACCTAAAAAGGGTACATCCCAGATCCGGGTTAGGATCTATGAAACTCCGATGCAAAGCCCACAAATATAAAATCAAACAAAGCAAACAATTGAAAACAAAGGTGATCTAAACCCTAAGGTTACTCCACTTTTAGAATTGTCCCCAGCAGAGTCGCCAGTTCTGTGATACGGTGGGAGAACTGACTTGGGTTTTGCGTTTGTATTTGCAAATGTTGCGGTTAGCAAGAGTCGCCACCGACTTTTTATTTTATCCTAAGGAAAGGTTAAAAAGCACAGCAAAAACCTTTTGAGATGTTTTCTTGGGTTCGGGGAGTAGATTATAGAAAGGGAAGGTATTAGCACCCTTTCTATCCATGGTTATCCATGGGCTCTTAGTTACTTGGTTTTTTAGATCACTTGCCTTGTTTTTAGATTGCTTTGAAAATGGTGTGTGTGTGGGTGCTTTTGAAAATGTTTTTGAAGAAGATGCCTTGTCTTAGGCAACTAATGTATTTGACTCGTGTTTGAGTGTTTTACAAAAGTGTGAATCTTTTCGAAAAGATGTTTCAAAATGTTTTTGAGAGTTTGTTTGAAAGTGTTGTGGATTGTGGTTTTTGAAAAGAAGGCAAGTGTTTTTGCAAGTTTGATCTCAAGTAACTAAGAGTTTTGTCTACCCTATTGTACTCAAAGGTTTTTTGTTATGTTTTAACCCCTTTTAACAATTTTGTTCTACCATTGAAATTGGTAGGCAATCTTGCATTTAGGAAGTGTATTCGGGACGGGCGCGGGTCATCGTATGGACCATGAATGCAATGATGCCAAGTGTCTTTGGCAATTTTGTTTTGAAGGGACTATGATCATTCCGTTTAGGCAACACTTTGAGGGACTTATGATCATTTTAAATTTGTTTTGCCAAAGATACTCGACGTGCAAGCATGGCCCATTTTGGAAGGCAACATGTGGGATTACCCTAGGGGGTGCAAGTGTGATTGTGTATTGATTACATGTATTTGTCTTGTATTAGGTTATCTAGCGTTTGATTTTATGTACATATAAACCCTAGGTCTAACCATGGTATAATTGGAAAACTGTAAATTGCGGAATGTAAAATCTACGCTATTACAAAATAGTGTCCGGGAATGGGGGTATAAATGTACAAGGGGATGAGACTTATAGTACCCAAATAAATTACAACCAAATCGAAGTCGCAACCAAACGTAAATATCGAATATACAAATATAAGATAAAAATGTATATAAGGCAATGTGAATGTATTGTGTAAGTGTAAATGTGAGATGTATATGTGTATTGTGTATGTGTAATTATGTACAAGTGCGAATTGTGGCATTGAAACGTATTAGGGTTTGACCTAGAGAAATGTATTTTAACGAATCTTTGATTTGTATGTTTTATTATGTACAAAAGAAAAAGAAAGTGTTTTGATTTAAATGTTCAAGTTTTAATTAAGAATGTATCTTTATTTGCAAAAAAAAAGTATTTTGATTAAATGTTGTGAATTTAATATTTAGAGAAAAAAAATGTATTTAAATTGTTATGTACAAAAAAGTATTTAAATGTCAAGAATTGAGTTTTGTATAAAAGAATGTATTTTTTATATTGTTATGTACAAATGTAATTTAATTGAATGTTTGTGAAATTTAACATTTAGAGAAAAATGTATTTCTATTATCATGTACAAAAAGTATTAAATGTCCAAAATTAAATTATGTATGTTAAAAAAGGTATTTTATTTTTATGTACAAATATACTTAAAAAGGATATTTTAACTCATATGATACAAAATGTATTTTAAAGTGTATTTAGAAATTTAATTAAATTACTATATACAAAATATATCTTTAGTTAAAAAAAGGGTCATTTTAATTTCAAGTATATGATGTAAAAGTGTTTATTATTTATATGATTTTGTGACAAAAAGAGTTTATATATTACAAAGAAAATTGGTTAGTATTAATGAAAATGTTTGGTTAGAAAATATTAATGATTTTTGATGGGCTTTAGAGGTGAATCAGAAACGGGTCCGGCCCATGGTTCAGGCAAACGAATTTAGGGTTAGGTTTTGTTAGTTCAGTTGAGGCGAAAACATAGGGTCAGCAGCGGCGCCGTGCGTTCGTCTTCTCCGATCAAGCTTCCTGAGCAAATCAACTCCGGCCACCAACGCTACCCTCAGACCTCTCTTCCCTCCAAGGCGTAAGCTTCGCATCCTCTTGATTTAAGGTTTGATTTCCACACTTTATGTTCCTTCGTGAATGATACGCATTTTTTTTGATTTGAGTCTTAAGTTGAGTTTTTATTATTATGAGGTGAAGGAAAGAAAGAGGAACAGAACTCACTACCTGACCTTGGAGGAGGAGGAGAGAGGAGGGGAGCTGTGGCGCTTAGGAGGCCGGAGATTCGGTGATGGAGCTTTGAGCTTGCTTTGCTTTTGATGCTTTCCTGGTATTTTCGTTCTTTGCTATATTAAGGTTTTGATGATGATGTATGCTGAGGAGCCCTAATATGTTCACTTCTTTATCCCTTCTTCTGTGCCACTGTGTGTTGATTGCCTGAGTATTTGCTTGAGTATTTGCTTGAGTATTGTTGCCTGAGTATTTGCTTGAGTATTGTTGCCTGAGTATTGTTGAATGGTTGCTTTGAGATGCCCAGTGATGATCTCAGAGATCTGAGGGCCTAGGTTGCCTTTAGTACTTTTGTTTTCCTCTGAGCCCCTGATGCCTTGAATCGTTGTCTGGGTTATCTTTCTCTTCTTCTCTCGTTGCCTTTACTGTCTTGAACGATTTTGAACAGTTATTGCCTTGGATAGGATGCCTTTCTGAGATTTATTGCCCGATGATTCTTGTACTGAGGGCTCGTGGGTTGCCTCACCTGTATTTCCTTGAATCTTTATGTTTGCTTAAGATTGATGCCCTTGACGCTTTTGTTGAGTTGGATGTCTTGAATATTTATTGCCTATGATGAGTAAATTCTGAGGCTTAGAGGTTGGATGGTTTTTATCAGTTTGGATGGTAGGCAGTTTTGTTTATGTGTTTGACAGGGACTTAGCAAGGTTTGAGATTTTGTTGGGTTTCAATGTTTGAAAGTTTTGGCAGGGTTGATGAGGTTTGATGGTTTTTGTGATTCTGGTTTTAGTTAAGGCATTAGCAGGTTATTGCTTCAGTGTGTTTGTTGGGCTTGGCCAAGTTTGAGGTTGCTCAGGTTTGATAGTATTTTGTGTGACTGGACAGTAGGCAAGTTATGATGTTTGTAACTGGTTTTGCAAGGTTTTGTGTGGATTAATGCAGGTTGATGGGCTTGAGATGTGTTATGTTGGACAGTATGGTTTATGCAGGTTTCCTTCCCTTGACAGTAATGAGGCTTTTTTCCTCAGTTTTGTATATTTCTTCTATTCTAACCTCACTTCTTTGTATTGGCTTGTGTATTTTCTGTTTGTCTTAACCTCTCTTCACTTCTGAACTGTCTTTGGATTATATTTCTTTTTTCTGTCTTGCTGCCTATCTCTCAGACCTGAACTATGCTTCTATTATCTCTCTTTTCTCACTTTTCAGTACAGTTTAAAGATTATTATATGATTTCTTTGTACTGTTTCTGAAGGGGCCCTATTTTGATGGGAAATGATGATTAAGTTTTCTTGCATAACACATTTTCTGCATCTCTTTCTCCAGCTTTGACAGTTTGTGTGCTTTTTTTCTTTTCCTTGATATCTTGGCCAAATCTTTTCATGACAGCTTGGGTACTTGTGACAGTAAATGTACTTTTGAAATCTTTGATATCTTTGGCATTTTGACAGTAACTTGCCTTTTGCTTTGGATAGAAAGTTGAGATTGGATTTTTTCAGTTTAGTTGGAAGTTTGCAGTTTGAATTTTGGAACTTATACTTTTGACATTTGCATTTCATGAATAAAAAATAGAATTCTTCCCTCTTTGTGAACCGGGAGAAATCCCGTGATTTGCAGAGAGGGTCAACTGATCCCAGTCAGTGGCCCCTAATGATGAGCAATATTGTATCTGTCTCTTTTAACTGCCTTCTGACTTTTCTTCTCTTTTTGCAGATAAAACAATGGAGCACCGGAGCGGAGTGAAGAGTGAAGAATGAAGAATATTAGAAAATAGGATAGTTTTTTATTCTATGTAATATTTTAAATCAATGTATATTATTGTTCATAATTTTAAATTATAAACAACAATTTGTACAAATAATTCAAATATCAATAAAAGTCTAAATTATCCAATTAATTCTAATTTTCTTTATTGTTTATTTATTTATTTAAAATTCTTAGAATTAAAACAATTGAAAAATAAATTTCAATCATTCAATTTTTTAGAATAATAAATAACTTAAATAATAACAATATTGATTAATTAAACCTGTCTTATTCAACATCCAAAACAAAGCAGCAGTTAACCCAAATGGACTGATCAAACGCATAAACACTGTGAATCCAATACTGCATCCTGTGTTTGACTGACTCAAAGAAAACAACATGAATTCAAACCACTGTCTCCTTTACTGATTAAATCAAGATAACGCGAATTTTAACCCGAATCTCGGAATAAACTGCGAAGTGCTGTGGAATTTAAATTCTTCTGAGAATATGCCCATAAAACCTTAATTCCCGATTAAATGCCAAATAACGCTCGCCTGATCAAAATTGGACCAAAAATCATCCAAAACCCTGAGCCAACTGTGAAACAATCCAAAGCTCTGAAAATCAGTAAAAACCCTAATTTTGCTTGACTGTCAAGAAAAGTCCGTTTGTCCGATTCTTGAGCCAGTTTGAAAAGTCAGGAAATGCCTGAAGCTGAGATTTCTTGGGGAAAAATGCGAGGGCAAATTTTGGGGTACAACAGCTAGTAATAGTTTCAATCCCAAGAAAGTAGAAAAGAAGCAAGTTGTTCATAATCATTAAAAGAAAAAGGCTAATGTATCGAAAAAGAAAACATTTCCTAAGAAGAAATCTTATCCTTCTAGATATAGAAGTAACTTTGAACCTACTTGTTTTTATTGTGGTATTAAAGGCCATACACCTAATGCTTACTATGTTAGAAACTTTAGTATAGCAAGTGGGCATTATGTGTGGGTGAAAAAGGGAACTAACTATGAAGGACCCAATGCAACTTGGGTACCTAACAAAGAATAATTTGTTTATGTAGGTATGCTTGAAATCCACATCAAATGTTTGGTATCTTGATAGTGGGTGTTCAAAGCATATGACAGGAGATGTACACCAATTTTCATATCTAGTACATAAAGCCAAAGGGTATGTCACCTATGGAGACAACACCAAAGGAAAGATTCTTGGCGTTGGAATAGTTGGCACACCTCCATCCATTCAAATTGAGGATGTTCTCTATGTTGAAGGATTAAAGCACAACCTTCTTAGCATAAGTCAACTTTGTGATAGAGGGTTCAAGATTAAATTCAACAAAGAAGAATGTCTTATTATGGATGAGGCAACCAATGAGGTAAAACTCAAAGGTATAAGAACTAACAATATTTTTATGATTACTTTAGATGATTTGTCTCTGAAGGTACAATGTCTTATGGTAAACAACAATGACGCTTGGTTATGGCACAAGAGGATTGCTCATATTCACATGGAGCACTTGAACAAATTGATTAAGCATGACTTAGTTATTGGTCTACCAAAGATGAAGTTCATCAAAGACAAATTATGTAATGCATTCCAAAAGGGCAAACAGACCAAAGCAACTTTCAAATCTAAGAATGTGGTGTCCACTACAAGGCCACTACAATTGTTTCACATGGATCTCTTTGGTCCATCAAGAACAAAAAGCTTCGAAGAGAACTTGGTATTTTGGATGAAGGTGATATCTAATGTTTCTCTTAAGATGCACGTCTTAATTATTTTATATGTATTTATTTCACTCTTTTTCCCCATCCTTTTTGATGTTAACAAAGGGGGAGAAGAATATGCATATGTGTTGTTTTGTTTCAACGAAATTGCAGGCCCAAATATCTATTATACTCACTCCAAAATTCAAGGAATCATGGACTTAGGGGGAGAATACAATTTAGGGGGAGCCTTGCATTTGCTCAACATGTTTGCTATACAAAACAATATAAACATTTCAAGAAATCATTTTCAAGACTTGGTTGTCATCATCAAAAAGGGGGAGAATGTAATTGCAAGCTTCTCAAGTCATATTTAAAGCATGTGTTTTGATGAAGACAACATGGACATCAACATTCAAAGGATGTGCAAAAAGCTTATCAACATCATATAAAAGTTTATTGAAGTTTATTGAATATTATTGAAGAATTATTGAAGAATCATCAAATGTCAAATGGTATAAATAATTCTTAATCTTGAATATAGATGTTCACAAAAAATATGCATTCATAATCATATAAATATCCAACATTTTTTCCCTTAAGAAAAACTTTGTTTAAAATCTTTTTCAAAAAGAATTTTTGAAAATTAACTTTCAGGAACCGGTTCCTCCCTAACAGGGAACCGGGTTCCAAACCTTGTTCAAAAACATGTCCCTGGAATTTGTACCAGGAGCCGGGTTGTACCAATAGGGGAACCGGTTCCTGCGTGATTTTTTTGAAATCTGACTTATAATGTTCACTAAGAACCGGGTTCTATCAATGTCGGAACCGGTTCCTAGCAAACCAGTGCAGCTTTTCTTTTGTTTTTTAAACATTTTTCAAGTGGTATCTTTTCATGAATGCATTGCAACTTTTCATATGAATTGGCATGAATGAAGAGGTTCTTATGACTTTATAAAATGCTGCAGTTTTTCTTATTTCAAAAGCAATGCTTCAATATTCAAATTAACAAATATACTTCTTCAATAAACAATTTTTCATCATTCACATTTGAATTCATACTTTCATGTGTTCATAATTTTGTGAAACTTGCCATATACACTTTCATTATCATTACAAGTTTCATACATACATTGTGAACATTTATATACATTGTTTGAAAATTGTTTATATCTTGAAGAAGAAGATCAATTGAAGATTGATAAAGCTCTCCATATACTTCAAATAAATCATTGTATTACTTAAAGAAATTATTCCCTTACTATCCGGGATTGTTGGAAGTAAGTGTTGTGATTTGAAGAGGATTGTTCTTCATTCACATTAGTGTTTGTTTGGTCTTAAAGGTGTTAAGAACCTTTGATCACCCTATAGGTTAGATAGTAAGCATAGGTTGTACAATCATTCTAACTATAGTGAAATCTCTTTCGTGTTGGAAAGGGGACTGGAGTACTCTCGGATTGTGAGGGGAACCAGGATATATCACTGTGTTCTTTACTTTTCCGCATTTATCGCTTTCATCACCATAATCAGGAAAAGATAAAGATATAATCAAAACCTTCAAACACTTAACCAAAAATTACTACCAAGCATTCTCATAAAACCGAATAAATTTTTATAAGACCTAATTCACCCCCCCCCCCCCTCTTAGGCACTCTGAGACTTACAAGGAGTTTACCAGACCTCACCCTAAATGTGCATTTATTCAGGTTCAACCTTAGCTTGTATTTCTTTATCCTCACGAATAATTTATATAAATGTTCAAGATGTTCTTCTTCTGTTTGAGATCTGGCTATCATGTCGTCCACATAGACCTCTATTTCGTGATGTATCATGTTGTGAAATAGAGCTACCATGGCACGTTGATAGGTTTCCCCAGTGTTCTTCAACCCGAATGGCATAACCTTGTAACAGAATATGCCCCATTGTGTGACAGAGGTTGTTTTCTCCATGTCTTCAGGCACCATTTTGTTTTGGTTGTTGTGATACGGTGGGAGAACTGACTAGTGTTTTGCGTTCATATTCGCACTTGTGCGGTTGAGCAAGAGTCGCCACCGACTTTTTATTTTATCCTAAAGGAAAGGTTAAAAAGCACAGCAAAAACCTTTTGAGATATTTCGTGGGTTCGGGGGGTAGATTATGAAAAGGGAAGGTGTTAGCACCCTTTTCATCCATGGTTATCCATGGGCTCTTAGTTACTTGGTTTTTTAGATCACTTGCCTTGTTTTTTTCGATTGCTTTGAAAATGGTGTGTGTGTGTGGGTGTTTTTTGAAAAGGTTTTGGAAAAAGATGCCTTGTCTTAGGCAACTAATGTATTTGACTCGTGTTTGAGTGTTTTACAAAAGTGTGAATCTTTTCGAAAAGATGTTTTCAAATGTTTTTGAGAGTTTGTTTGAAAGTGTTGTGGATTGTGGTTTTTGAAAATGAGGCAAGTATTTTTGCAAGTTTGATCTCAAGTAACTAAGAGTTTTGTCTACCCTATTGTACTCAAAGGTTTTTGTCATGTTTTAACCCCTTTTAACAATTTTTGTTCTACCATTGAAATTGGTAGACAATCTTGCGTTTAGGAAGTTTATTTGGGACGGGCGCGGGTCATCGTATGGACCATGAATGCAATGATGCCAAGTGTCTTTGGCAATTTGTTTTGAAGGGACTATGATCATTCCGTTTAGGCAACACTTTGAGACTTATGATCATTTTGAATTTGTTTTGCCAAAGATACTCGACGTGCAAGCATGGCCATTTTTGGAAGGCAACATGTGGGATTACCCTAGGGGGTGCAAGTGTGATTGTGTATTGATTATATGTATTTGCCTTGTATTAGGTTATCTAGCGTTTGATTTTATGTACATACAAACCCTAGGTCTAACCATGGCATAATTGGAAAGCTGTAAATTGCGGAATATAAAATCTACGCTATTACAAAATAGTGTCCGGGAGTGGGGGTATAAATGTACAAGAGGGGATGAGACTTATAGTATCCAATAAGTTACAACCAAATCGAATGTGCGATCAAATGTAAATATCGAATATACAGATATAATATAAACAAATGTGTATAGGGCAATGTGAATGTATTGTGTAAGTGTAAATGTGAGATGTATATGTGTATTGTGTATGTGTAATTATGTACAAGTGCGAATTGTGGAATTGAGGCGTATTAGGGTTTGACCTAGAGAAATGTTTTAAATGAAACTTTGATTTATATGTAGATATGTACAATAGAAAAAGAAAGTGTTTTGATTTAATTAAATGGTATGTTCAAATTTTAATTAAATTGTATTATGCAAAAAAAGAAAGTATTTTAATCAAATATTTGTGAATTTAATATTAGAGAAAAAAATGTATCGAATTGTTATGTGTGAATATGTATTTTAATTAAAAAGTATTTTCAATTTTTAATTATATAAGATAGAAAAAATATATTTCAATTAAGTTATGTGCAAAGGTATTTTAATGGGTATTAACAATGTTTTCAAGTTTAAGTATATGAAAAGTGTTTTAATTATTTCTTTGTGAATATTTAAGGAATGTAAAATAATATATTGGTCCATTAAAAAATGATTTTTGAAAAAAAAGAAAAGAAAGAGTTTATGTAAGATATAAAAAGGTTAGTGTGTATTATATATGAAAGAATGGTTAATTGTAAAATAATAGTAAAATGTTAATTTGCATTGTTTAGGAGATAAATGGGCTTAGAACAATTAAGAACGGGTCAGGCCCATGTTTGTCTTGAACGAAATTAGGGTTGTTTGGCATTTTGTCATTCAGAACAAGGGTTAGGGTTAACAGCGGCGTGCTTGTGCATTCGTACGTTCGTCTTCGTCGCCTTCTGACCAAGGCTCCTCCGTCCGGCCACCGGTATCGCTTTCCAACCTCTCTTCCCTCTAAGGCGTAAGCTTCGCGTCCTCTTGACTTAGGGTTCGTTCCAACATTTTATGTCTTTATCTCTTTTCTTTTACGAATTGCATGTTTTCGATTTGAATTTTTGACTCTTAAATCTGTGCTATTGTGAGGTGGTGGAGAAAGAGAGGGAGAAAACTCACTACCTGATCTTTGGAGATGGAGGAGAGGTGGAGAGCGTGATGCTTAGGAGGCCGGAACGGTGATGAGGCTGGAAGCTTGCTTTGCTTTTGATGCTTTCCTGGTATTTTCGCTCTTTTGCTATATTAAGGTTTTGATGATGATGTATGCTGAGGAGCCCTAATATGTTCACTTCTTTATCCCTTCTTTTGTGCCACTGTGTTTTGATTGCCTGAGTATTTGCTTGAGTATTTGCTTGAGTATTGTTGCCTGAGTATTGTTGAATGGTTGCTTTGAGATGCCCAGTGATGATCTCAGAGATCTGAGGGCCTAGGTTGCCTTTAGTACTTTTGTTTTCCTCTGAGCCTCTGATGCCTTGAATCGTTGTCTGGGTTATCTTTCTCTTCTTCTCTCGTTGCCTTTACTGTCTTGAACGATTTTGAACAGTTATTGCCTTGGACTGGATGCCTTTCTGGGATTTATTGCCCGATGATGCTTGTACTGAGGGCTCGTGGGTTGCCTCACCTGTATTGCCTTGAATCTTTATGTTTGCGAGTTTGTTGACAGTATGGTGTTTTGGTGATGGTCAAGCTTGAGATTAGGCAATGGGCATAGTGTTTCTGGTTATGGTTTTGGTGATTGAACAGGGTGTTGGTAATGTGTTTGCTTCAGGGCATTAGCAGGCTTTGTACTTTGTTTATCAGGTTTCTTTTGAATGTTTGAAATTTGAGGTTGTGTTTGATGGTTATGGTTTACTTCAGTTTGGATGTTAGGCAGGTTCTGATGCTAGCAGGTTTTTACTGGTTTTCATGTTAGCTTGGCTTGATAACTTAGTTTGCAGGTTATGCTTCAGTGTGTTATGTTGTTGAGCTTGGCCAGGTTTGAGGTTACTCAGGTTTGATAATTTTTTGTGATTCTGGACAGTAGTGGTGGCTTTAGACTTTTTGAGTTTTGTATCTTTTCTCTTCCTTGGTATTGCTATGCTGAACTGAGTTTGTATATATCTCTCTTCTATCCTAACCTTCACTTGCTTTGTATTGGCTTGTGTATCTTTTTTTCTCTCTCTCCACTCCTGCTGAACTGTCTTGGCTTGTGGATTTGTATATCTTTTCTGCCATCCTCTCCTAAGCCTAAACCTGCCTATGCTTCTATTATCTCTCTTTTTCTCACTCATAGTACAGTTTAGAATTTTATATGATTATTGTTGTACTATGTTCTGAAGGGGCCCTCCTTGGGAAATGATGATTTTAGATTTCTTGCATAACACATTACTGCATCTTTATCTCCAGCTTTGACAGTTTGTGTGCTGACTTTTCCTTGATATCTTGGCAAAAATCCCTTTTTGACAGCTTGGGTACTTGTGACAGCAAATGTACTTTTGAAATCTTTGATATCTTTGGCATTTTGACAGTAACTTGCCTTTTGCTTTGGATAGAAAGTTGAGATTGGATTTTTTTCAGTTTAGTTGGAAGTTTGCAGTTTGAATTTTTAGAAATTATGCATTTGACATTTGCATTTCATGAATAAAAAATCTTCCCTCTCTGTGAACTGGGAGAAATCCCGTGATTTGCAGAGAGGGTCAACTGATCCCAGTCAGTAGCCCCTAATGATGAGCAATATTTTATCTGTCTCTTTTAAATGCCTTCTGACTTTTCTTGTTTCTTTTTTTTGCAGATAAAACATGGAGTATCGGAGCGGAGTGAAGAATGAAGAATATTAGAAAATAGGATAGCTTTTAATTTTATGTAATATTTAAATTAATGTATATTATTGTTCATAATTTAAATTATAAACAACAATTTGTACAAATAATTCAATTATCAATAAAATCTAAATTATCCAATTAATTCTAATTTTCTTTATTGTTTATTTATTTATTTAAAATTCTTAGAATTAAAACAATTGAAAAATAAATTTCAATCATTCAATCTTTTAGAATAATAAATAACTTAAATAATAACAATATTGGTCAATTAAACCTGTCTTATTCAAAATCCAAAGCAAAGCAGCAGTCAATCCAAATAGACTGATCAAACGCATAAACACTGTGAATCCAATACTGCATCCTGTATCTGACTGGCCCAATCAAAACGTACTGAATTCAAACCACTGTCTCTTTTACTGATTAAACCAAGATAACGCGAATTTTAATCCGAATCTTGGAATAAACCGCAAAGTGCTGTGGGATTTAAATTCTTCTGAGAATATGCCCATAAAACCTTAATTCCCGATTAAATGCCAAATAACGCTCGCCTGATCAAAATTGGACCAAAAATCATCCAAAACCCTGAGCCAACTGTGAAACAATCCAAAGCTCTGAAAATCAGTAAAAACCCTAATTTTGCTTGACTGTCAAGAAAAGTCCATTTGTCCGATTCTTGAGCCAGTTTGAAAAGTCAGGAAATGTTTGAAGCTGATATTTCTTGTGGAAAAGCGCGAGGGCAAATTTTGGGGTACAACAGTTGCCCCTGTTCAATCTTCTTTGACCTGAAGAGTTAGATTGGCAAGTTTGCCTTTCACGACTTGAAGGTAAAAGGAGATTGGACACTAATGTGCCCAGAAAATTTGCGCTCGTCGATGTGACAGTGGAGGTGAATGGGCTTAAAGATGCCATTTGGTGATGGGCTTACAGATGCCATCTGGTGCGAGAGAATTTTGTCTGGAGATGGGCTTAGAGATGCCATCTGAGAATGGGCTTAAAGATGCCATTCGGCGACTGCTGGTAGGAGGATGGGCTTATAGATGCCATCTGGACATGTTGAACTGTATGTCAATGGTGAGTGGACAAGTGTCAGAAGGGCATCCATGTTTTGGAACATCTCTGAATTGGGGTCCGAACAAGCAACAGATTGACGTCCATGTCTGGAGAATCTGTAAACTATCTGAGATTGAATAAGCAATAGAGCAGCATTCGTTGTTGGGACGTGTCCGTAAACTATTTTCAAAAATTGTGGAGAGTCTGAATAAGTCGGTAGATTGACATCCGTTGTAGGGAAGAATCTGTAAACTGTCTTCAAAGGTTGAGAGGAGTCTGAACAAATTGGTAGATTGACATCCGTTGTAGGGAAGAATCCGTAAACTTGCTTCAGAGATTGAGAAGTTGAAGAGGAACCGGTGTAAGGTCTCTGCTGATGCGTCTGGATGAATCTGGAATAAGTATCAGGATGTCGCCGTGTCTGGGTCACATCTGAACTATTTCTGGATGAATCTCGGGAAATGATCTGTGTCTGTCGACTAATCCTACCTGAAAAGGCATAGGGCTAGTTGTAAGCAATGTTATGATGCATGATGCAATGTATGTGACATCAATATTTATGAATGTGATGGATGCGCATGTAAGCTGATGAGCTAATCCTGCCGAGGATACATGAATCCGAGATGGCTGAAGGTAAAAGCATCTTGACTGCTGCCGGGGAAAATAAATCCTTGGCTGTCGCTGGGGAAGAGAATTCCTGATGACCTCTACTAGGGAGTCCCAAACTAAAAGACCCATGCTGGGGGAGGCCAGGTTGAGAATCTTCGGCTTGATGGGAAGCAACTCTGGAGACTTCACTGGGGAACTCAAGATTTGCCCTTCCAAAACTCTGTGGGGAGAAGGTTCAATGGTCTGGCTCCGCTGGGGGTACTGAAGCTTAAACTCTGAGGGGAATTGAATTCCGGAGGATTCTCTGGCTGGGGATTTTGATGAACTCCGCTGGAGATAGGAAGAATTTTGGCGAGCGCGATCTTCCGTGGTTGTTGGCTTTGAGAAGAATCTGAACAAGCGATAGGTTAACATCCGTTTACTTGGAGAACCCGTGAACTATTTTCAGAAATCTTGAAGTTGAACCAGCAATAGAACAACATCCGTTGTTGGGAAGCGTCCGTAAACTAAATTCAAAGGTTGCATCTGAACAAGCTGATAGATTAACATCCGTTGTTGGGATGAATCCATGAACTGTTTTCAGAAGTCTTGAGAAGAATCTGAACAAGTCGGTAGATTAGCGTCCGTTGTTGGGAAGAATCCGTAAACTTGTTTCAGAAGTTGAGAAGAGTCTGATTCAGTTGGTAGATTGACATCCGTTTTTGGGAAGAATCCGTAAACTTTTTCAGAAGTCTTGAAGAGGAACCGGTGTAGGGCTTCCTGATGATGAGCTTGTGTAAAACTGCATCGGTTTTGAACACTTTTGACATTCGAATGCCCCAAGTGGTGATGTAGATAAATTCCTGGCTTATTACAGGTGTTGGTCTACAATCGGTCGTTCACAGATGTTTCCTGGGTTGTTGCAGGTGTTGATCTGGAATTCTTCAGACATGCCCTGGCTGGATACAGGAGTCGAGTCTGGAAATGTGGTCAACAGATATGCCCTGGCTGGATACAGGAATCGAATCTGGAAAGGTGATAGTTGATAGATATGCCCTGGCTGGATACAGGAATCGAATCTTCAAACTCTTCAAACGTGCCCTGGCTAGATACAGGAGTCGAGTCTGGAAATGTGGTCAACAGATATGCCCTGGCTGGATACAGGAGTCGAATCTGGAAATGTGACGGTTGATAGATATGCCCTGGCTGGATACAGGAATCGAATCTTCAAACTCTTCAGACGTGCCCTGGCTAGATACAGGAATCGAGTCTGGAAATGTGGTCAACAGATATGCCCTGGCTGGATACAGGAATCGAATCTGGAGATGTTGTAGTTGATTTGTTGGACACTTTTGACATTCGAATGCCCCAAGTGGTGAAGAAGGAGTCTTGAATCGGATTACTCTGCACATTGAGAGATTTCTTGAAATCTTGACTGGACTGCCCCAGGTTAATTGAACTTTGAAAGATCTGTTGGACCTTGACTGGACTGCCCCAGGTTAATTGAACTTTGAAAGATCTGTTGGACCTTGACTGGACTTCCCCAGGTTAATTGGATTGTGACATGTCATGCCCCTTTGTTGATAAGGGATTTGATGGAAGTGTTATCCTCTTGAAGTGATTTCGACTTACTGAGAGAGTTTTCGTTCCTCCGAACATTCGCTGTATGAATTTCTTCGCTGTCAAACAAAAGGGTCAAATGCAGACAGTGATATTCAAATAATGCAAAGTTTATGTTTGTCTCGAAGTTTTGAAAAATGCGTTTTTTAGCAGAAAACTTTTCACAAGACAAGTTAACACAAGATTTAGAGCAAAGCCCTACAGGAGTCAGGATACCTTTTGTAACAGTATGCTTTCGAACTAACCCATGCTTTAATTAGGACTTTTGGAGGGTTGTAACGTGGCCTGGTTCACGGTTTAAGAAACAAAGGATAAAGGCTCAAAGTATATTTGTACCCACCCGCTCTTCGTGATGTTCTTCAACCTAAGCTCAGTTAACTGTGCGTCGCACTCTGTTTTGAGTTTGGAACGACTTTTGGGCGATGGTTCACCGGTTTGAATTTGGGAGACAGTCATCATCTCTTTTTTCTTTTTCAACACTTTTCATGTTGTTGAGGATTTTGTAATGACCTCACTATTTTGATTTTGATTTGTTATCCCTATCTTTTGCCTGACTGTTACCGTTTTCGGGATTACTGTCAGCGGGATGCCCCAGCTTTCTTAAGCCTCCTTTATAGGTTCTGGCTTGGTGGGCTTTTCTCTTTTGAGAGATTGACTGTCTATGTGATAGGGAACCACCCTTGTCTTTTGATTCCGAAGGAACGCTTTCTTTTTTGACGTCGTTCGTTGTATTACGAACTGAGAGTTTGCGACTTCAATGCGCATTTTCTTTTGAATTAACTGAGATACTACCCTGCCCCAGGTTTATATCAAAGGTTTTGATCGTTTAGAACAGGAAACTCCTACTTCTTTGGCTCGAAGGGGTTGATTAGGGATTAACTTCCTTATAACTCCAGTGTTTGGGAATTGAAAGAAATGCTTGTACATCATCAGCAAGGTCTGTTCAAAGGCATACTGTATAAGATCACGGTATTGTTTCGTCATCCTCCCTCTAAAGGCTTACAGCTTTTTATCAAGAGTCAAATATCATAAAGAAAAGCATAAGAGTAGTGAAACGAATGGACGAATTCAAGACAAACATATGCAATGCATTAATGAAAACAGAGTTTAACATCAACAGATAATTGTTTGATAGCAAAAAGAAATTACAACTTTGAAAAAATTCAAAAAGAAACTAAAAGTCTTTCAGCTTCGAGCTTCGTCACTTCAAGCGGAGAACCCTTTAACGGAAGATTTTCATCTCGCCGTCCGGCATGAATTCCAGCACCCCAATGTCAATCAGATCTTGAATCTTGTTCTTCAGGGCCCAACAGTTGTTGGTACTGTGTCCCGGGCTGCAGGAGTGATAAACACAGAATTCGTCGGGATTAAAGTGAGGAGAGGAGATATTGAGCTTCTGAGGAGGGTCCTTTACGGTGAGCAAATTGACCTCCAACAGGCGCTTCAGTATGAAGAATAATGGTATTTCAGTCTCCGTAAACTGTCTTCCCGACTTTTCTCGTTTACGCCGATTCTCCCGTTGACGCTGGCGAGGTTGTTGATGAGTTTGTGACCCTGGAGCAAGCAAAGGAGCTTTCCCCTTGTCTTCTTGAGTTGATGGAGGCTGAGCGGTGACTTGCTCTTCAACCTCAGATGTTTGCCCTAGTTGGTTGTTTGGAAGCAGTTGGCGGACAAGAATTCTGAGTTCCTCTTGTCTTTGAGATAGGTCTTGGATGAGAGCCATCTGGCCCACCAACTGTCCCATCATTTGAGTCCTCAGTGTTGTCAGATCAAACTGCAGCTCCGCAATCTGATCACTCCTGGCATTGTTGGAACTCCCCAAGCCCTTGGTGAGGAGAGCTTTCATCTCTTCTTGCCCCAGAGACAAGTTCAGGAACATCTCCTGCAGCTGAGCAGTCTGGTCTTGGATGTCTTTGACAGACCGTTCTAGAGCCATCTCTTGCTGAAATAAACAGCAGGAGAGTAAGGAAACCTGAAAAAGGAAAGATTGTCAAAATGCAATGCATGATATGTGGATGCATGCTTTCAAGGATCTCTTGGGGTAAACACAAGAAAATGTTAGAGGTTGAACTTTGCTCTTGGATTGGAGATCTCTGCACCGATGGACGTCCTTCCACGAGAATCAAGCTCACCATGTCGAGTGGGTCATAGCCACCGATTCAAGTTGTTGCACTTGATCTTTGATTGGAGAACTTTGTATCGGCGGATGTCTTTCCACTAGAATCAAGCTCACCATGTCGAGTGGGTCATAGCCACTGATTCAAGTTGTTGCACTTGAACTTTGACTGGATTGGCTAGAGGAGAAACTTCTTGCCCCTTGATAGACGTCTGGCTCAACGTAATCCTGCATCAACAGAACCCTCGAGATCCTTGAAATGGTTATTGAAAATGCTAAAATGCTATGGTATGATGTCATGATGTTATGTGCATGTATGCACAAGCAAGTAAGTGTATATACAGGCAAACAATATTCACACCAAGCACACAAGGCCTTAGGCTTAGGCTTGCATGAGGTTCAGGTACTACCCTCTTTCAGTTTGTTGGTTAAAACCTGTCCTACCAAAAGTAACCGGGTTCTAGAGGTCCCAACGTCACTGGATTGCTTTCATTGTTCATCGTTTCGATTTAGCCACTGAACTGGCGACCGAAATATTCCAGGAAAGCAACCCTCAATTGAGTGTAGTATCGAGTATCAACCAACCTCGGACTGCACCAAAGTCAGTTATCTCACTACCCTAAAAAAGGCTAAGATGGTCAATTAAGGTTCTAAGGTCAGTTGATGCTTCGCGACACCACGCGGCGGCCCCGTACTCTCCTTGACTGAACTCAAGGGTTACCGGTACACACCAAAGTGCCACATCAACGTAGCAGACTGCTTCAACCATGTCGGTATACCCCGCACAGTTCCCTCACAACCTTGTTGCTACCTAAAAGGGTTTTCCCCAGATCCGGGTTAGGATCTATAAAACTCTGATACAAAGCCCATAAATGTAAAGCAAACAAAGCAATCAATTGAAAGTAAAGGTGATCTAAACCCTAAGGTAACCCCACTTAAAGACTGTCCCCAGCAGAGTCGCCAGTTCTGTGATACGGTGGGAGAACTGACTAGTGTTTTGCGTTCGTATTCGCACTTGTGCGGTTGAGCAAGAGTTGCCACCGACTTTTTATTTTATCCTAAAGGAAAGGTTAAAAAGCACAGCAAAAACCTTTTGAGATATTTCGTGGGTTCGGGGGGTAGATTATGAAAAGGGAAGGTGTTAGCACCCTTTTCATCCATGGTTATCCATGGGCTCTTAGTTACTTGGTTTTTTAGATCACTTGCCTTGTTTTTTTCGATTGCTTTGAAAATGGTGTGTGTGTGTGGGTGTTTTTTGAAAAGGTTTTGGAAAAAGATGCCTTGTCTTAGGCAACTAATGTATTTGACTCGTGTTTGAGTGTTTTACAAAAGTGTGAATCTTTTCGAAAAGATGTTTTCAAATGTTTTTGAGAGTTTGTTTGAAAGTGTTGTGGATTGTGGTTTTTGAAAATGAGGCAAGTATTTTTGCAAGTTTGATCTCAAGTAACTAAGAGTTTTGTCTACCCTATTGTACTCAAAGGTTTTTGTCATGTTTTAACCCCTTTTAACAATTTTTGTTCTACCATTGAAATTGGTAGACAATCTTGCGTTTAGGAAGTTTATTTGGGACGGGCGCGGGTCATCGTATGGACCATGAATGCAATGATGCCAAGTGTCTTTGGCAATTTGTTTTGAAGGGACTATGATCATTCCGTTTAGGCAACACTTTGAGACTTATGATCATTTTGAATTTGTTTTGCCAAAGATACTCGACGTGCAAGCATGGCCATTTTTGGAAGGCAACATGTGGGATTACCCTAGGGGGTGCAAGTGTGATTGTGTATTGATTATATGTATTTGCCTTGTATTAGGTTATCTAGCGTTTGATTTTATGTACATACAAACCCTAGGTCTAACCATGGCATAATTGGAAAGCTGTAAATTGCGGAATATAAAATCTACGCTATTACAAAATAGTGTCCGGGAGTGGGGGTATAAATGTACAAGAGGGGATGAGACTTATAGTATCCAATAAGTTACAACCAAATCGAATGTGCGATCAAATGTAAATATCGAATATACAGATATAATATAAACAAATGTGTATAGGGCAATGTGAATGTATTGTGTAAGTGTAAATGTGAGATGTATATGTGTATTGTGTATGTGTAATTATGTACAAGTGCGAATTATGGAATTGAGGCGTATTAGGGTTTGACCTAGAGAAATGTTTTAAATGAAACTTTGATTTATATGTAGATATGTACAATAGAAAAAGAAAGTGTTTTGATTTAATTAAATGGTATGTTCAAATTTTAATTAAATTGTATTATGCAAAAAAAGAAAGTATTTTAATCAAATATTTGTGAATTTAATATTAGAGAAAAAAATGTATCGAATTGTTATGTGTGAATATGTATTTTAATTAAAAAGTATTTTCAATTTTTAATTATATAAGATAGAAAAAATATATTTCAATTAAGTTATGTGCAAAGGTATTTTAATGGGTATTAACAATGTTTTCAAGTTTAAGTATATGAAAAGTGTTTTAATTATTTCTTTGTGAATATTTAAGGAATGTAAAATAATATATTGGTCCATTAAAAAATGATTTTTGAAAAAAAAGAAAAGAAAGAGTTTATGTAAGATATAAAAAGGTTAGTGTGTATTATATATGAAAGAATGGTTAATTGTAAAATAATAGTAAAATGTTAATTTGCATTGTTTAGGAGATAAATGGGCTTAGAACAATTAAGAACGGGTCAGGCCCATGTTTGTCTTGAACGAAATTAGGGTTGTTTGGCATTTTGTCATTCAGAACAAGGGTTAGGGTTAACAGCGGCGTGCTTGTGCATTCGTACGTTCGTCTTCGTCGCCTTCTGACCAAGGCTCCTCCGTCCGGCCACCGGTATCGCTTTCCAACCTCTCTTCCCTCTAAGGCGTAAGCTTCGCGTCCTCTTGACTTAGGGTTCGTTCCAACATTTTATGTCTTTATCTCTTTTCTTTTACGAATTGCATGTTTTCGATTTGAATTTTTGACTCTTAAATCTGTGCTATTGTGAGGTGGTGGAGAAAGAGAGGGAGAAAACTCACTACCTGATCTTTGGAGATGGAGGAGAGGTGGAGAGCGTGATGCTTAGGAGGCCGGAACGGTGATGAGGCTGGAAGCTTGCTTTGCTTTTGATGCTTTCCTGGTATTTTCGCTCTTTTGCTATATTAAGGTTTTGATGATGATGTATGCTGAGGAGCCCTAATATGTTCACTTCTTTATCCCTTCTTCTGTGCCACTGTGTGTTGATTGCCTGAGTATTTGCTTGAGTATTTGCTTGAGTATTGTTGCCTGAGTATTGTTGAATGGTTGCTTTGAGATGCCCAGTGATGATCTCAGAGATCTGAGGGCCTAGGTTGCCTTTAGTACTTTTGTTTTCCTCTGAGCCTCTGATGCCTTGAATTGTTGTCTGGGTTATCTTTCTCTTCTTCTCTCGTTGCCTTTACTGTCTTGAACGATTTTGAACAGTTATTGCCTTGGACTGGATGCCTTTCTGGGATTTATTGCCCGATGATGCTTGTACTGAGGGCTCGTGGGTTGCCTCACCTGTATTGCCTTGAATCTTTATGTTTGCGAGTTTGTTGACAGTATGGTGTTTTGGTGATGGTCAAGCTTGAGATTAGGCAATGGGCATAGTGTTTCTGGTTATGGTTTTGGTGATTGAACAGGGTGTTGGTAATGTGTTTGCTTCAGGGCATTAGCAGGCTTTGTACTTTGTTTATCAGGTTTCTTTTGAATGTTTGAAATTTGAGGTTGTGTTTGATGGTTATGGTTTACTTCAGTTTGGATGTTAGGCAGGTTCTGATGCTAGCAGGTTTTTACTGGTTTTCATGTTAGCTTGGCTTGATAACTTAGTTTGCAGGTTATGCTTCAGTGTGTTATGTTGTTGAGCTTGGCCAGGTTTGAGGTTACTCAGGTTTGATAATTTTTTGTGATTCTGGACAGTAGTGGTGGCTTTAGACTTTTTGAGTTTTGTATCTTTTCTCTTCCTTGGTATTGCTATGCTGAACTGAGTTTGTATATATCTCTCTTCTATCCTAACCTTCACTTGCTTTGTATTGGCTTGTGTATCTTTTTTTCTCTCTCTCCACTCCTGCTGAACTGTCTTGGCTTGTGGATTTGTATATCTTTTCTGCCATCCTCTCCTAAGCCTAAACCTGCCTATGCTTCTATTATCTCTCTTTTTCTCACTCATAGTACAGTTTAGAATTTTATATGATTATTGTTGTACTATGTTCTGAAGGGGCCCTCCTTGGGAAATGATGATTTTAGATTTCTTGCATAACACATTACTGCATCTTTATCTCCAGCTTTGACAGTTTGTGTGCTGACTTTTCCTTGATATCTTGGCAAAAATCCCTTTTTGACAGCTTGGGTACTTGTGACAGCAAATGTACTTTTGAAATCTTTGATATCTTTGGCATTTTGACAGTAACTTGCCTTTTGCTTTGGATAGAAAGTTGAGATTGGATTTTTTTCAGTTTAGTTGGAAGTTTGCAGTTTGAATTTTTAGAAATTATGCATTTGACATTTGCATTTCATGAATAAAAAATCTTCCCTCTCTGTGAACCGGGAGAAATCCCGTGATTTGCAGAGAGGGTCAACTGATCCCAGTCAGTAGCCCCTAATGATGAGCAATATTTTATCTGTCTCTTTTAAATGCCTTCTGACTTTTCTTGTTTCTTTTTTTTGCAGATAAAACATGGAGTATCGGAGCGGAGTGAAGAATGAAGAATATTAGAAAATAGGATAGCTTTTAATTTTATGTAATATTTAAATTAATGTATATTATTGTTCATAATTTAAATTATAAACAACAATTTGTACAAATAATTCAATTATCAATAAAATCTAAATTATCCAATTAATTCTAATTTTCTTTATTGTTTATTTATTTATTTAAAATTCTTAGAATTAAAACAATTGAAAAATAAATTTCAATCATTCAATCTTTTAGAATAATAAATAACTTAAATAATAACAATATTGGTCAATTAAACCTGTCTTATTCAAAATCCAAAGCAAAGCAGCAGTCAATCCAAATAGACTGATCAAACGCATAAACACTGTGAATCCAATACTGCATCCTGTATCTGACTGGCCCAATCAAAACGTACTGAATTCAAACCACTGTCTCTTTTACTGATTAAACCAAGATAACGCGAATTTTAATCTGAATCTTGGAATAAACCGCAAAGTGCTGTGGGATTTAAATTCTTCTGAGAATATGCCCATAAAACCTTAATTCCCGATTAAATGCCAAATAACGCTCGCCTGATCAAAATTGGACCAAAAATCATCCAAAACCCTGAGCCAACTGTGAAACAATCCAAAGCTCTGAAAATCAGTAAAA
This sequence comes from Vicia faba, assembly GCA_948472305.1. Taxonomy (NCBI): domain Eukaryota; kingdom Viridiplantae; phylum Streptophyta; class Magnoliopsida; order Fabales; family Fabaceae; genus Vicia; species Vicia faba. The sequence continues at coordinate 1,608,319,206 of OX451736.1, forward strand.
ACCCTAATTTTGCTTGACTGTCAAGAAAAGTCCATTTGTCCGATTCTTGAGCCAGTTTGAAAAGTCAGGAAATGTTTGAAGCTGATATTTCTTGTGGAAAAGCGCGAGGGCAAATTTTGGGGTACAACAGTTGTAACCTGAGAAACCATCCATGAAGGAAAACACCTTATGTTATGCTATATTATCAACCAAAATATCGATGTGAGGAAGTGGGAAATCATCCTTAGGGCTCGCCCTATTCAAATCTTTGTAGTCCACGCATATTTGTACCTTACCGTCCTTTTTAGGCACGGGAACAACATTAGCGACACATTGTGGATATGAGGTGACTGCCAAGAATCCGGCGTTGAATTGTTTCATGACTTCAATTTTAATCTTTTCTGATATGTCTGGCCTCATGCGGCGGACTTTTTGTTTTACTGGAGGACAATCTTATTTTGTTGGTAGTCGATGTACCACGATATCTGTATCAAATCCTGGAATGTCTTCATACGACCAGGAAAAGACCTCCACATAATCATGTAGCAACTGAATCAGGCGCTTCTTGACACTGGGTTCCAGGTTGGCACCCACCTTGACTTCTCTCTTGTCCTCTTTGGTACCTAGGTTAACTGTGTCCACTGGTTCTTCGTGAGGCTGTATGGTCCTCTCTTCTTGTTGTAGTAACCTGGCGAGTTCCCCTGGCACTTCACAATCTTCCTCACCTTCGTCTTCAGCTTGGTAGATTAGATTTTCAAAGTCACAGAAGGCCATAGCAGAATCGTTACCCATGGGATCCCGAATGGATGTAGATTTACATTCATAATGTGAGTGTGTGTAAGATTATAGCTATCTTTGAAAGAAATAAAATGTAAAAAGGAAAAAAAACAAAGAGCACAAAGTTTGTATGTAAAAATGTCCATGATTCATTGATGACATATGGAAATGAGGTAAAAAAAACCCTTACAAATGGACCATTGTGCCTCGGGTAATACACAAGGTTCTAAGAGTCTGAATTGTTTAATATTACAGGTCTGACAAAATTTTAAAGACAAATTATTGTTGGATAAAAGTGATTGGGACAAAATCTCTAGCTTCCAAGTTGCTGAGCCCTCTGTTGACAATTGGGAAAATCCAATCCTCCAGGTCATAGCTGTCTTTATCATCTTCCACTGCATTGACTCTCTGGTTGCTGATCTTCAAGGCTGGTCCTCCAGCACGAGCATGGCGTACAACTTTCTGGGCTCCTGAAGTGAAACCTAAACCAAATTTTTCAGATTTGTATGGGATATCTGGGAGTTGGCCCCAAATAGTGCACCCACCTTCTTCGATCACTGCCTTGGCATCTTTCAAAGATGACATCTTGAGCGGAGGCCTTGTAATCTGTGGGACTTGGGAAACAACATTGGTTACTGTGATACGGTGGGAGAACTGACTATGGTTTTGCGTTTGTTTTCGCAAATGTTTCGGTTGAGCAAGAGTCGCCACCGACTTTTTATTTTATCCTAAGGAAAGGTTTAAAAAAGCACAGCAAAAACCTTTGAGATTTTTCTTGGGTTCGGGGAGTAGATTATAGAAAGGGAAGGTATTAGCACCCTTTCTATCCATGGTTATCCATGGGCTCTTAGGTACTTGCTTAGATCAACTTGCCTTGGTTTTCAATTGTTTGAAATAGTGTTTGGTGTGTGGTTTTTGAAAATGTTTTGAAAAGATGCCTTGTATAGGCTACCCTTGTAACAATTCTTTACTCGAATGTTTTACAAAAGGTGTTTTGTCTTTAGAAAAGATGTTTCAAGGTTTTTCGAAAGTTGGTTTTGAAAGTGTTTGTGAAGTGGGTTTTGAAAATAGGCAAGTGTTTTCTTTGCAAATTGGCAAGTACTTAAGAGTTATCTACCCTAAAGTTTTCTCAAAGATTTTTATTATGTTTTAAACCTCTTGACAATTTTGTTCCACCATTGCATTTGGTGGACAATCTTGTCTTAGGAGGTGAAAGGGACGGGTGCGGGTCATCGTTTAGACCATAATTGCAATAGTGTTAAATGTCGTTGGGCAATTTTTTTCTTTAAGAGGGACTTGATCATTCATTTAGGCAACATTTTGAGGGACTATGATCATTTGATTGTTTATTTTACCCAGAGAAATTCAACATGCAATATGGCCCAATTTATTTGAAGGCAACAAAGTGGAATACCCTAGGGGTGCAAGTGTGAAATGTGTTATCCATTTTCATGCTTATTTATCTTGAAATTAGGTCCAACTATTTTGTTCGTTTTATTCGCATACAAACCCTAATTCTAGCATGGTATGTTTAGAAAGCATTAAAGTGCGAAATTTAAATTCCTACACTATTACAACATAATAATATGGGGAGGGGGTACAATGTTTCAAATGGGGTATATTTAGACAAGAATTTAAACCTAACTATTACATCATTTTTTTTGAATATTTACAAGACAAATAATTGTATAATTAAATGGAAATTGAAATAAATATACAAAATGTAAAAAGAATTTTTATGTGTATGAAAAAAGGAACATTATTTATGTGAAATAAAAAGGGAAATAAAAAGGCATTATTTTTGGAGTATTTTCAAATTTAGGGCAAAACCCTAATTTTTAATCAAAGGGGTATTAATCAATTAATTCATATAATATTTATTATTTACATACAAAAATAAAATAAAATATGGTATATTTGTAAAAAAGGCATTTTTTAGTATTAAATATTAAAAAATAAAATATGTACATTTTTTTGGTATTTTTATCCTAAGTATATTAATATACCTATATATTTATATTATTTACAAAATGTGTATTATATGTATTAGTTAATAATATTTAATATTTAAATAAAAAAGTAATTTTCTATAAAATATTTTCAGGAGGTAAAAATAAAATAAAAATCTATAAAAATATATTTGTACTATTTCATTATTTTAAACAAAAGAGTGTATATTTATTTATTTATGTACAAACTAAGAGAAAAATCAAATAAATACCTAATAAATTCAAAAAATGATGAGAAAAATATTTTTATAATTTTAATATGCTGAGAAAAAATAAATGAATCAATTAAAAAAAGAAAAAGTCAAAAACATTAAAAATAAAACAAATGGGCTCAGGGGGTGTAAAACCAAAAAGGTGGTGTGAAAAGGAAAGTCAACATAAGCCCAGCCCATGAAGACCTTTCTTCAACCTCTGTACAACAACATTCAAAAAACGCGCGCCCTGTTCTTGATCCTCTAACTCCTGATTCCTGGCTTATTAGTGAAAACTCATAACATAAAAAATGTTCAGCATCAAGAGACGAATCCAACCATATGCAGAACTTGATCTAACTCTCTAAGATGAGGGAGAATTTCTTCTCCCCCAAATCCTAACCTAGATTTTCTGCCATTTTCAAACCTCAAATTCTCACAGCTCAAGCAAAAGAAATGAAAAGTAAAAACATGTACATGTTCAGTGGCATGAGTAGAACATTGTTTATTCACAAACTTAGAGTTAATGATGCTTGATAAGAGAGATAGAAGTTCACCAAGATACCTGTTCAGCTGAAGTTCTATCTGGCAATGAGGGAGCTTTCAGTGCAAGGTGATGATTGGAAAAGCTTCCTTGAGGTCCAGGGATGCTATTCCAATGTTTACTTTGTCTTGAAAGCTTTTGAATCGTGCTAGAGCACTTCACCTGCAAAACAAGAAACTGAAAATGGTGGAAGTGGTTAGAGGGATTACAGGTCGTGTTTCAAGTCATGGTTAGCTTGCATAGGTGCTAGGGAATGTATGTGAACTGGTTTGGGCAAGAGAGCTTGAGGGAAATGGAAGATGGCACTCAAACTGCAGGCCTGGCCCTGTTTTTGCAGTTTGAAGGTGATTCTGGGATTTGGGGTGTATGAGAGGTGTTAAGGTCGTGCAATAGCTTGGTTGAGATGTCTTGAGTATGTTTGTCAAGTTCACTTAAGGGTTTGTAAGCTGATATGAGAGTTGGTTTGAGTTATGATGTGTTTCTTACACTTTAAGCAAGCAATGGTTACTTTGTGCCTCTAGCCTGTACAGGCCCTCCTACTATGCTGCCTAATCCCTCCTTGATCAGTGTGATTAACACATAAACTTGTGCCAATTAGATATGGACTGTACTTCTTGGATTTGTAATTGGACATAAAGTGAAACTTTTGCAAAAATGGATATAATGCTTTTTCCAATTTGGGATTAATCCTTTAGGCAATGCTTGAACTCATGAAACAAGGCTTTAGCACAATGAACATGCATTAAATTATTGAGTGTTGGATGGTTTAAGGACCTGTAATGCTGGTTTGAGAAGTTTGCACAAATTATGAACATGGAAAATGGCCAATTCAAAAGTGAGTTTTTGCCATATTGTGAAATTCGATTCTCTCAAGTTATGAGGTTGTTTGAGAAGTTCTTGGACATTTTGGAAAGCTTGTAATGTGTACTACAATTCATCTTTGAAATTCAAATTGAAATTCCAAGTGTAAGTGTATGGAAAATGGCCTTGAAGTGGGGTAGAAAACATTGTCAAAATAGGTCAAAAATTCACTAAGTTAAGAATGGTTTAGTGCCCTTATTCAAAAATTTGTAACTTGAGATACAAGCCTCAAATTGGAAAACTTTGTGAATCAAAGTTGTATATTATTCAACAAGCTACAACTTTCATGTTTTGACTTTTGTTTGAATCCAAATGGATCTTGGTGAAAAAGTGGGGCAAATTTGGGAAAAAATTAGGGTTTTTTATAACTTAGAAAAATTCTAAGTTATGAAAAATTCTAATTTCTAACCCTAATTTGCATTTTGTGATTTCTTGGTGAACAAGTTTCATGATTTGGCATGTTTTGATGAAAAATGAATCTTGACTCTTGATTTTGACCAAAAAGTCAAAGTTTGACTTTTCAGTATACGGTCAAAATTGATCAATTGATTGGGAAATTCAACTGTCAATCTTGTGTACTTGGGATCTTTTGAGTTTGTTGAGCATGTCAAGATAATTCCATGGGGTCCTTGAGTCCATATATGAGCTTGGTTTGCCATTGGCTAGGTCAAACAGTCAAAAATTGCCTTTGTGCAGTCAAAACCCTAAAAATGACCATTTTGCCCTTTTGGTGATCTGATCAAATTTCTTATGGAATTGTGATCCAAACTTGATCAAATGGTCCATATGAGTTCATAATGTTGATGTGGGTCAATTTTCATGAGGTTTGACTGTCAATTGGCCACAGTTGACTTTTTCCCCAATCCAGCTGATTTCTAGGTCAATTGTCCAATTGACTGAGCAAAACTTGGAATCAAGACTTGAAACTTGATGTGGATAAACTTGGGAGTCCAATATGAAGCATGAAAGTCATCTTAGGAACTTTAGGTCAAAACATCCTGGTGCAAACACAAACCCTAATTTGGGTCAACAGTGCAAGGAGAAGTCTTGAGCAGGTGAAACCCTAACTGGATCTTGGGCTTCAAAGGTTTTGTGATGAGAAATCATTGAGAAATGGGAGGGAAAATTTTGGGGTACAACAGTTACTACCACGGTTTGCGGAACATCCTCAAAGTGCTGGAACGAAGTTTCAATAAATTCACCATCTAATTCCACATATCTGAAGGAATTTAGATGACTGAACATATACTTTATTCTCCATGAACAATGATGATCTTCCCCTGAGTTGGATATTTTAGCATTTCATGCAACGTAGAGGTAACGGCACCAGCATTGTGAATCCATGGTCGGCCCAACAAGCAGGAATATGAAGGGCGAATATCCATTACATAAAAAGTTGAATCAAATGTTTGGGTTCCAACTTTTATGGGGATGTCCACTTCCCCATGTATCATCCTTTTTGAACCATCGAAGGCCCTCACCACTATATTGTTAGGTTTCAAGGTCAATCCTTCACAGTCGAGCCTATCAAGAGCCTTTTTAGGCAGCACATTCAGAGACGAACCGATATCAACCAAGACATGAGCCAAAGTTATGCCCCTGCATTCAATAGAGACATGCAATGCCTCATTATGCTTCCTCCCCCTTGGTGTTAAATCAGCATCAGAAAAGCCTAAACCATTATTCGCGGTCAAGCTGGCCACACAGTCTTGAAACTGATCAGCAGAGGTCTCTTGGGGTACATGGGCTGTTTTAAGGAATTTCACCAAGGCTTTCGCATGAGCCTCGGAGCACAGTAATAAAGCCAGCATGGAAATTTTTGATGGAGTTTGCCCCAGTTGTTCGACTATGTTGTAATCGCTTCTTTTTATAATCTTTAGAATCTCCTTCATCTCCTTTCGGGAGGCCTCAGGGATAGCCACTGATTGTGCCTTCATCCGGACAGGCTCAACCAGGATACCTTTGCCTCGAGTCTCGGTCGACTCGTCAGTAGGAATTTCATTAGGGGTGATAACAGGGACTGAAGTAGTTTTGTCAACAGGAATATTAGCAGAGATGATTGTAGGACTAGTGATAGCTTTTGGAGGAGCAACAACAAGAGGAATGATTACAGGTCCGGGAATAGCTTTCGGAGGAGCAACCTCTGGGGGAATACTCTTCCGCTTCGGGTTATATTGCTAGTTCCTGCAATGTTACTAATATCAGAGTCAACTTTCTCAGAACTTGAATTTTCAGCAACTGGACAATCTTGCTTGATACCGTGATAGTAGACATCACCTCCATAATTCCATGGGACGGTTTTGTGTGACGAATACGAGATTGGTCCAGGCATTGTAATTATCAACGGAGCTACTTTAGGAACTGATGTAATTCTAACGGGTCTTTTGGTAGAGACCCTGGAAGAATTGGCGGAAATGGTCACTATGGAAACATCATTATAAGAAACGGTTGGAATAGAAGTCTTCTCGAACAAAATCTCCTTGTCATCCATTAGGCATTGAATGTCTGCTTTTAACAAATGACAGCCAGTTAGTGTGGATAGATAGAAATGACAGCTTTCATCACAGCCCGAGAATACACCGACATTCAACAAATTATTTTTGATAGTCAGGAGTGGGGTCACAAGTTCATCAACCAAAGTAACAAACATATCATCCTCAATAGCATTTACATCACGGCCATGCTTGGGCATAGGGGCAGTGATAACATTGGGAAAATCTGGCGCATCGAATTCAATCTCTTTGGCTTCAAGATGGTCTTGTACCTTGTTTTTCAGAGCCCAACAGTTGTTAGTGTCATGGTCGGGACTCTCAGAATGGTATGCACAGCGGGAATTAGGATGATAATGAGGAGAGGTTGTGTTAGGATTCTTTGGAGCTTCTTTCAAAGTTACTAGATTGGATCTTAACAAATGTGGTAGCACTTGAGATAGTGTCATATTAATTCTGGTGAATTGTCTGACTCGTCTTTCTGTTCTAGGTTGGTTGCTTCTTTGCTGAGCAGGTGCAGGCTTAGGAATCCTGACAGCCCCCACCGTTGGTCGGCGTTCAGCTCTATCTTGATTTCTCTAAGGATATACAACAACAACCTCCTTCATCCCTATAAATAGTTTTCTTACAGCCGCAGAGCATGCATCTTTTTGAATCTTCCCACTCTTTATCCCATCTTCCACTCTTTCTCCGGTTAATATCAATTCAGTAAAGCCTACCGAGGAGCTCCCAATTAAGTGATTAAAGAAAGGAACGAACAGCGTACCCAAAAACATGTCTACTAGCTCTCTTTCAGATAAGGGAGGCTAGACTCTTCCTGCTAAGTCCCTCCATTTTTTAGCATAGTCTTTGAAGCCTTCACTTGAAACCATGGCCATACTCTGGATTTGAGTACGGGTGGGAGCAAGGTCTGTGTTGTATTGGTATTGTTTGTAAAAGGCAGCAGCGAGATCTTCCCAATTATGAACATTGGCTCTTTATAGCTGATAAAACCAATCAAGTTGAGTTCCAGATAGACTGTCTTGAAAGAAGTAGACCCATAAATTTCTGTCAGCAGTGTGAGGCTGTATTTTCCTCACATAGGACCGGAGATGCATTTTGGGACACAAAACTCCGTCGTATTTAGAGAATACAGGTGCCTTGAATTTTGGAGGAATAACAATCCCAGATACTAAACCCAGTGCCTCAAAGTCCAGTCTAGGCACTTTTTCAATTTCCATTGCATTTAACCGTTCTTCTAGATGCTTATATTTGTCGTCGACCGGGGGATATTGTTCTTTAGAGTAATCCTTTTCCTTCTCTTCCTCTTCAGAATCTGGTTGGGCCACTATTTCCTTGCCTTTCACTTCTTGGTTATCCTTCTCGCCATATGACGTTGCATAGTCTAAGGTCCGTCTGGCCTGTCCTTGAAACCTTCTTCCCATATTTAGAACTCCGATTATTTTCTTTGTTTTCTTCTTCTTCTCCTCAACTAGCAAGGTCTTCAACGCTTCTTGTCCTTTGGCTAGAGTTAAAAACATCTGTTAAAATTGAGCACTTTGTGCCTAGAGGTCTTTCGCCGTCTGTTTGAGATCCATCTTACTGAAATAAATAGTAGAAAGATGAGGAGACTTGTTGCAAGAAACCTATTTATGTTATGATGAATGGCATATGCATATGCAATGATTTCAAGCATTTTAGAGTTTCAAATTTGTTTTAGACAAAAAGGAAACACACGTTATATTAATAAATTAAAGCTTGAGTACATCAATGCCTCTTTGGGCTTACACAGAAATGCAAAAAAAATTCTAAGATAAAAAGGTTGTGCGCATCATTTTTGGTGCGATGTAGGCGTTAAGAGTTAGCTCCTCTTGAAGTTGCTTGGTAAGCTCCAGATTCTTCTTTTTGCTGGCGTAGAATTAGGACTCAAAAGTGTCTCGCTCTGCCTTAAGTTGTATCTATTCTCCTTGTAAGTCTTTAAGAGAGGTGGGGATGTCAGGATGCAGGATGCAGGATGGTCTAGGGAACATCTCCTTCCACATTAGGCTCTATGATCATCGGGAGAATGGAGGGGTAAGGCATCATAAGACTTTGAGCACGAGCTTGTACCCATTTGAGGCAAGGCTCAAGAGGGGTGGAATTCTTATGCCCCGGTGTCTTTCTATCTACCTTGTTCAACATCCTCCAAGCTCGGATAAACCTATGGCGATGACCTTGATTCTCACTTTCGTAGTCGAATACTAACCCTTGAATCAGCATCTCATGTGGACCATCCCTTCGGGCATAACCAAACTATCTTGGAGCAAAACAGGGGTTATAGGTGATACCTCCCCTAATGCCAAGTAAGGGGACATTAGGGAACTCTCCATAATGGTCGACGATGATAACATTCTTTATAAATTGGGAACACCAATGGATGTCTGAATGTTTGAGCGTCATCAAACTTTGTGACCACCTTGAACCTTGCTCGTTCCTTAGTACAGATTAGGGAAGATGCGAAATAAACCATCTTGCCAAGAGAGGAGTGAAACACATAAGGGCACCTTTTTTCTTCATAGTGCGAGTGTGAAAAGAATGTAAGATGTCCCCTAACAAAGTAGGCATCGGGTTACGAGACATGAAGATTTTGACGGTGTTCACATCTATGAGTTGGTTAGGGTTTGGAAACAGAACCATCCCATAGATGAGGAGAGCCACAATTTCCTCAAAAGCTTGCAAATCCAAAGAATTCCAACAATTTTGGGCTTTCTCAAACAAGAACTTTGCTAGGAAACCCTTGACACCACGCCTTGTCTCCCAATTAGTTGTGATATCAGATGGTTGCAAGTGTAGAGCTTAATCCATATCTTCGGGCTTTGGATCTTTTTCCGTACCGTTGAAAGGTAGTTGATTGAGAATGGGAATCCTCAAGAGTTGGGAGAATTCTTCCAAAGTTGGCACAAGTTGATAATCGGGAAATGTGAAGCAATGGTGTAGAGGATCAAAGAATTGGAAGAGCACCTTCAACATATCTTTATCAGTTTTGGAGGTAACCAAGTTTAGGAGACGACCATGTCTTTCGATGAATGGAGAATTCTCAGGAATCCTTGATGCTAACTCTTTGAATTGAGGAGGAATCCTTATGAGGTTGACTTGAATGGTTTTCCTGCGGATAGAATCCGTGTCCTACAAAACAGAAACAAAGATAAATCCCAAAACTCCTTGAAATGGTTAATGAGTATGAGTATGATGTTATGATGTTCATGATGTTATGTACAAGTAAATATACATAAACAAAGCAAAAAAGTCCTTAGGTTTAAGCTTGCATGGAGTCTCATAGGTAAGTACCCTCTTGAAGTTTAGTTGGCTTAAAACCTGTCCTAGTAATAGTAACTGGGTTCTAAGGAGCTCAATATCACTGGTTTATTTCTTTGGTCATTGTTTCAGCGCAAGCCTCTTTAATGGCGACCGAAATATCCCAAAAAAAATACCTCAATGAGTGTAGTATCGAGTATCTACCAACTTCGGACTGCACCAAAGTCGGTCATCTCACTACGTCCTAATGGCCAAGTTGGTCAAGTAAAGGTTCTAAAAGTTCATTAGTGCTTCATGACATCACTCAGCGGCCCCGTATTCTCCTTGACTAATCAAGGGCTATCGGTACCCACAAATATGTCGCACTAACATATCTATTGCTTAGACCGCGTCGGTATACTCCACACAGTTTCTATAACGTATTGCTACTTACCTATAAGGTATCCCAAATCCTTGTAGAGGATTCAAACCCAAAAAAAGAACCATAATGTAAAGCATACGAGTCAAACAATGAAAGCAAGTAAATGTGATCTAGCCCTAAGGTAACCCCACTTTAAGAATTTCCCCAACAGAGTCGCCAGTTCTGTGATACAGTGGGAGAACTGACTCGAGTCGTTTGCGTTTGATCGCAATTATGCGGATAGCAAGAGTCACCACCGAATTTTCTTTTATCCAAAAGGAAAGGTAAAAAAAGCACAGGAAAGACCTTTAGAGATTTTTTCTTGAGTTTGGGGGGTAGATTATGAAAACGGGAGGTGTTAGCACCCCTTTCATCCATGGTTTTTCATGGGCTATTAGTTGCTCACTAGATCACTTGCTTTGCTTGAAAGTTATGCCTTTATGTTGTGAGTTTTGAAAGTATTTTGAAAATGTCTTTGTAATGGTTCTCGTCTCTATAAGAACGCGTACAAAGTTTTGTTTAGAAAAATAGTTCAAATAGTTGTTTGTTGAATGTGTTTTTGAAAGTGTTCTTGGAAAGATGTTTTTGTAATGGTTCTCGTCTCTATAAGAACGTATACAAAAAGCTTTTGTCTTTTGAAAAAGGTCTTAATGTGAAAGTGTTGGTGTAAAATGTTTGGTTGTGAGCAAGCGAGCAACTAGGAGCGAATCTTCCTACTCAAAAGGTCTTAGATGTTCTTTTCTTCCTCCTTTAGATGTTTCTATCTTACCATTGATTTGGTAAGAAGCCCCATCGTTGGATTTGAAGGGACAGGCGCGGGTCATTTTGTACAGTCATAGAAGGCAACTTGTGAGATGCTTTAGCAATTTTCGTAAGGGACTAGATCATTTTACCGAAGGCAACATCGAGGGACATCGAGGGACTATGATATTTTTTTATCGAAGGGTCTTTGCTAAAGCATCCCATATTCGAGGGACATGACTGTGTTTCCGAGGCAACGAGCGAGGTTACCCTAGAGGTGAGCATGTGCAAAGTGTTTTGATTCAAGTTATTTTGTCTTTGAAATTAGGTTTTCTAGCGATTGATTTTGAATCTTTCCATGCACGCCTAATTACTATACAGTATAAGGAAAACAGTAAATTGTGGAAATTGAAATTCTACGTTATTACAGAGTTTTCGGGAATAGGGGTACAATTTTACAAATGGGGATGGGCTTAGAAAGTTTTGAAACAACAAAGCCCAAAGAACAAAACAGATTGTAAAAAAAAAGATAGATACTGGGTTTTAAAAAAATGAGTTGGGCTTGGACCGGGTCTGGCCAGACCCGGGTCCAGTTATCTGATCACAAAGGAAAGGGGGTTGTAGAAACCCTAAACATCATTCGTCCCTCTTCTCTCTCTCGTGAATCTTTTCATCTCTTCTTTCTCACAGTGCCGCAAGCCCTAAATCTCTCAATCTCAACCTTGTCTCATCTTCCCAGCCCTATTCTAATCTCGGAATCCTCTAATTTCTCCTAAATTCTAGGGGTCGAAGAATTAGGGTTTACGAACCCTAAATTGTTAGAACATGAAATTGCGCCAAGGATCAGCGAATCAACTTCCAGACATTAATGTTATGTTAAAATAATGCTAACAAAAACATAGAAACAAATATCATGATGTATACCTCGCGACAATGGCGGAAGGGATGCATTTGATGATCACACAATGTCAGGTATGCTTCGCGATCGTTTGATGCTTCTAGCTTCTGATCTTTTATTGTGGTTCTACGTACTTGAGTTGTGGTTATTACGGTGAAGAAGGTTGAACAAGTACTGATGGAATTTTGAGTGAATAGGTTTTGTTAATGAAGGTTGATGCATATTTGAGGGATGTTCACGTATAGGTTTAGTGTTTGAGCAGAGATTGGTTATGGACTTGAGTCTAGCATAGGCTAAGGGTTTGAGAGGATGAGTGAGGCTTTTGTTAAGTTGTTGTAAAGGTTTTCTTGCTGGTTCTGTTTTGTTTATGTTTTCTGGTGTGTTCTCTTTTGTTCTATAACAACTAGCTTGCTGGTTGTGTTGTATGAGATTAAGGTTGAAGTTTAGCGTTGGGCTGTGGTTTTTTGTATCAGTCCTCTTCCTCCTTTGCTGCTTGGTTTTTCTTGGTGGGAAAAAAATGATAAGTTTGAACTATTATCATATACTGTTTTGATCCTTTCTTGATGTAGGTTGATGTTTTTTCCATTTTGGTGCAACTGCTAGACTGTTTATGATGTAGTGAAACAGTAGTTTTAGGGATTTGCCTATTTTAGTGCAATTTTTTGGCCTGCCTTGGACAGGTTATTATGTGCAGGATGGAAAGAGTTTTTTCGGCATGTTCTGTTTGGTCTTTGGACTGATGTGTAGCAGCCTGTGGACTCTTGTACTTGGACTGTTTGGACAAAAAATGTAGCAGGTTGTGGGAAGGCTTATGTTGGTTTGGGGTCTGTTATTGCTAGGTGACATCTTTTCAAGCCTATTCCTTTTTATCTTTATCTTCCAATGAAAATATAAGGCTACTATGCTTTTCTTTCTATGAAAAATCCTGAAGGGTTTGTGTAATTTCAGTAAAATGATGATAACTTGTTTGTTGAGCAAGCTTACTATTTTTTGAATGAAATACTGCTGACTATTTGGTTTTACTTGCTGTTGCTGGACAATTTTGGCTATTGGGCTATATTTTGCTTGTTTTTATTTGCTGACTGCTGTTGTTCTACTGTTGTTCTACTGTGTTGTTTGCTTTATGTTGCAGGCTTGGCTTGCTGTTATATTTGCTGCATGTTTTGGACAGCCTTGCCTTGGCTTGTTGTGCTTGGCAGCTTTGACTTGTTTGCATTCCTTGTTTTATGTTTCCTATATTTTTTGCATGTTTTGGGCAGCCTTGCCTTGGCTTGTTGTGCTTGGCAGCTTTGGGCTTGCTGTGTATTTGCTTTTCCTTCTTGTGAACCAAGGTCCAACCTTGTGATTTGCAAGAATGGGAGACGAGAGATTATGATAAAATAAAACAACTTAAATTTTGATTCCTATATACAAACCCTAGTGATGAAATTCTTTTTTCTTTTATTTACATATCACTTAGCTTGAATTGGTAACTTTCTATTCTTTGTTTCATGAACATGAGGCGTGGATGACAAGCGAGGATTGCTTGAAGATGAAGCAATGGAGACTTGAAGAAATACATTTTCTCTCTTTGTAGTCAAAGAAAACATTGTAATTCTTTGTAAACAAAGCAAAAAATGTGTAATTTTATTTCATTTGTGATGTAATGAACACAAGACCTTGAATAAATTTGTAAATGATGAAATTTGTCGTACCAACCCTGAATTTATTTAAACTTTGAAATTCTCAATTGAATGCTTTGAATAAAACATATTGGTTTGGTAACTTGAACTTCAAGCAATCACAAAATGATCAAATAAACCAATGTGCCTTGTACTCCAATCAAATTTCTAAACAAAATAAATGTTTAAGAATTCAAGTCTAACTTGGTTAACTCAAACCCAAAGCCATGGTCATCGAAATGACAATCTTAATCTTCAACTCTTGTCCAAACCAAATTTGCATTCAAAATGAACTTGCGCACATTACTCGATTTAAATGGAACTTCTTTGCCAAACAATCATGCTTTGAGAATAATCATCAACCTTATAGAATTAACAAATTTCAAAAACAATGGTGATTAAGAACACTTGAAATCAAACAAATAACTTGCGACGATTCGATAACTTTCAAAGTCTTCCCAACACAATTTTATTTAGATCTTTGAAGATAAACTTGTGTGCAACATCACTTATGACCATATGCATAAATGATCGTCTCAAGATCTCGTAATTTGAGGAAATCACAATTCTTAGAAATCAAACGACATTTATTTAAGATTAGGTCAAAATCCATGCAGTTACCTCAAACGCATTCGAATTTGGTGATCTTCTACACGTAATCAACTCTTGATTTGTGAAGAGAAATTGGAGATAACATCGAGGAGAGTCATATGCAATAAGAACCACTAAAAAATATCGAATAATGAAGAAGTTACAGTCGCTTGAACTTGGTTTCGTAAAAGGTTAGCTTTTGGGTTAATGGAGTCATTTTCAGTCGTCTGAACCATTGACTGAGCAAACTTGTAACGTGAGGTTCGAAACTCGGCATGAACATCCTTGAGGAGACATGAAGATCTATGAAGACCATTTGAAACCTTGAAGAATCAATTTTCTTTGAGAAACGTCAAACCCTAATCATTGACTTATTGCCTAGGATAGTATCTTGAATAAAATGGGAGGGCAAATTTTTGGGTACAACAGGGAGCAATGTCAGCACGTGCTCTTTATATGGGATAAGATTCGGGTGCTTCGTATCCCACTATCCTTTGATTTGACTTATCACCAAGTTTGAATCCCCGAAAACATTTAAGAACTTGATCCTCAGGTCGATAGTAGCTTTGAGTCCCATGATGCATGCCTCATACTCTGCCTTGTTGGTACAATTGAAGCATAGTCGGGCAGTGAAAGGAGTATGGCAGTCCTCGGGGGATATGATTACAACACCAATGTCATTACCGAGTGCGTTCGAAGCTCCATCAAAAACCATAGTCCATCGGGATCCTTCTTCAGGTCCTTCATCCGGTCCAGGTTCTTCATAGTCACTCACTAGCATAATATTCTCGTCTGGGAACTCAAAATTCATGGACTGGTAGTCATCCACAGCCTGATGAGCCAAATCATCAGCTAATACACTTCCCTTGATTGCTTTCTGGGTTGTATATTGGATAGCGTATTCGGTTAAGATCATTTTCCATCTTGCTATTCTTCCAGAGAGAGCAGGCTTCTCGAAGATATACTTGATTGGATCCTTCTTAGATATCAAAAAAATAGTGTGGGTCAACATATACTGTCTTAGTCGACGAGCATCCCATGCCAAAGCGCAGCAAGTTTACTCGAGCAGTGAGTATCTTGTCTCACAATCAGTAAACTTTTTTCTAAGGTAGTATATTGTGTGCTCTTTTCGACCAGACTCGTCATGCTGCCCCAGCACACACCCCATTGAATTGTCTAACACTGTTAAATACATTATCAAAGGTCTTCCTTCAATCGAAGGCATCCGAATTGGTGGTTCTTGAAGGTATTTCTTGATTATTTCAAAAGTAGTCTGGCATACGTCATTTCATTTTACTACTTGATCTTTCTTCAGGAGTTTGAAGATCGGCTCACAAGTAGCAGTCAGATGTGAAATGAAACTGGCGATATAATTTAAGCGTCCCAAGAAACCTCTGACTTCCTTCTCAGTACGGGGAGCCGACATCTCTTGTATGGACTTAACCTTTGCAAGGTCTACCTGAATACCTTTGTCACTGACGATGAACCCCAGCAGCTTACCAGACCTTACCCCGAAGGTGCACTTGTTCGGATTCAACCTCAAATTATATGTCTTCAACCTGTCAAACAGCTTTTGTAGATGATCAAGGTGTTCTTCCTCGGTTTAAGACTTGGCTATCATGTCATCCACATAACCTCTATCTCATGGTGAATCATATCGTAGAACAAAACTACCATGGCTCGCTGATAAGTTGCCCCAGCATTCTTCAACCCAAAAGGCATCACCTTGTAACAGAAAGTTCCCCACTGTGTGACGAAGGTTGTCTTCTCCATGTATTCGGGTGCTATATTGATTTGGTTGTAGCCAGAGAAACTATCCATGAAGGAAAATATTTCGTGTTGTGCGGTGTTGTAAACCAGAACATCGATGTGGGGAAGCGGGAAGTCATCCTTGGGGCTTGCCCTGTTCAGGTCTCTGTAGTCCACACACATTCGTACTCTGTCGTCTTTCTTTGGTACCGGAACAACATTAGCAACCCACTGTGGATAGGAGGTGACATCTAAGAACCCAGTGTTGAATTGTTTCAAAACCTCTGCTTTGATCTTCTCTAACATTTCAGGGCGCATACGGCGACCTTTTACTTTACCGGAGGGCAATCTTCTTTAGTCGGCAGACGATGAACCACAATATATGTGTCTAGTCCTAGCATGTCTTCATATGACCAGGAAAATATCTCAACATAATCATGAAACATCTATATTAACCGCTGTTTGACATTAATCCCCAGATTTGCGCCGATCTTGACTTCTTTTCTATCTACCTCTGTACCCAATTTTATTGTCTCAACTAGTTCTTCATGAAGTTTTATATCCCTCTCTTCCTGCTGTAATAGTCTAGCAAGTTCTTCGGGTACCTCACAATCTTCCTCACCTTCGTCCTCGGCTTGGTTAATCAGATTTTCGAAGTTATAACTGGCAATAGCAGAACTATTATCAATGGGATCCATAGTAGATATGGATCTACAGTTTGATATGTGAGTGTGTGTAAGAGCATAGCTTGATAAAGTGAAAAGCAGAAAATAAAAACAGAGAGCGCAAGAACGTTTAATGTTTTATTGATGACATATGATAATGATATATAATAACCCTCACAAATAAACCATTGTGCCTCGGGTAAGACGCAAGGCCATAGAGTTTATATTGTTTATTACAAATTCGAAAAACAAGTAAGACAATTACTGCTGAACAAAAGTAATCGGCACAAAATCTTTGGTCGTCCAGTTACTAGGTCCAACATTGGTAGTAGGGTATATCCAACTTTCAATATCAGAATCCTTATCAACAACATCTTCCGTGGAGGAGACAACCTCAATAGAATTGATTCTCGAGCCATGCTTGGGCATGGGTGCAGTTATGACGTTGGGGTCTCAGGGGGATCGAATTCAATCTGCTTTGCCTCGATCAGATCCTGCACCTTGTTCTTCAAAGCCCAACAGTTGTTGGTATCATGGCCTAGACTTTCAGAGTGGTAAGCACACCAGGCGTTTGGATTGTAACGAGGGGATATGGTGTTGGAATTCTTCGGAGCTTCCTTTAAGGTTACCAGATTGGTATTCAATAACTGTGGCAAGATTTGAGACATAGTCATGTTTATCTTGGTAAACTGTCTTACCGGCCTTTCTGTCCTCGGTTGATTGTTCCTTTGTTGGGTAGGTTCAGATTTAGAGATCATGACAGCCCCTACCACTGGACGGTGCTCGGTTCTAACCTATGGGATTTTAAACACCATTGACTTCCTTCTTACCCATGAATGGCTTCTTCACTGTATTTGAAGAGGTGTCTTTCTGGATCTTGCCACTCCGGATCCCAGCTTCTACCCTTTCTCCAGTCAATATCAGCTCAGTAAAACTAGCCGAGGAGCTATCAATCAGGTGATTGAAGAATGGACCAGATAGAGTACCAAGAAACATGTCCACCAACTCCCTATCAGATAAAGGGGGTTGGACTCTCCCTACCAAATATCTCCACTTCTGCACATAGTCCTTAAAACCTTCGCTTGCACCCATAGACATATTCTGGAGTTGAGTACGGGTAGGAGCAAGGTCAGCATTATATTGATACTGCTTATAAAAAGCAGTAGCCAGATCTTCCCAGTTGCGGACATTGATTCCCTCCAGCTGATAAAACCACTCAAGCTGTGTCCCAGACAGACTGTCTTAAAAGAAATGGACCCATAAGTTCCTATCAGCAGTGTGAGGTTGGATCTTCCTCACATAAGAACGGAGATGAAGCTTGGGACAAGAAACCCCGTCATACGTTGCAAATACCGGAGCCTTGAACTTCTGTGGGATGACAACCCCAGATACAAAACCCAGCTGTTCAAAATCCAGCCCTGGTATTCTTTGGATCTCTATTGAATTCAGACGATTCTCTAACTGTTTGTATTTGTCCTCAGTGGGAGGATACTGTTCATCATTGTAATCAGATTCATCCTCAGAAACCCTTGGACTAGGGTCCTCCTCCCCTGTCTCTCCCTCTTGATTCTCCCCTTCTTTGGATGAAGAGGTCAGATCAACCGGTTGCTTCAACGGTCCCTTGAATCTTCTCCCCAGATTCAAGACACCAGCGGTATTCTTCGTCTTCTTCTTTTTATCTTTCAGAATAAGGGCCTTCAGATCTTCCTGCCTTTTGCCAAAGCTACGAACATTTGCTGAAATTGGGCATTTTATGCCTGGAGATCCTCGATACTTTGTTCAGAAGTCATTATTACTGAAATAAACAGCGAAGAAGATGAGAAACATGTTTATGCAATGCCATGGATGATATGTGTATGCAATGATTTCAAGGACTTGGGGAAATTTAAATTTACGAACCAAAATGAAACAAAAATTTTATTAGTAGAATTCAAAATACAGTTTCCTTTTAGGTGTTACAATTAAAAATTCTAAAAACTAAAAAAAAATCAAGTTTCCCATGGATGCTTCCTCTTCGTGCCAAGATAGACATTAAGGCTTCTTTCCTCATGAAGCTGCTTTGTGAGTTCTAAAACTTTCTTCTCCTGGGCATATAACTGGTCCCTATAAGTATATCGCTCCTTCTTTAATTGAATCCAGGACCTCTATAATTCTTCAAGATCGATGGGCATATCAGGATGAAGAACCGTGTAGGGAATATCCCCTTCAGTAATGGGCTCCACAATCATTGGTAAGACACCTATGTATGGCATCATAAGTTTCTGAGCACGAGCTCGTACCCATTGAAGATAAGGTTCCATAGGAATGGAAGTCTTCAGCCCCAAAGTCTTGACGTCAGATCTGTATATTATGCCCCAAGCTCGTATAAACCTCTGGCGATACCCTTGAACATCATCCTCATAGTTAAACACAATGCCCTGGATAAGCATCTCATGAGGACCATCCCTTCGAGCGTAACCAAATTGTCGCAGAGCCAAAGAAGGATTATAAGTTATTCCTCCCCTAATTCCAAGTAGTGGGACATTAGGGAATTCCCCGCAGCGGTCAATAATAGAAATATCTCCCATAGATCTGGAATACCAGAGAATATCCGCGCGAGAAAGTGACATTATCCTTTGTGACCAACCCAAACCTTCTTCATTATTCATCACTGACTTAGGGAGGTGAGAAGTAAACCACCTCGACAGTAATGGCATGCAGCACATAAGAACCTCTCTTCTCTTCATGGTACGAGTGTGGAGAGCATGCAAGATATCTCCGAGCAAAGTAGGCACAGGGTTGCGAGAGAGGAATATCTTGATAGCATTCACATCTATGAGTAAGTCTAGATTAGGGAACCGTACTAACCCATAAATTAGAAGAGCCAAGACCTCCTCAAAATCTTGAAAGTCCAAATCATCCCAAAACAGCTGGGCCTTCTCTATTAGAAACTTGGCTAGAAAAACCTTGACTTCGCTTCTTGTTTCCCAATTAGATACCACGTCGGCCCGTTTCAGATGCAAAGCTGAGGCAATGACTTCTGGCTTGGGAACCTCTTCTAAACCTGTGAAAGGCATCTGGTCAAGAATAGGTAAATCCAATAACTGAGAGAACTCTTCCATGGTAGGCACCAACTGATAGTCTGGAAAGGTGAAGCAGTGGTGCTTGGGATCAAAAAACTGAAAGAGTACACCCATCATATTTTCATCAAAGCTCTAAGTAACCAGGTTGAGAAGTCGACCATATCTCTTAGTGAACGAAGAAGTTTCAGGAACCCTTGATACTAGCTCCTTGAGTTGGAGAGGTATTCTCACAAAGCTAATTCAGATAGTGTTTCTACGAGCGGAAGCCATGATCTGCAAAACAGAACAAAGATAAATTCCCTCAGTCCTTGAAATAGTTAGTGTAATAAGAATGGATGCTATGTTATTGTAGCAGTAGAAATGTTTAAGACTAAGCCATTGAATTGACTAGACTTTATACAAATAAAAAAAAAATCGCCACCGCGCTTTATTGTTTCTAAAGGAATGGGAAAAGAGCGAATAACCCAAAAAAAGGGGGAAAGATTCAAGGTAAGGGGGTTGGTTATGAAAAGGGAAGGTATTAGCACCCTAAACATCTACGGTACTCCGCATGAGCCTCTTTGTAAAATCTGTATATTTTGGATATAAAAAAATGTTGTATATAAAATGGATGGTAGAGGTGAGAAAAGAAATATATTTTTTATGATTTTTGCACCCGCCGCAGTTGCGAACCTTTAGTGCCTACGTACCACCTTTCGTTCAATAGGGGATCAGGGTACACGTAGTTCCTCTTTTAAAAATTTGAAACACAAATGTGTTGGTTAATTTTATAAGATAAAACATCATCGTCATTGTCCGTGTGGAAAACACACCTACTACCCACAATCATGAGAAATAAGAATTTGCATCATCTCATAGTGGAGAATATGGCTTGGATTTCAAAATCAACAATGCCTCACTCAACACCCAAGTGGAAAATATCTCTCTTCACTATATATTGTAGAAGTATAGTTGTTTGCATCACTACAAGGATTGACAAGAGTTTAATCTTTTAAGAAAAGTTTCAAAGGTAAAAAGCCAAAGTGGAAAAATGGTTTGAAATGAGATTGATTGACTTTTAGTATTCTCACACAAAATGTCAAGGTATTATTAAGTTGATTGGAGATTTATTTATGAAAATGTTTTGAAAATGCATGGACATAAGTCCAAGTTTATTGTGAAAATAGTTCAAGTTTCAAAACAAGAAGAGTTTTCAAAAGGAGGAAGAAGATTTTGAAATTAAAGAAGATGGGAGGAGGAGAACAGACTATCCTAAAGCATAGGGTAAAAGATAGGGATAGGAACCATCTAACCAACAAGAAGCCAAAACTTAACATTATGAGCCAAGATATAATTCCCATTCCTTGGATTAAAACCAAGCAAGCAAAAATACTAGACCTCTTGAGAGAACCAAACTTCAAGTGTATTAAGTCTTCATAAAAATTGGGCAGAGTAACGGTTGTATACGGGTGAATTCCAGATTACAAACAAAGGGTGTAATCACAAAAACCTACACACAAAACAAACAAACAACCCAATGTCTTGAGGTAAACCTCAAGAACTCCAGACAAAATAATCAGATAAGATCACCAAGATAGGCCAAGGTTTCTAATCTTAAGTCCAAGAAAAGTTCCATGCTCCATAATGCCAAGGATAGTAACCAAATAGTCCAAGTACCATTAAATATTTTTTAGGGTTTATGTTGATTATTAAGTATATTAAGAAAGGAAAAGAATAGCTCAAGTGAGCAAAGTAAAAATGGAAAGAAAATAAATGCTCAAATGAGCAAAGATGAAAATGGCATGAAATGTAAATGCTAAAATTAAATAGTACATAAAGCATAAAAAAAGAATAAAAGCATAAGGTAAAACAAGTCAATAATTAGTGGTTAGTTGGATGACCATCTTGAAACTGTCATTTGGAACTCATTAGAGGATTGGTAGAACCAAAGTCTCCACACAACAAGTTGCATTTGCTTTTTGTCAAGTATATCATCCATTTGGTAATTCTCATAAGTACCATTTAATGATCAACGATGTTTAAGTGATCCGTGTTGACCAAAAGTGTTGTAGATCCATTAGAGGATTGGTAGAACCAAAGCCTCCACACAATGAATCTCAAGGTTATTGGATCAAATTAACATACTTGGGCTTGAAATTATAAGTTTGGGCCACGAATGATCATTTATTCGAATCGGGACAAAATTTAGCGCTATGTTAAGCAATCATAAGTGGACTTATATAGAAGTCGCACCTATTTTGAGTCCAGTTAATAGCAATCTATGTACCATTTATTTTGAGACATGATATAGAGATCATGCTCCAACAACATCTAGTGCAATAAGAAAGGGATGAGATGAAGAGGGATGGGAAAAATGAATAAATCACTTTGGAATTAAAATTTAATCAAACTATTATTAAAATCATTCATCCATTTTTGTGGAGTTAAACTCAACACCATGGATCCAATGATGTTAATAAAGTTCATTATCCAAAATTTAACCCAAGATCAGCCAGAAAATAATCACAAAATAATATCACATTTAATATACACAAAAAAAGGATTTTAATAATGCTTTAAAAAAAGAAAATAATGAGAAAAAAATCAACTATGTCCAAATTAACCAAGAAATAAAAAGTAAGACCATAGAAAAATCAGAAATGGATCCATTTATTTTTATAAAATTTTTGGTAATTTTTAAAAGTCAGAAACTATTTTTAAACTATTTAAAAATTGCTCAAACAAACAAAAATAGGTCAAAAATAGCAAACCTCAATATAAAATTCCATAAAATTTTCAGAGATTCAAAAATATGTGAAATAATATTTATGAATTTTTTTCAGAATTAAAAAATGTCAGAAAGTATTTTTTAAGTAATTAAAAGAAAGCAAATAATTCAGAAAATATAAAAAAATATCAAATGTCAAAATAAAAATGTGAAAAAATAGTCATGAGATCAGAAATAATTCAAAGTATTTTTGTGATTTTTTTCATAATTTTTGGATAAAAAATAAAAGAGTTATGAATTTTTGAAAATTTAATCAATAAAAATATAAAATCAGAAAATAAAATAAAACAAAAAAGATGTGGACCATCAGATCATAGTCAAAACGCGTTAGTAAGCTGATCCAGTGGACCAGACGTGTTGTGCTTGATATGGACCTTAGTGAGATACACATAGGATCAGAAAAAGGGCAACCAATGAAATTAAAACGTTTGGCACGCTATCATTGGCTGAGACGAGACATGTCATCGTCTTCAACCTCCAGACACCTTGCAATGGGGATTTTGTGAGATCCTTCAAATGGAAAAATTAGAATCCCATGCTAGTATCATTGAACTCGTCTCGTCAAGACATTTCTAACACCACCATCGCGCCAAATTTATATAAGGTATGGAGAGAGATATGAATCAAAAACCCAGAAAATAGTGAGCACCTTCAATTTGAGATTTCTCTCTCAATTCTCAATGGATTTAAAAATTGTAAGTAGAATTAGAATCAGGAGAAGGAGTAGAATAGATTAGTGCTTGATTTGGATCCAAATGGTGGAGAATTCTACCTTTTTGAAGTTCAAGGAAGAAGCTCTGAAACTGGACTTCTGTAGCTTGAATTATGGCTCGTTTTGATTGGTTTAAGTGCTAGAGAGTTTATATGCTGCTTAAGGATGATGAATGCGCAAAGAATTTTGGAAAAGGGAGCTTAAATCTCAGAAACTGAATTCAAAAAAGATGGGTTCGTGTGAAGTTTTGGCAGGGTGTTTTTGCCTCTCAAAGCTTGAAGAAATGAATGGGGGATGACCCTCTATTTATAGGGAAGTGAATGGGAATGAAAATTGGAAGAAACAAGGAAGTTTGGAGGGAAATTGAATGAAGGTCGATCACGAGTGATGTGTGATTTCATTTCCATCAAAACTCAACCAAATCTTGCATTTTGGGGTGCTAATCACTTCTGGAAAGTTTTCTAATCAAGTTTAAATCAAAAACACGCATAAATATTGTATTTAGAAGTCACGTTATGGATTTCAAAACTCTGACTTTGTGGAAAATTCAGTTTCAAGTTACCAAATTCAAATCCATGGCATTTCCAACTCAAGGGGTCTTAGGGCATGATTCTTGATGCTTTAGAAATATGAGGTTACAAGCTTTGCAATGGAAAAATAATGAAATCAAATGGATTCTTGAGCTGAAAGTTGCATTGAGTCAAAGTTGAAGAAAAAGGGTTGACTTTCCATACTTAGAAATATTTCAATTTTTTTTTCAAAAATGACCTATAATATTTTGCATCCAAACATGGCCTTACACTTGGAATATGCTCTTGACCAAAAAAGATGGAATGACGTATATCTCTTGAATGACATTTTGAAACTTGAACCATTCAAAATCTCCAAAAATTGAGCAAGTTATGACTTGTTGAAGTTGGCAAAAAATCATGAAATGACCTATAATATTTTGCATATTTAAGGAAACTTCCATTAATTTTCCCACTTTTCACATAATATAAGGAATAAAGTTCACATACTAATGATCATATTGGAAAAAGAATGTGCTCAAGGTGATAAAAATTGACCCAGTTATAATCATTTGAAGTCACACATGGAAAATTGGGGATTCATCTGAAGGACTTGTAATCTTTCTTCTTCACCAAGTTTCTTCCACATGAAAACTCTTTGGAACTTTTAAAGTGATTTGTTCATACACATTTTAAGAGAAGGATGTCTTTGGAATCACTCAAAAATACCAAAATGTGAGCAAGATATGCTCCTTTGAAGTTCAAAACCCTAGCTCCTAGATCAAGAAAATGCTTTGAGGAACTTTGACAAGTTTGAACAAACTTCTTGTACCAATATTCTTTCTTTGTAAATATAAGTTGTTGAGGATGATAATGAAGATTCATAGATGCAAAAACCACTTCCATATCTTAAATTTTTAGAGAAATGTGCTCTTGTGACCAATAGGAACAAGGCCTTGTCTAAACATGACAACCTCTCCAATCAACCCCTTGTACTTTTGAGTCAAATATAATAACCTTGAAATGTGATGAACCAAAGCAATCTTTCCATGCCAATTCTCCAAAAACCAATCCAATGGTGAGGTTTGAACTTCTCAAGCTATATTGACTAGGGCATGGAAATAAACTCATGAACCCATGGGGTAGCTTGTTAAATCTCATTGCCTTCACCTACATGGATAACAAGCAAGACAAACCAACATTGCATTTTATTAGTTAAATGAAGAAAACAAAACAATATTAATGATCACAAAAGGAGCATAAGTCAAGGTGCTTGGTAATCCCTCAAAAGGAGCAAAACTCAAAGTAGGTAGGGGAACCAAGAATCCTAGTGTGATCTTGTTGTGAGTTAATCAACATGATATGATGAAGGGATCTTAGGGGCAAAAATTGGTGTACAACAGCTGCCCTTATTTAAGTTTCTTCTATCCGGAGATACGAAGGGTAAAAATCTTCGTGTCAACGCGATCGAAGATACTTAAATATAAAACAAACCCTATTTTTGGCCCTAAGATGCCATGCAAATGCTTATGATCCTGAATGCATATGAACAGGACCAAAGAGACGCAAAAATAACACTGGGGATGTAACAATATTAAAGAAACAAAGGAGCACCCCCCTCCACCAGGAGAATAAATCACTGGTGGACCCAGAGAACTGAATCAGAGAGGATAATAGGATGGTCAAAGGACACACCAACTTCTACTGAAGGCGAAGCTACCAACGTTTACTGAAAGTAGAGAGAAAGATAACAAACATCGACGTTCACTGCCGATGATCTACCAACTTTCACTGAAGGTAGAAAGAGAAAATATCATATCACCGCCGTTCATTGACGATGAACTACCAACGTTTACTGAGGGTAGAAAAAAGATAACAAACACCGACGTTCATTGTCGATGGTCTACAAACTTTCACTGAAGGTAGAAAGAGAAATAATTATAGCACCGCTGTTCACTGACGATGAACTATCAACGTTCACTGAAGATAGAAAAAAGATAACAAACACCGACATTCACTGCTGATGGTCTACCAACTTTCACTGAAGGTAGAAAGAGAATAATATCATAGCATCGCCGTTCACTGACGATGAACTATTAATGTTCACTAAAGATAGCAAAAATATAACAAGCACCGACGTTCACTGCCGATGTCCTACCAACTTTCACTGAAGGTAGAAAGAGAATATATCATATCACCGCCGTTCACTGACGATGAACTATCAACGTTTACTGAAGATAGCAAAAGATAACAAACACCGACGTTCACTACCGATGGTCTACCAACTTTCACTGAAGGTAGAAAGAGAATATATCATATCATCATCGTTCACTGATGATGAACTATCAACGTTTACTGAAGATAGCAAAAAGATAACAAGTTTCCCCAAGATTCTGGTATTTTTCCTAGAACGTGTCTCAACTTCTTCTTTAACCAAGGTGCTCTGCGTGGAAGGGATAACATATGAGTTGTCTCAAATAAAGAGATTTGCTACTTGTTGTCACGGAATATTGTGAAATAAATGGCTTTTTGGGAAGGAGGTGTGATTTCCTGGGGAGATGCCCTGATATTCTTGCTGAGGGGATAAAGTCTTCTTGTGCAAAATAAATGCACCATCCAAAACTTGGGGTTTTCAACAATCCAAAGTGAATAGAATTGTTGGGGAACCACAGATCCAAATAGAAATAAACTGGAATGAAACAGTCAATCAGAATACATCCTTTGAGAAATAAACTCAAGAGGGAAAACCAAATTTATCCAAACAAGGAGTTGTACTGGAAGGCTTAAATCAAAAATCTTCTATGAGGGACAACTCAGTAGGAAAATTGAAACAATGTACATTTTCTGCTCAAGTCCAATATTCTGTTGAAGAGAGGATAACGTAAATCTGCAAAATAGGGTAATATGTCAAAAAATATTAACAAATGTCAATGAACAATGACTTGCCAATTTCATCTATGCATGATGTATGTATGAATGTATGAGCGCTATCGTGTGCATGCTGACAAAACAGATACACAACATGGGTAACAACCAGGCAAAACTGCCTCGGGCACTAACAACACTCGGCTAAACTTCAACCAAGATGACCATTCCAAGAAAGGTAACAGACAGCTGCGGAAACCAAACCTACTGCTTGCTTTTAACTTTACTGAGGAGAAACATAATCTGGAGGTAGACAAAACAAAGTGATGAAATAAACGGATACTGGGATAGAACATCCTTTTTCAGGCTTCATCAGGGAAACCAGTGTTTTTTTCAAAAGTAACATGCCTACTGAAGATTGTAAGACCAGTCTCAAATAAAGCAGACTGACACCGAAACAATCAAACATCGCTGGGGAGTTCAAGCCTACTTCACTGGAGAAAAATGCGGATTGAAACTTCACATCATGAAAACTCAGAAAAGAGGAGAAATGAATCCAAACTTGACCGAGGATACCGGAACCATAAACCTAATACGGCGGAAACAACCCGATTAAACCTTCCCGAGGGGAACAAAACTTCTCAAAACAACTGGAGTTTATCCATTCCTGGGATCACCATTTTTATTGTCATTGTTTCATCACAAATCTCAAAGTAAAAGTAAATTGTAAAAAATCTTTTTTTTTAGAAATCAATTTTGTTATTTAATCTCTTTGCTTTGAAAGTTATTATCAGTAATAAATGGAGTCTTTGCAAGATAAATAAAATAAGAAACACAAAGAATTGGGTAAAAGCTCAAATTTCATTAATAGAATGGCAGTCTGCGAATGGCGAGACTCCATAGATGATTACAAAATTTGGGAAATGGTAATACATAATGGAAAAGATACATTGAGATACAATGACCACTATCCCCCCAACAACTTTTGAATTCCCGAGCAGCAGCTTTTGTTGAAGTATGGTGAGGATCCGAGAAGATTGTTGCTTCAACGATCAAGTCTTATTTGACGTAGTTACTTGCCAAGAAAATCCCTAACTTTTGCCTAAGCTGCCCTTGACGGTTTTCAACTTAGCGGGAAATTTATTCTGTTTATGTCTCTATTTTTTTCCTAGATCGCCCTTTCGGGTTTACGGCCTACTGAGACGCTCCTTTTTTGCCTAAGCCGCCCTTTCGGGTTTTCAACTTAGTGAGTTGTTCTTTTATTTCTTTAGGGGAAGTATTTCTTGACTGCGTCAACATTCATGGGACGTGGGAACTCCTCGCCATCAATAGTTTCAAGAATTAATGCACCACCAGAGAAGGTTTTCTTGACAACATACGGACCTTCAAAATTGGGAGTCCACTTGCCCCTAGAATCAGTGTTGAAAGACATGATCTTCCATAGCACGAGGTCGCCTTCTCTGAATTCACGAGGTTTGACCTTTTTATCAAAAGCTTTCTTCATTCTTCTTTGATATAACTGGCCATGACACAAGGCTGTCATTCTCTTCTCCTCAATCAAATTTAATTGGTCAAACCTGTTCTGAACCCATTCAGCCTCCGTCAGCTTGGTTTCCATTATCACACGCAACAAGGGAATCTCTACCTCGACTGGGAGTACAGCTTCCATTCCATACACCAGGGAGAACATGGTTGCTCCTGTTGAAGTGCGGACAGATGTTTGATATCCATGCAAAGCAAAAGGGAGCATTTCATGCCAATCCTTATAAGTAATTACCATCTTTTGTATAATTCTCTTGATATTCTTATTAGCAGCTTCAACAACCCCATTCATCTTTGGCCTATATGGAGATGAATTGTGATGGATAATCTTGATTTCTTCACACAGTTCTGTCATCATCTTGTTGTTCAAATTCGAGCCATTGTCAGTGATGATTCTGCTTTGCACACCATACCGGCATATAAGATTATTCTTAATGAAACGCACAACCACCTGCTTAGTAACATTGGCATATGAAGCAGCCTCCACCCACTTGGTGAAGTAATCAATTGCTACCAGGATAAAACGGTGCCCATTCGAAGCCTTGGGTTCTATCATCCCAATCATGTCAATACCCCACATAGAGAAAGGCCACGGGGAGGAAATCACATTGAGGAGTGTCGGAGGCACATGGACCTTGTCTGCATAAATCTGACATTTATGGAACTTCTTTGCAAATTTGTAACAGTCAGATTCCATTGTCAGCCAATAATAACCTGCCCTTAGCATCTTTTTAGCCATCGAATGTCCATTGGCATGAGTGCCAAATGAACCTTCATGGATCTCATGCATCAACATGTCTTCTTCATGTCTATCCATGCATCTGAGCAAGACCATGTCATAATTTCTCTTGTATAACACCATTTCATTGAGGAAGAAACTTCCTGCCAATCTTGTCAATGTCTTTCTATCTTTCCTCGACGCACCAATCGGGTATTCTTGAGTCTGCAGAAAATGCTTGATATCATAATACCAGGGTTTTTCATCTGCTATCGCCTCTGCTGTAAACACATGAGGGGGCATATCCAGTCGTCGAACCGTAATTCGGGGTATATCATTCCAAGTATTCACTTGGTACATAGAAGCCAGAGTTTCCAAAGCATCCGCCATTTGATTTTTGTCTCTAGGGATGTGATGGAATTCAACTTTATTGAAGAATGGTAATAATCTTCTAGCATAATCTTTGTAAGGGATCAAGCCGGGGTGACGAGTATCCCATTCTCCTTTAATCTTATTTATTACTAAAGATGAATCACCATACACATCGGTAATTTTGATTTTGAGATCAATAGCTTCCTCGAGCCCCATGATGCAAGCCTCATATTCTGCCATTTATTAGTACAATCGAATGTTAACCTTGCAGTAAAAGGAATGTGCGATCCATGAGGAGTGACAATCACAACACCAATTCATTTACCATAAGTATTCACAGCTCCATCAAACACCATACTCCAACGAGATTCAGGGTCATGGCCTTCCTCGGGTAATGGTTCATCACAATATTTCACTTTCAGGAACATCACATCCTCATCGGGGAATTCATATTCTGCAGACTG
Source organism: Vicia faba (assembly GCA_948472305.1). Lineage (NCBI taxonomy): Eukaryota > Viridiplantae > Streptophyta > Magnoliopsida > Fabales > Fabaceae > Vicia > Vicia faba. The sequence continues at coordinate 1,608,349,045 of OX451736.1, forward strand.
GTGATCCTCCACTGGTTGGTGAGAAAGATAATCTGCCAACACACTACTTTTAATAGCCTTTTGAGTGCGGTATTCGATATCATATTCAGATAACAACATCTGCCAGCGGGCAATTCTCCCAGTAAGAGCAGGCTTTTCAAAATTGTACTTGATTGGATCCATTTTGGAGATCAAGCAAGTGGTGTGATTCAACATATACTGCCGCAAACGCTTTTCCGCCCAGGCTAAAGCATTACATGTTTTTTCCAGCATGGAATACCGCGACTCACAATCAGTGAATTATTTACTGAGATAATAAATGGCGAACTCCTTCTTCCCTGTTTCATCATGTTGTCCCAGAATACAACCCATGGATTTATCTAACACTGTCAGATACATAATCAAGGGTCTTCCTTCTACGGGAGGGAGAAAGATAAGATATTCAAGCATATATTCTTTAATACTTTCAAATGCCCTTTGGAAGTCATCCTTCCATACACAACCTTGATCTTTCTTTAACAACTTAAAGATCAGTTCACATGTTGCAGTCATGTTGGAAATGAATCTGGAAATATAATTCAAACGCCCGAGGAAACCTCTGACTTGCTTTTTAGTTCTTGGTGCTGGCATTTCTTGAATTTCTTTGACTTTATCAGGGTCAACTTCAATTCCTTTCTGGCTAACAATGAAACCCAACAACTTCCTCGATCGAACACCGAAGGTGCATTTATTTGGATTCAAGCGGAGACGATACTTTATCAAACGCTCAAACAACTTCAACAAATCTTCTATATGCCCTTCTTCAGTCTGGGATTTGGCAATCATATCATCAACATATACTTCAATTTCCTTGTGTATCAGATCATGGAATAAGGTTGTCATAGCCCTCTGGTACGTTGCACCAGCATTCTTCAACCCGAAGGGCATCACTCTGTAACAGAATGTTCTTGAGGGTGTGATAAACGTTGTTTTTTCCATGTCCTCTGGAGCCATTCTTATTTGATTATACCCGGAAGATCCGTCCATGAACGAGAATACTTTGAATTTAGTTGTGCTATCCATTAACATGTCGATGTGAGGTAATGGAAAATCATCTTTTGGACTAGCTTTATTTAGATCTCTATAATCTACGCACACACGGACTTTTCCGTCTTTTTTCGGTATTGGGACAATATTGTCAATCCATTGAGGATACACTGATGTCATGAGAAAACCAGCATTAATCTTCTTTAGAACCTCCTCTTTGATCTTTACTGCCATATCTGGGTGAGTTCTTCTCAACTTTTATTTAATTGGCAGACACTCTGGCTTCAACGGAAAACGGTGCTCGACAATATCTGTATCTAGACCAGGCATATCTTGGTAAGACCAAGAAAAGATATCCACATACTCCTTCAATAACTCAATCAACCTTCTCTTCACATCGGGATACAACGATGCTCCAATCTTAACTTCCTTCGAATCTTCTTCTGAACCCAAATTGACCACTTCCAAAGGCTCTTTATATGGCTGAATGGTATTTTCCTCGTGCTCAAGCAACCGTGAGACCTCTTCTGGAATCTCATCATAATCTTCTTCTTCATCCCCATACACGGGACATTCAAAGTTGGGAGAGGGTGTAGAGTCATTGTATTCAACGGGTTTCTTAGTTAATCTGCACATATGATTTATGATTGCTTTTAGAAACTGACACATAAGGTATAAATATAGCCATGCTCTGACTCTATCCCTAAGCGAGAAGGGAAAAAGTGTTATACGATAGGCTATGATCTAGAAGGGGGGTTGAATAGATCACAAATAAAAAAATTCAATCGAAATTCTGTTTTAAAAATGTTTAAAATATGGGCGCAGAAACAAACTCGGATCGATAATCATCTATCTGAACAGTTATCAAAAAGACCAGATATGCGTTAAACTGGTAGAACTAGTTTATGTATGATATGAAAAACAACCAATATAATTCAAGCAAACCAAGTTTGAATAAACCACACTATAGAAATCAATTTCCAATAAAATAGTCGACAAAAATTAACTAAGGCAATTTGTATAATACTTGACTTGTAATCGACACAAAACAAATTTTTATATGATTTTATTGATATTAAAAACCAATTACAATCACATAGATTGTAACCAATTAAAAAAACAATTTGACATATTAAACAACAATTTTATCTCAATGCATCGATTGCACAATCGAAGTTTTCACAATTTGCTATTAAATACAAAATGGAGAGTAAGAGAGAAAGAGAAAGACACAAGGATTTGTTTAGGCACTTTCTCAATCGGCCTCGCTATGGGTACGTCTGCCCCCAATTCCATTTGGAATTGAGATAATGAAAATTAACCTTTGCAAAATTTTGATTACAATATAACAGGTAGCAATCCAACAATCCAAAACCCTAGGTATGATATTGATCTTATCTTCTTCTCTTGATCAAAGCACAATCAAGTGAACCAGGTACTTCCAATTTGATCCTCCATCTCACATTACTCCTTTGCAAGAACCCTCGTTCTTCAAAGACTTCACTTGGTTGAATCTAAATTGTGAATTTATCATGACCCAAGATTTACCAAATGGATCCTCCGTATCACGCTACTCCTTCGACCAAACTGATCGTTCTTCAAAGCTTTCACTCGGTTGAATCTAATTTGCATAATCTTGTCCAAAATCTTCAAATCACCAATTGATCTTATAGTAAAACCCCAAATTAGTTTTCTTATTTGAAACCCCCAAAGAATTATCAACCCAATCGATTACATCGAATCCTAATTGGATGTTATCATGTTATCTCTAGATGGCACCCAACAAAGAGTGATTATGTGTAATTTGTTATGTGTATGCATAGAGAGATGACGAAGATGATGAGTAATGCTTTGTATATTTGTGGTTTTGTATTTGAGAAATGATGCATAAATGTATATGTATATATATATATATATATATATATATATATATATATATATATATATATATATATATATATATATATATATATATATATATATATATATATATATATACATATATATATATATATATATATATATATATATATATATATATATATATATGTGTGTGTGTGTGTGTGTGTGTGTGTGTGTGTGTGTTTGTGTGTGTGTGTGTGTGTGTGTGTGTGTGTGTGTGTGTGTGTGTGTGTGTGTGTGTGTGTGTGTGTGTGTGTGTGTGTGAGTATACTTGAGAAAACAGAAAAAATTAGATTGCAAAATTACAAAATTTGATATTTGGATTAGTGGGAGCCGACCCATACGAAGAGGCAGCTGACTCTAAAGGGCAAGGGAGTCGACCCATACTGTATGGAAGTCAACTCCTTTTGGACATAGTTTTTAAAAAAATCAGCTTTAGTAGGGGTCGATGCACACACGTGTGAGTCAACTTCTTTGTGTAATGTATCAACCTCGAAGAATTAATTTTCAAAAATAATTTCAGTAGGAGTTAAACCAAGGCTCGAGGGAGCCGACTCCTTCAATTGTGTATCGACTCCAGGTACCTTATGTATCGACTCCAATTGGCTAGAGAGATTCTTTTTGAAAATGCTTCAGAGGGAGTCGACTTCTAACACGGGGGAGTCGACTCTAAACACAATTTTTCACAAAAATGCATATTTTAAAATGTTTGACATACCCAAAAGCTTTTAACATGATCTCTAAGTGTCCTAAGATGAAAATTCAGCCTAGACATAGAGAGATATCGTCCAATATACAAATACTACATATTTTCTAGTTTTGACATCATACAAAACATCTAAGAGAGGATATTGCACTCACATACTTCCTATTTTTGATGATGGTAAAACAGGCGACGTATTTGTAGTCTCTGATCATATCTCCCTCTGAATATATGCATATTTTCTTTTAACATTTGCATCCAAACTTTGTTATTTTATTCTTGCATTGTATAACTTTTCCACCTTTGACAACATCAAGAAGAGACAAAAGTCACAAAAACGTAAGAAGCATCAAGTAAAAACAAACAACTTCATATAAACCACTCAAAGGCATTGCAAATATAATTTGATCTCCTAAAAACATCACTCACTTAGAATGATGTTAAAGTGACAATGCATAAACATAAATAGCCAACAATGCATGAAAATGCAAGAGAGATAAATAACATGTCCAGCCATGCAATCATAAGGTATTTCAAATGAATAGTTTATGCCATGAAATACAAATGATGATGAAATGCAAAATATTAAAACATGAAGTCACTATAAGCATATGTGTGATACAGTGGGAGAACTGACTTGAGGTTTTGCGTTTGTATTCGCAAATGTTTCGGTTTAGCAAGAGTCGCCACTGACTTTTTATTTTATCCTAAGGAAAGGTCAAAAAGCACAGGAAAGACCTTTGAGATGTTTTCTTGGGTTCGGGGAGTAGATTATGAAAAGGGAAGGTGCGAGCACCCTTTTCATCCATGGTTATCCATGGGCTCTTAGTTACTTGTTTAGATTGCTTGCTTTTGCTTTTCAATTATTTGAAATGGTGCTTTGTGTGTGGTTTTGAAAGATGTTTTGAAAAGAGGCCATCGTTGTGGCAACCTTTGTAATGATTCTTGTTTGAATGTATACAAAGGTGTTTTTGTCTTTTGAAAAGATTTCAATGTTTGAAATTTTGATTTGGGAAATGTTTTGAAATTGTGTTGTGAGGTGTGTTTGAAAATAGCAAGGACGTTTTTTGCAAGCTTTTTGATCAAGTAACTAAGAGCTATCTACCCTATTTTACTCAAAGATCTTTCCTATATGTTTTTAACCCTTTTGACAGTGTTGTTTCACCATTGCATTTGGTGAACAACCTTGTGTTAGGATGTTAAACGGGACAGGTGCGGGTCATCGTATAGACCATGATAGCAATTGTGTTAGGTATTTTTTGGCAAATTTTTGAGGGACTTGATCATTTTTGTTTAGGCAACCAAGATAGCGTCATCGAGGGACTATGATCTTTTGTTTTGTTTTTGTTTTACCAAAGTACCCAACATGCATAACATGGCCCATTTTTGAAGGCAACAAGTGGATTGTAACCCTAGGGGTGCAAGTGTGTATTGTGTTTGATTTTCATGCATTTTGTCTTTGATTAGGTCAAACTATTTATTGATTGAGATTTTTGCATACAAACCCTAATTCTCTAATCATGGCATAATTGAAAGCGTAAAGTGCGAGAATTAAAAATCTAGACTATTACAACATGATTATGGGGATGGGGTACAATCTTTGAATGGGGGTATTTGACAAGAAATATAAACCCTAATTTACTATTACATCTAAATTGAATTCACAATGCATAAATATTAAATGGACAATATTTAAATATTCAAAATAAATAAATATATCAAATAATATGAAATATGCAAAAAGGGGTTTTTGTTCATTGATGTATGTAAAATATTTAATTTAAAAAATAAAGAAATAAATAAAAGATTTATTTTAATTGTTTTAAGGGTAAAACCCTAATTTCTTTACGAAAATAAAATGCTATATTATTTATATACAATAAAATATATTAATATGTACAAGAATAAAATATACTTAAAAAAGTATTTTTTTTAGTATAAATAATAATAAAAATAAAAATGTAATATTTTGTATATTTTTATTCTAAAGTATTTAATAAAATAAAAGTATATATGTATATTAATCAAATTAAATATGTACAATATAAAATAAAATATGTACAAAAATAAAATATATTTAGGAAAATATTTTTAGTATGAATAAAAATAAAGAACAAAAATAAAAGTATAAATTATATATAATTTTCAAGTCTTAATAAATAATATAAAAGTATTTAAATGCTTTTTATGTTAGAAAAATTAAAATAAAATGCCAAATAAATATGAAAAATTATGAAAATATTTTTTGAGCATTTTTTATGTTTGGAAATAAATAAACAAAATCAGAAATGAAAACAAAAATGCAAAAATATGAAAATACAAGAAATTGGGCCAGGGGTGCAAAAAGAAAAAAGGGGGTGCCAAGAGTAGCCAGGCCAAGCCCAACCCAAAACTTCATCTTCAACCTCCAGCATTTGAAAAAACGCGTGCTCCCCTATACAAACTACCAGATCCTGTATACGTGCTCTATTGCAAAAACACACAACATCAAACTTGTAGAGAATTTCAAGACGATTCCAACCATATAAACAACTTGTCCTAACTCTCAAAGACCAGAGAGAATTTCTCTGGCCCTAAAATCTGACCTAGTTTTTTCAGCATGTTCATGGATGAAATTCTCCTAGCACACTTAATATAAATGAAAACTGAGCATATGCACAGCTTCATGGCAATGAACACTACATTTTTTATTCACAAACCTAAGGCTAAATGTTCCTAAATAGAGAGATAGAAAGTGGAGAAAAACCTGTTTCAGTTGGATTCGTGTAGGGCAATGTAGTGCTTTTCAACAAGGCTTGAGATGTCTGGTAGCTTGCCTGAACTTCACTTGACCTTCTCCAATATCTAGCTTGCCTTGAATGTCCTTGAATCAGCCTATAGAACTCAACCTGCACAAGCTCAAAATGAAAATGGTGAACACTGCAAATGGAGTTACAGTTGGTATTTGAGGTTTGGGATAGCTTGAGTGAGTTGAATGGAAGGTGTTTGAAGCAACTTGGGGCAAAACGCACGAGTAATTTGTGTTGTGGGAATCAAACTACAGGGAGTGCCCTGTTTTGCCAATGAGATGTGATTTTGTGTTATGGGAGGCTTAAAGGCTCAAAGGTTCATGTTTATGACTCAAGGGGTGTGAGAAAGTTGTTTCAAAAGCTTGCACAAGTTAGTTTTAGTTGATGTTCAAGTTGTAGTGTTTTGAACATGTTTCTTGTATTTTAAGCCAAAATGCACAATGATGTAATACAAGCCTGTACAGGCTATCTGTGATCGGTGGATCTGGAACTGACTGTTTAACGCTGGTTCGCGAAATGTCGCGGAAGCAAGAGTCGCCACCGTCTTTTATTTTCTCCAACATGGACAGGACAAAAGCACAGCAAAATTCCTTATGAGATAGTTTCTCGGTTCGGGAGGTAGATTTATAGAAAGGGAAGGTGTTAGCACCCTTTCTATCCATGGTTATCCATGGGCTCTTAGATACTTGCTCATTTGTGTTTTCAAAATGTTTGCTTTTCAATTGTGAGTGGGTTTGAAAAAGTTTCATTGAAAGATTCAGATCGACTCTTGTATCAGTCCTCAAGAGTGTTTGAAAAATTGTTTTTGAAAGCTTTTTTGAAAGTGTCGGTGTGAAAAGAGTTTTCTTTGTTTTTGAATAGAGCAAGTATCTATAAGTCATCTACCTACCCTAAGGAATTAGGCTGTATAAATGTCCTTAAAGTAGTGTCATCCCACCATTGAGAGGTAGGTAGCACCATCGTTGGAGGTGTTCGGGTCAATTCGTTTTTAGGGACAGTGTGGTCACCAGAGCAACAGTAGGACACCTTAGAAGCTACCCTTATGTCCTTGATCCTTTTTTAATCCGAGGCAACCGTTTCGAGGCAACTATTTCGAGGCAACTGTTTCGAGGCAACTGGATCATGGACATAAGGACTTACTAAAACGTCCTTTACTTGACGACCACGTTTCGAGGGCAAGGCAACAGTTAGGCGTACCCTAAGAGTGGTGTGTGAATTTGTGTGTTGTTTTCAGTTTAACAATTATCTTTGATCATTATATCGTGAGCTACGCTTGTTTTTAATTTAGCCATTCATTCTTTCATGCAAAGTTTAGAATTTAAAAGTGCGGAAATTTAAATGCGGAAAGATAAATCCTACGCTATTACAAGGGGCGGGTCTATACATCGCCAAATTACAAAGACCCGTTTGGTAAAAAATGCGGAAAGTAAAACCTAATTACTATTACATGGCTTGAGCAATTACATAATATTCAACAGGAAAAATAAGAATAAATGCGCGAAAGAATTAAAGTTAGGACGTCCGAGGGCGTTGGACCCTTTTGAAATTAAATTGAATTAAAAGTCTAATTAATTATTAAATTAAAGAAAAGAAATGTTTTTTTTTATGGTTTTTGTATTTATGAAATAAAGAAAATTAAAATTCAAGAGAAACCATAATTCTAAGTTGTTTTTAATTATTAAAGAAAATATTAAAGTTTAATCTAATTTACTAAATATTTAATGTACATGTTTATTTACAAAATAAATTAGTAATTAATAATAATGATAATAAGAAAAAATTATTTATTAAGAAAAGTGATAAAAAGTTAAAAAACTTAATTTCTACATATTTTAATTTATTGAGAAAAAGATTAAAATTTTAAAACCTAATTTACTAAACTAATTATTAAAGTTTATTTACAAAATAAATTAATAGTGAAATAATAATAATTAAATATATTTTAGTTTCTGATTTTTTATCTTATGAAAATTAATTTATGAAATTAAAGAAAACAATTGAAAACAATTAAAAGAATAAAAAGGAAAATCAAATAAAAAAATAAAAATGTGCAAACCATGGGGGGTGTTCAGACCTAAAGGGAGGTTTTTTGAAGTATTCTGACCCATTAGACAAAAAGCCTTGTTTGACTTTATGGCATCACGTGCGTGTTCATTGACTCCTGAGTACCGTGGTCTGTATTCTTTGGCCATTGGATTGGGTTTCATGGCCATTTGTGTTCTGGCTGTTGGCCATTTATGTTCTGGCCTCAACGTTCCTTAATCTTCTCAGGATGTCTGTCTCGCCATGTATAAGTTGTTCTTTTGGCCATTTGGCTTTTGGCTTTTGGCCATTTGGCTTTTGGAGATCAAGCCAGCCTTATCCTTACTGAAGAAGTAGTGACATGAATGCTTTTATGCCCTTTTGATCATGGAGATCAAACCAGCCTTACCCTTACTGAAGAAGTAGTGAGGTGTTGGTTTGTAACTGTGATGGTTTGTTTGTAGTGAGAGAGGGATTTGTAATAAGGATTTCAAGGATTTAGGGTTATTGAAAGAATTTGATATTCTAACAGTGTTGTGGCAAGGTTTTTTCTCTCTTTTTCTCCTCTCTGGTTTGTGTGAAAAGAAGGTGATTATATAATGGAAATTAGGGTAAAGAAAATGGGCTTTGAATGTGCAATTGGGCCTCCAATGTTCACTTGAGTTCGTCACTTTCCAGGCTAAATCGCAGGGACTTAAGTGCAACTTTTGAAGTTGAAATGTGAAAACAAAATGTAGCCGATATCGAGATCTAACTCCTGTCCGAAAATCGGCTCAATCGGATAAACGGTGAATTAGTTATGAATTTTTGAAGTTTCAGCTCAGACAAACTTATTTTGGGCTCCAGTGTCGACTCTGACACGTTCTTCAATAAAAAACTGGTATTGATCGGTGCATAATTTGGTCTCGACTTTTGAAGAAAAGTTGTAGATCTCTGAGTCAGTGACCTTGTGTAAAAATATGAGCCCAATCCGATAAAAATTGACCGAGTTGTGAATTTTCGAAGTTTCGGCCCAGATGAAATAATATTCAGCATTCAGGATTTTCGGCGTGTCACACACTCTGAGCAAAAAACGAAGGCCTTTTGAATACTGTTTGAACTCAATACCTTCTGTGAAAATGTAGTCAACTCAATTTGTGAAATTTTGGCGCCGGAACCAGCTCGATACGATGAAAATTGACCAAGTTATGATTTTCTGAACATGACGCAAATAAACTTCTGTCACAAATTTTCTGTACGAAAATACTTGATAAATCCACATTTTTGAAGACCTTCTGATCGAAATTGGCTTCCAGCCGTGAGAGATGAAAACGTAGATAATGTAAAGACGGAATTTTGGCCACCGGAACGGGTTCAAAACGAGTCAAGATCTTCAAGTTATGAATTTTTTAGCGCGTAAAAACTGCACTTTCAGCATACTTTTTCACCATATTTCTTCGAGAAAACTCACACAGTCGGATACCTTCTTTAAAGAATTGATTCTTGAGCCGAACCTGAATTTGAGAATATGTTATCAGAGATATCTTGGCGAAAGAATACCTGAATATGACGCGCCGGGTTGGACTTGTGAATTTTTCTTGAAATGTTTTGAGAAATATGGGAGGGCAAATTTTGGGGTACAACAGTTGCCCCTGTTCAATCTTCTTAGACCTGAGGATGTAGATTGGCTGGCGTGCCTTTCGTAATCTGAAGGTGGAAGATGATTGAACACTAGAGTGCCCAGAAATTTGCGCTCACATGTTAGCAGTGTGATGGCGGGAATGGGCTTACAAATGCCATTTGGAGAGATGGTGGATAGGAGGATGGGCTTATAGATGTCATCTGAAAGTGTGACAGTACCTTGTCGGGAATGGGCTTATAGATGCCATTTGGAGATTGTTGGTATGTGGATGGGCTTACAGATGCCATCTAGGTGTTAATCGCGTAAGAGATTCCTTAGCGAGAACTTGCGTACCTGAGAAAGAAAATAAGTTACCTGGCCTGTTACAGGAGTTGATCTTCAAACTCTTTATGTAGATGTGCCCTGGCTGGATACAGGTATCGAATCTTTAAACTCTTCAGACGTGCCTTGGCAAGATACAGGAATCGAGTCCGGAGAATATAGTCGTCAACAGATACACCCTGGCGAGATACAGGAATCGGATCTTCAAACTCTTCAGACGTGCCCTGGCGAGATACAGGAATCGAGTCTGGTAATGTTAGTCGTCAACAGATACACCCTAGCAAGATACAGGAATCGGATCTTCGAACTCTTCAGACATGCCCTGGCAAGATACAGGAATCGAGTCTGGAACTTCAAAAGGTTTTTGTTGATAATGATGTGATGAATGAATTGGGGACGGTTACTACCTCAACGGGACGATGAGAGAACCTTGAACGATTTCTACCTCCACGGGACGATGAGAGAACCTTGGACGATTACTCCCTCAACGGGACGATGAGAGAACCTTGGGTGATTACTACCTCAACGGGACAATGAGAGAACCTTGGGCGATTACTACCTCAACGGGACGATGAGAGGACCTTGGACGATTACTGCCTCAACGGGACGATGAGAGAACCTTTGGGCGATTACTACCTCAACGGGACGATGAGAGAACCTTGGACGATTACTACCTCAACGGGACGATGAGAGAACCTTGGATGATTACTACCTCAACGGGACGATGAGAGAACCTTGGACGATTACTACCTCAACGGGACGATGAGAGAACCTTTGGGCAATTACTACCTCAACGGGACGATGAGAGAACCTTTGGGTGATTACTACCTCAACGGGACGATGAGAGAACCTTTGGGCGATTACTACCTCAACGGGACGATGAGAGAACCTTTGGGCGATTACTACCTCAACGGGACGATGAGAGAACCTTTGGGCGATTACTACCTCAACGGGACAATAAGAGAACCTTGGACGATTACTACCTCAATGGGACTATGAGAGAACCTTTGGGCGATTACTACCTCAACGGGACGATGAGAGAACCTTTGGGCGATTGCTACCTCAACAGGAACGCTGAGAGAACCTTGGGCGATTACTACCTCAACAGGAACGCTGAGAGAATCTTGGATGTCTTCTACTGGGATAAGAATCAGGGAGATCTTAGGGTCGATCTGACTGAACCGGAGAAGGCCTTTGACTGGATAAGAATCAGGAAAATCTTAGGGTCGATTTAACCGAACCGGGAAAGGTCTTGGAATATCTTCAACTGGATAAGAATCAGGTAGATCTTAGGGTCGATCTGACTGAACCAGAGAAGGCCTTTGACTGGATAAGAATCAGGAAAATCTTAGGGTCGATTTAACTGAACCAGACGAAAGTCTTGGAATAACTGAGAACTTACTGGATCTTTCCTGAAAGGTAAAGGTCAGTCATATGTAATGTGTGATATGTATCAAGCAATGATGTTCTCAACATAAATGATATTGCAAGGTATGATGCGTTCATGCATGCTATAATGTATGAGAATGCGATGTTTATGAATGTATCTTCGTCTAGGAAAATAGATCCTTGACGGATGCCGGGAAGTCAAATCCTGGGCTGATGTTGAAGAGTGAGATTCTTCGTTTCCGTTGGGGATGATGATTGCAAGAATACCGGTAGGAGAAGATGACTCCGTTGGGGAGTAAACTTGGAGAATAGATTACTCTGCGGGGAGGTAACTCTGTGGGGAAAGAGAGGTACTTCGCTGAGGTTGATGATAATTCCGCTGGGGATACCATTGATATGTTGGGAGATCTGATGAACTCCGCTGGGGATAGGAAGACTTCGCCGAGGACGATCTCTCCGTGGCAATTGGATGAGGATAACCCAGTTATATCCTGGTGGGGAAATAAACTTTGAATAAAGTCGGGGGAGCGTTCGTACTATGCGGATGACAAGCTTCCAGAATCTACTGGGGATAAGCTTTAAGACCTGCTGGGGATATGGATTCCACTTTCCTGGGGAAAATTTTGGACTGGACTCTCCTGGGGAAATTTTTTTGAGATGTACTGGGGAAGTGGCTCCACCGAATGTCTGGTATTCCGCCGGGGAACAATCTTAGATCAAGACTGTCGGGGATGCTTGTTAAGAATGTTTGTATACTCCGCTGGGGAATGTTGAGATCCGCGGGGGATAATCCAACTTCCTTGAGGTTGATAGTGGACTAACTCTGCTTGGGGAGAGTATCGCTGACTTGCTGGCTCACTCTCTGGGGAATTAAGATATCTTGGTCATGTTTTTCAACCGAACCTACCTTTGTACCTTGGTGGACAGAGCAATTAGATCGCTTAGACAACTCATTATTGCCCCTGTTTCTGATGTGGGAGAGGAAGATACCTGTGGAGGTGCTTGATGACTACCGATAGACGACTCTTCTTTTGGTAGGCAAGTGACGAGATGACAGGACATAGTCGTACGCTTTGATCCCTAATTTTTTTTGCTTGGACCGCCCTTTCGGGTTTTCAGTCCACCGGGATACCCATTTTTGCCCAAGCCGCCTTTTCAGGTTTTCGACTTGCCGGGTGTACAGATTTTTCATTTCATCCCTTATTTTTGCCCGAACCCTTTTGGTTCTTCGGGAAGCCATTATTTTTGCCTAGGTGTGTCAACCTAGCGGGTCTTTGATTATGCGTAGTATTTTTTCGACTATGTCCATGCTCTTAGAATGTAGGGAGTTTCCCCTGTCAAAAGTGTAGTCGTACCACCGGAAGGTCTTCGTTGATCATGCAAGATTCGTTACGGGAATTCAAATCCAATGCCCCAAGTGATCCAGATGGAGATTTGCCCCTGGTATTTGGCATTTTGAGAGATTCCTTGAATCTTGACTTGACTGCCCCAGATGATGGACAATGATCATGTCTGCCCCTTGGTTGGAAGTGCTTTTGTTCACTAGATATTCTTCGTGTGAATTTCTTTGTTGTTTGAACAAAAAGTCATATGCAAACAAAGTTATGTTAAAAATGCAAAGCTTATGTCTGTCTTGAAGTTTTTTGAAAATGCATTTTTCATAAAAACAAGTGAATTTTGTAAACTGTGATGTCAACTCGTTATTTTACCGCAAGCCTTAAGGAGTCAGGATACCTTTTGTAACAGTATGCTTTCGAACTAACCCATGCTTCAGCTAAGACTTTTGAGGGTTATAACGTGACCTGGTTCACGGTTTAAGAAACAAAGGATAAAGGCTCAAATTTTATTTGTACCCACCCGCTCTTCGTGATGTTCTTCAAACCTAAACTCAGCTGATCGTGTGTTAGACCTTGTTTGACTCTTTGCTCTGATATTCCGATGATGGTTCGGATATTGATAGTTTATTTGGAATAGGCAATCATTTTCCTTTCTTGTTGATGGTTTGTAGTACCTCTTTCTTTTTTGATTTTTGTTATCCCTATTTTTTTTTTGCCTGAACTGTTTCTTTTGTGATTACAGTCAGCAGGATGCCCCAGTTTTGTAAGTCTCCTTCATAGGTTTTGACTTAATGGGTTTTTTGATTTTGGTAATGACTGCCTGTTTTTATGGTTATTTGGAACCATCACTGTCTTTTGTTCCAGAAGGACTTCTTTTGATGCCATTCGTTATGCACTTGGATCAACTGAGAGAACTACCCTGCCCCAGGTTATGATTAAGGGTTTTAATTTTCGAAAAGAAAAACTCCTACTTCTTTGGCTCAAAGGGGTTGACGAGGGATTATCTTCCTTATTACTCCAGTGTTTAGGAATTGAAACAATGCGTGTACCTCATCAGCGAGGTCCGTTCAAAAGCATACTGTAGAGATCGTGGTATCGTTTTCGTCATCCTCCCTCAAGAGGCTTAGAATTTTCAATCAAGAGTTAATCATCACAAAAATATGAAAACAGTTTGCATATGGTGAATACGAAATAATTACTTTAAAACAGACATGTGTAATGCATTAATGAAATAACCAAGTTTGACATGAAATAAAATGTTTGAACAATCAAAGAAAATTACAATCTGAACATTCAAATGAACAAAAGTTTCCAATCCTAGCCATGTGTGGGCAGGGGAGCAGTGGTCACATTGGGAGCCTCTAGAGAGTCGAGTTGGACTTCCTTTGCGTCAATCAGATCCTAAACCTTGTTCTTCAAGGTCCAACAGTCGTCGGTGTCATGTCCGGGACTGTTAGAATGGTAGGCACATCTCGCACCCGGATTGTATTTGGGAGAGGAAGTATCAGGATTTTGAGGAGGATCCTTTAGTGTGATCAGTTTCACCTTCAGCAATTGTTGTAGTGCCTGAGACAAAGGCATGCTGATGTCAGTATACTTCCTATCTTGATACTTTATCCTACGCCTATTGCTCTTTCTTTGTTGCACAGGCGCGGGATCAGAGATCTGGATTGCCCCTACGTCATGACGACCCTTTTTACCATGTATAGCATTGGACTCTTTCTTCCCACTGTGGGGCTTTTTCTGAGCATCAGCAAGTGCAGCTTCTTGAATCTTTCCTGATTTGATACCAGCTTCAATTCTCTCCCCGGTCAAGATCAGATCTGTGAACCCAGCAGAAGAATTCCCAATCAGATGGTTGAAGAACGGCCCAGACAGGGTCCCCAAGAACATATCGACAAGTTCCCGATCAGTCAGAGGTGGTTGTACCCTTCCAGCAAGGTCTCTCCATTTTTGGGCGTACTCCTTAAAACCTTCTCCCGATCCTAGCGACATACCTTGGAGTTGGGTACGTGTAGGAGTGAGGTCGGCATTGTACTGGTACTGCTTGTAGAATGCAGTGGCCAAGTCTTCCCAGCTGCGGATGTTGGCTCCATTCAGTTGATAGAACCAGTCGAGTTGAGTTCCCGACAGACTATCCTGAAAGAAGTGAATCCACAAATTCTTGTCAGCCGTGTAGGGCTGGATCCTCCTTGTGTAAGACCTGAGATGCAGCTTAGGACAGGAAGCCCCGTCATATTTTGCAAAAGCAGGTGCCTTGAACTTGTGTGGGATTACTACCCCAGAAGACAGACCTAGATCTTCGAAGTCCAGGCCGGGCACTTTCTGTATTTCCATAGCACTTAACCGGTCTTCCAGCTGTTTGTACCTGTCCTCAGCTGGGGGGTACTGCTCACCATTGTAATCGGTCTCGTTGTCGGAGACCACTGGACTAGGAACCTCCCTTTCTTGGGGACTGTCTTTCCCAACAGATGGGGTAGTCTGCTCAACTTCATTTCGTGATCCATTCCCAGATTTGCGTCTAGAGTTGAACAGCACCGTCCTCTTCTTCTTCTTTTTCGAAAGCAGGGTCTTCAGATCTTGTTGCCCCTGGGCCAAACTCATGATCAGCTCTTGGAACTGGGTGTTTTGAGCCTGGAGAGCCTTGATGGATTGCTCAGTAGATGTTTCCGGATTCATGATGAGACTGCTGAAATAAACAGCAAAGAAGGTAAGCAACATGTAGAAAAAAGGGTACCTATTATGCAATGATGTGTATGTATGCATGCGATGTTTTCAAGGATCTCGCGGGGTAAATAAGAAAATTTGTTAAAATTAGAATCTGGTATCTTGATTGAAATAACTTCGTGTTGTAGAGAGTCCTTCTTCAAGGGTCAAAGGCTCACCATATCCAGTGGATCATAGCCCCTGACAACCTTGGCTAGAGGAAAATAAATCCCCTTTGCCCCTTGCCAGACATGTTGGTTCATCATGACCTGCATCACAAGCCCTTGAGATCCTTGAAATGGGTTAGTCCTTATGCGGGATGCATGCAATGGTATGATGTTATGCTATGCATGAGGTAATGTAGGTAAACCCTGTTATGAGTCCCAATTAAGGACTGTAAACAAAACCTGCAAGAAACTCAAGTGTCAGATAACAAGCATGCAAATAGTCAAGTTGGAAGGCACACAAGTCACACAAGACAACCCTTAGAGTTTAGGCCAACATGGGGTCTAGGTATTAACCTCTTTCAGTTTGTTGGTTAAGACTTGTCCTATCAGAAGTAACCGGGTTCTAGAGGATACCAATATCACTGACTACCCTCAATCGGTCATAACTCCAGCATCGCAATCTTTTCTTGCGGCCAGAACCATCACGAGAGTTTAGCCTCAATGGGCATAGCATACTGCTACTGTTCTATTGGCCAAGTTGGGTCATTTAAGGTTCTAAGGTCAGTTGGTGCTTAATGACTCCTCAGAAGACCCATATTCTCCTCGTTGCGACACAAGGGATATCGGTACAGACCAAGGTGCCACACCAACGTAGCCACTGCTTCACCCATGTCGGTCTACGCCGGACAGGTCCCTCACAGCTTATGCTACCCAACAGGGTATCCCAGATCCGGGTTAGAATCTATGTAACTCCGAAACAGCCCACAATAATAAAGCAAACAAGCACAACAACTGAAAATACAAGTGATCTTAGTCCTAAGGTACACCTCACTTTATAAGTGATCCCCAGCAGAGTCGCCAGTTCTGTGATCGGTGGATCTGGAACTGACTGTTTAACGCTGGTTCGCGAAATGTCGTGGAAGCAAGAGTCGCCACCGTCTTTTATTTTCTCCAACATGGACAGGACAAAAGCACAGCAAAATTCCTTATGAGATAGTTTCTCGGTTCGGGAGGTAGATTTATAGAAAGGGAAGGTGTTAGCACCCTTTCTATCCATGGTTATCCATGGGCTCTTAGATACTTGCTCATTTGTGTTTTCAAAATGTTTGCTTTTCAATTGTGAGTGGGTTTGAAAAAGTTTCATTGAAAGATTCAGATCGACTCTTGTATCAGTCCTCAAGAGTGTTTGAAAAATTGTTTTTGAAAGCTTTTTTGAAAGTGTCGGTGTGAAAAGAGTTTTCTTTGTTTTTGAATAGAGCAAGTATCTATAAGTCATCTACCTACCCTAAGGAATTAGGCTGTATAAATGTCCTTAAAGTAGTGCCATCCCACCATTGAGAGGTAGGTAGCACCATCGTTGGAGGTGTTCGGGTCAATTCGTTTTTAGGGACAGTGTGGTCACCAGAGCAACAGTAGGACACCTTAGAAGCTACCCTTATGTCCTTGATCCTTTTTTAATCCGAGGCAACCGTTTCGAGGCAACTATTTCGAGGCAACTGTTTCGAGGCAACTGGATCATGGACATAAGGACTTACTAAAACGTCCTATACTTGACGACCACGTTTCGAGGGCAAGGCAACAGTTAGGCGTACCCTAAGAGTGGTGTGTGAATTTGTGTGTTGTTTTCAGTTTAACAATTATCTTTGATCATTATATCGTGAGCTACGCTTGTTTTTAATTTAGCCATTCATTCTTTCATGCAAAGTTTAGAATTTAAAAGTGCGGAAATTTAAATGCGGAAAGATAAATCCTACGCTATTACAAGGCGCGGGTCTATACATCGCCAAATTACAAAGACCCGTTTGGTAAAAAATACAGAAAGTAAAACCTAATTACTATTACATGGCTTGAGCAATTACATAATATTCAACAGGAAAAATAAGAATAAATGCGCGAAAGAATTAAAGTTAGGACGTTCGAGGGCGTTGGACCCTTTTGAAATTAAATTGAATTAAAAGTCTAATTAATTATTAAATTAAAGAAAAGAAATGTTTTTTTTGATGGTTTTTGTATTTATGAAATAAAGAAAATTAAAATTCAAGAGAAACCCTAATTCTAAGTTGTTTTTAATTATTAAAGAAAAATATTAAAGTTTAATCTAATTTACTAAATATTTAATGTACATGTTTATTTACAAAATAAATTAGTAATTAATAATAATGATAATAAGAAAAAATTATTTATTAAGAAAAGTGATAAAAAGTTAAAAAAACTTAATTTCTACATATTTTAATTTATTGAGAAAAAAATTAAAATTTTAAAACCTAATTTACTAAACTAATTATTAAAGTTTATTTACAAAATAAATTAATAGTGAAATAATAATAATTAAATATATTTTAGTTTCTGATTTTTTATCTTATGAAAATTAATTTATGAAATTAAAGAAAACAATTGAAAACAATTAAAAGAATAAAAAGGAAAATCAAATAAAAAAATAAAAATGTGCAAACCATGGGGGGTGTTCAGACCTAAAGGGAGGTTTTTTGAAGTATTCTGACCCATTAGACAAAAAGCCTTGTTTGACTTTATGGCATCACGTGCGTGTTCATTGACTCCTGAGTACCGTGGTCTGCATTCTTTGGCCATTGGATTGGGTTTCATGGCCATTTGTGTTCTGGCTGTTGGCCATTTGTGTTCTGGCCTCAACGTTCCTTAATCTTCTCAGGATGTCTGTCTCGCCATGTATAAGTTGTTCTTTTGGCCATTTGGCTTTTGGCTTTTGGCTTTTGGCCATTTGGCTTTTGGCCATTTGGCTTTTGGCCATTTGGCTTTTGGAGATCAAGCCAGCCTTATCCTTACTGAAGAAGTAGTGACATGAATGCTTTTATGCCCTTTTGATCATGGAGATCAAACCAGCCTTACCCTTACTGAAGAAGTAGTGAGGTGTTGGTTTGTAACTGTGATGGTTTGTTTGTAGTGAGAGAGGGATTTGTAATAAGGATTTCAAGGATTTAGGGTTCTTGAAAGAATTTGATATTCTAACAGTGTTGTGGCAAGGTTTTTTCTCTCTTTTTCTCCTCTCTGGTTTGTGTGAAAAGAAGGTGATTATATAATGGAAATTAGGGTAAAGAAAATGGGCTTTGAATGTGCAATTGGGCCTCCAATGTTCACTTGAGTTCGTCACTTTCCAGGCTAAATCGCAGGGACTTAAGTGCAATTTTTGAAGTTGAAATGTGAAAACAAAATGTAGCCGATATCGAGATCTAACTCCTGTCCGAAAATCGGCTCAATCGGATAAACGGTGAATTAGTTATGAATTTTTGAAGTTTCAGCTCAGACAAACTTATTTTGGGCTCCAGTGTCGACTCTGACACGTTCTTCAATAAAAAACTGGTATTGATCGGTGCATAATTTGGTCTCGACTTTTGAAGAAAAGTTGTAGATCTCTGAGTCAGTGACCTTGTGTAAAAATATGAGCCCAATCCGATAAAAACTGACCGAGTTATGAATTTTCGAAGTTTCGGCCCAGATGAAATATTATTCAGCATTCAGGATTTTCGGCGTATCACACACTCTGAGCAAAAAATGAAGGCCTTTTGAATACTGTTTGAACTTAATACCTTCTGTGAAAATGTAGTCAACTCAATTTGTGAAATTTTGGCGCCGGAACCAGCTCGATACGATGAAAATTGACCAAGTTATGATTTTCTGAACATGACGCAAATAAACTTCTGTCACAAATTTTCTGTACGAAAATACTTGATAAATCCACATTTTTGTAGACCTTCTGATCGAAATTGGCTTCCAGCCGTGAGAGATGAAAACGTATATAATGTCAAGATGGAATTTTGGCCACCGGAACGGGTTCAAAACGAGTCACGATCTTCAAGTTTTGAATTTTTTAGCGCGTAAAAACTGCACTTTCAGCACACTTTTTCACCATATTTCTTCGAGAAAACTCACACAGTCGAATACCTTCTTTAAAGAATTGATTCTTGAGCCGAACCTGAATTTGAGAATATGTTATCAGAGATATCTTGGCGAAAGAATACCTGAATATGACGCGTCGGGTTGGACTTGTGAATTTTTCTTGAAATGTTTTGAGAAATATGAGAGGGCAAATTTTGGGGTACAACACTATCTATCAGCCTGCTTCTTCTGATCTTGGCCCCTCAAGTTGATGGATATAATTTTCTGCACAAGATTTGGCTCTATGCTTAAGGATTGTGGTTTTGACATAAAGCAAGATTTAGCAAAAAATGGAAATGTTGTTTTTTCTACTTAGGGATTAATTTTGTGTGCAATGTTCTAATGACTAAAACAATGCCTTAGACCAATGGATTTGCATTAAATTATTAAGTGTGAAATGGTTTTAAGGCTGTAATCTAGTGCAAAGCAAGCTGAATTGAATTTGCAACTTGAGCAATATGAACATGCCATGGATGAAAAGTGAGTTTTTGCCAACTTCAAGCCTTCGATTCTCCCTAACCACAAATGTGTTTGGAGAGTTCTTGGACATTTTGGAAAGCTTGAAACATGCTCTACAATACATATTTGAAATTAAATTTGATATTCCAAGTGGAACTATGTGAAAAATGGCCATGAAGATAGGTCAAAATCCTGCCTAAACTAGGGCAAAATTTCACTAAGTTAAAAGTTTTATAGACCCTTGTTCCAAAAATCATAACTTGAGATCCAAGCTTCTTTTGGGAAAACTTTGTGAATCAAAGTTGTATACTTTGTGACTACAACTTTCATGTTGGAAGTTTTGTTTTAATCCATTTGCATCATGGTGAAAATGTGGGGCAAACTTAGGAAAAATTAAGAAAATTTCATAACTTAGAAAATTTCTAAGTTATGAAATTTTTCAACTTTAAACCCTAATTTGCAATTTTGGGTTTCTTGATGAACAAGTTTCATAATTTGACACATCTTGATGAAAAATGACCCTTGACACTTGATTTTGACCAAAAAGTCAAAGTTTGACTTTTCAGTGTACAGTCAAATTTTGATCAGTTGACTGAAAAATTCATTTGTCAATCCAATGTAATTGAGGTCTTTTGAACTTTTTGAATAGGTCAAGATGATTCCATTGAGTCCTTGAGTCCATGCTTGAACCCAATTTTCCATTGGCTAGGTCAAAAATCAGAAATTGCCTTTGTACAGTTAAAACCCTAAAAATGACCATTTTGCCCTTTTGGTGATTTGATCAAATTTCTTGTGGATTTGTGGTCCAAACTTGATCAAGTGGTTCATATGAGTTCAAAATGTTGATGTAGGTCAAAATTCATGAGGTTTGACTATAAATTGGCCACAGTTGACTTTTTCCCCAATACAGTTGATTTCTAAGTCAATTGTCCAATTGATTGGGCAAAAATTTGATCCAAGGCTTGAAACTTGGTATGGACAAACTCATGAGTCCAACATGAAGTATGAAAGTCAATTTGAGCATGGAAGGTCCAAAAATCCCTATGCAAACTCAAACCCTAATTTAGGTCATCAGTGTAAGGAGATGTCTTGAGCAGTGCAAACCCTAGCTTAGTCTTGAGTTCAAAGATCCTTATGAAGGGAAATGTTGATAAGATGAGAGGGAAAATTTTGGGGTACAACAGTTTCCCCTGTTCAATCTTCTTGAACCTGAAGAGTTAGATTGGCAAGTTTGCCTTTCGTGACTCGAAGGTAAAAGAGGATTGGACACTAGAGTGCCCGTAAATTTGCACTCGTCAAAATGTAGGTTGAGGGAATGGGCTTAAAGATGCCATTTGGAGACGGTAAAATCTTGCTGGAGATGGGCTTAAAGATGCCATCCAGGATTGTTTGTTGAAAATCAGGAGAATGAACATCAGAATGGTACCCCTGTCTGGAACGTATCTGAGTTGTATCTTTTGATTGGTATGAGCAAAGGAATGGCGTCCGTGTCTGGAGCGTATCCGAGCTGTAACTGTATTTGATTCTTGAATGAATATCAGAATGGATGCCGTGTCTGGAGTGTATTTGTATTCTGAATGGGTGACAGAGAAACATCTGTGTATGGAGCATCTATGTGCTGGGGATAAATTCTGAATGAGTGACAGAATGGCAACCGTGTCTGGAGCGTATCTGGAGTGTATCTGAAGTTGAGATCTGTATGAGTAGCAGAATGACTTTCGTGTCTGGAGTATATACGTACTGTAACTGGGACCCAGACAAGTGATAGAATGACTTCCATGTCTGGAGTGTATATGAACTTGAAGTTGATAATTGAATCTGAATGAGAAATAGAATGGCCGCCGTGTCTGGAGCGTATCTAGTCTGTGTCTGATTGGTGAAGTCTGAATGAGTAATAGAATGACTGCCACGTCTGAGGTGTATCCGTACTGTATCTGAAATATCTAAATAGTTGTTAATAATAGATTTTTAATCTTATCCTGAAAAGGGTAGAATGTTAGCTAAAGCACAAAGTTATGTTGCATGATATGTATGATGCAATAAAATATGTTCCATCAATGTTTATGATATATGAATGTAATGGATGTGCATGTAAGCTGATTAGTTGTCTTGCTGAGGAAAATAAATCCTTGATAGCTGAAGATAATGAAATCTTTGACTGTTGCCGGGGAAAGTAAATCCTTGATCTATGCTAGGGATTCCAAAAATCTTTGATTGCTGAAGGTGAGAAATCCTTGCTGACTAATGTTGGGGATAAAGAAAATCCTTGGCAACCTGTGGGGATTATCAAAATTTTGACAACTTCTGTGGGGATGTGAGAATCCTTCATGAATTTCTGGGGAAGAATGAGGACAACTCTGACGATCTCTATTGGGGAATCAAAACCTGGGAGGCTTCCACTGGAGAAATAAGAATAAGAATCTTTGTTCTGCTGGGAAATAACTCTGTGGGGAGAATACTCATCCTGCTGAGGAAATCAAGAGCTTGGGTTGTATGCCAATCTATTGGAGATTCCTTGTTTTGTGGAGAACTCTTCTGGTGAATCGGAGGAAGTTGGATAGTATTCCACCGGGGTTTAAGATTTGAAGTTTTGGACTCCGCTGGTGATGAAAGTTTAGAGTATTCTGGCTCCGCTGGGGATCGGGAGTTTTTTAGAAACTTAACTCTGATGGGAATTTTGAAATTTAACTCCGCTGGGGATATGTACTTCAAGGTTTTAGCTCTGTTGAAGATCTGAATGACATACTGTACGGGATTTCTTCTGGAATATCCTAAAGACGTTTTCCCATGCTTTCAACCTACCAGTAATTATCCTTTCTCATTTTGTTTTAGAGATTATATTCAAATGCATATGCTTATTTAACAAACCATTGGACGTTTTCAAATAAAACATAAGTGTAAAAAAGAGAGGAAAGGCAAGCAAATTTCTGCACTTTGAAGTATTTTTGTATTAACTTTGTAAGTATCTTTGTACAAAGGAGAGAGACATCCTAGTAAGAGAATGTTGTCGAAAAATTGAGAAAAATTTTATACAAAAAGAAAGATGGCTATGTGTAACAATTCCATGGGGTTTCCATTCTGCTATAGCCTTCACAACTCTGAGTATCTTGTCCATTCGTTGCTTCGTCCGCGGATGATTGGATTGATCAGGAGCTTGGAGTTTGGTTGTGAAGATATTGTCCTTAAAGTGATCCGACGAGACATAGTCATACGCTTTAATTCCCTAACTTTTTCCTGGACCGCCCTTTCGGGTTTTTGATCCACCAGGAAACCCTTTTTTGCCCAAGTCGCCCTTTCGGGTTTTCAACTTGCCGGGTGTACAGATTTTTTATTTATCCCTAACTTTTGCCTGAATCGCCCTTTCGGGTTTTAGATTCACCGGGATGATCATATCTCAGAGTTTTGATGATAACAATAAATTATATTTTATATATTTGATACTCTGATAAATGTATTTAATTGTTTCAGATAATATTCTGACAGAAGCATCTTGATGTGCTGAGATGAAAATAAATGAAGAAGTTCTTTGATGAAAGAACTATTTGTTTTAGCGCAAGTGCTGATGTTGATGCTGATGCTGATGCTGATGCTGACTCTGGTAATATAATTATTTAAATTCATCTTCTAACACTTAGCAGGATTCCTTGTTCATAAGTACCTTGAAAGCAAGTGTTGTTCAGAAGTTATTTGAAAGGAAGCGCTGATCAGAAGTACTTAGCAAGAAAAGTGTTGTTTAGAAGATAAGAAAGCATGTCTGAATTCAAGACGTGAAGCAAGTTCTGAAAGAATTCAAAAGCTAACAAGTCTTGTCAAGCTTCAGGAAACATATTCTTACAAGTGTCGTTTGCTCATTTAATGCAAAGACGGCTACATGCACTCAAGTGTCTACGCTAGTTCATTGGAAAATAGAATAGTATAATGAAACACGCAAACACTTAATGCTCTCCACATTTGAAGGCAGCAACGGTCATTTTGTTCTTACTATATATAGAAGGACATTAATTGCAAGTCAACAACTTAATAATTTCAAAAGAAGCAAGAACTATGCAAAAATATTATGGGCTCACAAATAATTTTCATACACTTTGTGCAATACTATTCTTAGTGAAAAATCACAATTGTGATATAGCTTTCTTAGAAGCAAACTTTGTTTCACTATGTATAAAGATTTAACTCTTGTAATTGTTCCTTGAGAGACCAAGTTTGGTCAGATTTCTCAAGTAGACCAGGACTAGTTTAAGTCTTGGTGGTGTGAGTCACTTGTAAGATTACTTGTGCATTGTTAGTCACAACAGTAGTTGTGTGTTTGTAATCAGTTGATTATGGTGAATTAAGTCCTTGTTGAGAAATGCAAAATCACCTTGGTGGGTGGACTAGAGTAGTTTGAGTTCAAACGAACCAGGATAAAAATAACCTTGTCTTTCCATTATTGTTGAGCCTTTAAGAAAAATAAAAAGAGATACTTATTAACCCCCCCCCCCCCTTCTAAGTGTTTTCTCACCCTTCAATTGGTATCAGAGCTTGACTCTGAGCTCAACACTTAACTGTGTCAGGAAAAGATCCAGAAGAAAACACAAATGGCTACTCAACAAAACAACAATAGTTACAACAAACCTCCTGTATTTGATGGACAAGATTTTGATTATTGGAAAGATAGACTAGAAAGTTTCTTTCTAGGTCATGATAGTGATTTATGGGATATAGTCTTGGATGGTTACACACATCCTACAGACTCAGAAGGAAACAAGATTGATAGAAAAAATATGGATAGACAACAAAAAGTTGATTTCAAAAATCATCATAGAGCTAGAAATATTTTTCTAAATGCTATCTCTAAAATGGAATATGAAAAAATCACAAATAGAGATACTGCACATGATATGTTTGAGTCTCTTAAAATGACTCATGAAGGAAACGCTCAAGTGAAGGAGTTTAAAGCTCAGGCTCTTATCCAGAAGTATGAACCTATCAAAGTAGAAGAAAGTGAATCTATAGAAGCAATGTTCTCAAGGTTTCAAACTTTGATCGCTGGTCTAAGAGTTTTGAACAAGGGATACACTAAAGCAGACCGCGTTAAAAATATCATCAGAAGCTTACCCAGAAGATGGGCACCTATGGTCACTGCTTTCAAAGTTTCAAAAGATCTGAACAACGTGTCTCTTGAAGAACCCATCAGCGCTCTCAGAAGTCATGAGATAGAACTTGATGAGCACGAGCCTCGGAAGAAAGGTAATTCTCTTGCCCTTAAATCAATTAAGAAATATGATACTAACGCTTTTTAGGCTAAAGAGGAAAACTCTGAAGAATCAGCGTCAGAAGAAGACGAACTATCCTTGCTCTCCAGAAGGATCAATAAGTTGTGGAAGCACAGACAGAAGAAGTTCAGGAACTTCAAGAAGTCAGAAGATAAACCAGAATCTTCTGGTCACAAAAACTCAAACAGAAGAGAGATAATTTGTTATGAATGCAAAGAACCTAGACAATATAAGAGTGATTGTCCAAAACTCCAAAGAGAAAAACCAAAGAAAAAGTTTGGTAAAAATAAAGGAATGATGGCAACTTGGGACGATTCAGAATCCTCTGAAGATGAATCTGATTCTGAAGATGAGAATGCCAACCTAGCTCTGATGGCTACCACAGAAGATGACTCAGACTGTGAGTCTGACCCAAAAGAGGTATTCATGAGCGCTTGGACAAGCAAGATCAGACAAACCAAGAAATCAGAACATGGATGATGAAACAAGAGGAATCTGCATCTGAGATCAAGAATCTTCTTATGGCACTTGTTTCTAAGAAATCTTAGTGTCATTCTATTTCTTGTTTTTGTTTGTTGTTTTGTTGAACCTCTGAATCTTTTATTATAAAAAAATTTACGCTCTTCAACTATTTTTATATATACTTTTTGATTATGCCAAAAAGGGGGAGAAAGTGAGTATTTTGATCTAATCTCTGATTAACAGTTATGGGACTAAGTCAAACATTCTAACAAAATACAAGATTTCTTTCTATGCTTTAAAGAACTTTGCAGGTAACATTTAAACTCTGGAATTTTAATTTCAAATGAACATTATCTTCAAAAGACTTGCTGAAGAAATCTCATAAGAAAATTTCAAAGCTCTGATGAAAATTATCAGGAAGTTTTTCTTAGAGAAATATTTATTTCAGGGGGAGATTCTTATCTCTTATTCAAATTTATTTCTTTATCTGAATATATTTTTGTCATCATCAAAAAGGGGGAGATTGTTAGAACAAGATTAGTTCTGATCATATCTCAGAGTTTTGATGATAACAATAAATTATATTTTATATATTTGATACTCTAATGAACATATTTAATTGTTTCAGATAATGTTCTGATAGAAGCATCTTGATGTGCTGAGCTGAAAATAAATGAAAGTTCTTTGATGAAAGAACTATTTGTTTTAGCGCAAGTGCTGATGCTGATGCTGACTCTGGTAATATAATTATTTAAATGCATCTTCTAACGCTTAGCAGGATTCCTTGTTCAGAAGTACCTTGAAAGCAAGTGTTGTTCAGAAGATATTTAAAAGCAAGCGCTGATCAGAAGTACTTAGCAAGCAAAGCGTTGTTTAGAAGATAAGCAAGCATGTTCTGAATTCAAGACGTGAAGCAAGTTCTGAAAGAATTCAAAACCTAACAAGTCTTGTCAAGCTTCAGGAAACATGTTCTTACAAGTTCCGTTTGCTCATTTAATGCAAAGACGGCTACATACACTCAAGTGTCTATGCTAGTTCATTGGAAAATGGAATAGTACAAGGAAACACGCAAACACTTAATGCTCTCCACATTTAAAGGCAGCAATGGTCATTTTGTTCTTACTATATATAGAAGGACATTAATTGCAAGCCAATGACTTAATAATTTCAAAAGAAGCAAGAACTACGCAAAAATATTATGGGCTCACAAATAATTTTCATACACTTTGTGCAATACTATTCTTAGTGAAAAATCACATTTGTGATATAGCTTTCTTAGAAGCAAACTTTGTTTCACTATATGTAAAGATTTAACTCTTGTAATTGTTCCTTGAGAGACCAAGTTTGGTCAGTTTTCTCAAGTAGACTAGGACTAGTTTAAGTCTTGGTGGTGTGAGTCACTTGTAAGATTACTTGTGCATTGTTAGTTACAACAGTAGTTGTGTGTTTGTAATCAGTTGATTATAGTGAATTAAATCCTTGTTGAGAAAGGCAAAATCACCTTGGCGGGTGGACTGGAGTAGTTTGAGTACAAACGAACTAGGATAAAAATAACCTTGTCTTTCCATTATTGTTGAGCCTTTAAGAAAAAGAAAAAGAGAAACTTATTCAACCCCCGCCCCCCTTCTAAGTGTTTTCTCACCCTTCATTTTGCAGCTTTTAAATGTGATTCCTTAGGAGCGGATTGATATTGAGCAGACATGCATACACTAAATATAATGTCAGGCCTAGATGTAGTAAGATATAAGAGAGATCCAATCATACCTATATATTATTTGACATCAACATCCTTACCATTTTCATCTTTGTCCAAGTTTCCATTTGTGGGCATTGGAGTGTCAATTGACTTGGCATCTACCATTCCGGAGAGTTTAAGTAACTCTTGGAAATACTCTGTTTGACACACAAATGTCCCTTGTTTGAGTTGTTTAATTTGAAGTTCAAGAAAGTAGTTTAACTCATCTATTAGACTCATTTCAAACTCTCCCTACATTATCTCAGAAAAATCTTTGACTAATTGCATGTTAGTAGAACCAAATATAATATCATCAACATAAATTTGAACAAGAAGAATATGTTTTCCTTGATGTTTAATGAAAAGCGTTGTATCTATCTTCCATCTAGAATATCCTTGATCAAGTAAGAATTTGTTAAGCCACTCATATCAAGCCCTAAGGGCTTGTTTGAGACCATGCAAAGCTCATTTTAGTTTAAATACATGATTATTATACTCTGGATTTTCAAAACCGGGAGGTTGTGAAACATACACCTCTTAATTAATGTAACCATTAAGGAAAGCACTTTTCACATCTATTTGAAATAATTTGAAATTTTTGGAACATACAAAAGCTAGTAAAATGCGTATAGCTTTGATTCAGGAAACCAAAGCATAAGTTTCCTCATAGTCGATGCCCTCCTCTTGGTTATATCCTTGAGCCACTAGTCGGGCTTTGTTCCTTGTTATCACTCCATTTTTGTCCAATTTGTTTCTAAAAACCCACTTAGTGTCTATAACTTGATGATCTCATGGAGGGGGATGAGGTCCCATACATCATTTATTTTAAATTGATTTAACTCATCTTGCATGGCCATAAGCCAATGCTCATCAAGTAAGGCATCTTTTGTGTTTTTAGGTTCAATTTGTGACACGAATGCAAAGTGATAACAAAATTTACTTATCTTAGAGTGCGTAGTTACGTCTTTGGTGATGTCTCCGAGAATGTTGTCAATTAGATGGTCCTTTGAAGACCTCCAGGACAAGGGTGGACTATCCGCTTTATTTGGATTTTCATCCTTCACCTTTTCAGGATCATCACCTTCCTCCTCATCAGATTTCACCGTATCGGGTTGATTAGTTCCCTCTTCGGTGTCTTTGAGTATGTCTTCTGAAGATACACCTACATCATGAAAAGAAATACCTTTCCCAACATTTCTCGGATAAGTATCATCAAAAGTAACATGTACGGACCCCTCAACAATAAGTAACCTCTTATTATAAACTCTATAGGCTTTTCTTGAATGAGAGTATCCAAGGAAGATACCTTCATCGGCCTTTGCATCAAACTTTCCAAGGTTGTCCTTACCATTGTTTAAAACAAAACATTTGCATTCGAAGACATAAAGATATAATAAATTTGGTTTTCTACCCTTAAGAAGTTCATAAGGAGTTTTTTTAAATAGGACGTATAAGTATCCTATTCAAAACATAACAAGTCCTACTTATCGCATCAGCCCAAAAACATTTTGGTAGACAACCTTCATTGATCATAGTTCTTACCAACTCCTCTAAAACTCAGTTTTTACACTCTACAACACCAGTTTGTTGTGGAGTTCTAGGAGCCGAAAAATTATGTTCAATGCCATGTTTATCATAATAACCCTCAAAGAGTTGGTTTTCAAATCCACCTTCGTGATCGCTTCGGATGACAACTATATCTAAATTCATTTTATTTTGGAACAACTTTGCAAAACTAGAGAAATCCAAAAAAGTTCCATCTTTACTTCACAACTAAGAAATAGTACAGAAAGTAAAAACGGTGCAAGCTTTGGTTGACAATAGGTAAAACGCAATGTGCGTCAAGATCTACTACGGGTGTTGTGGACACAAAATAATTTGCTACAAAAGTACAAGATCTCAAATTTTTCATTTTCTTGCAAGATAAAGATCATTCAACAATCATAAAATAAGAATTTATATTAAAACTCAACTTCTCATTGTTTTGTTCATTAACGCGCAACAAACCAAATCATGCAATACAACATTGAATCAATCTTATGAATAAACTTTAGAATATCATATAGAGATGAAACTCTCCTAAAATTCAAAAACAGAGAAAACATGTGATTGTAATACACTTTTTATTCAAAGATCAAATCACTTGTATTTTTTACCTATAGTAGTTTACATATTTTGTTGAGTGATATTTATAAAAACTCAATCATTTATTCATTTATCTAATTGTGTTCTTCAAATGGTTAAGCGTTAGTCAGATTCTTTGAGATGAAAAAGAGATCCATTTAGGAGTAGTTCTTTGTGTTTAAGAAATTTTAAGAAAAAGTGATATATAAAATGTAACGGAAAACACAAATTTCTCTTAAGTCGATCCTTACAAATGAGCATGATTAGTGATAAATTGGTTATCTCTTGTGGCAATTGATTATTGATGCAGAATCGGAAGAAAAAGTCATGAGCACTAAACAACAACACATCTACTCAGTTGACATGAATACAATTCCTTTAATCTCACTACTGGTTGCTAAGAATGAAGACTTTGAGAGAGAGAGAGAGAGAGAGAGAGAGAGAGAGAGAGGTTTCAAAAACCTAATTTTATTAAGTGTGAAAACTTCAACACAAGGGTTATATTTATAAAACCACTTGTGTGGGATGCAATCTAGACAAGCCCACTAAGTATATTGTACCTTACAGTGTATTGTATTTCACTTAAGTGCATTGTATCTTATGATGTTTTATGTTTTACTTAAGTATATCATACCTTACAGTGTTCAATATTTCACTTAAGTACATTATACTTTACGGTTTTCCATATTGCACTTAAGTACACCTTACCTTACACGTTTCTCAAATTAACACTAGTGCATTGCAAGACCGCACAATCAAATAAACTTCACTTATTTATTTTCTCCCCTTAATTTGTCCTTATGTGTATGGCCCTGTATGTTATCATGATGTTGACAATTATATCAAATCAAATATTTAATATAATAAATAATGGCGGTATCTAATAACACGTCACTACTATCTAAGTCACTAAAATGTCATGTGCTATGACAAAATCTTTCGATGATAATGTTTATGTGTATAATTAACTTTTTTTGCCATGTTTATATAGAACACAATATATAGATCATGTCACCCTTGTCTAGTTAAATAATGCACCCTTAGACATATTTCTTGTTATGCATGATGGAAAAGTTCCATCTAGGTCACTCATGTCCCTCAAAATGATTTATGGTTTACCCATTAATTATCTTTATGATCGTCCTGTTACGGACAACATTTGATTGGAAATAAAGTATCGGACTCCATATATAGGGTCCATAGTATTAGAGGAAATTAGTGTGTACAGAATATTTGTAATTATTATGTAGATAACAATAAATAAATGGCTAGTTGTAGATGATTCTTGGCCATCATTATCAGTTATAGTCATTAAGGAATTGATTCATTCCTTCCTTATTTGTAGGATCTATGTACTATTTATATGCGGTAATCACCTATCAATAATATTCATTCAAACCATAATAATTTGCGACTATTATATGGTATCAGAGCTTTAGCTTTATAGCAAACACGGTCCAGTGACCATATTTTTTCTTTCATCATCATGAACACACAAACTTGTACTAGCAGTAATAACACCCTTGTAGTTGTCACCAACACAGTGGTTGTTCTCAATACACACCACTCGCTCAAACTCACAAGTATAACTGGCGTGTTCAGATGAACGCTCTGTTCATTGGATATGACCTCACCAGCTTCATCGACGGCACTACAAAGTGTCCCATCAAAGCAGATCCAAATTTATCCTATTGGACTAGGCAAGATCAACTTATCTTACATGCAATTATCACATCAGTTGATCTGAGTATCATCACTGCCTTAGGAAATGTGAAAACATCTCAGCAAGCATGGCAGATCCTACAGAAAATTTTTGCAAGTAAGACTCGTGCTCGCATTATACACCTAAAAGAAAGACTCTCCAGAATCACTAAAGGAGTCATCCCAGTCTCTGAATATCTCAACAATATCAAAGAAATTGCAGACGAGTTAGCCATCATCAACTCGCCGGTGGATGACATTGATATCGTCATTTACATACTCAATGGTCTCAGAACTGAATAACGCGATATTACAATCGCGATCCGCACTCAAGAAAATCCAATCAACTTTGAAAATCTTCATGATCTACTCACAGATTTTAAAACCTATCTCAAAAGAGATGAAATCAAAAGTGACAACTAAACACTCTCATCAATAGCCACTGCCAATACCGCATTCAAAGGAAAACAAACTCAACTGAAACATGGAAACTATCAGAGTGCTTCATACTCCAACAATGGAGGATCCATATTAGTCGGTCAATCTCGTCGAGTTATTTGTCAATATTGTGACAAAATTGGGCATACAGTGAAGGTTTGCTATAAATTACATGGTTACACGAAGCGTCCTAATGGTCATATGGCTCATTATACACATACAACATCTCATGTTGCTGCTCAAGATTGAATCATGGATTCTGGTGCAACTCACCACATCACTAATGCTTTGGACAACCTTCACCTAAACCGCCCTTATCATGGTACATATGAGTTACTTGTGGACGATGGCACGGGCTTACCCATCACACATACTGGTAAAACATCTATTTGCACTTCCTCTCACTCACTTCAACTACCAAATGTTTTACATGTTCCCAAAATTTCCAAAAATCTTTTATCTATTTCATCTCTATGTCAAACTAACCCTATCTCTGTGGAATTTTTTCTGATTATTTTTTGGTGAAGGATTTGAAGACAAGGGTCCCTCTAATGAAAGGTCACCATAAATAAGGTATCTACATTCTACCACAACAAATAATCACCCCAACAACACATCTCACCACCTCCACCAAACTACCATGGCATCACATTCTTGGCCACCCATCAGATTGCATTTTGAGTCAATATCCTTTCCTTAAACAAATAAAACACTAGGTTCAACAATCGTGCATCCCGTGCAACATAGTCAAGAGTCATAAGTTACCTTTTTCTACATCTAGTATTTTTAGCACAAAACCACTTGAACTTTTGTATACAGATGTATGGGGGGGACCTTCCCCTACAAAATAAATAAATGGTTATTTTTATTACTTAATTATTGTTGATCACTTCACAAAATACATCTGGTTTTATCCTTTGAAAAATAAATCCGGTGTGTAGATTATTTTTCCAGCCTTCAAAAGTCTTGTTGAAAAATATTTTGATCTACACATTATAAGTTTATACTCAAACAATGGGGTAGAATTTATCAAACTCAAGACATTCCTTACTAATCATGGCATATCACATTACTCCACTCCACCTCATACACTCAAACTCAATGCAATAGCCGAACACCGACACCGACACATAGTCGAAATCGGAAAGGATCTCCTTCATACATCCAAATTACCTTTATCATTTTGGAGTCATGCATTTCACACAGCTGTTTACCTTATGAATAGACTCCCAACACCGATCCTCCATATGAAATCGCCATTCCAACTACTTCACAAAACCAAACCCAATCCCATACACCTTCATTCTTTCGGATGCCTATGTATCCCTTGGTTAAAACCCTACACCACCAACAAACTCCAGCCAAGATCTCGCCCTTGTATCTTTATAGGTTATGCCGATACACAATACGCCTACCATTGCCTTGACCTAAACACACATAAAATATACACCTATGTACATGTAAAATCCTATGATCATATCTTCCCTTACATCACATATCATCCACCAAATAATCCTTCATCAACATCACATGTTATTACACAGCATCCTCTTCACACGTTCATTCCTATACCAAACCAAGCTCATCCACCAAACACTAACCAACACACAACCTCTCACTCTAGTGAATCTACCTCACTTAGTTAAAAAACATTAACACCTACATCTACAATACACTCACAAATTATAAT
This sequence comes from Vicia faba, assembly GCA_948472305.1. Taxonomy (NCBI): domain Eukaryota; kingdom Viridiplantae; phylum Streptophyta; class Magnoliopsida; order Fabales; family Fabaceae; genus Vicia; species Vicia faba. The sequence continues at coordinate 1,608,382,783 of OX451736.1, forward strand.
AGACCAAGCAAATCCTCACCCGGTGATTAATGAAGAGGGTCCCTACACCTCAAGTCCTTTATCAAGTAATATTCACAATGTTTCAACTCATGTTCAAATCCCCTTGCAAAATAACTCTAACGCAACTCCTACACTACCGAATAGGCCAGTCACTCGATCACAAAACAATATTTTCAAACCCAAAATACTTTTTCAAGTTACAAAATACCCATTGGCAGAAAATGTTGAACCTTCAAATGTCAAAGAAGCCATGAAACATGAGAACTGGAGGAAGGCTATTCGTGAAGAGTTTGACGCTCTCATAAGCAATGGAACATGGTCACTTGTCCCACCTCCAAAAGACACCAACATTGTGGGATGCAAATGGTTGTTTCGCATAAAAAGACAAGCGGATGGCTCTATTGCTCGATATAAATCTCACCTTGTTGCAAAAGGTTTTACTCAATGTCACGGAGTAGACTTCCATGAAACATTTTCCCCGGTGGTTCGGCCTCAAACAATCAAAATCATCCTTACTATTGCTCTTGGCCACAAATGGAAAATGCACCAATTCGATGTGAATAATGCATTTCTTCAAGGGTCTCTCTGAGAGCAAGTTTATATGACTCAAACACCTGGACTCAAAGATTTGCAACATCCACACTATGTATGTAAACTGCACAAAGCCATCTATGGACTTTGCCAGGCCCCTAGAGCATGGCATGATGAACTAAAAAGTTTTACGGTGTCCTACGAATTTTCATGTAGCAAGAGTGATCCATCTCTCTTTATCTATGAAGATGCAGGTATTCTTGCTTACTTTGATGACTTGCTACTCATTGGTAACAACAACCACTTTATGCAAGAATTCATATCAAATCTATCAAAAAAATCTCCTTGAAGAACATGGGAGCTCCACACTATTTTCTTGGCATATAAATCATTCCCACCAACTCGGGCATACTCCTTTCTCAACACAAGCATATTAGAAACATTCTCCAACAATTTGATATGGAGGGTGCCAAGCCTTCGCCTATACCATTCTCCGCTACAGCCACACTTCAAGTCCATGATGGAACTCCATTTATTGATGCTATGAATTATAGAAGTATTATTGGAGCTCTTCAATATCTCAATCTCACGAGGCCCGGCATATCCTTCTCCATAAATAAACTTGCACAATTCATGCACAAACCCACCGCTCTTCATCTCCAACATCTCAAAAGAATTTTGCAATATCTCAAAACAACAATCAATCATGGCCTTCTTCTACAACCCACAACCACACACAATCTCATTTTCTATTTTGATGCTGACTGGGGAGGTAATACTGATGATTTCACCTCTACTTAGGTTTATATCATCTTCTTTGGTTTGAACCTCATATCTTGGCTATCTAGAAAACAACAAACAGTAGCTCGCTCATCCACGGAAGCAGAATACCATGATGTTGCTACTGCAACATCTAGAATCATGTGGCTCAATAATCTTCTAAGTGAACTCCGGGTTCCTGTGAAAAATCCACCAAAAATTCTCTGTGATAATGTTGGCGCCACTTACTTATGTGCCAATTTTGTTCTTCACTCTCGGATGAAACACATCTCTATGGACTACCATTTTGTATGCGAACAAGTGCAAGCAAAAAAATTACATGTCTCACATGTTTCAACCAAAGACCAACTTGCTGACATCCTTACCAAACCTCTTGCAGCTGCCAAATTTAATGATATTTCATCCAAGATAAAAGTTATTGATGGTAACTTTATCTTAAGGGGGCATATTACAGGAAATTAGTGTGTACAAAATATTTGTAATTATTATATAGATAACCACAAATAAATGGCTAGTTTTAGATGATTCTTAGTCATCATTCTCAATTATAGTCATTAAGGAATTGATTCATTCATTCCTTAATTGTGGGATCTGTGTAATATTTATATGTGGTAATCACCTATCAATAATATTCATTCAAACCATAATAATTTGCTGCTATTACACATAGTAGTTTTAGGTCAAGGGTGGTAGGCATCATTATCACCTTGAGAATAACTTATAACACTTGCATAACATTCTATGAAATATTCTCATGGTAAATCAATCTAGTATAAATATTACTCATAATATTTGTACATATGTGAAGACTTGATAACTCTTTATCTATTATCTATGAGATATGATCATCAGTCTATCCATATAATAATCTCAACGTTTTAATGTTATCTCACGTCACAATAAAGCTCAACTGCATATACTTTAAGAATAGTGTCTTTGTGTTTAATAGGATCTCATGATTAAGTCATACTTAATATTTTATTAAACGGACTAGCTATTTTAGGAACTTTATTATATTGGAAACAGAAACATAACAAAGAAATATCTTATTATTAATAGATAATTCGATACAAGTAGGGCTGGAAATGATTCGAGTCGAGTCGAACTCATCTCAACTCAGTTCGACTCGTTAAGAATTAGCCAAGTTCGAGTTCGAGTTCATCACGAACTTTTTTTCCAGCTCAGACTCGACTCGTTAAGAATTGGTCGAGTTCGAGTTCGAGTTCATCACGAACTTTTTTTCCAGCTCAAACTCGACTTGTTAGAAGTTCACGAACATCTCGATTCAATTAGTTAGGTTTATCTTGTTAGGTTCAACTAGTTTATTTCACGGACTTAAAAGTAATTTTTAAAGTCTATTTTTAATATATATATATATATATATATATATATATATATATATATATATATATATATATATATATATATATATATATATATATATATATATATATATATATATATATATATATATATATATATATATATATATATATATATATATATATATATATATATATATATATATATATATATATATATATATATATATATATATATATATATATATATATATATATATATATATATATATATATATATATACGACATTTTAAATTAATATTTTTTAAATAAAAAATATAGAAATAAAATAAAAGTTATAAGATTGGAATTTATATGATGTTAACTTTATTTGTATAATTATTTGTGAAAATATTTTTCTCACTTAAGAATATAAATTATCAATTAAAACCTTTAGATTAAAAGAAAATATGAGACTAAGATTTAGAGAAAATCTTTAAACGTACTTTTAAAGACAATATAATATATCTCATATATAATCGAATTGACTCATAAACCTAACGAGTTGAATTATGTATAGTTCAAGTTCAGTTCATTTAGTTAACGAACTTAGTTTTTAATTCATATTCAGTTCATTTGGTTCATGAACCTAGTTCAACGATTTAATTTTCAAATCGAATTTCAAACTATTTTCAAATAGATTTGGTTCATTGTCAGTCCTAGATACAAGTATCAAGTTTTAATAAAATTATTATCCTCTAAGATTTACACCAACAAAATATATGATATAGATCATTTGGATCAATATATATCTTAATGATCTTTGTAATCATGTAGATTATAATAAAAATCTGATGAGATTGAACGTAAACTCAAGTTAAGGAATGAATCAAAATATACTATAAGTGTTTAATTATTTTCCTTTATCTCCTTATCTTTCTAACATGTGATTAACTTGACTTTCATTTGGTGTGTGTATGGTTTAATGATGAAAGTTTGAATCTTAAGAGTATGTTAAAAAATAATTAATCGCTCAACACAAGTCAACCCCTCTTTTTTTTTATGTTTTTCACTTTTTGTTGAAATAAGAGCTCTAATTTTTAATTTAAACACTTAACCATTTAAAAGTAAATGATATTTGAGAATAACATGATTGATTGGTCATGATAATAATGAACGAACAGTCACTTCTTCCTCAATAAAACCTCCGTTGTTTGATAGAAATATATTTAAAGTATTAGAAAGATAGTATTATAATTTATTTATCACCCAAAATCTAGATCTATAGAAGCTACTATGTGATGGCTATGAACATCCCAAAAATATTAAAGGAAAGAAGTATGATCCTTTCACTTTGGATGATGCTCAATAGAAAAATTGCAAAGTTGCATCGTAAATTCAAAAGCATATTGTAACAGTCATTTTCTTCTTCGAGGAGTATGATAAGATTGATGACATTGAATAAAAATATATATCTTTGATTTGCTTTTGATCTCTATAAATTCCTTATGAAAGGAATAAACAAGTAAAAAAAATTCAAAGGAAATGCTATAAAAATAAGTATGAGATATTCAAGATGAAAGAAGATGAAAAAGTGGTGATCATATTTTTTAGATTTCAAATTTTAGTCTTTGAATTTGTTAAATTGTAATTTGATTGTATCGAAACAGTGTGTGTCGAAGAGAGGTTGCCCAGTCGAAGAGTTTGTGGATCGAAGCAAGCTACACACAGATTTGATTGGTTTTAGATTTAGATAAATTTGATTTGGATCTAAAATAGACTGATTTGATTTAGTACCAAAATAGGTATTTTGGGTTTTTATAGTTTTAGACTTTGGCTTAGAGAACAAGCTAACATAAATCTATAAATAGAGGGAGTAACCCTTAATTTTGTAATCAAGTCAATTCATTGTAATCACAGAATTTGCAGTTGCAAGTGATTAATAAAGTTTTCCACGGTTTGTGGGCAAAGAGAAACTCTGCAGAAAATAATTGTCTTCTTTCTTTTCTTTTCTCATAATTCATTATCATTGTGTGGTGATACAAATCTTGTTCATCAAGATTCGTAGAAATTCATTATAGATATTTGGTGGATTTCTAATATCTGGTATCAAGAGCCCGGTTAATCGATTCAAGGGAAGTATCGATCAAGAACGATTGAGGAAGAAGAAGAATTCACGATGACGAGTTATGGGAATGCAAATTATCTAGCAACTCTACCAATTCTGAAAGTAGACAACTATGAGAATTGGTGCTAACAGATGAAAGTTTTACTCAGGAGTCAAGGTCTTTGGAATCTTGTAAAGGATGGATTGTAAGAACTTGGAGAAAACGCTTCAAAAGAAGAAAAGAAGAAACACACAGAATCTGAGAAGTTGAGTTATAAAGCACTCTTTATAATTCATCAATGTCTGAGTCCATAAAATTTTAAAAAAGTGAGTGATATAGAATCTCTAAAAGAAGCTTGGGAGGTTCTTGAGAAGTCTTTTTGTGGTGCAGAAAAGGTGAAAGAAGTGAGGTTACAACCTCACAAGAGAATTAATGAATTGCTTCAGATTGAAGATAGTGAGAGCATATCTGATTTCTTCACTAGAGTTACAAAACTAGTGAATCAAATCAAGGTATGTGGAGAAACATTAACAACAAGAGCTGTTGTTTCGAAGATCTTGATCTTTGGCTCCTAAGTTCGACCATGTGGTGGTGGCTATAGAAGAAGGGAAAGACTTGTCGAAATTGAAAAAGGAAGAGCTTCAAGGGACGCTTAAATCTTATGAACAAAGAATGACTGAAAGAGTTGTAGGAAAGTCAAAGAGGGATGTGGCTTTGCGGGCATATTCACCAAAAGAAACCAAAGGCAAAGGAAAGTGGTTCGACAGAGGTAGAGGCGGCTACAACAAATCGACTGGTAGAGGAAACTAGAACGAAGGAAACGTGTCGAATCATAGAAGACCAAACCAAGGCAACCAAAGAGGTGGTGTTACAAATAGAGGAAGATGTGGTGGTCGAAAACCTGACAAGAGTCACATTCAATGTTACAATTGTCAGATATGGTCACTACTCGAGTGATTGTCCAGAAAAGAGAAAGAATCAAGAAAGTGATGTAAAGTTTGCAAAATATGAAGAAGAAGAAGAGATGATGTTGATGGTCATAACAAGAGATGAAGATTGATTCAAGGACCAATGGTACTTGGATTCAGGATGCTCATCACATATGTCTGGAAGGAAAGACTAGTTTGTCAACATAAAGCCCTCAATCAAAAATATGGTAAAATTCGCAAATGATAATACCCTAGCAGCTGAAGGTATTGGTGATGTTATGATTATGATGAAAGATGGAAAGAGGTCAGTAATTTCCAATGTGTTGTATACCATGCATGAAGAGAAATTTGCTCAGTATAGGGCAGTTGGTCAAAAAGAATTCTAAAGTGTCAATCGAAGATAAGATGATGAGATTCGTCGATGAAAATGGAAGATTTATCTTGAAGGTTGTTATTTCTCAGAATAGAACCTTCAAGATCGAACTAAATGTGATGGAGCACAAGTGCCTTTCAACTGCAGCTAGCAGAGATGAATGGATATAGCATTATCGACTATGCCATCTCAACTTCAGAGACACCAGAGATTTGAAGAGAAGAAATGTGGTTTCAGGATTTCTAGAAATTGATATTCTAAATGAGGTATGTGAGTAATGTGTGCAGGCAAAGTAGCACAAGAATAGCTTCAGCAAGGATGCAGGAAGCAGGTCGAAAGTTATTCTTGAAGTCATATACTTTGATGTATGTGGACCAATCCAGGTGGATTCGATGGGAGATAACAAATAATTTGTTACATTCATAGATGATTTTAGTCGAAAGTTGTGGCCTTACCTGATCAAGAAGAAAAGTGAAGTGATCGAGGTATTTGCCAAGTTTAAGTCTATGGTAGAAAGACAAAGTGGTAAAAAACTCAAAGTTTTGAGAACTGATGGTGGTGGAGAGTATGTGTCGAAAGACTTCGATAGGTTATGTGAAAAGGAAGGTATTATGCATGAGGTGGTGCCATCCTATACTCCACAACATAATGGAACTACATAAAGGAAGAATCGAACCATCATGAATATGGTGAGAAGTATGCTGAAAGGCAAGAATTTACCTAAAGAGTTTTAGGGTGAAGTTGTGTCGACTGCAACATACATTTTGAACAGATGTCCTACAAAGAAGCTAGAAGGAATTACTCCAGAAGAATGTTGGTATAGTGTGAATCCTAGCTGAGTCATCTGAAGGTATTTGGATCTATTGCATATAGACATGTTCCAGATCAGTTGAGAAGAAAACTTGATGACAAATTGAGTCAAATGATTCTAGTTGGATATCATTCGACAGGAGGTTACAAGTTGTTTGACCCAGTGAACAAGCAGATTGTGATCAGTAGGGTCGTGATCATAGATGAGCTTAAATAATGGGATTGGACTGAAAAACTCAAGAAATATTCAGTGGGAATCCTACTTGAAGAACCAGAAACTCAAGTCGAAAGAGAAGTTCGACAAGAGGAACCAACAGTTATAGATCAACCAAGTACAAGCAGACCTCAAAGAACAAGACGCGTGCCTGCAAGATTGCAAGATTGTGTGATTACATCAGATGATGTGATATATAATGAAGGTGTGCTGGTACATTATGATTTCTATACAGATATCTAACTCGTCAATGCATCTGAAGTATTGAAGGATTCAAAGTGGGTGAAAGTAATGAACGAAGAAGTGAAGTCTATCGAAGACAACAATACTTGGTCACTTGTCGAATTGCCTCAAGGCAAGAAGGAAATTGATGTCAAGTGGGTATACAAATTGAAAGTGAATTCCAAAGGGAAAGTAACTCGACACAAAGCAAGGCTTGTGGCGAAAGGATTTCTACAGAAAGAAGAAATAGACTTCGATGAAGTTTTTGCATCTGTTGCTAGGATCGAAACAATCAGGTTGGTTGTTGGTCTGGCAGAAATAAACATATGACACATATGTCAAATGGATGTGAAGTGTGCATTCTTGAATGGACCCTTAAACGAAGAAGTTTATGTTAAACAACCAGTTGGGTTTGTGAAACATGATGAAGAGAGAAAGGTGTATAGGCTGCATAAATCCATGTATGGATTGAAAAAAGCTCCAAGAGCTTGGAATAAGAAAATTCGATAGTTTCCTAAGGGAGAAGGCATTTGTGAAGTGCACAATCGAATGTGGAGTATATGTAAGAAGAATAAATAGTGAATTGTTTATACTATGTTTCTATGTCGATGATTTGTTGATAACAGGTAGCTGCAAAAGTGATATCGAAGACTTCAAAGGTGATCTCAGCAAGGAATTCGAAATGTCTGATCTGGGTGAGATTTCATATTTCCTTGGCATCAAATTCTACAAGAGTAGTAGAGGTTTGATGATGCATCAAAGGAGATATGCAGGAGAAATTCTCAAGAGATTTGAGATGGAAGAATGCAACTCAACTTCAACACCTGCAGAACCAAGATTGCAATTGTCGAAAGATGCAGATGAAGATGATGTCGACCCAACCCAATACAGAAGACTTATTGGGTCATTGAGATACATTTGTCATACAAGGCTGACTTAGCATATAGTGTAGGTATGGTAAGTAGATTCATGCAGAAGCCAAAGGTATCACATCTAGCAGCTTTGAAGAGGATACTAAGGTATCTCAAAGGAACTCTCAACTATGGCATTTTGTTTCATACAACTGATAAAGGAAAAGAATGCAAGTTAGTGGGATACACTGACTCGAGTTGGTGTAGTGATGCTGAAGATCGAAAATCAACAGCAGGATATGTGTTTATGTTAGATGGTGCACCAGTTGCTTGGAGTTCAAGAAAGGAACCAGTAGTGGCATTATCATCATACGAAGCAGAATATATAACTGCTTCTCTTTGTGAATGTCAAGCAACTTGGATGATGAACTTGGTCGAAGAGATAACAGGGAAAGATCATGGAGCAATTACCATGAAGATCGACAACATGTCAACTATCAATCTGGCAAAGAACCCGATATCACATGGTTGAAGAAAGCACATCAAAATGAGGTTCCACTATCTTCGAGAGCAGATAGCAGATGAGAAGATGAATTTGGAACACTACAGAACTGAGAATTAGATTGCAGAGATCATGACGAAGAGAGTGCAGATCAAAGTATTCAGAAGACTAAGAATCATGATGAATATAGATAGTTTAGACATAATGAATTAGGTGGTGTGTTAAATTGTAATTCGATTGTGTCGAAACAGAGTGTGTTGAAGAGAGGTTGCCTAGTCAAAGAGTTTGTGGATCGAAACAAGCTACACACAGATTTGATTGGTTTTAGATTTAGATAAATTTGATTTAGATCTAAAATAGATAGATTTGATTTAGTACCAAAATAGGTATTTTGGGCTTTTATAGTTTTGGGATTTGGCTTAGGGAGCAAGCTAACCTAAATATATAAATAGAGGGAGTAACCCCTAATTTTGTAATAAAGTCAATTCATTGTAATCACAGAGTTTGCAGTTACAAGTGATTAATAAAGTTTTCCACAGTTTGTGGGCAGAGAGAAACTCTGCAGAAAATAATTGTCTTCTTTCTTTTCTTTTCTCATAATTCATTGTCATTGTGTGGTGATATCAATCTTGTTCATCAAGATTGATAGAAATTCATCATAGATATTTGGTGCATTTCCAACAGAATTCAAGGTATTGAAAAAAATTAGGATTAAATGTGTTTTTTATCTATATAAATTATTAAATTTTGTTTTTTTAATCTTATTAAAAAAATAATATATTTTAGTTTTTATAAAATTATTATGCACATAAGTTTAACTCATGTATATTTTTGAATGATTGTTTTGTAGACATACTTAAAATATTATAAAAAGTTTTTCAAAAATATCTCAAAATTTGATTTTTAAATCGAAATTTTCATTACTTTTATAATTATCTTTTAAAATTAAAAACATTCATATTTAATTCTTCTCATTTTAAAAATTCCAAAATTTGATTAAAAAAAATATCTTATAACATTTTAAACATGTATGAAAAAATTTATTTAAAAATTTAAATATTTAAGAGTAATTAAACAGTGTTTTAAGTTTTAGAAAATGATAAGGACTAAAATTTCACGCATAAAATTTTTATAGAAATTAAAATATATTATTTTTTATAAAAATTAAAAATAAATTTTAAAATATTTATAAAGATTAAAACATATTTAACCCAAAAAAACTATATTACAATTTATCATGACAAAAAAGTTCTTAGTTGTCTTCCAGAAAAATGGATACCAAAGATGACAATTATTGAAGAAGTTAAGGATCTAAATAAGTTAATGCTTGAAGACCTCGTTATCTCCCTCTAGAATAATGAAATAGTTAATGCATATGAATCCCAGAAGAATCCTATTGCTTTAAAATTTAAAAACAATAGGATCAAAGCTGATGAAGAATTAAAATATGAAGATCTTGTGATAACATCAAAAGATTATGAGTTTTCCCTCAACTCAAGACAAGTGTAATGTCTTTGAGTAGAAGGAAGAAATAATTTTCCAACAGAGATTCCAGATGTTTCAAAGATCCAATAGACAAAAACAATTTCTAAACAAGCATAAATGATCTATGAAGTACAAACACCTTTAGAAGTAGGTGTGTCGCGATGTCTAACATGTGCCGGTATCCGACACTTGTATGACACTCGTACGATATGTGTCAGCGTCTGACGCTTGTATGACATTCGCACGCCGCGTGTCAGAAAAGTCAAACAAGTATCGAAAAAATCAGACAAGTGTCCTCAAAAAATTGATCTTTTTTCTTGCTTCGATACATTTTAAATCGGTGTCCAATACTCATATGATACTCATATAACATGTGTCTGATAATTCAGACAAATTTTATTTAAAAAAATTGTATTTTTATTTTCCTCAACACACTTTATACATTTTCTAGACAAATATCACGCATGATTAGAAGGGTTTAACGTGTATTGAACAATGTTATCAATCAAGAATTAAAGATATTAATTTTGATTAGAATATTTTTAACTCTTTTGATATTAGATAAATAAATAAAACTAAAATACTATATGTTGTACCCCAAAATTTTCCCTCTCATTTTATCAAGATTTCCCCTCACAAGACTCTTTGAACTCCAGACAGGATTAGGGTTTTGCTCTACTCAAGACATCTCCTTGCACTGATGACCTAAATTAGGGTTTGAGGTTGCACATGGATTTTTGGACTTTCAATACTTAAAGTGACTTTCATACTTCATGTTGGACCTATAAGATTTCCCCTACCAAGTTTCAAGCCTTGAATAAAATTTTTGCCCAGTCAATTGGACAGTTGACCTAGAAATCAGATGTATTGGGGAAAAAGTCAATTGTGACCAATTTACAGTCAAACCTCATAATTTTTATCCACATCAACATTATAGACTCATATGGACCATTTGATCAAGTTTGGACCACAACTCCTCAAGAAATTTGATCAGATCATCAAAAGGGCAAAATGGTCATTTTTAGGGTTTTGACTGCACAAGGGCAATTTTTTATTTTTTAACCTAGCCAATGGCAAATTGGGTTCAAACATGGATTCAAGGACTCAATGGCATCATCTTGACCTATTCACAAGATTCAAAATATCTCAAATGCATTGGTTTGACAGGTGAATTTTTCAGTCAACTGATCAAAATTTGACTGTACACTAAAAAGTCAAACTTTGACTTTATGGTCAAAATCAAGTTCCAAGGGTCATTTTTTATCAAGATGTGTAAAAACATGAAACTTGTTCATCAAGAAACCCAATTTTACAAATTAGGGTTTAAGATTGAAAAAATTTCATAACTTAGAATTTTTCTAAGTTATGAAATTTTCTTAATTTTTCCCAACTTTGCTCAACATTTTCACCATGATGCAATTGGATTCAAACAAAACTTACAACATGAAAGTTGTAGTCCTCCACAAAATCTACAACTTTTATTCAAAAAGTTTTCCCAAAAGAAGCTTGGATCTCAAGTTATGATTTTTGGAACAAGGGTCCATGGAACTTTTAACTTAGTGAAATTTTGCCCTAGTTTAGGCAGGATTTTGACCTATCTTCATGGCAATTTTTCACCTAGTTCCACTTGGAATATCAAAATTAATTTCAAAGATGGATTGTATATCATGTTACAAGCTTTCCAAAATGTCCAAGAACTCTCCAAAATCATTTGTGGTTAGGGAGAATCGAAGGCTTGAAATTGGCAAAAACTCACTTTTGATCCATGGCATTTTCATATTGATACAAGTTGCAAACTCTAATCAGCCTTGTTTGTACTTGGTTACAGGTCCCAAAACCCTTCCATACTCAATAATTAAATGCAAATCCATTGGTTTGAGGCTTTGTTCTGGTCATGGGAGGATTGCACACAAGATTAATCCTAAAATAGCAAAAAGGCAACATTGCCATTTTTGTCAAAATTGCTTTATGTCAAATAGAATCCTTGAGCCTTGAACAAGATCTGGTACAACACACAATATCCACAAACTGAGGGGCCAAGATTGTAAAGTGCAAGCTGATAGATAGCCTGTACAGGCATATCTTGCATCATTGCTCACTTTTGCTTAAAATACAAGAAACTTGTCAAATACACCACAACTTGCACATCTGTTAGAACAAACCCTTGCAGGCTTTTGAAACAAGTTTTACACATTCCCTTGAGCCATAAACACGATCCATTGAGCCCTCAAACCTTCCAAAACACAAAATCACCTTCCTCTTGCAAAACAGGGCACTCCCTGCAGTTCCACTTCCATCTCACAAGTTGCTCGTGCGTTTTGCCCCAAACCTGTTCAAACACCTTCCATATAACCTATCCAAGCTATCCCAACCATTAGGCAGTGACTGTAACTCCATTTGCAAGCTTCACCATTTCTGTTTTCAGCTTGTGCAGGTTGAGTTCTACAAGCTTGTTCAAGCACATTCAAGGCAAACTAGGAATTGGGGAAGTTCAAGCAAGCTCCCAAACATCTCAGGCCTCACTGAAAAGCTCCACATTGCCATACACAACTTCAACTGAAACAGGTTTTTGTCAACTTCCTATCTCTCTATTTAGGAATCATTAGGCTTAGGTTTGTGAATAAAAAATGTAGTACTCATAGCCATGAAGCTGTACATATGCTCAGTTTTCATTTAAATTAAACATGTTAAGAGAATTTGATTCATGAACTTCCTGAAAAAATTAGGTTAGAATTTAGGGCCAGAGAAATTCTCTCTAGTCTTTAAGAGTTAGAATGAGTTCTTTACATGGTTGGAATCGTCTTGAAAAATGCTACAACTTTGATGTTATGAGTTTTTGCATTAGAGCACGTATGCAGGTTTTCCATGTTTGAGACAGGCGCGCGCGTTTTTGGATGACAAAGGTTGAAGATGAAGTTCAGTGGGCTGGGCTTGGTTCTGGCTCACTTTTTGCACCCCCTGCCTTGCTGATTGCACCCCCTTGCCCATTTCTTTATATTTTTGTATTTTTGTATTTATTTTTCATTTCTGATTTTATTTTATTATTTTCAAAACAAAAAAAATACCAAAAATATTTTTATAAATTTTCACATTTATTTTTATATTTTATTTTGTTTTTCTAACATGAAAATAATTTTTAATTAGATATACTATTTATTTTCTCAAATAAAAGCTTGTAAACAATACATAATATTATTTTAGTATTTATATATTTAAATAATATTTTCTCATATATTATTATTTTTCTAAATATTTGTATATATTTATATTTATTTTCTTGTACACAAAATAATTAATATAGTATATATTATCTTAAAACAAAAAAATACTAGGGTTCCTACCCTCATTTTAAATAATATTTTTCTTTCTAATATATTTTATTTTTTGACACTTGAATATATTTTTATTTTTTATTGTACATAAATAAATAACATTAAAAAATATGCTTTCTTAAAGAAAATTAGGGTTTTTACCCTTAATAAAAAAATATCATCTTTTATTTCTTTTCTTTATATACATTAAATATTTTTTACATACATAAAAAAATAAACAAAAACATCTTTTGCATATTCATAATATTTTGCATATTTATTTAATTGACCATTTAAATACTTGTCTATTTATTTATTTGTACCATTTATTCAATTTGGATGTAATAGTAAATATTAGGGTTTTATTTTCTTGCAAATATCCCCTATTCAAAAATTGTACCCCCTTTCCCATATCAAATGTTATAATAGTGTAGATTTATTTTACGCATTTATGCTTTCAAATATGCCATGTCAGAGATTAGGGTTTGTATGCGAATATTCAAAATCAAACAAATAGCTTGACTAATGCAAAGACAAAAAGCATGTAAATTGACAACACAATGCACACATGCACCTCTAGAGTTTCATCCACTTGTTGCCTTGAAAATGGCCATGTTATGCATGTTGAGTATCTTGGCAAAACAAAAACAAAACAAAATATCATAGTCCCTCTATGATGATATCTTGGTTGCCTATACAAAATGATCTAGTCCCTCAAAAAATTGCTAAAGATACTTATCACAATTGCTATCATGGTCCATACAATGACCTGTGTCTGTCCCGTTTAACATCCTAATACAAGGTTGTTTACCAAATGCAATGGTAAAACAACACTATCAAAAGGGTTAAAAATGTATAGAAAAGATATTTGAGTAGATAGGGTAGACAACTCTTAGTTACTTGATCAAAACTTGCAAAATATCCTTGCTATTTTCAAACACACATCACAACACAATTTCAAAACATTTCCCAAATATCAAACTTTCAAAATATTGAAACATCTTTTCAAAAGACAATACCCCTTTGTATACATTCAAACAAGAATCATTACAAAGGTTGCCACAACGATGGCCTCTTTTCAAAACATTTTCAAAACCACACACAAAGCACCATTTCAAACAATTGGAAAAGCAAAGCAAGTGATCTTGTTGTACCCCAAAATTTTTCCTCCCATATTCTTCAAAATTTGCCAAGTCAAAGGTTCAAAAAGTTCCCCAAGGGTTACACAGTTCAAGGGCCTCCTAACAATCAAAATTAGGGTTTTGGTTCTGACAAAGTAAATTAAGTTTCCAAGGGTCCAATCAAGTCCCACATGCCTACAAACATGGTCAAGCATCCTCATATCAAGTTTCAAGACTTTCAGCATAAAATTGCACAGTCAAAAAGCCCTAATTGCACTACAGTCAATTATAGGGGCAAAATGGTCATTTGACAGTCAAAAGTCCAAGTTTTTGGTCAACATCTCATTTTGAAGCCACAAACATCATTTGATCAATACTTGATCATGATTCTCAAAGCTTGGCTCAAAAATCATCAAGATGCAAAAGTTTCCATATTTGGACAGTTGAAAAAGTCAACTGTAACTTGACCAAGGCATAACTTCCACATGGATTATCAGAAAAATTCCATCCAAAGCTCATTGTGAAGATAAAGACATTTCCTACAACTCCTCTTCACACTTCAAGTCCAATAAATGCTCTCACAAAAAGTTATCAATTTCAACATTATAGGTCATTTTCAAAAGTCAACAAAAAGGGACTTTAAGTCAAAGGCCATAACTTGAGATTGGTAAATCAAAATAACATGGGTCCAAAGGCATTGGTTAGAGGACTTCAAGACCTTTCCGAAATGTCCAAGAACATGAGCAAACCTTAAATATTGAGCAAGTTATGCCTTGTGGAAGTTGGGAAATTTTTGGATATTTTGAAAAGTCAACATTGATTCAAATGACCTAAAAATGCTAATGGGCCTCTTTTTCTTCCACAATTCATCATCCAAGGCATGTGCACGACCATGTGGCCCAAAGGGAAGTTTTTTATCATTTTTATTTATTTATTTGGATTTTTTATTATTAATAATTCATTTAATTAATTAAAATACATGAAAAATACCAAACCAATGCAATCAAATCTTTTTGTGCATGGAATAGGCTTAAAATTTCGTGCATAATCAGATATGGAAGGAATTGAAGTGATTGGCCATGATTTGTACCAAATAGGCATGAAAAAATATTTGAAAAGATCCTTAAGAATCAAATCTTGAAAATCATGAATGCAAAGGTTTTTGTTTGATTTCTTCAACCCTAATCACTCACACATATATACATATGCTAACCCTACTCCTAAAAGACTCCCAGCTGCGCCTTAGACAAAGAACAAAACTTGAGTTTTTGCCAAGAAAGTTGAAAACTGAAAACTAGGTTTTAGGGCTTTTCAAGGTCAAATAATCACTCCATTAGCTTGCCAAGGTTGCCAGGAGACGATTCCAATCAAGAACTTTGTCCCATACTCGAGGAGGTGGTATATCTGAGTCAAGCTTTGCACGAAAAATTCCATAATCGAATCATGAATCTCATGCATTTTTCTTGCATTTTCTTTATTGATTTATGTTCCTTGATTAATTCTGAAGCTAACCACATGGATTAATTGAGTTTTTATACACTATACACGAATCTGCCATTGTTGTCTTTTAGGGTTTTTCAAGCTTTGAATTGGGTACTTTTAAATGCTGTAAAATTGGAAGCTCTCAGTACCATGACCAAACTCAGCGTGATTGGACGATGTGGAAACGACCCTCGCGCCTAATTTATGTGGTCGGACGGCCTAATCGCTATTATCAAATCAAGCATGTTTTGGGGGGGTTCAAAACCCCCGCTAACCTTATTTTATTTTCAGGGAAGAAACACAACGAAGAAGAAGAAGATGAGGTGTCCAGTAGTAATTGGGTTATTCAAATTCTCGCGCGAAAAAGGCACTAGCGTTTGTTTTACTTTATTATGTTTATTGTTTATATAATGTACAAAGAAAAGAAGCAGCACGGATGGCAACGCGTAGTGTTGGTAATCATCAGGACCTGGGTTCGAGCCCCAGGTCCCCACCCCCTTCCATATTATTTTTCATTTAATGCTTGTGTACAATTTCAGTACTAGGGTGCATCATACTCTCCACATCCAGGCCTGCCACGCACATGCTAAGATCAATCCAAGGGCCATAGTTGGAAGAATATCATGGACATGAGTCAAAGGTGTTGCACGCTGGCACGAGAAGTCAACCAGGCTAAAGCTATTGGGCCTGGATTTCTAAGTTGTGACCTCCAATTGGGGACAGAACCCCCCCCCCCCCAAGGTTTGCCTTTTTTTTTTACATTTTTATTTTTTTATTTGATTTAATTAATTTCCCTTAAATTTAATTACTTTTCATAAAAATATAAAAACAACAATAAAATCAGAAAAGGACAAAAATAAGTATTTTATTTAATTAATATATTTTTTTGTAAATAAACATTGTTCATTAATTTTAGCTATTAAATTAGGTTTAATTCAAGTATTTTCTTAATTAACTCAAAAATTTGTAGAAATTAGGTTTAATTATTTTAATTACTTTTATTCTTTTTTTCACCATTATTAATAATTAAATATTATTTATTTTTTTATAAATCAAAATTGCATGTAAATAATTAGGTTAATTTAGGTTTAACTTTAATATTTTTTTTCTTAATAAATAAAAGTTATAGAATTAGGGTTAATGTTTTATTTTAATTAATCTTTCTCATAAAAATTCATAAATCCCAAAAATACCAAAAATAACTTCCTTTCATTTTAATTTTAATTAATTTAATAATTTAATTTAATTTCATTAAAAAGGGTCCAACGCCCTCGTTTCCAATCTTAAATCAATTCGCACATTTACCTCGTTCCTTGTAAATATTTATGTATCTCTCCCAAAGCCATGTAAATATTTATCTTTCGCACTTTACTTTCTTTACTTTCTGTCAAATCGGGTCCTGGATTAACTTTGGCGATGTGGACCCGCGCCTTTGTAATAGTTTAGGAACTTTAATTTCCGCAACTTTTTTTAACTATAGACAAATGCATGCAAGAATGAATGGCCTAAAATAAAAACAAAAGCGTAGATCACCAATAACATGAACAAGACAAAATATCTGAAAACGACACACAAATCACACACCACCCCTAGGTTACGCCTCACTGTTGCCTTGCCTCGAAAGGTGATCGTCGAGTAGAGGATGTCTTAGTAAGTCCTCATGATCCGGGAACCTGGCATGAGGGTAGCTTCTAAGGTGTCTTCCCATTTCTCTGGTGATCACCATGTCCCGAACCTCGAATTGACCCGAACACCTCCAACGGTGGTGCTACCTACCTCTCAATGGTGGGATGGCACTACTTTAAAGGACATTTACACAGACGAATTCCTTAGGGTAGGTAGACGACTCTAGATACTTGCTCTAAATTTCAAAACAAATCAAAAAATACTTTTCACACCGACACCTTTTCAAAAAGCTTTCGAAAGCAATTTTTCAAACACTCTTGAGGACCGATACAAGAGTCGAACTGAAATTTTCAAAGAAACTTTTTAAAACCCACAGTTGAAAAGCAAACAAACCATTTTTGAAAACACAATGAGCAAGTATCTAAGAGCCCATGGATAACCATGGATAGAAAGGGTGCTAACACCTTCCCTTTCTATAACCTACCTCCCGAACCGAGAGCAATCTCTTTAAGGAATTTTTCTGTGATTTTGTCCTTTCCATTTGGAGAAAATAAAAGACGGTGGCGACTCTTGCTTCCGCGACATTTCGCGAACCAGCGTTAAACAGTCAGTTCCAGATCCACCGATCACAGATCTAAACAAGTAACTAAGAGTCCATGGATAACCATGGATGAAAAGGGTGCTTGCACCTTCCCTTTTCATAATCGACCCCCCGAACCCAAGAAAACATCTCAATGGTCTTTCCTGTGCTTTTTGACCTTTCCTTTGGATAAAATAAAAAGTCGGTGGCGACTCTTGCTAAACCGAAACATTTGCAAACACAAACGCAAAACCTCAAGCCAGTTCTCCCACCGTATCACAGAACTGGCGACTCTGCTGGGGAATAAATAAAAGTGGATGCTTACCTTGTTTGCTTTGATTGCTTTACATTTGATTCTATTGTTTGGGTTTGAAATCCTCCACCCGGATTTGTGAAACATTCATAGGTAAATAGCAATACGTTCTGGAAATTGTGCGGGGTATACTGACATGGTTGAAGCAATAGCTATATTAGTGCGACATATTTGTGGGTACCGGTAGCCTTTGAGTTAATCAAAGAGAATACGGGGCCGCTGAGTGATGTCATGAAGCACTAATGGACTTTTAGAACCTTTACTTGACCATCTTGGCCTTTTTAGGGGTAGTGAGATGACCGGCTTTGGTGCAGTTCGAAGTTGGTAGATACTCGGTACTACACTCATTGAGGGTTGTTTTCTTGGAATATTTCGGTCGCCAGTTAAGTGGCTAAACTGAAACAATGAACACAAAAAATAATCCAGTGATATTGAGCTCCTTAGAACCCGGGTACTATTTATAGGACAGGTTGAGCCAACTAACTTCAAGAGGGTACTTACCTATGAAACCCCATGCAAGCCTGAAACTAGGATCTTGTGTGATTTGCTTGTACATATACTTGTGCATACATCATGAACATCATAAAGCATCATATGCATCCACTAACCATTTCAAGGGTTTGGATCTTCATCTTTGTTCTTGTTTTGTAGGTAATGGAATCACTCTGCAGAAAAACTATTCAGGTCAACCTTGTGAGAATCCCTCCTCTACTCAAGGAGCTTACTTCCAAGATTCCAGAGAATTCTCCCTTCAGTGAAAGACATGGTAGACTTCTCAACTTGGTCAACTCCAACATTGAAGAAGACATGGTGAAAGTTCTCTTCCAGTTCTTTGACCCCCTACACCATTGCTTCACATTTCCTGATTACCAACTAGTGCCTACTTTGGAGGAATTTTCTCAACTCCTGAGGATTCCTATTCTTCATCAACTACCCTACAATGGTACGGAAAGAGAACCAAAGCCTGAAGATGTTGCTCAATGATAACGAGAAAACGTATCATATAATTACTATGCTTTTTACCGATTTTATATTACATTAAGTCGTCTAACCCCCGATTATTCCGAGTTTATTGTCTTTCTACAGGTATAACATTTGTCAACTCAAACCAATGGAAAAGGACAACATGAAGAAGGCTAGACAATAAACAAAGATAAAAAGAACTAAAAATGAAAATTTTGGATTTTTGGAGCAGTGACGGTCGTCACACCCTTGTGACGGGCGTAACGCCCCCCAATTGGGAATAAAGCTCGTCACGCATCACTGACGAGCGTAATGCACTATTTAAGCGCGTTACGACCGTCACCCACCTGTGACGACCGTCACGCGCGTGAAGATGGACGTTGTAAATGGGTGGAGACGTGGGCAACGCAAGGGCAGACTCGTTCTCCTATTTTCCCTCCACTCAGTAACCGTGCTCCCTATATTTCCTCCACTCAACCTTTTCTCAAGACACTTTCAACTGCTTTTTCCTCTTCTATATATATGTGTGGTAGTGCAAAGCTGCAGGGGTCGAAGGAATTTTCCCAGAACAAATTTATTACTTTTGCAATTATTTTTATTCCCTTGTTTCAGAGTAATTTCTATGTATTGTAATTCCTACTTCCAGTATTATTTCCAAGCTTTAGTTTTAGGTGTTAATTCTTCATTCAAGAATTAACACAATTTATTTACTTCAATCAAGCTGCAAGGAATATTGTAACACTTCAATATTACCATAGCAACTTTAATTCCAAGTTTTTATTGCAATTAATATTTATTCATTTTTTGTATTATGCCAATTATTTTTATGAATTATATTTTGAATTGCATTGTTGTTAAATCTATTATGTCCGGCTAAATTATTCGTACCGGTATGTGACTCTTAAGAACCGAAAGAATTCAGTGATACCTTGGCCAAAAATATTTATTTATAAAATAATTTCTGGTTTCCAATTTCCAAGATTAATTTAACTACCCTTGTCACGAGAGTGAGAGGTTAATTAACACGATTTTGCCAAGAGAGTGGGAAATTAATTAAGGCAAGAACCTGTATGCGAGAGATGGGGTTCAACCCAAATAGTGGTAACGAAACATTAATTTTTAAATACACGAGAGTGTTTTAATAAATTAATTAAACTCAAATTGTTTTCAAAAAATGTTATTAAATTTAAAGTGCATCCACTAGGTTTAGTAGCATAACTTATTTCATGAACACGAGAGTGTATGTCTCAGGTTTTTAAAAATTTAGTTTTTACCGAAATACTTTATAGGCCAAGCGATTCACCGAATTCCTGAAGTCCGACTATCACATACCGGTATAACTATTACTATTATTTTTTATTAAACTGTTCCCCCCCCCCCCCCCAAATCGAATATTCATCGCTTAGTTAAACAAACTGTAGCATTAGATCGTATGCGATTGATCCTCAGTCTCTGTGGGTTCGATAATCTTTTAAAACTAGAACGACTGAACTGTATACTTGCAGTTAGTATCCCGACAGACTTATAAAGTCCCGATCAAGTTTTTGGCGCTGTTGTCGGGGACTGGTAGTCAATTAATTACGATTCTTCTGTTGCGCGTTCAGACTAGGCAACAGATACCCTTTTTCGATTTATATGCTAAGGACTCGCTCACAAGGCGAACCACTTGACAAATCGACGGAAGAACCTGGACGCATTCTTTCCGTAAGACGTGCAGTCAGGGATTACTGTTTAAATCACGCTATTCCTTTACCCAAACCCGAAATCAAGATTGATTCTGAAACAGATTCTAATTCTTCCTCTAAGACCGAAACCAATCCAGAATTAGACATGGCCGAAGAACAAAGGACCCGTCCACTGAAGGAGTACGCAACTCCATCACAACAAGAACCCCACAACAGCATTGCTGCTCCAGCAATAAACCGAAATGATTTTGAGTTGAAACCGTCATTGATATCAGCTATCCAACAACGCCAATTCTCTGGAGATCCTTCCGAGGATCCAAATGAACATCTTACAAAATTCGTTCGATTTGTCGACACAGTTATAGCAAATGGTGTTAGTAAAGATGCAATAAGATTATGTCTTTTCCCTTTCTCGCTAAGAGATAGAGCTTGGGCTTGGTTGCAATCCTTGCCATCAAATTCCGTCACTACGTGGGAAGGACTGAAGATTGTATTTTTAGCACGATACTTTCCCCCGAGCAAGACTGCTGCACTAAGAGCCCAAATCAACGGATTTAGGAAGAAGGATACTGAATCGCTATTCGATGCATGGGAACGCTACAAAGATATGATGCGAATGTGCCCACATCACGGATTAGAAAAATGGTTGATCATCCACACGTTTTATAATGGACTCTTGTACAACATAAGACTCTCTATAGATGCCGCCGCAGGTGGTACACTGATGGACAAGCCTTATGACGAAGCTAACCAACTCATTGAAAACATGGCTCAAAACCACTATCAGTGGGGAGGAGAAAGAACATTTGTGGAGAAAACTCAAACCAAAGGTGGAATGTACGAGATTAGTAGCCTAGATAAAGTTAATGCTAAGGTAGATGCTCTTACCCAAAAGATAGAAAGCTTGACCTTACCTTCTGCAGCTACCGTGGCAGCAGTTACCCTAAGCTGCGAAGTTTGTGGAGTTCCTGGTCATATTGGAACCGAATGTCAAATCTTAGCAGGAATATCAGTTGATCAGGTAAATTACGCTCAAGGTAATCCTTATGCTAATACCTATAATCCTGGTTGGAAGAACCATCCTAACTTCTCGTACAAGAATAATAACGCTTTATATGCACCTGGACAAGCACCTGCCGTACCTCCAGGTTATCAAAAACCCGCTGTTAATGTTCCTAACATTCCTAAGAAATCTAACCTTAAAATCCTAATGGAAAATTTTATCGCTAATCAAGCTCAACAAAACAAAGAATTCCTCAATCAAAACGTTCACACCGGTGAACAGTTGAAGCTATTAGAAAATAAGGTAGATGCCCTAGAAACTCACAATAAAATGTTAGAAACCCAAATCTCCCAAGTAGCACAACACCAAGCTAGTTCTGCCGCATCTGCTGGTACATTTCCTGGACAGCCACAACCCAATCCTAAAGGACATGCAAATTCTATCACATTACGAAGTGGGACAGCCCTTAATGGACCGGTAGATCCTAGACTCCAAAACCCGACCATGTATCAAAAACCTGAAAAAGAAGTAGAGAAGTCGACAGATCAATCTGAAAATGTAGAGGAAAACGCGAATGAGAACAGAGAGGCTTCAGAAAAACCTTATGTGCCTCCACCATCATATAAAACACCAATTCCATACCCCCAAAGACTTGCAAAATCCAAGAACGAGGGACAATTCAAGAAATTTGTAGAACTTCTGAAACAATTAAACGTTACTATTCCGTTTACAGAAGCTATAACCCAAATGCCGTCATATGCTAAATTCCTAAAAGAAATATTGTCTAATAAGAAAAAAATCATTGAAAACGAAACCGTTATGCTAACTGCCGAATGTAGCGCCATAATTCAAAATAACATGCCTCCAAAGCTAAAAGATCCTGGTAGTTTCTCCATACCATGTGTAATTGGAAAATCTGTCATAGACAAAGCTCTATGCGATTTAGGAGCCAGTGTTAGTCTAATGTCCTTATATATTTGCGAGAAACTCAAACTAGGTGACATGAGACCTACCAAGATGTCCCTACAACTAGCCGACAGATCAGTCAAATTCCCTGTTGGTATGCTAGAAAACATCCCTGTCCGAATAGGACAATTTTACATACCAACTGACTTTATAATAATGGACATCAAGGAAGATTCAAACATTCCCGTCATACTAGGAAGACCATTTTTAGCTACTGCAGGAGCCATCATTGACGTTAAGAAAGGAAAGCTTACCTTCGAGGTAGGAGAAGAAAAAGTAGAATTCATTCTTTCCCAATTCTTTAAAGCCCCTGCTATAGATGATTCATGTTGTCTCCTAGATGTTATTGATGAATGTGTCAAAGAACTAGAAAGCCAAGAAGACACCTATTCTGAGATGCTGAAAATTCAGACACCAACTATCCTCAAGGATGATGACTGGAAACAAGAACATTTGGATGCCGACCTAAGCGAATGTTTAGCATTAACACCCGATCCTGCCCCGACTGATAAGAAAACTGGTATAGAACTTAAAACATTACCTGAAGATCTTAGGTATGAATTTTTAGATAAAGAACTTGAACGGCCAGTTATAGTTAATGCCAAATTAGGAAAGGTCGAAACTTAAAAACTTCTTAGTGTGTTAAGGAAGTATCCAACCGCATTAGGCTATAATATATCAGATCTAAAAGGAGTAAGCCCTTCTCTCTGTATGCACCGCATTATGCTGGAGGAGGACTGCAAGACTTCTAGAGAACATCAAAGACGAATAAATCCTATCCTAAGTGAAGTCGTTAAGAAAGAAGTGCATAAACTACTAGAGGCAGGCATCATATACCCAATATCAGATAGCAACTGGGTCAGTCCAGTTCACGTGGTGTCTAAGAAAGGAGGTGTTACGGTTATAACAAACACGAAAGGCGAATCAGTAGCACAACGTACCCAAACAGGATGGAGAATGTGTATCGATTATAGAAAACTGAACAAAGCTACGCGCAAGGACCATTTCCCATTGCCATTCATTGATCAAATGCTCGAGCGTTTAGCCAAACATTCCCATTTCTGCTATCTTGACGGATACTCAGGATTCTTCCAAATTCCCATTCATCCTGATGATCAAGAGAAAACCACGTTCACATGTCCCTATGGTACCTTTGCATACCGAAGAATGCCATTTGGACTATGTAACGCACCTGCAACTTTCCAACGATGCATGATGGCGATTTTCGCAGACTTTTTAGACGGAATTATGGAAGTATTCATGGACGATTTCTCTGTCTGTGGAGAAAGTTTTGACGGATGTTTATCAAATCTTGAATTAGTACTGAAACGCTGTGTCAATGTCAACCTAGTGCTCAACTGGGAAAAATGTCACTTCATGGTGAGACAAGGAATTGTGTTGGGTCACATTGTATCAAACAGAGGGATTGAAGTCGACAAAGCAAAAATCGAAATTATCAAAAACCTTCAACCACCAAAAACTGTTAGAGAAATAAGAAGTTTTCTAGGACACGCTGGTTTTTACCAACGTTTTATAAAAGATTTCTCTAAAATCACCAAGCCACTTACTGAATTATTAATGAAAGAGGCTGAGTTTATTTTCGACGATAAATGCTTGAACGCATTTGAGACGCTTAAAGAAGCTTTAATTTCAACACCTATTATGCAACCTCCTGATTGGAACCTACCATTTGAAATAATGTGCGATGCGAGCGATTATGTTGTAGGCGCAGTCCTAGGACAACGCAAAGATAAAAAGCTTCACGCTATCTACTATGCAAGCAGAACACTCGATCCCGCACAAATGAATTACGCCACTACGGAGAAGGAACTCTTAGTTGTGGTATTCGCATTGGATAAATTTCGTTCCTACTTAGTAGGCGCCAAAATCATTATTTACACGGATCATGCCGCGATCCGATACTTACTAAGTAAGAAAGACGCCAAACCGCGACTACTCCGATGGATCCTACTCCTAAAAGAGTTTGACCTAGAAATAAAAGACAAAAGAGGAACTGAAAACGTGGTAGCTGACCATTTATCAAGATTAGATGGAATCCAAACCGAGAGTGTTCCCATAAACGAAGATTTCCCTTATGAACGCCTTATTGCTAAGCTAGAGATAGACCCTACCGACAGTTTAGATCAACACAATGAACCTTTAACAATTGCGGTAGTAAAAGCCATTTGTACCAACACCACATTACCATGGTACGCTGATTTCGTCAACTATTTAGTTGTCGGTGTTTTACCACCTGACTTAACGTACCAACAGCGGAAGAAATTCTTCCATGATCTTAAACACTACTTTTGGGATGAACCATTACTCTTTAAAAGAGGCGCTGATGGTATCTACCGTCGATGTGTTCCTAACGATGAAATAGACGACGTCATTTCCCATTGCCATTCCGCCCCTTATGGTGGACACACTAGTACGTCGAAAACTTATGCAAAAATTCTTCAAGTTGGCTTCTTTTGGCCTACCTTATGGAAAGACGTCCACGTAGAAATTATGAACTGCGATAGATGTCAACGCACAGGAAATATATCTAGATGCGACGAAATTCCGCAAAAAGGAATCCTCGAAGTAGAAATTTTCGATGTATGGGGAATTGATTTCATGGGACCATTCCCCGCATCTTTTGGAAATAAGTATATTTTGGTAGCCATTGACTACGTATCAAAATGGATTGAAGCCATTGCCGCACCCACAAACGATACACGAGTGGTACTAAAACTATTCAAGCATATTATCTTCCCACGATTCGATGTACCAAGACTAGTAATCAGTGATGGTGGTTCCCATTTTATCTCTAGAATCTTCGAAAAGTTACTTTCCAAATATGGCGTTAAACATCGCATAGCCACACCATACCATCCTCAAACGAGCGGACAAGTGGAAGTGTCAAACAGGGAGATAAAACAAATCCTTGAGAAAACCGTAGCCACATCCAGAAAAGACTGGTCCTCCAAACTAAATGATGCTCTTTGGGCATATCGGACAGCTTTTAAAACCCCTATCGGAACAACGCCGTTTAAGTTAGTTTATGAAAAATCTTGTCATTTGCCAGGAGAATTAGAACATAAAGCTTATTGGGCCATAAAAACCCTTAACTTAAATTACAAGATTGCTGGCGAGAAACGAGTATTAGATATCCATGAATTAGAAGAATTGCGTTTAGACACTTATGAAAATGCTAGAATCTATAAAGAAAGAACAAAAAAATGGCACGATAAGCGTATCTCGCAGAAAGAATTTAAGGAAGGAGACATCGTACTCCTATTCAACTCTAGACTGAAACTTTTCCCGGGAAAATTACGTTCCAGATGGTCCGAACCATTCGAAATTAACAAATTTTTCCCAAGTGGTGCGATAGAAATTAAAGGAAAGTCTATCGAACCATTCATAGTCAATGGCCAGCGCTTAAAGCACTACTTTAACGTCGGAAATATCAACTATTCGTCTTATCTTCAGTTAAGTGAGCCGCCTACCCCGATACCTAACTGAATAGGTATTATCTGTCGAGCCGTCGACATAAAATAAAGGCGCTTCGTGGGAGGCAACCCATGTTTTATTTTAATTATTTTTACTGTTTTAACATGTTTTTCTTTTTCTTTTCTTTTTCTTAATCTTTAAAATTTTCATGATTGCATCTCTTACTCCTTTCTATTTTCTTCTATTTTTATTTTCCCTTTACACTTTCTTTTTTTTTTATTTAACTTCGGCAAATTCTTAACCTGAAAATACTAACTTAGTTTTTTTTCAAACATTTATTAAATATTTTCAGGGGGTAATTCTTTTGCTTTCATATTTAGCGTTATGGCACGTGTAAACTTGATGAATGTCACTTTGAGAAGCAGACACCAAAGAAGACGCTTTGAGGATCTGGCTGAGCGGGAAATGTGCCCTACAATATACGCTGATGACCATTCTATGACCGCTCTTGGCATTCGTGAGAGTGTCATGTATTTGCTACATCAGATTGGCTGGGACACTGCTCCTATCTGAAGACGATATTGTACTTACAAGAAGCTGACCCTTGAGTTCATGAGCACCCTGAGCTTCATTCCAAATCATGGCATAGGATTCAACCGTGGGTTGATCACTTTCAGGATGTTTGACATGGACTACACCTATAACCTCAGGGATTTAGCCACCTGCTAAGGTTCCCTTTTGGACCTGATGTTCTCACTATGACCCAGGAGGACCTCTTGCTTGATTCTGATCTTGATTTTTTCTGGGGAAGCATCGCTGGCAATAACCATCCAGAGTCGTCTGATCTTTATTCTGAGTGCATCCATAACCCGGATATCAGGTACTTTCACAAGATCATCGCCCACACCATCTTTGGTAAACAGCAGAATGTTACATCTGTATCCCGCGATGAGCTCTTCATTATGTATTGTGCATCCCAGAGTCATCCGGTAAACGGTGTCGCTTATATGCTAGCTAACATGGAGTGTATCATCCAGACTCCAAATGCACCAATCCTGTTGGGTGGTTTAGTCATTATGCTATCAAATGCAATTGGACTCCACGGGCTTATGCTAGGATCAGCCCCGCTTTATGGAATAAAGCCGATGAACATTGAATTCTGCTTTAACACCAGCTTTATCGGGAACCTTGGGCCAGATCAATTTGAGCTGTTAATTAATCATGAGATTGTCCACCAGTTTAAGCTCTCGAACCCTATCACTAGTGTGCATAATAGAGCTAACTGGCTTTTTGACCTCTACCATCCTGCTACACCGCCTTCGTCTCCTTCTACTGTTGACATTTACGAAGTACCCAATACTTCTAATGCTGATGAAGACCCTGCCATACCACCAGGATACCATGAGTTCCCCGATCCATGGGAACAGCAGGCAGCTTCTACTGAGACCGCCACCCAGGCTCCAGAGATTCCACCACCGCCTTCACCTACTGTTACCCTGCACTCTTTGCATGAAGCTATTACTGACATGCGGGGCGAGCTTACATCTCTCCGGGTGGATTTCATCGCTTTCATGGATTTGGTGACCGATCAGCTGGATTTCATGCACCAGCATATGTTTCCGCCTCCCCGTGGCTAGAGTTGCCGTTGTTATCTTATTCTTTTCTCTCGCATTTGTACATACAGTGGGGACACTGTTTAGATTTAGTGTGGGAGGGATTCTAGTTATTTTAGCATTTTATCATTTTTATTTTTGGGAAAATACCCTTTTTGGTCCTATATGTTAATGCCAAGGTTCATTTTGGTCCCTTAACTTAAAAAAGCTTCATATTGGTCCCTTAACTCTTCAAAGCGCCTCATTTTAGTCCTTTTTGTCTAATTAGCAACGAAAAAAATAAGAAATTTGTAGCTAAATTCGCCACTAATTAGACGAAAAGGACTCAAATGAAGCGTTTTGAAGAGTTAAGGGACCAATATGAAGCTTTTTTAAGTTAAGGGACCAAAATGAACCTTGACGTTAACATACGGGACCAAAAAGAGTATTTTGCCTTTATTTTTAGTTATTTCATTTTTATTTTTAGTTATTTCAAAACAATTTTTATGAATTAATTCAATTATTTATCAAGTACCAAGTTCTTTTTTTCATTCCTTTTCATTTTCAGCATACTATTTATTCCCTTTAATTTACTGTTTATTTACTGTTTATATTATTAGAATACTTACAAATATTTCAAAACTCTAATTAATTAAAATATTTCAAACTTAAAATATTAAGAAAATAATAAAAATATATAAAAATATATAAACACCCCCAACGGTCCTGTAACGGTCTTCTCATTAATGACATTGAACTCGTTACGACCGTCACACCCTCGTGACGAGCGTAACACGCCTTTTTGCCTTGTGGCGGCCGTCACACCCTCGTGACGACCGTCACGCGCACAACATATCAGAACGGCTATTACAGAACCGTTCCAACCATTCCCTTCATAAACCCATTTCCTCCATTGTTACAATCACACAAAAACTACCCACTCCACTCCATTTTTCTTCAAACTTCTAAACTTCCAACACTAAAATACTATCCACCCACTACCCCAATTTCATATTCCAAAACCTTTTTCAAGCAAATCCTATGAACACCATGGCCAACAACCCACAAGCTCCTGCTCTCACTTTCAGAGCCGACGAACAAGGAGAAAACCAACGGGCAAAATTTCAGAAATTTCAACGCCGAGGTCTCCAACCCACACGGTACGTTGATATCGACTGCCTGAGGAGTTTGGGACTACTTGACAGTGTCCGCCAATTGTTGCAGAGTGTAGATTTATGGAACTTGTGTCGTGAACCAAGACCGATTTATGAAACTCTTACTCTTGAGTTTTTGAGTTCCTTTGTTTACATCACTCCGCCGGGTGCCACGAACCAACTGTCAGGCCTGGCCAAATTCCGCATGTTTGGCATTGAGCACGAGTTGCCTCAATCTGACATCGCGCGACTTTTAGGCTTCTGTTCGGACGAAGGTGTTCATCTCCGGGTGCCGGATAATTTTGGTGAGGAAGCCTTCAACTTATGGCACAGTTTGACGAATATCTGTGCCGGATCCTACGACCACCTGAATGCCACCCACATTCACAATCCAGCCATCCGCTATTTCCACCGCATCCTCAGCAACACAATCGTCGCCCATGACAACAACCATAAGCTCAACTCCAAGGAGCTCTTCTTTTTGCATTGTGTGTTCACGGGGAAAAAGATCAATGCCGCCCCGTTCTTACTTGCTCATATCCACTCTATTTGTGCTAGAGGCGGAAAACCATTTTATTTCGGAGGGCTGGTCACTTCACTTGCTATAGGTCTGAACTACGGTGCTATTCTCGCGACTTTGCCTTCTATGGCACCGGCTTGGCTAACTTTGGATCACTGTAAAGCCGCACATCTCATTTACGAGCGGGAGGATGGCAGATTCCACCCTGTAATCAGGAACACTGTCTATCAGAACATCATTTTGCCTTGTAGGGACCGAATCGATCCAAGAAACCGAGCAAACTGGTTGTTCGATCCTGAAATTCCCGCAGAGCGTGCACCTGCTCATGAAGACCAACCTGTAGCCCCCGCAGACGAAATGCAAGAAGAACTGGATAGTGCTCCTCTCGTCCACGACATTCCAGGATCCTCATCCGCACATCCTCCTATTAATCTTGAAGACATCCTCCGCTCCATCCATATGCAAAACCAAATGAACACAGCACTTGAAAGAAGGCAACGCGAGCAATTTGAGTCTCTGTGCGCTTAAAACACTCAGATCTTGACTGGGCAGCGCAACATGAATGAGAGGTTAGATGAGGCCCTGTCAGAGCTCAACGCCCTAAGGATGGACGTCAGCACCCTTGGTTTCCAAGACACTGACACAGAAGCCACTCCTACCAGACGCTCTCGCACCAAGAGTAGAGGACATGGTCACCAGTAGTTTTTATTTATTCTTTATGTAGTTTCTTATTTTTTTCTGTTTCATTTCCTTTCCATTTGTTTTTGTAATTGTACTTCCCCGCCTATGCACCGCAACATTGAGGACAATGTCGGATTTAGTGTGGGAGAGGTACCTTTCCTTCATTTATAAACTAGTAATTTTTATGATACATCTCGATTTAAATTCTTCACTTTATTCAGCCATACCAAAAAAATTTATCTTCGTATTAGCCCGACATACCTATTCTAACGAAATCCCCAGTTAGGGAAACCGAAAACGACATAACAAGATTGATACGGTTATGACACCGTAGACTTCCTATTTACGTGATCCGTTTCAATAACCATTATACCGACATCTAGAGTTTTTAGTTCTACAGTAACCCCTAGTAGTTTATACTAGCAGTCAGCACCGTCTTGACACAAACCACGTGGAGAATCGATGAATATAAGTGTTTGATGCCTGATCATTAAAATATCCTTCCTATCTCGCTGCTAAAAGAAAATAAATTTTGTGCACCAAAATATACGGTCACATATAAGAGTTGAGAAAATAATGAAGGAATCCAGTGTAGGTTGGTTCAGAGGTATCTGGTTCTGAACTCGGTAGGGCGTGCTATGGCTCGATCCCCCACAACCTCCAACTTGGATAACATATGAAGGGTTTCCACATTCATGTACCAGACCCCGTGCTAAAAGGATCAAAGTCACTAACCGGTTACTCCACTACGTGCGTGCTAAGACAAAGGGCTTAATGTGATTGCGCCAGAACAAAACCGGGTGAAATAGATACGAGGAACTCCAGGGAGAATTATAACGGAACTGTTGGATAACTCGTTTGAAATGGAAGCCTACGACTAAGCTTATTGCTTGTGTCATTAGCGTATCTTTAGTGTTTCACTCAAGTATTGGCCGAACCGACGAGGATTTCCCGAAATTACTTTAAAAATCCAAGGTATGTCATGCTTATGCGCTTGACAAAACTTGTCCGACCTTTCGAATGACTATTTTCTTAAGGACAAGCAAAGGTTTAAGTATGGGGGAATTTGATAACGAGAAAACGTATCATATAATTACTACGCTTTTTACCGATTTTATATTACATTAAGTCGTCTAACCCTCGATTATTCCGAGTTTATTTGTCATTCTACAGGTATAACATTTGTCAACTCAAACCAATGGAAAAGGACAACATGAAGAAGGCTAGACAATAAACAAAGAGAAAAAGAACTAAAAATGCAAAGTTTGGATTTTTGGAGCAGTGACGGTCGTCACACCCTTGTGACGGGCGTAACGCCCCCCAACTTGGAATAACGCTCCTCACGCATCACTGACGAGCGTAATGCTCTATTTAAGCGTGTTACGACCGTCACCCACCTGTGACGACCGTCACGCGCGTGAAGATGGACGTTGTAAATTGGTGGAGACGTGGGCAACATAAGTGCAGACTCGTTCTCCTATTTTCCCTCCACTCAGTAACCATGCTCCCTATATTTCCTCCACTCAACCTTTTCTCAAGACACTTTCAACTGCTTTTTCCTCTTCTATATATATGTGTGGTAGTGCAAAGCTGCAGGGGTCGAAGGAATTTTCCCAAAACAAATTTATTACTTTTGCAATTATTTTTATTCCCTTGTTTCAGAGTAATTTCTACGTATTGTAATTCCTACTTCCAGTATTATTTCCAAGCTTTAGTTTTAGGTGTTAATTCTTCATTCAAGAATTAACACAATTTATTTACTTCAACAAGCTGCAAGGAATATTGTAACACTTCAAGATTACCATAGCAACTTTAATTCCAGGTTTTTATTGCAATTAATATTTATTCATTTTTTGTATTATGCCAATTATTTTTATGAATTATATTTTGAATTGCATTGTTGTTAAATCTATTATGTCTGGCTAAATTATTCGTACCGGTATGTGACTCTTAAGAACCTAAAGAATTCAGTAATACCTTGGCCAAAAATATTTATTTATAAAATAATTTCTGGTTTCCAATTTCCAAGATTAATTTAACTACCCTTGTCACGAGAGTGAGAGTTTAATTAACACGATTTTGCCACGAGAGTGGGAAATTAATTAAGGCAAGAACCAGCATGCGAGAGCTGGGGTTCAACCCAGATAGTGGTAACGAAACATTAATTTTTAAATACACGAGAGTGTTTTAATAAATTAATTAAACTCAAATTGTTTTCAAAAAGTGTTATTAAATTTAAAGTGCATCCACTAGGTTTAGTAGCATAACTTATTTCATGAACACGAGAGTGTATGTCTCAGGTTTTTAAACAATTAGTTTTTACCGAAATACTTTATAGGCCAAGCGATTCACCGAATTCCTGAAGTCCGACTATAACATACCGGTATAACTATTACTATTATTTTTAATTAAACTATTTCCCCCCCCCCCCCCAAATCGAATATTCATCGCTTAGTTAAACAAACTGTAGCATTAGATCGTATGCGATTGATCCTCAGTCTCTGTGGGTTCGATAATCTTTTAAAACTAGAACGACTGAACTGTATACTTGCAGTTAGTATCCCGACAGACTTATAAAGTCCCGATAACTCAATCCCTACACTTGCAACCATCTGATATCAAAGGTCATTGGGAAACCAGAAGTGGTGTCAAGGGCTTCTTGGCAAAGTTTCTGTTTGAGAAGGCACAAGACTGCTGGAATTCTCTAGATCTGCAAGCTTTTTGAGGAGATTGTAGCACTTCTCATCTATGGGTTGGTCTTGTTCCCAAACCCTGATCAGCTTATAGATGTGAATGATGTCAAGATTTTCATATCTCAGAATCTTATGCCTACATTGCTTGGGGACATCTTACACTCATTTCACACACGAATAATGAGGAAAAGAGGTGTTCTCATGTGTTGTACTCCTCTTCTAGCAAGGTGGTTTATTTCTAACCTTCCCCAGTCAGTCTTGAAGAATGAACAAGGCTTGAGGTGGTCACAATGATTGATGACCCTTACACATTCTGATGTTCATTGGTGTTCTCGGTCCAGAGAAAATATCATCATCATTGATCGTTGCGGAGAATTCCCTAATGTCCCACTACTTGGCATTAGGGGAGGCATTACCTACAACCCCTGTTTAGCTCTGAGACAATTTGGGTATGCCCGAAGGGATGGCCCACATGACATGTTGATTCCGGACTTGGTTTTTGACTTCGACAACGACGCTCAAGGACTTCGATAAAGGTTTATCTGAGCCTAGAGGATGCCCAACAAAGTGGACAGTAAGACACTGGGACACAAGAATTCCATCCCCCTTGAGTCATACCTCAAGTGGGTACGAACCCGCGCCCAGAGTCTTATGATGCCTTACCCCTACATCCTGCCTATGATCAAAGAGCGTGTTATGGAAGGAGAGGTTCCATACACCCTCCTACACCCTGACATGCCAACATCATTGGAAGATTTGCAAAAGAGTTGGATACAGCTCAAGGAAGAACGGAATACTTTTGAAGCCAGCTTCTACGCCTGTGAGAAGAAGGTTTTGGAACTTACTCGTCGACTCCATGAAGAGCAGACTCTCAACACCTACATCACACCAAAGAGGATGCGCAACGTCTTTTTACATTAAGATTTTTGTAATAATTTGCCCATGGGGCATTTATGTACTAACAAATTTCTTCTTATTAATATGACGTGTGTTCTTTTTGTTTGCAACAACTTTGAATTTTTGAATCCTTGAATGCATTACATGCATACATATCATTCATCTTATGTATAAACAGGTCTTCACACCAGGTTTCCTTATCTTTCTATGTTTATTTCAGCAAGATGGATATAGAGCAGACGGTCAAAGATCTACAAGCACAGAATTCGCAGTTCCAACAACTCCTCATTACCTTAGCAAAGGGTCAAGAGGACCTTAAAGCACTGTTAGAGAAGGAAAAGGAAAAAGAAAAGAAGAAAAATAAAAGAGCGGGTGTAGCTACTTTGGGGAGAAGGTTTGAGAACCAGGCTCGAAGGGTCCTAGATTTCCCCTCGACGTCTAATGAAGGGGTTGGTAAAGGAAAGGGAGTTGCAATGCCCTCTGAGTCTGAAGCTGAAGAAGAAGAAGAAGAGGAGGAGGAAGAAGATTACTCTGAGCAGCAGTACCCTCCTGCGGATGATAAGTATAAGAATCTAGAAGATCGGCTGGCAGCCATGGAGGTACAAAGAGTACCTGGGCTGGATTTCGAAGAACTAGGGTTGGTTGCTGGGATCGTCATTCCCCCTAAATTCAAAGTGCCTACATTTGCTAAATACGACGGTTTGTCCTGTCCAAAGATGCATCTGCGGTCTTACGTCAGAAAGATCCAACCTCACTCTTTTGATAAGGATTTGTGGGTCCACTTTTTTCAAGATAGTTTGACGGGAACACAATTGGATTGGTTCTATCAGCTTGAAAGATCTGATGTACATAACTGGGAGGATTTGGCTGCTGCTTTCTATCGACAATATCAATATAACGCAGATTTAGCGCCTACTCGTACTCAATTACATAGTATGGGTATGGTTTCTAATGAAGGCTTTAAGGAGTATGCCCAAAAGTGGCGGGATTTGGCTGGAAGGGTGCAGCCACCTTTGTCTGAGAGAGAGCTGGTGGATATGTTTCTGGGGACCCTGTCAGGTCCATTCTTTAATCACTTGATCGGGAGCTCATCTGCAGGGTTCACTGAATTAATTCTGACGGGTGAAAGGGTCAAAGCTGGCATTAAGAGTGGTAAAATTCAGAAGGATGCATCTGCTTCCGCCGCTATCAAGAAGACCTTTCCAGCTAAGAAAGAAGCTTCTGCTGTTTACACCCAGAGAAGTCAAGGAAGAGTCAAGCGCCGACCAGCGGTGGGGGCTGTGATGATTCAGAACTCCTCATCCGATCAACCTCGAAGCAGTCAACCCAGAGCTAACCAAACAAGGGTAGAAAGGCTGCAACGACAATTCACCCGGATCAATATGACACCCGCTCAAGTACTCCCTCGTCTGTTAAAATTAAACCTTACAAACTTGAAAGAGGCGCCAAAGAACCCAAATACCTCTTCTCCCTACTATCATTCCAATGCGAAGTGTGCATATCATTCGGACAATGTGGGGCACGCCACCAACAACTGTTGGGCCCTTAAAAACAAGATCCAAGATTCAATAGATGCCAAGGAGGTGGAGTTTGATGCCCCCGAAAAACCTAATGTGATATCCGCTCCTATGCCAAAACATGGTCATAATGTCCATGCTATTGTAGAAGATCTTCATGTTACTGTTGTTGATGACTTAATGACTCTGTTGCCAATGATCAAGATGAATCTGTTGAAAGCCGGGATTTTCCCAGGCTGTGAAAAAGATTGTTACCTTTGTTCGACCTTGCAATCCGACTGTCCGCTATTGAAGTCAGGCATCCAACGCCTGATGGATACTCAAGAAATCCTCTTCAAGAAAACTCTTGTTACTCATGTTACTCCTGTTACTCCAATCAATGATGTTGCTATAATCACCATTTTCGACAATCTTTCCAAGGTCTCCAAAAGACCTGTTAAGATTACACCCGATCCAAAGTGTGTACCTCTGAAGATTACTATGTCGGGGCCTATCCCATACAAGTCCAATAAGACAATACCGTGGAATTATGGAGGAGATATCTTCTATCACAGTGTTAGCAGATTGAATCAGTGGAAGAGAGTTCCGATGAAGAAACTCCTAACATAGGAAATATTGCGGGGACAAGTAAGATCACTCGTAGCGGAAGAATCTTTTCTCCGGAGATTGCTCTTCCAAGGGAAATCTTAGGACCCTCAAGTGCTCCTGTTCCAGCTAAGATATATGTACGAAGTCCAGTTATTGAAGAAATTGTTACTCCCGAAGCTATACCCTCTGCTGTTACTGCTGATAAAGGTAAGGGGATCCAAGAAGCGCCTGTCAGGACGAGGGCTCAGACTTTGGTTATCCCCGAGACCACCCAAAAGGAAATGGAGGAGATTTTAAAGATAATTAAGAAAAGCAACTATGATGTCGTAGAGCAGCTGGGGAAAACCCCTTTAAAAATCTCTATGCTGGCTCTATTGCTCTGCTCCGAGGCTCATGCCAAAGCCTTGATCAAATTCCTGAAGACGGCGCACGTGCCTCAAGAAACTTCTGCGGATCAGTTTCAAGAGTGTGTAGCTAGCCTTACAGC
The DNA here is from genome assembly GCA_948472305.1 of Vicia faba. Classification (NCBI taxonomy): domain Eukaryota; kingdom Viridiplantae; phylum Streptophyta; class Magnoliopsida; order Fabales; family Fabaceae; genus Vicia; species Vicia faba. The sequence continues at coordinate 1,608,419,504 of OX451736.1, forward strand.
CGACAATGTTCTTGGCTTCTCTGATGCTGATCTAACATCTAAGGGAAGAAAGCATAATGATGCGCTGCATGTCTCGGTAGAGTGCAGAGGGACCACTCTTGCTCACGTTCTGGTTGATACCGGGTCGTCTTTAAATGTCTTGCCTAAAAAAGCGTTGGACAGATTGGACTGTGAAGGTTTGACCCTAAAGCCCAGTAATATCATTGTTAGAGCCTTTGACGGTTCTAAGCGGATGGTCCACGGGGAGGTGGACATCCCAATTAAAGTGGGTACGGAAACTTTCAACTCCACATTTTACGTCATGGACATCCGTCCCTCCTGCTCATGCTTGTTAGGGAGGCACTGGATTCATTATGCTGGGGCAGTCACTTCTTCTCTACACCATATGCTCAAATACCCAGTCCAGGGTAAAATCATAACAGTTCATGGTGAGGAGGAGTATATGATAAGCCACCTTAACTCTTTCCGCTACGTGGAGTTAGATGGTGAATTCATAGAAACACCTTTCCAACACTTTGAAGAGGTTTCTCCTGAAGTTGCGGTAGCCAAGACAATGACTGTTGTGCCCATCATTTCCAAACCTGTGTCCCGGATGTCATCCCTTAAAGATGCGGAGGCTATGATCAAGGAAGGAGGAAGCACGGGATGGGGTCAACTGCCATATTTTCCTTACAAGATAGATAAGTTCGGTTTGGGTTTCACTGCTGCTAGTCAGAAGGTTGTGCATCGCTCCCGGGATGGAGGACCGCCATTGAAAATCACTCATCATGGAGTTCATGCTTTAGAGGATGATGAAGAAGGAAGCAATTTTGTAGACTGGATCTTTCCAACCATTGAAGGAGGACTGAATAACTAGGAGGCGAAAGACTTTGTTCCCATTACTTTCGTCAATCAGTAATTTATCTTTTGAACATTTTCTGTTGGTCTGTAATATCTATTAAACAATTCGTACACTCTTTTTTCCTTATGCCTTACTCGGGGCATATAGGTCCATTTGTAAGGGTTTTGATTCTTCATTTTCATATGCCATTTTTAATGAATCATGGACATTTTCATATATAAACTTTTATGTTCATTTTCTTTCTTTTTATATTTTATTTTGTTTAAAGGTGGCTATCCCTTACACACACCCACACTCACAAAATGCAGGTATCCATCCACTTCGGATTCCATGGGTAACAATTCTACTATGGCCTTCAGTGACTCTGAAGATCTGGTCAATCATGCCGAATATGAAGGTGATGAAGGTTGTGAAGTTCCTGGAGAGTTGGCTAGACTTTTGCAACAGGAAGAAAGGGTTATTCTACCCCATGAAGAGTTGTTAGAGACTATCAATTTGGGAACAGAGGAAGACAAAAAAGAGGTTAAAGTGGGTGCCAACCTAGAGCCAAGTGTCAAAGAGCGCTTAATTCAGTTGTTGAATGAATATGTTGAGATCTTCGCCTGGTCCTATGAAGACATGCCGGGACTGGATACGGATATTATGGTTCACCGTCTCCCTACAAGAGAAGACTGTCCACCAATCAAGCAGAAAGTCTGCCGAATGAGGCCCGACATGTCCGAAAAGATCAAAGCTGAAGTGATGAAGCAGTTCAATGTTGGCTTTCTTGCTGTTACTTCCTATCCACAATGGGTGGCCAACATTGTGCATGTGCCTAAGAAGGACGGCAAAGTCAGAATGTGCGTGGACTACAGAGACCTAAATAGGGATAACCCTAAAGATGACTTTCCGCTACCATACATTGACATCTTGGTTGACAACACAGCTCAACACAAGGTATTCTCTTTCATGGACGGATTTTCAGGGTACAACCAGATCAAAATGGCCCCCGAAGACATGGAGAAGACTACTTTTCTTACGCAGTGGGGTACCTTCTATTATAAAGTAATTCCATTCGGACTGAGAAATGTCGGGGCAACCTATCAGCGAGCCATGGTAGCTTTGTTTCATGACATGATACATCATGAGATTGAAGTCTACGTAGATGACATGATAGCCCGTTCACAGACAGAAGAAGAACACCTCGACCATCTGCAAAAGTTGTTTGTCAGGTTAAAGGAATACAAGCTCAGACTGAACCCTAGCAAGTGCACTTTCGGAGTCAGGTCCGGTAAACTTTTAGGATTCGTCGTCAGTAACAAAGGCATCGAGGTTGATCCTGCCAAAGTCAAATCTATACAAGAAATGCCTGCCCCTCGCACTGAGAAGGAGGTCAGAGGTTTCTTGGGACGCCTAAACTACATTGCAAGGTTCATCTCTCACCTAACATCTACCTGTGAACCAATCTTCAAGCTGTTAAAGAAAGATCAGGTAGTTAAATGGAATGATGACTGTCAAGTTGCTTTCGATAAGATCAAGGAGTATTTATTGGAACCTCCTATCTTGATGCCACCCGTTGAAGGAAGGCCTTTAATCATGTATCTGACTGTCTTAGATAATTTAATAGGGTGTGTACTGGGCCAACATGACGAGTCTGGCCGAAAAGAGCATGCCATTTATTACCTTAGCAAAAAGTTTACCGACTGTGAGACTCGCTACTCACTGCTCGAGAATACTTTATGTGCTTTGGTATGGACTGCTCGGCGGCTAAGGCAGTATATGTTGACACATACCACTTTGCTGGTTTCTAAAATGGATCTGATCAAGTACATCTTCGAAAAGCCTGCTTTATCCGGAAGAATCTCTAGATGGCAGATGATCCTCACCGAATATGATATACAGTACACAACCCAAAAAGCCATAAAGAGGAGTGTGTTAGCCGATTATCTGGTCCATCAAGCTGTCGAAGATTACCAATCCATGAGGTTCGACTTTCCCAATGACGATATCATGACTTTGAGCAACATTGAAGAAAACAGACCGTATGACGGACTTGAACAAGGATCCCGATGGACTCTGTACTTTTATGGTGCCTCCAACGCACTTGGGAACGGTATCGGCGCGGTACTTATCTCTCCAGAAGGTTGCCATACACCTTTCACTGCTAGACTCTACTTCAGCTGCACCAACAACATGGTCGAGTATGAAGCTTGTATCTTTGGTCTCAAGGCCGTTATTGACTTGGGAATCAAATCTCTGATTGTATTTGGGGACTCAGTTTTGGTTATCAGTAAAATCAAAGGAGAGCGGGATACTAATCACCCTAACCTCATCCCTTACAAAGAACATGTCCTGACATTGTTACCATATTTCGAGCAGATTACCTTCGAGCACTTCCCGCGAGAAGAGAATCAGCTAGAAGATGCGCTAGCTACAATGTCATCCATGTTTAAACTTAACTGGGATAATGAGGCACCTCAAATCACCATTGAACGAATGGACGAGCCTGCATATTGTCACGAGATTAATACCGAAGAAGTAATGGACTGACCTTGGTTCCACGACGTCAAAAGGTATCTCGAAGAACAAGAGTACCCTGAAGGAGCTTCAGTCAACGACAAAAAATTCTTAAGGAGGTTCGCGGCCAAGTTCTTTCTGAGCAATGGTATCTTATACAAGCGCAATCTAGATTGTGTCCTACTCCGTTGTGTGGACAAAGTTGAAGCTGAGCAGATCATGGCTAAACTACATAATGGCACCTTTGGCACCCACTCAAGCGGTCATACGATGGAAGCTGATTGTCATCAACATTCCCGTACTTGTCACAAATTCCAAATCTATGCTGACAAGGTACATATTCCCCCAGTTCCTCTCAATGTCTTAACAGCTCCTTGGCCATTCGCGATGTGGGGAATCGACATGATTGGAGAGATCAAGCCTACAGCATCCAATGGACATTGTTTCATCCTGGTGGCTATTGATTACTTTACCAAGTGGGTCGAAGCAGCTTCCTTCGCCTCCATTACAAAGAATGTGTTTGCCCGCTTCATCAAGCAGAACCTCATATGCCAGTATGGTATCCCCGACAGGATCATCACTGACAACGATACAAATTTAAACAATACTATGATCACCACTCTGTGCGAGCAGTTCAAGATTCAACATCACAATTCATCTCCCTATCGGCCCAAGATGAATGGTGTTGTCGAAGCCGTGAACAAAAATATCAAGAAGATCATTCAAAAGATGGAAGTCACCTACAAGGACTGGCACGAGATGTTACCGTTTGCTCTGCACGGGTACCGTACCACGGCACGCACTTCAACTGGGGCAACTCCCTTTTCTTTGGTATATGGCATGGAAGCTATTTTACCTATGGAAGTTCAGATTCCTTCCTTGAGAATCATGAAAGATGCTGGTTTGAGTGAAGACGATTGGATTCAGACCCGGCTTGATCAACTTAACTTGATTGACGAAAAGCGACTTACTGCTGTTTGCCATGGTCAGGCATATCAAAAACGTATGATCAAGGCCTTCAACAAGAAAGTCAAGAGACAAGTATATCAAGTCGGGGACCTTGTAATCAAGCGAATCATCTTGCCGCAAAGTGATCCCAGGGGCAAATAGACTCCTACTTACGAAGTACTATTTGTGATCAAAAACATCTTTTCTGGTGGGGCAATGATTCTGACCACCATGGACGGCGATGACCTGTCGCACCCTACGAACGCAGACATAGTCAAAAGATACTACGCATAAACGACCCGACAAGTTGAAAACCCGAAAGGGCGACTTGGGAAAAAATGGGCATCCCGGTGAATCGAAAACCCGAAAGGGCGGTTCAGGCAAAAATTAGGGATAAATAAAAAATCTGTACACCCGGCAAGTTAAAAACCCAAAAGGGCGACTTGGGCAAAAAAGGGTTTCCCGGTGGATCGAAAACCCGAAAGGGCGATTCAGGAAAAAGTTAAGGAATTAAAGCGTATGACTATGTCTCGTCGGATCACTTTAAGGACAATCTCTTCACGGAAAAGCCCCAAGCTTCTGACCAATCCAGTCATCTGCGGACGAAGCAATGAATGGACAATATACTCAGAGTTGCGAAGGCTATAGCAGAATGGGAACCCCATGGAATTATTACACATAGCCATCTTTCTTTGTATAAATTTTTTCTCAATTTTATGACAACATTCTCTTACTAGGATGTCTGTCCCCTTTGTACAAAATACTTACACAAAGTTAATATAAAGATACTTCAAAGCGCAGAAAAATTGTTGCCTTATCTTTCTTTTTACACTTAGGTTTTATTTAAAAACGTCCAATGATTTATTAAATGAGCATATGCATTTGAATATAATCACTGCTTACAAATAAAACGAAATGAGAAAGAATAATTACTGATAGGTTGAAAGTATAGGAAAACGTCTTTAGGATACTCCCGAAGAAATCCCCTGCAGTACATCATTCAGATCCTCAACAGAGTTAAAGCTTTGAAATACATATCCCCAGCAGAGTTAAGTTTCAAAATCCCCATCAGAACTAAGTTTCCAAACTCCCAATCCCCAGCGGAGCCAGAAAACTTTGAACTGCAAACCCTCAGTGGAGATAAAACTTTCTTCCCCAACGGAGTCCAAAACTTCAACCCATAAACCCCGGTGGAAGACCATCCAGTTCCCTCCAATTCCCTAGAGATTTGTCTTAAAATCAGAAGATTCCCCTACAAGTTATCTTAGAAACCAGACAACAGCTTCAGATAATTCCTCAGAGTGTTGGCATGCAACTCCAGCTTTCCGAAACTCTTCAACAGAATAAGCATTCTCCCCACAGAGTTATTTCCCAGCAGATTGAAGATTCTCGATCTCATTTCTCCAATTGAAGCCTTCCAGGTTTTGATTCCTCAGTAGAGATCGTCAGTGTTTTCCTTATTCCCCAAAAAGTTGTGAAGGATTCTCACATCCCCACAGAGGTTGTCAAAGTTCTTGTGAATCCCCACAAGTCACCAAGGATTTCCTATCTCCAACAACGGTCAAGGGTTTATTATCCCCGACAGCAGTCAAAGATTTCATTATCTCCAGCTATCAAGGATATATTTTTCCTCAGCAAGACAGCTAATCAGCCTACATACACATACGTTACATTCATATATCATAAACATTGATAGAACACATTTTATTGCATCATACATGTCATGCAACATAACCTTATGTTTTAGCTAACATTTTACCCTTTTCAGGATAAGATTAAAAGCTACCTTTAACAAATGTTCAAAGATTTCAGATACAGTACGGATACACTCCAAGACATGGAAGTCATCCTGCTACTCATTCAGGTCTCTTATTTTAGATACAGTATGGATACACCCCAGACACGACGGCCATTCTATTACTCATTCAGAATTTCAAGTCAAGATACAGTATGGATACACCCCAGACACGGCGGTCATTCTACTACAGATTCAGACTTCAGAAATCAGATACAGACTAGATACGCTCCATACACGGAAGCCTGAAATTCTGGCTGCAGATACTCAATGTCACGTCCAATGTTATGACACCGTATCTGACTTACTATATGACAGTAAATACAAAAGCAGTAAATAACACAGTCAATTGTTTACCCAGTTCAGTGTGCAACAACACCTACTCTGGGGGCTACCAAGCCAGGGAGAGAATCCACTATAAGAGATGTTAATTCAGGAATAAACTAACCAGTTTATCTCCTTCACTTAAGACCTACCCAATGCAATTCTAATCTAAGTACAACTTAAACCTGAGTTCCTACTCACTCCCCCTCAATCACAGCAGTGATACATAAACCAATTTGACTTAAGAATTGATGAAGACACACACTTGATTAAGCTTCACAGCTTTTTAATCAAGTAACACAATCACTCGTGCTTCACAGCTTTGAGTGATGTACACAACTAACTTGACTCTGCTTCACAGCTTTAGTCAAGTAACATTCAAACACTCTTGCTTCAAAGCTTTGAGTGCTACACAACCCTTACAATTGAAACCTATTCCAAGGCACTTATCACAATGATAATTGCTTGGAGTACAATAAACAAATCTATACAGATTACAAAATTGATCTTCTAATCAATCAGCAGGGATCACTTGAAAAACCGCAGCTCTGTTGAATATATAGCAGCTGTAACTTCAGTTAGGGTTTCCAAAAACCTAGGGTTGATTCCGTTTGACCTAAAGACCAGGTCACAGTACTTTATTGATCAGGTTAGGATTGAGCTAGGTTACTCCTCAGAAAACGCAGGATTCTGTTCACAAAGGACTGAGTTATTTCCTGAAAAAACTCAGACTTATCCAATCCTGCAATCCTGTTAGTTCAGAACAGGATGTCATAACATCTGTTATGACATCTGAGAAAACCTGTCTACTGATTTAGCAAAATGTGATCATTTTGCAAACATGCTCAGATACACACTTATAAACATCAGTATTTGAATTACAATATTTTTCTGCACATGTACCTATTGAGTTAGTACAACCTGAACTAGAATGTTATGACATCAGTCATGACATTCACACATACATTTGGAATTTACCAAAAATGCAAGCCAATACCTAAACACCTACAAACTCCCCCTTTGGCAGATTTTTGGCTAAAGTTCCTAAACAATCAGAGATAGATAGATAGCAGCAGAAATAAGTGACAGAAGTGACAGCAGAAAAATATAATGTCAAGTACTAATTAAGCAGTACCAAAATATTCTCCCCCACTTTAGCCACAAATGGGCCAAAGATTACATGTTTATAAAGTTATACAGTTATCCAAAACAAAATAATGAGATCAGCAGCTGACAACAGCAGAACACACTTCCAAACTCCACCAGCAACACCACCAAGCAGCAATCAACCTTCAAGCACTGTCATCAGATTCAGAGGATCCAATTTCTTCAATGTTGAGCTGTCCTTCATCTTCTTCCCTTCTGCTTTCTTCAGCTTCCTCCTTTTCTAGCCTGGCAATTAGAGCTTCTAGTGTCCTTTTTCTAGCATCCAGATCTTTGCAAGTTTCTTTTAAAACAGCTATGACATCTGATGTCTTGGACTGGGTCTTTGCAGACGATGTCTCAGCTGATGTTATGACAATGTCTGGAGCATGAGATCCCTGAAACAGTTTGTAGTGCAGGCCAAGGGCAGGAGCTCTTTTGCAGACTGTATCTCTTGCTACAAGGATGTCAGGGTATTGTGCAAGGATGATTCCACAAAGGAGGGAGGGAAAAGCAATTGGTCCTTTGACAGCATAACTGCCAGCATGCTTCAAAGTTTGTTCAAAGATGTACCTTCCATAGTCAAAGGCAGTCTTGGTTCCTACAGCATAGATAAATCTCCCCAATCCTGTGGAGATGGTTGATTTGTGATTTGTAGGCACCCAGTTTGCTGCACCTATTTTATGCAAGATGGCAAATTTCATGCTGAGTTTACTAGCATTCAGCTTCCCTTTCAATGGCCAGCACTTTACTTGCCTGGCAGTGATGGTTAAACACACTTCATTGTCAGTTGCCTCTAGATCAGGACAGTCCTTATTTGTTCTTCCAAGAAACTTGTTGATTTCTGATGGAGAGAACTTGACCCTTCTTCCTCTAACAAACACACTCTCAAAGTCAGCTGACCTCCCATCAGCACAATCATTGGACAAGTTCACTACAAACTCCTTAACCAGATTTTCATAACATTTGCTAAACTTCATCACTGTCTTCATTAGCCCAGCATTCCTGATCAGATCCATGATGTCTTTGCACTCCAAGGCATCATTGTTGAGTTCTCTCTCCAAGGCTATTCTCTTCAAGCAAACATACTTCCATCTGTTTGCATTGTCAGGATGATGAAAGGAGATGTTGTCTGTTGGCACTTCAAGCACTCTAGCAATCTTGCTGGAAGGGAGCTTCCTTCTGATGGGAGTATCTTCAATATCAATCTCAAATTCTGATTCATCATCAGAATCAGAAGTTTCAGGTTCTTTACTTTTCTTAGAGATTGGTTGTCTAGCAGTCTGCACCTGTGCCTTCTTCCCTTTTGTCTGAATTTTCTCAGCCATCCCTTCAGCCTTGGATTTCTTAGCATCAGGTTTAACATTCTCACTACTCTTTCTTTTCATCAATCTCCTAGCAATGCTAGGGTTCACATTAGCAATCAGTTCATTATCTGAGTAATCTTCATCCACATCAATGATGGGTGGATCAGCAGCCTTTTCAGAGGGGTTCTGAATGTTGTCTTTTGGTGTCACAACATCCTCAGTGACATCTACATTTTCAGAACCTTCTACATTTGGACTTTCTGATTGATTCAAAGGGATAGAAATCCCCGGTACAGATTGGTTGCCACTCAGAATGCTAGTAACCAGTCTAGCAATAGCTTGGTGTACTTGAACTGATCCTTCTTTATTAGGTATAGAAGACGAAGGATGAGAAGAATTACCAGAGACTGTAGCTTGAGCTCTTCCTGCATGTCTGGTTCTGAGCTTTTTGACTCTGGCTGGGTCAGTTGCCATCTCCCTGAGAGGAGTGACCTCAAGAACTTCAGATTCTATGCATGTAGTGATTGCCCTAGAATCTTGATCAGATGATGACGATGATGAGGAAGACGAAGCCGCCATGGTGGAAGACGATGTCTGAGACATTTTGTTTAACTTTGAGTAATAGTAGCAGTTTGAGAAAACTCTTTGATTGGGAGGAGGAAACAGGTTGCAAGGATGAGAGAGGTAGGGAGTAAAAGGGAGTCTCTTCAACTTCTTAAGGCTTTTGAAGGAATTGTGAATGAATATGATTAACCCACTAAATATAGACTTAATAAAATTAATCCCTTCAACCCTTGTTTTCAGCAAAACTAATTGCTATAATTTCTCACGTTGGTGAATACCCAATCTGCCCCTCAAATTTTTAAGTTTATTTCCAACAAGTGCCTTGGTAGAAGAATCAGTTAGCTGAAGCTTAGAGAAACTATGTTCATGTTCAAATGACTTCTTCTCTTCAAAGTCAATAGGGTTCAAGGAAATGTTGAATGTTTTCAGATTATCACACCACAATGTCACAACATCTTGTGTAACATTGTACTCAGGTAGCATCTGTTTTGACCAGATGTTTTGAGAACAGAATTTATGAGACTTGTTCTTTCCAACATCCTTGTCAAGATGACTTGAGGTTCTGACAACACATTCTTCTTCAACTTTATTTGCCACATCACATATATTATCAGCCTGTAGTTTTGGAGTTCTTCTGACAGCTTCCATAGGAATAGCTCTTTTCATTCTTCCAAGCTCATGCTGCCACTGTTTCATCTCTTTTTCTTCTTTGATGATTTGATTCATAGTGGAGATATCAGTGTTCTCAGGCTGCCACACATAACAGTTATTTTTGGATTTGATTCCTCTCATTACAACATCTAGTTTTTCATTAAACACTAGACATTCAGATCTTGAGAAGTTGACCATGAATCCTAGATCACATAATTGACTGATGCTGATGAGATTAGTAGTCAACCCTTTTACCAGCAGTACCTTATTCAGACTTGGAACTCTAGGGTAGTCCAAATTACCAACTCCTTTGACTTCTCCTTTAGCACCATCTCCAAAGGTCACAAAACTGGTGGTGTGAGGCATAACATTATTGAGGAGATTTTTGAATCCAGTCATGTGTCTGGAACATCCACTGTCAAAGTACCAATCTTCCTTTGCAGAGATCTTCAGGGAAGTGTGTGCTATCAGTGCAGTAGCCTTTTTCTTCCATTGAGGAGCGTGTGGTACCTTTTTAGACTTAGGTTTGACATCTGAGTTCTGATTAGGATATCCATGTAATCTGAAGCAGAAGGGCTTTATGTGACCATATTTCCCACAATGATGACATCTCCATCTTTGGTACCTCTTCTTCATATGTCTCTGTCCCTGATGTTGAGAGTAATGTTGAGACATCCGTTTTGACATTTGCTTCCCGGTACCAAATTTCTTTGTTTCCACAAATCCTAGGCCAGATTTATTTCCCATATTTTGTCTAGCCTGAAGGATCTCTTCCAATTTGTCTGTTCCATTGGTCAACATCTTGACAGATTTGGTCATTTGATTCAGTTGTGAGTTCAGCAGTTGAACTTCTCCTTCTAAATGACTTATAGTTTCAAGATTTGCCCTCTTTTCAGCCTCCAGCTTTACAATGAGTTTTGATTGTTTCTCATTTTGTACACAGACTTCACCACTTCTGATACACAGTTTCTTGTAGGTATCAGCCAGTTCTTCAAATGTTACTTCTTCATCACTGGTGTCACTTTCAGAAGTACAAACACTAGTTAGGGCAGTAACTAGTTTGGCAGATTCTTCTTCAGAATTGCTTTCTGAATCATAGTCAGACCAAGTAACAGTCATTCCTTTCTTTTGCTTCTTAAGAAAGGTAGGACATTCAGCTCGAATATGTCCATATCCTTCACATCCATGGCATTGAATACCTCTGCCTTGGTTTCCCTTATCTTCTGACCTTGGTCTTCTGCTGGAACTGTCAATGTCAGAAGGAATGTTATGAACATTAGACCTTGACTTTGGGTCCATTCTTTTGATGAGCCTGTTGAACTGTCTTCCAAGCATGGCAATGGCTTCTGATATGTTTTCTTCTTCATCCTCCTTGTATTCAACATCAGTGTTGGATACAAGTGCTATGCTTTTGTTCTTCTTGTCACCATTATCAGTGATCCCCATCTCAAAAGTCTGAAGAGACCCAATAAGTTCATCCACTTTTAACTTGCTAATGTCCTGGGCTTCCTCTATGGCAGTTACCTTCATTGCAAATCTTTTAGGCAAGGATCTGAGAATCTTCCTCACCAGTTTTTCTTCTGACATTTTTTCTCCCAGTGCTCCTGAGGTGTTGGCAATCTCCAAGATGTTCATGTGAAACTCATGAATGGTTTCATCTTCCATCATTTTTAGATTCTCAAACTTAGTGGTCAACATCTGAAGCCTTGACATTTTTACTTTGGAAGTGCCCTCATGAGTAGTTTTGAGAGTGTCCCAAACTTCCTTGGCCAGTTCATATTGATGTACTAGTCTGAAGATGTTTCTATCAATTCCATTGAACAAGGCATTTAAGGCTTTTGAATTTCCCAGAGCTAACTCATCTTCTTCTTTACTCCAATCTTCCTCAGGCTTCAGACTGATTGTCCCATCTCTTTCAGTTATGGTGGGATGAATCCATCCTTTGTCAGCAGCTCTCCAAGCCTTTTTGTCAAGAGATTTTAGGAAGGCAATCATACGAGGTTTCCAATAGTCATAATTGGTTCCATTCAGAATGGGTGGTCTATTTCCAAAAACTCCTTCTTTGTCCATAGTGCCAGAAAGTGATATCCCTAGATCTCACCCAGTAATACAGGCAGGGTGCCTGCTCTGATACCAATTGAAATTCTGGCTGCAGATACTCAATGTCACGTCCAATGTTATGACACCGTATCTGACTTACTATATGACAGTAAATACAAAAGCAGTAAATAACACAGTCAATTGTTTACCCAGTTCAGTGTGCAACAACACCTACTCTGGGGGCTACCAAGCCAGGGAGAGAATCCACTATAAGAGATGTTAATTCAGGAATAAATCAACCAGTTTATCTCCTTCACTTAAGACCTACCCAATGCAATTCTAATCTAAGTATAACTTAAACCTGAGTTCCTACTCACTCCCCCTCAATCACAGCAGTGATACATAAACCAATTTGACTTAAGAATTGATGAAGACACACACTTGATTAAGCTTCACAGCTTTTTAATCAAGTAACACAATCACTCGTGCTTCACAGCTTTGAGTGATGTACACAACTAACTTGACTCTGCTTCACAGCTTTAGTCAAGTAACATTCAAACACTCTTGCTTCAAAGCTTTGAGTGCTACACAACCCTTACAATTGAAACCTATTCCAAGGCACTTATCACAATGATAATTGCTTGGAGTATAATAAACAAATCTATACAGATTACAAAATTGATCTTCTAATCAATCAGCAGGGATCACTTGAAAAACCGCAGCTCTGTTGAATATATAGCAGCTGTAACTTCAGTTAGGGTTTCCAAAAACCTAGGGTTGATTCCGTTTGACCTAAAGACCAGGTCACAGTACTTTATTGATCAGGTTAGGATTGAGCTAGGTTACTCCTCAGAAAACGCAGGATTCTGTTCACAAAGGACTGAGTTATTTCCTGAAAAAACTCAGACTTATCCAATCCTGCAATCCTGTTAGTTCAGAACAGGATGTCATAACATTTGTTATGACATCTGAGAAAACCTGTCTACTGATTTAGCAAAATGTGATCATTTTGCAAACATGCTCAGATACACACTTATAAACATCAGTATTTGAATTACAATATTTTTCTGCACATGTACCTATTGAGTTAGTACAACCTGAACTAGAATGTTATGACATCAGTCATGACATTCACACATACATTTGGAATTTACCAAAAATGCAAGCCAATACCTAAACACCTACAAAGCCATTCTATTTCTCATTCAGATTCAACTATCAACCTCAGGTTCAGATACACTTCAGCCACGGACGTCATTCTGTCACTTGTCCAGATCCCAGTTATAGTACGGATACACTTCAGACACGAAAGTCATTCTGCTACTCATACAGATCTCAACTTCAGATACAGTCCATATACGCTCCAGACACGGTAGCCATTCTATCACTCATTCAAACCTATTCCCCAGCCCAGAGATACTCCAGACACGAATGTCTTTCTGTCGCTTATTCAGATTTCAGATTTCGGATACAATACAGATACACTCCATACACGGCAGTCATTCTGATATTCATTCAAGAATCAAATACAGTTACAGCTCGGATACGCTCCAGACACGGACGCCATTCCTTTGCTCATACGAATCCAATCTCCAGATACAACTCAGATACGTTCCATTCTGATATTCATTCTCCTGATTTTCAACAAGCAAGTCTTGGATGGCATCTTTAAGCCTATCTCCAGCAAGATTCTACCATCTCCAAATGGCATCTTTAAGCCCATTCCCTCAGCTACATTTTGACGAGTGTAAATTTACGGGCACTCTAGTGTCCAATCATTTTTTACCTTCGAGTCACGAAAGGCAAACTCGTCAATATAACTCTTCATGTCCAAGAAGATTGAACAGGGGCAGCTGTTGTACCCCAAAATTTGCCCTCTCATTTTATCAAGATTTCCCCTCACAAGACTCTTTGAACTCCAGACAGGATTAGGGTTTTGCTCTGCTCAAGACATCTCCTTGCACTGATGACCTAAATTAGGGTTTGAGGTTGCACAAGGATTTTTGGACTTTCAATGCTCAAAGTGACTTTCATACTTCATGTTGGACCTATAAGATTGCCCCTACCAAGTTTCAAGTCTTGAATCAAATTTTTGCCCAGTCAATTGAACAGTTGACCTAGAAATCAACTATATTGGGGAAAAAGTCAACTGTGGCCAATTTACAGTCAAACCTCACAATTTTTGATCCACATCAACATTATAGACTCATATGGACCATTTTATCAAGTTTGGACCATAACTCCTCAAGAAATTTGATCAGATCATCAAAAGGGCAAAATGGTTATTTTTAGGGTTTTGACTGCACAAGGGCAATTTTTGATTTTTTAACCTAGCCAATGGCAAATTGGGTTCAAACATGGATTCAAGACTCAATTACATCATCTTGACCTATTCATAAGGTTCAAAAGATCTCAAATGCATTAGATTGACAGATGAATTTTTCAGTCAACTGATCAAAATTTGACTGTACACTGAAAAGTCAAACTTTGACTTTTTGGTCAAAATCAAGTGCCAAGGGTCATTTTTCATCAAGATGTGTCAAAACCTGAAACTTGTTCATCAAGAAACCCAATTTTACAAATTAGGGTTTAAGATTGAAAAAATTTCATAACTTATAATTTTTCCAAGTTATGAAATTTTCTTAATTTTTCCCAACTTTGCTCAACATTTTCACCATGATGCAATTGGATTCAAACAAAACTTCCAACATGAAAGTTGTAGTCCTCCACAAAATCTACAACTTTGATTCACAAAGTTTTCCAAAAAGAATCTTGGATCTCAAGTTATGATTTTGGGAACAAGGGTCCATGGAACTTTTAACTTAGTGAAATTTTGCCCTAGTTTAGGTAGGATTTTGACCTATCTTCATGGCAATTTTTCACCTAGTTCCACTTTGAATCTCAAAATGAATTTCAAATATGAATTGTAGAGAATGTTACAAGATTTCCAAAATGTCCAGGAACTCTCCAAAATCATTTGTGATTAGGTAGAATCGAAGGCTTGAAATTTGCAAAAACTCACTTTTGATCCATGGCATTTTCATATTGGTACAAGTTGCAAACTCTAATCAGCCTTGTTTGTACTTGGTTACAGGTCCCAAAACCCTTCCATACTCAATAATTAAATGCAAATCCATTGGTTTGAGGCTTTGTTCTGGTCATGGGAGGATTGCACACAAGATTAATCCTAAAATAGCAAAAAGGCAACATTGCTCACTTTTGCTTAAAATACAAGAAACTTGTCAAATACACCACAACTTGCACATTTGTTAGAACAAACCCTTGCAAGCTTTTAAAACAAGTTTTACACATTCCCTTGAGTCAGAAACACGAGCCATTGAGCCCTCAAACCTTCCAAAACATAAAATCACCTTCCTCTTGCAAAACAGGGCACTCCCTGCAGTTTCACTTCCATCTCACAAGTTGCTCGTGGGTTTTTCCCCAAACCTGTTCAAACACCTTCCATATAACCTATCCAAGCTATCCCAACCATTAGGCAGTGACTGTAACTCCATTTGCAAGCTTCACCATTTTTGTTTTCAGCTTGTGCAGGTTGAGTTCTACAAGCTTGTTCAAGCACATTCAAGGCAAACTAGGCATTGAGGAAGGTCGGGGGAAGTTTAAGCAAGCTCCCAAACATCTCAGGCCTCACTGAAAAGCTCCACATTGCCATACACGACTTCAACTGAAACAGGTTTTTGTCAACTTCCTATCTCTCTATTTAGGAATCATTAGGCTTAGGTTTGTGAATAAAAAATGTAGTACTCATAGCCATGAAGTTGTACATATGCTCAGTTTTCATTTAAATTAAACATGTTAAGAGAATTCGATTCATGAACTTCCTAAAAAAATTAGGTTAGAATTTAGGGCCATTGAAATTCTCTCTGGTCTTTGAGAGTTAGAATGAGTTCTTTACATGGTTGGAATCGTCTTGAAAAATGCTACAACTTTGATGTTATGAGTTTTTGCATTAGAGCACGTATGCAGGTTTTCGATGTTTGAGTCAGGCACGCGCGTTTTTGGTGGACAAAGGTTGAAGACGAAGTTCAGTGGGCTGGGGTTGGTTCTGGCTCACTTTTTGCACCCCCTGCCTTGCTGATTGCACCCCCTGGCCCATTTCTTTATATTTTTGTATTTTTGTATTTATTTTTCATTTCTGATTTTATTTTATTATTTTCTAAACATAAAAAATACCAAAAATATTTTTATAAATTTTCACTTTTATTTTTATTTTTTATTTTGTTTTTCTAACATGAAAATAATTTTTAATTAGATATACTATTTATTTTCTCAAATAAAAGCTTGTAAACAATACATAATATTTTTTTAGTATTTATATATTTAAATAATATTTTCTCATATATTATTATTTTTCTAAATATTTGTATATATTTATATTTATTTTCTTGTACACAAAATAATTAATATAGTATATATTATCTTAAAACAAAAAAAAACTAGGGTTTCTACCCTCATTTTAAATAATATTTTTCTATCTAATATATTTTAGTTTTTGACACTTGAATATATTTTCATTTTTTATTGTACATAAATAAATAACATTAAAAAATCTGCTTTCTTAAAGAAAATTAGGGTTTTTACCCTTAATAAAAAAATATAATCTTTTATTTCTTTTCTTTATATACATTAAATATTTTTTACATACATAAAAAAATAAACAAAAACATCTTTTGCATATTCATAATCTTTTGCATATTTATTTAATTGACCATTTAAATACTTGTCTATTTATTTATTTGTACCATTTATTCAATTTGGATGTAATAGTAAATATTAGGGTTTTATTTTCTTGCAAATATCCCCTATTCAAAAATTGTACCCCCTTTCTCATATCAAATATTGTAATAGTGTAGATTCATTTTACGCATTTATGCTTTCAAATATGCCATGTTAGAGATTAGGGTTTGTATGCAAATATTCAAAATCAAATAAATAGTTTGACTAATGCAAAAACAAAAAGCATGTAAATTGACAACACAATGCACACATGCACCCCTAGGGTTTCATCCACTTGTTGCCTTGAAAATGGCCATGTTATGCATGTTGAGTATCTTGGCAAAACAAAACAAAAGATCATAGTCTCTCGATGACGCTATCTTGGTTTCCTATACAAAATGATCTAGTCCCTCAAAAAATTGCTAAAGATACTTAGCACAATTGCTATCATGGTCCATACGATGACCCGCGCCTGTCCCGTTTAACATCCTAATACAAGGTTGTTTACCAAATGAAATGGTAAAACAACACTTTCAAAAGGGTTAAAAATATATAGGAAAGATCTTTGAGTAGATTGGGTAGACAACTCTTAGTTACTTGATCAAAACTTGCAAAACATCCTTGCTATTTTCAAACACACATCACAACACAATTTCAAAACATTTCCCAAATATCAAACTTTCAAAATATTGAAACATCTTTTCAAAAGATAATACCCCTTTGTATACATTCAAACAAGAATCATTACAAAGGTTGCCACAACGATGGCCTCTTTTCAAAACATTTTCAAAACCACACACAAAGCACCATTTCAAACAATTGGAAAATCAAAGCAAGTGATCTAAACAAGTAACTAAGAGCCTATGGATAACCATGGATGAAAAGGATGCTTGCACCTTCCCTTTTCATAATCTACCCCCTGAACCCAAGAAAACATCTCAATGGTATTTCCTGTGCTTTTTAACTTTTCCTTTAGATAAAATAAAAAGTCAGTGGCGACTCTTGCTAAACCGAAACATTTGCGAACACAAACGCAAAACCTCAAGTCAGTTCTACCACTGTATCACACTATAACATATATAGTTGTGTCGGTGTCCTAGATTTTTAATATATCAATGTCAGAATATCTGTGTCGGTGTTGTATCGCAGTGTCATAATCTCTCTGCTTCACAGCAAATGATCTATGCTAAAATGAGCACACTTGAAATTTTTAGAATGTAACATCATGAGTTAAAAGATTTAAAACCATTAAATTCTAATTACATTAAGATATAACCAAATGAATTTGGACCGTGGTGATGTTTAAATTATGTCATTGAAATTTTTTATCAGTGGCGCTTATATCTTATAAAAAGATTTAAAATTTTGCAAAATTCTCCATGAAATAAGGGAGCATCTGAAATTATTAAAAGAATTTCTTTTTACACCTAATATATTTTTTCTAGACTTCTGATGAAAAATTTTAAATATCTTCAGAATTCGGAAGTACATATCCGAACGCATCACCAACGTGATTTATTAATTTTATTTTGGATATGCATAGCCGAATTCACCTGTTAGCTAATTTCGGATATGCATATCTGAATTTATCTTTGGGCAGAACATTCAACATTATTCAATGTAATTCATAACATTCATTCAACATAATTAAAAGAAATTACATAAATAGTTCTGCAGAAAATCAAAGTTACATACTGTTATAAACGAGCAGGTGAGGATGTTGCAACATCTTGATAACATCTTCTGTCGATCTTTGAAGCTTCACATCCATCTCAATCGGATCCTTAGAAGAGTATCGTTGAAAGGTACCCCACATAACCTCTAAATCGTCGTCGTTCTTGAGCTCAAACGGGGTGAACTTTACATTTCCTTCAGTGTTAACTGTAAGTGAACGATACTCAAGTTTGACCACCTTTCAATTCTCTGAATATTGCAAGAGAGAATGTAGTATGGTAATGAGCTCCATGAAATACATGTCCTGCGAGAACTTGAATTGAAGTGACGATTGCACACCACTGAAGTAGACAAAAGTAAGGTGTGGATATGTTTGTGTCATTTCTGGTTGTGATATGTGATGGAGAATGAAATGGTATGTATGGAAGACCTAATTTATAGCCTTTTGGTGAAATTTGAACCAAAGAAATCTTATCAAGACATATTTCGAATAAGGGGTTTTCGGATACGCACATCCAAAAACACCACAATTTTTAATAAAAATAGGAGGTGAATTCGGAAGTTCATATCCAAAATAAGCCTTGTGTTGTTTTTTTTAATTGAAAGCTAATTCGGAAATGCACTTCCGAATTATGCAGAACCAGAAACAACAACATTATTTGTACCAAAGTGACATGAAATAATAAACGACATTATAGATAATATGTTATATATGTATTAAAACGTATAGATTTTACAATGTATACGATAATACATTCAAAAAATGGTTCGTTTACATTCTAAAAAGCACCAAATTAATTGTCATCGCTTAAATCTAAAACCGGTTTTATCTTCGACTTCTCTGTATTTGATTCTCTCTCAAGCTCCATTAAATTGGTGAACTCTACCATCCTATTCAAAAACTGATTCGGCCAAGTTTCCACTTCTTTTGCATGATCTGTCGTCCATTGTACGGATGTAGCCGATATAGGACAACCCGATTTCAAATAAACCTGAACAAAATGGCGTGATCTAAGGTACCCAATAAACATGATGCAAACGAATCGATATTTAGGCAGGGGAGCCCAAAGAGGAAAAAATGTTTCTGAAAAACCATACATCGGCAAGTCGATACACACCCTCTCATATGCACTTGCTATAAGATGACCAATTTCAGGAAAGCTCTTTCACTTTTCAACGGGTGCACGAACGCTAACACTTGGAGCAAGAGCATGATGAACTTTATTAAATGCTTTTGTAGTCACATATAGGCAAGTGTAGAGTTCCATATGTGCCGTCAACTCAGAAATAAGTGTTTGGCGCACAAGAGTGTGATTCTTCTCTCTCTTAACAAGTAAGTCGGACACGGCCCGATACCCGCAATTACCATCACTCTCCACATCCATGATTCATTCAATGTGTTTGTGCATGAAAAGAGGCATTTCATCAATGTAGATAACCGATGGTGGTTGTGGTTGTTTTATAATAGGCGGTGTACAAGGTGGTTTAGAAATGCGAGCTCCCTTGTTATCACTTGTTTTAGATTTTGGGGTTGAAGAATCTGGGAATATTGAATCAACAACTTCATGATAAGAAGGTGTCTGCTTTATTAAACCGTCACTTTTTGTATTTTCCGCCTTTTTCGGTGCACCTTTGGTTTTTACCGGTTGCGATGGAGGTTTCAAATCAGTGGTTTTTGAAAAGGAGGTTTTTCTCAAAAGTTCTTTGATTTTCAATTTCATAGAGTCTTCTGCTTTAGAAAACCTATCCATTATCACTTCCAACTCGGTTGTGATGGTTATGTTTGATGTACCTTTCTTTGTTGGCTCGTAGTCATCGAATCAAAGTCTTTTCCAATTAGTGCAAACCTCCTCCATACGTATGAGGGAATTGAGCTTAATTTTTTAGAAATAACACAATCACATGGAAGCCCATAAGTCATCATCTACACCCACACTTCAAACTATTTGGCCCTGTCGTTTCTGATTGCCTCGCTTCATGATAGATGAAATTCAATCTTGTTCGGGATATGTTGTACACCAGTTGTACGTATAGAGTGTTGTCTTTGAATCGGTGTTCTAATACAGTTTTTCTCCTACCAAAAGTTGTTTGAATTTCATTATGCTAGTTTTGGAGCATTTGGTTCACCGTGTCCCATTCTCTACAAAGGTCACCCTTGCTATCATCCAACCACTTCTTCAACGTGGCATGTGCAAATTCCACTCTATTAGTTGTTGTGTTATCCAAATGTCTAACCCAGTATGTCCAAGCACATACAACTTTCTCTTTCACCTGATCAAGGATAGTAGACTTATTGTATTTCAAGAAATTAGGATATTCGACACACAAGTTTTTGAGGTGTACCACATTCTTAGTATATAACTCTTCTGTAGTAGAATTAAGAATAACAATCCATGCACCCATTATCTTCCTAACCACAACACCAGATTTGATCATGTTTCCGTCTTCACCCTTTTTTTCTTTGGTGCCAACTGCGGGTTTGAGTCGTGCTCTCACATTTTTTTATATGATATTGACAAAGTAATGCGGTTGACGAAGGAAACAAAGTGCCAACCGCATTTATAAGGGCATTATCTCGGCTGTAACAATGACCTTAGGCATATTTTGTGGATCCTTCAATAAAGTCTTGCATAAACCCAACAAGTGACATTGTCTTCTTTCTCACATTCCAAAAAACCAAATCCAACCGAAAATGTTTTGTCCATAGAGGTGACACTGACAGTTTCTAGAAGCGGAAGCTTGTACTTGTAGATCTTGCACGTCGAAAAATCATAAGGACGGTTAGAAATGTATTGAACAAATTGATACTTTCTGGATGAGTCCAAAAAATGTCACGAATACTGACGTTGTCCTCACAAACTCTGTCTTGGAAATGTAGTGGTTATTGTCCAAACATTTCCATAAATGTTGCATTTCGTACCTCTAACCTCTTTGTGCAATGTGTTGTTTATAACGATGATTGTAAATCGACTTGATATTTAAAAAAAAAATCGGTTTATTCCATTTCAAACTGGCAAGTATGTTTTTCAGCATAACTTTGATCAACGACAATTCTAAAATAGATTCCTTCTCTATTGTCTTAAGCCGACATACAATTGGATGCTCATGTAGCTTAGTTTCTAACACATGATTATGCATACCAGACATGATATTATACTGCCATAAACCATCTATCCTACAATAACTGTGCAATTTAAACGGGCACTCACATTTCCTCGATCCCGTGTCATCATGTTTTATCTTCCGAATTTTTGTTACATATTTTCCACTTCACTCACATGTCATCACAATAAATGATTGTTTTTGACTAGTCCCATTGTCGGACCTTTCAGTCACAATACCAAACCCAAGTTTGCTAGCTTCTATTAGAACCCATTCAAGCAATATGTTAAAGAGAGGTGAAACTTTTATCATTTTGAAAGTGTTGTCCATAATCTATCACAATATTATTCATTTTAACAACGTCCTTCACCTTGTCCGAAACCTTTACGACAGCTTTGACAATGTTATCGGGGTGCATCATACCTAACATGTTAAAAAAAACACGAATTCTGTTAAAATAAAATTCTGGTATTATAACAGATATTTTTCGGATATGCACATCCGAATTATGGTAGGTTGAATTTGAAAGTACATATCCGAAGCGACGATGTTTTCTTCCTCAACAAATCAGCTTCAATGTAGAAAATGTATGATGAAATAATGAAAGTTTATCTCAAATTACAGTTTTCTATGCTCTCTTTGCTATACTCAAACACTTGAAACTTGATTTGGAGACGAAGATTCTATTGAAAATGATTGAAGCTTTGTTGAGGGTTTTGGTTATGGAAGAAAAGAAAATGAATGAAATAGTTAGAATAGGTGACTGTACAGCATTCTAATATGAGAAATGATGGTTTCGAATATGCACATCTGAAACATACTAATAGGTGCAAATATGCACGTTCGGATGTGTATATCCGAAGAATATTTTCGAATTTTCAGTGGTGAAAATCACCACTACTAGATGTAAAGAGAAAATCTCAATTATTAAATCACAATAATTCATTAAACACTGAAATGAAAATAACTTAACCAACCACTAAATGTCAAATTACTTTTTAAGACAAAAAGTAAAACATACCTATGGAATTCAGAGGGAGCACCTGAAATCATGGGGTCTCTTCTCAAGCATTGGTGCAAAACTAGTGTGAATTGAAAATTGAATTCCTGGCCTAATTTTAAAGGCCTTTTAGAAAGTAAGTTATCATTTATATTGTGTGTGTACAACTAATAATAGAACTCTTCAGATTAAATAATGCACGCCCTACTTTAACACTAATCAAGTGAACATAAAAAAGCAACTTCAAAATCAAAACTAGCTAACCCTTTGGACTATGATGAATCATGTTCCAGGTTTCTTGTTTTTTTCCTTTAGTTTATGCACTTTCCTTTTCTCAAAGAAATTGGTGTTTGCCTTTTAAAAGGTTAAACCATGTTCATATTAAACCCTTTATCTCTTTAAACATGACACATTAATAGTCAAAGATCATTGTAAATTGTAATGGTGACAAAATAAGCAGCTATGGCAACTATGTTTTTTTTTTCTTGCCCTTAGTCTGAAGAAAGAGACATTAGAGTTAGTTTTATAAGGTATTGTTTATCTGTTCTTTATGAGACTCAATTGTTTATAGTTCAAGAAGTTGGTACTTGGAAGTATAAGTCTAAAATAATTGAAACTTGGGTAGAAGAAAGTGAACCAAGAATGTATATTATATGTCTACTTGTCATTGTGCTCATAGGCTAATTTGTACAAATAATGCAATACCTTTTGAATGGAAATGGTTGATTTCATACTAAAGAATAGGTAAGCCATCAAACTCCGCTAAATCCACAAATGAAATGAAATAATAATAATAATAACAATACACTTTGGGGAAACTTTGATATGGACCATCATTTTTAAGTGGTCCATGATGAATTATTTTGTCATGGTTAAACTTTTGTTCTACCAAATCTAATGACCTACCTTGTGCAACAAGCTATATCTCCTCTCTTCTTCCAACTTTTCCTATGTCGAGCCTCCTCGTGGGTCACCCTAGTGAGCCTAGAGCCTCCTCGTGGTCGCCCTGGTGAGGCTACAGCCAGAGTTTTGCACTTGCTCGACGCGAGTGGGTCACACTTCTTGCTCGAGCTTCGCAATGAGGATGCAATTGTCCTCTTGACAATCTCTTTTTCCTATGTCAAGCCTCCTCGTTGTCGCCCTGGTGAGGCTGCAGCTAGAGTTTTGCACTTTTGCGGCATGTGGGTCACACATCTCCTTGCTCGAGATTCGCAATAAAGATGTAATTGTCCTCTTGTCAAACTCTTTTTCTTATGTCAAGCCTCCTTGTGGTCGCCCTAGTGAGGCTGCAGCCAGAGTTTAGTAGTTGTGAAACATGATTTTTTGTGGTTAGTGGCCTCATTATCATTTGCCTAAACTCTACTACATACATGATTGTCACACCTATGACATATCGTGGATTTTATATGTGAAGTGGCAAAAGGTAATTCTTATTGAGGTGAATAGGCCATTCTACATTTGGGGGGTATGATTTTACAGATTTTGTCCCAAAGGTGCTATTGAGGAATTACTTGGGTAACCATGCAAAAGCCATTTCTATTTACACTGATGATTTCACAAGAGTACAACATATTGCCTTAATTTAGACAGTGATTGATGAACAAGAATAATTTTTTTGCACATATTGATAGAAGGAGAAGGGAGTGCATTTATTGAGCCTCATCTAGAAGAGTACAGTTGCAGTTACATCTAGCACATGGCCTGTTCTTTATGGCACTAGATTTTAGCATATAGTATATAAATACGGAAATTAATAATAGAGTGCAGGTGTAGGGAAGCTTTTACCACAAAAGAGAATTCATGAATCTTGTACTATTAATTTCCAATCCTTCACATGCTTTAATTATTACTCCATTGCTCCAAACATAGTAAGGAAGCAAAATGCTAAAGGTGGCCTAAAATATTTAAAGACATGAATATCTATGTACCTCCTTTTTCTTTGATTTGTATATTCAAGAACTTTCTAAGATTTGTGCACTTGGTTAATTAACTGTTTTATTTGCAAAAGGTTGCAGAAGATACCAAAGTGTATTGGTACCTTGCCCTTGTTAACTGTTATTGCTCTTACATATGTATAGTTTAAGACATGAATGACTACTACATGATTAAATCTGCAATAATTTACAAACGTAGGAGTATTAATTAGGGACCAAATCAGGTGTCATTATATTTCTCCTTTGTTCGCTTACCTTGTTTAAGAAAGCCAAGGAAACGATCTCTCAAACATCGCTAAGAATAATACAGAAAGATTATGACCTATACAGTAAGATTCAATCATCGCAAAGCGTACATGACCAAATTTTTCCTCGGACACATACACACCGGAACTATAGACAACTTATTGACTAGGATTTACAAATGAAAGGAAAAATGCCATATAACCTTACTGCAGAAATGTAAAAAGGGGAAAGTTTTCTTACAAACAAGTGAGGGATTTGTAGGGAATGTCTTGCAATTCAACTTAGCATGGGCATGGGAAGAAAAAACACTCATGGATTGCCACTCTTCACCTTGATCTCCATAAGTTCCTCAATGGGCTGACGGCATATAGGGCATTTATTGGATTGAAGTCGCAGAGCTTTCGCACAATCACTGCACATACACTTTAAAGTACAACAGATGTAATGTGAGAAAAATTGCAATAGAAAATGAATACAAGTAAAATAAAATAGAGACACGGTCATCACATATCAACTATATGTAATGAGAGGACATGAAACCATACCATATGTCGACAAGGTAAGACAGCTGTATCCTTTGGTTCAGTCATGCATATTACACACTCCTTCCCAGGATCACTGTCATCAAATCCTGCAGCTTCTGAGTTTCCTATTCCATATAGCTCTCTCAACTCATAGCGAACACCGTCAATCCACAGAATCTGTTTAACTACTTTTATCTGGAAAGCACCATTGCGTTTCTCCAAGACGGCTTGAGTTATTTGCATGTGAGGGGATGCATTTAGCATGGAATCATCAGGAGTTTTAGGAGTTTCGTTTTCCGAGGGAGTTTCCAAACAAGTTTCGGCGCATATTACAAGAGGAAAGACATCTTCCCCAGGTGAAGGCTTTGAAAGATCATCCAACTCAAAGAAGCCCAGGTCAATCCCTGTTCCTGAAGGCTGGGAAAATTTCTGGCCAACTCCTTTCTCAAAGGGGACTTTGACTGGCACAAATGCATCAGGAAAGAGTGGAACAAACCTACATTTATCTTCTTCCTTCGCAAAGTAAGAGACAGTAATGCTGTAAATTTCAAATACAAAGAGTAAAGAAGTTAAGAGAAGCAAAAACTTTCCACATTCCATTATACAATTACATTTACTCCATCTTCGAATGGTCTCATTTTAGTACAGTCATTTCATAACAATTAGTCAATCAAACTAATCACAAGTTCAAGCCATAATTTGTGGTTTCATTCTGTTCTTTTGTTAGTACTTGGATGTAAGCTTACAAGTAACATGAAACGGCTCATAGTCTGCTTATGGCCAGAACATAGGCGAAACTGATTTGAGAGCACAAGAAGTTGTTATAGTGAATATTGCTGTGACAAGTTCTTTACATAAATGATGCATACCTAACTAAAATACGTATTTTACACGTTTCAAGTTCCTTCAACCAATAATTCTAACATGAGTAGATTTTTTCTATAAGACTTAATAGCCTACGAAGCAGAAAAATTCTACTAAATTCACAAAAAGCAGATTAATGAAGATAAACGCCAACCAGTTACCTCAAAGTATATCAAACATGCTTCTTGTGACTTTCAAAGAAAATGCCTCTCACTAGAAATAAAAGTT
The DNA here is from genome assembly GCA_948472305.1 of Vicia faba. NCBI lineage: Eukaryota > Viridiplantae > Streptophyta > Magnoliopsida > Fabales > Fabaceae > Vicia > Vicia faba. Next base: position 1,608,445,922 of record OX451736.1, read on the forward strand.
AAAACCATGTTTATAATGCATGTGATGGAAAAAGAGAAGCTTTTTGGTGCAAATAAACGTGTCTATTAGTTGGTTATTTTGTGACTTGTGAGTCTCCAAATTCCCAATATGATTCAAAATTAAAGAGTTTACTCAATCTAGAATAACAATTGGAGTTCTTGCTTATGCAATCATATATTAAAACCATAGCAACCTTCATTCAAGTTAAAAATTCTTCCAACATATGCTTGGACTATTACAAAATATCGTGAAACTCCGACGTAGGGACATTCGAAGTCGGTTAGAATTAATGCTTAGCTCACCTTTAGTAAAATAGGGAGGAAGATAAAGCCTTATCATCGGTGACTCTAGAAAAATTCAAATTCAATATGTAAATAGCACCTCGGTCCCTTAGGAGTAAGTTAGAGGGATCTGAATTCGATTATCCTACTGGTAGAAGCAAGAGCTTAGAATAAGGTTATATATTTAAAAGCATGAGCTGAGAACAATTCATATGATGGATTAGAATAGAAGTCATTCACAAAACTGATAAAACTCTAGAGTTGTGTTAAATATAATTAGAAGGAGTTACTACCTAAATAATTGAGTTTTGTGTAATCAGCCTACCACTGACTTAAAATGAAGTGAAATACGGATCTTGATCCACTGAAAAATCTTTCAAAATTTTTTTTTCGAATCAAACGTTGAAGGTCATTTGGTTTGAGAAAAATAATAGAAGTTTATTTAATTAAAGACCTAATTGAATATGTTTTTTAATGATACGTATATTTTAACAATTTTTGAAATATAAATTACCATGTCAACGAACAACATTTTGCAATCAATCCTCAACAAGGAAATTTTTTTTGAATTGACACCGAAACTTGAGAGTTGTCCTCAAATATTAGAAAAAGTTGTATGTCTTAGTGACATTTGTTTCCGAAGAGGAGCCTCCAAGTTCTGCTCCTAAGGCTGAAAGAGATATTTATAAGAAGCATGTTAATCACGCCTTAGAAACTGTCTGCATCATGCTGTCTACCATGAACTCTGAATTGCAAAAGCGGCTAAAGATGTTCTATCAAGACCAAGCTAGGCATCAGAGGTTTGAAGTTTCCAAAACCCTTTTTCAAAGAAACCTAGCCGAGGGAGCCCTTCTAAAAATGATTGAGTATGTGGAAAACCTTTACATATTGGGTTTCCCCTCGCGAAAGAGTTTGTGACTGATTTGATCCTGCAATCGTTGTCGGAGAACTTCACTCAGTTTGTCCTTAATTTTAATATGAACGAAGACACTTGTTTCTACTGTGGCCCAACAAGCAGAATAGTAAAGGAAAAGGCAAGGAAGTTGCCAAACCCAAACATATGCTTTGAAGCCTAGTAGAGGTATAACTAAGGAGGACACTTGTTTTTATTGTGGTAAAGACCGAACATTAAAAAAGAAACTACCCAAAATAAATATCTGAAAGATAAAAAGAATGGAGTAGAGACTTCAAGTTCAGACATTTTTTATATAAGAAATAAATTTATAATACCTAAACATGAATTCTCTACTCATGTGTTTATCTTTCAGGTACTTGGGGCAATTTCTCTTTCAATATTCGGTCTTTACCAACAAGTATCATTCTTAGGCTTCAAAACACGAGTCACGTGTTTGGATCTGGCAAATTTCTTGCCTTTCCCTTTCCTACTCTGGTTGATGGGCCTTTTGATCTGCTTCTTTCCATTATTGACCATGAGAATGATCTCCCGTGTTGATTTCAGACATCAATTCTCTACCTTCCTGGCAGCTCCGGAAGAGCTTTGTTCATATCATCCTTATTGAAATTAAGGACAAACGGACTGAAACTCACCGACAACAATGGCAGGATCAAATCAGTTGCAAGCTCTTTTCTGAGAGAAAATCTAATCTATCAAAGTTCTTTCACATACGCAATCATCTTGAGTAGATGAACTTGCATTGAAAAAAGACTTTGGAAACTTCAAATCTCTTATGTCTAGTTTGTCCTTGATAGAGCATCTTTAGGTGTTTGATCATTTTGAATGTTGTCATGTTCGCATGTTGCTTTTGGAATTCAGAGTTCATGTAACCAGTGTGAGGCATGCAATTTCTAAAGCATCATCAACATGTTTCTTAGAACCATCTCTTTCAGCTTTAGGAGTAGAACTTGGAGGCTCCTCTTCAGAAACAGATATCTCTCAGACATACAACTTTTTCATATGTTTAAGAACAATCCTCAAGTTTAAGTGTCAATCTAGAAGATCTATCCAATACAATTTTTCCTAGTCAATGATTAATCGCAAAATATTGTTTGAAGTGTTTGTTGACATGATAATCTACATTTCAAAAATTGTGAAGATATAAATATATTCAATAAGGTTTTTAATTAAATGCACTTCCATTATTTTACTAAAATCAAATGACCCAAATACATATCATAGAACTCCTTCCAAATGTGTCTAATACAACTCCCTAGTTTTATCAATGGGTGAATAATCCTTTATTCTAAATTCATGATATGAATCGTTCTCAACTCTTACTTTTAAACATATTTAATCTTATTATAATTAATTTAATTAAGTTATGCTTCTAAACATATATAACTCTTTATTTTAATCCTTATTATAACTAGTTTAGTCACCAAGAGCTTGGTTTGAAAAATCTACTCAGTCGGTGAAGAAACAAGGATATACCCAAGGACAAGTAGATCATACGTTATTCACAAAGTCATGTCAAAATGGGATGGGATGATAGTTCTTACCATCTACGTTGATGATATTGTTCTTACAAGTGATGATATTGCCGAAATGGAGAGATTAAAGAAAAACTGAGCAAAAGAATTTGAAATCAAGGACTTGGATTCACTCAAGTATTTTATTGGCATGGAAGTAGCAAGATCAAAGAAAGGAATTGTTCTTTCTAAGAGAAAATATGTTCTTGATCTCCTAAAAGAGACGCGCGTGAGTGGTTGTAAGTCTGCTGACACTCCTATGGACCCAAATACTAAGCTTTGGGAGAAGAGAGACACCTCAGTTGACATTAGAAGATATCAGTGGTTAGTTGGAAAGCTATTATATTTAGCTCATACTCGTCTTGAAATACTTGGAAACAACTTCAATAAAGGCTATTCTTCAAGAAGACCAATGGTAAAAACATAGCGATATTCACTGATGCAAATTGGGCAGGATCTGTTATAGATAGAAAATCAAATTCAAGATATTTCACATGTGTGAAGGAACCTAGTGATGTGGAAAAACAAAAAAAACAAGGAGAGGTTGCTAGAAGTAGTGTTCAAGCTGAGTTTAGAGCAATGGCTTAAGGGATTTGTGAAGGTATGTGGATTCTTAGAGTTTTGAAGGAATTCAAGATAGTGGTAGAATTCCCTTTGAAGTTATATTGTGACAAAAAAGCCTCTATAAGCATAGCTCACACCCTGTTCAACACGACCGGACGAAGCATATTGAAGTTGATCGCCATTTCATCAAAGAGAAGATAGACTCAAGTACTCTTTGTTTATCGTTTGTTTCCTCCAATCAATACACAACTGATATTTTAACCAAGAATTTGGCAAGGACAACTTTTAAATATTTGATCAACAAATTGGACATGATTAACATATATGCACCAACTTGAGAGTGTTGAAATATTATATATTATTTCCTTTTCTTATTAATCTAAAATTTATGTTTGCTTTATTTTTCTTATATCTCTTCTAAAATTAATGAGTTGATTAATTGTATTTTCACATATAAAAAGAGCCCTGATAGTCATAATAATATATCACAGTATTATTCTCTACATATAAGTACATAAGTTCTAAAGTAACCCTGATTTTATCTTTTATCCTACTACCTTTTGTTTTTAAATATCAACACAACAAACAACTATTATTTTGTTCTAACTAAGAGACCGATGGAGAATATTACATTCGCAGAAGCAGAAGAATAAAGGTTTTGGTGGGAGAGTCGAAAACTTTAATGTGATCTTGAACTACATCAATTCATCCAAAAGTATCAGAGAAGTATAAGTATTAATATTATTAATGTTAGAACAGAGAAGACAAAATATGGATATATTAGATTTAATCTTGTGAATGGTATCATTTCCTATTTTGCGAATTGCTCTAGAGATCTCGGGTATTATGTGTACTCTAGAAACCTCCATCCTCGGCAATATTGTTTAACCATGTACTGTTGAATAACATGGATGAAAGCAACATTAAAACACAATTTCATTAATAACATTATGTTCTCCAAAATAACTAATTTCCATCCCATCTAGATCACGTCATCGGCACATTATTAAGAGCCTCAAAGACTGACTTTTGGAAATGGCTTTGTCCGTCTTAAGGTTACTGGCATCAAAACTGTCTCTTCTCATCCATTTGGAGGTGACTAAAGATAAATACAGTTATACAGGTATATTTGCAGAGGCTTCCTGTCTGCTCTGCATACTGCATGGATGTATATAAACTTGTATACACAAAAAAGGAGTAAATGATGTTTGTTAAAGAAAATAGAACTTTTGTACTAATTATTGTGACATAGATAGTGATGTTAATGATGTTTGTACGAGACAGATTGTTGGGCCTTAAGATATAAATACGAGAGTAAATTAAGTGTAGTAAGTAGAGATGAGAATGTTATACTAAACGTCTAAAAATACTAGGAGATAGAATTAGGAATGATAGCATTAGAGTTGAGGTAGCATGTATTGAGAAAAGATGGTTGAATCTCAAAATACTTGGTTTGAGCATGTGTGGAATAGACCTAAAGATTCCGTAGTAGGGAGAGTACACCAGATGGATAATATCCCAATTGTTAGGGGCAGAGGATGACCAAGAAAAACTATTGAAGAAAGAAATTATCAAAATAGACCTAGAGTTCAATGGTTTGCATAAAGATATGACATATGATAGAGAACTATGACGCCATTTGATCCATGTAGCTAAGCTCAGCTAATTGAATAAGGCTTAGTTGTTTTAGTATTGTAATCATCATATAGATCAAAGTCCTTCTGAATTTAAGATCAAGACAGAAATCCCTAAAATACTAAGCTAGCATTCCCTTGAGGATTTCTCAAAAAAGTTCCAAGGCGAGTTTCAAATAAGCTAGAATTAGTTGGTTGTTACTAGTTATAAACACATCACTTCTTCCCCATCACAGAGTAATAATAAACTCAGTCTAAAAAGATAAACAAGCATAGTCCAAAATCCAAATTTGCAAGGGAGTTTACTTACCTGCCATCATAAACAGCATCGAAAACAAACGAAACGAGATGTTGATCAGGGTTATGCTCATCAACTTCAAGGCGCAAAGTATCTTTATGAACATTGACATGATTCCTAATCTTCTTAGCAGTCTGATGATCAACATACGGAGGCGGGGTGGATGAAGAAGGCAAAGGAGGAGGAGGAGGAGGTGGACCCCAGGCATGTTGATTCACATAGTAAGAAGGGTGGACCATAACACGAGGATTAGCGTAGTTGATGTTTGCGTTAGGGTTAGAGAAGTAAAACGAATGGGTATGAGGTTGAAGAGAAGGAGGATGATGGGGAGTGGCGTAGCCGGTGGTGGTTGAGGGATAATAGTAACCTTGTTGCTGGTGAGGTGCTGGTGGAGGTGGTGGGTGTGATTCAGTTGAGTAATAATAATGAGGTGGTGGTGGTGGTGGAAGTGAGGGTGGTTGTTGAGGTGGGTTGTGGATGAAATTGTTTCTTCTTCTACTACTGCTCCACGAAATACCCATATGAGCGTGATGAGGTTAAGAGAAAATAACAAGATGCGGTAGTGGGTGAGAAGATGCGGTGGTGGCTGAGAAATCGCGGTGCTGAAATACCCTAGTCTTTTTTTTCTTCGGTTTTTCTTTGTTTCTATGGTAAAAGCGCGTATGTATTGTATCTTGTCGTATTTTGCCTTTATTGAGTTTCCTTACACAGCAGGCTACCACTATTGCTCTGTCTTTGGGTAGTTGTCCAACTATTCAAACAAATCTCTATTTATTTATTTATTTATTACTTTTTAAATCTTATTTATCCTCTATATATATACTTTCTTATTCTATTTATAAAAATAAAAATTACATTTTAAATTCATTAAATAGATAATATATTAAATAAATAATATATTTGGTTTATATATTATTTAAATATATTAGTTATTCAATGCATTTAAAAAATTAAGACTAGAGTAGTATATCAGAAAATATTATTTATTTTTAAAAAGATAATTTTAACAAAGACTTTTTTAATTTTCATTTTAAAAACAAAGTTGTCAATTTCTTTAGTTATTTTTATAAGAAATATTATTTTTCTTAAATGTATTAAATATTAAATTTTATTTGAATGAGTAATTTATTGGTGTTATCCAGATATTGAATGAGGTTAAGTGCTTATGTGAATTCATCTTTCTGTTGAATTCTTCTATTATTGAAAGTTAGTATTGTCTTATAATTAGTTTTTTGTTGACCTTGTCAATGAAAGAAAGTTGTGTTGCATCTTCTCTATTTTCTGATTTCAAAGTGGTGACACTGTCACCATCATCCTTTGAGTAAGCATTGTTCAAACGTCTTCGGTTTATTTTGATCATCATGTTCTTTCTCTCAAGCATTTAGATTTGGCTATCCATCTTGTCAATATTATTTCTAATATATTCTAGTTGTTGTTGCATTATGTTAGTGGGGAGGCATCTCGAAATAGACATTTATCGCCTTCATCGACACACCTTCTTGATGATTATAAATGACGGTGTGTGGAGCATCCAGCGACACACCTCCTTGGTGATTATAAATGATGGTGTATGGAACATCCATCGACATTTACTTATATTTTGGGACCTTCATTATGTATGTTGGAGTTACTGTTATGATGACTTAGTTGTTTGTGCAATGGCTTCGATGTATTTGATTTCTAACTAACTTCGTGTTATTGGGATCTTGAAACCTAGGTAAATTTCAACTGACCCATAGTAAATGTTAATTTTTCTGTATAAACACAAGAGATTAATCACTTCGGTTGATGATGTAATCTATATGCATGTTGATGTGATCTCCATGTCATTTCTCATGTGCTCATTCTTCAAACAATATGAGGTGTATCTAAAAAAATATTATTTTACCAAGTTAGATATAGCTTCAATAAGTAGCAAATGAGCGAGTTAATAATCAAATGATCATACTTAAAAAATGAATTCCTTATTTATAGAGAAGTTGATATGATGATCACTTGAATTTATTCATATGTTTACTTAATAGATGAATCTTGTATTTTTTTTAATTTTTTAATAAAAAATTTAATCTAACTTAAATACGATATATGTTATGTCATATATTCAGAAAATATAAAACTACACAAAAATTTAGTATTTTTTCTATTTGATATAGATATTAATTTATTTTTTTAACTATTTGTACCATTGAAAATGTAATAAAAATGATTTCCTTTTCTCAATTTAAAAATCATATTTAAAATTAATGGAAAAAAAAAAACTATTACAGTCAAATCCAATTCAACATTTTAGAAATATTAGATATTTAAAGCTCTAAAATTATATCCATAAATAATTGTGATATCCTTTGCATTTTAAAACTTTTTATGTGATTTAAAATGTGTTTTTAAACCACGAAAATGTTTATACTCATTTTTCTTACATTACTAGTTGCAAAAGAAATATAGACTCGAGAAGCGAAATCGCACAACTCCGATCCGATTCAACCGTACCGTGTCTTCTTCAACCACCATCTATCGCCGTTCGCGCCACCGTAAACACCTGTAAACCTGATTCCGCCACTCTTCTGCAGTATTTCCTTTCCTTTCATACTTCCCGGATCTGTTTCAACTGAATAATCGATTCTATCGAATTGCCACTGTTTCCGATTGTAACACTCTCTGATTCGTTTCTTTCATCATTTTCACTGTTTTCTACCTCTATCTCACAAGTAAATAGAAATTCTCGATTCGTTTTTCAATATCTCTATCATGCATGTAGATATATTTAGGTATATTAATGTTTGAATGAAGTGACATTAAGATCTAGCGGAGCATTGATCGATGCTTCAAGCGATTTAGAAATTACTTGATTGATAATTTGAAAATGATTGTGATAATGTTTTTCGATCAGATTTGTGCATTGCCGCGTTGAACATTGGAAAATTTTGATGTAACTATTAAATTGAAATTAGTGTGTTTCTAATTAGAGGCAGTCTTACTCATGAAAATATACCGATTTTATTCGGTTTTATTTTACAGGAATTCGGTATGCCGATGAAATTGTGAAACGGTGATTTGTGCTCGAGCTTTTGAGTAATATGGCATGAGCTTCACGTTCTTCTTCTATCCTTGAAGGTTTAGCTAACATAAACAGGATAAGGATGTTTTCATTAATTTACGGACTTTGGCAGTACATGTTCAGCAAGTTAGAACTTCATGTACTCATTTTAGGGATTGACAAGGCTGGCAAAACGGTAAATCATTTTTTAATCCGGAGTTTTTTGAGAAACTACTGAGTTTTGTTATGTGGCTTTGAGTTGGAATATAATGAATAATTTTTTGTAGACTTTGCTTGAGAAGATGAAGTCTGTGTACACGAATGTAGAAGGTCTTCCTCCGGATCGAATTGTTCCAACTGTGGGATTGAATATTGGTCGAATTGAAGTGGCAAATAGAAAACTTGTGTTCTGGGACCTGGGAGGCCAGGTATCTCAGAAATAGATAGGCAATACTTATGTTTGTAAATTCTATAATTATGATATTAGGATGAATTGTTTATTTGATTTGGCAAAATTATTTTGTTCAGCGACTCTAGATTTATGAGCTGCTTGTCAGAATCATTTTATGAGCTGCTTGTCAGATTCATTTCAGTCTAGAACTTTGATAGCTAATATGTTAACATCTTCATAATTCTTGAGGTTTAATTTTGTATGCTTCTTTATAATATCAAAATGCAATTATTGAAAGAACAAGAAAAGAAAAATCTTTTCAAAACATTCCTCGGGAAAGCTACTCCACTAAACTAACTGTTTTCTGTAATGGCACTAAACTAACTGGTTTAGTGTCTGTTTTTTATTATATTTTTGGTATTTTATATTCAACATATAAGAGTGGTTACTTTATTTGTTGTTACTTATAAGAACTGCTGATTAAACTATGTAATTTGGACTGTCAATTTTTACCCTTTTTATGACTGAAGCATGAGTTTTATTGTTTCAATTTGCAATGCTGAAGAGATTTTGTAATTGAAAAATTAGTCTAATATGCATGGACAATTGATTCAGTACTTCATTTTTAACTGAGTCTAGCAGGAATATAATGTATCATTTGATGCAAATCTCATACTTAACCCTCTCTGTATACTGATCTTGCTATCATTATGTCCATTTTCATATAATAAGATGTTAATGTAATTTACTCTCAGCTTGGTCTTCGCTCAATCTGGGAGAAATATTATGAAGAGGCACACGCTGTAGTATTTGTTGTAGATGCATCTTGTCCCTCACGATTTGAAGATTCAAAGTCTGCACTTGGTTAGTTAGTGAGACTTGATTTTAGTATTTGTAAATTACTAAATATATACTTCTTTTAGGAGTTGGCTTGCAGTTGCAATAGTACTAGATATGTCGAAACTTTCAACATATCTAGTACTATTACTCAAAACCAAACAGTGCTGTGATAAGTTAATAATTGACTTGTATACCAGAAAAGGTGCTTCGACATGAGGATCTCAAAGGAGCCCCTCTATTGATTTTAGCAAACAAGCAAGTGAGTGTACCTATTCTCTTCCTGTCCTGTAAAACAAATGTTTGGTTTCCTCATTTTTTTGCTCTCTTCGGTTTGTGTATCAACACAGTGATGGCAGCATGCCTGACATTCTTGTTATTGCAGGATCTTCCTGAAGCAGTATCATCTGAAGAACTTGCCCGGTATCTAGATTTGAAGAAGCTGGACGAAAGAGTTTACATGTTTGAAGCTGTGTCAGCATATGATGGGTAAGCGAGAGAGGTTGTATAAACTTTTCTAATCTTAACCTGTGATGATCCATTTCTATTTTATTATCAACAAGGTTCAAGATATCTGATGTAAGGGAAAATTAACTTTCAATCCAAGTTAGTACATAATAAAGTGCTTACTGAATGAAGTGCTTACTGAATGGACTTTTTTCTGATGCGTATATGTTACTCGAGGGTATTAGGGTTAGTTAGTCTCCCGGTTTGTTACTATTAATAAATGGGTGGTAGGTGAAATAAGACACATTGCCTATGAACAATAAGTTGGATTGAAAAGGGCAGCTAGGCATTTGAGCGAATGGGGCTTTTGGGCATTGGGAAGGCACGTACCCTTGAAGAAGTTCTCTGTTATTGTTCTGTAATCTAGGGGATTCTTCCCTATTTCTTTATATTACAATTCCAGTTCTTATCACTTTCCTTTGAAATGTTGCAGGCTGGGGATCAGGGAAAGTGCAGAATGGCTAGTGGAAGTGATGGAGAGAAGCAAAAGGACTGAAATGTTGAGATTGCGGGCAGGTGCATTAGGTCCAGGTTCTGCCTAGAGGTTGTGACCTTAACTTAAACGGCTACTCCATTCATATATAGTTTTGTATATCCAAAGTGGAAAGTACATGATTAGAAGTCATTACGATGAAAAAGGAAACAAACAACTTAGTGTTACATTAAACTGAACCTTGAAATTTATTCATGCTTTAATTTGTAATACAGCTGTTTAAGAGGTTCAGTCTGAAGTATCTCATACAGCAAGTTTTCCTCAGACATGTCCTATATAACATAGTCAATCTGTCAAGTGTTTGAGCTGGAGGGTTTTCTACTTCCGCCTCCATGCACCCTTTTGTCGATTCAAGATTTAAATTTGCTATTTGAATAAATTTAATTTACTTTCCTTCCTGCAGCATTATATGGACATTGCACTGCCATACAGATCCAGGAAGTGATGTGACATTGTGTAAAATGCAAGTTACGAAGTATATAAACTTGGGTGTAGACTTTTGTGAAAGATTGATTTACATGTATGCTTGAGGGAAAAAAATTGCATGTAGTTTCACCCTCTATCAAAAGTAACTATAGGACAGTCTGTCTGAAAATTCATTTATTATTGGAACACCCTACGCATACATTGTCTAGGATACATGGTATTAAAAAGGTACATGAAAGTCATACATAAGCAATGGAATTAAACAAGTATTAGTATAAAGTACAAATGTTGAAAATGCCATGGCCAAAAGATACAAATTCCAACAGGTACTAATACATGATCTCAAAATACATAAGCGGAAACATCTAAAAGAACATAGATTATTAAATCCTAGTGAGTCTCCCCAACCAATGAGATAACAACACATAGTTAAACATAACAATATGCAAATTGAGACAATCCCTTAACTGTCCACTTAAGAGGGTGAAAAGCCCAAAATGCCATTGTTCATTCATTTAGTTAATTTTTATTAATGTTCTACTAAATGATGTAAGAATCATACCCTTATTCTCTAATAATCATTACCAAAATAAATTAATAATGTCATTAGTAAATATAGGTTGATTTATGTATAACTTTTTTATAGTTTTATATAATTTTAAAAGTGTAATAGAAAGAATAATTTTAGCAGAGATGTTCTCTGAAGCACATCTCATTACAGAGAGAAACACTCTCCCTCAAATGAATGTAGTCGCGTACTCTAAATATCATTTCCAACTACCTCTCTCTCTCAAGTTTTTTTTACTTTTACATCTTAATTTTTTCAATTACCTTTTCGTAGATATTGACAGGGAAATAGAATATTTTGCACGGGCTACCTTGTTGGGAAAAAGCGTAGCAGATGAATCAAACTTTAGGGTGTATCTAACTTTCTAATTCATTTGCAAAAATGCTGATAGGTTGGGAGGTAGTGATAATTTTAATGACATCTTGGATTTTAATCACCTTCCCATCAAAGTTTGACTATTTTTTTTTTTAAACAAACAAAAATCAATTGAATTAAAGTAGGCATAAGTAATGTCCCTGATACACCGGTACATAAATGATGTTTTTATACCGAGAAAAATATACACCATATACTTACACCATCCAGTATATAGCATAGGTATGTGTGTACTTGTATTAGAAAAAAGAAAGAAAAAAATATTAAACATAATAAACTAAACTAAACCGTAGATTTATACTGTTTAAGTGTAATTCAAAATGTAAGAATATCATTTCTGTTTTATACCAGTAGAATCACATATAATTATATAACAAGCATAGACAGTCAAGGTGCGCCCAAAATTACCCCCACTACAAAATCAAATAAATAAAACCCAAATAAAACTGGCAGGAACACACGCACCCAATGACAGCTTGACTAATAATAATGGGTTACAAGCAGTCGTAAGATTGGGAGGCAAAGTTGATCTCTTGGGAAAGGCTTGAGACATGAGAGTGTATTTCTCTCTAGCTTTTAGGATCAAATTATGTTATGTGCTAATAATTTATGTGTTAGGGACGGTCTATATAGAACTTTGTTCTAATTTTAAATGAGACCCCTATTAGTAGTGGAAGTAATAGGATGGCCTTGAATCTGTGCAATTTAGGAATTCCAGTTATGAAAGTCATGGACATGCCTTCCAAAACAACATCAAGAATGGGGAGGGAATGTATTTGCTGTAGTAACCAGCAGGTGCCATTGTATTTTTGTTAAACAATACATGAACAATGAAAAGTAGTATCAACTAGAATCCTAGATCAGTAATCACATACATCTTGTTATTTCATTGTTTTTATAATGGGTAATATTATAACCTATGTGGCTTATATTATATCTCCAAGAAAATTCATATAATAAAACAATCAAACATGACAATGGATATGTATATTCTGCAATTCATAACACCCAATAATTGAAAACAGAAAATCAAGAAATGAAACTGTTATTTCCCACCCATAACAAACAATGTAGACTAGATAGTGTGACATTCAAATTCAGCATAAATCAGGTCTAGTTCTCTTACAAACCGAAATGCAACCCTTATGTTGATCCCTCAAGATCCTAATCTCACAACACTCCCTCAAATCCTCAAGACTCACATACTGTTGTTTCACCATCCTCAAAGAACCACCCCCTACATCATGAATCCATATATAAGGTTGACAAGTCTCATCATAGTAATACAACAAACTCTTCAATCCCACATCATTGCTTCCACTTCTCCCAGGCATATAAGCCTTATATATCCCTTTACTTTTCACTCTCTTCGAACACCCTGCCTTCAAAATATGAACCTTCTTCAGTATTGATCCTACCCTTATCTGCAATTCCACTGGCCTATCACTCATGTTCCAAATCCTTGTCCCTAATCCATATTGAGTTTGATCATAGCAGCTATCAAAGCAACCACCAAATGATACAAGACTCAAACCTCTCATTTTCTCCATTAGAGACTCTAACTGCTTCTTACTCATCTTAATGTTTCCACAAAGTGTTTGTGATGTACAAGCTTCATTTATATATCTATCTATATATAAGTCCCATCAAGTTATTCATGTCCTTGTGATAAAGATGAGTTCTTTGCTAACTTTTGTCAATATAATTGTTTAATAGTTATGCACCAATCATATCTTATCAGATACGTATGTAATATATATGGATTTTTGAATAATATTTATGATATAGTAGTATGACTAATATGGCTGTAATTTATATTATAAATACATGTGAATTTAATCTGGATCTTTAAAATATTATTTAAAAGTTCTCGTTAAGCAAATTCAGTTCATAGTTGTATCCAATTGAAGAGATAGAGATTCGAACAAGTGACATTTCACTTCTTTAGTTAAGTGAAATTTTCACTAGACAAAAAATATATCATTTAAATTCGAATCTTTATCATTTTTGATAAATTTTAATAAATTGCTCTTATATGATTTTTTTTAATCAAATTATAAATACACAATAAAGTTATTAAACTCATATTTTTAAAAATAATTTGAACTCTTTCTTGTGGGTCACTCTAGTAGTTGGTAAGTGCTTTCTGCTGTTATGATAGAACAAATTATGTAGAGACGTGCACTTCACAAGCCTCACTATAATAGAATAATTCTTTTCCCTTCCATTTAGGAAATGGTAGGGCCTAACGAACCCTCCAATTTCAACACAAGAAAACAGTGGAAAAGTTTATCTACACTGACAAAAATTAAAAAATTACTAAGAAAATGGATTTTCCTTTGATCCTTTAGGGTAGGAAAAGATGCTATTGGCACCCCATATAAAGGGATTCACATATTCATGAATCATGACATGATGAGGTAGCATATGATGTTGCTTCACCTTTTATTCAATTCAAGTTTCAAAATATATAACTTTCCTCTCTTATAAGAAATGATTTTCTTTTTCTTTGTTAAGCATTGAGCTCCTAAACTTTTTGGACTATAGCATAAAACACATTATAAAAAATTATAATTTTTTTTCTAATTAAATCAACTCAATTGGTAGTTGTACTAAACATCATATATACGAGTGCGAGTTTGAATTTATCATATACCATTTATTCATTTTTAAAGAGTAAAATTTTCACCATTAAATTATTAGACCGAAAAAAACAAATAGAGAACATAGATATTTATTGAGATTCGTAAATGTTGTGATATTATGCATCTTGTGATATGAAATTTTTTACTCTTCTAATAATTAAAACTGTTGTTTATGAGGTAGGACAAATCTTATTGGCATCCAACGACAACCCATCTCTTTTGTTGTGACCTACTCCCAACTTGAGACAATTACATAGTGGCCCAATTGCAGAATATTTTTGTAAACATGTTATTATTGTCTCACACTACCAACCTTTCCTTTCTTAAAATTTTGCATTTATCGTTTGTAATAAACATTTATCATTGATATTGTATGAAATTTATAAATATTTACACGTTTAGTATTGAAAATATGCAGTTCACTTGGACTAATTAACATAAAGGAATTTTTTCGTCTCAAAAAAATAAACATAGAGTAATTTTTATGACACTCATTTTCTCTGACACTAGAACACAAGCCAGAACAGAAGTTCCAAAATGGCTTAAGGTTGGAACTTAGGCACCTATGTAAAGTGAAAACTCAACTCTACAAGCGGGTTAGGTTCTTAATGTAATCTAGTACTTGGTTGGTTGGTGACAACACTATAATAATTCATTAAGGATCAACATGTGAATCAACAGTACCACATGTATGCAACTTGGTTGACGTCAAATTCACAAATCACTTTCAGACTCACTATTATTTATTATCACCCAAAATTATTGAACTGTGAAATTTGTTTTCCAACTCTTTAATAAAATTCCGAGTTGAAACATAAATCGGAGGAATAAAGAAGAAATATTTTAGTTTTGTTTATATATATATATATATATATATATATATATATATATATATATATATATATATATATATATATATATATATATATATATATATATATATATATATATATATATATATATATATATATATATATATATATATATATATATATATATATATATATATATATATATATATATTCAAACTCTTTAATAAAATTACGAGTCGAAATATATATCGAATGAATGAAGAAGAAATATTTTAGTTTCAATTTATAAAAACAAGAAAAATATATAAAATTGTGCAAATTATAAAGAGATTAAACTTATAAAATATATCATAAAATTATGAAAAATAATAATTGAACGAATATTAAAAAAAGAGACTAAATCATTGAAAGTTAATTTATATATATCGTAGTCGGTCATAACCATCTATCTATTATGTTGTGTGATAGACTAGTATTAGATGAGACAGTATATATATAAAGATTTTGCACTCTTGACCCGGGATTCTTGCTCTGCCATTAGTCTTATTGTTTCATGTGATACTAGTCTATCACACAACATAATAGATAGAAGGTTTTCATGATCGACTAATATATATATATATATATATATATATATATATATATATATATATATATATATATATATATATATATATATATATATATATATATATATATATATATATATATATATATATATATATATATATATATATATATATATATATATATATATATATATATATATATATATATATATATATATATATATTATCAATTTATAATATAAAATTGTTCTGGACTGGGCCCGCCCTGGCCCAAAGCAGGGATAAAGGCCCAATCCAAGCAGCTCCTCGAGGAATGCGCGTCCGCGGATTCCCGCCAGCTTGCCCGACCACAGACTGCAGCCATGCCCGCCGTTGCCCGCGACACATGGTGTCCCCGACCAAGGGAACTCCAGCTCGAGTCCCGCTCGAGCACTCTCCCCGTAGGGCAGATTCTGTCCCCTATGACCGTTATCGAATCATCTAAACTCTGGAAAGACCGCGTCTTCGTCCCTCCTCATTCTTCGCAGAGCATCACCAGGAAGGGGACCACGTGCGGATCCCCACTACACACGTAGAACCTGGCAGTTCCTTTATTGGGTCAATTCTGGTCGGCCCAATGAGGGGACCTTGGCCCAGCGCTGGGGGCTATAAATACCCTATGTTCCTAGAGGGTCAGGTATTCATCTCTTACGCATACATACACTCTTTACCTGCTCATTTCGTCACTCATTTTAGCATCGGAGTGCCTTGCAGGTACCCCCCTCCATCTCACTCAAATTTTGCTCGAGCCAGTCGTGACGATCCAAGTCTGATCAGGTAAGATCAGTGGCGCCGTCTGTGGGAATCTAGCTTCCCCGTCTTGCAAACCCTCGAAGACCAAAGCTCAAAATCACCTCCTACCGTCATGGCTGACCAAGTCCGAGACGAACAGAACGTCCGCGTCGTCGACGTCAACAACAACATCGCGGATAAAAACGGAATTCCCGACAACACCGGCAACCTCGACCATAGCACACTCCCAGAGGGCACCATCCCGGGCCCTCAGTCCACCGCGACGGAGCTACTGCCTCATCTTCTTCAGTCCCTCCGCCGCTCGAAGAAGACAACGCAGCTCCCCCAAACTATCTAGCTGCCCAATTTCAGGAAATCCCTATTCGTGCCGGGGCAAATGCCACAACCCGCGCACTATTCACGGCGATCAATCAAGCCAATTACCTTATCTTCGCCCAGGGGGAAAGATTGAGGGCGCTAGAAGATGATAGAAGACCCGCGAGGAGACTCCACCTCAGACTCCACCTCCTCGAGCAATAGAGGTACATCTCCCATCTCCCCCGCAGAGACAATACAGAAACACCTCCTGAAGTCTGTCACCCCGCCCGCCGGGGAGACGACCCCCATTGGAGAGGCAACTCGTCATTGAAGCAGGAGGGCGCAACCATGGCCCCATACGGCAAGAAAGAAGACACTCCAGAGACAGGCACGGAAGAATTGACCAACGAGCACCCCGCTCGAGGGATACCCAGCACGATCAGGACCATTGGGCATGACAATATCTCAGGTCCCCATCCCTGTCCCCAGAGCAAAGTGACGAGGACGACCCCCGCGGTCCCCTGTCACAAGCCATCATGGAGGCGCCCATTCCCCCGGGCATGGAGAATCCTCCACATCTGAAAGAATACGACAGAGTCGCGGACCCAGTCGACCACATAGACGGGTTCGAGGCTATGCTGCATTACCATAAGTCGGGGGACCCATCAAATGCCGGTTGTTTCCCACGACCCTCAGAAAGGCAGCGATGGATTGGTATAAAGGCCTCGCCCCGGGATCAATCACCTCGTGGCGAAACCTGAAGAATCAATTCATAAGTTCGTTCACTGCGTCTCAGCGACACCCAAAGACCGAGGCAGCACTCGAGGCCATCATCCAGAGACAGGATGAAACCTTGAGAGAATTTATTAATTTCTTCAATCGCGAAGCCATACAGGTCCCCTGCGCGGACCACATGAAAAGGTACTTGCTGGAGAGGGGGTTCCTCCCCGACACATAATTCAGAATGGCAGTGGGCATTGAACCACCCCGAACATCCGATGCTCTCCTCGAGAAGGCCCGCGCATATATGGATTACGAGGAAAGGGAGGCGGCCAACTGAGCCCGGGACCCCAGAACTCGCGGATCCAGCAGCAACCCGCGCCAAGAGGCTGCTCCTCCTAGACGAACCGGGAGAAAAGAAAAGAGGACAGACCCCGAGAAGCCCGAGAGCAAAGAGGATCCTCGGGGTGTTTTACAGAGTACACTCCGCTCACAGCTTCCCGCGAGCGCATTTTGGCGGAGTGTGCTAGCACGGATTTTAAAGACGGCGGCGTCAAGCGCCCTCGACCTGCTCCTGCCATGCCCGGAGTAGACAAGAGAAAATATTGTCAGTACCATAGGAGTCATGGTCATCTAACTGAAGACTGCATCCACCTGAAGGACGCCATCAAAACCCTCATCAAGGGAGGGAGGCTCGCCCAATACCGGCGAAATGACGCTCCTCATCACGACGCCCGGGAGACAAGAGAATCGGAGGAGGACGCCCGACCATCTGACGAGTCGGTCCTCGTCCAGACTGCCTTCTCCGTCACCAGACTGGAGGACTTCTACGTCCCCGAACACCTGCAGGAGCCACTCACGACACACAGCGGGTGGGAATACTTTCCCTCCACCATGGTCATCAATGGTGGAGGATTCAACGACCTAACCATCAATTCGGCCAAGAGAAAGCTGGACGAACTGGTCGACTCTGCTCCTCCTCAGACGGTGACTTTTGAAAGGGTGAAAGGTAGGCCGGAGCCTATCACCTTTTACCTCGAAGAGCTCCCCGGAGGAGCCCCCAACGCAGTCATTCCTCTGCTGATAAGAGCAAGAATGGCCAACTTTGACGTGCACCGCATCCTCGTCGACGAAGGAAGTTCCGTCGACGTGATGTACAGCCAATTATTCCGGACTTTGCAGCTAGACGACTCGCACCTCTCGCTGTATGTGGGGTCAGACTTACAAGGCTTCAACGGCTCGACCTCCAAACCTTGGGGATATGTCGAGCTCATGGTTACCTTCGGCGAAGGCACGACAATGAGGCAGGTCAAGGTGCGCTTCCTCGTCATCAACTGCCCGTCCCTCTACAACTGCATCCTGGGGAGACCAACACTAGCAGAGCTGACCGCGGTGCCCTCCACCGTCCACTTGAAGATGAAGTTCTACACCAAGAGGGCACGGGTGGCTACCATCCAGGGGGACCTAGCCGTTGCTCGAAGGTGTTTCAATGCCGCATTCAAGGGACGCGACACTGTCGACACTAGGACAAGGCCCGCCAAGAGACCAGCGACGACACGACAAGAGCCCGACAAATCAGAGCCCGCCAAAGCAGAAGACTAGAGAGATCCCCCTAAGGTCGACTCCATAGCTCTGGATACCCGTTTCGATCAGGACGAACCTCCCAACGGCGAGCAAATCCCCCTCCGACCAATCCTGGACGGGGACTTCGAGCTCGTCCCCCTCGGCACGGACCAAAGAAAAGGAGTGAAGATTAACATCGACCTCCCCGACCTGGCAAGGAAGCAGATCAAAGCCTGCTTGCGCGAGAATGCTAACTTGTTCGCCTGGAGTGCCACGGAGATGCCCGGACTCGACCCCGAGGTCGCCTGTCACCATCTCGCCATAGATCCTGCCGCTAAGGCAGTAGTACAACGTAGGCGTAGGCAGTCTCTGGAGAAAACGGAGGCTGTTGAAAAATCTGTAAAAGACCTCCTAGAGGCAAAATTTATTTCTGAAGCCCGGTATTCAACATGGCTGTCAAATGTTGTACTAGTTAAAAAGAATAATGGATAATGGCGGATGTGTGTTGATTATACCGATCTCAACCGAGCATGCCTGAAGGATGCTTTCCCTTTACCGAACATAGATATGCTGGTCGACAACTCAGCTGGTTACAAGATATTGTTGTTCATGGATGCCTATTTAGGCTATAACCAAATCCCAATGGCCATGGGCGACAAATATTACACTGCCTTCATGACCAGCTCGGGAAATTATTACTACAACGTAATGCCCTTCGGACTAAAGAACGCAGGGACAACTTACCAACGTATGATGAACAGAGTGTTCCACAAGCAAATCGAAGACATGCTCGAGGTTTACATGGACAACATGATCATCAAGTCCCGAGCAGACACCGGTCATGCAGCCCACCTCAAAGCAGTCTTCGCCCAAGCGAGACAATGTAAGATGAGATTCAACCCCGAAAAATGCACGTTCAGAGTCAAGGCAGGGAAATTCCTCGGGTTCTACCTGACAGAGCGAGGAATTGAAGCCAATCCCGACAAATGTCGATCCTTCTCCGACCTCCCGACCCCTACGTCTAAGAAATCAATATAAGTCATGAACGGTATGCTCACATCGATATCCCGCTTCGTAGCAGGATCCGCTCAGCACGCCTTCCCCTTCTTCAGACTCCTTTGCAAAGAAGCGGCCTTCGAATGGACCAAGGAATGCGAACGGGCACTGCGCCACCTAAAAAAAAGTCTATCCCAACCGCCCGTACTGTCCCGACCAGTCAACGGGGAACCTCTGTTTCTATACTTGGTTGTCTCGAACGAAGCCATCAGCGTGGCTCTCATTCGCGAGACCATCGACGGGCAGAAACCCGTTTATTTCACGAGCAAAGCCCTACAAGGACCCGAGAGCAGATACCAACAGATAGAAAAAGTGGCTCTAGCCCTCGTCAACGCCGCGAGGAGACTCAGACACTATTTCCTGGCCCACACAGTCATAGTGCGAACCGACCAACCGGTAAAACAACTCTTAGGTCGACCTGACATGGCGGGCCGAATGCTGAAGTGGTCCTTGGAACTCTCCGAGTTCGACATTCAATACGAGAGCAGGAAAGCTCTAAAGGCACAAGCCCTGGCCGATTTCGTCACGGAAATAACCGCTCACGACCCCCCAGCAGGGAAGGAGCACAAATGGACCATCTTCGTCGATGGAGCTTCCAGCTCCTCCGGAAGCGGCGCGGGGATCCTCCTGGAAAGCAGGGAGGGCGTGGTGATCGAGCACTCGTTAACCCTCTCATTCCCGACTTCGAACAACCAAGCAGAATACGAGGCCCTGCTCGCAGGACTAAGGCTAGCCGAAGACCTAGGAGCCCGCGAGGTACGCATTTTCACGGACTCTCAACTCGTTGCTTCCCAAGTCCAAGGGAGTTACCAAGCTAAAAACGACAGCCTCGTCGAATACCTGAACTTAGTCAAAGAACACATGAAAAAGTTCGACCGAGCAGAAATATCACACGTCTCGCGCGAGCAAAACACAAGGGCAGACATATTGTCTAAGCTCGCAAGCACAAGAAAGAAGGGCGGAAACAAATCCGTCATACAAATATCCCTGTCACGCCCGAGCATCGAAAGGTCCTCGACCCCAGTCGAGGTGCACACCATCGGAGACACCGCGTGCTGGATGACCCCGGTGTACAATTCTCTGACAAAGGGCGAGCTCCCTTCGGACCAGACAGAAGCGACAACCATGAAACGACGAGCATGCTCCTACGTGGTGCTCGAGCATAAATTATACCGCATAGGATTCTCCATTCTCCTCCTGAAATGCATCGATGAATCCACAGTCCCCGAGGTATTACGGGATATACACGAAGGGATTAACGCCCAGCACATGGGCGGTAAGTCCTTGGCGAGGAAAGCCTTGCGAGCGGGGTACTATTGGCCGACGATGCAGTAGGACGCTAAAGAACACGTTAAGAAGTGTGACAAGTGCCAAAAGCACGCCGACATGCATCTCGCTCCCCCTCACGAGCTGAGCACACTATCGTCCCCGTGGCCGTTTGCATGGTGGGGGATGGATATCCTCGGAACATTCATGCAAGGGACTTACCAAAACAAGTTCCTAATCGTAGCCGTGGATTACTTCACGAAATGGATAGAGGCCGAGGCTCTCGTGAAGATCACCTTGCACAGCATCCCCTGTTTCTACAAAAGAAACATCCTCGCCAGATTCAGGATCCCGAGAGCACTAGTCACCACAATGGCACCCAATTCACCGACCACGGATTCCAAAACTTTGTCACCAAACTGGGAACCAAATAACATTTCACCTCGGTCGAGCACCCTCAAACCAACGGGCAAGCCGAGGCCGCTAACAGAGTCATCCTGCGAGGACTCAAATGCCGGCTCGACGAAGATAAAAGAGGGTGGGTCGAGGAGCTGCACAACGTTTTATGGGCGAATCGCACCACACCCCATTCAACGAAGGGCGAAACCCCCTTTCGACTAACATACGGCACCGAAGCCGTCATCCCCATAGAAATCAGAGAACCATCCAGGCGGACAGAAATGCCCCTCGACAAAGAAATGAACGACGAAGCACTCAGGGATGAACTCGACTTGGTCGAAGAAATTCGTTCGGGGGCAGCTCTGTGCGAGGCCACTCTAAAACAAAGAGTGGCTCTGCATCATAACGACCAGGTCATCAAACGCGAGTTCAAGATCGGCAGCCTGGTATTACGAAGAAACCAGAAAGACTCCCGCGAAGGGAAATTGGCCGCGAACTGGGAAGGGCCTTACCGCGTCCACGGCGCCACAGGTACCGGGGCATACTACCTCGAGCAGCTAGACGGAGAACCATTGCCACGACCCTGGAACGCTGCTAAACTAAAGCAGTACTATACTTAAAAAACCCTAAACACTAAGGACTCTCGTCGTCGAACATCCACATCCAGTCAACGAAGAGGAATGTCTCGACCACGTAGATAGGCCAAGGTACAGGCCCAATCTACGCCCAAATGACATAACGTCGTTTAGCCAAACGAGGACGAATAATGATGCCCGACAGGGACACCTCAATCGAGCTCCACTGTCGAAGTACCCACATGGCAGAACACCCAGCTCGCGATGGGCAATTCACACCACGGGCATACAACCTCAATTTGGGTCATACGCCCAAGCAAGCGGCCTTCACTCCGCACGACCGACGCATTTCGAAGTACGTCAGACCACCAAATGGGTCGAAAGGATCTCCACTCGAGGACATAACTTAGGCAAATTTCACCACAAAGTAACAGCCGAACACAAGCGTGGCTCGAGGACATAACTTAGGCAATTTTTGCCACAAAGTAGCATCCGAACACAAGCGTGGCTCGAGGACATAACTTAGACAAATTTCGTCACAATATAAAAACTTAAACACGAGCAAGTTTTAAAATCAAAATGAACATCCATTTAAAGGCTCATACGCAAAACGAATAAAAATAAACCGACCAAAAAGGCCGGCGATGTTCAGAAATTACAGGCTATGGCACAACGGCCAAAAGAAATATGTACGGGCACGCAGGCCCTAAAAATATGCACGGGCACACAGGCCCCAAAACAAATACCAATAAACGGGCACGCAGGCCCGAGCAGAAATTCCACGACTAAACTTCCCCAGAACTACCAGCATCCACAGCAGGAGACTCAGGAGGCACGACCTGGCCGTCAATGATCTGAGACATGAAACCCACTCCCTCGGTATTCATGCCCGGATTCAATATGGCGAGCTGGCTAACCGCGGCCTCAAACTCGTCCGCTAAGGCACCGACACAGTCTGTTTCGAGGAGATGGATGCGCGTGACCAGATCCGAACGGCTTCACAAAGGGGCTGTATCCTCTGACTCATCTTCAGTAGGAAGCATGGCAACTTTCAACTCCTCGACTTCCTTAGACAGACGCTCGTTGTTGGCCTCCAAGCGTTCCCTATCCAGTCGAAAATAATCCCTCTCCTCAGCAACCTTCCCGGAGTTTTCCTTCTCCACGGCCAGCAGCTCGGCTTATTCACGAAACATCTCCTCTGATCGTTCGAGAGCAACCTTCAACTTACGAGAGCCGGCAGCGAGGGAAGCTTTCTATGACTCCAGCTCCCTGACGCGATCAGAGGAGTCTGACCCCTCCTCAGCAAGGACAATGGCCATCTCGTCCATCTTCACTGTAAGTGTTTGCTTGTTGGCATGAATTTTTGGTAAAACCAGATTTGTGAATGTCATGACTGATGTCATAACATTCTGGGATAAAAACAAATTCTGCAGAAGGAATATTCTACAGGAACAACTCAGTATGAGTGAATATCATGATGATTAAGCTATGATCATATGTACTGAATTCTACCAAAATCAGTGAGTAGGATACATGATGTCATAACCAATGTTAAGACATCCTGTACTGATCAAGTTGTTGTGCAAATTTATTGTTCCTGAGAATTTTCAGGAATCTGGTGTGCTATTCTGAGTTGAAGTATATTGACTAGATCAGATGCTCACGTGGATATTAGGTTAACCTTGCTTAACCCTAATCTGTTAGGATGAAAGCCCAAGACCAAGTCTTTAGGTTAACTTTGGTTAACCCTAGCTATTTTTATGGAAGCCCAAAATGAAGAATAGACTGCATATATATATATTTCTCATGAATCCTAATGGTGTGCAGCGCTTTTTAGAGAAGATCAATAAGGCATTTTGTAGTTGTGATAGTTTTAGTAATTACTGTGAGCCAAGCAATTATCACTTGATAAGTGACTTGGAGTAGGATTTGGTTGTAAGGGTTGTTTATCACTCAAAGCTTTGAAGCACGAGTGTTGTGTCTCTTGATTAAAGCTTTGAAGCAAAATCAAGCGTGTGTATTGAAGAATGTCTTCATAGTCTTATTAATCAGTAGATTAGTATCACTGCTGTGATTGAGGGGGAGTGAGTAGGAACTCAGGTTTAAGTAGGACTTAGATTGAAGTTGCATTGGGTAGGTCTTAAGTGAAGGAGATAAACTGGTTGGTTTATTCCTAAATTAATACCTCTTATAGTGAATTTCTTCCCTGGCTTGGTAGCCCCCAGATGTAGGTATTATTATACACTGAATTGGGTTAACAATTGATTGTGTTCTTTACTGTCTTTTAAATTACTGTTTGGTTTGTGTACAATTTGTCAGATACGGTGTCATAACATTCAATATGATATTAAGTATCTGTTGCCAGAATTTCAATTGGCATCAGAGCAGGCACCCTGCCTGTCTTTCTGGGTGAGATCTAGGGATATTATTTTCTGGAGCTATGGACAAGGAAGGAGGATTTGGGAACAGACCACCTATTCTGGATGGATCAAACTATGACTACTAGAAACCTTGTATGATTGCCTTCTTGAAGTCACTGGACAATAAAGCTTGGAGAGCTGCTGACAAAGGATGGAACCATCCCACCATAACTGGGAAAGATGGGACGACTAGTCTGAAACCTGAGGAAGAATGGAGCAAAGAAGAAGAAGAGTCAGCCCTGGGTAACTCTAAAGCATTGAATGCCTTGTTCAATGGAATTGATAGAAACATATTCATACCAGTACATCAATGTGAACTGGCCAAGGATGTTTGGGACACTCTCAAAACCACCCATGAGGGTACATCCAAAGTAAAAATGTCAAGACTTCAGATGCTCACTACCAAATTTGAGAATCTAAGGATGAAGGAAGATGAGACCATTCATGAGTCTCACATGAACATCTTGGAAATTGCCAACACCTCAGGAGCATTGGGAGAAAAGATGTCAGAAGAAAAGCCGGTGAGAAAGATTCTCAGATCCTTGCCTAAAAGGTTTGCAATGAAAGTGACTGCTATAGAGGAAGCTCAGGATATCTGCAACTTGAAGGTTGATGAACTCATTGGGTCATTTCAGACATTTGAGATGGGGATGAGTGACAATGTTGACAAGAAAAACAAGAGCATAGCCCTTGTATCCAATACTGAAGATGAAAGCAAGGAGAGTGATGAAGAGAATATATCAGAAGCTATAGCTATGCTTGGAAGGCAGTTCAACAAACTCATCAAGAGAATGGACCCAAAGTCAAGGTCAAATGTCAAGAACATTTCCTCTGACATTAGCAGATCCTATGACTCCAGCAGAAGAACTAAGTCTGAAGAAAAGGGAAATCAAAGCAGAGGAATCCAATGCCATGGATGTGAAGGATATGGGCACATTCGAGCTGGATGTCCTACCTTTCTAAAGAAACAAAAGAAAGGAATGTCTGTTACTTGGTCTGATGGTGACTCAGAAAGTGACTCTGAAGAAGAATCTGCTAAACTAGTTACTACACTATCTGGTGTTTGTAACTCTGATAATGATTCTAGTGATGAGGAAGTGACATTTGAAGAACTTGTTGACTCCTACAAGAAGCTATGTATCAGAAGTGCTGAAGTCTGTCAGCAAAATGAGAAACAGAAAAAGCTCATAGTGAAGTTGGAGGCTGAGAAGAAGGCAGACACTGCTACTATAAGCCATCTTAAAGGTGAATTTCTAATGTTGAACTCCAAACTTGATCAGATGACTAAGTCTGTCAAGATGTTAACAACTGGAACTGACAAGTTGGAAGAAATCCTTCAGGCTGGACAAAATGCAGGAAACATGTCTGGTCTAGGATTTGTGGCTGCAAAGAAATCTGTTATTGACAAGAAGAAGACCAGGCCTGATAAACAAATGTCAAAGCAGATGTCACAACACAGGACTCAACATTAAGAACAGAGAAATATGAAGAAAAAGTATCAAAGATGGAGATGTCATTATTGTGGGTGGTTTGGTCACATAAACCCATTCTGCTTCAGATTATATGGATATCCTAATCAGACCCCATATGTCAAACCTAAGACTAACAAGGCACCATATACTCAACAGTGGAAGAAAAAGACTGCAGCCCTGATAGCTCACACCTCCCTTAGAGTTTCTGCCAAGGAAGACTGGTACTTTGACAGTGGATGCTCTAAACACATGAATGGAATCAAGAATCTGCTGAATGATGTCAAACCTCATACTACTAGTTATGTCACTTTTGGAGATGGTGTTAGAGGAGAAATCAAAGGAGTTGGAAACTTGGACTGCCCTGGAGTTCCAAACCTAAATGAAGTGTTGCTGGTAAATGGTTTGACTGCTAATCTCATAAGTATCAGTCAATTATGTGATCTAGGATTCAAGGTCAACTTCACCAAGTCTGAATGTCTTGTAACTAATGAAAAACAAGAAGTTGTAATGAGAGGAGTCAGATCAAAAGATAATTGTTACTTATGGGAGTCTGAGAACACTAACTACTCTTTTGTGTGCTCTATAGCCAAAGAAGAAAAGGAAGTGAAACTGTGACACCAAAAACTTGGTCATTTACATCTTAGAGGGATGAAAAAGATCATATCCATGGAGGCTGTCAGAGGGATTCCAAGGCTTCAGATTGATGAAGGGAGAGTCTGTGGTGAATGTCAGGTTGGAAAGCAAACTAGAATGTCACATCCAAAGACAAGACATTTGACCACCTCTAAGGTGCTAGAACTTCTACATATGGATCTGATGGGTCCCATGCAGGTGGAAAGTCTTGGTGGAAAGAGATATGCCTATGTTGTTGTGGATGATTTTTCCAGATTCACATGGATAAACTTCATTAGGGAAAAGTCTGATGTATTTGATGTATTTAAGGAATTGTGCAAAAGAATTCAAAGAGAAAAAGAAGGATGCATTGTCAGAATCAGAAGTGATCATGGTAAGGAATTTGAAAATAGTAAGTTTGATGAGTTATGTTCCTCAGAAGGAATCAATCATGAGTTCTTTTCACCTATAACTCCTCAACAAAATGGAGTTGTGGAAAGGAAAAACAGGACTATACAGGAATCTGCCAGAGCAATGATACATGCCAAGAAGCTTCCTATTCATTTTTGGGTTGAAGCTATGAATACAGCCTGTTATGTCCACAACAGGGTCACCTTGAGAAAGGGAACATCATCCACCTTTTATGAACTATGGAAAGGAAGAAAGCCTAAAGTGAAGTACTTGCATGTCTTTGGGAGCAAATGCTATATTCTGACAGATCGTGAACAAAGGAGAAAGATGGACCCTAAAAGTGATGAAGGAATATTCCTAAGATACTCTACCAACAGCAGAGCATATAGGGTGTTCAATTCCAGGACCAAAGTTATGATGAAGTCTATAAATGTCATAGTTGATGATCACCATGAGGAAACAAATGTCCCATATGATGTTTAGACATTCTTTGAGACTTCAACACAAGTGTCTAAAAAGGATGATGTGCCTAATCCTACTCCATCAGAGTCTGAATCAAAGGAAGCTAACAAAGATCCTTCCATCAGAATTCAGAAAGATCATCCTAAGGAACTCATCATAGGAGATCCTAACAGTAGAGTCACTACAAGATCTAGAGAAATCATCACAAACTCTTGTTTTGTGTCTAAGATTGAACCAAAAAATGTTAAAGAGGCTTTGACTGATGAATACTGGATTGGAGCAATGCAAGATGAATTGAACCAGTTCAAGCAACAAGAAGTATGGGAGTTAGTTCCTAGACCAGAAGGAACAAACATCATTGGCACAAAGTGGATCTACAAGAACAAGTCAGATGTTGAAGGAGTTGTCACCAGGAATAAGGCAAGGCTTGTTGCTCAAGGATACACTCAAGTTGAAGGGGTTGATTTTGATGAGACTTTTTCTCTTGTAGCAAGACTAGAATCAATCAGACTTCTCTTGGGAGTTGCTTGTCTCCTTAAGTTCAAGCTGTTTCAGATGGATGTGAAGAGTGCCTTCCTAAATGGGTACTTAAATGAGGAAGTGTATGTGGAACAGCCTAAAGGATTTGTGGATCCAAATTGTCCTGATCATGTCTACAAATTGAGGAAAGCATTATATGGTCTGAAACAAGCTCTTAGAGCTTGGTATGAAAGGTTGACAAAGTTCCTCACTGACAAAGGATACAGGAAAGGAGGTTTGGATAAAACTCTTTTTGTCAAGGATGAAGGAGGAAAGATAATGGTAGCTCAAATTTATGTTGATGACATAGTGTTTGGAGGAATGTCAGATAAAATGGTTAAACATTTTGCTAACCAGGTGCAAGATGAATTTGAAATGAGCCTTATGGGAGAATTGACCTACTTTCTTGGACTACAAGTCACACAGATGGAAGACTCAATTTTTCTGTCTCAAAGCAAGTATGCAAAGAATATTGTCAAGAAGTTTGGGATGGAGAATGCCAGTCATAAAAGGACTCCTGCACCTACTCATTTAAAGTTGTCCAAAGACACAAGTGGGGCAAATGTGGATCAAAGCTTGTACAGAAGCATGATAGGAAGTCTGCTATACTTAACAGCCAGCAGACCTGACATTGCCTTTGCAGTTGGAGTATGTGCAAGATACCAGGCTGAACCCAAAGTAAGTCACATCAACCAGGTGAAAATAATTCTGAAGTATGTGAGTGGAACTTACAATTATGGCATGTTGTACTCTCATGGATGTGAACCAATTCTGTCTGGTTATTGTGATGTTGATTTGGCTGGTAGTGCTGATGATAGAAAGAGCACCTCTGGAGGATGCTTCTTTTTGGGAAATAATCTTGTTTCTTGGTTCAACAAGAAACAAAACTTTGTGTCTCTATCTACTGCTGAAGCTGAATACATAGCAGCTGGTAGCAGCTGTTCTCAAATGATCTGGATGAAACATATGCTGACTGAGTATAATGTCACACAAGATGTCATGACATTGTACTTTGACAATTTGAGTACTATTAACATATCCAAGAATCCTATACAGCACAGCAGGACTAAGCATATTGACATTAGACGTCACTTCATCAGAGATCTTGTGGAGGAGAAGGTGATTAAGCTGGAACATGTTGCCACTGAACTAAAACTGGCTGATATTTTTACCAAGGCACTTGATGCTAGTCAGTTTGAGAATTTAAGGGGTAAGCTGGGTATTTGCCAATATGAAGAGATGTAGCAATTAATTTTGCTTAATACAAGGTTTGAAAGAGATATTTTAATCAAGTTTATTCTGATTGGGCTAATCATTTGTTTCCCTCTTTCTTTCCAAAAGTTTAAGAAGAGGAATAGACATATTTATATCTCCCTCTTCTTAGTTTGCTGCATCACTCTCCATTCCCTCAAAAGAAAATTTCACACTCGCTGTCACTTGTATTCTCAATCTCTTAAGATGTCTCAACAATTTGTGCCATCATCTTCATCAAAGGCAACTGCATCTTCCTCACCCACTGACACCGAACCTAGGGCAAATGTAAACCCCATGGATGCTGATGTTCTTGAGGTAACTCCACTTCGTACAATGGCAGCTGATCCTACTAAGGTCAAGAAGCTGCGAACCAGACATGCAAGAAGATCACAAGCTTCTCCCTCTGGTAAATCTTCTCAACCATCATCCTCTGTTCCTCCAGAGATAACTAATAGGGAAGGTTCTGCTTATGTGCATCAAGCTATTGCCAGACTAGTCACTAGGATTCTTAATGAGAATCACTCTGTTCCTGGTGTATCTGTACCATTGAACCAAGAAACTGCTAGCCCTAATTTAGAAAGTGATCCCAATGTCACTCAGAATGTTAAGACACCTGATGACAACATTGAGAAATCTCTAGAGAAACCTGATGATCACCAGACCCCTACTGACAAGGCTGTTGAACCTCCTGTCATTGATGCTGATGAAGAACAGCATGATGGTTCTGCAAGAAGCTCACCAGAAGATGCTGTTGAAAATAGTGCTTCCTCAGGGGATGACAATACCTGAAGGTCTGTGTTTGCTGAGTTGTAAAGATTGATGCTGGAACTTGCTGCTGCTATTTGATACCTTCTCTCTGTTTCTATGTATTTTGGATTTCCTTTTGATGACTGTATAACTTGAAGTACTAGATCCTTTGGCCTCTTTATGGCTAAAAAGGTGGAGAAGTAATTGTTCTACTGCATGTTGCTTCTGCATTCTAATCTCTGATTGTTTAGGGGTTTTAGCCAAAAATTTGCCAAAGGGGGAGTTTGTAAGTGTTTGCTTGTTGGCATTAATTTTTGGTAAAACCAGATTTACGAATGTCATGACTGATGTCATAACATTATGGGATAAAGACAAATTCTGCAGAAGGAATGTTCTACAGGAACAACTCAGTATGAATGAATATCATGATGATTAAGCTATGATCATATGTACTGAATTCTACCAAAATCAGTGAGCAGGATACATGATGTCATAACCAATGTTAAGACATCCTGTACTGATCAAGTTGTTGTGCAGATTTATTGTTCCTGAGAATTTTCAGGAATCTGGTGTGCTATTCTGAGTTGAAGTATATTGACTAGATCAGATGCTCACGTGGATATTAGGTTAACCTTGCTTAACCCTAATCTGTTATGATGAAAGCCCAAGACCAAGTCTTTAGGTTAACTTTGGTTAACCCTAGCTATTTTTATGGAAGCCCGAAATGAAGAATAGACTGCATATATATATTTCTCACGAATCCTAATGGTGTGCAGCGCTTTTTAGAGAAGATCAATAAGGCATTTTGTAGTTGTGATAGTTTTAGTAATTACTGTGAGCCAAGCAATCATCACTTGATAAGTGACTTGGAGTAGGATTTGGTTGTAAGGGTTGTTTATCACTCAAAGCTTTGAAGCACGAGTGTTGTGTCTCTTGATTAAAGCTTTGAAGCAAAATCAAGCGTGTGTATTGAAGAATGTCTTCATAATCTTATTAATCAGTAGATTAGTATCACTCCTGTGATTGAGGGGGAGTGAGTAGGAACTCAGGTTTAAGTAGGACTTAGATTGAAGTTGCATTGGGTAGGTCTTAAGTGAATGAGATAAGCTGGTTGGTTTATTCCTAAATTAATACCTCTTATAGTGAATTTCCTCCCTGGCTTGGTAGCCCCCAGATGTAGGTATTGTTATACACTGAACTTGGTTAACAATTGATTGTGTTCTTTACTGTCTTAAATTACTGTTTGGTTTGTGTACAATTTGTCAGATACGGTGTCATAACATTCACTGTGACATTAAGTATCTGTTGCCAGAATTTCATTCACCATCCCGACCATATTGGCAGCCAGGTGTTTTCTCCGACTTTCCTTATTGAGCCGCCTGATGGTCTCGGCCTCCTCGTTGCTCACTGTCAAGGGAAACCCCTAGAGGAAATCTTCCTCTTTGAAACAGGGGGGTAAGCCGAAGGCCCTCGCAGCGACAGACTCGTCGCCAACCTCCGACCTATTATCTGCCCGACTTCTCTTTCTCGTGATAAGCTCAGTGGGATGCTCGGCGTCAGGGGAACCCGGGGACCCGCTGGAAGCATCGCCTGAACTGGTCGGCAGGCCCATCCTCGTGGCCTGCGGAGCTTGCACCAGCCTTCTGTTTACTCTTTTGTCCTGAGTCAGTTTTAAAAGCCTCTCCCTTCGTTCAGCCATGTTGCCTACAAAGAAGAAAACTCGGGTTAGTTACGAGCAAGTAACAAACAATGAAATTGTAATAAAACTATAAGACAAAATCAACCTAGTAGATCTACGGCCTGCCCGTAGGATTAGCACTCGACGAGCGCCTTGGTATCGATAGGACGGGCCTCGAATGTCAGGTAACCTTCCTCGTCAAGAATATCTTCCCCCTCCCTCGTGACCCACCGGGCAGGGAAGAAGCTGTCGACATACTTGCAAAGGGTACCATAGGCTTACTCATCCTCGGCACTCATTCCTCCCACGGGCGTATGGTAGTGCCCAGTACCATGCTCGTAATGCCGCAAGCACCAATGTAACGGGAACTTGGATACACGCCCCATCGTCGGACGACCCTCAACATCCATAAGGGGCTCCCCGTTCTCGTCGACCACCGCGGTTTCCTCTTCATACATAGAACCCAAAGCAGTTTGGGTGACCGGCTGCAGAATGTACCACTTGTCCTTGAAGCCCCAGACCGATTCCATGTACATCCTAAACAGCCTCTTCAATTGTTTCAAGGAAACCCAGCTATGCCTGCCTCCTCGAGACTGACGCTGCATGTGAAAAACTCTGAAGAAAAGAGGAATGGTCGCCCCGATCCTTAAGAAGCGGCATGTCAGCTCGAACGCCCGAAGGAAGGAGATCGAATTAGGATGAAGCTGCGAGAGGGCCAAGTCTAGATGGCAGAACACCCCGACTTGGAAATGACTGAAAGGGAGCTTAAGGCCGAGATCCCGAAACACGATCTCATACATTGGAAACCCATACTCGGTGAACTCCGAGCAGATTCGTGCATCGAGGGACAGCCTCGTCACAATAAAATTCTTCTGGAAACCCGGCTGACTACCGCCGTGTTCGGCGATAGTGTATGCGCGCCGACTACGCCGACAATATGCCAAGGCAATCCCTCGAGGCTCGGCGACCACCCAATCCAATGAAGGATCGTCGACGGTATCAACTAGAGTCACGTTCTCTTCGGTATTTTGGTCCTCGACCTCATTACGCCTCGAAGACTCTGGTTCGTCATCCATTTACCTGCAAAGCACAGGAAACCAGTGAAATTCGAGAGCAAATCCGCATGCTTGCCACAGTGACGGGAAGTAGTGCGCGACAAGCCAGACACGCTCGACCAGACGTCGGGAACAACAAGAGGATAGCATGAACACCTCGCGCGATAAACATGGATGACTCGAACAAGATCCTGGTTTCACCTCCCCGATGCTAAGACGCTACGACGAGTTGTCCCACATACTTCCTAAGGGGTCAATGTCCCGGCCAGCTCATGGGTGCGCCGACCTAAACCATGAATGTGACAGGCAATATCATAAATCCTATGCCTAGAACTATGGGTTTACCGGGCAGTATCATGGATTATGCGCCTAAAACCATGAAGGTCACGGGCAGCATTGCGAGTCACCTACCTAAAACTATGAGTTTACCGGGCACAAACACGAATATACCGGGCACTACTCCCAGATGTGGGTTTCTAAGATCCAAATAACGGTAAAACTACCTACAACGAAGAAAAATAGGAGGAATAAACACTTACTTGGAAGCGAAGAAGAATGTACGGCAGCGATGAAGGAAGTCAACGGAGGAAGATGCGGTAATCTTGCGATGTTGTAGAAAAACAACGGCGGCGAAAGCAGAGGAAGAAGGAGAA
Organism: Vicia faba; assembly: GCA_948472305.1. Taxonomy (NCBI): domain Eukaryota; kingdom Viridiplantae; phylum Streptophyta; class Magnoliopsida; order Fabales; family Fabaceae; genus Vicia; species Vicia faba. The sequence goes on from OX451736.1 coordinate 1,608,479,737, forward strand.
GCACGAAGAAGAAAAACAAATTATGGGACCCAAGGATCCTATTTATAGGGATGACGTGGAATACGAAACGTCGCCCCGGAGAGCCACGAACTTCCCCTCCTCGACATCTACTCCCCTAGGCAATGATGACCCTACTGTCGCTAGGGTGGCGTCACGGTTCCCAAAGATTGCTTCGTGTACCCAACAAACGCAACCCGTAAGAAACTCCTCGAGCACGCACGAGGAAGCAATATCCTGGGCCGAGCATCAGACCCCGTGGCAAAGGCGAGCTGAAGTCAAGTCATAACTCCTGCTCTAGGAGCAATGACTTGGGGGGCTCCTGTTCTGGACTGGGCCTGCCCTGACCCAAAGCAGGGATAAAGGCCCAATCCAAGCAGCTCCTCGAGGAATATGCGCCCGCAGATTCCTGCCAGCTTGCCCGACCACAGACTGCAGCCATGCCCGTCGTTGCCCGCGACACATGGTGTCCCCGACCAAGGGAACTCCAGCTCGAGTCCCGCTCGAGCACTCTCCCTGTAGGGCAGATTCTGTCCCCTATGACCGTTATCGAATCATCTAAACTCCAGAAAGACCGCGTCTTCGTCCCTCCTCATTCTTCGCAGAGCATCACCAGGAAGGGGACCACGTGCGGGTCCCCACTACACACGTAGAACCTGGCAGTTCCTTTATTGGGCCAGTTCTGGTCGGCCCAATGAGGGGACCTTGGCCCAGTGCTGGGGGCTATAAATACCCTATGTTCCTAGAGGATCAGGTATTCATCTCTTACGCATACGTACACTCTTTACCTGCTCATTTCGTCACTCATTTTAGCATCGGAGTGCCTTGCAGGTACTTCTCATCTCACTCAAATTATGCTCGAGCCAGTCGTGACGGTACAAGTCTGATCAGGTAAGATCAAAAATATATGTAAGTATCTTAGATATTCAATTTATAAAAATATATGATCATAAGTGTATAAAATGTTGTGAAATTATAGGTTTAACTAGGAGTTAATGCAATATTTGAAATATTTATAATGATAATACTTACTACTTGAAATATAGAAGAATAATACATTGATATTGAACCTGATAGTATATAATAGAAAATAGAAAATTTGAAGATATAATTTAATTGGATAAAAACAATAGCATGAATTTATATTATTTAAGCATTAATCTATAATATAAGAAAAGAATAACCCCTGGTTAAACCTAACTTAAAATAACCATTGCATGAGTTGAGGGATAAATGTTGTCTAAAATATTAGTAGTACTAATCATTTGAATCTTTAAGAAAGTATCAGATTTGAAGATATTGATAGAGAAGGCTTGCCTGTTGCTTTATTCCTTTGTTAATGTGTTCTGAATATCTTATTTGTGTTCCTTTGTTGGCACAAAATTGCGGACAATAAATCAGGGAGTTTTTGTTGATTTATCTTTTTTTGTCAGCCATTGATTTCTGCTTAATCAGAATAGTTTTCGTCCCTCTATTAGGTAACAACCATGCTTTCTTAGGTTTGTATATTCCTCTCACTTAATAAGTAACTGCAACAACGAAAAAAACCTTCTCAGGCTATTTGGATCAATATTGACGACACATACATTGTGAATTTGTGAGTTTTCTTCAAGATATTGGCTGGCCACACTATGCCAAACAAGGGATTAGACAGCGCTTTTTTAGGCCTTTAACAACGCTTAAAAGCGCTGCTAAAACCTCCGCTGCTAAAGGTATAGACAGCGCTTTTTTTTCAATCACTTTAGACAGCGCTTGGTAAAAGCGCTGTCTATTACCCCCCTTTAGCAGCGCTTTTCCTCATTTTTTTTTCAATCACTTTAGACAACGCTTTTCATGAAAAGCGCTGTCTATTACCCCCCCCCCCCCCCCTTTAGCAGCGCTTTTCCTCATTTTAAAAAAAAAAATTTTTTTTCAATCACTTTAGACAGCGCTTTTCCTCTTTTTTTTTTTTTATAAATCACGTTAGACAGCGCTTTCATGAAAAGCGCTGTCTATTACCCCCCCCCCCCCCCCTTTAGCAGCGCTTTTCCTCATTTTTTTTTTAATTTTTTTTTTCAATCACTTTAGACAGCGCTTTCATGAAAAGCATTGTCTAATACCCCCCTTTAGCAGCGCTTTTCCTCATTTTTTTTAATTTTTTTTTTCAATCACTTTAGACAGCGCTTTCATGAAAAGCGCTGTCTATTACCCCCCCCCCCCCCTTTAGCAGCGCTTTTCCTCATTTTTTTTAATTTTTTTTCAATCACTTTAGACAGCGCTTTCATGAAAAGCGCTGTCTATTACCCCCCTTTAGCAGCGCTTTTCCTTATTTTTTTTAATTTTTTTTTCAATCACTTTAGACAGCGCTTTCATTTAAAACAAAACGCTGCCTATCAAATTTATTCTCACCGTTTTTGCACCAGAAACTATAGCTTCATTATAACATTTTAAACAAAAACAACATTAATATATACCACAATGAAACAATATTATAACAACATCAATATTCATCTCTTCAATCCTTTTTGCACAATATACACAACAACAACATTAGTATATACAACAATGAAACAATATTATAATTACATCAATATTCATCTCTTCACTCCTTTTTGTACAATATACACAACAACAACATTAGTATATACAACAATGAAACAAAATCCACGATGAATATATAACTCTATCTTCTACATCGAGCTACACCTATATAACCGAAAACAAAATCAAAAAATCAAAATTCATACAAGTTACCAAATAACAACAACAAAAACAATAATATTGTAACACAACTATAACGACATATATTATATTCTCAAAACTCAAAGTTATACCTTATAATAAAACTCTCAACTCCATAACAAATTGGCACCAATCCTCCATAAGTTCATCCAATTGATCTTTTGAGTATGAAGCACACTTGAATTCATCAAAGTACTACATAATAATATAACATAGTATGATTTAATTAAAATACTAAGTCAGTTTATGAGAAATATGAAAATAATTCCTAAGTTAGAAATTCATACCGTGGATGGAATCTCTAATCGGTCCAAAAGAATAGTTTCTTTCATAAACCTCAACATAAAATAACCGCAATCTACACCATTGCGCTGACGAGGACACTACACATGGAAAGAAAATACGGATATACATCAAGATATACACCTTAACTTGTTTTATCAAGTATCATCGCTATATAATCAAAACTGTGAAAATCTATACCTCCACTTTGATCCAAGAAATATTGTTGACTCTACTCCTTGGTACTTGAATATCTCTTTGTGCTCGAAAACTTTGTAGAATGCTATAATAAAATAATAACGAATATTTAGAACTATCGCACATAAATAATTAAATATACACAGTAATATTTTGGAACAATGTCACTTACGTGTCAATCGTCTTCTTCATATCTGAGTATGTTGTCCAATCATTGCCCAATGAATCCAAATAATATACAATTTCTCTCACAGGATTAATTGCAACCAATAACCAGTGTCCACTGGAATATTAAACAAAGGTTAGATGGAAATTTTCTGCACAACGTTAAAAAACGAAAAATTATAATAGAGGTAATTTAGAATGAAAATCTTACTTGGGGCCAGTATTATATGGTAAAAAGAACAATTTTTCTGTATCTTTGTTGGCCATAAATAAACTGAGCACAAATGCTATTACTTCATCTGGTTTTGCGATTATTGACCCTGCGTGGACAATGTTGGGATTTATGAAAGCGAATCTGGACTCCAATCCACGCGGGCGAATCAACTTGTCATACAGAAACCTTAAATAAAAACATCATTAACATTAATTATTCATTGAAATGAGTAAATAAATTTTGCAATTAATTAAACAAAGTTGATTGGAGTATACATGATGTATGTATTGATAACAACCATGCCTAATGTCAAGTGTCCAAAAACTTGTTCCAAATCCTCCTTACCAATTGTTGTCATGCCTTCAGAACCATAAATCCCTTCATGCAGGGGTATAAGAGAAGTACCACCTTGCGAAATAGTTGTGAAGCTTATAAATGTCTGAAGGCACGACCTATATTGTGAAGTAGTTTTCTTTCTAGCCCCGAACCTCTTAGCAACACTCTTTGTTTCTGTGGGAATGTTGCTAATTACAGGCTCCTTACCCCTACTTACAGCTTCAATCTCTTTAGCAGGAATAATCTAAATATCATAAAATTAGAGTGGTTAAGTATAGGACGACAAATTAACATTATCTAATCATAAATATCATATAACTTTGTTGTACCTATTTTTTTGCTGTCACTGACTCCTCTGGCCGCGTAATCCCTTTATCTTTTGGTTTGGGTTTTGTAGGAGTATAACATTACCATGCAAAAAAAATGTAAGTAAAACGAACGTAAAAAATTTGAGTACTAAAAGGTTCATAAAGGTTTTAATTATACCTCATCATCTATGCGAACAAGCCTTGACGGCCATGCAACAAACGCTCATATTACCTCTCCCACCAATGTTGCATCCGAAACTTCATTTGGGATTGGTAATAACGCACCCTCCTCTAAAGCAATATCAATCGACACTTTCAAATATCCAGAAGGGAGCGGTTTATGATGAAGTACTTCTCCCAGAGTGTTATGGACTTTTCCCTTGCCAACCATGCGATAAGTTGGTGTCTCTAAAAAGAGTTGACAAGGTGAAATGCCCTAAAATCAATAATAAATATGACATCGTTAATGTGTATATATGTCAGTTAAATAAATTACACTAATTTAATTTCATAATAATATATGTAAGTACCTCGGGAATACTCGTTTGAGCTGCACAATTGACACTAGCTATGTCACTAGCTTCTTTAACACCCGAAGCTTCCCTTTCTGATTGGTATTATTTTGCTTTTTCCTTCCTCAATTCAAGAACTTCGGCTTCTAATGCATCCAACCTGGCCTGCAGTTCTTTATTTCTAGCAAACTTTGTCTTTGGATTGTTCTTTTTCAAGGAGGTTGGAGTAACCCCATGTCCTTTACCCCTCACCCGACCAGAATACTCACGAACATCTAATGCTCGACTAAGTATGCTCCTGCAATCATCTGGTGGAGATGTAGACTGAGACAGACTCTCCTGAAATTCATATGAATATTGGAAAAACATGAATACTATATGTTAATAAAATTTTGATTTAATTAGAATTAATGTTATACTTACGCATTTTTCAAAAATTTGTTGTACATCTTCTTTGAGAACTCCATCCTTACCCACACGGGCAGCCTTCCACAAAACATGCTCCGGAAGAGATGTTTCTGAACTACTCTCCTCTTTTAACTACACATTAACACAAAAAACAAGCTCAGTTATAACTATTGATGAACAAGTATATCATTGCAATTTGTAAATACTTACTATTTTTTGTTCTAATCGTGCATATCCCAAACGCCCTTTTTTGTATGGATATGCGGGAGATGATGCTCTTAGATGATTTACTTCACTAACACTCTGAAATTTTGGGGTTTTCCGTTTGGCTTTAAAAACATCCCATTCTTTAACTGAAATCACATCCGCATATTCTGCTGGACGCTCTGCATCAATAAATTTTTTTTCGGCATCTCTAAGATATTTTCTGTTTAAATATGTTCTAAACCCTCTCAGTATTTTGCCGGCCAATCCAAGACAATAATCTTTTCTTTTGTCATCAATGTTGAAAGACCTCTACAAAAAACATACACAAAGTGCGTTAGTATAAGTAATTTAAAGACATAATTTAAAGTACATAATCGTAATTTAAAGACATAATTTAAAGTACCTGTATCTCACTCCAGATTTTGTTTTTAGCATCATTCAGCTTATCATCTCTCCACTCATCACAAGTTATTGGAATTTCTCTCCTTACAAGTGTGCCAATGTAACTTGTCAATTTAGAACCGTTAGGCTCAATTAATTGGTCATTTGGACTCCAATGCATATCATATTTTATACCCTTATCTCTATCACGAATGATATTCTTCATTATTGTTTTTCCTCTTTTTATTTCTTTTTCCACTCCCTTACTGGATTTTCCTCCATCATTGTCTCCATCATTAATAGAATCATCGTGAGGGTGCTCCTCGTTACTAGCCATCTAACCTGTAATAAAAAAAAACATTAGTATCTAATGGAAAATATTTAATTCCAAATATATAATTCCAAATATCTATTCAGTATATAAAATGACAAATATCAATTGAGTATATAAAATGACAAATATCAATTGAGTATATAAAATGACAAATATCAATTGAGTACATAAAATGACAAATATCAATTGAGTATATAAAATGACAAATATATAATTTATTAGAAGTTTGCTAAGTGTTAACAGGTATGGAGGAATATATATTACCTCTTTCACTAACATCTCTTTCTTTTCTTGGTTGGATTCCGAATTACTTGTCTCTTAAGAACGCGGACGAAGGGATTGATCCAAATTCCCTCATCATGATCTTTTCTGATATATGATTCATCCGCTGTAGTATCATCATCTCGATCGTTTCTAATATACGACTCATTCTCAACATCAACATCAACTTGATCCACACTTTTATCATCAATCACTTTGTTAGATAAAAGCACTATAGACCATTTCGTACTCTTCGGGTCTGTGACATAGAACACTTGTTTAGCTTGAGAGGCTAGAATAAAAGGCTCATCTTTGTACCCCACCCTACTAAGATCCACTTGCAAAAACCCTGACTTATCCATTCGTATGCCACTAGTATGTACCCTCTGGACAAAAAATCAGTACAAAACTCAACCGCTTCTTCAACAACGTATCGCTCAATGATACAACCCTCTGGACGACTTCGGTTTTTCACGTACCCTTTTAATATTTTCATATAACGTTCAACAGGGTACATCCATCTCATATAAGCTGGTCCACACAATTGTGTCTCTTTCACAAGATGAACAACAAGATGTACCATAATGTCAAAAAATGATGGAGGAAAATACATTTCAAGGTCACACAGAGTAATAACGATTTCTTTTTGTAATACTGGTAAGATCTCAGGATCGATCACCTTACTACAAATTGACCTGGAAAAAAAACACAATCTAGTTATAGCGCTTCTTACTTTTTCAGGCAAAATAGAACGTATACCTATTGGTAGAAAATGTTCCATTATGACATGGAAATCATGTGTCTTCAGACTCTTTAACTTGAGGTCTTTCATGGACACGAGTCTTCTAATGTCTGAGGAGTAACCTTCTGGAACTTTAACTTCACTCAAAAACTTACACAATATTTTCTTTTCCTTTCTAGATAGAGTATAAGAAGCAGGTGGTAGATATGTTCGTCTTCCTTTCTTCACAGGTCCTAATTCAGTTCTTATTCCCATCTCTACCATGTCCTCTCTTGCTTTAAGGCCATCCTTAGACTTTCCTTTTATATTGAGTAACGTACCAATAACACTTTCAAATACATTTTTTTCAATATGCATAACATCAAGAAAATGTCTTACGTACAAAGATTTCCAATATGGCAATTCAAAAAAAATTGACCTCTTCTTCCACCCACCTGTGACAACTTTATATGCAAAAGGCTTGCCAAACTGAATACTCACATCTTTCACCTTTTCACAAATTTGATCACCTGTCAATCCAGGTGGAGCTCTACGTTGTTCGGTATTTCCATTGAACGCTTTTCTCCATCCACGATATTGATGTTTTGAATTTTAGAATCTACGATGACCGAGAAAGACATTCTTTTGACAAAGTTTCAATCGTGTCGTATCGGTTCCATCTTCACAGACAGGACACGCTTTATCACCTTTAATGCTATACCCGGATAGATTTCCATATGCTGGAAAATCGTTAATTGTGCCAAACAACATCGCCCTCAAATTGAAACTTTCTTTCCTATATCCATCATAAACCTCCACACCGTTCTCCCACAAAATCTTCAAATCTTCGATTAAAGGTTTCAAGTATACATCTATGTCATTCCCTGGTTGTTTAGGCCCAGAAATTAACATAGATAACATCATGTACTTGCGCTTCATACATAGCCATGGAGGTAGGTTATAAATTATAAGAATCACAGGCCATGTGGAATGTGAGATACTTTGAAGACCATGCGGGTTCATTCCATCCGTAGATAATGCCAAGCGAAGGTTTCTTGTTTCTCCTCCAAAATCAGGATAATCATTATCAATTTTCTTCCACTGTGGTGCATCTGCCGGATGTCGAAACTTTCCATCGATAATTCTTTCATCTGCATGACAAGTCAAGTGTCTAGCATCAGTTTCACTACGAAACATGCGTCTAAATCTCGGAATAATAGGAAAATACCATAAGACTTTCGCTGGAGATAATTTTTTCTTATATCGAGATAAACCGCACTTTGGGCACTCATTCAACGATGCATATTCGTTTCGAAACAAAATACAATCATTTAGACATGCATGTATCTTATCATAGCTCATGCCAATAGAGCACAACATTTTTTTGGCCTCGTAGGTTCGATTAGGAAGAACATTATCCTCAGGAAGCATATCTCTCAAAAGGGCTAATAACTGTGTGAAACTTTTATCTGACCATCCATTGCGCGCCTTTAAGTTGTACAATTTTAATACCGCATACAATCTTGTGAATTTGGGGCAATCTTTATACAACGGTTTCTCCGCATCGCTTACCAACCTCTCAAACATTTTGGGACAATCTTGAAGATCTTCTTCAAGTGCTTCTGCAATCTCTTCCACCCGATCACAATCATATGTATCCGTGGCATTGTTTGGTGGGACCTTGTGTTGATTTTTTTCACGTTTAATCGTTTTATATAAAATATCCTCCTTTTTTCGAGAGTATTGCATGTTATTGAGAAGTGGTAGAATATACACCAACGAAACCAATACTAGGAGAAGAGTTAGAGAAATGGCGAATCCGCCAAACAATGGAGAAATCCCACAAACAAACGTGGGAGCAACGGTTATCCCAACCGTAAGCGAAGTGGTAACCGCTGGTTCAACGCCAGCAGTAACGATTACGCAAACGGGGCCACTACCTCCATTTACAGGCCCCAGAATGCCCTTGGGAACTCCCCCACCTAGGGGAAACCAAGGAACCAGACCATATGTTCCCCCAGGTTTTTCGAAAGTCGGGTTAAATCGAGAACCACCCTACGGCATGCCAACTTCTGAATTGGCTAGCCTGACGAACGCTACGTCCACCTTTTCAGACCCTTTAGTGAGCGCCTCTTCGCCACTCCAAGGCTCTGGGGTTGGTATGGAGAACAGGGGTAGGAACCAACTCTTAGGAGGAACGTCCCACGTAATGCCTGGCCTTACGAATGCCTCGACAGCAGTCTTGAGGCAGCAAATGGACGAAAGCAACCACGACATGGTTCAAATGTTGGCGCAAACTTTAAGTACAGTGCTAAATCCTCTAATACAGAATACCACCCAGTCGAATCAGCAAATGTCAGCGCAAATGTCGCGTCTGGATGACTTTTTTGGGGTACCCCAACCTATTCGACAGCCCCAAAGGGCACAGATAAGGGGAAACCAAGGCATACTTCTAGAGGAAGAAACCACTATTAACCAAGTCCAGCAGCCTGTCGAAGAGAACCTTAGGGTACAAATGGAACAACCCGGGGTCGAAGAGCCGAGAGTCATAGCCCCGGAAATAAGGATGGTTAATAGAAACCAAAACGCTGACGAAGTAGTTCAGCAGATCCAATACAAGAATGTTGGTTTGGAGAATAACTTGACAGCCATGATTGAAAGGATCATGATGCAAAACGGGATGAATACGGGCTTCCGTAGGCCCAACTTCACATCCCCGTTGTCAGAATATGTGTTACAAATAGACTTGCCTCCTAGATGCAAAGTCCCTAAGTTCACTAAGTTTTCAGGGGACACGACAGAATCCACTGTCGAACATGTGGCAAGATATTTAATCAAAGCGGGAGAAATCTCAAACAACGAGAACCTAAGGATTAAGTATTTCCCAAGTTCCCTAACAAAGAATGCGTTTACTTGGTTCACAACTCTCCCCCCCCCCCCCCCAATTCGATCCACCATTGGACCCAGTTGGAGAGATTGTTCCATGAGCAATTCTACATGGGACAAACCAAGATAAGCCTGAAAGAGTTGGCTAGTGTAAATAGGAGATTCACTGAGCCTATAGATGAATACTTAAATAGGTTTTGATTGCTCAAGGCAAGATGCTTTACGCAAGTGCCAGAGCACGAGTTAGTCGAAATAGCCGCAGGAGGTCTAGATTACTCCATTAGGAAGAAATTAGACACTCAGTACCTGAGGGACATGGCCCAATTGGCCGATAGGGTTCGACAGGTAGAACGCCTTAAAGCTGAAAAAGCCAGGGCGACGAAAACTCATAAAAGAGAAAAGATAGCATATGTCAAAATGGACGATGAAGATCCAGAAACATTCGACGAACTTATAGCCGTCGAAGAAAGTGAGGTCGATTTAGCTGAGTTAAAAAAAGGGCCACCATACTCTTGCAAATTACTAGTCCCCTCAAGTGGAAAAAACCCCACTGGGTCTGAAAAGTCCAATGATAGGTTCCCTAAAAAGACTTACAGTTTCGATATTACGAAATGTGATGAAATTTTTGATTTACTTATAAAAGATGGCCAAATGATAATACCCCCAGGGGGTAAAAGTGCCTCCTCTTGATCAAAGAAAGAAAAGAGGCTATTGTAAATATCATAACTTTTTGGGCCATAAAACATCTCAATGCTTTATTTTCATGGATCTCGTGCAAAATGCTATCGAAGAAGGGAGGTTGAAGTTCGCTGATAAGGCCCCCGTGAATGTGGATTCGAGCCCTTTGCAGGCGGAAGCCCACTATACTGAACCTTCAGAGGTGAATGGGATCGAAGCTTCCATGAGTCAGGTGAAAAGGCCAGGGATAACTATGGTTGAAGTCACCAAAGATCATATCAATATGCCAATATTTGGCAGTTTTTCTGGGAACCTTTCTAGAAAAACAATCGAAGCAGTCCAAAAGACCGCTGAGGGCCCAAAACTGGAAACAGGTGGAGTCTCAAAATCTGGAACTAAACCCACTTCCTACTTGGCTGCGGTGCTAGGCCAGACAAAAGACCTGAAGGCTTAAATGAAGCAAATGACTCTTGCTACTAAAGACAACATGAATGTTAACATGGTCGAAATTTCTGAATCAAAAGTTTCAGAGGAAGCCATCAGGCAAGAGCAAGCAAACAGGACAGCGTTCCCCCTAGAGAATGAAAATCTGGCAGAATTCTTGCAACGATGCCAGAAGAAGAAATCAGAAGTAATGTTGTGTCCTCGATGCAGCTCTATTTTTGACAAGAAAGCTGCTGAACACATCGAAGGTATGAGAGCAACAAACAAAAAATGGAGCAGAAATGCCCAAAAAAGTGCAGGCTCTGATGTTCGACACGATCCTAGAAGAACCTATCAAAAGGGTTCAAATCAGGAAAAGAGGCCACTAACTTTCAGGCCTCCAACCAATGTGCCAGTCGATACATGGCTCAAAACATCGGGTCGAAAGAGACCCAACAAAGAAAGGTGGCATCCCTTTGAAGTGCCAAGAGGTTCATCTTTGACACTCAAGAAAGAACCTCATGTAGGTGCCACCAAAGTTGCTCAAGTATCGAGTAACTACAAGGGAAAGAACTCAATGTCTCGATCCCAGTGGAGAAGGTACCAAAGGCGGCGCAAGGCTGAGAGAGAGGCTGTCAAAGAACCAAAACCAGAGTCGAGTTCAAATGTCCCCCAGCGAAAGCAAAGAAAGCCTTTGGAGAGGGAACCAGTGACCAATAGATTGGTATGGCCTGATCAAGACGAAGCTGGTGACGAAGATAGTTTCGAGTCTGACAACACATTAGACATCATGGTAAATATAGTTTCGTTCTTGCCAAGAGAATTCGACCGCCAAATGGAAGTCGAATCAAACGACTGGGAAGTCGAACAAGAGATGGCCAAGCATAGGCCAGTATGCTACTTTGTCATGGGTAATGGTTGCACTGAAGAGCAAAATGGTTTCTTCGAACCACCAACTGAGGCGATGAAAAGTCACCTCAAGCCTTTATTCATAAGGGCAAAGCTCGAAGAGGCCACTGTAAACAAAATCTTGGTGGACTGTGGGGCGACTATCAACATAATCCCCCACTTCATGCTAAGAAAAGTAGGCAAGAATGATGAAGACATTAAGCCTCATAATATGGTCCTATCGAACTACGAAGGTGGAATAGGGACCACCATGGGTGTGATTCAACTAGACCTCAAAGTGGGATCCATCCTTTGACCAACTATGTTCATGGTCATATCGGCGAAACCAAACTACAACCTACTGTTAGGCCGAGAATGGATACATGGTGTCGGAGCAGTACCATCGTCGATGCACCAAAGGGTGATATTATGGCATCCCGATGGGATTGTCGAGAATGTAGAAGCAGATCAGAGCTACTACTTAGGCGAAGTTAATCACCTAGGGAGAGCTGACTTCGACAAAAATTTGGCTCACATTGGGCCATGTCCAGCACCTGACTTCGACATGGCGCCAGCGCCAAATGCTTTTTGTTCCTTGTACCTGCATCCTGATCATGGATTTCAATGGGATAAAGAAGACTTGTCCCACATTGGTTTCAGTGGGCTAACTGACATCCAGCCAACTGGTTGGGGAAGCGAATTCAGTGATAATGACTGAGTCACAAGCGTTACAGCGAATTTCGTCTTACGTAGCTGAAACAAGAATGATAGCGGCTCTCGAAGCCGAAGTAAAATATATGGCCACCAAGGCCAATGACTAAGAGCCACCAGATATAGGTCCTGGAAAAGATTTCGACTCAGAACCTCCCGATATCATGACAGAAGGAATGCAGGAACAGAGGCTCGACGCCATCTACGACGATGAGCCTTTGGGTTTCGAAAAGGACCCCCTGGCGATCAACATCATAATGTTAGTGCATGATCCTTTAGAAGAAATCGACTTGGGCGAAGGGTTAGATAAAAGACCCACTTACATCAGCGCCAAAATAGACCTAGAGCTCAGGGTTGAAGTGATCCAATTACTGAAGGAGTTTAAGGACTGCTTTGCATGGGATTACGATGAGATGCCTGGTCTCGACAGAGGATTGGTAGAACTTCAGTTGCCAATCAAACCTGGGAAAAAGCCCGTCAAACAGACTTCAAGACGCTTCGCTCCAGAAATACTGTCGAAGATCAAAACGGAAGTCGAAAGACTGCTGAAGTGCAAATTCATACGAACTACGAGGTACGTCGAATGGATTGCAAACATTATGCCAGTGATTAAGAAAATTGGTACATTGAGGGTGTGCATAGATTTCAGAGATCTGAATGTTGCAACACCCAAAGATGAATATCCTATGCCTGTGGCGGAAATGCTTGTCGACTCTGCCGTTGGCCACAAGTACTTGAGTATGCTCGACGGTTACTCAGGATACAATCAAATTTTCATTGCTGAAGAAGATGTGTCAAAAATAGCTTTTTGATGCCCTGGGGCCTTAGGCACTTACGAATGAGTAGTAATGCCTTTTGGCCTAAAAAACGCTGGGGCAACATATCAGCGAACAATGAACTCTATCTTCCATGATTTTATTAACACTTTCATGCAAGTATATATTGACGATATTGTTATAAAATATGTTTCCAGGAAGAACCATATAGACCACCTTCGACAATCATTTGAAAGAATGAGAAAGCATGGTCTGAAAATGAACCCTTTGAAGTGTGCGTTCTGTGTGAAAGCTGGAGATTTCTTGGGCTTCGTCGTCCACAAGAAAGGAATCGAAATCAACCAGAACAAGACGAAGGCAATCTTGGAAGCGAAAGCGCCGACGAACAAGAAGCAACTGCAATCTCTGCTGGGCAAGATAAACTTCTTAAGGAGATTTATATCTAACCTAAGTGGAAAAGCGCAAGCCTTCTCACCCTTACTTCGATTGAATAAGGAAGGATTCGAGTGGGGGCAAGAGCAACAAGATGCCTTCGACAAGATCAAAGGGTACCTTACCAAGCCACCTATTTTGGTGCCTCCTTGTAGCAATAGGAGTATGAGATTGTACATAGCTGCATCCGACAAAACTTTGGGAAGCATGTTAGCCCAAGAAGATGAAAATGGAGTCGAAAGACCCATTTACTACCTTAGCAGAGTTTTGAACGATGCAGAAACTAGATATAGCGAAGTTGAAAAATTATGTCTATGTCTTTATTTCTCTTGTACAAAGCTCAAACAATATATAAAACCAATTGATGTGTATGTTTCGTCCCATTTTGATGTTTTCAAATACATGTTGTTGAAACCCATCTTGCACAGTCGAATTGGCAAGTGAGCGCTAGCATTAACGGAGTATTCGTTGACCTTTATGCCTCTTAAGGCAGTAAAAGGACAAGTGGTAGCAGACTTTATAGTCGACCACTCAATTTAGGTTGAAAGTATAAATTACTTGGAGATAGAACCCTGGAAATTTTACTTCGATGGTTCCAGCCATAAAGATGGAACGGGAGTAGGGGTCTTAATTATTTCTCCAGAAAAAATTCCGAGAACATTCAAGTACAAGATAGAAGGTACTTGTTCGAACAATGAGGCTGAATACGAAGCTCTAATTACTGGCCTTGAAATATTGTTGGAATTGGGGGCAACTCGAGTCGAAATAATGGGAGACTCAGAGTTAGTCATTAAGCAAGTCACAAAAGAGTACAAATGCATAAGAGAAAATCTCATTATGTACTTTGTGATAGCAAATCGTTTATTGAAAAAATTCGAAGTGGTTAATATTCGACACATACCTAGATTGGAAAACCAAGTAGCCAATGATTTGGCACAAATTGCATTTGGGTATAGGATTTCGAAAACGAGATTACAAAGAGCAATCGAAGTCCGAGAAAAGATAACAGCAACCAGCTTATCTCCAACTGATTTGGAATCGACAAGACTAGGGTATGCTGATCAAAGGAATTTCGAAATTACGTCCATAGACAATTTATCAGAGCAAGACTGGAGGAAACCCATTGTAGATTACCTACAAAATCCAGCAGCTTTGACAAAACAGAAAATGAAATATAGGGCGTTAAGTTACGTACTCATGGGGAATGAGTTGTTCAAAAAGACGCCTGAAGGGGTATTATTAAAATGCTTAAGCGAAACCGAAGTATATATAGCCCTTTCGACTACGCATGCTGGAGCATGTGGGGCTCACCAAGTAGGTCATAAGATGAAATGGTTGTTGTTTCGACAAGGACTATATTGGCCCACTATCTTGAAAGATTGTGTCGAGTTCGCGAAGGGTTGCCAGGAATGCCAAGTCCATACTGGTATCCAACATGTACCAGCAAGCGAGCTTCACTCAATAGTGAAACCTTGGCCTTTTAGAGGATGGGCGTTGGATCTTATTGGAGAGATTCAACCAGCATCATCGAAGAACCAGAAGTATATACTGGTAGGCATTGATTATTTCACTAAATGGATCGAAGCTATCCCTTTAGTCAACGCAGACCAAGAAAATGTCATTGAATTTATTCAAAAGAACATTATCTACAGATTTAGAATCCCTGAGACTATAACAATTGATCAAGGGTCAGTGTTCACTGGTCGAAAGATGAAGGAATTCGCGCAAGAAACAGGCTTCAGACTCCTAACATCAACACCTTATTACGCGCAGGCAAATGGTCAAGTCGAAGCGGCGAATAAAATAGTGATTGGCCTGATAAAAAAGCATGTAGGAAAGAAGCCAAAAAATTGGCATAAAACGTTAGACCAGATCTTATGGGCCTGTCAAACGTCCCCAAAGGAAGCCACAGGTACAACACCATATCGGCTAACTTACGGTCATGACGCAGTACTACCAGCAGAAATTTGTCTTCAATCAGCAAGGGTTCAAAGACATCAAGATATTCCCTCTGAGGTTTATTGGGATATGATGTTAGACGAATTGGTAGATTTAGATGAAGAAATACTACGAGCTCTCGACCTACTGAGAATTCAGAAGAAAAGAGTGGAAGACTCTTACAATAAGAAAGTAAAACCTAAGGCATTCTCGCCTGAAGAACTAGTTTGGAAGGTAATTCTTCCTATGGATTGAAAAGATCGAAGCATGGGAAAATGGTCACCCAAGTGGGAAGGACCCTTCAAAATTATTCAAACTTTTTCTGGGGGAGCATATGAGGTCGAAGAGTTAAGCGAAGATAAAAGACTCTTGAGAGTAAACGGAAAATATTTGAAAAAATATAAACCTATGCTCCAAGAGATCAAAATAAATAATAATTAATGATTAAGTTAACCATAAAGCCAAAATGGAAAATAACATTGATAAACCAAAATGGCTACAAAAATTACAAAAATTACAGTACATGGTCAATAAAGTAAAGAGCAAATTAAAAAGGGACGGAAGCTTTGAGACGAAGATATTTTGCTCACTGTAACTCCAGTCGTTTGTTGCACAAGGCATTCGCCTGAGAGATTTTGGCAATCTAGTCATCTAGAGCCTGGGACCTTTCAGCGAACTCTAGGCCTCGAGCAACTTCATCTTGGCTCTCCGCGTCTGAAACAGTCGAAAGAAGTTCTTCCTTGCGCTTAGTATTAGTGTTTAACCTGGCTTCCAACTCCTCGATCTGTGCCCGTATAGAGGCATTATCCTGATCGATGGCTTCGATTTCCTGTTGCTTGGACGTTCTCTGTTTCGACAATTCTGCAATTCGAGAAGTCGATTCAGCTACTTCAGTCCAAGCAGAGGAACTCTTGCCATGCAGCGTTTCGAGTTGGCTGTTGAACCCCCTTCGACGATTGTAGTCCGCAGAGACTTGGTCAATAATGGAGTATAACTCCAAGATGAAGCTGGAAATCTCTGGAGAAACAGCAAGAAAATCGACTGCACCCAAGACAACCCCCAAATAAGATTGGGCAGTAGGATCCCCCTCCAAAGATTTCATTAGGTCCCTCTTGAAGAATTGAGCCTTAACTTTCTTCAAGACCTCATCGAGAGAAGAAGTCGAAGTAGACTTCCCTGATGCAGTAGAAGCATCATGACTAGGGTCAGATGAATTTTCCCTGCTCTCAACGATGGCGTTCAGGTAGCCAATTGGATCATTTTGCTTCAAGAGGGCCAAGTCCTCTTTAGACCTGGGCTTTGTCGAGGTAACCTTTTCTGCGGCAATGGTGGCTTGGGGTTGAGCATTTTCAGCAGCATCGGCGTCAACATGACCCTCTTCATCATGTTGCTCTTCTGTCTCGTTGACCACTTGGACTTCCTCTTGGTGGTGCTTCTCAGGGGCACCCTCTGTCTCAGCAAGAAACTCATCATCCACCAGTTCCTCTTCGCGTTGTCTGTTATGGTCAGCAGAGTCCAGCGGCTCTGAAGTTTGATTCACTTTGTTAGCAGAACTGACGAAAGAAGAAGGATTGTAGGTAGGTTCCCCTGCGTTGTTTACAAAGGTACCGGAACCTTCGACAGGATGCCCAGCTGGCGCTGAAGTTCCAGCCGTTTCCTAAAAAATAGAAAGGAAAAAATATTCTGATTAGAGAGATGCACAATCGAAGGTGATCATCGACACTTAAGTTAAAAGTGGTCGGAGGCATTACATGTAAAGGAACCTCAGCCCCAGGGCTAGAGTTGTCGCTCTCAACAGGATTACTGAGCAAGACATTTAGCTCCTCCTCCGTGGGTTCTTTGATGATCATAGGGGGTGGCCTGGGTTTATTCCCCGTGACTTTAGTTCTTATCATAGGTCGAGGTTCAGGAGCAGGGACAGCCTTTTTCAGCTTTCTCCATTTGAGAGGAACAGGAGGAGATTCCTCCTCTTCGCCACTCGAAGTTTCGACCGTTAATATGGGTCGCTTCTTTGGCGCAGGTTCATGAAAATCCCAAACGGAGTCGATTTAAAACACATCATCGGAAACCAGGATGTGTAAAACCAAAGAAGGAAACAAGGAAAAAATGGTTACCTGTACTGGAGGTTTTGCAGAGGGACCTCCACCCTGATTGTTGTCTGTGGCCTTCTTAGCCACAGGTTTTCGAACAACTGAAAGAAAAACGTTCACAAGTTATATTTGACAGATATAAGTCGAAATGGAAAGACAAATATAATTTGAAGAGGGAACGTACATTTCTTTATTTTATCAAGGACCATGACGAAGGACTTCTTGAGTTCGTCTGCAAAGTCCTTCTCGTCGAGGAACTCTTCGACGTAATATCTCTTCCACCAGTCTTCAAAAGCTGGTGAACAGAGGAAGTTGAGTTGGTAGTTGAACAATGATAGTACGGTCCGACCAACGTACCTACTAATATGCCTAGTAGCGGCATCTTCAGAGTAGTCATTAGAAAAGAACAACAATGATTTCTCCCGAGGATAAATTGGAGAAGGAAGCGATTGGATAATGCCAAATTGTCGAGAGAGAAGATTCAACTGGTAGGCAATCAGGCTCAGCTGATTTTTTGAACTCTTGAAACGCAACGGCATTATCCTTGGAGTGAGAAATGCTTCCCACATTGTTGTATGCTCTTCGAAGTGAGGATCCTCTGGTGATTTAGGATGGGGCCTGGTAAACCATCTTGGACTAAACTTTCGTCCGGCGAAAGGGGCCATGGTCGAAGTAAATTCCTTCCTCCCTGCAAACATCTGAACAAAGTTTGCGAAGGTCTTTTGTAGTTCCATCCCATCCTCAGTAGGAGTCAATAAGGAAAGCTTGGTGCCTTCGACGCGCCTTCTATCTATCTCAGGAGCCTGTTCATTTATTTGAGTCTTCTGGGGTAGAAAAGACTCGAAAGTGGCATTCAACCAGAGTTGAAGTAGCTAGAAGGGACCAGCAAGCAGCAGGCTGGCTCTGTTTTCGATTACTTTTAATTGAGTCACTCCATTGCTTATCGACTCATACAAGTTCGCCAATATTAATTCGGCCAAACAGATGTTTTGGCCGTGATGAAGTTGAGTAGCGAGGGTGACCATCTTCTTCGTCACCTGCAGGGATTTCGTGCAGAACACGAAGCGCGACAGCCAAAGGGCTAGAAACGCGATATGCTCCACATCAGTCACCACAACCGTCGATTTGTCGTGGTAATGATTGGTGTAAGTGGTGTATGTGGGTTTGGTAGCAGAAAACCCAATCTGGTCTTCAGACATTTCCTCTGGGTCGAAGTAGTCCCCAGTTGGTCGAAGACCAGCAATGGCGGCCACATCGAAGAGGGTGGGCGTAACCATTCCATAAGGTAAGTGGAAGGTATAGTGAGTGTAGTCCCAAAACAGCAATGAAGCTACCAGCATGTCGTGACAGTAGTTAAGACCAGTTTTGGACAACATGACCAGGTCATAAATGCCCATGCCTTTCCAAATCGAAGTCTGGCACTTCTTCATCTTTTGGAGCCAAGTGGTATATTCTAGTGTAAGACTAGGGCTAGATCGAAAAGCCCTAACCCCCCTGTTAAAAAACTGAAGATCTATTTTCTCTTTCGCAGGATCTTCAGTATCATCTTTCGCCTTCTTTGAGCACCCAATGGGTTTGAGTGCCTCATGCGCGGGGAAGAAACCCTCAATTTTTGTGGGGTCAGTAATGCATGTTGAAAGAGGGCCTGACATGGCAAAAACCTGGTTGGAATATCCAACAGGAATCAGCAGTTGAGAGCCATAGGTTTCGCGCTCAGCATCACCCATGGGTTCAGGAACCCTTCGCATTCCCATAGAATTAACTACCGGAGCGGTTGAGAAGGTTTCTGGTTGAGCGGTCTTGGAGAGAATGCTAGCTCTTGGGGCATTGGGAGCACGAGTACGTGAAGCCATTTTTGGTTTGAGATGAGGGTGGATGAAGAATAAAGATTACTGGGTTTGGAGAGGAAGAAGCAAAGGGTTGTTTGCAGAAAATGTCGTTCGATCGAAGGTTTGGATGCAAGAAAGCGTAAAGAGTCCAACTGAGGCACTTAGTGCTATTTATAGTGATTGAAAAAATCACAGGGCTCGAGGTCATTTAATGCCACAGACGGGAGTGGGGCGCGTGGCACGTATTTGGCGTTGTAACCGTTCTAAAAAACGGAAACGTTGCAGCATGCTTCCTCGATTTCAGAGAATGGTCATGATGACAGCGTGTGAATGGCCATCGTGCGTGAGTGCCTTACTGAAGTGACGTCTTGGGAAAAGTTGAAATGATGATTTTTTGAGATTGTCAGATGGTTGGTAGGAGACGAAAGGCACACAAACTAATTTGTGGCTGAGAGTGAAGGACATGTGTCAAATGAAATATCAAAGAATGCCTCTTTCTTCTAAGCGTCGAAATAAGACATTCTTGGGGGGTAATTTGTTGGCTCCTAAATTCGACACCCGTGTTCTGTTATCATATAGATCATTAATTATGAGTCAGAAGAGTTTCCTACACAAGAAGGCTTCGATCAGCTGATCACATCGAAGGCTTATCAAAGAATGACAACATACTTAGAGAAATTCCTCTAAGTTGGAATCATGTTGTCTTCGATGTCGAAGGACCTTTCGACCAAGGTCCCTGATGCCCAAGATCAAACGGTTTGAATTTTGAATTGTTGGAGGGAAAACGGTTCCCAGCAGTTACCAAGCGCAACGTGTCGTGAACTTAGGCGTCGAAGATTGTGAGCGTGCCATGTGGTGTCATCACGAAGCGGTGTGACTGCCCAACAGTTATTTAGGATTTTTTTAGTATAAATACTAAGTGTTCACGAAGTTATTAGTGTGTTCATCATTGTATACAAGTCACTCATTTAGATTCAAGTACCCAGCGTGAGAGAAAGAATCATCGAGAATGTATGTGTGAAACACCATTTACCTTAATCAAAATCTTTTACATTCAAGCAATTTATCGCTTTTACTTATTTACCTCAGTCGAAGTCATTTATTTAACAACCCTTTAATGCTTTTATTTACTTTATCAAGCTTTTCTCCATGCAATTTATTTAAAGTGTCTCTACTTTACTTTCATTAATCACCATTAGGATTAGTCGAAACTCTTTATTTCAAAGTGTGATACGGTGGGAGAACTGACTTGGGTTTTGCGTTTGTTTTCGCAAATGTTTCGGTTGAGCAAGAGTCGCCACCGACTTTTTATTTTATCCTAAGGAAAGGTTAAAAAGCATAGCAAAAACCTTTGAGATGTTTTCTTGGGTTCGGGGAGTAGATTATAGAAAGGGAAGGTATTAACACCCTTTCTATCCATGGTTATCCATGGGCTCTTAGTTACTTGCTTAGATCACTTGCCTTGATTTTCAATTGTTTGAAATGGTGCTTTCAATTGTTTGAAATGGTGCTTTGTGTGTGGGTTTGAAAATGTTTTGAAAAGAGGCCAATATGGTGGCAACCTTTGTAATGATCCATGTTGGGATGTATACAAAGGTGTATTCTTTTGAAAAAGTTTTCAATGTTTTTGAAAGTTGTTTTGAAAGTGTTATGGAGTGTGGTTTTGAAAAGTAGGCAAGTGTGTTTTTTGCAAGTTTATCAAATAACTAAGAGTTTATCTACCCCTAAATTTACTCAAAGATTTTTCCTATGTTTTAACCCTTTTAATAATTTTGTTCCACCATTGCATTTGATGGACAATCTTGTGTTAGGATGTTAACGGGACGGGCGCGGGTCATCGTTTAGACCATGATTGCAATAGTGCCAAGTGTCTTTGGCAATTTTTCTTTAAGGGACTTGATCATTTTTAGGCAACTTTGAAAGCGTCATCGAGGGACTATGATCATTTGAATTGTTTTTGTTTTGCCAAAGACACCGAACATGCAACATGACCCATTATTGAAGGCAACGAGTGGAGTAACCCTAGGGGTGCAAGTGTGATTGATGTTGTCCATTTTCATGCTTTTTTATCTTTGAATTAGGTCAAACTATTTGTTGTTTGATTTTTGCATACAAACCCTAAGTCTATCATGGCATATTTAGAAAGCTTTTAAATGCGAAAAAAAAATCCTAAATTATTACAACACAAATTATGGGATGGGGGGTACAAATGTTCAAATGGGAATATTTAGCAAGAAATTTAAATCTAAGCTATTACATCCAAATTGAATATACAAGTTAATTTAATTGTACAATAATTAAATAAAAATAAAATAAATATGCAAGATGCAAAAAATGATTTTTTATATGTATGTAAAAGCATTTTTCATGTGAATATAAACAAAAATAAAAAGGATTAATTTTTGGATATTTTTCATGTTTTAGGGCAAAACCCTAATTTTTATAAATAAAATGTATTTATTATTTACTATATACAAAATTTATTAACTATATACAAAAAATGAATAAAAGGGAAGTATATTGTAAAAAAGTAATTTTTGAGGTTAAATATTAATAAAAATAAAAATGTATTATTTTGTATTTTTATCCTAAATATTCTAATAAATATATAAGTATTTATATTATATATTAAATATATTAAATATACACAAAAATAAAAATATTTATTATTTACAAAAAAAAGAATATTTTTTAGAAAATATTTTCAAAAGATAAAATAAAATAAAATCAGAAAATAAAAATGTATTTGTATTATTTTTAATATTTTAAATAAAAGTGTATATATATTCACTTACATATAGAACTAAATGAAACAAATAAATACCAAATAAAATGCAAAAAATGTGAGAAAAATATTTTTAATGTTTTTTCATGTTTGGATAAAAATATAAAATCAAGATCAAAAAGAAAAAATCAAAAATGACAAATATATCACATAATGGGCCAGGGGGGTGCAAATTGAAAAGAGGGGTGCAAAAAGTAGGACTGACTCAGGCCCAGCCCAAGCCAGTCATCTTCAACCTCCAGACTTGTTTGAACAACAAAAACGCGCGTTTTCCTAACTCTTGATTCCTGGACTTTCAAGCAAAACTCATAACACCAAAAATGTAGAGCATCAAGAGACGAATCCAGACATATAAAAAACTTGACTTAACTCTAAGAAACGAGGGAGAATTTCTTCATCCCCAATTTCTGACCTAAGTTTTTTCTAATGTTCAGGTTCCAAATTCTCTTAACACACACAACATAAATGAAAAGTAATTATATGGGTAGCTTCAGGGCCATGAGTAGAGCATATTTCATTCATAAACCTAAGCCTAACTCTTCCTAGATTGAGAGATAGAAGTCCATATTTTTACCTGTTTCAGCTTGAGTCGTGTACAGCAATGGAGGTATCTTCAATGGAGTTTGAGGACTTGTACAGCTTGCTTGAAGTTCAGGGATGCTTCTCCAACCTCTAGCTTGCTTTGAAACTAACTGAATCGGGCTATAGAAGTCAACCTGCAAAACAGAAAAAGTGAAAATGGCAAGTTTGGTTAGGGGTGTTACAGTCTGTATCTAAGGCTTGGGATAGCTTCAATGGATGATAGGGAGTGTGTTTGAACAAGCTTTGGCCAAAACGCACGAGCAAACTGAGTTGTGCAACTCAATCTGCAGGGATGCCCTGTTTTGTGCAGCAAAATGGTGTTTTGATGTTTGGGGAGGTATTGAAGGTGGTTGGCTCGTGTTTCAGGTCAGTTGGATCAAGTGAAAAGTGTTTTCAAGGTTTGCTTTAGCTCTTGCTTGCAGGAATGAGAGTTGTGTTTCAATATGCAAAGTTTCTTCTATCATAAGCAAAGTTTATCAAGTTGGGTTATAGGCTCATACAGGCCCCTCAAGCATGCTGCACAAATCACTCTTGATCAGTGGAATTGGTTCCTGAACTTGTGCCCAAAAGATCTGCCTTGGTACTTCTTAGATTTGTGTTTGACATAAAGTTGATCTTTACAAGAATAGATAAGTTACTTTTTCTAATTATGGATTAAACTTCCATGTAATGACCAAATGAGCAAAATAATGCTAGAACACAATGGATTGGCATTTAATTATTGAGTGTAAGAAGGATTAGAGGCCTGTAATCTATCTTGTACAAGCTGATTTCAAAAATGCCTAAGTTATGAACATGCATTTGGTCAAGAACAAAAGTGGATTTTGCCCAACTTTGTCAATTCGATTCTCCCTAACCACAAGGGTGTTTGAGAAGTTCTTGGACAATTTGGAAAGATTGGAATGTGTAATACAATCCATCTTTGTAATGCAAGTTGAAATTCCAAGTGGAAGCATGTGAAAAATGGCCATGAAGTTAGGCAAAAATCCTGCCTAGAATAGGTCAAAATATTTCTAAGTTAAGAATGTTTTGCACCCCTATTCCAAAAATCATAACTTGAGCTACAAGCTTCTTTTGAGGAAACTTTGTGAATCAAAGTTGTAGATTTTGCAATGGATTATAATTTTCATGTTTTGAGTTTAGCTTGAATCCATTTGCATCTTGATGAAAAAATGGGACAAAGTTAAGAAAAAATTAGGAAATTTCATAACTTAGAAAAATTCTAAGTTATGAAATTTCTTCATTTCAAACCCTAATTTGTGATTTTTGATTTCTTGATGGACAAGTTTCATAATTTGACATGTTTTGATGAAAAATGAATCTTGACACTTGATTTTGACCAAAAAGTCAAAGTTTGACTTTTCAGTATACAGTCAAATTTTGATCAGTTGATTGGAAAATTCATCTGTCAATCTTGTGCATTTGGGATCTTTTGAACTTGTTGAACATGTCAAGACAATGCCATTGAGTCCTTGAGTCTATATGTGAGCTTGATTTGCCATTGACTAGGTCAAACAGTCAAAAATTGCCTTTGTGCAGTCAAAACCCTAAAAATGACCATTTTGCCCTTTTGGTGATTTGATCAAATTTCTTGTGGGATTGTGATCCAAACTTGATCAAATGGTCCATATGAATTCATAATGTTGATGTGGGTCAAAAATCATGAGGTTTGACTGTCAATTGACCACAGTTGACTTTTTCCCCAATACAACTGATTTCTAGGTCAACTGTCCAATTGACTAGGCAAAGATTTGAATCAAGGCTTGAAACTTGGTATGGATAAACTTGTGAGTCCAATATGAAGCATGAAAGTCACTTTGGGCATTCTAGGTCAAAATATCTTTGTGCAAACTCAAACCCTAATTTGGGTCAACAGTGCAAGGAGGAGTCTTGAGCAGAGCAAACCCTAGCTTGATCTTGAACTTCAAGGGTCTTGTGGTGAGAAAATATTGATGACATGGGAGGGAAAATTTTGGGATACAACACAAAACATTTAAACTCCAAAAATCAACCATGTCTTAGGATCAATCTGATCGATCCTGCGACTCACCAAATAAGTAACATTTTGGAAGATCAGCGATTGTTTACCATTTTTCACGGCAAACACTCACCTTCTAACAAACTTGGTGAGTCATACTAGGAATATTATTAGCATTTCTTCTTAGTTTCTCTTTCTATCCCCTTTCTTTACTTTTGACATGACATAGTCTTTGAAGTACTTAGACTTATTGCAAATCCTCTTGGGCCTCGGTTTAAGGGTTGTAGTTGTTTCTTCTTTCTCACTAAAGTCACCCTCATCATTCTGCTCTTCTTCATCCCAGTGATTCATAACAAAGTATCTAGAGAGATTTTGTGAAAAAATCTAAAAAAGAAAAATATTAGAATTGCGTATACTCGAGCTATCTAAGATCTGTATGAAAGAATATTGACTAGTATGTGGACACAAGGTGGAGAGATAGACGATTCTCTATTACAATTAGTTTGCGTCAAGGTTCAACTCTAAGTTTCTACCATTTTATCTTAATTTTGGATGTATTCACGAAACACATTCAAGATCTGCCTCGAGATGCATGTTTTTTACCGATGATATAGTCCTACTTAAAAAGTGGAAGGAGGATTTAAATGAGAGATTAGAGACTTGGAGACGAGCTTTAGAAACTCATAGTTTTTACCTAAACAGAAGTAAAATAGAGTATATGAAATGTAAATTCAACAGAAGAAGAATAGTTTATAACATATAGGTGAAAGTTAGAGACAATATCATCTCAAATTACACGATTTAATATCTTCGATATGTAATATTAAATAATAGAGAAATTATATATAAACTATCAAATTCAAATTGTGTTGCAAAAATGAAGAAGGACTTCAGGTATTTAATGTGACAAAGATATCACTCAAGCGGAAGGAAATTTTTTACCAAAATGTGGTAAAACCTGTATGTGAAAGAATGTTGGACGATTAAAAATCAACATAAGAATAAAATAAGTGTATCAGATATTAAAATATTGTGGTAGATATAAAAATAATCCTGTAATATGATAATACACCATGGGCAAATGAGTTGAATGACATGAAAGATTGGTGATTGTTTATTGAACCACTACATTCATGTAAGATTATCATTTTCCTTTTAATTAGTTTGAGTTGTTGAAAATTCCTCATTTAAGATTAAAATAAAAAAATAAAAAAAAACTAGCTTGATAGTGAAGCCCACATTCTAACTGTCCTGAGACATGGCTCCACAAGAGAAGATCCCGGTTGTGATAGTGTATACTTCGCCAGTTCTTTTTTATATGCTTCCTTTTGAGTGCAAAAGAAATGCATATAAAAAGTAAATGTAAAATCGAAAACACAACAAAATGCAGCATGTGGGAAGTACAAAATAACCAGAGAATCAGTTATCATTCATAACAGCATATGAACTTTTTTGTCATAGTCAATAATGTCATCTTGATTATCTTGATGGTAGGATTAAAAACTCCTGTCACAGACTATATTTCTAATGTTGGAACTGTACAAATCACAAATAAATAGGAGAAACTGGTGTAAGCTATTTCTTGAACATCAATGGAAAGAAAAAAAATCAACTATGAGGAGAGGAAGAAAGAATTTACACAAAAAATGAATTTACTTTTCATGATTGTCTTCATTAGAATCTATCTTAATTATGAGTGGCTGGTTAATATCTGATGATTGTTCAGAAACAATTGGTAACTCCGGTGAGGATGTTACCCCGTCGATATCTTCGTTTTCGGCCAAGGCTTTATCCAATGCAGACTTTGCAACTTTAGTAACACATATCATAAGAACCACTGCACATAACCCAAAATAATGCAGTTTAGAGTGCAGAGCCTATTAATTAAAACATATAAAATGACGAACATGAAAAACAATGCAACTTACCCGATATTACGAGACCGATAATGATAAATGCCTGCATTGACAAGAGAACGAAAATAAGCATAAGACAAACTACAGTGCCTCAAAGACATTAAGATAAGTAATTTATGATAGTATCTCATACCCAACGAGTTTTGGAGAATTCACTCCAACCATGTGTTACATCCGAAAGATCTTTAAGAGTTGTTCCGACATATACAAGTGCAAGTGTTATTGGCTGCAATAGAAACAGTATCAAGCATTAACATATTGCAGTAATCAATATAGCATTCAAAGGTTTCAAGATCATCACTAAGCCCATATGCATTTTTGGCAAGAAAAAGCTAGCAAGAGAGTGTGATTGCTAGAAGAAATTCAATCAGGTCTACACGACATAGAAATCATAAAGCACGATGGAAATATATAATTGCTCAAGGGAGAAGAGGATACCATCATTCCTAACCAGGAAGCCAGCATGTATTCCACAAGTGAAACAGGAGTCACCGACAAGAGATAATTTAGCATGTTAAACGGTAGCAGCGGAACAAGGCGAAGCAGTAATACTATCTGTAAGGACAATGAAAAAGGAAGTTTTCAAAGAAAAAAAAAAATCAGATGATAAAAAATAACCAGTAGGAATAGACTTGTTAAGTAATGACAATGAAGTCACAAAATAGACTCAATAATTTCACAGTATTAATCAAATAGAAGCCTACAAACCTTAAATCCAGATCTCCGAATTGCAATTGCCACTGACTTAAATTGAGGATAATCCTTCAACCTAGAAACAACAAATGGTCTTCCAATCTGTAAAATTTAACAAAGATATCAATAAGTTATCTCACATGACACAAATAACTATACCATTATATACAATAACATGAATCATAATGAATCCCAATTGAAATGAAAAGAAGATAGCAAAATCAGGTTATGAAGAAAGATCACCCTGTTGGAATAAAAAACAACCTACCCATCATTTAGTTATTCGGCAGCAAGTAGTGGACCAAAAACTTTGTATATTTTGACAAAAAGTTGTAAATGTAAAACTTGAAAACTTACTGTTCTACCGAGAAGAAATGCAGCTCCTGCACCAACGGTTGCACCAATAGAGTCGGCAACAAAGCCCACTGGAAGCCCAAAAAGATAACCACCACCAAGCTGAAAAAGGAATATATTGGAACAAGTAAAGAGACTGATCTAACAGGTATTGTGAGAGAGATGGAAAATAATAGCATGAAGCAAGTAGAAGGGTGAACTAAAAATAAGAATCACATCCAAAAAGTCATATCATGAAGAAAATCA
Source organism: Vicia faba (assembly GCA_948472305.1). Taxonomy (NCBI): domain Eukaryota; kingdom Viridiplantae; phylum Streptophyta; class Magnoliopsida; order Fabales; family Fabaceae; genus Vicia; species Vicia faba. The sequence goes on from OX451736.1 coordinate 1,608,507,987, forward strand.
CAAAAATATAGTGAATAATTTGTAAGCATGGGGAAATTATCTCCCTGATTACTTATTTTGCTCACATTGTTGATGCATGCTTCCTTTATCCCAAGTTACAAACTGAAGAGAGATATCAAAGCTCAACCATTGAAGAGAATGATTGACTTTATAGAACTTATAGTTAATACTAGGAATGGTAGATGTGTTCATTCATGTTGTGCAACGACCATCCTCTTCAATAGAACTACTCATCCGTTCCTGCTCTGTTCTCATTATTATTCAACCAGAGACTCATGCTTTATTGGAACCAGGCATCTGATAAAGCACATTTGGCATCTGAATCCTAATTGATATTGAGTTCCGTGTGATAAGAACCAGGCATTATTGAAACAAGTACGTTTTCGGATCAATTGAGAATTTAGAAATGTCAGCGGTGTATTTCAGGACTGATAAGTGTTATTGTCAGTCACAGTTGCTGTTTATTTTTCATATTTCCTTTGACAATTTTACGGGGCCAAAGAAGTCTGTCAGAGGCCAGGGAACATGAACAGGGAGAAACTGTAAGTTCACAATAATAGAGGACGGGGAAGAATAGAGGCAGTGAGCAGGTAGATGATTCCCACCCTCACCTTGGAAGGGTGCCAGATCTCAGCAACATGATGTTAGACCATTATTAGTAAACATTCCAAGAAACGGCCTAGAGGTTCAAATGGAATGGTCTGAACCAATTACAGTTATTATGTTATTAGCCAGCAGGTAAGTTATTAAACAGTTATTGAATAAATAGAGAAATATTTATTTGGATCGGATAGTTATTGGGTGGTTACGAGAGGGAGAGACCAAGCACCCTAATTCTTGGATAGGAATTTCCTTGCAAGAGTAGACTATCTCTTTCCTTAGGTTATGTGTAATTTCCTAATTTGTAGTATTGTAAGAACTCGTAGTCAGTTCTGTGATAACAGTCTAGAGATTGTTATAAATAAATTGTTGTGTTTAGTGTTTACAAATTTTATCATTATAGATATCAGTTTCTGACACATGAATCATGATAACCCGTGATGAATTCAATTTATGAATTCAAAAATGCATAAAGATGATACAATCATCTGACGATCCTAAGCAAAGTTGCATGCAGATATATTGCTAGTATTTGAGTGAAGAATATCATTTCACAAAAAATAAACAACTTTTGCAAGAAATGACAGGGTAACAATAGCTCTTAGTTCTTACAGTAAGAACCGAAGCTGGAACTGCCAGGACAGTCAAAGGAATGTAAGCAACAGCCCTGAAAATCGCCAAAAAAATATCGAGTTATGAATTGTGCCAACTGATACATGTAAGCCACAGCACTACAATTAAGATTTAAGACCAACATGTTACACTTCTGCTATACTTTTTGCAAAAAAAGAAAATCTACAAAAGAGATTTCCAAATATGGTACAAAACTATCAAGCACCAACACCTGTGACAAAGGGACCTCATCCAATGTTGTAAATTGCATATAGCAGAAGATAGCAATTTGTTCAAATTCCGCTCCACTAGAGAGCCACAGCACCACAATAGCCACTATAAAAAGATACTTTGTACTAAATAGCTAATAGCATAACAATAGAAACTTGTTCAAATCAGTGTTGTCAATGGCGGAGAGCCAATATCGGCCAATATTTACCATTGCGGCAAGTTCAAATACTGTCATGTAGATCTGCCATGGCACAGATATTCAATAACACTGGTTCAAATTCCACTACACAATAGCATTTTACCACTGCCACAGCCACTATTCTGACAACAACGATATGATCTAAGGAACACTCAACTCAACATTCATAGAAATCAATAACTTTAAGCATACATCAACATTTCAGGTATTTCACTAGTAAGTCCAAAAGGTAATGAAGTTCTTCTACGACACAAACTTATTTAATAAGCTTAGCAAAAAAGAATAGCTCCCAATTGAAGATTGAATCACTAGACTTATCAATAGAAATAAGATATAACATGAAAACAAAAAAGTCATCCTTCACCTAGCCAGCTTAACAACATCAAAAATGGCATAGCTTTTCAGCACTACCAAAAAACCTAAATGATGTTAACTATAACAATCTTTATATGGACCACATTTCAACACATTTCAAACCTCTAGCAACACATTTCAACACATTTCAAACCTCTAGCAACGCATTTCAACTAACTTACAAAACAAGTGGACCCCATCGCCCAAGATCACGATCAACCCATATTAAGAAGTCCTTCATCATCTGCATAACAAAATCATATTTCAAACCAAGAAACGCAAATCAAATTAAGGGCAACGCATAGATGAAAATCCAACAATATACACAATCAACAACCCTTAGAATTAACAATTCAACCTACAAATTTGAAAAGACCCAGAAACGAAATCGAGTACAAGGGGGAAAAGGGTGAGCGAAAAAAGAAACCTTTTCAATAGGAAGAGTGAAACAAGCGGCAATAACAGCAGCAAGAAGGAGAAGGAGAAGAGTGATCCTGAAGGCAGAAGCCCAGGAAAAAGCCATGGTGATTCGCCGACGCCAAGGTCTACACTCCTCGTCGTCGTCGTTCAAACCAAGGGAAGGTTGCTTCAACGAAGAACGAGCCCTCAATCCTCCAAGATTTGCCAGGTTTGAGATTTTCTATAAATATTTGTTTTCTTAAATACAGTGATTTTGGTTGTTGTTTCTGAGTTTTAGGCCATGAAATTGATTTGGGTTTTTTAGGGATTTGAAATTGTTGCAGAAAGATGAAATTTTGATGGGAAGAGCGTTTCGGAGAAGAAGAAGAGGAAGCAGATCGGAAAAGGATGGTTTTGTAATTTCCTTACGCGTTGTTTCCACTCTAACATGTGCTTTCAACCGACATACTTGGAATGAAGATTGGATTTGATTGAGATAACATTAATCACTTTAAGAAAATTGCAAACTTGGCTATGGTATTAAGTAATCACAAAACACATGATTAAAGTTAATTGAGCATATTTTTACTTTAAAATATTAATTTTTTAACTGTTTTGTACCACCCGCAAAAATGAAGGAAGCGAATGCGATAAATAAATGTCTCTTTATTCTCATCTAAAATAGATAATTTTATTTTGTGATGCATTATTTGTTGCCCATTTCAATTAGATTGTAGTATGGGTATATGGTTTTAACCGCTCTAAATATATAAAGAGAAAAACGTGATATTCTTAAGTATTCAAATTCAATATCACTCTAACATCACTTTGACTATCTCATTGACTTTGGCGTTAGAGTACTAATCATGTACATCCATTCCTCGGACGCGTTGACGTATCAAAAATTCAGTGCACATTCTCATTATCCATTTCACCGATTCAACAACAATTCTAGTTTCAAATTGGAACAATGGTGCCGTCTATGAGAATGGACTTCCGATTTTCACGAAAATCATTGTCTCTTTCTTGGAGATTCATATCTCAAATTCTCGTCATTGTAGTGTTGACCTATTTCGTTGAAGCTCGAAATAGACTCTTTAAGACTATTGAATAACCAATTGTGGCTGACATTATTACCATAGCTCAACCATTTCCTACAAAAGTTGAAAATTGAGTTCTTGTAACCTCTCCATCTAATCTAACGCTGTAAGATTTTGCTCCTTCGCGAATTCTCTAAGGATCAATCCAAGGTGAATCGTCAAATTGTCCTCCCTTATAACACTTAGCACTTTGACAAGAGGCTCTTCCCAATCTTCAGTTGTTGTAATCTAGTCATGCAAAGAGCCATTGATATGCTGAATAATGTGTATGACTTGATCCATTAGCAGAATTATTCACTACTACAAAAAACATCTTTAACCTAGAAGGTGAAATGCATTTAATTTCGGCTACAAAAGTGAGGTAACAAAGAGCGCCATAAAAAGTTGTCACTTTACCCCTCGGTTAATAAAAAATTGAGTGGTTAAGTTATCTGCACATGGGTCTGAACCCCAGCATCAACATTTTTATTATTTTCAAAACTAGTGTATCATACCTCTCAGTTTATCAATAAAATCGAGGGGTGAGATAAAAAAATTTATAAAAAAATCATTACATTTTTACACAAAATATTAATAAATTAATTTGTTTATAAACTACATTGTTTACACAAAAATTAAAGTAAAAATTCATTTCCCTGAACATCTATTTTAGATCTTCGAATCATTGAATTTTAGAGAAGAACAAATGTTGGGTGCAAGATATTTCCAATTGCTTTTGTTTGCATTTGTTTACGAAATTAAATAATAAAAAAAGTTAGATAAATAAATGATTGTATGCTGAAATAAACATTTAAGAACACAAAGCTTAAACCCAAATCATTTTCTACTCTTGCAATCCATCATAGAGAACTTTTTATGACAAATAATCTTGTAAACCTTAAAGTGGTGAATGTAAATAGTTTCAAGCGCTTCGTGATGCTTCATTATCAATTTTTTATATTCAGAATAATTTTATAATGAAAGTTTTTTATGTTTCACGCGGATCACTAATGGTAGTTATTGAGCATTGAGAATCATGTAATTGGCGATAAAGATTTGTTTAAGGACGATGATCAATATCCTCAAAAATCACGCTAAATTATCCCCTCGATTTTGACAAAAAACTGAGATAAAATATGTTTACCCCTCGATTTTAAAAGAAAACCGAGGTAAATAAGCTTTTTTTTAACATTACATTGGTTACGCGGAATATTAAAACACATTGATTACAACAAATACAAATTCATCATCTTCTCTATTATTCTTGGAGAACAACAAATCTTTGTTGTAATCCAGACTTTATTGCATATCTTGTATGCATCCAACTTCTAATCTTTTCAAAGGTTGTACTCCTTCTTTGTTTAACTTGAAGCAAAGATTTCATTATCTTGAACAAATGTTTTCACAAGAAAGAGAATAAAATATATAGTGATGGATGTAATAGTTTGTTGTGGATTGATGTCTTGGCAATATTCTGAGTGTTGTTCCTTTATGAATGTAGGTTAGAGATTCATCCTCGGTTTTGTTAAAAAAATCAAGAAAAAGTATTTTCATTTTCATATAAAATAAAAAAAATAAGTAAGGAAACCTCTATGTTTTAGTAAAAAACCGAGGTAATAAGTTTGAAGCAAAAAATGATAAATGATAAAGAATTGAAATTAACGATCATGTTTTCATTTTAATTTTTTACCAGACACCATTTTTTATGTGCAATTTACAACTTGTTTAAGAATAAATTTCTCAATATTTTCAACCAAAGAAAGCAATGTTGTTTTTCTTGATTGACAACATAAGAAGGGTATTTCAAAAATACAACAACAACAACATCAACACCATTATGTGAGACAAATTGCAAGGACAGAAAAAATATTTTGTTCAGGATAGAAGAACACAAAACATTGAATATTTTTTATCTTGCAATCAATCCCAATGAATGATGCATATGAGTTTGGGGAGGTTACATATAAGTTAGGATTAAGATAAAATTTGTTTAACAAGTGCTTTTATAGTAAAATCTGATTATTTTATCCCTCAGTTGTTACGGAAATCGAAGAAATATCATTTAGTTTACACTTATAAGTAATAAAAACATAAATTGCAATAGTTGGGATTTGAAGCATGTCATAAATTGTTGTTCCCCTCGGTTATATTAAAAAACGAGGGATTATGTGGTCTTTATTTTTTTTAATAAAAAAATGGTGCGCCTTGGCATTATACCTCTTTTTTTTGCTGAGGTGAAAGTTTTATCATGAAATGTATTATTTGTAGTTGTGCTTACGTTCTAATTAATAAGATCTTGAGAAATGAAGAGAACTTGTGATTTGCTCCTCCAAGAAATAACATCATACGAGGGGTGGCCTTGCATTGTGAATTGACTGTCACTGTAGAGTTGATCCCGGCTAGAATGATCACATTACATGAAGAAGCTCCAAGGTGCTCGTGCATACACCAAAGTGGGAAGCATCGGTCTCCTACGTATGACTTCAAGGGAAGAAAAGCATATCCCAACTGAAGTTCACCACCCTCGAAGAAGGGAAAGGCTCAAAGTTGACGGACAGACTTTAGAGAGACAAGGAACATGCTATCTGCATATATCCTTAAGAGAAGAGTGCCAAGATTCTAGGGAGAAGCCTTCAAAGTTGTTTAACTATGATAGATCGGGGAATCCCACTGAGAAGGTTGAGCATATGGATAAGAGGCTAGACTAGTATCAAGCTGAAGGGGGTACAAAATCCTTTACTATGAGTTGTTATGACATGGTACAAACTCCTCTTTGCACTAACCGTTACTAGAGCTGTCATGACATGGTACATAATCCTTTCTAACATGACCATCAACTCGTGGAAATACTTGTGTGACACCTATACTACCCAATTCATCACTCGTAAGAGGCACCCAACAACCATCGCGGTCTTCAACTGAATCATAAAAGGATGGAGCCCTACGTGGGCAAATAGACTGATTCACAAAGGTGACTATAATGATAGGAGGCACAAACAAAGGGCTGAAATATTGGATATTCAATAAGGTCATGAGACGACACTGCATGTTTTGAGAAAAATTAGGGTTTGAGGGTGCATATATTTTTAGAAATCTACTAAATAAGGCACAATTTACATGAATTGGAAAAAAGAGATCTTAGCCGAGGATAGCAAGAAAAAATGGGGAAATGGAGGTGTCGGCTATAACAAAGCTCTAAAGAGGGACAACAATAGTCGAAGGGACGACGATGGGCGAGGATCTTAGCAAGGCCTCCATCCTACACTCCTTTGAACACTTTAAGGGAGGAGATTTGACAAGAATATGCTAACACTAATTTCAATAAAGGGGCCTAACCCAATACCCAATTCATATATGACACTTCAGTTTGAGTGAGATAAAATGACCACCCGCTACAATAACGGAGCAGTTTGGACAAACACACTAATTTTTGGGTTGGGTTGGATTGGATAGTGGATTGTCCAGATAATTTTTCTATTTTATTAATATCAAATGACTAAATGATGAGTCATGATATTTTTTCATAAAAATTATTCAACATTTTTATCTTCTTAAAAAAATTAGATAACTTATTTTTACTATTTTTTAGCATTATAAAATAATAAATGATAACATCAACTAATAAAAATTATCATAAAATACTAACAACAAACTAAAGTTATATGATATAAAATCGTATTAGCATCAAAATAACGAAAGAGTGAAATATTCAAAATTAGTTAAAATCATGATTCGCTAAAATAATAAATATTCAAAAAACTAAAATTGCAACAACTAAATTAATATTCATCGTTATGAATAAATGTAAATTATGAATATTTAATCTTTGTCTCATAACCTCCTCCTCCTACCAAATGTTGATCAATTGTATTTATCATTTTAATTTGACCATTTGTGTCCTATAAATAGGACATATGCTACATTGTAAAGCAACAATTGAAGAGTGTTGGAAATCCACCAAATATTTATGATGAATTTCTACCAATTTCGATGAACAAGATTGATATCACCATACAATTACAATGAATTATGAGAAAAGAAAAGAAAAAAAAGAAGACAATCATTTTCTGCAGAGTTTCTCTCTGCCCACAAACTGTGGAAAACTTTATTAATCACTTACAATAGCAAATTTTGTAATTACAATGAATTGACTTGATTACAAAATTAGGGGTTACACCCTCTATTTATAGATTTATGTTAGGTTGCTCCTAAGCCAGAGACCAAAACTATAAAAGTCCAAAATACATATTTTGATACTAAGTCAAATCTATCTATTTTAGATCTAAAACAAATCAAATTTGTATGTAGCTTGCTTCGATCCATAATCTCTTCGACTAGGCAACCTCCCTTCAACACACACACTGTTTTGACACAATCGAATTACAATTTAACACACCACCTAATTCATTGTGTCTAAATTGTCTATATTCATCATGGTTCTTAATCTTCTAAATACTTCGACCTGCACACCCTTTGTCATGATGTCTGCAATCTGATTCTCAGTTCTGCAGTGATCCAAATTCATCTTCCCATCTGCTATTATCTCTTGAAGATAGTGGAACCTCATTTCGATGTGCTTGCTTCGACCATGTGCTATCGGGTTCTTCGTCAGATTGATAGCTGACTGATCAGTGCATTTTGATGTATATTCTTTTATGATTGTACTTATACATTTCCATGGTTTGTTTATCTTATTTTTGTATTTTATAGTGTTTTTTTCTTTTAGTTTATTTATACTCTTATTTGATTTTCGCACTTTATTTTCAGCATTAGCAGTCTGCACGAATAAATTCATAACTTGAGCTACAGGAGTCGGAATGAGGTGTGCTACCAGTCGTTGGAAAGCTAAGAGAAAAAGCTACGATTTTCATTCAGAAGTCGAGAGATGAATCAGAATGTAGCAGAGCCATAAAATTCGTTGAAGTTGCAGCATTTTATATTTAAGTTTGGGGTCATTTGTTTTGGGTCTGGTTATGTTTTCGACCCAGTTGGGTTATGAACCAAATCATTTTCCTTGCTATACCTAGCAGCCGCTACAGTAATTTCATTTTTACCTTTTCATTATTTAGAAAAAAAACTTTGACTTGTACGCTTGAATGAAGAACTAATCATCCAGAGTTGATCTACTGTAATCGTGTTCTGATGCTTTGAGGTTTTTAACTTATCAATTCAATTTTGTTTCTCTTTCAATTCTATTTTATGAAATTGAATTTGCTTAATCTGTTATTTCATGGAATGTCTTGATTAAATTCGTATGATTGTATTCCTAATCTTTAATCGTTGTTTACGTTGCTTAGTCGTTAAATCGCGTTTTATATCGTGTTTGCTTAATTCACAATTGTATTAATCTGTTTGCTTAATTCAGAATGAGAATTTAATCTATTTTATATCTATTGCATTTGTCAATTGGTATTGAATCGAATATAGGTCGAAGCCGCTTAGGGAATTGGTAAGTTAAAAACCAATGATTAGTAGGAACCTGAAAACAGTAGATCGACTTATTTTTATAATCACGTATTTTAATCACTTATTTCGTGTTATGAATCAATCCTAAAACCAACCCCCATTAGATTTCTATTATTTAATAATAAAATCAAGAATCCTTGCGATACGACTCGAGCCATTGTCGCTATACTGCATTTTACAAAATACTCGTTTTTGATCCGTGTACGACAGCGGGTCAAAATTGGCGCCGTTGCCGGGGATTCTTGTTTTTATTAACTGATATTATAGTCATAGGTTTAGTGTTCTTGTTATTTTTTTTCTTGGTTTTTTTTGTTGTTTTGTTGTGTTTGTTGATTTTCAGGATTGCAATTTCGGTTGCAGTACAGTTTTTCAGCCTAGCAGGTAAGTTTGAAACCTACTGTTTCGATTTGCTCAGAATTTTTTCCTGAAGTTCAGAAAAAAATCTACGAATAGTACTTCTTTAGAATAAGATTCTAAATTATTCCGGCCCTCAAAATTGCAAATTCCTCTTTTTTCTATTTTAAAATAATTTTTTACTGTTTTCATGGAGTCGAAAAAAATTGAAAAAATTCTCAAAATTGTTATTTTGCCTAATTAGATTAAATCTGGTGTTATTTTATTTTTTTTGAATTTTATTTAATCGATTTCCTTCGTTGTGTTTGTTTTTGATATGGCTGACCAAAGAACCTTAAGGCAATTGGCTACCCCTGATGTGAATTATAATGGCACGTGTATTGAATATGACAATGTTGTTGTTTCTTTTGAATTAAAATCGGGTTTAATACACTTGTTGCCCAAGTTTAGTGGCTTGCTGGTGAGGATCCGCACAAACATTTGAAAGAATTTCAGGTCGTGTGTTCTACACCATTGAAGACTTAAGGGATCACTGAAGATCACACCAAACTTCGAGCTTTTCCTTTTTCATTGCAGGGTGCAGCAAGGGATTGGATATATTATCTTGAGCCAAATTCAATCGCAAGTTGGAATGCTCTGAAAAAAGTGTTCTTGGAGAGATATTTTCCTGCCTCTAGAGCTGCCTCAATAACAAAGGAGATTTGTGGTATTAGACAAGGCAATGAGTCATTGGCCGAGTATTGGGAGAGATTTAAACACTTGGTATCTAGCTGCCCTCAACACCAGATTACCGAGCAACTACTTATCTAGTACTTTTATGAAGGTTTGTTACCGATGGATAGGAACATTCTTGATGCTGCTAGTGGTGGAGTACTTGTCGATAAAACTCCAGCTACTGCCAAAGCCCTTATTGAAAATATGTCTCTTAATTCTCAACAGTTTACCACTAGAGACAATTATGTTCAAAGCAAAGGCATGGATCAAATTCAGGTTTCTTCCAACAAAGCTTTAGAGACCAGAATTGACGAGCTCATTGCCTTAGTAAAACAACTGGCAGTAGTAAAACCTCAATCAACAACTGTGTGTGGTATTTGTACTTCTCATGAGCACCCAACCGATACATGTCCTATTCTGAAAGACGAGTCCATTACTGAGTTGCCTCAAGCTTATGCAGCCAACCTTTACAATCAAAACAGGTACAACAACACTCTTGACATGTCCACCAACAAATACCACCCCAATTGGAGGAACCATCCCAACCTTCAATATGGAAATCCATAAACCAGCCAACAACAGAATCCACCCCAAGTGGCTGCCCCTGCATCTTCAGGACCATCCTTAGAGTATCTTGTCAAACAAATGGTTGTCAACAACCTTCAGTTCCAACAAAGGACCGATTCTAGCATTCAGACCTTGCACACACAGATGGGACAACTTGCTACTCAAATAAACGCCATGCAATCCCAATGGTTAAACCAACTTCCAACCCAAACAGTTGTCAATCTGAATGGTCCTAATGCTAATGTCAGTGCAATTTCTTTGAGATATGGAAAGGTTACAGAACCAACCCCTGAAAAAAATAAAAAAATTATTGAGGTAACATCTGAACCTTCTCCTTCTGAATCTGTTTCACCTGAACTTTCCTCACCTTCTTCTGTTGCAGTGGAAACTGGAAAAATTAAAGAAAAGGAGTATGTTCCACAAGTTCCCTTCCCACATAGAGTTCTGAAAAATAAAATAATTGAGGAGGGAGAGAAAGAAATGGAGATATTGGATGTTTTCTGAAAAGTCGCGGTAAACATTCCACTTCTTGATGTAATTAAGCAGGTTCCTAAGTATGTTAAGTTTCTGAAGGATTTGTGTACCAACACGAGGAGGATTAAGGGAAGTGAAAGAGTCAACTTGGGAAGAAATATTTCTGCTTTTATTCAGCCCAAACCTTCATACGAAAAGGTTGTAGGCGAGCAAAATGTTTCAGCTCTCACTACTCAAGTTCTGCCACAAAAGCAGAAGGATCCAGGAACACTTGTTATTCCTTGCACCATCGAGAATAGTAAATTTGAGAATTGCATAATTGATTTGGGAGCGGGAATTAATGTTATGCCTACTTCTGTTTATAATAACCTTTGTCTTGGTCCTTTGCAGCATACAAGTTTAATCATTCAATTGGCGAACAGGAGCAACGCTCGCCCCGTCGGCGTAGTCGAAGATGTCCTTGTTCAAGTTAACGATTTAATTTTTCCTGCTGATTTTTATATTCTGGACATGGAAGGAGAAACAAAATCCAGCAGAGCTCCCATCATTTGAGGCAGACCGTTCATGAAAACGGAAAAAACAAAATTTGATGTTGATGATGGAACCATGTCCATAGAATTTTGTGACATTATCGCAAAATTCAACATTTTTGATGCCATGAAACATCCCATGGAGGAGCATTCCATTTTTCACATTGAGTTAATCTCTGGATTGGTTGATGACACTTGTTCTGAATTATTTTCCATTGATTTTCCATCTTTATCTGGATTTGATGATGTTTACTTGTGTTCTGATTGTACTGACAATAACTTGTGTGTTGTGTGTGCTGAGATTGATGCTGCCTTGCAGGCTGATGTGTTTCCTACAGGTGAAATTGTTATTGATGAAGATGTTTTTGCAGCTGATGCCATTGACATCCTTGCTGCCCAAACACTTCATCCATAGAGCAACCCCCGTCCTTAGAGCTGAAACAACTCCCTGAAAACCTGAAATACGCTTATTTTGTTTTGAAGAAGCATAAGAAAGGAATTGAATGGACCTTAGATGATATGTATGATATTAGTCCGTCCATGTGTATGCATAGGATCTCACTTGAAGATGTAGCAAAAGTAGGGAGGCAGCCCCGTAACCTTTTGATCCTTGATGTTGTGAAAGATGATATCCCGTTCACGTACCCATTTGACACTTTTACTTTTAAAAGAACATTCTTTGATCTAAGAATAAAAAGTGAAGGTACTCATAAAAATTGCAAAGTCAAAGGACATTGCCTCAAGCTATTCCATGAAAGTCCCACGTTAGAAGATGAAACTATAAAAGAGCTCTCGTTGGGAAAGGCTACTTATGCAATCATCTATCTGCCTTGATTCCTCAGGTGTGTTCTTTCCTCTCTCACCGCTCTTATTTTATGCTTGTTTCTTTCATTGAGGACAGTGTGTGTTTTAAGTATGGGGGAGGGAATCATTTATTTGTTTTGTTTTCTTTGCTTTTATTCTCTGTTTTCTTGTTTTGTTTTTAGTTATAAAAAAAATATGCATCTTTTTGAAAGTTTTGGGTTATAGGTTAATCTGAGGTTAGTTGTGGAGACTTAGGAAAAGTTCACAAGATCGGTATCGTCTTAACACTGTAAGTCTCATGCATATGGAAGTTAATTTGAATTTTTATTATGACGTAGCCTTGAATTCTCATCTTTTAATAGTTCTTAAGTAGTTTATTTCAGCAGTCAGCACCATCTCACACGTACTCTATGCAGGGAAGCCGATGAAAATAAGTGAGTAATCTAAGTTTTATTTGAAAAAAAAGGAAAGAAAAAGGAATGCGCCTTCTAAGTTTGGTGACCCTCACCCAGTCACTTAACCCAACGGTCATAGAACCTATAAAAAAAAGTTGATAATAAGACTCGTTGTTAGTTGGTTCGGCGGTTTCTGGTGCTGAACTTGGTAGGGCGGATTATGGTCCGATCCCCCGCAACTACAACCGAGTAACCAAAGGGTTATGCCACGTAAGTACCAGAATCCCATGCAAAAAGGATCAGAGTCACTAACCGGTCACCTTGCTATGAGTGTGTGGAGATAACGGGCTTAATGTGATTGCGCCTGAATGAAAAAGAGCAAAAAGGAGGATGAGTAAGTTAGGCTTTGGCATAATAATATGATTCGAATTGGTTTGTATTATCAAGAGACAAGATTAGTGTTCCTACGATCCTTAGTGTGCAAGATCAGTACCTATTGATGCAATCTTAACTGAAGAAGAGTTTGTAGCCTAGAATGAGTAGCTGATGATGCTGTTGTGTTTCTTTTGATTTTATTTTGCTCGGAGTGCAAAAGTTCAAGTGTGGGGGAATTTGATCAGTTCATTTTGATGCACATTCTTCCATGATTGTACTTATGAATTTTCATGGTTTGTTTAGCTTATTTTTGTATTTTATAGTGTTTTTCTATTTTAGTTTATTTCCACTCTTATTTGATTTTCACACTTTATTTTCAGCATTAGCGGTCTACACGAATAAATTCATAACTTGAGCTACGGGAGTCAGAATTAGGCGTGCTACCAGTTGTTGGAAAGCTAAGAGAAAGAGCTACAATTTTCATTCAGAAGTCGGGAGCTGAATCGGACCGTAGCAGAGCCATAAAATTCGTTGAAGTTGCAGCATTTTATATTTAAGTTTTGTGTCATTTGTTTTGGGTTTGGGTTATGTTTTCGACCCAGTTAGGTTATGAACCAAATCCTTGTCCTTGCTATACCTAGAAATCGCTACAGTAATTTCGTTTTTACCTTTTCATTATTCAGAAAAAAACTTTGACTTGTACCCTTGAATGAAGAACTAATCATCCAGAGTTGATCTACTGTAATCGTGTTCCGATGCTTTGAGGTTTTTAACTTATCAATTCAATTTTGTTTCTCTTTCAATTCTATTTTATGAAATTGCATTTGCTTAATCTGTTATTTCATGGAATGTCTTGATTAAATTGGTATGATTGTATTCCTAATCTTTAATCGTTGTTTACGTTGCTTAGTCGTTAAATCGCGTTTTATATCGTGTTTGCTTAATTCACGATTATATTAATCTGTTTGCTTAATTCGGAATGGGAATTCAATCTATTTTATATCTATTGCGCTTGTCAATTGGTATTGAAATCGAATATAGGTCGAATCCGCTTAGGGAATTGGTAAGTTAAAAACCAATGATTAGCAGGAACCTGAAAACAGTAGATCGACTTATTTTTATAATCACTTATTTTAATCACTTATTTCGTGTTATGAATCAATCCTAAAACCAATCCCCCATTAGATTTCTATTAGTTAATAATAAAATCAAGAATCCTTGCGATACGGCTCGAGCCATTGTCGCTATACTGCATTTTACAAAATACTCGTTTTTAATCCGTGTGCAACAGCGGATCACTGACATGCTGTCGAACTTCATGGTAATTACTCCATGATCTTTGCATGTTATCTCTTCGACCAAGTTCACCATCCAAGTTGCTTGACATGTACAAAGAGAAGCAGTTATGTATTCTGCTTCGCATGATGATAATGCCACTACTGGTTCCTTTCTTGAACTCTAAGCAACTGGTGCACCACCTAACTTAAACACATACGATGCTGTTGATTTTCGATCTTCAGTATCACTACACCAACTCGAATCAGTGTATCCTACTAACTTGTATTCTTTTCCTTTATCAGTTGCAGGAAACACGATGTCATAGTCGAGAGTTCCTTTGAGATACCTTAGTATCCTCTTCACCGCAGCTAGGTATAATACCTTTGGCTTCTACACAAATCTACTTACCATACCTACACTATATGCTAAGTCAGGCCTTGTATGACAAATGTATCATAATGAGCTAATAAGTCTTCTGTATTGGGTTGGGTCGACATCATCTTCATCTGCATCTTTCGACAGTTCCAGTCTTGATTCTGCAGGTGTCGAAGTTGAGTTGCATTCTTCCATCTCAAATCTCTTGAGAATTTCTCCTGCATATCTTCTTTGATGCATCATTAAACCTCTATTGCTCTTGTAGAATTTAATGCCAAGGAAATATGAAATCTCACTGTGATACGGTGGGAGAACTGACTTGAGGTTTTGCGTTTGTGTTCGCAATTGTGCGGTTTAGCAAGAGTCACCATCGACTTTTTATTTTATCCAAAGGAAAGGTCAAAAAGCACAGGAATGACCTTTGAGATGTTTTCTTGGGTTCGTGGGGGTAGATTATGAAAAGGGAAGGTGCAATCACCCTTTTCATCCATGGTTTTCCATGGGCTCTTAGTTACTTGTTTATATCACTTGCTTTTGCTTTTCAATTGTTTGAAATGGTGCTTTGTGCGTGTGTTTTTGAAAATGCTTTGAAAAAGAAAAAAAATAATTAAATCAAATTAAATTATTAAATAATATTAGTGTTATTATTAATAAAAGAAAAGAGAACAAATTAATTTTGAATGAATTAATTAAAAAAAACATTTGTTAGCATTTGTTAAAAAGAGGTGGGCTTAGGACTGAATTTGGCCCAATAGCAAAGAGAAGGAAAAAAGGTCAGAATGCAAAGGGAGGGGGGTGTGAGAAACATTTAGTCATGGGCTCAGGGATTTGGGTGATCAGACAGGCCCAATGCAAATCTTGTAACATTTTTAGGGTTTGAATCAATTAGGGTTCATGTGCTCCTTGTACAGCGGCGCCGTTTCTCTCGTTTTCTCCTCCTCATCTTTCTCAATCAAACGCTTCTGATCTGATACTCCCTCTAAGCCCTAGCTATCGGAGCGCCACCCCCTCACTCTCTATCCTCTCACAATGGTCAAAGGTGTTGGTTGCAAAAAGGTACGTTTTGTTCTTCTCTGAGTTTTACAGTTTGGTTATGTTTGTTTGGTTTTTTACAGTTTGTTCGATTAAGCTTGCTTTGTTTAACCTATGATTTTTATGTGCCCTAAAACACAGTATAGGGGTTTGAGAAGCTTACCTTGGGATTTTCTCTGTGATGAAAGAGAGAGGTTGGGCTGGCGGTGCTCCTTGGTGGCTAGAGGCGGAGGAAAAAGTGATGACGAGCTTCGCGCTTTTGGTATCTCTCTTTTGTTCCTTAAAACTTGAATTTTGATGATGATTCTGATTCTGAGACTAGATTTGTTGGTAGCTTTTCTTCTGAAACTTTATTTCTTTCTCTCTCTCTTTGAATGCTGATGAAGCTTGGCTTCTGAAACTCCTTTGTTGATTGCTTCTGAAATTTTGTTCTTTATAAGTTGTTAATGATGATGTTCATTCTGAAACTTTGCTTTTTGCTTCTGAAATCCTTTTCCTCTCTTCTTGAATGTTGATGTTGATGATGAAACTTGTTCTGAAACTTGTTGTTTGTTACTTCTGAAACTCTTTTCCTCTCTTCTGAATGTTGATGTTTGATGATGAAACTATTTCTGAAAACTCTTTTTGTTGAACTGAGTTTGAAACTTTGTTGGATAATGGTGTTGGTGAAGGATGCAGGCTTGTTGGCTTTCACAGGATTCTGTGGTTATTTGCAGTTTGGCCAAGCAGTTTTGTGTAGCTTAGTGGTGCAGTTTGAAACTGCAGGTTTTTGGTGATTTTGGTTTGCAGTTTGGAACTGCAGGTTTGTAGTTTGATAACAGGTTTGTAGTTTTTGGTTTGCAGTTTGGAACTGCAAGTTTTTAGTTTTTGGTTTGCAGTTTAGAATTGCAGGTTTGTAGTTTTTGGTTTGCAGTTTGGAACTGCAAGTTTGTAGTTTTTGGTTTGCAGTTTGGAATTGCAGGTTTGTAGTTTTTGGTTTACAGTTTGGAATTGCAGGTTTGTTTTGAGGTTTATGGTTTTTACTTGTTCACAGTTTGGGTGGTTTGCTGCAGTTGGGCAGGCTTGGTGGTTTGTTTGTGGAACTGTTACAGGTTTTTGTAACTTGGTGATTTGTTGTTAGCTTGGTTGAGCTTTGTTATGCAGGTTGGGAGATTTGTAGTTGGTATGCAATTTTGTTTGATACGGCTAGGCTAGTTTGATAGCAGGGTGGAGAGTTTTTGTAGTTTGACAGGCTTGGATAAATGTTCTCTCTTTTTTTTCAAACTGTCATTTGATAGTCTTATATCTTTTTCTTGTTTGTCACTTGTGACAGTCCTCCCTAACTTTGGCTAGCAGGCTGGGACTTATGGTTTGTGCTTGAAACCACTGGATTTTTCCTTCTTGCTATTTTTATGGTATTATTTCTTGATCCATTTTTTAGCCAACTGTACAAATACCAAAAAGGCACTCCCTTTTCTCTCTTTCTCTCTCTATGAAAAAGCATTTTTTTTTTACCTTTTTTATTGTTCTGAAAAGTTTGCCTATTTTTATGGAAGATGATGAAAAAACTATGATAAGCTTTTGGCTTGTGAATTGGTTTATCTTATGCATTTGCCTGCTGTTTACTTTTGGCCTGCTGTACTTATTGCATACTTTTTGCCTTCAGTTTGTTTTGTAACTCAAATTGGCACCTTACTTGTGCTGTTTGGTTTGCTTATTTTGCATTCAGTTTGTCTTTGGTTTGTAATGCAGTACAGTTGGCGCCTATGTTTGGCACTTTGCTTGTGCTGTTTGTACAGTTTGGCACCTTGTTGCATTTAGTTGCAATGATGTTTGCTGACTTTGTTTTGTAATGCAGCTTGCCTTTGTATGCTAGCTTTGTATGCTTGCTTTGTACAACATGTCTTGCATTTGAAACTTGCTGCATCCAGTTTTGGCGCCTTAATGCTTTTTTTTTTGAATAAATTGCTTTTGTATGCTTGCATTGGCATTTTTTACTTTTCTCTTTGTGAACCAAGAAGAGCAATCTTCTTGTGATTTGCAAAGAGAAAAATAAAAACATGATGAACAAATAGCACTCTGATTCCGGACGGTAAACTTTAATGATGACTTTTTTTTTCTTTTTCTGTTTGAAAAAATTAACTGTACTAATCCTCTTTTCTTTATCTTTTTCATGTGAGCATAAATTGGACGGTGACAAAGCAGAAGAAGTCGGAGACTTTGATCCTGGGAGCAATGGAGTTTAGGCTTAGATTTTATATTTAGATAGCTTTTCCATTAATTGTAATAATTTATTTTTCAAAGTACTATAAGTTGTAAAAACTTACAATATTCAAATAATAAATTATTTTTGTATCAATCATCTGAAAAATCTTTGTGAGGCAAACTGATATTCAATAAAATCATTTACTGTCCAATAATCTTGCCATTCTTTCTTCAAGTCTTCACTGATTATTTAAGATTCCAAAATCAAAATAATTGAAATTGCATTCCAAAAATTCTAATCCAGATAACTTAAATTCCAAGTAATCCAAAAAACTTTGCAGTCTCGTAACCTTGCAACAACATTCCAATCAAAATACGCATTGTGTATTCCAATAAACAAGCAAGCATTTCATTCCATTAACAGGCAAACATTTTAACAGACGCACATTATCTTGGTTAACCTGGATCAGACAACCTGACTATTCCACATGACCATCTCAATTCTTATTTTAGATAAACAAACCTTGAGAACCATCAGTAACCTTTCAGCAAACTTGAAAAAGTGTGGAAACATGTGACAGTTAACTGAACTTCTGAGAATTATGTTTTTTCTGAGAAATGCGAGAGAAAACCCTAATTCTTGATTTACTGCCAGAGAAATGTCTGTTTGATCGATTCTTGAGCAAATCTTGAAAATCTGAGAAAACCCTAGGATTGTGATTTTTCTTGTAAAAAAGGGAGGGCAAATTTTGGGGTACAACACTCACCCAGACCAGACATTTCAAATTCCTTGCTGAGATCACCTTTGAAGTCTTTGATCTCACTTTTGCAGCTACCTGTTATCAAAAAATCATCGACATAGAGACATAGTATAAGCAATTCACTATTGCTTCTTCTTACATATACTCCATGTTCAGTTGTGCACTTCAAAAATTCCTTCTCCCTTAGGAAACTATCAATTTTCTTATTCCAAGCTCTTGGAGCTTGTTTCAATCCATACAGGGCTTTATGCAGCCTGTACACCTTTCTCTCTTCGTCATGTTTCGCAAACCCAACTGGTTGTTTAACATAAACTTCTCCGTCTAAAGGTCCATTCAGGAATGCATACTTCACGTCCATCTAACATATATGCCATCTATTTATTTCTTCTAGACCAACAACCAACCTGGTTGTTTCAATCCTAGCAACAGGTGCAAAAACTTCATCGAATTCTATTCCTTCTTTCTGTAGAAATCCTTTCACCACAAGCCTTGATTTGTGTCGAGTTACTTTCCCTTTGGGATTCATTTTTAATTTGTATACCCACTTAACATCAATTGCCTTCTTGCCTTGAGGCAATTTGACAAGTGACCAAGTGTTGTTGTCTCCGATAGACTTTACTTCTTTGTTCATTGCTTTCACCCACTTCGAATCCTTCAATGCCTCAGCTGCATTGACAGGTTCAACATCTTCATAGAGTCTATAATGTACCAACTCACCTTCATTATCTATCACATCATCTGATGTAATCACATAATATTGAAATCTTGCAGGCATGCGTCTTATTCTTTGAGGTCGGTTTGTACTTGGTTAATCTATAACTGCTAGTTCCTCTTGTCGAACTTCTCTTTCGACTTGAGTTTCTGGTTCTTCAAGTATGATTCACACTGAATCTTTCTTGACATTTCCATTCCAATCCCATTCTTTAAGCTCATATATGATCACGTCCCTGCTGATCACAATCTGCTTGTTCACTGGGTCGAACAACTTGTAACCTCCTATCAAATGATATCCAACTAGAATCATTTGACTAGACTTGTCATCAAGTTTTCTTCTCAACTGATCTGACACATGTCTATGTGCAATAGATCCAAATACCTTCAGATGACTCAAGCTAGGATTCACACCAGACCAAGATTCTTCTAGAGTAATTTCTTCTAGATTCTTCGTAAAACATCTGTTCAAAATGTATGTTGCAGTCAACACAACTTCACCCCAAAACTCTTTAAGTAAATTCTTGTCTTTCAACATACTTCTCACCATATTCATGATGCTTCGATTCTTCCTTTCTGCAGTTCCATTATGTGGTGAAGTATAGGGTGGCACCACCTCATGCATAATCCCTTCCTTTTAACATAACTTGTTGAAGTCTTTCGACACATACTCTCCACCACCATCAGTTCTTAAAACTTTGAGTTTTCGACCACTTTGTCTTTCGACTGAAATCATCTATGAATATAACAAAGTATTTGTTCCTATGATACGGTGGCAAAACCGATTATTTAATACTGGTTATGCGTTTGTGTTCGCAAATGTTGCGGTAAGCAAGAGTCTCCACCGAACTTTCTTTTATCCAACAAAGAAAAGGATAAAAATAACAGAAAAATACCTTTTCGAGAATTTTCTGAGTAAGGGGGGTAGATTATGGAAAGGAAAGGTATTAGCACTCTTTCCATCCGTGGTTTTCCACGGGATCTTAGGTACTTGCTCATTTTTGAAAATTGTTTGTGTTTGTGTGTTTTGAAAGATTTTTGTTTTCTTTATGGTAACTCTTGTATCAGTCTTCAAGAGTGTGATAAAGCGTTTTTTGAAAATAGTTTTTGAAAAGTGTGTAAGTGTGAAAAATTCAGATTTGAGCAAGTACTTAAGAACAGTATACCTACTAGAAAAAGGATGTTTTTTTCCTCCTACCCTTTAGATAGTGTTATCCTACTATTAGTGAGTAGGTATCCCTATCGTTGGATGTTGAGGGACAATCAAAGGGATGTTTTACAATCACGAAGGCAATTTATGGAGACACTTTAGCAATTTTCTTTTAGGGACTAGATTATTTACTGAAAGGCAACTGTAGGGTCATCGAGGGACTGTGGTCTTTTTTGATTTATGGGTCTTTTTGTTAAGTTTGCTAACGTTTGATTTCAGTCTTTTCATACACGCCTAGTTACTAGCAGTTAATATATACATAAATGTAAAATGCGGAAAGTATAAATCTAGACTATTACATGGCTTTGGGGAGAGGGATTTACATTCCAAAACAATTGGGGAAAAGGAAATAAAGCAATAATAAGAGTCTACTTATCATCTATTACATCCCATACAACAATTACAATAATATAAACAATACGAAAGGAAATAAACACGCGAAAAGTTGAAAGTACGCCTGAAAACATAAAAGAAAATCTTTTTGTTGTTGGTTTTTATTTTAAAAAAAGTTAGATTAAGAAAAATAATTAAATTAGTTATCCTAAAGTCTACTTAGAAAATTAAATTAAGAAAAATAAACTAAGCCTTTTTTGTGGTTTTTTTATTATGAAAAGAAAGTAATTAGACTTAAATTCTAATTCATTTGTAATTAAGAAAAAGGTTAAAGTTTTAATTAATTAATTAATTAATTAAATAAATTAACTATTAAATTAAAAAAATCTATGCCTAATTTTTTTGTGAGTTTTTTATTATTATTATTGAAAAAGATTAAGAAATGAAATAACTAAATAAAACAAA
Source organism: Vicia faba (assembly GCA_948472305.1). Lineage (NCBI taxonomy): Eukaryota > Viridiplantae > Streptophyta > Magnoliopsida > Fabales > Fabaceae > Vicia > Vicia faba. Next base: position 1,608,529,489 of record OX451736.1, read on the forward strand.
AAGAAAAGAGATTGGGCTTGATTGCTGAAGTAGAATGGGGGTTGCAATTGAAATTTCGCTAAGCCCAGATTGTGAAGCCCAGGTCCATCCTTGGATCCAGTGTGAGCAGTACTTGATGGTACATGGTATCTCATGTTCTAGACGTCATGCATTCCATGTAATTCCCCTAACCTGCTCTAAGGATATCCAAAACTCATATGCACACAAAATATTCAACAAATTAATAAAAACAGAGATTTGAATTTGAGATTATACCAAAATGGTGATAGCTTGGATCCGGTGATATGTGACCTTGCAAGATTTGAGTATGGTTGGAACAAGTCCCTGGGAACCTCAAGAGCAATGTATGATTACTAGTTCGGGCCAAAAGTACCTGTAGAGTGGGTTTCGAATTTTTACCACTTTTGGTAATTTTGCAAAACTAGTAGAGCTCTCTCTAGGCTGTGTAGGTGTGTTGAAATGCTTGCTAGATGCTTGTTTATATAGAGAGGAATGAGGAGACAAGAAAACAAAGGTTTAAACAACCTTAAAGCAAACATTTCAACGCCATGAATGAAATTTGTAACTTTGGCCAAAAACAAGGAAACTTGTCCTTTTTTGAATTTGAATGAATGTGGATACATTTGCACAAAATTTTATGGGCCTAGACTGTCCAAAACATCAACCCAAAGCTCAAAGCCTATTTCCAATTATTTTATACATTTTATTTTATATTTATTTGAAATAAATTAAAATAAATATGAATAAAATAGTTAGAAAATGCAAGGCATGGAAAGAATAATTTTATAGGTCCTCTATAAACTTAGTAAGATGTTTGAAGTCCAAGAAATTGAGCCCTTGTGTTGTACCCCAAAATTTGCCCTCCCATAATCTTCAAAGTTTTGCCTCAAAGGGTTCAAAGTCTACTCAAGGGCTACACAGTCAAACCATCCTCCTAAGCCAGTCAGACTAGGGTTTTGGTTCTTGCAAGGAAGTTGAAGTTTTCAAGGGCTCAATCAAGTCCAAGATGCTCATATACAGTGTCAAGCATCCATATGTCAAGGTTCAAGACTCACAACATCAAATTGCACAGTCAAAAATCCTAATTGCTCCACAGTCAACTGCAGGGGCAAAATGGTCATTTGACAGTCAAAAGTCAAAATTTTTGGTCAACATCTTATTTTGAAGCCACAATCCTCATTTGATCAATTCTTGATCATGATTTCACAAGCATGGCTCAAAAAGTCTCAAGATGCAAAAGTTTCTATTTTTGGACAGTTGAAAAGTCAACCGTAACTTGACCAAGGCATAACTTTTTCATGGTTCATCAGAAAAATCCCATCCAAAGCTCATTTTGAAGGGGATGACATTCCCTACAACTCATCTTCACATTCCAAGTCCAAGAAATTCTCTCACAAAAAGTTATCAATTTCAACATTATAGGTCATTTTCAAAAGTCAACAAAAAGGGACTTTAAGTCAAAAACCATAACTTGAGATTGGTAAATCAAAATGACATGGTACCAAAGACATTGGTTAGAGGACTTCAAGACCTTTCCAAAATGTCAAAGAACATGTTCATAGCTTCAAAATTGAGCAAGATATGCATTGGAGAAGTTGGGAAAGTTTTGTGAAATGGCCAAAATCAATTATCCTTGAAACTTCATTTTTGACAAAAGAGACCCACTTTTTCCACTTGATTCAGCTTGGTCATGCTTCCCACGTGTCCCACAATTTATTTCAAGATTTAAAATTAATTTTTCCATTTTTATTTAATTTTATTTGATTTAATTCATTTTAAATCTTTAAAATTCAAATAAAAATCAAAGAAATTAATGGAGGGATATATTTTGTGATGATTAACTTTGATACACCTTAAAACACATTCCAAATTCGTGCATGGCCTATTATGGGCATAAAAATTCAAATTTTCACAAATATGGCAAATGGTTCAATATTGGTTATGGAGGAAATCAAGAACATAATTGCATAAGCTTAATGACCATTATTTGGATTGATACACATTTCATTACTATATATACAAGTCTTCCCAACCTCATTCAAAAGGAGGGTGTGTGCAGAAACGGCCAAGAGCAAAACCAAAAATTATTCAAAAAGTGAGAGTTCTAAAACATAGTTGCGAGCATCTTCAGATCAAAACAAGCACGTGGCTAAAGCAACCTTTGCCAAGTCCTGAGGCTCATACCGCGCTGTAAGTTCTTCCCAGGTCCCTTATAATTTCCATATTATTTTCTTCAACGTTTTCCTATGCAGATTCCAATATGAGGTGCATCATAAGTCCCACTTCCCAGCGCTGCCATATGTCATCAACGCAGATCCAAAGGACAAAAAGTGTAGCACACCATGGTCTGGAGTCAAGCACGCTGCAGGCAACCATGAAAGTCAAACGTGGCTTAGATTTCAGCGGGCTTGGATTGCTTCAATAAACCTCCTATTTGGCCCACACCCCCCTTGGTTTTACTTCTTTTTATTTTTTGTTTTGTCATTTTCTCTTATTTTTAATTGCTAACCCTTTAATTATTTTTATTATTAATAATTAACTTAATTAGCACATTTTCATAAAAAAAAAAAAATAGAATTAACATTATTATTATTATTATTTTATTTTGTAAATAAATATTAACCAAAATAGTTTAATTAGGCAATTGTAATTCCTTTTCTTAAATAATTAAAATAACTTAGATTTAGGTTAACTTTTAATTTTGTTTCTTTTATTTTAATTTTATTTCATAAAAACATAAAAAAACAAAAAATATTTTCTTTAATTAAATTAATTAATTAGTCATTAATTAGCTTTAATTTCATTTTAATTACAAAAAAGACCAAAAAAAATTAATTTCTTTTCCTAAAAGGGTCAACATCCTTAGACATTCCCGATTAATTTATTCACGCGCATTTACTTTATTTGATTATTATGTAATTGCCTTCAAGAATGTAATAGTTAAATATGTTTATCGCTTTATTTCATTTCCGTACTTATTTACCAAAAAAACGGGTCTTTGTAATTTTTGGCGATGTATAGACCCGCGCCTTGTAATAGCGTAGGATTTATTTTTCGCAACTTACTTTCTGCACCCCTTAACTGTTAACTTGCATGAAAGAATGTATGTAAATAAAAACAACTCGTAGCTCACTAATTAACAAGACAAACATTAACTGAATACAACACACAAATACACACACCACTTCTAGGGTACGCCTCACTTGTTGCCTTCGAAACGTGGTCGTCAAGTATATGACGTCTTAGCGGTCCTTATGTCCATGATCCAGTCGCCTCGAAACAGTTGCCTCAGAACAGTTGCCTCGAAACAGTTGCCTCAGAACAGTTGCCTCGAAACGGTTGCCTCGGATTAAAAAAGGATCAAGGACATAAGGGTAGCTTCTAAGGTGTCATAACTGTTGCTTCGGTGACCACACTGTCCCTACAATCGAATTGACCCGAACACCTCCAACGATGGTGCTACCTACCTCTCAATGGTGGGATAGCACTATCTAAAGGACACTTACACAGCTTAATTCCTTAGGGTAGGTAGATGACTCATGGGTACTTGCTCTTTTCAAAAACAAACAAAATACTTTTCATACCTTACACTTTCAAAAGCTTTCAAAACAAATTTTTCAAACACTCTTGAGGACAGATACAAGAGTTATTCAGAAATCTTTCAAAGAAACTTTTTTCAAAACCCACACACACTTGAAAAGCAAACATCTTTTGAAAACATAAGAGCAAGTATCTAAGAGCCCATGGATAACCATGGATAAAAAGGGTGCTAACACCTTCCCTTTCTATAAATCTACCTCCCGAACCGAGAAACATATCTCATAAGGAATTTTGCTGTGCTTTTGTCCTTTCCTTGTTGGAGAAAATAAAAGATGGTGGCGACTCTTGCTTACCGCGACATTTCGCGAAACCAGGGTTAAACAGTCAGTTCTAAATCCACCGATCACAGAACTGGCGACTCTGCTGGGGAATGCTTTTAAAGCAAGGTGTACCTTAGGATATATTATACTTATGTTTTGAATTGCTTGATTTGTGTGCTTTAATATTATTGGGCCTTTTTTGGGAGTTCTATAGATCCTAACCCGGATCTGGGGGATACCTTCTTAGAAAGTAGCAACAAGGCTGTGAGGGAACTGTGCGGGGTATACCGACACGGTTGAAGCAGTCTGCTACATTGATGTGGCACTTTGGTGAGTACCGGTAACCCTTGAGTCAAGTCAAGGAGAGTACGGGGCCGCCGCGTGGTGTCGTGAAGCATCAACTGACCTTAGGAACCTTAATTGAACCATCCTGGCCTCTTTAGGGGTAGTGAGATAACTACTTTGGTGCAGTCCGAAGTTGGTTGATACTCGATACTACACTCAGTTGAGGGTTGTTTTCTTGGGATATTTTGATCGCCGGTTCAGTGGCTAAATCGAAACGATGAACACAGAAAACAATCCAATGATATTGAGCTCCTTAGAACCCGATTACTTTGATTGGACAGGTTTGAGCCCACCAATTTCAAGAGGGTAGTACCCCAAACTTCATGCTGGCCTAAACTCTAAGGGCTCTTTGTGTGCCTTCAAAACTTGACTACTTGCATACTTTTTATCTGACACTTGAGTTTCTTGCAGGTTTTGTTCACAGTCCTTAATCTGGACTCATAACAGGGTTTACCTACATTACTCCACAACATAACATCATACCATCATACCATTGCATACATCCTACATAAGGACTAATCCATTTCAAGGATCTCAAGGGCTTGTGATGCAGGTCATGATGAATCAAATGTCTAGCAAGGGGCAAAGGGGACTTATTTTCCTCTAGCCAAGGTTAACAGCTTGAGTCAGGGGCTATGACCCACTCGATATGGTGAGCCTTGACTCTTGAAGAAGGACTCTCAACAATATGCAGTTCCTTCAATCAAGCCACCAGATTCAAATTCTAACAAGCTTCTTTGTTTATCCCGCGAGGTCCTTGAAAACATTGCATGCATATCATACATATCATTGCATTACAGGTACACTTGTTGCAGGTCACTTACCTTCTTCGCTGTTTATTTCAGCAGTCATCATGAATCCTGAATCATCCAATGGACAAGCTATCAAGGCCCTCCAGGCCCAGAATGCCCAGTTCCAGGAGTTGATTATGAGCCTAGCCCAGGGTCAAAAGGAATTGAAGACTCTGATTCAAAAGAAGAAGAACAAGAGGACTGTTTTGTTCAACCCTAGACGCAGATCTGGGAACACACTGCAGAATGAAGCTGAGAGGACTACTCCATCTGTGGGGGAAGGCAGTCACCAAGGGAGAGAGGTTCCTAGCCCTGTGGTCTCTGACACCGAGACAAACTTCAATGATGAACAATACCCCCCTGCTGAAGACAGGTACAAACAGCTGGAGGACCGGTTAAATGCTATGGATATCCAACGTGTGCTTGGGTTGGACTTTGGGGACCTAGGTTTATCTTCTGGGGTGGTGATCCCTCACAAGTTCAAGGCACCTGCCTTTGTAAAGTACGACGAGGTTTCCTGTCCTAAGCTGCATCTCCGTTCATACGCAAGGAAGATCCAGCCCTACACGGCAGACAAGAATCTATGGATCCATTTCTTCCAGGAGAGTCTTTCAGGGACTCAACTCGATTGGTTCTATCAGTTGGATGGAACCAGTATTCGTAACTGGGAGGACTTGGCATCTGCTTTTTATAAGCAGTATCAGTATAATGCCGACCTCGCTCCCACGCGTACCCAACTCCAGGGTATGTCACTTGGGACGAGTGAAGGTTTTAAGGAGTATGCGCAAAGGTGGAGAGATCTGGATGGAAGGGTGCAGCCGCCCTTGACTGACCGTGAGCTCGTTGACATGTTCTTGGGGACCCTGTCTGGTCCCTTCTTCAACCATCTGATTGGAAATTCTTCTGCTGGGTTTACTGATTTGATCTTGACCGGGGAGAGGATCGAAGCTGGCATCAAGGCTGGAAAGATTCAAGAAGCTGCACCTTCTGATACTCACAAAAAGCCTTACACTGGGAAGAAAGAGGCCAATACTGCGTACAACCAAAAGGGTCGCCATGATCAACATGTAGGGGCAGGCCAGATCTCTAATCCTAGGCCTGCTCAACAGGGACATGGGCATCAACGTAAGGAGGTCGCACCCAAGAGACAATTCACTAAAATCAACATGTCACTGGATCAAGCGCTACAGCAAATGTTGAAGGCAGGGCTGATTACCTTGAGGGCTCCTCTCCGGAATCCAAACACCTCTGCTCCCAACTACCATCCTAATGAGAGGTGCACATACCACTCCGATAGCCCGGGTCATACTACGGACAACTGCTGGCCTTTGAAGAACAAGATTCAAGACATGATCGACGCCGGAGAGATTCAGTTTGAAGCGTCAAAGACTCCAAACATAATCAATGCTCCTTTGCCCAATCATTGAAGGCTTTTGTTTATTTGAATTTCCGAGTTGTAATTTTTTGCTTATACAAAAAATTAATGTCATAGCAAACTCTTTTATTTCACTAATGCACAACATATGTCTGTTTTTGAATTAATCCAATTATTTTCATTATATTCAAATTGCTTTCATTTTTTGATGATCAACTCTCAATTAATAATTCTAAGCCTCTTGAGGGAGGATGACGAAAACAATACCATAATCTACAGTATGCTTTTGGACAAACCCCACTGATGAGGTACAGACATTGTTTCAATTCCTAAACACTGGAGTTATAAGGCAGATAATCCCTCGTTAACCCCTTTGAGCCAAAGAAGTAGGAGTTTTTCTTTTCAAAAATTAAAACCCTTAATCATAACCTGGGGCAGGGTAGTTCTCTCAGTCGATCCAAGTGCACAACGAATAGCACCAAACAGGTCCTCACAAAACAAAAGACAGTGATGGTTCCGAATAATCATAAAGATAGGCAGTCATCATTTCTCAAAATAAATGCCCATTAAGTCAAAACCTATGAAGGAGACTTACAAAACTGGGGCATCCCGCTGACTGTAATCACAAAAGAAACAGTTCAGGCAAAAATAAGGATAACGAAATCAAAAAAAGAAAAAGGCCCTACAAACCCTCGACAAAAGGAAATGACTGCCTATTCAAAATAAACTGTCAGTATCCAAACCATCACTGGTATATCAAAGCAAAGACTCAAACAAGGTCTAACGCACGATCAGCTGAGTTTAGGCTTGAAGAACATCACGAAGAACGGGTGGGTACAAAAATTTTTTTTGAGCCTTTATCCTTTGTTTCTTAAACCGTGAACCAGGCCACGTTATAACCCTTAAAAGTCCTAGCTGAAGCATGGGTTAGTTCGAAAGCGTACTGTTACCAAAGGTATCCTGACTCCTTAAGGCTTGCGGTAAAATAACGAGTTGACATCACATTTTACAAAATTTACTTGTTTTATTGAAAACTTCATTTTTCAAAAATTTCAAGACAGACATAAGCTTTGCATTTTTAACATAACTTTGTTTGCATATGACTTTTTGTTCGAACGACAAAGAAATTCGCACGAAGAATATCTAGTGAACAAAAGCACTTCCAACCAAGGGGGCAGACACGATCATTGTCCATCATCTGGGGCAGTTAGGTCAAGATTCGAAGAATCTCTCAAAAGGCCAACCAGCTTGGGGCAAATCTCCATCTGGATCACTTGGGGCATTGGATGATCAAACGAAGATCTTCTGGTAACATGGCAATGCTACTGACAGTAACAACTCCCTGCATTCTGAAAGCATGGACATAGTCGAAAAAATACTATGCAAAATCAAAGACCCGCTAGGTTGACACACCTAGGCAAAAATAAGGGCTTCCCGGCGAACCAAAAGGGTTCGGGCAAAAATAAGGGATGAAAACGAAAAAAATCTGTACACCTGGCAAGTCGAAAACCTGAAAAGGCGGCTTGGGCAAAAATGGGTATCCCGGTGGACTGAAAACCCGAAAGGGCGGTCCAGGCAAAAATTAGGGATCGAAGCGTACGACTATGTCCTGTCATCTCGTCACTTGCCTACCAGAAGAAGACTCGTCAATCAGCGGTTATCAAATACCTCATGGGCCTTCTTCTCCCGCAGAAACTGGGGCAATAAGAGTTGTCTAAGCGGTCTAGTCGCTCTGTCCGCCGAGGTACCAAGGTAAGTTCAGCTGAAGAACATGACCAAGATACCTCCACTCCCCGCAGAGTAAGACAAGAGTCAGCCATACTCTCCCCAAGCAGAGTTGGTCTCCAATCAGCCCCGAAAGGCACAATATCTCTAGCAAGTCAACCCTCTCCCCAAGCAGAGTTAATCTACTGTCAGCCTTAAGGAAGTGGGGCATCCCCAAAAGATCTCAATATTCCCCAGCGGAGTATACAGATGTTCCTAAGAAAGAATCCCCGTCAGTCTTGATCTAAGATTGTTCCCCGGCGGAATACCAGACACCCCAACGGAGCCACCTCCCCAGTACAGTCCAAAAAAGTCTCCCCAGGAGAGTTGAATCAATATCCCCAGTAGGAAGCTTATCCCCAGTAGATTCTGGAAGCTTATCACCTGCAGAGTACGAACGCGTCTCCCTGGCTTTATTCAAAGGTTATTTCCCCACCAGGGTATAACTGAGTTATCCTCAGCCAATTGCCACAAAAATATCGCCCTCGGCGAAGTTCTTCCTATCCCCCAGTGGAGTTCATCAAATCTTCCAACATAACTCATCAACGGTATCCCCAGCGGAGTTATCATCAAATCTCAACGAAGTATCTCTTCCTACAGAGTGACTCCCCGAAGAGTAATATCTTCACCAGGATTATTCCCCAACGGAGTCGTCTTCTCCTACCAGTTTATTCTTGCAATCATCATCCCCAGCGGAAACGAAGAACTCTACTCTTCAACATCAGCCCAGAATTCAACAAACTCCCGGCATTCGTCAAGGATTTATTTTCCCAGACGAAAATACATTCATAAACATCACATTAACATACATCATGACATATGCATATACGCATCATAACACACTATCTCATTTATTTTGGGACATCATGACATCATGCATTGCATACAACTGATGTTTCGCCTTTTCAGGAAAAAGGTCAATCCCAAAGATGATTACTATCAACTATCGCAATTCCAGATTCGATTCCTGTATCCAACCAGGGCATATCTGTGAGTAGATTCAATACATGTATCTAGCCAGGGCATATCTACATTAAAGAGATTAAAGAGATAGCTTAGAAATGCTCCAGATATGGATGTTATTCTTTTGCTTATTCAAATTTTCAGATATAGCTTGGAAATGCTCCAGAGATGGATGTTGTTCTTTTGCTTATTCAGATTTTCTCTTCAGAGATGTCTTAGAAATGCTCCAGAGATGGATGTTATTATTTTGCTTATTCAAGAGTTTCTTTTCAGATATAGCTTGGAAATGCTCCAGAGATGGATGCTGTTCTTTTGCTTATTCAGATTTTCTCTTCAGAGATGGCTTAGAAATGCTCCAGAGATGGATGTTATTCTTTTGCTTATTCAAGAGTTTCTTTTCAGATATAGCTTGGAAATGCTCCAGAGATGGATGCTGTTCTTTTGCTTATTCAGATTTTCTCTTCAGAGATGGCTTAGAAATTCTCCAGAGATGGATGTTATTCTTTTGCTTATTCAAGAGTTTCTTTTCAGATATAGCTTGGAAATTCTCCAGAGATAGATGTTGTTCTTTTGCTTATTCAGATTTTCTCTTCAGAGATGGCTTAGAAATGCTCCAGAGATGGATGTTATTCTTTTGCTTATTCAAGAGTTTCTTTTCAGATATAGCCTAGAGATGCTCCAGATCTGGACGCCATTCTATTGCTTATTCAGATTCAAACTTCTAAAAGACAACTTAGAGATGCTCTATCCTGGATGCTCTTCTATTGTTCAGTCCAGATATGATCCAGATTCGGATGACATTCTGTTACTCATATACCCCAGACACGGTGGTCATTCTACCATTTATTCAGACGTCAGCAATTAGACACAGACTAGATACGCTCCAGACACGGAAGCTATTCTGTTTCTTATTCAGATTCACCTATCCACCATCTTTCCAAATGGCATCTATAAGCCCATTCCCGACAAGGTTCTATCACACTTTCAGATGGCATCTTTAAGCCCATCCTCCCATCCATCATCTCTCCAAATGGCATCTATAAGCCCATTCCCGACATCACACTGCTGATACTCTACTATGTGAGTGCAAATTTCTGGGCACTCTAGTGTTCAATCATCTTCCACCCTCGGATCACGAAAGGCACACAAGCCAATCTACATCCTCAGGTCTAAGAAGATTGAACAGGGGCAACTGTTGTACCCCAAAATTTGCCCTCCCATAATCTTCAAAGTTTTGCCTCAAAGGGTTCAAAGTCTACTCAAGGGCTACACAGTCAAACCATCCTCCTAAGCCAGTCAGACTAGGGTTTTGGTTCTTGCAAGGAAGTTGAAGTTTTCAAGGGCTCAATCAAGTCCCACATGCTCATATACAGTGTCAAGCATCCATATGTCAAGGTTCAAGACTCACAGCATCAAATTGCACAGTCAAAAATCCTAATTGCTCCACAGTCAACTGCAGGGGCAAAATGGTCATTTGACAGTCAAAAGTCAAAATTTTTGGTCAACATCTTATTTTGAAGCCACAATCCTCATTTGATCAATTCTTGATCATGATTTCACAAGCATGGCTCAAAAAGTCTCAAGATGCAAAAGTTTCTATTTTTGGACAGTTGAAAAGTCAACCGTAACTTGACCAAGGCATAACTTTTTCATGGTTCATCAGAAAAATCCCATCCAAAGCTCATTTTTAAGGGGATGACATTTCCTACAACTCATCTTCACATTCCAAGTCCAAGAAATGCTCTCACAAAAAGTTATCAATTTCAACATTATAGGTCATTTTCAAAAGTCAACAAAAAGGGACTTTAAGTCAAAGACCATAACATGAGATTGGTAAATAAAAATGACATGGGACCAAAGACATTGGTTAGAGGACTTCAAGACCTTTCCAAAATGTCCAAGAACATGTTCATACCTTCAAAATTGAGCAAGATATTCATTGGAGAAGTTAGGAAATTTTTGTGAAATGGCCAAAGTCAATTATCCTTGAAACTTCATTTTTGACAAAAAAGGGCCCACTTTTTCCACTTGATTCAGCTTGGCCATGCTTCCCACGTGTCCCACAATTTATTTCAAGATTTAAAATTAATTTTTCCATTTTTATTTAATTTTATTTGATTTAATTCATTTTAAATCTTTAAAATTCAAATAAAAATCAAAGAAATTAATGGAGGGATATATTTTGTGATGATTAGCTTTGATACACCTTAAAACACATTCCAAATTCGTGCATGGCCTATTATGGGCATAAAAATTCAAATTTTTACAAATATGGCAAATGGTTCAATGTTGGTTATGGAGGAAATCAAGAACATAATTGCATAAGCTTAATGACCATTATTTGGATTGATACACATTTCATTACTATATATACAAGCCTTCCCAACCTCATTCAAAAGGAGGGTGTGTGCAGAAACGGCCAAGAGCAAAACCAAAAATTATTCAAAAAGTGAGAGTTCTAAAACATAGTTGCGAGCATCTTCAGATCAAAACAAGCACGTGGCTAAAGCAACCTTTGCCAAGTCCTGAGGCTCATACCGCGCTGTAAGTTCTTCCCAGGTCCCTTATAATTTCCATAATATTTTCTTCAACGTTTTCCTGTGCAGATTCCAATATGAGGTGCATCATAAGTCCCACTTCCCAGCGCTACCATATGTCATCAACGCAGATCCAAAGGACAAAAAGTGTAGCACACCATGGTCTGGAGTCAAGCACGCTGCAGGCAACCATGAAAGTCAAACGTGGCTTAGATTTCAGCAGGCTTGGATTGCTTCAATAAACCTCCTATTTGGCCCACACCCCCCTTGGTTTTACTTCTTTTTATTTTTTGTTTTGTCATTTTCTCTTATTTTTAATTGCTAACCCTTTAATTATTTTTATTATTAATAATTAACTTAATTAGCACATTTTCATAAAAAATCAAAAAAAAAAAAGAATTAACATTATTATTATTATTTTATTTTGTAAATAAATATTAACCAAAATAGTTTAATTAGGCAATTGTAATTCCTTTTCTTAAATAATTAAAATAACTTAGATTTAGGTTAACTTTTAATTTTGTTTCTTTTATTTTAATTTTATTTCATAAAAACATAAAAAAACAAAAAATATTTTCTTTAATTAAATTAATTAATTAGTCATTAATTAGCTTTAATTTCATTTTAATTACAAAAAAGACCAAAAAAAAATCAATTTCTTTTCCTAAAAGGGTCAACATCCTTAGACATTCCCGATTAATTTATTCGCGCGCATTTACTTTATTTGATTATTATGTAATTGCCTTCAAGAATGTAATAGTTAAATAGGTTTATCGCTTTATTTCATTTCCGTACTTATTTACCAAAAAAACGGGTCTTTGTAATTTTTGGCGATGTATAGACCCGCGCCTTGTAATAGCGTAGGATTTATTTTTCGCAACTTACTTTCTGCACCCCTTAACTGTTAACTTGCATGAAAGAATGTATGTAAATAAAAACAACTCGTAGCTCACTAATTAACAAGACAAACATTAACTGAATACAACACACAAATACACACACCACTTCTAAGGTACGCCTCACTTGTTGCCTTCGAAACGTGGTCGTCAAGTATAGGACGTCTTAGCGGTCCTTATGTCCATGATCCAGTCGCCTCGAAACAGTTGCCTCAGAACAGTTGCCTCGAAACAGTTGCCTCGGAACAGTAGCCTCGAAACGGTTGCCTCGGATTAAAAAAGGATCAAGGACATAAGGGTAGCTTCTAAGGTGTCCTAACTGTTGCTTCGGTGACCACACTGTCCCTACAATCGAATTGACCCGAACACCTCCAACGATGGTGCTACCTACCTCTCAATGGTGGGATAGCACTATCTAAAGGACACTTGCACAGCTTAATTCCTTAGGGTAGGTAGATGACTCATGGGTACTTGCTCTTTTCAAAAACAAACAAAATATTTTTCACACCTTACACTTTCAAAAGCTTTCAAAACAAATTTTTCAAACACTCTTGAGGACAGATACAAGAGTTATTCAGAAATCTTTCAAAGAAACTTTTTTCAAAACCCACACACACTTGAAAAGCAAACATCTTTTGAAAACATAAGAGCAAGTATCTAAGAGCCCATGGATAACCATGGATAGAAAGGGTGCTAACACCTTCCCTTTCTATAAATCTACCTCCCGAACCGAGAAACATATCTCATAAGGAATTTTGCTGTGCTTTTGTCCTTTCCTTATTGGAGAAAATAAAAGACGGTGGCGACTCTTGCTTACCGCGACATTTCGCGAAACCAGCGTTAAACAGTCAGTTCTAAATCCACCGATCACACCTTGCCTTAAAACTTCAAATTTGCTCAATGCATAATTCTTGAAAATTCCCAAATTTTCCCAACTTGGGCAAGGCATAACTTGCTCAATTTTTATCTCATGATGATTATATCGGACTTTTTGGAAATCCCAAGATGTATACTTCAATCCCTCTTTTTATCAATTTTGCATTTGAAGATTTTATCTTGATGTAAAAGATCTTGGCAAAAAGTGGCTTTTGTTGACTTTCTGAAAATGACCTGTAATGTATGAACTTATATCTTTCAAATTGTGCATTTCTTGAACTTGAGGGATGAAGAGAAGTTGTAGGTAATTGGATTCCATTCAAAATGAGCTCTGGTTGGAAGATGTCTGATAAAGTATGAGAAAGTTATGCTTGGTCAAAGTTTTGTTGACTTTTCCTATAGAAACCCTAATTAGTAATTCTTGACTTTTGATGAATTAGGAGCATTTCTTGAGTAATCATGATCAACCCTTGATCAAATTATGAATATCACTTCAAAATGTTAATGTTGACCAAAACTCTTGAAGTTTGACTGTACATGGGCCACAATTGACTTTTGACCTAGCACAATTGATTTTCCAATACTTGAGCAATTGACTGAGCAAACTTGTTGTTCAAGGCATGAAATTTGGCATGGATGATATTGAGGACATATTAGGACAATGGAGAACATTTTTGATCCTTGGAGCTCAACCATCTTTATGAAAATTGAAACCCTAGTTGGGGGTTCATTGCCTTAGGAGGAGAATTGTCTGGTCAATTCTTGGTCAACCTTGAGCAATTGAGAACCTCTAGGAGTATGTCTTGTGTGAAAATGGGAGGGAAAATTTTGGGGTACAACAGCTGCCCCTGTTCAATCTTCTTAGACCTAAGGATGTAGATTGGCTAGTCTGCCTTTCGTGATTTGAAGGTGGAAGATGATTGAACACTAGAGTGCCCAGAAATTTGCAATCGCCCGAAGTGAGACTGCTGGTGAATCATATCGGGAATGGGCTTACAAATGCCATTTGGAAAAGATGACAAAAGACTGTCAGAGATGGGATTAAAGATTCCATCCAAGGAATATGACGGAGAGTCATCGGAGATGGGCTTAAAGATGCCATCCAAAATAGATGTTGACTTCGTAAGGAGTCTCTTTCTGGGGATTCCTATCCTGCTGTCTGAGGAGGAGTCCGTTGGGGAATGTTTTTTAGGTGAATAAAGTCTAGGAGCTTCGGTTGTCCATTACTCTACCAAGGAGTCATCTCTTGACTGAAGAGACGGAAGTGAACTACTATCTGGTCAGGATCCAGGCTTCGCAATGACTTGCTAAGGATGATAAGGATGACTGCTATCTGATGGTATTCCAGGCTTCATAGCGACTTACTGTGGAAATGAGATTAAACTGTCACCTGATTATACTCCAGGCTTTGTAGTTTCTCCAACTGGAATAGAAATCAGAAAAATCTTAGTGTCGATTTAACTGAACTAGAGAAAGGATCTACCAGAAAATAATCAGTAACAAATCAATGGTCGATTCGAACTGAACCAACATAGATATTGATTTATCTTTGACTGGATAAGAATCAGAAAAATTGTAGTGTCGATTTAACTGAGCTAGAAAAAGGTCTTGGATTATATTCAACTAGAATAGGAATTAGAGAGATCTTAGTATCGATCTAACTGAACTAGAGGAAAATCTTGAATTAACTTTGACTGGATAAGAATCAGAAAAATCTTAGTGTCGATTTAACTGAACTAGAAAAGTCTCAGAATATCTTCAACTGGAATAGGAATCATAGAGATCTTATTGTCGATCTGACTGAACCAGAGAAGGTCTTTAGTTAACTTTGACTAGATAAGAATCAGAAAAATCTTAGTTTTAATTTAACTGAACCAGAAAAAAGTCTTGGATCATCTTGAACTGGATAGGAATCAGAGAGATCTTAGTGTCGATCTGAATGAACCAGAGAAGGTCTTTAATTAACTTCGACTGGAATGGAAATCAGAATAATCTTAGGATTGATTCAACTTAACCAGACAAAAGTCTTTAATTAACTTTGACTGGATAAGAATCAGAAAAATCTTAGTGTCGATTTAACTGAACCAGAAAAAAGTCTTGGATCATCTTCAACTGGAATAGGAATCAGAGAGATCTTAGTGTCGATCTGACTGAACCAGAGAAGGTGTTGGATCAACTTTGACTGGAATGGAAATCAGAAGAATCTTAGTGTCGATTTAACTTAACCAGAAAAAAGTCTTGGATCATCTTCAACTGGAATAGAAATCAGAGAGATCTTAGTATCGATCTGACTGAACCAGAGAAGGTCTTGTGAGGACATCTTTTTGAGGAAGATGCTAAAATAGCACTTCGTCAGACATAGCCTTTGAGAAGGATACCAGGTCGCATAAGTAGCGGTGTTTGTTGATTTGATCTTTCCTTGAAAAAGGTAAAGAATTAGTCATATGCAATGTCATGATGTATGAAATGCATCGTGATGATGTTCTCAAAATAAATGAGATTATACTGTATGTGATGTGTATGCGCATGCCATGATGTATGAATATGGGATGCTATTGCGATATTTTCGAGTCTGGGAACATAAATCTCAAACTACTGCAGGAGAGTATTGGGAAGCTGGATCCTTCATTTCCGCTGGGGATGATGAATGGATATGATTTGTCGGGGATTGACTCTGTTTGAGAATAACTCTGTGGAGGGAGATGATGTTTTGCTGGAAGGTTTTTCCGCTGTAGAGACGTAAACTCTGTTGGGGAATAAGCTTCCACAGTTAGAGAAATAAATTCTACCTAGGAGGAGGTTTTATGAACTGTTTGAAATTATAAAACTCGGTTGGGGGATATAGATTTCAGCTGGAGAAGGTAATCCTTGCTTGGGGAAGAAGAGGATAAAACTCTGGTTGTTTCTTCTCTATGGGGAACATAGATGCCACAGGGTCGTATGTAATGGTGACCTCGTCTCAAACCATCTATGCCCATGTACTTGCTGGAAAGAGTAACGGTCGGGACTGTAAATTGTTTCTTGGACTTTGCCCCGTTCCTTAAAGTCATTAGCAACTGTCTTTCTGTTTTTTATGCAAGTATTTGTAAACAGTGATCATATTTAAATGCAAATGTAAAAAATAAGTCATTGGACGTTTTTGCAAAACAAAACAGAAAAAGAAAAACAAATAGTTTTGTACTTTCAAGGAATGATTTGTATTGATTTTTGAAGTTTGCCTATAACAAGCATTTTTGTACAAAGAGACTGACGCTCTGGTAGGAGAACGCCGTCGTAAAAAATGAAAACTACACAAAATAGTGTACAAAGGGAAAACAGCTATGTGTAACAATCCTATTGAGTTTCAATTCTGCTATTTCCCATATGTCGTCAAGCGTCTCATCACTTTGCTACTTGTCTGAAGCTGACTAGATTGATCGGTACTGTTTGAGTCTTGGTAGTCAATACTGAAGTCTGATCGCAAGGTGATCCAATGGGACATAGTTGTACACTTCAAATCCCTAAGTTTTGCTTGGACCGCCCTTTCAGGTTTTCAGTCCACCGGGATACCCTTTTTTGCCCAAGCCGTCTTTTCAGGTTTTCGACTTGCCGGGTGTACAAATTTTTTTTGTATTTATCCCTAATTTTTGCCCGAACCCTTTTGGTTCGCCGGGATGCCCTTATTTTTTCCTAGGCCAGTCAACCTAGCGGGTCTTTATTTATGTGTAGTATCTTTTCACTATGTCCGCATTAACAAGGTGAGGAAGGTCGTCACCATCCATGGTGGTCAGAATCATGGCTCCACCGGAAAATATGCTTTTGATCACAAATGGTCCTTCATACGTGGGAGTTTATTTGCCCTTAGGATCACCTTGTGGTAGTATGATGCCTTTGATTACTAGATCACCCACTTGATATACTTGATGTCTGACTTTTTTTGTTGAAAGCCTTGATCATCCATTTTTGATACATTTGACCATGACAGACAGCAATAAGACTTTTCTCGTCAATCAGATTCAATTGATTAAGTCGAGTCCGGATCCAATCGTCTTCGTTCAAACCCGCATCCTTCATGATCCTCAGAGAAGGGATATGGACTTCAACAGGTAGGACAACCTCCATACCATATACCAGAGGATAAGGTGTTGCCCCTGTTGAAGTACGCACTGAGGTGTGTTAACCATGAAGAGAAAATGGTAACCTCTCATGCCATTCTTTGTACGTCACTGTCACATTCTGTATGATTTTCTTGATATTCTTGTTAGTAGTCTCCACAACGCCATTCATCTTTGGCCGGTAAGGGGAAGAATTATGATGCTGGATCTTGAATTGCTTACAGAGTTCGATGATCATCATATTATTGAGATTTGTATCATTATCTGTGATGGTTCTCTCTGGCACACCATACCGACAAATCAGGTTATGCTTGATAAACCACGCCACAACATTCTTGGTAACGGTAGCGAAAGAGGCAGCCTTAACCCACTTCGTGAAGTAATCAATGACCATTAGGATGAAGCGATGCCCAATTGGAAGCGATAGGCCTAATCTCTCCAATCATGTAAATGCCCCATATTGCAAAGGGCCAGGGATCCGTCAAGACATTCAAGGGAACCAGAGG
Organism: Vicia faba; assembly: GCA_948472305.1. NCBI lineage: Eukaryota > Viridiplantae > Streptophyta > Magnoliopsida > Fabales > Fabaceae > Vicia > Vicia faba. Next base: position 1,608,547,496 of record OX451736.1, read on the forward strand.
TACATGTACTTTATCAGCTTATATCTGACATTTGTGACAAGTTCGGGAATACTTATAACAGTCTGCTTCCATAGTGAACCAATAGTATCCTGCCCGTAGGATCTTTTTAGCCATGGTGTGTCCACTAGAGTGGATGTCAAAGGTACCTTCGTGTAAATCTGTCATAATCCTCTCCGCTTTTCTATTGTCTATGCACTGGAGTAAAGTAGAGTCATGGTTGCGCTTGTAGAGGATTCCATTACTGAGGAAGAACTTTGCGGAGAACCTTCTCAAAAATTTCTTATCATTGACAGACGCCCCCTCGGGATATTCTTAAGCCTCAAGATACCTCTTCACTTCGTGAAACCAAGGTTTGTCTACTACTTCTTTAGTGTCAATCTCATAGCAGTATGCTAGTTCATCCAACCTCTAAATGGTGATCTGAGGAGCCTCGTTGTCCCACTTAACCTTGAACATAGACGACATAGTAGCTAGCGCGTCCTCTAACTGGTTCTCTTCTCATGGAAAATGTTCAAAGGTGACCTCTTCAAAGTGTGGAAGTAATGTCAGTACATGTTCTTTGTAAGGGATGAGATTCGGGTGCTTCGTGTCCCACTCTTCTTTGATTTGACTTATTACCAAGGCTGAATCCCCAAAAATGCTCAAGAACTTGATCCTTAGGTCAATAGAAGCTTTGAGACCCATGATGCATGCTTCATACTCCGCCATGTTGTTGGTACAATTAAAATATAATCTGGCTGCGAAAGGAGTATAACACCCCTCAAGGGATATAATTACAGCACCGATGCCATTTCCGAGTGCATTGGAGGCTCCATCAAAAACCATGGTTCATCGGGATCCTTCCTCAGGTCCTTCATCCAGTCCAGGTTCTTCATAGTCAGTCACTAACATAATATTCTCATCCGGGAACTCAAAATTCATGGACTGGTAGTCATCCACAGCCCGATGAGCCAAATGATCAGCTAGTACACTTCCCTTTATTGCTTTCTGGGTCGTGCATTGGATATCGTATTTGGTCAAGATCATTTGCCATCTTGCTATTCTTCCGGAGAGAGCAGGCTTTTCAAAGATGTACTTGATCAGATCCATCTTAGATATCAACAAAGTAGTGTGGGTCAACATATATTTTCTCAGTCGGCGAGCAGCCCATGCCAAAGTGCAACAAGTTTTTTAGAGCAGTGAGTATCTTGTTTCACAGTCGGTAAACTTTTTCCTAAGGTAGTATACCGCATGCTCTTTTCAACCGGACTCGTCATGCTGCCCCAACACACACCCTATTGAATTATCTAACACTGTTAAGTACATTAAGGCCTTCCTTCAATCGGAGGCATCATAATTGGAGGCTCTTGAAGGTATTCTTTGATTCTTTCGAAGGCATTCTGGCATTCGTCATTCCACTTTACCACTTGATATTTCTTCAGGAGTTTGAAGATTGGCTCACAAGTAGCAGTTAAATGGGAAATGAACCTGGCAATGTAACTTAGGCTTCCTAAGAAGCCTCTAACCTCCTTCTTAGTGCAAGGAGTCAACATCTCTTGTATGGCCTTCACCTTTGCAGGGTCTACTTGAATAGCTTTGTCACTGACAATGAAACAAAGCAGTTTGCCAGACCTTACCCCGAAGGTGCACTTGTTCGGATTTAACCTCAGCTTGTATGTCTTCATCCTATCAAACAGATTTTGTAGATGATCAAGGTGCTCTTCTCAGTTTGAGACATGGCTATCATATCATCAACATAGACCTCTATCTCATGGTGAATCATGTCATGGAACAAAGTTACCATAGCTCGTTGATAGGTTGCCCCAGTGTTCTTCAACCCAAATGGCATTACTTTGTAGTAGAAAGTTCCCCATTGTGTGACGAAGGTTGTCTTTTCAATGTATTCGGGTGCCATCTTGATCTGATTGTAACCAGAGAAACCGTCCATGAAGGAAAAGATTTTATGCAGCACGGTGTTGTCAACCAGAGCGTCAATATGGGGAAGCGGAAATTCATCCTTGGGGCTTGCCCTATTCAAATCTCTGTAGTCCACACACATCCGTATCTTTCCGTCCTTTTTAGGCACCGGGACTACGTTAGCAACCCATTGGGGATAAGGGGTGACAGCTAAGAACCCAACGTTGAACTATTTCATAACCTCTGCTTTAATTTTCTCTGATATTTCAGGGTGCATACAATAGACCTTCTGCTTTACCGGAGGGCAATCTTCTTTAGTCGACAGGCGATGAACCATAATTTTGGTGTCTAGTCTGGGCATGTCTTCATACGACCAGGTAAAGATCTCGACATAATCATGCAACATTTGTATCAACCGCTGTTTGACACCAAGCTCCAAATTTGCACCTATCTTGACTTCTTTTCTGTCCTCCTCTGTGCCCAAGTTTATTGTCTCAACTGGCTCTTCATGAGGCTGTATAGCTCTTTCTTCCTGCTGTAATAGCCTAGCAAGTTCTCCGGGTACCTCACAATCTTCCTCACCTTCGTCCTCGGCTTGGTTGATCGAATTTTCAAAGTCATAATCGGTAATAGTAGAACTATTATCAATGGGATCCAGAGTGGATATGGATCTGCAGTTAATACGTGAGTGTGTGTAAGAGCATAACTATATAGACAAAGTAAAAAGCAGAAAATAAAAACAGAGAGCGCAAAATTTGTATGCATAAACGTCCAATGCTTTATTAATGCCATATGAAATTGAAACATGATAACCCTCACAAATAAACCATTGTGCCCCGAGTAAGATACATGGCCATAAAGTTTATATTATTTATTACATATCCAAAAACAAGAAAGACAATTACTTCTGAATAAAAGTAATTGGTACAAAGTCTTTTGTTGTCCAGTTACTGGGTCCATCATTGGTAGTAGGGAAGATCCAGCTATCCACGTCATAGTCATTGTCAATATCTTCCATGGCGGAGACAACATCAATAGCATTGATTCCCAGGCCATGTTTGGGCATGGGTGCAGTTATGACGTTGGGAGTCTCAGGAGGTCAAACTCAATCTCCTTGGCGTTAATCATATTTTGAATCTTGTATTTCAGTGCCCAACAATAGTTAGTATTATGCCCAGGACTGCCAGAATGATAGGCACACCTTACATCAGGATTTTAGTTAAGAGAAGAAGTCTTAAGGTTTAGATGAGGTCCTATCAACGTAATCAAATTCATCCTTAACATATGTTGTAATGCTTAAGACATAGGCATGTTGATCTTAGTAAACTGTCTCTTAGGCTCGTCTTGCCTTCACTGATTACCCTGTTGTTGTGGTCGTTGCACGCGTGCCAAATTAGAGACTAGCATTGCCCCTACAGATTGGTGGTAGTCTGACTTATTACGACCCTTATAGCCATACACATCATTGTCTTCCCTCTTACCAACAAATGGCTTCTTCTCAGCATTAGAAGATACAGCCACCAGGATCTTCCTACTCTTGATACCACTTTCGATCCTTTCTCCAGTCAGAACCATCTCTGTGAACCCGGATGAGAAACTCCCAATCAGCAGATTAAAGAACGGACCTGTCAGAGTGCCCGTGAACATGTCTACCATTTCCCGATAATTCAGAGGAGGTTGTACCCTACCAACTAGATCCCTCCATTTCTGGGCATATTCCTTGAAGCCTTCGCTAGAACCCATAGACATGCTTCGAAATTGTGTACGAGTTAGAGCGAGGTCAGCATTGTATTGGTACTGCTTGTAGAAAGCAGTAGCTAAGTCTTCCCAGGTATGAATGTCTGTTCTTTCTAGCTGATAGAACCACTCCAGTTGCGTGCCATCTAAAATTTCTTGGAAGAAATGGACCCATAACTTCCAGTCAGCAGTGTGAGGCTGGATCTTCCTGACATAGGACCTTAATTGCAAATTAAGGCAGGAGACACCATCATACTTAGCAAATGTGGGAACCTTGAACTTTGGTGGGATGACCACTCCAGGAACCAACCCTAACTCTTCAAAGTCCAAGCCAGGTACCTGCTGAATCTCCATAGCGTTGAGACGATCCTCTAGCTGTTTGTATTTATCGTTAACAAGAGGATATTGTTTCTCAGAGTAATCAGCTTCTTCTTCATCATCATCGGGGTTGTTGACTTCTTCATGATTATCCCCTTCGTTTGATGGAGTTGTGAGATCTAGAGCTCATTTAACCAGTCCTCTGAGTCTTCTTCCCATATTCAAGACGCCAACCAGTTTCTTTGCCTTCTTCTTCTTCTTCTCTTTGATGATGAGAGCTTTCAGTTCTTCCTGCCCCTGGGCCAAAGCCATGAACATTTGTTGGAACTCAACGTTTTGAGCTTGAAGGTCTTTTACTGTTTGTTCAAGGGCCATTTCTTTTGCTGAAATAAAAAGCGAAAAGATGAGAAACTTGTACTGGAAGACCTGTTATGAAATGACATGCATGAAATGTTTTCAAGGATCTCACGGGGTAAATAAGAAAATGTCAGAAGTTTAAATTTGCAGCTTTGATTTAAGAACTTCGTATTGTTGAGTGTCCTTCTATGAGAGTCAAGCTCACCATATCAAGTGGGTCATAGCCGCTGACTCAAGTTGTTGAGTTTTGATCTTTTGACGAAATTGGCTAGAGGAAAATAAACCCCCTTGCCCTTTGCTAGACATCTGATTCATCATAACATGTGTTGTACCCCAAAATTTTCCCTCTCACATATCAAGAATTTGCTCACAAGATCTCCCTTGACTCAAGACTGCATTAGGGTTTGATCAGCTCAATACACCTCCTTATGCACTGATGACAAAAACTATGGTTTGAGTTTGCACAAGGATTTTTGAGCTTTATATGCCCCATATCATTGTGGACCTCCAAGATCACTCATGTCAAGTTTCAAGCCTTGGATCACACTTTGGCTCAGTCAATTGAGCAGTTGACCTAAAAATCACCTATATTGGGAAAAAAGTCAACCATGGCCAATTTACAGTCAAACTTCATAATTTTTGATCCACATCAATATTTTAAACTCATATGTATCATTTGATTAAGTTTGGACCATAACTCCTCAAGAAATTTGATCAAATCTCCAAAAGGGCAAAATGGTCAAAATTAGGGTTTTGATTGGGAAAGGGCAATTTCTGATTTTTGACCTAACAAATGGTCAATTGGTTTAAGGCATAACCTCAAGAGTCCAATTGCATCATTTTGACCTAATGACATGCTTCAAAACATTGCAAGTCCATTGGATTGACAGATGAATTTTACAGTCAACTGATCAAAAGTCAATTGTATACTGAAATGTCAAACTTTGACTTTTTGGTCAAATTCAAGTGCCAACGATCATAATTCATCAAAACATATTAAAATATGAAACTTATTCATCGAGAAATCAAAAAGTCAAGATTTCATTTTGAAAAGTCAAATTTCATGTTTTTTCATAACTTTGAGCAATATTTTCACCATGATGCAAGATGATTCAAGAGAAACTTCCAAAATTAAAGTTGTAGATCTCCATGAAATCTACAACTTTTCTTTACACAACTCCTTCCAAAAATGCTTGGATCTCAAGTTATAATTTTATGAACATGTGGTCATAAAACTAAACACTTAGTGAAATTTTGCTCTAATTTGGCCAGGATTTTGACCTAACTTCATGACACTTTTTCATATAGTTCCAAGGGGAATCTTCAAAAGAAATTCAAATACGGGTTGTAGAGCACATTTCAAGATTTCCAAAATGTCAAAGAACTCCTTGAGATCATTCTTGAGTAGGGAGAATCAAAGAGATGAAGTTAGGGTTTTATCACTTTTATTACAAGCCATTTTAGTGATGAACAAAATTCAAATTCAAACCATGTTGCATAAACACTACTTTGCAGGCCTCAAACTTGTTAGGAACTCCATAATTAATGGTTTACACAACTGTTAGAGTCCTCACTTCAAGCATTCAATGCATGGACATGCTTTATATCCATTTTTGGAAGAAAGGTCACATTGCCATTTTGATAAAGTGACTTTTTGTACAAAACTTGTTCTTGAGCCTTGCACTTGTTCTCTCCTGATCAAACATGTCCTATATATCATTATAAATGTTTCAAACACTTATAATCACCTATCTCATGCTTGTACCTCTTCTTGAAACTTGTTTCCCTCTTTTCTTCAAAATCAAGTAACCTAGCAAAAAGCTAAGAACTTGTACTTCTGACTTGCCAATGCACTCAAACACTTTTGTTTATACATACACAAACCATTTGACACAAACACACGAATGCTCAAGCCTTGAAAGAACCTAGAACTCAGAATTACACTTGACACTTCCATTTTCATACAAACGGACCAAAAACTTGAAACTCATAATCTACTCGTGCGTTTCTTAGCCTTTTGGTTTCTAAAGTTTCTAAACATCACATAGAATCAATCCCACACCCTGTTATAAAACTGTAACACCATTACCACCATCCTCCATTTTCAAAAACTCAGCTCTGCACATTGACTTCTCCAGACCATTTCAGTCATCTATTGTTCAAGCTAATCATTGCATTAGCTTCCTAGGACCTCAAGGAAGCTAACCTAATCATCACCATCACTTGAAACAAGCTTACACTCAAAACACGATTTCTAGTTTTTAGGCATGTTTTCTCAACTTGGAACTCTTCATACATGCATCATCAATGATTTATTTATGAACAAAACATGTAGATATCATTGCCCTAAAGCTAACCATGTCCATAGTTTCCATTAATTTTGCTTGAGCTTAGAGAATTTTGAAACTGAAATTTCTGAGATTTTTAGGGTTCAGATTAGGGCCCTTAAAATTCATGCTTATCTTTGATCTATAGTTTTATTGCTTTATAATTTCTGAAACCATGAGAAAATTTGCTACAAGTTTTATGTTTACAGTTTTCATTTTTGATGAGAAATGAGCAAGTTACAGTTGGTCTGGATGGAGGTTAAAGATGAAGTCATCAGGGCGCGTTTTTCCTTGTATATTTATTGTTTTTCTTATGTTAACGGATGTATAGCCACCCCAGTAGTAGAAGCGCGCGCCTGTAACCTTTGGGACCTGAGTTCGAGTCCCAGTGGTACCCTTTTGTGTTTTTTCATATTTTTGCACCATTCTGATTTTTGCAGGCGCTTGGAAAGGTTGGGCCTGTTTTGTTTTTATTTTTATTTTTGCTTACTAACCCCCCTGCAGGCTATTTGCACCCTGGCCCAAGTTTATTTATTTTCTTTTTTTTATTTCATTTTTATTTTCTTAATATATTTTCAAAATATTAAAAAAATCATAAAAAATACAAAAAAAATTAGATTTTCATTTTAACTTAGTTTATTTTATTTTTCTCACAAAAAATATTTTATTTAACTATACTTTATTTATTTTTTACAAACTATCTTGTAAATTTAATAATTAAAATTAGGTTAATATTTATTTTTATTTTACACCTATTAAAATATATTTATTTATATATAAAAAAGGCCAAAATATTTTATAATGCTATAAATATTTTTAAGACAAAAATATCAAAAAATACTTTTTCTAAACATATTTTCTTTTAATCAATTAACAAATTTAGGGTTTTATTTAAAATCTTTTCTTAATAAATTTAAGTTTGATTAATTATTTTCTTTAATTAATTAGGTTAAAACAAATTCCCTTTTTCTCATGAAAACCAAACAAATATCCATTTATTTCACATTTTGCATTTTTGTACATTTATTCATTTTACACTTTGTACTTATTTATTTCTTTGTACATTGATACCAATTCAATATGGTTGTAATAGACTAATTAGGTTTAAAATTCTTGCAATCCCCATTCAATTTGTATACCCCCCCTCCCACAAAAAAATTGTAATAACTTAGTAACTTTAAATTCCGCAATTTATGGTTTTATATACAAATGCTAGTAATTAGGGTTTGTATGGAAAGACTAAAACCAATACTTAGAAAATCTTAACTCAAGACAAGAACAAGCATGAAAATGATACACTTTCACACAAGCACCCCTAGGATTATTCCACTTGGTTGCCTTATACAAAATGACTATATTACGCATGTAAGGTATCTTAGCAAAAACAAGCAAATACAATATCATAGTCCCTGGATGACGCTATCTAAGTTGCCTTTCAAATGATCTTAGTCCCTAAAAGAGAATTCTAAGATACCTTGCAACATTGCTAATCATGGTTATACGATGACCCACACCCGTCCCATTTACATCCAAAGATAAGGTTGCTTACCAAATCAATGGTAAGAAAACAATGTCAAAGGAAAAGTAAAATGAACAAGAAAGACTTTTGAGTAGGTAGAATGCTCCTAATTACTTGCTCAATTTAAAAACAAACATCCTTGCTATTCTCAAAATAATTACCTACACTTTCAAACATCTTACAAAAATTGAAAACATTTTTCAAAAGATCAAACATCTTTGTATACATTCTTACAAACAAGAATGATTACAAAGATTGCCTAAACAATGGCCTCTTTACAAAATACTTTCAAAAACCATGCTAAGCATAATTTTCAAACAAAAAGAAAGTGATCTAGCAAGTAACTAAGAGCCCATGGAAAACCATGGATGAAAAGGGTGCTAATACCTTCCCTTTTCATAATCTACCCCCCGAGCTCAAGAAACAATCTCAAAGGTCTTTCATGTGCTTTTTCACCTTTCCTTTTGGATAAAAGAAAAGTCAGTGACGACTCTTGCTAACCGCAACATTTGCGATTAAACGCAAAACCCTCAAGTCAGTTCTCCCACCGCATCACAAACCCTTGAGATACTTGAAATGGTTAAGGAAATGATGTGGCATGATGTTATAATGTGTATGACTATGCTAAGAAATCACATGTATAGCAAGCACAAGCAAATCACACTAAGACCTTAGGTTTAAGGCTTGCATGGGTCTTAAGGTCATACCCTCTTAAAGTTGGATTGGTTCAACCTGTCCTATGAATAGTAACAGGGTTCTAAGGGATCTCAATATCACTGATCTTTCCCATAAGTTTCGTTTGATAGGCGACTGACTCGTAACCAAACAAAACTCGGGACTCAAATCTCAATGAGTGTAGCATCAAGTATCTGCTGACTTTGGGAATACACCAAAGACGGCCATCTCACTACGTCCTAATGGCCAAGTTGTTCAATTATAGGTTATACGGTCAGTTGACGCTTCATGACACCACGCAGCAGCCCCGTATTCTCCTTGATTACTCAAGGGCTACAGGTACCAACCAAAGTGTCACATCAACATAGTTATCGCTTCAACCATGTCGGTATACCCCGCACAGTTTCTATGATCTATTGCTACTCACCTAAAAGATGTACCAGATTTGGGTGTAGGAACTATAGTAACCCAAACAAAGTCCTCAAAAGTAAAGAAAACAAAACATAAAAAGAAATTAAATAATGAACTAACTCTAAGGTAACCCCACTTTTTAAGTTTCCCCAACAAAGTCGCCAGTTCTGTGATACAATGGCAAAACCGACTGTTTAATACTGGTTTTGCATTTGTGTTTGCAAATGTTGCGGTAAGCAAGAGTCGCCATCGACTTTTCTTTTATCCAACAAAGGAAAGGGTGAAAAGAACAGAAAACGACCTCGTCGATAATTTTCTGAGTAAGGGGGTAGATTATGGAAAGGGAAGGTATTTGCACCCTTTCCATCCGTGGTTTTCCACTGGCTCTTAGGTACTTGCTCATTTTTGAAAACTGTTTGTGTTTGTGTGTTTTTAAAGATTTTTGTTTTCTTTATGGTAACTCTTGTATCAGTCCTCAAGAGTGTGATAAAGCGTTTTTTGAAAATAGTTTTTGAAAAGTGTGTAAGTGTGAAAAATTCAGATTTGAGCAAGTACTTAAGAACAATATACCTACTCGAAAAAGGATGTTCTTTTCCTCCTACCCTTTAGATAGTGCTATCCTACTATTAGTGAGTAGGTAGCCCTATCGTCGGATGTTGAGGGACAATCAAAGGGACGTTTTACAATCACGAAGGAAATTTATGGAGACGCTTTAGCAATTTTCTTTTAGGGACTAGATTATTTACCGAAAGGCAACTGTAGGGTCATTGAGGGACTATGATCTTTTTTTTATTTATGGGTCTTTGCTAAAGCATTCCTGCCTCATGATTGTTTTATTTCTGAAGGCAACCAAAGTGGGGTACCCTAGAGGTGTATATGTGCAAGTGTGTTATGTTCAATTATTTTTGTCTTTTTGTTAAGTTTTCTAACGTTTGATTTCAGTCTTTTCATACACGCCTAGTTACTAGCAGTTAATATATACAGAAATGTAAAATGTGGAAAGTATAAATCTAGACTATTACATGGCTTCGGGGAGGGGGATTTAAATTCCAAAACAATTGAGGAAAATAAAATAAAGCAATAAAAAGAGTCTACTTATCATCTATTACATCCCATACAACAATTACAATAATATAAACAATGCAAAAGGAAATAAACGCGCGAAAAGTTGAAAGTACGCCTGAAAACATAAAAGAAAATCTTTTTGTTGTTGGTATTTATTTTAAAAAAGTTAGATTAAGAAAAATAATTAAATTAGTTATCCTAAAGTCTACTTAGAAAATTAAATTAAGAAAAATAAACTAAGCATTTTTGTGGTTTTTTTATTATGAAAAGAAAGTAATTAGACTTAAATTTTAATTCATTTTTAATTAAGAAAAAGGTTAAAGTTTTAATTAATTAATTAATTAAAGAAATTAATTATTTAATTAAAAAAATTTGTGCCTAATTTTTTTGTGATTTTTTTATTTTTATTATTATTATTATTATTATTATTATTATTATTATTATTATTATTATTATTAAAAACGATTAAGAAATGAAATAACTAAATAAAACAAAAAAAAAGAGAGATTGAGCTTGATGGCTGAAGTAGAATGGGGGTTGCAATTAAAATTTTGCTAAGCCCAAATTGTGAAGCCCAGATCCATCCTTGGATCCAGTGTGAGCAATACTTAATGGTACATGGTATATCATGTTCTAGACGTCATGCATTCTATGTAATTCCCCTAACCTGCTCTAAGGATATCCAGGAACTCATATGCACACATTAGAACATTCAACAAATTAATAAAAATAGAGATTCAAATTTGAGATTATACCAAAACGGTGATAGCTTGGATCCGGTGATATGGGATCTTACAAGCTTTGAGGATGGTTGGAACAAGTCCCTGGGAACCTTAAGAGCAATGTATGATTACTAGTTCGGACCAAAAGTACCTGCATAGTGGATTTCAAATTTTTACCACTTTTGGTAATTTTGCAAAAATGGTAGAGCTCTCTCTAAGCCGTGTAGGTGTGTTGAAATGCTTGCTAGATGCTTGTTTATATATAGAGGAATGAGGAGACAAGAAAACAAAGGTTTAAACAACCTTAAAGCAAACGTTTCAAAGCCATGAATGAAATTTGTAACTTTGGCCAAAAATAAGGAAACTTATCCTTTTTTGAATTTGAATGAATGTGGACACCACGAAATTTTATGGGCCTAGGCTGTCCAAAACATCAACCCAAAGCTCAAAGCCCATTTCCAATTATTTTATACATTTTATTTTATATTTATTTGAAATGAATTAAAATAAATATGAATAAAATAGTTAGCAAATGCAAGGCATGGAAATAATAAATTTAGAGATCCTCTATAAACTTAGGAAGATGCTTGAAGTCCAATAAATTGAGCCCTTGCCTTAAAACTTCAAATTTGCTCAATGCATAATTCTTGAAAATTCCTAAATTTTCCCAACTTGGGCAAGCCATAACTTGCTCAATTTTCATCTCATGATAATGATCTCGATGTTTTTGGAAATCCAAAGATGTATACTTCAATCCCTCTTTTTATCAATTTTGCATTTGAAGATTTTATCTTGATATAAAAGGTCTTGGAAAAAAGTGGCTTTTGTTGACTTTCTGAAAATGACCTGTAATGTATGAACTTTTATCTTTCAAATGGTGAATTTCTTGAACTTGAGGGACGAAGAGAAGTTGTAGGGAACTAGATTCTCTTCAAAATGACCCTTGGTTGGAAGATTTCTGATAAAGTATGAGAAAGTTATGATTGGTCAAAGTTTGGTTGACTTTACCTATAGAAACCCTAATTAGTAATTCTTGACTTTTGATGAATTAGGAGCATTTCTTGAGTAATCATGATTAACCCTTGATCAAATGATGTATATCACTTCAAAATGTTAATGTTAACCAAAAATCTTGAAGTTTGACTGTACATGGGCCACATTTGACTTTTGACCTAACACAATTGATTTTCCAATACTTGAGCAATTGACTGAGCAAACTTGTTGCTCAAGGTATGAAATTTGGCATGGATGATCTTGAGGATATATTAGGACAATGGAGAAAATTTGTGATCCTTGGAGCTCAACCATCTTTATGAAAATTGAAACCCTAGTTGGGGGTTCATTGCCTTAGGAGGAGAATTGTCTGCTCAATTATTGGTCAACCTTGAGAAATTGAGAACCTCTAGGAGTATGTCTTGTGTGAAAATGGGAGGGAAATATTTAGGGTACAATACCTCCCATCAAATCCACCTGTATTAGTCCACATACATCAGAGTATATGACTTCAAGAATAATCTTCGACCTGCTTCCTGCATCCTTGCTGAAGCTATTCTTGTGTTACCTTTCCTGAACACATTCCTCACATACCTCATATGGAATGTCGATTTCTGGAAATCCTGAAACCATATTTCTTCTCATAAAATCTCTGATGTCTCTGAAGTTGAGATGACCTAGTCAATAGTTCTATATCCATTCATCTTTGCTAGCTGCAGTCGAAAGGCACTTGTGCTCCATCACATTTAGTTCGATCTTGAAGGTTCTATTTTGAGACATAGGAGCCTTCAAGATTAATCTTCCATTTTCGTCGACGACTCTCATCATCTTATCTTCGATCAACACTTTATAATTCTTTTCGACCAACTGCCCTATACTGAGCAAATTTCTCTTCGTTCCTGGTATGTACAACACATCGGAAATTACTGACCTCTTGCCATCTTTCCTCATAATCATAACATCACCAATACCTTCAGCTGTTAGGGTATTGCCATTTGCAAATTTTACCATATTTTTCATTGAGGGTTTTATGTTGACAAACCAATCTTTCCTTCCAGACATATGTGATGAGCATCCTGAATCCAAGTACCATTGGTCCTTGAATCTATCTTCATATCTTATTGTGACCATTAACATCATCTCTTCTTCTTCATGTTTTGCAAACTTTGCACCCGTTTCTTGATTCTTTCGTTTTTCTGGACAATCACTCGAATAGTGACCATACTTATGACAATTGTAACATTAAATGTGACTCTTTTCAGGTTTTCGACCACCACCTCTTCCTCTATTTGAAACACCACCTCTTTAGTTGCCTTGGTATGGTCTTCTTTGATTCGACACATTTCCTTCGTTCTGGTTTCCTCTACCAGTCGATTTATTGTAGCCACCTCTACCTCTGTCGAACCACTTTCCTTTGCCTTTGGTTTCTTTTGCTGAATGTACCTGCAAAGCCACACCACTCTTCGACTTGCCTACAACTCTTTCAGTCATTATTTGTTCATGAGATTCAAGCGTCCCTTAGGAGCCAAAGATCTCAAGATCTTGGAGACAACAACTCTTGTTGTTAATGTTTCTCCATATACCTTGATTTGATTCACTAGTTTTGTAACCCTAGTGAAGAAATAAGATATGCTCTCACCATCTTCCATCTGAAGCAATTCATACGTTCTCTTGTGAGTTTGTAACCTCACTTCTTTCACCTTTTCTGCACCACCAAAAGACTTCTCAAGAACTTCTCAAGCTTCTTTTGCAGATTATGAATCACTCACTTTTTTAAAATTTTCTAGACTCATACATTGATGAATTATAAAGAGTGCTTTATAACTCAGTGTAATATGGGAGAAATGACTTGAGATGTTTTGCTTTTGATCGCAATTATTGCGGATAGCAAGAGTCGCCATCAACTTTTCTTTTATCTAAATAAAGGAAAGGGTGAAAAGAACAGGAAAGACCTTTGAGATTATTTTCTTGAGTTCGGGGGGTAGATTATGAAAAGGTAAGGTATTAGCACCCTTTTCATCCATAGTTATCTATGGGCTCTTAGTTGCTTGCTATATCACTTGCTTTGTTTGAAAGTGTGTTTGTGATGGTTTTTGAAAGTATTTTTGAAAAGCGCCTTCGTTTAGGCAAACTTTGTAATGGTTCTCGTTTTATAAGAACGTATACAAAGTGTTGGACTTTTGAAAATATTTCAAGTTTGGAAAGTGTTTAGTGTGTGTTGGGAAAGTTGTTTATATTTGAAAATGAGCAATCAACTAAGAACGTTTCTACCTACTCAAAAGTCTTTTGTTCATTTCCTCCCTTCCTTTGATATTGCTATCTTACCATTAATTGGTAAGAAACCTTATCTTTGGATGTAAAAAGGGGCGGGCGTGGATCATCGTATAGACATGATAGCAATGTTGTGATATATCTTTATCATTTTCTTGAGGGACTAAGATCATTTATAAGGCAACATTTGAAGTGTCATCAAGGGACTATGATCTTGTATTTTTGATTGTTTTGCTAAGACGTCTCACATGCATAACATGACCATTTTTAGGCAACAAGTGGAGTTAACCCTAGGGGTGCATGTGTGAATAGTGTGTTTGATTTGCATGCATTTAGTCTTTGATTAGGGGTTGTCTACTTGTTGATTTTATCTTCCCGTACAAATCCTACTTTACTAGCATTTATATGAAAGCGATAAATTGCGGAAACTAAATATTCTATGCTATTACAATCATTAGGGGGATGGGGTGTACAAATTTACAAACGGGGATTGCAAGAAATTAAAGTCCTAATTATCTATTACAACCATATTGAAATAATGTACAAGAAATGTAAAATGGTCTTGTCTTGTTTTTGTTAAGAGAAGAAATAAATTTGCTTAAGAAAATATTTTTAATCTTTTGTTTTTTTAAAGAAATAAAATAAAGTGTATGAATATAAAAATATTTTTGGTGTTTTTAATTAATGAAAATAGAAGTGATATTAACAATAATAAAAAGAAAAAGAATCAGAATCAGCGCATTGCTGAAAGGACAGAAGTAAGGGGCGTAAACTCTGACTCTGATGTGCTGTAAATCAGAAAGAAAATGTTAGCAAAAATGGGGAAGGCTAGAAGTTCTGGATCCGAGCGCACTAAAGTTCAGGGGTTGCTGGGAACAAAGGAAATCCTAGAAGTTCTGATGTTGAGGGAATATAGAAGTTCTAATGTCATTGGCAGGTCAGAAATTCTGGTTGTTTGAGGGAGTTTAGAGGTTCTAATGCAACTGGAAACCTAGAAGTTCTGGTAATAGGCAAGTGAAGTGTCAATGCTGTTGGATGAGGATATCTAGAAATTCAGGTCCAGGATCACTGTTTTGGCAAGCAATTAAAAGGGATTGATCTAGAAGTTCCGGTTCAATTAATAGGGGAAAATGTCAGAAAATAAACATAAAAAGGTATTTCTGGGGCTAGAACTCAGGAACCTTAAAACTAACGTCTTATGCACACGCTCTCTACCACTGGGGTGGCTATACATCTGGTATTAGAAGCAAAAACATAAACATATATTACAAAGTAAACTCTGATGATGAATTTCATCTCCTTCTCCATGCTAGTCAGAGTATCTATAACTTAGCCATTTCTCAACAAAACAGAAAATGCAAACATAACAGTTATGGCAGGTTTCATCATGGCTTCAGAAATATAAAGTATCAGAATTGTAAATCAGAAGCAAACTTGAATTTTTCTAATCCTAATTCTAAATCCTAATTTCCTCAAGAAGTTATGAATTGAAATTCTCTCTACTTAGGCAAAAATACATGAAATCTATGAATATGTACAGAATCAGAGTCAGGATGTCTACATTGTATTTTTGAAAATGCAAGCCTAACAATGCCTAAGTAATGAGATAAAAGTCAGAAGAAAACTTACCTTGCAGCTGGAAATTGTTCTGTGAACTAGAGCCTGGTTCTGACTATTGTGATGTTCTGGTCAGCTTCCCTCAATTTTCAGAAAGCTGGAACAACACTTAACTTGAACTATGAATGGCTGGAGCATTCTGGACCAATCAAGAAACAATGTTCTGATTTTTGAGATAGAGATTGATGAAGAACGCGTTACAGTCTGAAAACAGAAGTTGGGACGACTTCTAAATGTGTATCAGAAGTTGTATGGGTGATTTGGCTTGGAAATGCACAAGGAAAAAAAATTAGAGCTTGGATGTAAAAACCAAAAATTAGCAGGTTTTGTATTTGTGTTTACAGTTTCAAGTTCTTTGAAATTTTAGCAAAGTTTCAAGACTTTTTCTCAAATCTCTGACCTCTTTAACAGTTGCAAATGAAGTTTAATTTATAGGCAAGGATTTAGGATCTTGGAGAAGCCAAGAGTACAACCATCATATGCTAGGACGCTGACTTGTTCTTGAAGCAAGTTTAAACAAGTATGGTTCAAGGCATAAAGTAGGGTGGTTAGAGGATTTTAGTCGTGCCTAAGCTGAATTTGTATGCATGAACTATGGAAAAGTACCCTCAGAAGTAAAAGTAAAGCATGGGCCCAGCATAAACTTTGTACAAAAGTTTTCTTTTCAAGGACATCAATGGTACTTCTATGCCACACGTGGGGAAATCCTTTGGATAAAGACTCAAAAGTGGGTGTGAGCATTAAATGATGATGAAATTTATCAAAACAGAAAACCTGCAATATGAGACTATGCATCATAGCTTGGATCTGGATCAGAAGTTCAGCCTCAGTGTAACTTATAAAAAATATCCAACTTCTGATCTTTGAATCTCCCTGCTCTAGCATGTTCTGAAGGAGTTCTCAGACTTTTCAGAAAGCTTGTAACATGCTTGGCAGACCCTCTTTGAATTACTCTTGAAAATTTTGATTGAACCTTCACGAAACTGGTCCAAAAGTTCTAACCAAATTCTATCTTGGAAAGGCCCAGAATTTACTGTGTGCTTCAGTTTCATGGACGTGTCTTCAAGGATTTATAACTTGAAATCCCAGCATTTCTAGGAGAAGTTATGTTCTGTAATGTTTTATATCTCATTAAGATTTACAAATCTTGTGTCAGAAGTTCTTCCAGAATCAACTTGTATCATGGTGAAAATCTGGCCAGAAGTTCTGAACTTATCATATTTCCTAAACACTTAGAAAAATTTCTAAGTATTTAGAATTTTGACTTTTCCAAAGTAATTTTGACTTTTCATTTTCTTGATGAAACAAACTTCATATTCAAACATGTCTTGATGAAATATGATTCTTGAAACTTGATTTTGATCCAAAAGTCAAAATTTGACTTTTCAATGTGCAATTGACCATTTTGCCCTTGTGCCAATTCTAAACCTAAATTGATATATCAGTGCTGCAAAATTGATGTCATGGAAGATCTTGTGAGACAATCCTTGAGAAATGGGAGGGCAAATTTTGGGGTACCACAACTTCCCCTGTTCAATCTTCTTAAACCTGGAGAGTTAGATTGGAGAGTTCGCCATTCGTGACTTGAAGGTGGAAGATGATTGAACACTAGAGTGCCCAGAAATTTGCATTCAATGATGTGTTAAATGACTGTGTAGGGAACGGGCTTAGAGATGCCATTCAGAATGACTAGGGAAGGTATCAGGATAAATCTTTTGGTTGATTTAAACTGGAGTGGTAGATGTCTTTGTCTGTAGAATTTTCTGCAAGGAAAAAGATTAGTTGCATGCAGATGTATGTATGATGTAATGATGTTCTCAAAATAAATGAGCTTATGCCGTATGCGTTTGTCATATATGCATTATGGTTTATGAATGTGTTGCGTTCCTTGCAACGTATCTTTGTCTAGGAAAGTGAATCCTTGACAACATGTCGGGGAGCCTTGGGAGACTAAGACTTGAACTGTTGTTGGAGAGTAGGCGTATCTTCAACTTTGTTTAGTCTGTTTCCGTTGGGAATTCATGTTCTGTTATTTGAGGAGAAACACCGCTGGGGAATACTGGCTTGTTTAAGAAGACTCTATAGAGAGTGTTGATCTCTTCTTGGGGAAAAGAGTTTAGGAGTTTTTATTATTCAATGCTCTTACTGGGGATTATTCCTGATTGGAGAGCATCAGAATTTGGCTGTTATTTGGTCATATTCCAGGCTTCACAGCGACTTGAAGGGTAAGATCTGAATTGACTGTTATCTGGTCGGAATCCATGCTTTGCAGAAGATTTCTTGAAGTTGAACTGTTATCTGGTCGGGTTCCAGGCTTCACAGTGACTTACTGGGAAAGAATAAATTAACTGTTATCTGGTCGGATTCCAGGCTTCACTGAATTTTTTTTGAAGTTGAACTGTTATTTGGTCGGGTTCCAAGCTTCGCAGCAACTTACTAACATTAAACTGCTATCTGGTCGAATTCCAGGCTTCGTAGAAAATTTCTTGGAAATAAAGTTAATTGTTATCTAGTCGGATTCCAGGCTTCACAATAACTCGCTTGAAAAGAGAAAGTTGAACTAATATATGGTCGGGTCCAGGCTTCACAGTAACTTGCTTGAAACTAGTTGTTATATGGTCGGATTCCAGGCTTCACAACAAATTTCTGAGGGAATAAAGTTAATTGCTATCTGGTCGGATTCCAGGCTTCACAATAACTCGTCTGAAAAGATAAAGTTGAACTGATATCTGGTCGGGTCCAAGCTTCACAATACCTTGCCGGGGTAGAAGCAAACTCTACTGGGAGAAAAGAAGTTAAACCCTTGTCTGGTTGAGTCCAGGTTTTTCAATATCTTGAGGAGTTAAAACTATTATCTGGTCGGGTCCAGGCTTCATAATGTCTTGAGAAGTTAACTATTATCTGGTCGGGTCCAGGCTTCATAGTATTTTGAGAAGTTACACTATTATCTGGTCGGGTCCAGGCTTCATAGTGATTGAAAGTTATACTATTATTTGGTCGGGTCCAGGCTTCATAGTATTTTGAGAAGTTACACTATTATCTGGTCGGGTCCAGGCTTCATAGTGACTGAAAGTTATACTATTATCTAGTCAGGTTCATGCTTCATAATAACTTGTTTGAAAGAATGAAGTTGACTGTTATCTGGTCGGATCCAGGCTTCACAACAACTTACTGAAGTTAAACTGTTATTTGGTCGGGTCCAGGCTTCACAACAACTTTTGGAGATAACAATGACTTTGTTGGCAACTTCACTGGGGATCAGAGGCCGTGGTCCTCTGATTTGTAATAGTCTAGGAGGAAAACTCAAGCTGGAGAGGATAGACTCAGCTGGGGAAGACAAACTCAACTGGGGAAATAAACCTTGTTGAGGAATACTTGACGAACAGCTGACAAGGTGAGTTCTTTTAGGAAGAGATCCACAAGGCTTCTTCTTTTAGGACCAACTTAGCTGGGGATAGAGTTGTCAAGAGATTGAGACTCTGGATGGGGACTACCCTACACAAAGGACTTTGTGGGGACAATGATAATGAGATAACTCTGTGGGGACATCCCATATACATTAAAGAGATGCTTGCTGCTGCTTGGCAGGACACATGTGCTAAATAATTTTAATTATGTTCACATGCATATGTTCATTCAATTTTAGTCATTGGACATCTTTGCATTCAAAACAAAAACAGAAAGTTTGCACTTCAAAGTATATTTGTATTGATATTTTTCCCATGAATAGGCGTTTTTGTACAAAGAGACGAAGATCATAGTAAGAGGAAATCGTCGAAAAGAAAACAAAATTGAAAACAAAAATAATAGCAATGTGGAAGTGATCTCATTGCGTTCCAACTCTACTATTGCCCCAATGTCTTCGAATGTCCCTTGCCGTTGACAAAAGTTGATTGGCTGATCTTGGACCGTTTGAACTCGGACCTTAGTAATAAAGTTGACTGTGGTGATTCCACGGGACATAGTCATACGCTTTTAATCCTTAATTTTTGCCTGGACCTCCCTTTCGGGTTTTCAGCCCACCAGGATACCCATTTTTACCCAAGTCTCCCTTTCAGGTTTTAAACTTTCCAGGTGTGCAATCTTTTGCATATATCCCTAATTTTTGCCCATACTTTTGGTTTTCCAGGATGCCCTTATCTTGTCTAGGTGTGTCAACCTAGCGGGTCTTTTATGCTTAGTATTTTTTAACTATGTCTGTGTTCATAGGATGTGGGAAGTCTTCACCATCCATGGTAGTCAGTATCATGGCACCACCAGAGAAAACTTTCTTGAAAACAAACGACCCTTCGTAAGTGGGAGTCCATTTGCCCCTAGGGCCGCCTTGTGGAAGAATGATGCGCTTTATGACCAAGTCACCAGCTTGATATACTCAAGGCCTGATCCTTTTGTTGAAAGCCTTGATCATACGTTTTTGGTACATCTGACCATGACAAACAACAACCAGTCATTTTTCATCGATCAAGTTCAAATGATCCAATCTTATCTGAATCCATCCGTCTTCTCCTAGGCCTGCTTCATTCATAATCCTTAGTGAGGGGATCTGAACTTCCACTGGTAGGAAAACTTCCATACCACAGACTTAAGAAAAGGGAGTTGCCCCAATTGATGTCCGAGCTAACGTACGGTAGCCATGAAGAGCAAACGGTAACATATCATGCCAGTCTTTGTAGGTCACTACCATCTTCTGCACAATCTTCTTAATGTTTTTGTTGGCTGCTTCCACTGCACCATTCATTTTAGGTATGTAAGGAGAAGAATTATGATGCTTGATTTTGAATTGAGTGTAAAGTTTTGTGATCATAACATGTTGAGGTTAGTCCCATTGTCGGTGATGATCCTTTCGGGGATACCATAGTGGCGAATGAGGTTATGTTTGATGAATCTAGCTACCGCGTTCTTGGTGAATAAGGAAAATGAGGCGGCTTCGACCCATTTGGTGAAATAATCAATAGCGACCAGAATGAAGTGATGTCCATTGGAAGCAGTAGATTTAATCTCTCCAATCATGTCAATGCCGCACATTGCAAACAGCCACGGAGCGGTCATGATGTTCAAAGGAATAAGAGGCACATGGACCTTGTCAGCATAGATTTGGCACTCGTGGCAAGTCCTTGAGTGGTGATGGCAATCACTCTCTATCGTTGACCAATAGTAACCAGCTCTCAAGATTTTCTTGGCCATAGTATGTCCACTAGAGTGAGTCCCAAAGAGACCATCATGCATATCTTCCATAATTTCCTATGCCTCCTTCTTGTCCATACATCGGAGTAGAGTAGAATCATGGTTGCGTTTGTACAGGATTCCATTACTTATGAATAATTTAGCTGAGAATCTTCATAAGAAATTTTTATCATTAATAGATGCTCCTTCAGGATACTCTTGTGCTTCAAGGTATCTCTTCACCTCATGGTACCATAGCTTTTCTGTGTCAGTGCCAAGCTCATAGCAGTGCGCAGGTTCATCGAATCTCTCAAATTGTAATTGTAGGAGCTTCGTTGTCCCATTTGACTTTGAACATAGAAGACATTATGGCCAAAGCATCGGCTAACTGGTTTTCTTCCTTAGGGAAGTGTTCAAAGGTGATCTCTTCGAAGTAAGGAATCAGAGATAGCACAATCTCCTTGTAAGGAATGAGATTAGGGTGTTTAGTGTCCCAATCTCCTATTACTTGGCTAATCACTAGAGCGGAATCCCCGAACACATTCAAATGCTTGATCCTCAAATCAATGGCAACCTTCAGACCTAAAATGCATTCTTCGTACTCAGCCATGTTGTTCGTGCAATCGAAGCATAATCTGGAAGTGAAAGGAGTGTGGCAACCTTCAGGGGAGATTATCACAGCACCAATTCCATTACTAAAGTGTTGGAAGCCCCATCGAAGACCATAGTCCACCGGGATCCTTGTTCAGGTCCGTCATACGGTCCAGGTTTCGTGCAATCGGTCACTAGCATGATATTCTCATCCGGTAAGTCAAAGTTCATAGACTGATAATCATCAACAGCTTGATGGGCCCAATGATCTGCTAATACACTTCCTTTGATGGACTTTTGTGTTGTGTATTGAATATCATGCTCAGTCAAGATCATTTGCCATCTAGCTATCCGTTCGGAAAGAGCGTGTTTCTCGAAGATGTACTTGATAGGGTCCATCTTAGAAATCAGTAAAGTGGTATGAGTCAACATATACTGTTTTAGCTGACGAGCAGCCCATGCCAGAGCGCAACAAGTTTTCTCGAGCAGTGAATATCTGGTTTCACAGTCGGTAAACTTTTTGCTCAGGTAGTATATAACATGCTCTTTTCGGCCAGACTCGTCATATTGGCCCAACACACACCCCATAGAATTCTCTAGCACCGTCAAGTACATGATCAAGGGTCTTCCTTCAACTGGAGGCATGAGGATAGGAGGTTCTTGCAGATATTCTTTGATTTTGTCGAAGGCAGCTTGGCATTCATCATTCCATCTGACTACTTGATCTTTCTTCAAGAGTTTTAAGATTGGCTCACAAGTAGCAGTTATGTGAGATATGAAGCAGGCGATATAGTTAAGATGACCCAAGAATCCTCTAACTTCTTTTCCAGAGCGAGGGACTGGCATTTCTTGGATGGCCTTCACCTTGGCAGGATCGACTCCAATGCCTTTACCACTGACATCAAAACCTATAAGCTTTCCAGATCGTACTCCTAATGTGCACTTATTAGGGTTCAACTTCAGCTTGTACTTTTTCAGCCTCTCGAATAGCTTGTATAGGTGATTGAGATGCTCCTCTTCAGTTTGTGACCTTGCAATCATATCATCCACATATACCTCTATTTCGTGATGGATCATATCATGAAACAAAGTTACCATAGCCCTTTGATATGTTGCCCCTGCATTCTTCAACCCGAATGGCTTGACCTTGTAACAAAAGGTGCCTCATTGCGTAACAAAGGTGGTCTTCTCCATGTCTTCAGGAGCCATCTTAATTTGATTATAGCCGGAAAACCATCCATGAAAGAAAAGACTTTATGCTGAGCAATTTTATCGACCAAGACATCAATATGAGGTAGAGGGAAATCATCCTTAGGGCTTGCCTTCTTCAGATCCCTGTAATCTACGCACATATGGACTTTTCCGTCTTTCTTGGGAACCGGAACCATGTTTGCAACCCATTGGGGATAAGATGTCATAGCTAGGAATCCTGCATCAAATTGTTTCATCACTTCAGCTTTTATCTTTTCAGACATGTCAGGCCTCATGCGACGAACTTTTTGCTTGACAGGAGGACAATCTTCCTTTGTTGGCAGACGATGAACTACAATGTCAGTATCCAACCCTGGCATATCTTCATACGACCAAGCAAACACTTTCACATAGTCATGTAACATCTGAATCAATCTGCTTTTGACACTGCTTCCTAGGTTAGCGCCGATCTTGATCTCTTTCTTGTCTGTCTCGGTACCTAGGTTGATAATCTCAACTGACTCTTAATGCGGCTGAATAGCTTTTTCCTCTTGCAATAGAAGTCTAGCTAGTTCTCCCGGTATTTCACAGTCTTCATCGCCTTCGTCTTCGGCTTGGTTAATTGGATGTTCGAAATCATAGTCGGTAATAGTAGAGTCATTGGCAATGAGATCCGGAATGGACGAGGACCTGCAAGCATGTGTGTGTGTGCATGTAAGATACATGGCTATTTTGAAAAACGCATTTGAAGAAAAAGAAAGACGATAAGCATAAAGATTTGAATACAAAAAGGTCCAAATTTCAAATGAATCGACTGTTTCTCCTCTGATAATTACCGCCCCCGGGACAATTCCTTATTCTTCTAATAAAGCAGTGTCGTGGAATTACGGTGCTGAGGTGTTTTACCATGGAGTAAAGCAAGATGCTTAGATTGAAGAAAACAAAGATGATGACATTGGTAACATTATTGGCTCTAGTAAGGTGACCAGAACTGGGATAATCTTTTCACCTAATATCTCACCACCAACCGCTACAAAGGCGCCTGTCCGCATCACCACTGCTAAGCCTAGTGCTGACACAAGGGGAAAAGAGAAAGTAATTGAGCCTGCTGAGACAGAAATACCCGCAAAAGACATTGCTGCTGAGGAACCTTCCGCTCGAGAAATGGATGAGATCTTGAAAATTATAAAGAGGAGTGATTTCAAGATAGTTGAGCAGCTGGGGCAAACCCCTTCCAAGATCTTCATGTTATCTTTGCTACTTTGTTCTGATGCTCATGCTCGAGCATTAATCAAATTCTTGAAGAAGGCTCATGTTCCTCATGAGACCATAACTGACCGGTTTGAAAATTGTATGGCAAGCTTGACGGCTGACAATGGTTTGGGGTTCTCGGATGCTGATCTGACATCACTTGGAAAGAACCATAACAAAGCTCTACATGTTTCTGTTGAATGTAAGGGGACTACCCTAGCACATGTTCTGGTTGACACTGGCTCTTCCTTAAACTTACTACCCAAGGGTGCCTTGGACCAGTTAGACTGCGAAGGACTGGTGTTGAAGCTGAGTGATATTATTGTAAGGGCTTTCGATGGGTCCCAAAGGACGATTCATGGAGAGGTGGATCTCCCGATCAAGGTGGGCTCATAGATTTTTAACTCTACTTTCTACATCATGGATATCCGTCCTGCTTACTCCTGTTTGTTGGGTCACCCTTGGATTCATGGAGCAGGGGCAGTAATGTCAACCCTTCATCAAAAGCTTAAATACCCAGTTAAGGGAAGGATTGTCACCGTTTGTGGTGAGGAGGAATTCATGGTAAGCCACCTCAATTATTTCAAATATGTGGAGATGGATGGTGAATGTATAGAAACCCCGTGTCAGGCTTTTGAAGTTGTTCCGCCTATGATTTCTACTGCCAAAGTCTTCTCCGACCTGCCCAAAGCTGATAGATTAGTGCCAAAGATGGTTTCATTTAAAATATTTTCAAACAAACATAAACACAAAGCATCTTCAAAAGTGAGCTAGTGATTAAGAGCCCGTAGATAACTATGGATGAAAAGGGTGCTAACACCATCCCTTTCATAATCTACCCCCTTACTCAGAAAAATTCTCAAAGGTCTTTCCTGTTCTTTTCACCCTTTCCTTTATTGGATAAAAGAAAAGGCGGTGGCGACTCTTGCTATCCGCAACATTTGCAATAAAATGCAAAACCAAGTCAGTTCGCTGTTTACCGTGGTTTTTGGTAAACAACCGCTGATCCTCCAAAAAGGAAAGTCCTTCTGGTTACTCGCGGGATCGATCAGATTGATCCCAGAACATATGATAACTTTTATAGTGGGTTGATGTAAAATAAGAAAAGAAATCCAGGAAGAACGCACGTTCGACCAAAGACATGATACTTGTGATTTTTGAAAGTAAGAAAGTTAATAGAAATTTAGAAACGCAGGTAAAGATGCAAGAAAAGTAACTTAACAAAATAAGATTAAAGCAATGTAAAGAGATTTTATTAATGAAAAGTGGTGTTTCCAACATACATTTCTCAGTTTATCCTTTCTCACACAGCGGGTACTTGGAAAATATTTGAGTAACTAGCACAATAAGTTGAACACCCCTAAAAAAAACTACACAGATTTCCTAATTTATACTAAAAACTATGTAACCGTCGAGGAGTGTGCGCTAAGATGAGGACAAGTATCCTCTGCATGTCCCTCGACCTCTAGCTTCCAGCCACGTTGCTTTCCTTTGGCTACTGGTGAAACCGTATTTCCCTCCAATAATTAAAATTCAAATGTCCCTCGCTTTTGGTGTCGACGCGAGGATATTCTCTTCTAGTCGAAGGTCATAAGACATTCTCAGTCGAAATCTTGGTAGTGAGTCCTAGTCGAAGACTAAAATATAACTTAGATATTTTCTCTAAGTTATTTCACACGTCGAAACATTCTTCAGCTTGGTTTTATTTATTCCAGTTTTGGTCTAAAAGACCAAATATAGTAGGTGTCGAATTCAGGAGCCAACAAATTACCCCCCAAGAATGTCTATTTCGACGCCAAAAGAAATATCCATTCTTTGATCCTTTCGTTCAACACCTGTCTCTCTTGCTGTCCATAAAGGCTGATGTGGGCTTTTCGTTTTCCAACAGCTGCCGCTTTCGAAAACCCACCATTACTCTTTTTTCAAGACATCATTTCCAACTGCCGTTACCATGCTACCATGATGACCATATTCCTATAACCTAGGCAAGCATATCAAAACGTTTCCCATCGTCTGCATGGTAACCGCTTCATGGTCCGCCACGTGCCCCACTATCTTCATAGCATTAAATGGCTTTGACGAGACATATCCCTCTCTGAAGACTATAAATACTCTTGAGCCTCTTCATTTAGAACTTTCACAACTTCAAGTATTTCCAAGTCTTCTGCTTAAAACACCTTGCATTGTCAATTTCGCTTCTTCCAAATCTGCAAAATTGGCTTTCCTTTCTAATGCACCAAATAACCCCAAACCTAAAAATGCTGCTGATATCCCAAGCCAATTAGAGATCTTTCCTACCAACCCTTCTCCTGCTTCTACTGATGGGCTACGGTTCGTTTCTGAACCTATAACTAGAGAAAGGCGAGAAGCGTATGATTCCCAGCTTCTCATTCCCATTAGATACTCTGAAGACATATACGCTATGTCTGGTCCTCTGTCCAACTGCATCGATAATCCTATGAAGAACCGTGCCTTCTTCCCTACTCATCCAAGACTTAACCTATAGGCTGCACGAAGAAGCATAGGGACGATCCTGAGGACGCAACTCCGGCCAACCAACAACATACTCAGACCACGGAGGACATTAACCTTCAATTTATGAAAAAAGGGACCAGAATCTTTTGATCATGCCCTAATCTCTCATCAGAGTATTCAGATTGGTTAAATAGGGTGGAGAAGGTACAAACCTCTATTTGGAAAGACACGGGGATTTACGATTTGGTGATGCTGTCGAAGACAGGATTGTCTTACTGTCCTCTGATGTTGGTATCTTTGCTATATTTCTGGGATAGTGCACACTTCACCTTTCATCTTCCCTGTGGGATGGTAACCCCAACCCTCTTTGATATAATAGCAATCACAGGTCTTCGACCGACCGGCGATTATTTCGACCCAGAGGACCTATCTGAGGATGCTATTGGGTTTTCAGCTACAAAACCTACCTACCCACCTTCATCAACCACTTCCATGATAAATCCTCCAGTACTGTGTCAGAGGTGGAACATATAGCTTTCCTGGCTATGTGGTTATCCCGTTTTGTCTTCTGCACCAAGTCGCTTCAGGTGACGAAGAAAATGCTCACGCTCGCAACACAACTTCATCATGGCTACCCCCTTTGCTTGGCCAAATTGATTTTGGACAATCTATATGAGTCCATCAACAATGGTGTGACTCAACTCAAGGTCATAGGGGATAGGGCAAACTTGTTGCTTTCTGGCCCTTTCTGGCTTCTTCAACTTTGGCTCAATGCCACCTTCGAATCTTTTCTTCCCCAGAAGAATAAGATCAATGAAGCGGCCCCAGAAATACTGAACAAGAGGTTCGAAGGTGCCAGACTTACTTTGCTGACCCCTACTGATGAAGGCCAACAGTTTCAAAAGGCCTTCACAAGCTTCGTGATGATGTTTTCAGAGCGCAAACGTTTTGTTTCGACCATGGCTCCTTTTGCCAGTCGAAAAGTCGGCCCATAATGGTTTACTAGACCATTTCCTTCGACTGAGGAGGAAGACTTGGAAGATGAATACGTGGGCATGTGGGAATCGTTTCTTCGACCTAGAATCATGCCATTGAGATTCAAGAGCTCAGAAAATCAATTAAGCTTGATTTCTTATCAACCAAATCTTGTCTCTCGACAATTTGGCATTACTCAATCTCTCCCCTTACCCATTTATCCTTGAGAGAAGCTGCTGCTATTTTACAACGCAGACTACTCAGAAGATGCCGCTACAAAGCATATTGGTAGGTACGCTGGTCAAACTGTACTAACCATGTTCGACTTTAATCTCAATTTTCTGTGTTCTGGAAATTTTGAAGGATGGTGGAGGCAGTATTATGATGAGGAGTTATTCGATGAAAAGGACTTTGCCCACCACCTTCGTGAGGCGTTTAAACTGGTCCTCGACAGGATCAAGAAGGATATCACTTCTTTTCTTTTCTCTTTGCCTCATATTTAGTCATTCGACGCTCGACTAATCTTCGTTTTTTTATAGCTGTCAAGAGGACCACTTCGAAGAAGGCTGCTGAAAGCATAAAAGGGGGAGACCCTTCTGTTAACCCTTCTCACAAGGTATTTACTTTCTTCTATACCCTTATTCTTTACGATCATCTGATATGGATACTGATTTCTTCGACTTATCTTTCTGGGTATTCAAAAAACTACCCCCAAAAAACATAAGGTCCAGGAGACCGAAATCTCAAGTGACGAAGAAGAGGAGTCTCCTCCTGTTCCTATGAAGAGACAAAGGTTAAAGAAACCAGTTCCTGCTGTTGAGCCTCATCCCAGAATTAGAATTAAGACTACAACTACGAGGCCTCCTCCTATAATTATCAAAGAGCCTACTGAGCAGGAAGTAGCTGCCAGGCTAAACAATCCTAGCGAGAGCGACAATTCTAGCCCTGGTGCTGAAGTTCCAATTCAGGTATTTGCTTTGACAGAAAATCACTTACTTCTTGAACTAACCTTTTTCTTTATGAGAACTCTAAAAGAAACATACTTCTTTTAATCTTCAGGATACTGCTGGAACCTCCAACCAAGTCCCTACTCCTGTCGAAGGTTCTGCCACTCTATTAAATAGTGAGGGAGAGCCTACTTATATGCCTTCTTCAGCAAAAGGCTCCTTCATGAGTTCAGCTGATGAAGTGAATCAAACTTATGAAATTTAGAATGAAACCATATAGAAAGTCAATGAAGAAGGCCTTATAGGGGATCATGAAGAAATTAGGGTTCCGTTGGTTGACGTACAGGAAACCGAAGAGGAGGAGACCCCCAATGCTGAAACTGTGATAGAGAGGGAAAGTGTACTGGAGGTGGGGAATCAAGAGGAAAGGATTCCAGAAGCTGATGGTAGAGAAGGCTCTACTGAAGGGACCCAGAATCTTACAAACACTGAAGCAATTCCAATACAGGTAGCCAATGTGGTTGCTGCTATCAATGAAGGTGTCCCTTCGACAGGGTCTAGAACCAAAGAGGATTTGTCCTTGCTGAAACAGCAAAATCCTTTAGGCTATTTGACTGCCATTCTAGAAGGGCGAGAGAGTTCCTCTGACCATAGTGTCTTGACTGCGTCTAGAAAGTCTACTTCGACCTCTCCTCTCGATGAGACACTTCATAAGGTCAAGGCACAAATCTTCAAAAGAGATTTAATGCTAACTCTAGAGGGAGAACCCACTGCTTCTTCTTTTCTGAAGACTACTCTGAGGTCTTTCGATTTCCTCATTGCTTCTCTAGATGTGGCCAGCGTCATCTTGGATTTAATCTCCATTATTGACCAAGTGTCAGCGGACTATAACCGTCAAAGGACTCTTAATCGTGTAATTGAAGAGACCAACGGTCATGTGGCTGCTGCCTAGCACGCTGCTACCGAGTCAGCCTCTAAAGTAAAAGAGCTGTTGAAGGCCCAAGAGGCTAGACAGAAAGAGGCTGATGAGATAGATCGAGACACTTCTCAAATGAGGGCGCTGATTAAATAGTTGAAAGCTAAAATCACTTCCAATGATAAAAAGAAAGGATAACTCCTCACTGTGAACACTGAGTCGGAAAGCCAAGAGGAACTGGATGAAGGGTTAAGACACACTGATCGGGCCCAATCACTCGATGTGAAGCTTGAAGCCCTCCATCAGTCGAAGGCTTTATGTGATCGGCGCCTGGAATTACAAAGAATTAAATACCTTCAGATCAAGGCTAATATCCCTTTTTGAATCCTGTTTCTTTTATCTGTATAATCACTCATTGTAATGACTTCAAAGCCATTTTGGCTATTTTTTAATGAAATTTAAATTTCCATTTTGGCATTTTCTTTATTCGACTGTGACTATACATTAGTTACTTTGACCTCTTGAAGCATAGGTATATATTTTTTCAAGTATTTACCATTCACTCTCAGAAGTCTCTGATCTTCATTTAGTTCCTCAATCACATAGGCTCCACCAGAAAAGGTTTGGATAATCCTGAAAGGTCCTTCCCATTTAGGAAACCATTTTCCCAAATTTCTATCTCTTCGATCCATTGGAAGAATTACCTTCCAAACTAGATCCTCAGGCAGAAATGTCTTAGGTTTTACTTTTCGATTATAGGATTTCTCAACCCGTTTCTTCTGCAGTCTCAAAAGATCCAAAGCTTTCAACCTTTCTTCGTCCAGGTCAACTAGTTCGTCTAATATCATATTCTAATAAACCTCAGAAGGGATATCCTAATGTTTCTGAATCCTTGTCGACTGTAGGCAGATTTGCATTGACAATTCTGCATCATGACCATAGGTTAGGCAAAATGGTGTTGTTCCCATGGCCTCTTTAGGACAAGTTCGACAAGCCCATAAAACCTGATCTAGCGTCTTGTGTCAGTTTCTAGGTTTCTTTCCCACGTGTGTATTTATTAAACTGATCACTACTTTGTTTGCTGCTTTGACTTGGCCATTAGCTTGCGCGTAGTAAGGTGTAGACGTTAACAATCTGAACCCCATTTCTGTAGCAAAGTCTTACATCTTTCGACCAGTAAAGACTGATCCTTGATCTGTTGTTATTGTTTCAGGGATTCCAAATCTATATATAATATACTTTTGAATAAATTCAATGACACTTTCTTGGTCTACATTGACTAAAGGGATTGCCTCGATCCACTTCGTAAAATAATCAATGCCCACCAATATGTATTTCTGGCTTTTAGAAGACGCTGGTCGAATCTCTCCAATAAGATCTAAAGCCCATCCTCTAAAAGGCCAAGGTTTCACAATCGAGTGAAGTTCGCTTGCCGGTACATGCTGAATACCTGTATGTACTTGACATTCTTGGCATCCTTTCGCGAACTCAACACAATCCTTTAACATAGTGGGACAATACAGTCCTTGTCGAAACAACAACCATTTCATCTTATGGCCTACTTGGTGTGCTCCACACGCCCCAGCGTGTATGGAAGAAAGAGCTATATATGCTTTTGTTTCACTTAGGCATTTTAGTAGCACGCCTTCGAGTGTTTTCTTGAATAATTCATTTCCTATTAATACATAGCTCAGTGCCCTATATTTTATTTTTCGTTCTGTCGAAGCCGTTGGATTCTGTAAATAATCCACTATAGGCTTTCTCTAATCTTGTTCTGTCAGATTGTCTATGAACGAAATTTCAAAATTTTCGTGATCAGTGCATCCCAACATTGTGGTTTTTAAATCCATTGGAGACAACTTAGTGGATGCCACTCTTCCTCTAACTTTGATCGCTTGTTGTAGTTTGTCTTTTGAAACTTTATACCCGGAAGCGATCTGCGCTAAATCATTAGCCACTTGATTTTCCAATCTGGGTATATGTCGAATATTAACTACTTCGAAGTTCTTCAACAACTGTCTGGCTATTACGAAATACATGATAAGATTTTCCTTTATGCATTTGTATTCTTTCGTAATTTGTTTTAGGACCAACTCTGAGTCTCCCATTATTTCGACTTGAGTTGCCCCCAATTCCAACAAGATTTCAAGGCCTATGATTAGCGCTTCGTATTCAGCCTCATTATTTGAACAATCCCCTTCTATCTTGTACCTAAATGTTGTTGGAATTTGCTTGGAGAAATAATGAGGACCCCGACTCCAGTTCCATCTTTATAACTAGAACCATCAAAGTACAGCTTCCAAGGTTCAATCTCCAAATAATTTAGTGATTCCTCTTTTATAGAGTGGTCGACTATAAAGTCTACTACCACTTGACCCTTCACAGCCTTGAGAGGCATAAAGGTTAATAAGTACTCAGTTAATGCAAGTGCCCATTTTCCAATTCTACTATGCAAAATAGTTTTCGACAACATATATTTGAAAACATCAAAATGAGACGAAACATAAACATCAACTGACTTTATATATTGCTTGAGTTTTGTACATGAAAAATAAAGACATAAGCATAGTTTTTCAACCTCGTTATATCTAGTTTCTGCATCATTTAAAACTCTACTGAGGTAATAGATGGGCCTTTCGACACCACTCTCATCCTCTTGAGCCAACATGCTCCCTAAAGTTTTATCAGATGCAGCTATGTACAATCTCATATTTCTACTTCGACAAGGAGGTACCAAAATAGGTGGCTTGGTGAGGTACTCTTTGATTTTATCGAAGGCTTCTTGATGTTCTTTCCCCCATTTAAATCCTCCTTTGCTAAGTCAAAGTAGTGGCGAGAAGGCTTGCGTTTTCCCACTGAGGTTGGATATAAATCTCCTTAAGAAATTTATCTTCCCAAGTAAGGAATGCAATTCCTTCTTGTTAGTTGGCGCTTTGGCTTCCAAGATGGCTTTGGTATTGTTCTGGTTTATCTCGATTCCCTTTTTATGGACCACAAATCCTAAGAAATCTCCTGCTTTGACACCAAAAGCTCACTTCAGAGGATTCATCTTCAGACCATAGCATCTCATCCTCTCAAAGGATTGTCGAAGATGACCCATGTGAGTCTTCCCTGAAACATATTTGATAACAATATCATCAATATAAATCTGCATAAAAGTTTCAATAAAATCATGGAAGATCGAATTCATGGCTCCCTGATATGTTGCCCCTGCATTTTTTAGGCCAAAGGGCATCACTACCTATTCGTAAGTGCCTAAGGCCCCAGGGCAACAAAATGTTGTTTTCGACACATCCTCTTCAGCAATAAAAAATTGATTATATCCAGAGTATCCGTCAAGCATACTCATGTACTCGAAACCAGCGGCAGAATCGACAAGCATTTCCGCCACCGGCATTGGATATTCATCTTTGGGTGTTGCAGCATTCAGATCTCTGAAATCAATGCACACCCTTAAGGTACCATTTTTCTTTATAACATGCACGATATTTGCGATCCATTCGACATACCTGGTCGTTTGGATGAACTTGTATCTCAGCAGTCTTTCGACTTCTGTTTTGATCTTCGACATAATCTATGGTGTAAAGCGCCTTGGAGTTTGCTTGACGGGCTTCTTTCCAGGTTTTATTGGTAATTGCAATTCTACCAAACTTCTGTCGAGACCAGGCATTTCGTCATAATCCCATGCAAAGCAATCCTTGAACTCTTTCAGCAATTGGATCATTTCGACCCCGAGTCCTGGATCTATCTTTGCGCCGATGTACGTTGGCTTTTTTACAGGACCTTCGCCTAGATTTACTTCCTCCAAAGGGTCTTGTGCTAACATTTTAACATTGTTCGCCAACGGGTCCTTTTCGAAACCTAGAGGTTCATTATCATAGATGGCGTCTAACCTCTGATCTCGAAGGTCTTTCACTTCAAAATCGGGAGGCTCTGGGTCGAAATCTTTCCCAGGGCCTTTTTGAGAAGGGACCTATTCACTGGCTTCAAGAGCCATATACTTAACTTCAGCCTCCAAGGCCGCTATCATTCTATTTTCGGCTACATATGCCTAAATCTTTTGCAAAGTTTGTGACTCAGTCATTGTCACCAAACTCACTTCCCTAGCCTGTTGGCTGTATATCATCAACTCCTCCATAGTCGATGTTTGACAAGTCTTCTCTATCCCACTGAAAACCGTAGTCAGAATGTAGGTATAGAGAGCAGAAGGCGTTAGGTGTTTGAGTTAGATCAAACTCAAGTGGGTTACATGGCCCTATATGAGCCAAATTTCTGTCGAAACTATTCTTTCCGACACTGTTGATTTCGCTTAAGTAATAGCTCTGATCTGCCTCAATGTTCTCCATAATACCATCAGGACGCCATATTGTGACCCTCTGGTGCATCGAGGATGGCACTGCACCGATGCCATGTATCCACTCTCGACCCAAGATCAGATTATAGTTTGGTTTTGTTGAGATCACCATGAACATGGTGGGTCGAAGGATTGATCCCACTCTGAGATCTAGTTGTATGACGCCCATTGTGGTTCCAATGCCTCCTTCATAATTGGACAGGACCATGTTATGGGGTTTGATGTCAGCATCTCCCTTTCCTAGTTTTCCCAGCATGAATTGCGGAATGATGTTTATGGTCGCCCCACAATCGACCAGGATTTTGTTTATAATTATTTCCCCTATCTTTGCTCTGATGAATAGGGGTTTGAGGTTATTTTTCATCGCCTCTGTTGGTGGCTCGAAGAAAGCATTCTGTTCTTCCACGCATCCATTATTCATTACATAGTAACACATTAGCCTGTGTCCGGCCATTTCTTGCTCAACCATTAAGTCATTTTCCTCAACTTTGACCTCACAGTTGTATTCTTTAGGCAACACCGATATAACATTCACCATGATGTCTAAAGTGTCGTCGAAGTCAGAGTTACCCTCATCATTCGACCCACATTCTTCTGGCTATTCCATAGGGTTCCTATCTAGAGGTTTCCTTTGTTATCTCTGCACATTGGTGCTAACCTCTGGGTGAGGCCCAACTGCCTCTTTTTCAGATTTTCGCCATCTTTGGAGTCTTCTCCATTGCAAACGGGACATAGGGTTTTTCCCTTTGTAATTTCTCGATATATGAGCCATTTTATTTGATGTAGAAGCATGGTACTCTTTTCTGTAGTCCAAAGAAGAACCTCTTGGCACGTCGGATGCCTTCCATCTCTCTTCATTTAGCCTCTTTCTTCCCATGGTGTTAAGCCAAGTATCCCTAGGTACATTAGTTGGAGGCCGAAAAGTTGGTGGCCTCTTTACCTAACTCACGGATCCTTGTTGATGCCCCCTTCTGGGATCGAATCTGACTTCTGGACCCATTTTTTGTTGGGCATTAGTGCCCTGTTTCGCTTTCACAATTCTCATACCTTGTATGTGTTCTGCGGCTTTCTTGTCAAAAATAGAGCTGCATCTAGGGCACAACATCACTTCCAATTTTTTCTTCTGGCACCTGTGTAGAAAGTCTGCCAGATCTTCGTTCTCCTTTGGAAATGCCATTTTATTCACTTCCTCCTATCGAATAGCTTCCTCTGAAGCCTTGGTGTCATAGACTTTGACCATGTTGACCTCCATGTTGCTCTTGGCAACGAGATTCATTTTCTGCATTTTGGCCTTTAAATTCTCTGTCGATCCTTTTACAGCAGCCAAGTAAGAACCTGTGGTGGTTCTTTTGTTGGAGCTCTCAGTAACTCCTTTGTTTTTGTGTGGGTCTTCAGTAACCATTTTATTCAGTTTCAGGCCCTCAGTGGCCTTTTTGTTTGAGCCTTTAGCAACTCCTTTGTTCAGATCTAGGCCTTCAGTGGCCTTTCTCACTCCCTTGATATTTTTCCTGGATATATTTCCAATAAAACTTCCGAAGATGGGTTTAGTAATGAAGTCTTCAGAAACTTCCACCATGTGAATACCGACTGGCTCAGCATAATGCGCCTCCATCTGCAATGGGTTTGCGTCAATTTTCATCGCTGGCTTATCAACGAATTTTAGCCTTCCTTCTTTTAGCACTTGTTGAACAAGATCCCTGAAAAGGAAACATTGTGAAGTTTTATCGCC
This sequence comes from Vicia faba, assembly GCA_948472305.1. Classification (NCBI taxonomy): domain Eukaryota; kingdom Viridiplantae; phylum Streptophyta; class Magnoliopsida; order Fabales; family Fabaceae; genus Vicia; species Vicia faba. The sequence continues at coordinate 1,608,582,996 of OX451736.1, forward strand.
CAAAAATTATGGTATTTACAAAAACCTCTTTTCTTTCTTTGTTCTAGAGGAGGCAGATTTTCCCCTGGGGGCACTATCATCTGGCCATCTTTAACTAATAGATCGAATATTTCGTCACATTTGGATATGTCGAAACTATAAGTTTTCTTAGGGAATTTGTCGCTGTTTTTCTCAGGCTCTACAGGATTTTTTCCATTTGATGGTACTAGCAATTTACAAGAGTATGGTGGCCCTTGTTTTAATTCTGCTAAATCTATCTCGCCTTCTTCGACATCTATCGGATCACTAGATGTTTCTAGATCATCATCATCCATTTCGACATAAGCCACTCTTTCTCTTCGATGTGTTTTGGTAGCTCTAGCTTTTTCAGCTTTAAGGCGTTCTACCTGTCGAACTCTATCAGCCAGTTGGGCCATGTGTCTCAGGTATTTGGTATCTAACTTTTTCCTAATTGAATAGTCTAGGCCTCCTGCTTCCATTTCGACCAATTCATGCTCAGTCACTTGGGTAAAGCATCTGGCTTTAAGTAATCCAAACCTATTTAAATACTCATCAATTGGCTCAGTGAATCTTCTCTTTACACTAGCCAATTCTTTTAGACTTATTTTGGTCTGTCCCATGTAAAATTATTCATAGAACAATCTTTCCAATTGATTCCAATTGTGGATCGAATTGGCTGGGAGAGTGGTAAACCAAGTGAAAGCATTCTTTGTTAGAGAACATGGGAAATATTTGATCCTAAGGTTTTCGTTGTTTGTTATTTCCCCAACCTCTATCAAATACCTAACCACATGTTCGACAGTAGATTCTGTCGTATCTCTTGAAAATTTGGTAAACTTGGGAACCTTTCCCCTAGGGGGTAAGTCTATTTGCAGAATATATTCTGACAATGGGGATGTGAAGTTTAGTATGTGAAAACCAATGTTCATCCCATTCTGAATCATAACCCTTTCGATCATGGCAGTTAAATTATTGTCTATTCCATAATTTTGGTGTCGAACTTGCTGTACCAATTCATCAGCATTTTGGTTTCTATTCACCATAATCACTCCTTGATCGATTTCTCTAGGGATTGGTGGGGGATTTCGAGGTATCTCGACCCTAGGTTGTTCCATTTCTACCCTCGGGATCTGAGGATTTTGATTAACAGTCAAATCCTCTTCCATGATTACCCCTTGGTTTGCTCTTATTGGTATCCTCTGGGATTGTCGAATAGTTTGGGGTACCCCAAAGAATTCAGCCATGCGCATCATTTGCACTGTCATTTGTTGGTTCGACTGGGTAGTATTTTGAATGAGGGGGTTTAGCACTATACTTAGAGTTTGTGCCAACATTTGCATCATATCATGATTACTTTCGTCCATCTGTTGCCTCAAAATTGCTGTCGAAGCATTTGTGAGGCTTGGTATTGTATGAGATGGCCCTCCTAAACATTGGTTTCTACCCAAATTTGCCATACTGGCTCCAAATCCCTATAATGGCGATGATGCACTCACCAAAGGTTCTGAAAAAGTGGAAGAAGCCTTCATAGGGCTAGCCATTTCAATGGTTGGCATGCCATATGGCTGTTCTCGACCCATCCAGGCCGTCGAAAATCCTGGGGGCACGAATGGTCGAGGTCTCAGATTTTCCCTTGGTGGAGGCGTCCCTAATGGACCTCTTGGACCTACATACGAAAGTAGGGGTCTTGTTTGATTTGTGGTTAGCATTGGTATTGAGCCAACGGAAGTTGAGATATTCTCTCTGACGGTGGTAATAACTGTTGTTCCAGTAGGTGGTGGAGGTATTTCTCCATTGTTTGGCTCGTTAGCCATACTACTCTCGCTATTTTTCTTCCTAACAGTACACTCATTGGTTACTCTACCACTTCTTAATAAGATGCAATGTTATAAATATGCACAAGAAATGCAATAACATGAACAAGGAATTTAATAAAGATTAGCAACATCCCACCAGGTGTGCCAATTTGTTTACCGTGGTTTTTGGTAAACAACCGCTGATCCCCCACAAAGGAAAGTCCTTCTGGTTACTCGCGGGATCGATCCGATTGATCCCAGAACATTTGCTAACTTTTATATTGGGTTAATGTAAAATAAGAAAAGAAATCCAGGAAGAACGCACGTTCGACCAAGGACAGGATACTTGTGATTTTGGAAAGTAAGAAAGTTAATAGAAATGTAGAAACGCAGGTAAAAATGCAAGAAAAGTAACTTAACAAAATAAGATTAAAGCAATGTAAAGAGATTTTATTAATGAAAAGCGGTGTTTCCAACGTACATTTCTTAGTTTATCCTTTCTCACACAGCGGGTACTTGGACAATATTTGAGTAACTAGCACAATATGTTGAACACCCCTAAAAAAAACTACACAGATTTCCTAATCTATACTAAAAACTATGTAACCGTCGAGGAGTGGTTCTGCGCTAAGATGAGGACAAGTGTCCTTTGTATGTCCCTCGACCTCTAGCTTCTAGCCACGTTGCTTTCCTTTGGCTACTGGAGAAACCGTCTTTCTCTCCAATAATTCAAATTCAAATGTCCCTCGCTTTTGGTGTCGATGCAAGGATATTCTCTTCTAGTCGAAGGTCATAAGACCTTCTCAGTCGAAATCTTGATAGTGAGTCTTGGTCGAAGACTAAAATATAACTTAGCTATTTTCTCTAAGTTATTTCACACGTCGAAACATTCTTCAGCTTGGTTTTATTTATTCCAGTTTCGGTCTAAAAGACCAAATATAGTAGGTGTCAAATTCAGGAGCCAACATTCGCCCACCGTATTACAGGTACCTTTACAAAGTTGATTCATATAGTATTTCTGCGATTGGAAGCCATGACCCTGCAACAAAAAACAAAGATAAATCCCCTAGATCCTTGAAATAGTTAGTGAAAATTTCATGATATGATGTTATGATGTCATGTTTAAACAGATAACAAACACAAACAAAGCACACAAGAGCCTTAGGTTTAAGGATTACATGGGGTCTGTAGGTAAGTACCCTCTTGAAGTTTAGTTGGCTTAAACTGTCCTAAAATAGTAATCGGGTTCTAGGGATCTCAACATCACTGGTTTTTCTTGGATTTTATTTAGCACATCAACTGACTTGCCACCAAAAAAAACTTGAGAGTGGAATCTCAATGAGCGTAGCATCAAGTATCAACCAACTTCAGACTGCACCAAAGCCAAATATCTCACTTCCTTCTAATGGCCAAGTTGGGACAATTAAGGTCTAAAGGTCAATTAGTGCTTATGACACCACACACCAGCCTAGTATTCTCCTAGATTGACTCAAGGGACACTAGCACAAACCAAAGTGTCGCACTAACATAGCCATCACTTCAACCATATCGGTCTACTTCGTACAATTTCCATGATCTATAGCTACTTACCTAAGGTCCCCAAATTCGGGTATAGGATCTTTGCAAGAAAATAAACCTGAGCAAACCTCAAATGTAAAGCAAATAATTCAAACAAAGCAGATAAAATGATCTAACTCTAAAGGTAACCACTCAATTATCTCTCCCCAGCAAAGTCACCAGTTCTGTAATACGGTGGGATAAGTGACTTGTTTTTGCATTTTATCGCAAATGTTGTAGATAGCAAGAGTCGCCACCGACTTTTATTTTATCCAAAAATTAGGAAAGGTGAAAAGAATGGGAAAGACCTTTGATAGATTTTGAGTTCGGGGGGTAAGTTATGAAAAGGGAAGGTGTTAGCACTCTTTTCAGTCGTAGTTATCAACGAGCTCTTAGTTGCTTAACTCACTTAAAAAAATTGCTTTGTGTGTGTGTGATATGTTTGAAAATATTTTAAAATACCAATGTAAGGCTTACTTTGTAATAATCCTTGTGCCGATCCTCAAGAATGTATACAAAGTGTTTTTGAAAATATCTTGTTTGAAAGTGTAGTGTGAAAAATGTTTTGAGTTGTGAAAATGGTTGTGAGTAAGCATTCAAGAGTTCTTACCCACTAATAAGTCTTTCTTGTTATTTTCCTTCTCCTTTGGAGATGGTATTATCCATACTATTAGTTGGTAGGTAATCTTATCTACTGGATGTAAAGGGACATGCGTAGGGTCATCGTATGGTCATCTAAGGCAACATGTAAGGATACTTTAGCAATTGTATCAAAGGGACTATCATCATTTTTCTCGTAGGGTCATCGAAGGGACTAGATCATTTTTTAGGAAACTCGAAGGGTCATCGATGGATTATGATCTTTATTCGAAAGGGACCATGATGATTTGATCGAGGGTCTTTTGCTAAAGTATCCCTACTTTCGAGGGACGTGACTAATGTTTCGTAAGGAAACAAGAGATGTTAACCTAGAGGTGCAAGTGTGAAGGGTGTGTATTTTCAGTTATATTTATCTTGGAAATTAGGGTTGTCTAGATTGCTTTTAGTAGTCTTTACATACAAATCCTATTTTACTAACAGTTAAATATGTATAAAAAATTAAAGTGCGGAATGTAAAATCCTACGTGTAATACGGTGGGAGAACTGACTTGATTTTTTTAATTTTATTGCAAATGTGCGGATAGAAAGAGTCACCACCAACTTTTATTTATCCAATAAAGGAAAGGGTGAAAAGAATAGGAAAGACCTTTGAGATTTTTCTGAGTTCGGGGGGTAGGTTATGAAAAGGGAAGGTGTTAGCACCCTTTTCATCCGTAGTTATCTACGGGCTCTTAATCGCTAGCTCACTTTTATTTTGAAATGCCTTGTGAATATGTTTGAAAATATTTTGAAAAATGCCTAAGTATGGCAACTTTGTGATGATTCTTGTATCAGTTAAGAATGCATACAAAGTATTTGTTTTTGAAAATATTTCAGAAGAAAGTGTTTGTGAAAAAGATGTTTTGAAAAGCGTGAGATGGCGATTAACAGTATTCTACCCTTACTCAAAAGTCTTTAGTATTATTACCAAGTCCCCATCCTGATATACCAAATGCTTGGTTTTTGTATTGAACGCTTTGATCATACGCTTCTGATACATCTGACTGTGACAAACAACCGCAAACCTCTTCTCGTCAATCAAATTCAACTGACCCAACCTAGTCTGAATCCATTTGTCTTCCTCTAAATCTGCATCCTTCATGATCCTCAGGGAAGAAATCTGAACTTCGATAGGTAGGACAACTTCCATACCGTAAACTAGAGAAAATGGGGTTGCCCCGGTTGATGTCTGAGCTGAAGTGCGATAGCCATGGAGAGCAAATGGTAACATTTCGTGCCAGTCTTTATAAGTCACCGTCATATTCTATATAATCTTCTTAATATTCTTATTGGCGGCTTCCACTGCGCCATTCATCTTCGACCGATACGAAGATGAATTGTGGTGCTTGATCTTGAACTGCACGCAAAGTTCCATGATCATAGTATTATTGAGATTGGTACCTTTGTCTGTGATAATTCTTTCGGGGATGCCATAACGACAGATAAAGTTATACTTAATGAATTGGGTGACAACATTCTTAGTAACTGAGGCGAATGAAGCTACTTTAACCCATTTTGTGAAATAAATGGCGACGAGGATGAAGCGATATCCGTTGGAAGCAGTAGGTTTGATCTCTCCAATCATATAAATGCCCCACATTGTGAATGGCCAAGGAGCAGTTAAAATATTCATAGGTACTGGAGGCACATGTACTTTGTCAGTGTAGATTGTTGCATGTATTTTCAACACAAGTATTTTGTATTATCGTTTTCCTCAGGGGTTGGTGTTATATTATTGTCGTTCTACAATTGTAATCGTTTTAAGCTTAAGTTTCATAAAAGGGTTTGATGTTGGTTTTAGTAACGAAAAATGTCAATTTCATGCAAAATAACAAACTTTAAGTAAAACAAAGTTTTGGTTTCAAATGTTTGGTAAAAGCGTGTCAAGATTAGGGCTCGATAATCTCTTTCAGACGTATTTTCTCAATCAAGTATGTGAACTCATTAATCATAAATATAATCACATATCCTCTCAAGATGTTTCATCTCTAAAATAAAATGTGAGTTTCATCAAATTGATCTTTAGATGATCTCTCTACCCAACTATTAATTTGATAACTTCAAAAGCTCATTATTAGTGAATATCAACTTACAAAACTATGTCTACAAGTTATTCATTGATAGGTGAAGAAGCAGGTCTAGAGATGAACACACTTATCAATAATGATCAACTCAAATATAAACCATAAAACAAGAATTTTCACCATATATTTATCATCAAGATGTTCACATACAAATGATCAAGCTAAATACATACAAAAAGGAAGATTATCTACCTCTAATCTTGACACCAAGAATGGTTTAGTTACCCATCACCATGGTAGTTTGCTCAACAAGAAAAGTATGGAGCTTGATGAACATCAACAAGAAAATATCAAAGATTTGAAGTAGAAATATTTTATCTTGAGTTACAAAATGATAAAAAGTGTTTCTTAGCCCTAAAAATCTGATTTCTCAATGTTGTACAAGAGTTGGTGGCTAAAATATCATAAAAGTAGCTATTTATACAAGTGCCCAAAAAGTGAGTTCCGCTAAGCGTCCAGGGCATGCTAAGTGGGCTAAGTGCAAAAGTTATTAAATTTGCTTCAGTGGACCGCACTAAGCGGGACGAGGACACTTAGCACGCATAGAAAAACCTCCATTTTGCAAAATGCGCAAAACACCAAAAGCGCATTGCAACTTGTGCTTAGCGCGCTAGGCTGAACAAAAATTCCAATTTTGGCTCTAGCTTTCCCAAAGTTCCAATGCTCCAATGTTCCAACATCAAAACCTACAAAATGAGTAAAAAACTAAGTAAACAAAGTGATGTATCTTAAAAACTATATAATTTCTTACTTATATCTATTTACAACTTAAACACAACTAATTATAAAAAATAGAGTGCCAAGAACACAAAATTATCAACAAATATATCAATAATTTTGTCTCTAACAACTCTCCCCAACTTAGCATTTTGTTTGTCCCTAAACAAAAATTCTCCAACTAAAAGAAAACCAAGACAAACCTCAAAATAGGAAACAACAAGTTTTTCATAATACAACTTTATGGTTCAATTGAACAAGAACAAACAAGACAATGCTTACCACTAACTAAATCCAACCATAAGTATGATACAATGGTTAAGTGCAACATACATAACAAAATTTCCAAAACAATACAACTCAAAAATGAATCACACCTAAACATACACTCATCAGTGGATGAGAAACAAAGGGCTTTTTCACTCATCCAACATTCATGCCAACATCCGGATTAAATCATGCATTAATCACACAACAAGCATCAAACACGCAAAGCAAGAACCACAAGGCATTAACAGAGTTGTAATTTGGCTTAGTTACAAGGAAGGGATATTTCTTAGGGAAATTGAAACTACATTGCCTAACGCATGAGAACATTCAATTCATCACACTCATACACAATTCAACATTTTTATCCCTCTTGTATTTTTTTCTTAGATATTCATACAACCATGAGCTCTTATGCCGATAAATTTATGTCCTTGGATTTTCAATTCTTTTTTTCTCTTTCTAAGAGCTCAAATTCCTTGATTCAATTTTCTATATTTTTTTCCAATCATATTTCTCATTTATTTTCTTTTCTTTCAACCACTTTTTCTTTCACAATAAACAATCTACATAAATCTCCCTAACTTTGAACACCACCCACCATAGTAGCAAGAATGTTCTCATACACAAAGGCAAAGAAAGAATAAAAGCAACCACATTGAGTTTGAGGGTTCAAACATTTCTCAAACAAAATTCAAGATCCTTTGTAAAAATCTAATGATGAATTTGTTATTCATTTTCAATATTTACACAATTTAATCATCAAAAGGATGTTGATAGAAAGGCTCAATTGGGGTGAACAAGTGATCACTTACTCACAAGGTAGATTGGTAATATATTTGGCTCAAGTGGTTTTTCTCAAAATAAAATAATGAATGCCTTGATAATTTTAAAACTTTCACACATCAACACCCATGCATGATTAAACATGATAAAATAGAGTTAACAAGAAATGTTGGTTTCCCGCATTTAAGTGCACAATGAAAAGCTTCCTCACACAAGGTTAAGTTCTAAGGTGATTCATAGTTGACAAGTATTGTTAAAGAATTAAAGGTATGAAATTATGCATAAACCACAAGTTTCATATTTATGCTAAGTATAGAAAGCAATAAACATGTACCTCGAAGTTGTTACTACGATTCAATTCATATCATCATCATCATTCAATTGCAAGTTGAACCACATTTGTACAAGTTCACTTGGTTCCTTCACAATTGTCAAACTAAGGAACAAACATAAGCTTTTGCTTCAATCTTTTTATTTTAATTTTTTTTTAAATAAGCTAACAAACTTACTAATATAATACCATAGAACTAAAAATATCCCAAAATAAAAACAAACACCTCAAAATGGTGTTCCAAAATCATCCATGGCATAAAAATGCCTCCAAAAGTATTAAAACCAAAATACAACCATAAAACATCATCCTTAAGAGGATGAAACACAACATGATAATTGTTTGAAAATTAAAACAAAAGACTAAAAAACAAAAAACATAGAAATTATGATAATATTACAAACCAATCCCTGCTAGATCAACCACTCCACTCATCATCACTCTCCTCCACTTCTTCATCTTCCTTCTCTTCCTCACTTTACTTAATATCAACATTAGCATTAGCGGCTGCCCCCTCCTGGAAGAATGGCCTGTCCACAGGGTAATTTGCATAAGCAGCAAACGCTTCTCGAGAAGGAAAAGTAGGAACCTCCTCCAGAGCTATCTGATGACGATACAAAAGCTGCATAGAATCATGAAGAAAGAAAGAGGCTCTCATCTGAGCTTCCATCATCTTCCAATTATAAACACAAGCTTATTGTTTGTTAAACTGAGCCGGACCCGCTAGAGGAGCATGCACCTAAGGATGAGGAGCTGCCTTACCTGCCAACTTAGACACACAATGCTTAAGAACATAATCATCATTCACAATGCTAATTATTCTTTTAGTAGCCACAATGGGAATGTCAACACCCACCTTCTTACACATCCCCGTGATAAGAGCCGAAAAACCAAGAGTCACGGGGGCCTTGCTACCGAGAGAGTGGCCACTGATGGCTATTTTTTGAATCTCATTAGAAATCACTTGAGAAACATCAATCTACCACCCTTTAATCATGTAATGTAATAATAAAGTTGAATCAACAGCAATAGTTGAAGTGTGACTCCTCAGCTTAATGTTGTAAAGCAGAAGAGTCGCATACAAATGCGCTTTTGTGTTCATGCCGCATCTCTTGAAGTGAACAGGATGGTTAGAAGCATTGAGAAAGAAGCCATGGTTAGGAGTAAGAGCAAGAGTTTCACTTACTAAATCCAATCGTCACTTCTTACTCGCCACATTTTTTTTGATAAGAGCAAATTTCACCCCTTTGAAGAGTGAGAGGATTATTCAAGTAATGACTGACCGAATTCCTATCAAAAGACACAGCTCTCCCTCGAACGAATGAACAATAAGAATAATGGACATATTTGATCGGTATTGCATTAGCATAAAATTATCGAATAATTTCAAATTTGATCTTGGTCGGAGGAGTTAACAAGACCCCCCATTTTCTTATCTCCATATCATCCATAAAATAACGATAATCCCCTTGTGGATTCAAGGTGAAAATCATCTCAGGCCAGATTTGACACTCAGCCAAGCTATAAAACCTAGCTTGCCAACAAGGTCCTATAAAGCGGGTTTTGTCAAATTCTAAATGTCTAGCTTCAGCACTCTGGCGAGACTGAGATGAGGAACTAGCAGCATAGTAAGAACGTTTGACTTGATTACCCCTAGAACTGATCTGTACAAAACACAAAGAAAAATAGTGTAAGACTCATTAAAACTGCTCTAGAAGATTCTCAAAAATTCCTAAAAAGTATGACAAAATATAATTAAACCAAAGACAGAACAAAAATTAAAAGAAAAAATTTCAACTTCCAGCAGGCCGCGCTAAGCGCGATTGAGGCCGCTTAGCGTGCCTGCTGAAACCTGTGATCCTGGGTCTGTTTCTACCATGACAGAACCCAACCAAGCACAAACTAAACATACCCAAAACAACCCCTTATCACAATAGGTCATGAATTTATCAAGGATAAACTTCAAAACATTCAAGAACAATAAATTCCTAACCCTAACATCTCAAAATTATAATCTAAATATGTACAATTTCATGGTTTCTAACCTAAAGAACAAATGATCTTCACATGCAATCCTTAATTCTTTAACAAAACAGTAATAGATAAAGATTAAAACTTACCTTGATAGATTGGAAAGAGATGAGAGAAGAGATTACAACTTGGAATCTTGAACGATGGTGAAAGAAAATTGAAAGAAAGAGAGATAACACTATAGCAATGAGTTGAAAATATGAAGAAATTGGTAAAACACGCCCTAGTTGCACTATGAGGGCGCTAATGGGCCTTGGGACCGGGTCAGGCTCCACTAGCCCATGCTATTTTTTTCTATTAAAAAACTATCATGCTAAGCGCACCTCTGGCTGCTTAGCGGGCACAGAAAAGCAGCTAAAAACACAACATACATCAGGATATGTTTTATCCTAAATGTTCCACTGCATCATATCATTACAAAAATGGAAAAAGACTATATTACTTACAAAGTTGGGGTGCCTCCCCTAAGAGCTCTTTGTTTAACGTCGTTAGAGCTCGGCGGTCCATGGTGATTTCACAAATCACCAAGACAGACCACACTTGTTTCTCGAATTACCTCGCCTCCAAGGTAGACTTTTAACCGCTGGCCATTCACAGTCCAAACCTCATTTGAGATGGGATCCTCCAACACAATTTCTCCATAATCTTTCACATCTTTGATCATGAACGGACCCGACCATTTGGACTTCAACTTTCCCAAAAATAGTTTGAATCACGAATTGAAAAGAAGCACCATTTGTCCAACTTTGAAGTCTTTTTGAAGGATTTTATTGTCATGATAAAATCTGACTTTTTCTTTATACAACTTGTTGGAGTGATACGCATCATTGTGCAATTCATCGAGACCCTGCAGTTGAATTTTTCTTTTTTCTTCGGCCAAGTTAGAATCAAAGTTTAAGAATTTTAATGCCCACAAAGCCTTGTGTTCAATTTCTACCGTAAGGTGACAAGTTTTTTCATACACCATTTGAAACGGTGTTAAACCAATAGGAGCTTTATAAGCGGTGCGATACGCCCACAAAGCATCATCAAGCTTAAGCGACCAATCCTTCCAGGAACTTGACACGGTCTTTTCCAAAATCCTCTTAACCTATCTATTTGAAACTTTGGCTTGTCCATTAGCTTGTGAATGGTACAGAGTCGCCACTTTATGCTTTACACCATAGTTTTCCAAAACTTCTTCAAGAGGTGTATTACATAAGTGTGATCCACCATCACTAATTAAAATGCGCGAAGTGCCAAAACAGGAAAAAATATTTTTCTTTAGAAATTTAATAACAATTTTGCCGTCCGCCCTAGGACAAGCGATAATTTATACCCACTTAGAAACGTAACCCACCACAACAAGGATAAATTCATTCGAAAATGATGGGGGAAAAGGTCCTACAAAATCTACGCCCCAACAATCAAAAACCTTTATTTCCAACATACTATTCAAAGGCATTTCATCTCTTTTTCCAATTCCTCCACTCCTTTGGCATTTATCACAATACTTAGCATGCAAGTTTGCCTCTTTGAACAAAGACGGCCAATAAAAGCCCGATTAAAGGACTTTCGTTTCTGTACACAAACCATTAAAATAACCTCCATACAGAGAATTGCGGAAATGCCAAAATATACTTTTGATTCCTCCAACGACACACATCTCCTTAATAAATTATCATTTCTAAGCCTAAAGACATAAGGCTCATCCCACATATAAAATTTAGCATCCGCCAAGAATTTTCGCTTTTGGTCCCAAGTTAGATCTTCCGGTATCAATCTAGATACCTTGTTGTAATACAGTGGGAGAACTGACTTGGGTGTTTTGCATTTTATCGCAATTGTAGAGGATAGCAAGAGTAGCCACCAGCTTTTCTTTTATCCAACAAAGGAAAGGGTGAAAATAACAGGAAAGACCTTTTGAGAATTTTCTTGATTTCGGGGGTAAGTTATGAAAAGGGAAGGTGTTAGCACCCTCTCCATCCGTAGTTATCTACGGGCTCTTAGTTGCTAGCTCACTTTGAAATGCTTTATGAAATATGCTTGTGTTTGTTTGAAAGTATCTTGAAAACAACTTTGTTTCAGTAAACTTTGTAATGATTCTTGTCTCTATAAGAATGTATACAAAGTGTTGGTTTTGAAAATAGTTCAAAGAGATAATTATTTTTGGAAAGATGTTTTGAAAGTGTGAGTGTGGAAATAGTTTTAGATTGTGAGCAAGCAACTATGAGCGTTCTGCGTACTCAGAATAAATCTTTGTTATTTTCCTCCTCCTTTAGATAGTGCTATCTTACCATTGATTGGTAAGAAGTTCTATCATTGGATGTGAAGGGACAGACGAGGGTCATTGTACAGTCATAGAAGGTAACTTATGAGACGCTTTAGCAATTTTCATAAGGGACTAAGATCGTTTTACCGAAGGCAGCATCGAAGGGTCATCGAAGGACTACGATCTTTTTTTCGTGGGTCTTTGCTAAAGTGTCACATATTCGAGGGACATGACTGTTTTTCTGAGACAACAAGCGAAGTTACTCTAGAGGTGCTGTGTGAAAAGTGATTTGTTTTCAGTTATTTTATCTTGAAGTTTATGGTTATCTATCATTTGATTTTATGTCTTATCATACACGCCTAGTTATTATATAGTATAAAGGAAAATAGTAAATTGCAGAAATTAAAATTCTATGCTATTACAAAGCTTTCGGGAATTGCGGTACAAATTTTATGAATGGGGATGAGTCGAATCGTCAATACGATTAAAAGTCTAAATAATCAATCAATACAACCCAATCGAATTAAAAATAAAAAATTAATTAAATTAAAAAATAATCTATTTAATAAAATTAATTAGAAACATAATTAATAATATAAAAATAATATTTTTTAGTTTAAAAGTGTTTATAGATTTTTTTTGTATTTTTCAAGTGTATTCATAAGTGAAGAAATTAATGGTCCTAATAATACATCTAAAGGAGACATATTTTTGGTATTTTGAAGTTTGATAGAGAATTTGAAAAGAAAATAAAACTTATTCTATTATATTTGTTTAGAATTTTTAGTTATCATGAAGAAAATAAAAACAATCAGAAGAAATCAATTAAACAAAATTAATTATAGAATAAAATGACTAACTAACAAAATTGATTATTCACAAAATTCTTAAACAAATATTTAAAAATGAGGAAAATAAGAAATCATTTAGTTAAGAAAACTTGAATTTAGAAACTAAGTTAAACTAAGAAAATTATAAAAAAATAATAAAAGGTTGCGAACAGAAAATACTGGGGGTGATGCTGGAAATTCGCATGGGCTGCTGTAATCGTTAAAGGCCCAAAACGAAACAAGATTAAGCAAAAAAATAGAATGGGCTGGGTTGGTTCATGGGTGTGTGAAGAGAATTCGCTGGTGGGCTAACAAGAGAATTCAAACGGGCTTGGATCGATTAAGGCCCAATTATCTTTGAACATTCAAATCAGAAAAACAAAACCTAATTGTTGTTCTGGGGAAATGGAGCGGCACATGGCATATTCATTGAGACTAGGAGTTAAATTATGATTAACTTCCCAATTAAACTATAATTAAAACAAAAAATCTGAATCTTTCTCTTTCTAATCTCACGCTCCACTTTATCTTTCTTTAACTCACTTGTTTCTTTCTCTTCTTCTCCCGACCGATTTCTTTTCTCTGTTCCAACTTTCTCTTCTTCCACTCTATTCCTCTATTCTCCATAACACAACAACAACACGTTATGGAAACAAGCACCCTTGGTCTGTCGATCAACCTCACACTCTCAACCACGAACTGAAACCCACAGCAGTGAAACAAAACCCAGGAACCCGATGCAAACCCTTATCCCCAAGTTTGATTTCAATGATTCCAATAGGATTTATAAGCTACATCATGATAAAACAGAGATTTAAGTAACAAAATAGAGAAATCAACAAGAAATCATACCAATGAAAGTCCAGGTAAGCTTCTGAATTCGATCTTTTCTATACTTTTGCTTCTTTCTCCTTCTGGTTTTTGCTTCTGAAATGCGTATGATTTGTCATATTTGAATGAGGTTATATGTTGTGATTTGTGAATAGGTTGAACAGAAGGTTGAGAATTTTTCTTTGTTTGATGTTATTTTTTCGGTACTGAGAGGTTAAGGGGTTGAAGGTTGGGTCTGTGTTATTTTGGATGAAGGATGAGTGGAGTTTTGGATAGACTTTTTGTTTGTGTGTTTGGAGTCCTGCAGATGGTATAATTTTAGGTTTTGCAGGGTGGTGAGTATTTTTGGTTTACTGTAGATGGCTCCCACTTTACTTTGCTGTTAGTTTTAGTTTATAGTAGAACCAAATGAGGTTTTAGGGGGAAAATAGGATAAGTTTTTGAACAAATGTGGTGTCCTGTTTTATTGCTTTTGATACAGTTTCCATTTTTTCTATTTTTGTGCAAGCTTTGACTGGTGTTTGTAGCAGGTTGATACAGGTTATGGACTGCTTTGTGCAGGTTTAGCAGTGGACAATGGGAGGTTTTGTGGAGTAGGTTGTGACAGTTTTCTTGGCATTACTAAGCAGGTTTTTTTAGACTATTGTGTTGTATTGATTTTTCCAGTGTCCACATGACCCATGATGCAGAAAATTCATGACAGGGGGTTTGAATCACTCAGCTTAGAAGACATAGTAGACTGTTGTGGGTTGGGCTTTTCTTTTTGTCCACAACCACAACTTTGACCTTTTTTCTATCTTCAATTTCTCTAGTGACATGCTTCGAAACAGTTTTACTTGTGGCACCTTATTGCACTGATAGGCACAATGTTGAACGTTTCTCCTGTTTCTTTGTTTTTACAATACAATGTAGTATTTAGATCCTGTTCCTTGAAATCGGTAACAATCTGTTCGAGCCTCATATTAAACTCATTTTAAACATCCTTATACTGTTGCAGTATTGCTTTACGAATTGGAGCATTTGGAAATGTTTTCCAGCCATAAAGCCTATCAACCTTATTCAATGCAACGATGAATTATGTATTCCTCATTTTTAATAGTTCGAGTGACTCTTTAGTTAGTGGCTCTAAGCCATGCATAATGTCAACAACCAAGATTGCAATATCACATAGACCTGAACCCCGAGACATCAGATTATTGAATGATTCGTGGCCTGGGGTATCGATAACCATTAGACCTGGAACTTTCAGTGTTGCATCAGCTTTCAATTCCTTAGTTTTCTCACGTATGTTCTCAGCAGGAAAGTATGTTGCGCCAATCTGTTGGGTGATACTGTCATCCTATCCTTCTTGAACATTGGTACCTCGAATACAATCCAGAAGCTTGGTTTCACGTAGCTTTAGGAGTTAGAAACTTTAATGTTTGATTTTTTTTTTGTTTCAAATGATGTAATTGGTTTGTAATGGTGTAACAAAATTTGGACAAAGTTTGAATCAACCTTCATATTTTGTAATTATTCTTCTAATTTCTACTTTGAACAAACAATCCCTAATGATACCAAAAGTATGCAAAGTATCTTTTTAATTGAAATCAAAATTTGAATTCTCTAACATCTCTTGAATGAGTTCCACAATGCCTTGTGCCATGAAAATGAAATTGGATTGGAATTATTGAAAAAAAAACACTTTCCAAATCACATCTTTGAATTCCTAATTTATTTTGGAGTTCTTGGGTGAACTAGTTGAGAATTGAATGAAACTTTCCACTTGAATGACTTTCGAATCATAATGGACCTCGAATAAGTCTTGATGATCTTTTTGTTAGGCCATGCGAAATGTTTGGAATTTTGTCATGATAATGAATCAAGTTGAATAGGAATTTGAATGAAATCATTTGGAATACTTGATTCCATGGACTTATAATCAAATTGAATCAACAAATGCCCACGTATTCCGTTTTTGAATTTTGACAAAATCATACACAAAACCCTAATTAGGAAGGAGGAGATAGATGAAACTTCACCTTGTAGCCTAACGAATTGCTAACTTTAATTCTCCAAATTCAAATTAACTTGTAATTGAAGTAAACAAGTAATTGAGAAGAGCCAAAATTATATCGACCAAAATGAATTAAAACTCGTACTTCAACCCACCACAATCAACAATTCCTTCATGAATTGAAATCATAAGTTAAGAGCATTCTAAATAAGGCAAATGACCTATGACGATTTGATAACTTTCAAGGATTTATAAACACAATTTTCTTTTGATCCTTGAAGAGAACTTGTAGATGACACCGCTTATGAAAATGTGCAAAACTAATCGTCTCACGATCTTGAAAATTGAGGACATTACGATTCTTGGAAGTCAGGCATAATTACTTGAGATTGGGTCAAAGTCTAGAAAGTGACCTCTAAAGTATTCAAATTTTGATAATCTTTCATACATAATCGGCTCTTGACTTGTAAATAGAAGCTGGAGATAACATCAAGGAGAGTCATACGCAAAAATAAATACTCAAAAATATCGAATATCGAAGAAGTTACAATCGTTTGAACTTGATCTTGAAAATGTTGACTTTTGGTCAATACAGCTGATTTTCGATCATCTGAGCAATTGACTGAGCGAACTTGGGATGTAAGGCATGAGATTTGATATGAGAGTTCTTTAATACATATGAAACACCATGAAAGCCACTTGAGATCTTGGAAAGCCCAACCTTCCTTGAGAAATACAAAACCCTAGTTGTGGACGCATTGCTTAGGAGGAGAATTTGTTTGATAAATTCTTGAACCACTTTGAGAATTTGAGAAACCCTAGGAGAATATCTTGAATTAAAAATGGGAGGGCAAGTTTTGGGGTACAAAATCTGCCCCTGTTCAATCTTCTTAAACCTGAAGAGTTAGATTGGCTTGTTCGCCATTCGTAACTTGAAGGTAGAAGATGATTGAACACTTAAGTGCCCAGAAATTTGCACTCGCCCGTGCAAGAAATAACATTGTGGGTTTATTGTATTGGGAATGGGCTTATAGATGACATTTAGAGAGGTAATGAAGAGTTGCCGGAGATGGGCTTATAGATGCTGTCCAAAAGTGACTGTTGATAGATAAATTAGACTAAGTCTAATGCTTGACTTTAACTAGTAGAAGTATTATAATAAATCTTTGGTCGATTTAATATGAGCCAGAAAAGGTATATTAAGAGAAGTATCAGAATAAATATTTTGGTCGACTTAATCTGAACCAACAGAGGTCTTGAATTATCTTTAGCTGGATAACGAATCTGCATAAATCTTAGGGTCGATTTAACTGAACCAGGGAAAGTGTCTACTGGAAACAAGTCAGGATAAATCATTGGTCAATTTAAACTGACCAACAGAGGTCTTGTAGAGAGTCTCCCCGTCCTATTTCGAGAATTGATCTACAATCAGTTTGTTGGTAAACACGTCCTATTTCGGGAGTTCATACCACTTGGTGATAAAGATAGTCGCCCCGTCCTATTTCGGGAGTTGATCTTTATCTGACCAAAGAGAAAGAAAGATAGTTTCCCCATCCTATTTTGGGAGTTAATCTTCAATTTGATCATGTAGATAGTTATCCTATCTTATTTCAGGTATTAATCTACAATCAGTTATTCACAGATAGTTGTCCTGTCTTGTTTCGGGTATTAATATGTGGCCGGTCATCCAGATAGTTGTCCTATTTTGTTTCAGGTATTAATCTGGAACCCACTTTTTGTTGGTCATAGAGATAGTTACCTCGACTTGTTTCCAGAATTAATCTCTGACCTATTTGAGAAATATCGATGATATTTGTTTGTTGATTAATCTTTCCTGAAAAGGTAAAGAGTTAGCTGTATGTAATGTCATGATGTATGAAATGCATTGTGTAATGATGTTCTCAAAATAAACGAGATTGTGTTATATGCGTTGTATGCATATGTCATGATGTATGAATGTGAAATGTTATTGAAATATATCTTTGTCTGGGAAAATAAGTCCCTGACTACTACTGGAGACGAAGAGTATGTGTATCTTCAACCTTGTTTAGAGTGCTTCCGTTGGGAATTCTTGCTTGCTGTTTGAGGAAACTCTGTAGGGAATGTTGATTTCTGCTGGGAGATGTAGAGTTCAGAAACCTTGGTTGTCCATTGCTCTACTGGGGAATTTAATTCTTGTACACCTCGGCTGGAGATAAAAGAGATGACTGAACTTCTGACTTGCTTAGGGAGAATAAAGTTAACTGGTATCTGGTTGGATTCCAGGCTTTGCAGTAACTTTCTGGGGACAGTGGAAATTCTACTGAGGAAGAGGAGTTTTTGTCAGTGATTTGCAGTAGTCTGAGGAATAGACTCAAGCTGGGGAGATTTTAATCTGTTGGGGAAATAAACCCTATTGAGGAAAGTATTCTGGCGACCTTACTGGGGAAATGAATTCTTCTAGGGAAGAACTTTTGCAAGGTTCCTTTTCCAGTTTTGGAAGACCAAACTTGACTAGGGAAGAGAATCTCCAGAAGATATGCTAATTGGAAACTTTGAAAAGAAATTGTGTGAATTTACTATGTGGGGATAGTCTCATAGAAATGGCTTTGTGGGGTTTTATGAACAACTTGAGTGTTATCCCAACTCCTAGAGTCTTGAGTAAATGCTTATTATTGTTCTCATGCATATATTTGTTAATAGTTAATCATGTTCTTATGCATCTGTTCATTTAATTTTAGTCATTGGACGTTTTTGCAATCAAAACAGAAAAACAAAAAGTTTGCACTTCAAAAGGTATTTATATTGATAAGCTTCCTATAAACAAGCGATTTTGTACAAAGAAACAGAAATCCTAGTAAGAGGAAATCATCGTGAAATGAAAGGAGTAAGCCATGTGGAAGTGATCTCATTGGGTTCCAACTATGCTATTGCCCCTATGTCTTCGAACATCTCATCCCTTGTTGTCAGAAGAAGTCGATTGAATTGATCTTGTACCATTTGAACTTTGACTTTGGTAATAAAGCTGGCTGTAGTGATCCAACAGGATATAGTCGTACGCTTTAATCCCTAACTTTTTCCTGGACCGCCCTTTTGGGTTTTTAGTCCACCAGGATACCATTTTTTGCCCAAGTCGCCCTTTCAGGTTTTTGACTTGTCGGGTGTATAATATTTTGTATATATCCCTAATTTTTGCCCGAACCCTTTTGGTTCGCCGGGATGCCCTTATTTTTTCCTAGGTATGTCAACCTAGCAGGTCGTTCTTATGCATAATATTTTTTGACTATGTATGCATTGATAGGGTGCGGGAAATCTTCATCGTCCATAGTGGTTAGCATCATAGCACCGCCCGAGAATACTTTCTTGACAACAAATGGCCCTTCGTAAGTGGGAGTGCATTTGCCCCTGGGATCACCTTGTGGAAAAATGATGCACTTTATTACCAAGTCTCCAATCTGATATACTCGAGGCTTGATCTTTTTGTTGAATGCTTTGATCATACATTTCTAATACATTTGACCATGATAAACATCAGCCAGCCTCTTCTCATTAATCAAATTCAATTGATGCAGTCTTGTTTAAATCCATTCATCTTCACCTAATTCTTCCTCTTTCATAATCCTCAGAAGGAATCTGAACTTCGACAGGCAAGACAACTTCCATGCCATAGACTAAAGAGAATGGGGTTGCCCCAATTGATGTTTGCACCGAAGTACGATATCCATGAAGAGCAAGTAGTAACATTTCATGCCAGTTTTTATAGGTCATAACCATCTTTTGCACTATCTTCTTTATATTCTTGTTGACGACTTCCACTGCACCATTCATCTTAGGTCTGTATGGAGAAGAGTTGTGATGCTTGATCTTAAACTGCATGCAGAGTTCAGTAATCATGGAGTTGTTGAGGTTGGTACCATTGTCAGTGATGATTCTCTCAGAGATGCCATACTGACATATGAGGTTATGTTTGATGAATCGGGCTACAACAATCTTAGTAACGGAGGAAAATGAAGTCGCTTCAACCCATTTGGTGAAGTAGTGAATGGTGACGAGGATGAAAGAATGTCTATTAGAGGTAGTAGGCTTTATTTCTCCGATCATATCAATGCCCCACATTGAGAATGGCCACGGAGCAGTCATGACATTCAATGGTATTGGAGGCACATGAACCTTATCAGCATAGATCTATAATTTATGGCAAGTCCTTGAGTGGTGGTGGTAATCAGTTTCCATAGTCGACCAATAATAACCAGCCCTCAGAATCCTTTTGGCCATAGTGTGTCCATTGGAATGAGTTCTAAATATACCTTCATGCATATCTTCCATGATCTTCTCTGCTTCCTTCTGGTCCACACAACAGAGCAGAGTTGAATTGTGGTTGCGCTTGTAAAAAATTCCATTGCTTAGGAAGAACTTGGCTGAGAATCTCCGCAGGAATTTCTTATCATTGATTGAAGCTCCCTCAGGATATTCTTGTGCTTATAGATACCTTTTCACCTCAGGGTACCAAGGCTTCTCCTCTACTCCATCAGTGTCAATCTCATAACAGTGTGCCAGTTCATCGAGTCTTTTGATGGTAATTCTGGGAGCTTCGTTGTCCCAATTGACCTTGAACATAGATGGCATGGTAGCTAAGGCATCTGCCAACTAATTCTCCTCCCTTGGGATATGTCCAAAGGTAACCTCTTCAAAGTGATGGATCAAGGTTAGCACAAGTTCTTTGTATAGGATAAGATTTGGATGTTTGGCATCCCACTCTCCTTTAACATGACTAACACCAAGGCTGGGTGTGATACGGTGGCAGAACCGACTATTAATACTGGTTTGCATTTTTTATTCGCAAATGTCGCGGTAAGCAAGAGTCGCCACCGACTTTTATTTTATTCAATCAAGAAAAGGAAAAGGAAAAAGAACAGAAAAAACCTTTTTCGAGATGTTTCTGAGTACATGGGGTAGATTATAGAAAGGGAAGGTGTTAGCACCCTTTCTATCCATGGTTTTCCATGGGCTCTTAGGTACTTGCTCATTTTGAAATTGCTTGTGTGTGCTTTGTTTTGAAAAGTTTTGTATTACTTCGTGTTAACCCTTATTTATGTCCTCAAGGGTGTGACGAAGTTTGTTTTGAAAATTTGTTTTGAAAGGTGTTTGTGTGAAAAGTTTTGTTGAGCAAGTACTTAAGATTCTACCTACTCGAAAAAATATTGTTCATTCTCGTTTCCTTTAGACAATGCTATCCTACTATTAAGGAGTAGGTAGAACTGTCGTTGGATTTTGTAAGGGACGTTCGAAAGGGACAAGTACAATCACTTAAAGCAACAACTAGAAAACTTTAGTAGTAACCCTAGAGTCTTAAGATCTTTCCGAGGCAACATTTCCGAGGCAACATTTCTGAGGCACCATTCGAATGGGGACATTTTGATCTTTTAGACTGGAGGGCGACCACTAAAGTCTCCTATGCTTAATGACTGTTTACCGAAAGAAACCGAAGTGAGGTAAACCCTAGGGGTGAATATATGCACGTGAATTTTTCAGTTATTTAATCTTTGCACATTAGGTGATCTACCGTTTTAATTTCAAGTAATTTTCCCATACAATCCTATTAACATACATCTAGACAGTTAAAGATTTGCATGAATTTAAAGTGCGAGAAAATAAACCTAGTTATTACAAGGCTTTGGCAGTTACATAGTTATCTTGAGTGAAATAAAAATGCGGAAGTTTAAAAACCCTAATTACTATTACAATCCCGGAGCAATTACAATAATAATAAAAAGAATTAAAATGCGCGCGGCAAATTAAGTGCGAGAAAAAATGAAAACCCTAAAAATCTAATTGAAAAAATATTTAAATTATTTTTGAGAAAAGACTTAATTAGGTTATGTACAACTAAAACCCTAATTCTAATCATTTTTTAATTATAAAAAGAAATTGAAATTAATCTAATTTAAACTAAATTAAATAATTCAAGAAAATAAAATATTTTAAAAAAAGATTTTATGTATTTTTTGTGGTTTTTATTTGAGAAAAAAAACAAATTAATTACAAATTTAAAACCTAATTTCTAATTAATTTTAGTTAAAACAAATAATCAAATAAAACTAATTAACCTAATTTATTTTCAAAAATATTAATTTGAATAAATAACACTTAATTCTGTATTTTGTGATTTTTTTTAGTTTATTGAAAAATAATTTTGGTGTTAATTAAAAAAAACAATTAAAGAAAATAATTAAAGAAATTAAAAAAGAAAGAAAGAAAGAATAACGAATTGGGCGAGTGTTGAATGTCCCGGGGGGGTGTGATTCTGAATTCCTCAAGCCCAATAGCCATCCAAGCCCAGTCAGCGCCTGGTTCCATGTGGCGTTGACATAGGGGTGTATCATGGTCTCTCATTGCTTATGCGTTGGATCTGATACTATGCTTGATCAAGTGGCTGGATGTTGGTGACGTATGGTAGACGTCTGGGTGGGAGATACATAGGACCTGTTGAGAGAAAATAAGAAAATAACCGTTGCTGGGACCTGGGATCGAACCCAGGTCCTTATGCTTACCACTGAGTGCCTTTGCCAGCTGCGCTATTGTGACTTGTTGTTAGTACAGTGAAAAAATATAAAGAAAACAAATAGCTGAATCCCACGAGCACGGATTTCAAATGGGAGAATGGATGATTGTCACGCCACTGTCTTCTCCAAGGAACCGTCGTATTAGGTAGATGACTTATACCTACGGACAATGTTTGTAACTACAAGTCTGTGAATTTCAAAAATCAACACAACGCAAGATAAATAAGATTAAAGACCATGGATAAACAAGATTTGGCCTTCTGATCATCATGGTGTCCTTTATTTAGGCTAATTGTTCCTGTATTCAAAAACCCTAAAACACATGTGGAAACCCTAACAATGGCAAGTACATATATATGCTTCAAAAATGCAATTAAACTATTCAGTCAGCTTGCAAACATGATGAAGATCACAACTATGTCAATCAAATGTGTTAACAATGCAGGAATTGATGTAATTGTTTTCAAAAAATAAGGCAAACCGTGGGAGTGATTGCGTGCGTTTCTGGGCGCGATAAGACTTGCAAATGATCCAATTGGCTTTAGAGATGCTCCAGGATGCGATTGGCAATTTTGGAATGGCTTGAATTGGCCTGTAACTTGAAATCCGATTCACACTTTTCTTGGAAATTTTAGAGTTTGGTTCCTGCTTTTCCACGACTGCAACCCTTGTCTTATGCTTTGTACATGTTCCATATATATGTTAGAACGAATTAGGGTTATAAAATTGGCTTGTATCTTTGCAATTATGGAAGATTTGATTTGATTTCCATGCCATATGTAAACTTGCTATTTTGATCCAAACCATCCCTTTCTTGTACCAATTATGCTTGATTCGTTTTAGTCTTGATATCTCAGCATATTTTGATTGCAAACCTGTCAAAAAATCAAATCAAAACATATCTTTGCTATTATTCATCAATTATTTGATTTAATTCAATTTTTAATTAATAAAAAATCAAAATAAATTGAAAAATGAAGCAAATAATGTGTGGGTGAATATTTGGGTCTTGGACCATATTATAAATGAGGTGCAAGCATAAGAAGTTAGACCTATTTAGCAAAAAATGTAATTTTGATCCCATTTGACTTTTGGCAAATTTGCAAAAAAGGTCAACTTTGACAACGCATATCTCTTCCAATTTTAACCCTAGAGAGGTGTTCTTGGACTTTTTAGAAAGCTTAGGATGTCCCCAAAGCAAAACTTTTCGTATCATCTCAATTGGGTCTTCCATGTTCATGTAAGAAGCTTTGATCCAAAAGGTGTTTTTGTTGACTTTTCAAAAGGACCCATAATGTAGAAATTCATATCTTTTTGTGGGTGCATATTTTGAACTTGTGGTATGAAGATGAGTTGTAGGGAATTTCATCCTATTCAAAATGAGATTTGGATGGAGAATTTCTGATAAAGCATGTGGAAGTTATGCTTGGTCAAAGTTTGGTTGACTTTTACTAAGAAACCCTAATTTAGCAACTTTTGGGTTTTGATGAATTTGGAGCATTCCTTGGGGAATCATGATAAACCCTTGATCAAATGATTAAAGTCACTTCAAAATGTTAATGTTGACCAAAAATCTTGAAGTTTGACTGTATGTGGGTCACAATTGACTTTTGACCTAATATAGTCGATTCTCAAGCATCTGAGCAGTTGACTGAGCAAACTTCTTGTGCAAGGCATGCAACTTGACATGGAAGGTCTTGAGAACATATTAGGACCATGGAGAGCATATGAGACCTTTGGAGTCCACCTATCTCGATAAAAATGGAAACCCTAATTTGAGACACACTGCCTTATGAGAGAGTTTGTCTGGTCAACTCTTGGGCAAACTTGAGCAAATTGAGGATCTCTAGGAGTATGTATTGAGTAAAATGAGAGGGAAAATTTTGGGGTACAACAGATGCCCCTGTTCAATCTTTTTAAACCTGAGGATGTAGATTGGCTCGTCTGCCTTTCGTGATCTGAAGGTGGAAGATGATTGAACACGAGAGTGCCCAGAAATTTGCACTCGCCTGAAGTGATACTTGATTTGTGATATCGGGAATGGGCTTATAGATTCCATTTGGAAGTTGATATAGAATTTTCGGAGATGGGCTTAAAGATGCCATCCAAGATGTGGCGGAATACCGTCGGAGATGGGCTTAAAGATGCCATCTAGAGGATGCTGATTTCTTGAGACATTCCTTCGATGAGAGTTCCTGTTCCTATTGTTGACGAGGAATTTGCTGAGGAATGTTGGCATCTGTCTTGGGAGAAATAGAATTTTAGGAGCTTTAGTTATCCATTACTCTACTGGGGAAATAACTCTTGCTTGAGGAAGCGGAAGTGAACTACATATCTGGTCAGGGTCTCGGTCTTACGGTGTTGTGAACTGTTGTCTGGAGATAAGAGAGAAGGAACCTGGATAGTAAGTGTGATACGGTGGGAGAACTGACTTGAGGTTTTGCGTTTGTGTTTGCAAATGTTGCGGTTTAGCAAGAGTCGCCACCGACTTTTATTTTATCCAAAAGGAAAGGTAAAAAAGCACATAAAAGACCTTTGAGATGTTTTCTTGAGTTCGGGGGGTAGATTATGAAAAGGGAAGGTGCTAGCACCCTTTTCATCCATGGTTTTCCATGGGCTCTTAGTTACTTGTTTATATCACTTTCTTTGCTTTTGCAATTGTTTGAAATGGTGCTTTGTATGGTTTTGAAAGTATTTTGAAAAGAGGCCTTTGTTTAGGCAATCTTTGTAATGATTCTCGTTCGTAAGAATGTATACAAAGATGTTTGTCTTTTGAAAAATGTTTCAATGTTTTGAAAGTTGTTTAGAAATGTTTTGAAAATTTGTGTGTGTTTTTGTTTGAAAATAGCAAGGATTGTTTTGACGTTGATCAAGTAACTAGAAGCATTCTACCTACTCAAAAGTCTTTCTTGTACATTTTTATTCCTTTGACATTGTTGATTTACCATTGCTTTGGTAAACAACCCTATCTTTGGATGTTAAACGGGACGGACGTGAGTAATCGTATGACCATGATAGCAATGTTTCCAAGTATCTTTAGCATTTTGAGGGACTAAGATCATTTGTTTAGGCAACCTTTTGATAGCGTCATCGAGGGACTATGATCTTTTGTTTTGTTTTATTTTGCCAAGATACTTTGCATGCATACCATGGTTATTTATTTTAAGACAACCAAGTGGGTGAAACCCTAAGGGTGCTTGTGTGCAATGTGTTTTCATTTTACATGCTTTTTGATTGTCTTGTATTAGGTCATTCTATTTGTTTGATTTTTGTCTTATCATGCAAAACCCTAGTTTTACTCAACATGGTATAATGCGATAAATTGCGTAAAATAAAACTAAGCTATTACAACAATTATTATGGGAGGGGGGATACAAGTTTTTGAATGGGGATATTTGCACAAAATAAAACCCTAAAATACTATTACAACCCAATTGAATTATTGTAAAAATTAAATAAATAAACAAGTATTTAAATATGCAAATAAAATGTAATCATGCAACAATGTTTTGTATTAATTTTATGTATGAAAAAATAAAATTATTTAAGTCCTAAAAATAAGAAAAATAATATTGTTATTTTTGAAAGGGTGAAACCCTAGTTTTGATTTAAAAGAAAATATATGTTTTCTATTATTATTTTGTCTATTTTTTCTATAAGAAAATATAAATAATATTATATACAATACTAAAAAAATTAAATATGTGTGAAAATGATTATTTTTATGTGTTAAATAATAAAAATAAAAATGTATAGTATTTTAATGTATTTACAATTTTTTATAAGAAAATAAATTCTATTTATTAAAATAAAACTATTTTTATATGTGGAAAAAAATAATAAAAAAAAATTGCAAAAAATTAAGAAAATTATTTTTGTGATTTTTAATGTTCAAAAATAATTATTAAAGTCAAAGATATAAAAAAAAAAGAGAAAATATGCAAAAATAAAAAAATGAAACAGGGGGTGCAAAAGTAAACTGGGGGGTATGGGAAGTAAAACAACAGGCCCAATGCGCGCCAGGCCCAGGACAACCATCGTCCATGTCCTCCAGCTCCCTCCTGCGCACGTTTCTGCCGTCAATCTGTAACTCTCTATTCTTTGCACAAAAACAAAAACTTGCAACATAAAAAATGTAGCTTGGAATCTCACGATTCCAATGATATAAAATTCATAATCTAATTCTCAAAGACCAGGGAGAATTTTAGTAGCCCTAATTTCTGACCTAGTTTTTTCATGAACTTCAAGCTTCAAATTCTCACTACTCAGTTAATATAAATGACAACTATGCATATGTACAGCTTCACTAAGTTAAGGACTACATTTTTTCTTCACAAATCGTGGCTTGAGGATGCCTAAATAGAGAGATAAAGTTTTGAAAAATACCTCCTTAAGCTGGACTTGGATATGGAAATATGGGGACTTTGAGTGAGGCCTGAGGATCGTGTGAGCTTCCTTGAAGTTCCCTCAAGCTATTCCAATGCTTAGCTTGCCTTGAGGATGCTTGAAACTCCCTGTAGAAGTCAAGCTGCAACCTTCAAGTTTGAAAATGGTGATGTCTGAAATAGAGCTCACAGTTGCAGTGCAAAATCTTGGATAGTTTGGATGTGATGTATGGAAGGTGTTTCAAGTGTTAAAGGGAGAAACGCACGAGCGAATATTGAAATGGCAAGAGTTTTGCAGAAGCTGCCCTATTTGGGCAGAAATTTGTGTTTTTGTGTTTTGGAATGTTTCAGAGCATAAGCCTCTGTGTTCTAGCTTGCAACAAGTTTGTGAATGTGTTTTGAATGATGCCAAGTCCTCCCTTTATCAGCTTGTACAAGTTTTTGACTTTTGGCCACTTTTCTTGTTTTTGAAGAAAGGTTGTAGTGACTATGCTAAAGGCCTGTACTTGGCTATCTTGTGAGCTGAAAGAGTTGGTAAACCATGCCTGATATCTGCGGACAATGCTTACACAAAAGGAACAAGTCCAAGGCTCAAGGCTGATAAAGTTTGCAAAAGCATGCTTTATGAAAATGGCAATGTGCCATTTATGCCATTTATGGATTTATTCTTTGTGCAATGCTTCAAAAGCCAACACAAAGCTATTATCCATTGATTTAGCATTTAATTATGGAGTGTAGAAGGGATTTAGTACCTGTAATGCAAGGTACAAGCATGCTAGGATCTGATTTGCAACTTGAAGCATTGTAAAAATGGCTTGAACAAAAGTGCCAAACGTCCATTTTCTCTTCTTCGATTCTCCCTAACCACAAATGATCTTGGAGAGTTCTGGGACATTTTGGAAAGCTTGCAACATGCTCTACAATCCATATTTGAAATGCATTTTGAGATACCTCTTGGAACTATGTGAAAAATGTCCATGAAGTTGGGTCAAAAACCTACCTAAATTAGGGCAAATTTTCACTAAGTCCTTTAGTTCATGGACCCCTATTCACAAATTCATAACTTGAGATCCAAGAATATTTTGGGAAAACTTTGTGAATAAAAGTTGTAGATTTCATGGAGAAATACAACTTTCATGTTGGAAGTTTTCTCTGAATCCAATTGCATCATGGTGAAAAAGTTGGGGAAAGTTGGGAAAAAATAAGAAATTTTCCATACTTAGAAAAATTCTAAGTTATGAAAAATTTCAAATTAAAACCCTAATTTGAAATTTTAGGTTTCTTGGTCAACAAGTTTCACATTTTGACATATCTTGATGAATTATGACTCTTGGAACTTGATTTTGACCAAAAAGTCAAAGTTTGACTTTTCAGTGCACAGTTGACTTTTGATCAGTTGACTACAAAATTCATCTGTCAATCCTATGTATTTGAGATCTTTTGAACTATGTGATTAGGTCAAGATGATGCTATTGAGTCCTTGAAATCATGATTGAACCCAATTGGCCATTGGTTAGGTTAAAAATCAGAAATTTCCCTTTCTCAGTCAAAACCCTAATTTTGACCATTTTGCCCTTTTGGTGATTTGATCAAATTTCTTGAGGAATTATGGTCCAAACTTGATCAAATGATATATATGAGTCTAGAATGTGATTGTGGATAAAAAATTATGAAGTTTGACTGTAAATTGGCCATAGTTGACTTTTTCCCCCATACAACTGATTTTTAGGTCAACTGTCCAATTGACTGGTCAAAAATGTGATTCAAGGCTTGAAACTTGTCATGAGCAATCTTAGGGGTCCAAGATGGTCTATGAAATTAACATGAAGCATTGATGGTCCAAAAATCCTTGTGCAAACTCAAACCCTAATTTTAGGTCATCAGTGCAAGATGAGGTGTCTTGAGCTGAGCAAACCCTAATCTTGTCTTGAGTCCAAGAAGTCTTGTGAGAAAAAAAAACTTGATAAATGAGAGGGCAAATTTTTGGGTACAACAGTAAGGTTATGAGAAGGAACCTGGAAAGTAGGGTTGCTTCGAAATGAAAGCCTGGATAGTAGGGCTGTGAGAAGGAACCTGGATAGTAGGGTTACTTCGATATGAAAGCCTGGATAGTAGTATGAGAAGGAACCTGGATAGTAGGGTTACTTCGATATGAAATCCTGGATAGTAGGGTTGTGAGAAGGAACCTGAATAGTAGGGTTACTTTGATATGAAAACCTGAATAGTAGGGCTGTGAGAAGGAACCTGGATAGTGGGGTTACTTCGATATGAAAGCCTTGATAGTAGGGCTGTGAGAAAGAACCTGGATAGTAGGGTTAATTCGATATGAAAGCCTGGATAGTAGGGCTGTGAGAAGGAACCTAGATAGTAGGGTTACTTTGAAATGAAAGCCTGGATAGTACGTGTGATACGGTGGGAAAACTGACTTGAGGTTTTTGCGTTTTATCGCAAATGTTGCGGTTAGCAAGAGTCGCCACCGACATTTATTTTATCCAAAAGGAAAGGTGAAAAAGCACAGGAAAGACCTTTGAGAAGTTTTCTTGAGTTCGGGGGGTAGATTATGAAAAGGTAAGGTACTAGGACCCTTTTCATCCATGGTTTTCCATGGGCTCTTAGTTACTTGCTAGATCACTTGATTTTTGTTTTGAAATTATGCTTTGTATGGTTTTGAAAGTATTTTGTAAAAGAGGCCATTGTTTAGGCAATCTTTGTAATGATTCTCGTTCGTAAGAATGTATACAAATATGTTTGTCTTTTTGAAAATGTTTTCAATGTTTGTAAGAATGTTTGAAAATGTGTGTGTGTTTGTTTTTGAAAATAGCAAGGATAGTTGTTTTGAAATGGAGCAAGTAACTAGAAGTAATCTACCTACTCAAATGTCTTTCTTGTTCATTTTATTTTCCTTTGACATTGTTGTCTTACCATTGATTTGGTAAGCAACCCTATCTTTGGATGTAAACGGGACGGACGTGAGTCATCGTATAACCATGATTAGCAATGTTGCAAAGCATCTTAGCATTTTTGAGGTACCAAGATCATTTTGTAAGGCAACTTATAATAGTGTCATCGAGGGACTATGATCTTATACTTGTTTGTTTTGCTAAGATACTTCGCATGCGTAATATGGCCATTTTTGTATAAGGCAACCAAGTGGAGTAACTCTAGGGATGCTTGTGTGCAAGTGTGTTATTTTCATGCTTGAATTTGTCTTGAATTAGGGTTTTCTATTTGATTTGTTTTGATCTTACCATACAAGCCCTCACTACTAGCATGGTATATAAAAGCGGTAAATTGCGTAATTTTAAAGATTACTACGCTATTACAACATTGTATGGGAGGGGGGAATACAAATTGTGAATGGGGATTTGCAATAACGTAAACCTAATTTAAACTATTACAACCAAATCGAATTTGTTCAAATATTTGAATAAACAATATACAATATAATTTAAATATGCAATGTTATGTATATGCAAGGAAAAGAAATTGTTTTATTTTTCATATGCAAAAGAATTTTGACCTAATCCTAGTATCTTAAGAAAAAGAAATTAATTCTTGAAAAATGGTTAACCCTAATTTCTAATTTAAAAGAAAATAAAGTTCCTTAAGTATTATTTTTTGTGTATTTTTTGTATTAAAAATAATAGATAATATTTTGTGAGATACTTAGTCTTTTTATATATTAAAATAAATATTTACAAGTATGAAAGAAAAGGAATAAAATATACTTAAATTTACTTTATTTTACAAGTTTGTTTAAGAAAAAGTAATTAGTATATAATAAAATATATTTTTTATGTGAAAATAAAATAAAATAAATCAAAATGCAATATTTATCATATTTATATTTTTCATGATTTTTATGTGTTAAAGAAAATATTTAATAAAACAAAAATGAAAATAAAAATAAATAAATAAAATATATGGGCCAGGGGGTATCCTGAGTAAACAGGATGTAAGCATCAGAAAAAAAGTGAAGCCCAATAGTTGAGCCCATGCTGCAAAAACGAAAGAAATTGCCAAAAATGAGAAAATATGCAAAAAGGCAGGCACCAAGGCTCGAACCCATGACCTTGGCATTCTCAGCGCGCTGCCTTGCCACTGGGGTGGCTGTACATCCGTTAGTTCATATGAAAACAAAAATACATAACATGAACCCCTTCCTTGCCCTGTACTTCGTCTTCTTCCTCAAGCTGGCCAGAACTCCTGTATCTTTCTCATTTCTCCATGAAAATGGAAACTTTAAACATGGAAATGGTAGTACTCTTTCCCACGATTTCAACCATGTAACTCATGTAAGCTAATAATCAATGATCAAAACGAATTTTAAAGGCCCTAATTTTAAACCTAATTTTTACAGAAATTTGAACTCCAAAATTCTCTATACATAATGAACAAATTGTGGCCAATGGATGCCTGTATGAAGAGATAAAAGTTGGATTTCTTACCTCTTTCAGCTGAGATCGTGAATGGAGTTTAACTGAGATTTAGGAAGGCTTGAAGGTTCCTTTAGCTTGCTTGAACCTCCCTGAGTGTGTTCCAATCCTTACCTTGCTTTGAAAGTGCCTGAATCTCTCTGTCCAAGTCAACCTGCAAGCTTGAAAAACAAAAATGGCATATGGAGAAAGAGGTGTTACAGTGAAAGGGTGATGGTCTGGAACACTTAGATATGAGGTAGGTAAAGTGTTTGAATGATTAGAACTTGAAACACACGAGTAAATTTATGGATTGCTATGCTTAGTTTACAACTGCAAGTTTTTGACAGGTTTTTGGTGATAGGGAGTTTTGGAGTGTTTTAGGCCTTGAGAAATCATGTGTTAGGTTTCAATGTGTTTGTGTATAAGTATAGAGAAGGTTTTAACTCAGTTCCACAATAGGTTTCTTGGTTCTAGCCTTTTTGCACTCTCGCTTACTTTTTAAGAAAGGTGAAGAGACCATTCCCTACATGCTTGTACAAGCCTGCTTGGAGTTGGTACAAGTTCTAGACAACTTGCTTTTGGTTTATAGGATTTGTGTGTGCAGAGAAAACAGGTCCAATGCTCAAGAAGTGAAAAGTGGCAAAAGTTATACTTTTCCAAAATGGAAATGGTAACTTTGTGCCATTTATGGAATTAAAGCTTGGACAAAGACTCTTGTGCTTGGATTAAGGCTTTATCAACTGTGTAAGCATTAAATTATGAAGTGAGAAACAAGTTTGAGGCTTGTAGAGAAAGGATTATGCAGCCTAGGTTCAAATTTGAATTTTGTTCTTCATGAAATGGCTTGAAATCAAAGTGAGAAATTGCCAACTTCACCTCTTCGATTCTCCCTACTAAAAAATGATCTCAAGGAGTTCTTGAACATTTTGGAAATCTTGCAATGTGCTATATAACTCATATTTGAAATGCTTTTCAAAATTCCTCTTGGAACTAGGTGAAAAGTTGCCATGAAGTTAGGTCAAAAACCTGCCTAAATTAGGGCAAAAATTCACTAAGTTATTTTAGTTCATGGGCATGTATTCACAAAATTATATCTTGAGATCCAAGCATCTTTAGGAAAAAATGTGTGAAGAAAAGTTGTAGATTTCATGGGGATCTACAACATTCATGTCGGGAACTTTCTTTGAATCATCTTGTATCATGGTGAAAAATTGGCTTAAAGTTGAGAAAAAATAAGAAATTTTCTATACTTAGAAAAATTTCTAAGTTAAGAAAATTTCAAATTTCAAAACCAAATCTTCAATCTTTGATTTCTTGATGAACAAGTTTCACATTTTGACATGTTTTGATGAATTGTGATCCTTGGTACTTGATTTTGACCAAAAAGTCAAAGTTTGACTTTTCAGTATATAGTTGACTTTTGATTAGTTGACTGCAAATTTCATCCGTCAATCCAATGAAAATGCAATGTTTTGAACCATGTAATTAGGTCAAGATGATACAAATGAACCCTTTAAATCATGCTTCAAACCAATTGGTAATTTGCTAGGTCAAAAAGCAGAAATTGCCCTTTCTCAGTCAAAACCCTAATTTTGACCATTTTGCCCTTTTGATGATTTGATCAAATTTCTTGAGAAATTGTGGTCTAAACTTGATTAAATGATACATATGAGTCCAAAAATGTTGATGTGGATAAAAAATTATTAAGTTTGACTGTAAATTGGCCATGGTTGACTTTTTCCCTAATATATCTGATTTTTAGGTCAACTGTCCAACTGACTGATCAAAAATGTGATCCAAGGCTTGAAACTTGACATGAGTAACCTTAGGGGTCCATAATGATAATTTAAAGTCAAATGAAGCATTGATAGTCTGAAAATCCTTGTGCAATCCCAAATCCTAATTTTAGGTTATTAGTGCATGATGAGATGTCTTGAGCACGTCAAACCCTAATCCAGTCTTGAGTCAAAGAGATCTTGTGAGAAAATATTGATAAATGAGAGGGAAAATTTTGGGGTACAACAGCTGCCCCTGTTCAATCTTCTTAAACCTGAAGAGTTAGATTGGCGAGTTTTTCCGTTCGTGACTCGAAGGTGAAAGAATGATTGGACACTAGAATGCCCAGCACTCGACGACGCGCGGTTGAGGGAATGGGCTTAAAGATGCCATTTGGAGAGGTGATAGAATCTTGTTGGAGATGGGATTGTAGATGCCATTGCAATTTGTAAGCCGAAAGAATGAGTGTCAGAATGGCGTCCGTGTCTGGAGCGTATATGAACTATATCTGAAAGGTTGTATCTGAATGAGTATCAGAATGACATCCTGTCTGGAGCGTA
Source organism: Vicia faba (assembly GCA_948472305.1). Taxonomy (NCBI): domain Eukaryota; kingdom Viridiplantae; phylum Streptophyta; class Magnoliopsida; order Fabales; family Fabaceae; genus Vicia; species Vicia faba. The sequence goes on from OX451736.1 coordinate 1,608,616,793, forward strand.
TCTGTACTGTATCTGAATTTGAAATCTGAATGAGTATCAGAATGACATCCGTGTCTAGAGCGTATCTGTACTGTATCTGAAAGCTGAATTTGAATGGGTATCAGAATGGCATCCGTGTCTGGAGCGTATCTGTAATGTATCTGAAAGCTGAATTTGAATGGGTATCAGAATGGCATCCGTGTCTGGAGCGTATTTGTACTGTATCTGAATTTGAAATCTGAATGAGTATCAAAATGGCATCCGTGTCTGGAGTGTACTATACTGTATCTGAAAGTATATTTGTCAATGGTAACTGCTAATCTTATCCTGAAAAGGGTAAAATGTTAGCTAAAACACAAAGTTATGTTGCATGAAATGTATGATACAATGTATTTGCTTTATCAATATTTATGATATATGTATGCAATGTATGCACATGTGAGCTGATTTGCTATATTGCTGTTTGATTGAGGAAAATAAATCCCTACATGATGCTGAGGATATGTTGAATTTTTATGTCTTGAGGTTAAAGTACTGATAAACTTTTGTTGAGAGAAATAAGTTCTGTTGTGAGGGAAATGCCATGTACTACTTGTAAGATCTTCTCGGGGAATCCTGAGAATTTTGACGACTTTTACTGGGGATTAATAATTTGAAACTTTGTTCCGCTTGGGGATTTAAATGACGTACTATAGGGGATTTCTCATGGAATAGCCTAGAGACATTTCTCTACTCTTTCAACCTATCAGTAATTATCTTTCTCATTTTATTTATTTGTAAACAGTAATCATGTTCAAATGCATATGTTCATTAATGAATCATTGGACGTCTTTGTAAACAAAACACAAGTGTAAAGAAAAAGATAAATAGTTTTTGCACTTTCAAAGGGCATCTTTGTATTGACTTTGAATAAATATTTTGTACAAAGGAGACAAACATTCTAGTAAGAGAATGCCGTCGTAAACAAGAAAAATTTAATACAAAGAAAGATAGCTATGTGTAATAATCCTATGGGGTTCCCATTCTGCTATAGCCTTCGTATCTCCGAGTATCTTGTCTATTTGCCTTGTTCGAAGATGATTGAATTGATCAGAAACTCTAAGTTTGTCAGCGGAAGCCAAAGGTTGTCCGTCAAATGATCCGACGGGACATAGTCATACGCTTTAATTCCCTAAATTTTGCCTGGACCGCCCTTTCGGGTTTTCAGTCCACCGGAAAACCCTTTTTTGCCCAAGTCGCCCTTTCGGGTTTTCAACTTGCCGGGTATACAGATTTTATTTTATTTTATCCCTAATTTATGCCCGAACCTTTTGGTTCATCGGGATGCCCTTGTTTTTCCTAGGTATGTCAACCTAGCAGGTCTCTTATGCTGTATATGATATGTATGCGTATGTCATGATGTATGTTCATGAAATGCTATCGGGGTATGCTCGCGTCTAGGAAAATAATTCCCTGACGGTTGCTGGAGATTTGTAGATATTCTGTCGACAGGAGATGCTGCTTGAGAATAAACTCTGCGGGGAATGAACTTAGAAAATGTATTCTTATAGCTGAAGTGATGAACTCTGTCGGGGATTGAGCCTCTGTATCTGGAGAAATAAACTCTGCTTGGGGGATGAAATTTACTGACTCGCCCGCGATTATGAACCTCAGCTGGGGTGGTTACGTCCTGTTTCGAGAAAGCTGACATCAATGCCTTTGGATACTTTTACTCTGTAGGGAGTGTATGTACCAATAATTATGTTCCAAAGCTGGCTCTATCCTGGTACCTACTGGGTAGAGTAACTGTAGGGTTTGGCACTTCTTGTTTTTTCCCTGTTTCTGGAATTACGAGTAATCGTCTTTTGTTTCTTATGTAAACATTTATGAGCAGCAATCATTTTCAAATGCATATATAAAAAATAAATCATTGGACGTTCTTGCAAAACAAAACAGAAAAAGAAAACAAACTCGAAGTGAAAATAATTTTGTATTGATTTTTGAAGTCGGCCTGTAATAGGCGTTTTTGTACAAAGAGGCTGACGTCCTAGTAAGAGAACGCCGCCGAAAAATAGAATTTATACAATTTGTGCAAAAGTAAGAAAAACAGCTATGTGAAACGACCCCATTGGGTTCCAACTCTGCTATTTTCTTTATATCTTCAAGTGTCTCATCACTTTGCTACTTGGCCGAAGGTTGATCAGATTGATTGGTGCCATCCGAGCTTGATAGTCGAAACCGAAGTCTGGTCACAAGGTGATCCAATGAGACATAGTGATACGCTTCAATCCCTAACTATTTCCTGGACCGTAATTTCGGGTTTTCGGTCCACCGGGATACCCTTTTTTGCCCAAGCCTTCCTTTCGGGTTTTCGACTTGCCGGGTGTATAGATTTTTTTTCATTTTCATCCCTTACTTTTGCCCCGAACCCTTTTGGTTCGCCGGGAAGCCCTTATTTTTGCCTAGGCCAGTCAACCTAGCGGGTCTTTGATTAGGCGTAGTATCTTTTCACTATGTCTGCATTGACAGGGTGAGGAAGGTCATCACCGTCCATGGTGGTTAGAATCATAGCTCCTCCCGAGAAAATGTTCTTAACCACAAATGGCCCTTCGTACGTAGGGGTCCATTTTCCCCTGGGATCACCTTGCAGCAGTATGATGCGTTTGATTACTAGATCCCCGACTTGATATCCTTGACGCCTGACTTTCTTGTTAAAATCCTTGATCATTCGCTTTTGATACGTATGACCATGGTAGATAGCAGTAAGTCTCTTTTCATAGATTAGATTTAACTGATCAAGTCGGGTTCGGATCCAGTCGTCTTTGTTCAAACCTGCATCCTTCATAATCCTAAGAGAAGGTATCTGGACTTTGATGGGTATGATTGCCTCCATGCCATATACCAGAGAGTAGGGTGTTTCCCCTGTCGACGTCTGTGCAGAGGTAAGGTACCCATGAAGAGAAAATGGTAACATCTCATGCCAGTCTTTGTATGTCACCGTCATCTTCTGTACAATCTTCTTGATGTTCTTGTTAGCTGCTTCAACAACGCCATTCATCTTCGTCCAGTAGGGGGAAGAATTATGATGCTGTATCTTGAACTGTATACAGAGCTCGATGATCATCGTGTTGTTGAGATTCGTACCATTGTCAGTAATAATTCTCTCTGGCACACCATATCGACAAATCAGATTATGTCAGATAAATCACGCCACGACGTTCTTGGTTACTGTAACAAAGGAAGCTTCCTTAACCCACTTCATGAAGTAATCAATGGCTACTAGGATGAAATGATGCCCGTTAGACACAGTAGACCTGATCTCGCCGATCATGTCGATGCCCCACATCGCAAAGGGCCAAGGAGCGGCAAGACATTCAGAGGAACCAGAGGTACATGCACCTTATCAGCGTAGATTTGGCACTTATGACAGGTTCGAGAGTGCTGATAACAATCTGCCTCCATAGTGGACCAGTAATATCCTGCCCGTAGGATCTTCTTTGCCATGGTATGTCCACTAGAATGGGTTCCGAAAGTGCCTTTGTGTAGATCTATCATGATCCTCTCTGCTTCACTCTTGTCTACACATCGTAGTAGTGTGGAGTCATGGTTGCGTTTATAGAGGATTCCATTACTGAGGAAGAACTTTGCAGCGAACCTTTACAGAAACTTCTTATCGTTGACAGACGCTCCTTCGGGATACTCTTGAGCCTCGAGATATCTTTTGACTTCGTGAAACCAGGGTTTGTCTGCCACTTCTTCGATATCGATTTCACAACAGTGTGCTGGTTCATCCAACCTCCCAATGGTAATTTGGGGAGCTTCATTGTCCCACCTAACCTTGAACATAGAAGACATGGTAGCTAGCGCGTCCACTAACTGGTTCTTCTCTCGTGGGAAATGTTCAAAGGTTACCTCCTCAAAGTGTGGGAGAAATGTCAGTACATATTCTTTGTATGGAATGAGATTCGGGTGCTTCGTATCCCACTTGCCTTTGATCTGACTTATCACCAGAGAGGAATTCCAGAATACACTTAAGAACTTGATCCTGAGGTCAATAGCAGCTCGAAGACCCATAATACATTCTTCATACTCCGCCATATTGTTGGTGCAGTTGAAACAAAATCGGGTGGTGAACGGAGTATGACAGCCCTCGGGAGATATGATTACAGTGCCAATGCCATTACCCAGTGCGTTTGAGGCTCCATCAAAATACATAGACCATCGGGATCCCTCCTCAGGTCCTTCATCCGGACCAGGTTCTTCATAGTCAGTCACCAACATAATATTCTCATCCGGGAACTCAAAATTCATGGACTGGTAGTCATCCACGGCCTGATGAGCCAAATGATCCGCCAATACACTCCGCTTTATTGCTTTTTGGGTTGTATATTGTATGTCGTATTCAATTAAGATCATTTGCCACCTTGCTATCCTTCCGGAGAGAGCGGGCTTCTCGAAAATATACTTGATCAGATCCATCTTTGATATCAATAAGGTTGTGTGAGTCAGCATATACTGTCTTAGTTGGCAAGCAACCCATGCCAAAGCGCAACAATTTTTCTCGAGCAATGAGTATCGTGTCTCACTGTCGGTAAACTTTTTGCTAAGGTAATAAATTGCGTGCTCTTTTCGACCAGACTCGTCATGCTGCCCCAACACACACCCCATTGAATTGTCTAGCACTATCAAGTATAATATCAAAGGTCTTCCTTTAACTGGAGGCATTAGAATTGGTGGTTCTTGAATGTATTCTTTGATTCTTTCAAAAGCGGTCTGGCATTCATCATTCCACTTTACCACTTGATCTTTCTTCATAAGCTTGAAGATTGGCTCACAAGTAGCAGTCAGATATGAAATAAACCTGTCGATATAATTCAGGCGTCCCAAGAAACCTCTAACTTCCTTCTCTGTACGGGGAGCTGGCATTTCTTGTATATCTTTTACCTTTGCAGGATCTACTTAGATGTCTTTGTCGCTGACAATGAATCCCAAAAGCTTACCAGACCTTACCCCGAAGGTGCACTTGTTCGGATTCAACCTCAACTTGTATGTCTCCAACCTGTTGAACAATTTTTGGATATGATCAAGGTGCTCTTCCTCAGTCTGAGACATGGCTATCATGTCATCAACATAGACTTCAATCTCGTGGTGAATCATATCATGGAACAAAGCGACCATGGCGTGTTGATAAGTTGCCCCAACATTCTTCAACCCCAAAGGCATCACCTTGTAGCAGAAGGTGCCTCACTGTGTAACGAAGGTTGTCTTCTCCATGTCTTCAGGAGCCATCTTGATCTGGTTGTAGCTAGAGAAACCATCCATGAAGGAGAAGATTTTGTGTTGCACGGTATTATCGACATGAACGTCAATGTGAGGAAGTGGGAAGTCATCCTTGGGGCTTGCCCTGTTCAGATCTCTGTAATCCACACACATCCGTACCTTACCGTCCTTCTTAGGTACTAGAACGACATTAGCAACCCACTGTGGGTAGGAAGTGACAACTAAGAATCTTGCGTCGAACTGTTTCATGACTTCTACCTTGATCTTCTCTGATATTTCGGGACGCATATGACGAACCTTCTGTTTAACCGAAGGTCAGTCTTCTTTGGTCGGCAGGTGATGTACCACAATATCAATGTTCGAACCGGGCATGTCTTCATAGGACCAGACGAAGATCTCAACATAGTCGTGCAACATCTGTATCAACCTCTGTTTGACGCTAAGCTCCAGATTTGCACCTATCTTAACCTCTTTTCTGTCTTCCTCAGTATCCAAGTTCACTGTCTCAACCGGCTCTTCATGAGGCTGTATGGCCCTTTCTTCCTGCTGTAATAGCCTAGCAATTTCTCCAGGCACCTCACAATCATCCTCACCTTCGTCCTCGACTTGGCTGATCGGATTTTTGAAGTCATAACTGGCAATAGCAGAGTTGTTATCAATGGGATCCAGAGTGGATATGGATCTACATTATGATACGTGAGTGTGTGTAAGAGAATAGTTGTTTTGATAAAGTGAAAAATAGAAAAGAAAAACAGAGAGTGCAAAATTTGTATGCAAGAAAACGTCCAATGCTTTATTAATGATATATGAAATGACAAATAATAGCCCTCATAAGCAAAACCGATGTGCCTCGGGCAAGGCACAAAGCCGTAAAGTTTTAAATTGTTTATTACAAATCTCAAAACAAGTAAGTCAATTACTGCGGAATAAAAGAAACTGGTATAAAGTCCCTAGCCGTCCAGTTACTCGGTCCACCCTTGGTAGTTGGGTAGATCCAGCTATCGATATCTGAGTTTTCCTCGCTGTCTTCAATGGCATTAATTCCCCGATAACTGATGTCTAGGGGAGGTCTTCCAGCCCGAGCGCGTCTAACAACCCTCTGAGCCCCTGTAGTAAAACCCAAACCAAATTTGTCAGTTTTATGAGTGAAATCAGGGAGCTGACCCCAATTGACACACCCACCTTCTTTAACCACGACCCTGGAGTCCTTGAGGGAAGCCATCTTCAGAGAAGGTTTGTTGGTAGTAGTTTCAGTCGATGCCAATATCTGAGGGACCTCTTCAAAGTTCTGACAAGGAGTTTCTATGAATTCCCCGTCCATCTCTACGTACCGGAAGGAATTGAGGTGGCTCACCATATACTCTTCTTCACCCCGTACTGTGACAATCTTCCCTTTTACTGGATACTTCAACATTTGGTGGAGTGTGGAGGTAACTACCCCAGCCTCGTGGATCCAAGGATGACCCAACAAACAAGAATACGACGGCCTGATATCCATCACATAGAAGGTGGACCCAAAAGTTTGAGAACCTACTTTGACAGGGATGTCCACCTCCCTGTGCACCATTCTCTTTGATCAGTCAAAAGCCCTTACCACAATGTTACTAGGCTTTAGAGTTAAACCCTCGCAATCCAACCGGTACAATGCCTTCTTCGGCAGCATATTTAGTAAATACCCAATATCTACTAGCACATGAGCCATAGTGGTGCCCCTACATTCAATCGAGACATGCAGAGCATCATTATGCTTCCTTCCCTTTGGTGTCAAATATGCATCTGAAAAACCCAACCCATTATCAGCAGTCAGGCTGGCCACACAGTCTTTGAACTGATCAGCTGAAGTCTCTTGCGGCACATGCACAGTTTTAAGGAATGCAATCAAAGCCTTCGCATGGGCTTCAAAGCATAACAGCTGAGACAACATCAATATTTTTGATGGGGTCTGCCCCATCTGCTCTACCACATTATAATCGCTTTTCTTAATGATTTTCAGTATTTCCTCCATTTCTTACTTAGAGGCTTCCACAACAATTTTCGTAGGTGCCTCCGTCCAGGAAGGCTCACCTATAATTTCCTTGTCGCGGCTATCAGATGATTCACCGACAGGGGTAATAACTGGAGTAAGAACAGGAACTGTAGTTGATGTACTAGCAGGAACAACAGATGGAATGACAATAGGTTTATTGATAGTCTTAGGGGAAATCTTGGGGGAGAAGACCCTTCCACTTCGGGTAACTTTGCTGGTTCCGACAATGTTACCAATATCAGGATCAACCTCTTCATCTTTCAAATCTTGTTTGATGCCATGATAGTACACATCGACACCATAATGCCAGGGGAAAGCTTTGTCCGAGACATATGGGACAGGACCAGGAACAATGATTATCAATGGGGCAATTCTTGGAGCAGATGTAATCCTAACAGGTCTTCTCGAGGAGACCTTGGAAGGATTGGCGGAAATGGTTATAATGGCAATGTCTTCAGATGGAACAACGCGAACCAAAGTTTTCTCAAACAAAATTTCTTTGATGTCTATCAGGCGTTGAACACATGATTTCAGCAAACGGAAACCAGAAGGTAGAAAGGAACACATGTGGAAACCTTCGCCATAACCCGGAAATAAATCGGCCAACAGCAAATTCTTCTTGACAGTCATGAGAGGAGTAGAAACTTCATCAACAGAGGTAACAAACAAATCAGTGTCAACAACATTAACTCCACGACCGTGTTTAGGCATGGGAGCAGTTATGACAATTGGCTTCTCCGGAGCATCAAACTCTATTTCCTTGGATTCAATCAAGTCTTGTACTTTGTTCCTCATAGCCCAACAATCATTTGTATCATGGCCAGGACTCTCAGAATGATAGGCACACTGGGAATTTGGATTATATCGGGGAGATGTAGTATTTGGATTCTTGGGAGCCTCTTTCAAGGTTGCCAAGTTGGATCTCAGCAGATGAGCTAGAACTTCAGCCAATGTCATATTGATTCGGGTAAACTGCCGTTATGGTCTTTCCACCCTTTGTTGATTGTTGCATTGTGGAGCAACTGCAGGCCTAGGTATCATTATGGTACTTACTGTCTGACGATGTTCAGCCCTATTTTGGCCCCTCGGGCTATAGATGGCACTGGCTTCTTTCTTACCAGCAAAAGGCTTCTTTACTGAACTCGAAGAGGCATCCTTCTGCATTTTTCCGCTTCGAATCCAAGCTTCTACTCTTTCTCCAGTTAGAATCAGCTCGGTGAAGCCAGCTGGCGAGCTGTCGATCAAATGATTGAAAAATGGACCATATAGCGTCCCGAGAAACATATCAATCAGCTCCCTATCAGACAACGGGGGTTGAACTCTCCCAGCCAAGTCTCTCCATTTTTGTGCATAGTCTTTAAATTATTCACTTGCACCCATGGACATACTCTGGAGTTGAGTACGAGTAGGAGCAAGGTCGGTGTTGTATTGATACTGCTTGTAGAAAGCAGCAGCCAGATCTTCCCAATTTCAGACATTGGCTTCCTCAAAATGGTAGAAACATTCAAGCTAAGTCCCTGACAGACTATCTTGAAAGAAATGAACCCACAAATTTCTATCAGTGGTGTGGGGCTGGATCTTTCTGACATAAGAGCCGAGATGGAGTTTTGGGCAGGACACCCCATCATACTTAGAAAAAACTGGAGCTTTTAACTTCTGCGGGATGACTACTCCCGACACCAATCCCAATTCTTTGAAAACCAGTCCAGGTATCCTCTATACTTCCATAGCACTCAGCCGATCTTCTAACTGTTTATATCTATCCTCAGCAGGAGGATATTGCTCATCATTGTAATAGGTGTCATTTTCAGAAACTGCAGGACTGGGATCCTTCTCTTCTTCCTGATTCTCCCCTTCCTTGGATGAAGAGGTCAGATCGACTTGTCGCTTCAACCGCTCTCCAAACCTTCTACCCATATTCAGAATACCGGCAACCTTCTTCTTTTTCTTTTTCTCTTTCAGGATGAGGGCTTTCAGATCCTCCCGCCCTTTTGCCAGACTTATGAACATTTGTTGGAACTGGGCCTTCTGTGCCTGAAGGTCCTTGATGGTTTGCTCGGAAGACATTTTATGCTGAAATAAACAGCGAAGGAGATAAGAAACCTATAATGGTACCTGTACATGCAATGTTATGCATGGGATGCGTATGCAATAATTTCAAAGACTTTTGGAAATTTAAATTTGTGAACCAAGATAAACAAAGATTTTATTAGTTGAATTCAAAGTTCAAATGCCTTTTAGGCGTTACAATTAAAAAAAAATCTAAAACTATAAAAGACATCAAAATTCCCATGGATGCTTCCTCTTTGTGCCGAGATAGTCATCGAGTCCTCTTTCTTCATGGAGTTGCTTTGTGAGCTCTAAAAACTTCCTCTCATGAGCACGGAAATGATCCCTGTAAGTATCTCGCTCCTCCATCAATTGAATCCAAGACCTCTGTAATTCCCCAAGATCAATGGGCATATAAGGATAGAGAACCGTGTAAGGAATACCCCCTTTAGTAGTGGGTTCCACAATCACTGGTAAAACGGCCACATAGGGCATGCTAAGCTTCTGAGCACGAGCTCGTACCCATTGGAGGTAAGATTCCATAGGAATGGAAGTTTTTTCCCCCAAAGCCTTGGCGCCAGATCTGTTTACCACGCCTCAAGCTGGTATGAACCTTCGGCGATACTCGTGAGCGTCATCTTCATAGTTGAATACAATGCCCTCGATAAGTAACTCATAGGGACCATCCCTTCGAGCTAACCAAATTTTCGCAGAGCTAAACAAGGATTGTAGGTTATACCCCCTCTGATACCAAGCAATAGGACATTATGGTACTCCCCGCAGCGGTCAATAATAGCAGTGTTTTCCATAGCTCGGGAACACCAAATAATATCCATGTGAGCGAGTGAAATTATCCTTTGCGACCAACCCAAACCTTTTTCATTCTTCAGTATGGACTTAGGGAGGTGAGAAATAAACCACCTCAACAGCAATGGCATGCAACACATAAGAACCCCTCTTCTCTTCATGGTACGAGTATGGAGAGTGTGCAAAATATCTTTGAGCAAGGTAGGCACAGGGTTGTGGGAGAGGAAGATCTTGATAGCATTCACATCTATGAATGATTCCGGATTAGGGAATAGGACTAACCCATAGATTAGAAGAGCCAAAACCTCCTCAAAAGCCTAAAAATCCATATCATCCCAAAACAACTGGGCCTTATCTATCAGAAACTTAGCTAGAAAACCCTTGACTCTGCTTCTTTTTTCCCAATTGGATACCACGTCATCCCGTTTCAGATGCAAAGCTGAGGCAATGACTTCTAGCTTAGGAACTTCCTCTAGACCTGTGAAGGGCAACTATTCAAGAATGGGTATATCCAGCAGCTGAGAGAATTCTTCTAAGGTAGGCACCAACTAATAGTCTGGAAAGGTGAAGCAGTGGTGCTTGGGATCAAAGAACTGAAAGCGTACACTCATCATCTTTTCATCAAGGTTTGAAGTAACCAGGTTGAGAAGTCGACCATGTCTCTTAGTGAATGCAGAAGTTTCAGAAACCCTTGATACCAGCTCTTTGAGTTGGGAAGGTATCTTCACAAAGATAATTCGGATAGTGTTTCTATGAACAGAAGCCATGATCTTCAAAACAGAACAAAGATAAATTCCCTTGGTCTTTGAAATGGTTAGTGCAATAAGAATGGATGCTATGTTATGATGCATGATGTCATGAGAAAACACAGGTATAGGAAACACAGGTATAATAAACACAGTAAAATCACACAAAGTCCTTAGGTTTAAGGCTTGCATGAGGTTAAATGTAACACCCCAATTCTACCCCAAGCAAATTATGAAATTAAATCAGAGTTACAAAATTTCAATCATATAAATGAATCGGGACAACACAAATTCTTCTAAAAAATTCATTGCATTCATCATGGATTATAACACATTTTCAAAACATCGGATGAACCATCAACATAACATCTTTCATTAAAAAAATTCAACAACTACGCAGCGGAATTCTTCAATAACATCTTTAAATAAAACAGCAACTTCGAAACATCTCATATCTAGTAAATAAACAATTTAAAGTTCAACAACTAAAAATCAGTAATAAAAAATCAGCAAGTGTTCATCCCCCCCGAGTGTTACATATCAGAGCAATGACACCAACTCGATCTATTGAAGGTATACAGCCTTCACTCTCGATTACCTGCACGTTACCAATATAGGGGCAACATTCAAACAGAAGGGGTGAGATATCTAACAATATAATAAAGCACATGATCATCAATATATTAAATTAGATTAATAATATCACCACTTCTCATCCCATAATCAACAACAATTACAACATATATACTCATTCATCAACATCAAATACATTTCATTATTCATTCATATAATGCGACTCAAAACTATGCAAATGCATGTGGTACCATTGGAGCAGAACTCCCATCTCAAAAATCTGCCAACTAATAGAAGCATCAACAAGGCATAACCTTCATCTCAAAATTTTCCAATCCAGGCCATCTCAACGAGCATAAGCTCCATCTTAAAAATGCAATGTATGCGACTCTTCATGAATGTAATATCAACATCTTAATCATCTCAAAACACAACATCTCATAAACATCTCAAAACAACAACATCTCAATTACAGCTTCTCATAAACATCTCAAAACAACGACATCTCAATTACAACATCTCATAAACATCTCAAAACAACAACATCTCAATTACAACATCTCATAAACATCTCAAAACAACAACATCTCAATTACAGCATCTCATAAACATCTCAAAATAATTTATTAATCATCATTTATTTATCAAACGTCATTGGTTCATCATAATTATCAGACACAACTTTAATAACCATATCTCACTAATAACTCAGTTGTATATCAATAGTACAGTAATCCATACTGTTATTCTGCTACTGTACATCATTATTGTCACTAATCCTATTGTCATATTTCTAACAGCAGTCTCTAACATCTCATATTCATCATTCTGTCCAAAATCCAGCATAACTGTCAATCACACGAATTAATCCTAAATCCTAAACTAGTTACTAAGATTACACTTCTTATTCATCATTTTAATCATCTAGAATAAAGCTCATCGCGTTAGTTAATCAACGCTTCGAACGACATATCAAACAGTATCCTAAAACCCAAGTTACAACAATTAAAAGCCAATTCTGTCAAAAACCAGACATTATGTATCGACACAAAACCTTATTGGTCGACTCATCCTGCTTCATCTGTACACTATGAGTCGACACATCCTCCTTATGGATCGACTCATCCTGGCTTTCAATACAGCATGTATCGACACATGCACTTCACCGGTCGACTCATCCTGAGTCTCACACACTCATGTATCGACACATCCTCTCTTCGTGTCGACTCATCCCGAGTCTTGTACTTATCATACATCGATGCAAGCCCTCCTTGGATCGACTCATCCCGAGTCTTGTAGCCCACATGTATCGACGCATGCCTCCATGGATCGATGCATCCTGTTACAGTCTGCATAATTTTCTGCGTTTTCTACTGTAACTTCACTACGGGATTTATGTTACAGTCCTACAAACCTCATAACGTCATTATTCATTCAAATTCATCAAACCTTCACCATACATCATTCATAACACATCCAATTCAAGAACAAACAGCAATTACATCTAACCTCACATATCAAACATCATGAACCCAATTATAAAGTTAGAACCCCACCCTTACCTTGGATTGAAGGTAGCTCTACAATCTTCCAGGTTGAATCCTTGTTCTTGCCGTTTCCTTCTATTTCCAGCAGCTTCACGTTCTCTTTCTCAAATCTTTATTTTCTTCTTACTTCTTCTTTCTTCTATTCTTTCTCACAAATAATAAAATAACCTAATATTCTATTATTTCTTAGTGGGCTCCAAACCTACACCCCCTTATTACTTCCACTCACACAATATAGGCCCATATTAAATAATATTAGCTTCTAACATTATTTCACCACATAATAATATTATACCTCTAATATTATTATTTCTCCACTTAATAGAATAAATCCAATTTAATTATAACACACCTTCACAATTATTCCAAAAATAATTTAATTAAATAATTAATTAAATTACGGGCGTTACAACTCTCCCCCACTTAGAATATTTTCGTCCTCGAAAATTTACCTCAATTAAAAAATTCAGGATAGGAGTCTCGCATCTTGCTCTCCAACTCCCAAGTCATGCTTTCTCCTGCAGCTACTAACCAAACCACTTTAACCAAGGCAATCTCTTTGCCCCTCAGAGTCTTCCTTTCACGATCCGCGATCTGTACAGGCATCGTCTCCACCATAAGATTATCCCGTACTTGCACATCATCCATATGAATCACATGAGATGGATCTGAAATATACTTCCGAAGTTACGACACATGAAACACATCATACAAATTAGAAAGATTAGGCGGTAAAGCCACTCTATAAGCAACATTACCCACTCTCTCTGAAATCTGATACGATCCAATAAAACGAGAAGTGAGCTTCTTAGACTTCAATGCTCGCCCAACACCAGTCACATGTGTAACTCTCAAAAACACATGATCACCGACTTGAAATTCTAAATCTTTCCTTCACTTGTCATGATAACTCTTCTGTCTACTTTGTGAAGCTTTCATCTTTTCTCGAATCAACTTCACATTCTCAGTAGTCTCACGAATAAGTTCAGATCCAAGTACTACACTCTCACCAGATTCATGCCAACATAACAGAGTTCTACATCTTCGACCATTCAACGCTTCAAAAGGTGCCATCCCAATACTATAATGGTAACTTCTATTATACGTGAGCTCTATCAATGGAAGATAAGTATCCCACAAACCTCCCTGCTCAAGAACACATGCCCTCAACAAGTCTTCCAACGATTGAATCGTCCGTTCAGTCTGACCATCTGTCTGAGGATGATACACTAAACTCAACCTCAACTTAGAACCCAATGCTTCTTACAAACTCTTCCAAAAATCAGAAGTAAATCTTGGATCTCTATCTAACACAATGCACAAAGGAACACCATGCAGCTTCACAATCACACTAATATAAATCTCAGCCAACTTCGGCACTGGAAAACTGATGTTAATAGGAATAAAATGAGCTGACTTCGTAAGCCTATCAACAATCACCCAAATCAAATCATATCCTCTCGAAGTACTAGGAAACCCCGTCACAAAGTTCATTGAAATGCTATCCCATTTCCATTCTGGAACTTCTAACGGTTGCATCAATCCTGCAGGCTTCTGATGTTCAACTTTCGACTTCTGACAAGTCAAACATGCATACACAAATCGAGCCACATCACTCTTCATCCCAGGCCACCAAAACAAACCTTTAAAATCTTGGTACATCTTTGTAGCTCCTGGGTGAATACTCAACTTACTTCTATGACTCTCCTCAAGTATCACCTTCTTCATCTCAGCATCATCAGGAATACAAATCTGGTTACGAAACCTTAACACACCTTGCACATCTAGCCTAAAATCATTATTCTCAAACTGGTCAATCCCAACCATCAAATCTACCAGTTTCACATCCAACTTCTGAGCTCCTCTGATACTGTCTAAAAATTCATTATTAATCTCCAACATACCCAACTTAACACTCTGCGGAGTAACCTCACAAACTAGGCTCATATCTTTGAACTGCTCAATCAATTCTAGCTCTTTGATAATCATTGCTTACATATATAAAGTCTTTCGACTCAACGCATCAACTACCACATTCTCCTTTCCTGGATGATAATTCAAACCGAAATCATAATCCTTTAACAATTACAACCATCTGCGTTGCCTCATATTCAACTCCTTCTGATCAAATAGATACTTTAAGCTCTTATGGTCACTAAACACTTCAAATCGATAACCATAAAGATAATGCCTCCAAATCTTAAACACAAAGATAACATCAGCAAACTCTAAATCATTCGTAGGGTAGTTCTTCTTATGAGTCCTCAACTGCCTTGACGCATAAGCAACTACCTTACCATTATGCATAAGCACACCTCCTAAACCCATCTTAGAAGCATCACAATACACCACAAAGACTCTCCTGGGTTAGGCAACGTCAAAATCGGAGCCGATGTCAACCTCTTCTTCAATTCCGTATAACTTTCTTCGTATTGAACATCCCAAAAAAATGCTCTACCTTTACAAGTCAACTTAGTCAACGGAAGTGACAACTTAGAAAACCCTTCGATAAACCTTCTATAATAACCAGCTAATCCCAAGAAGCTTCTAATCTCAGTAGCTGACTTTGGAGTTTCCCATTGCAACATAACATCAACCTTCGATGGATCTACAACAATGCCAATACCTGAAATCACATGACCAAGAAAACTAACCTCTTTTAACCAAAATTTACACTTGGACAGCTTTGCATACAACTTCTTCTCTTTCAGAATCTGCAATACTACTCTTAAATGTTCAACATGCTCTTCTTCTGACTTAGAGTAAATCAAAATATCATCAATGAACACCACTATGAACCGATCCAAATAAATATGAAAGATACGATTCATATATTCCATGAATACTCCCGCGCGCATTAGTAACATCGAAAGGCATCACCGAATACTCGTAATGTCCATAACGCTTTCTGAAAGCCGTCTTCTGAATATCTTCATTCTTCACTTTAATCTGATGGTAACCCGACCTCAAATCAATCTTAATAAACACGCGAGCATCCACCATTGGTCCATCAAGTCATCTATTCTTGGAAGCGGATACTTGTTCTTAATCGTCACCTTGTTCAACTGTCTATAATCAACACAGAGCCTCATACTTACATCTTTCTTCTTCACTAACAACACTGGAGCTCCCCACGGTGATACACTTGGTCTTACAAACCTCTTCTCAAGTAACTCTTCCAATTTCTTCTTCAACTCTGACAATTCAGATGCAGACATCCTGTATGGTGCCATAGACACAGGTCTGGTACCAGGTACAAGATCAATAGAAAATTCAACTTCTCTCTCTGGAGGTACATCAGGATTCTCATCAGGGAAAACTTCAGGAAATTCACACACCACCTGCAATTCCTCAATTATAGCTTGAGTCTCTACAGATAGCGACGCCATCAACTAAAACATATGTACTTCCTCTTGCATTAACTTTCTCAACTGTCTAGCAGACAACAAACCATCTTCCTCTTCCTCAGGAGTACAAAACTTCACCAACTTGTCATAACAATTGATATGAACACAATTATGCTCTAACCAGTTCATACCCAGAATCAAATCCAAACCTCTTAACGGCAAAAAAATCAAATCAACAACAAAGTCTCTGTCGAAGATCGACAAGGGACACTTAGAACACACAAAAGAAGTAGTCACTGACCCCTTGGCTGGAGTATCGACGACCATTTCTCCATTCAAATAAGACAACACAAGACCTAATCTTTCAACACAATCAGCAGCAATAAAACAATGTGTAGCACCAGTATCAATAATAGTGATTAAAGGAGTACTATTAATGAAACATATACCTCTAATAAGCCCGTCCTCAGCAGCTGTCTGATCCTCAACCAAAGCAAACACTTTACCACTTGACTGAGCCCTCTTCGGCTTCAGACACTGGCTACCAATGTGCCCTTCTTCTTTACAGTTGAAACAAACCATATTCTTGTGCTCACACTCAGATACAACATGTCCGTTCTTACCACAACGGTAACACCTTTTCACTTCAGTAGTGCACACATTACTCTTGTGTCCAGGTTTCCCACACTTAAAACAAATCACACTAGCAGGAGCATCTCCCCCACTAGTCCTCTGACCATGAGCAACTCTCTATTTACCCTTACCAGCTGGGGAATCATAAGGCTTACCACGATTCTGTGGGTGCTTACCCCTCTTCTCACTGATAATCTTGTAATGAGCATTATTATCTTCCTCATAAATCCTACAGCTATCAACTAAATCAGCAAAGACACGAATCTTCTGGTATCCAACTGCCTTCTTAATCTCCGGGCATAACCCATTCTCAAACTTAATACACTTTGAAAACTCAGCATTTTCCTCAGCGTAATGCGGATAAAACTTAGCCAACTCAGCAAACATGGCAGCATACTCAACAACAGACATACTTCCTTGCTTCAGCTCAAGGAACTCAATTTCCTTCTTACCACAGACATCTTCAGGAAAATACTTTCTCAAAAAATCCCTACGGAACACAACCCAAGTGACATTCTCACCTACAACTTCTAATTTCTGAAAAGTCTCTAGCCACCAGTCATCAGCCTCGACTGCTAGCATATGAGTTCCATAACGAACCTTCTGCGTTGGAGTGTAGTCCATCACGCGAAAGATTCTCTCAATCTCTTTCAACCACTCCAATGCTCCGTCAGGATCATATTTTCCCTTGAACGTAGGTGGATTCTCTCTCTGGAATGTCGCCAAGCTACGAGATCCAACATTCCCGTCAGCATTCGGCTGATTTTCCATCACATGAGCCATTGCTTCTAGAGCAACAACAAGAGCAACATCATTCCTCCCGGCCATCTCAACTTATTACTACAACACAAACAACTATTAGAACTCAAAATAACAATAATCGATTGTTAGACAACTAAGACTCTACGACAAGGTCGGACCAACCTTTTGCTCTGATACCAACTTTGTAACACCCCAATTCTACCCAAGCAAATTATGCAATTCAATCAGAGTTACAAAATTTCAATCATACAAATGAATTGGGACGTCACAAATTCTTCTAACAAATTCATTGCATTCATCATGGCTATATAACACGTTTTCAAAACATCGGATGAACCATCAACATAACATCTTTCATTAAAAAAATTCAACAACTACGCAACGGAATTCTTCAATAACATCTTTAAATAAAACAGCAACTTCAAAACATCTCATATCTAGTAAATAAACAATTTAAAGTTCAATAACTAAAAATCAGTAATAAAAAATCAACAAGCGTTCATCCCCCCCGAGTGTTACATATCAGAGCAATGACACCAACTCGATCTATTTAAGGTATACGACCTTCACTCTCGATTACCTGCACGTTACCAACATAGGGGCAACATTCAAACAGAATGGGTGAGATATCTAACAATATAATAAAGCACATGATCATCAATATATTAAATTAGATCAATAATATCACCACTTCTCATCTCATAATCAACAACAATTACAACATATATACTCATTCATCAACATCAAATACATTTCATTATTCATTCATATAATGCAACTCAAAACTATGCAAATGCATGTGGTACCATTGGAGCAGAACTCCCATCTTAAAAATCTGCCAATTAATAGAGGCATCAACAAGGCATAGCCTTCATCTCAAAATTTGCCAATCCAGGCCATCTCAACGAGCATAAGCTCCATATCAAAAATGCAATGTATGCGACTCTTCATGAATGTAATATCAATATCTCAATAATCTCAAAACACAACATCTCATAAACATCTCAAAACAACAACCTCTCAATTACAGCATCTCATAAACATCTCAAAACAACGAAATCTCAATTACAACATCTCATAAACATATCAAAACAACAACATCTCAATTACAGCATCTCATAAACATCTCAAAACAACAACACCTCAATTGCAGCATCTCATAAACATCTCAAAAATAATTTATTAAACATCATTTATTTATCAAACGTCATTGGTTCATCATAATTATCAGACACAACTTTAATAACCACATCTCACTAATAACTCAGTTGTATATCAATAGTACAGTAATCCATATTGTTATTCTGCTACTGTACATCACTATTGTCACTAATTCTACTGTCATATTTCTAACAGCAGTCTCTAACATCTCATATTCATCATTCTGTCCAAAATCTAGCATAACTATCAATCACAAGAATTAATCCTAAATCCTAAACTAGTTACTAAGATTACACTTCTTATTCATCATTTTAATCATCTAGAATAAAGCTCATCGCGTTAGTTAATCAACGCTTCGAATGACATATCAAACAGTATCCTAAAACCCAAGTTACAGCAATTAAAAGCCAATTCTGTCAAAAACCAGACATTATGTATCGACACAAAACCTTATGGGTCGACTCATCCTGCTTCATCTGTACACTATGAGTCGACACATCCTCTTTATGGATCGACTCATCCTGGCTTTCAATACAGCATGTATCAACACATGCACTTCACCGGTCGACTCATCCTGAGTCTCACACACTCATGTATCGACACATCCTCTCTTCGTGTCGACTCATCCTGAGTCTTGTACTTATCATGCATCGACGCAAGCCTTCCTTGGATCGACTCATCCCGAGTCTTGCAGCCCACATGTATCGACGCATGCCTCCATGGATCGATGCATCCTGTTACAGTCTGCATAATTTTCTGCATTTTCTACTGTAATTTCACTACGGGAATTATGTTACAGTCCTATAAACCTGATTATAGTCTTGGTAATTCATCACCTAATCATTAACCTATAATAATACATCGATTAAACAACATCATAACGTCATTATTCATTCAAATTCATCAAACGTTCACCATACATCATTCATAACACATCCAATTAAAGAACAAACAACAATTACATCTAACCTCACATATCAAACATCATGAACCCAATTATAAAGTCAAAACCCCACCCTTACCTTGGATTGAAGGTAGCTCTACAATCTTCCGGGTTGAATCCTTGTTCTTTCCGTTTCCTTCTATTTCCAGCAGCTTCACGTTCTCTTTCTCAAATCCTTATTTTCTTCTTACTTCTTCTATCTTCTATTCTTTCTCACAAATAATAAAATAACCTAATATACTATTATTCCTTAGTGGGCTCCAAACCTACACCCCCTTATTACTTCCACTCACACAATATAGGCCCACATTAAATAATATTAGCTTCTAACATTATTTCACCACATAATAATATTATACCTCTAATATTATTATTTCTCCACTTAATAGAATAAATCCAATTTAATTATAACACACCTTCACAATTATTCCAAAAATAATTTAATTAAATAATTAATTAAATTACGGGCGTTACATTAAAGGTAGTACCCTCTTGAAGCTTAGTTGGTTTCAAAACTGTCTTAAAAAATAACCGGGTTCTAAGGGATCTCAATATCACTGACCATCCTTTATTGGGATAAATCCAATTTAATTATAACACACCTTCACAATTATTCCAAAAATAATTTAATTAAATAATTAATTAAATTACGGGCGTTACATTAAAGGTAGTACCCTCTTGAAGCTTAGTTGGTTTCAAAACTGTCTTAAAAAATAACCGGGTTCTAAGGGATCTCAATATCACTGACCATCCTTTATTGGGCATTGTCTCAGCTCAAGCAATCTTTTCTTGCGGCCAAAATATCCCGAAAGTCTGATCTTAATGAGTTTAGCATCGAGTATCAACCAATCCTCAACTCTGCACCGAGGCCGGCTATCTCACTACTTTCTAATGGCCAAGTTTGTTCAACTAAGGTTCTAAGGTCCGTTAGTGCTTCACGACACCACGCGGCGGCCCCGTATTCTCCTCGTTTCCCCATAAAGGATACTGGTACCAACCAATGTGCCACACCAACACAACCATCACTTAAACCATACCGGTCTACACCGTACAGTCTCCATGATTTATTGCTATTTACCTAAAGAGTGTCCCCAGATCCGGGTGTAGGATCTTTAACAATGCCCAAACAAAACCCTTTAAGAATAAAGCAGACAAAACAAGCAAGAAAACAATTTTTAGAAATGACCTAGATCCTAAGGTATACCACACTTATTGTATATTCCCCAATAGAGTCGCAAGTTCTGTGATACGGTGGCAGAACCGACTATTAATATTGGTTTGCATTTTTTATTCGCAAATGTCGCGGTAAGCAAGAGTTACCACCGACTTTTATTTTATCCAATCAGGAAAAGGAAAAAGAATAGAAAAAACCTTTTTTGAGATGTTTCTGAGTACGGGGGATAGATTATAGAAAGGGAAGGTGTTAGCACCCTTTCTATCCATGGTTTTCCATGGGCTCTTAGGTACTTGCTCATTTTGAAAACTCCTTGTGTGTGCTTGTTTTGAAAAGTTTTGTATTACTTCGTGTTAACCCTTGTTTCTGTCCTCAAGGGTGTGACGAAGTTTGTTTTGAAAATTTGTTTTGAAAGGTGTTTGTGTGAAAAGTTTTGTTGAGAAAGTACTTAAGATTCTACCTACTCGAAAAAAGATTGTTCGTTCTCGTTTCCTTTAGACAATGCTATCCTACTATTAAGGAGTAGGTAGAACCGTCGTTGGATATTGTAAGGGACGTTCGAGTTTGTAATAGTTTTAATTAGGGTTTTAAATTAGGGTTTGTAATAGTTTGTAATAGTTTTAATTAGGGTTTTAAATTCCGCACTTTTATTTCCCGTCAAGATAATTATGTAATTGTCAAAGCCTTGTAATAGCTAGGTTTATTTTCTCGCACCTTTTAATTCCTACAAATATTTAACTGTCTAGATGAATGCTAATAGGATTGTATGGCAAGAACGTCTGGAAATTTAAACGGTAGATCACCTAATGTGCAAAGATTAAATAACTGAAACAACTCATATGCACATATTCACTCCTAGGGTTTACCTCACTTCGGTTGCCTTCGGTAAACAATCATTAAGCATAGGAGATTTTAGCGGTTGCCCTCCAGTCTAAAAGATCAAATTGTCCCATTCGAATGTTGCCTCGAAAATTTTGCCTCAGAAATGTTGCCTCAGAAAGATCTTAAGACTCTAGGTTTACTACTAAAGTTTTCTAAATATTTCTTTAGTGATTGTACTTGTCCCTTTCGAACGTACTTTACAACTCCAATGACGGTGCCACCTATTTCTTAATAATAGGATAAAGTTGTCTAAAGGAAGCGAGAACGAACAATCTTTTTTCGAGTAGGTAGGATCTTAAGTACTTGCTCAATTAAAACTTTTCACACAAACACCTTTCAAAACAATTTTTCAAAACAAACTTCGTCACACTCATGAGGACTGATACAAGGGTTATCATGAAGTAAAACATTTTCAAAACAAACACACACTAGCAATTTGAAAAAATGAGCAAGTACCTAAGAGCCCATGGAAAACCATGGATAGAAAGGGTGCTAACACCTTCCCTTTCTATAACATACCCCGTACTCAGAACATCTCGAAAAAAGGTTTTTTCTGTTCTTTTTCCTTTTCCATGAGTGGATGAAATAAAAGTCGGTGGCGACACTTGCTTACCGCGACATTTTGCAAACAAAAAATGAAAAATGCAAACCAGTAAAAACAGTCGTTTCTGCCACCGTATTACAGAGATGGCGACTCTGCTGGGGAAACATAAGTGGGGTATACCTTAGGATCTAGGTCATTAAATTGCTTCTCCTGATTTGTCTTGATTGCTTTACTTTTGAGGGTTTGTTTGGGGTTACTATAGATCCTACACCCGGATCTAGGGGAACTTTTTAGGTAAACAAAAATATATCATGGAGACTGTACGATGTAGACCGATATGGTTTAAGTGATGACTGTGTTGGTGTGGAACTTTGGTTGGTACCGGTATCCTTCGTGAGGAAACGAGGAGAATATGGGGCCGCTGCGTGGTGTCGTGAAGCACTAACGGACCATAGAACCTTAGTTGAACAAACTTGGCCATTAGAAAGTAGTGAGATAGCCGACCTCGGTGTAAAGCTGAGGATTGGTTGATACTCGATTCTACACTCATTGAGATTAGACTTTCGGGATATTTCGGCCGCAAGAAAAGATTGCTTGAGCTGAGACAATGCCTGATAAAGGATGGTCAGTGATATTGAGATTCTCTAGAACCCGGTTACTTTTTAAGACATGTTGGAAACCAACTAAACTTCAAGAGGGTAGTACCTTTGGCCTCATGCAAGCTTTAAACTTAAGGACTTTGTGTGATTTGACTATGCTTGCTATACATGTATTTGCTATACCTGTGTTTTATCATGACATCATGCATCATAAGATAGCATCCATTCTTATTGCACTAACCATTTGAAATAATTGCATGCGCATCCCATTATCATACACATCATTACATGTAACATTACAGGTTTCTCATCTTCTTCGGTGTTTATTTCAGCACGAAATGTCTTCCGAGCAAACCATCAAGGACCTTCAGGCACAGAACACCCAATTACAACAAATGTTTATAAGTCTCGCAAAAGGGCATGAGGATCTGAAAGCCCTCATTCTGAAAGAGAAGAAGAAAAAGAAGAAGTCTATTGGTATTCTGAATATGGGTAGAAGGTATGGAGAGCGGTTGAAGCGACGAGCCGATCTGACCTCTCCATCCAAGGAAGGGGAGAATCAGGAAGAAGAGAAAAACCCTAGTCCTGCAGTTTCTGACAATGATACTGATTACAATGATGAGCAATATCCTCCTGTTGAGGATAGATACAAACAGTTGGAAGATCGTCTAAGTGCCATGGAAGTTCAGAGGATACCTGGATTAGATTTGGAAGAATTAGGATTGGTGTCAGGAGTAGTCTTCTCGCAAAAGTTCAAAGCTCCAATTTTTGATAAATATGATGGGGTGTCCTGCCCAAAACTCCATCTCCGTTCTTATGTCCAAAAGATCCAGCCCCACACCGCTGATAGAAATCTGTGGGTTCATTTCTTTCAAGATAGTCTGTCAGGGACTCAGCTTGAATGGTTCTACCAGCTGGATGGAGCAAATATCCGAAACTGGGAAGATCTGGCTGCTGCTTTCTACAAGCAGTATCAGTACAATACCAACCTTACTGCTACTTGTACTCAACTCCAGATTATATCCATGGGCGCAAGTGAAGGCTTTAAAGATTATGCACAAAAATGGAGAGACTTGGCTGGGAGAGTTCAACCCCCATTGACTAATAAGGAGTTGGTTGATATGTTTCTGGGGACGCTATCTGGTCAATTTTCAATCATTTGATCGACAACTCATCAACTGGTTTCACTGAGCTGATCCTAACTAGAGAAAGAGTAGAAGCTGGGATTCGAAGTGGCACAATACAGAAGGATGCCTCTTCGAGTTCAGTAAAGAAGCCTTTTGCTGGTAAGAAGGAAGCCAGTGCCATCTATAGCCCGATGGGTCAAAATAGGGCCGAACATCGTCAGGTAGTAAGTGTCGTGATGATACCTAGACATGCAGTTTCTCCATAATGCAACAATCAACAAAGGGTGGAAAGACCACAATGGAAGTTTACCCGCATTAACATGACATTGGCTGAAGTTCTACCTCATTTGCTGAGATTCAAATTGGCGACCTTGAGAGAGGCTCCCAAGAATCCAAATACTACATCTTCCCGATATAATCCAAATGCTCGGTGTACCTACCATTCTGAGAGTCCTGGCCACGATACAAATGACTGCTGGGCTCTGAGAAACAAAGTACAAGACCTGATTGAAGCCAAGGAAATAGATTTTGATGCTCCGGAGAAGCCAAATGTCATAACGGCTCCCATGCCGAAGCACGATCATGGAGTTAATGCTGTTGACAATGATTTGTTTGTTACCTCTATTAATGAAGTTTCTACTCCTCTCATGACTGTCAAGAAGAATTTGTTGTTGACCAGTTTATTTCCGGGTTGTGGTGAAGGTTGGCACATGTGTTCGTTTCTACCTTCTGGTTGCTGTTTGCTGAAGTTAGGTGTTCAACGCTTGATAGATAGCAAAGAAATTTTGTTCGAAAAAACTTTGGTTCACGTTGTACCATCTGAAGACATTGTCATTATAACCATTTCCGCTAATCCTTCCAAGGTCTCCTCGAGAATACCTGTTAGGATTACATCTGCTCCAAGAATTGCTCCACTGATAATCATTGTTCCTGGTCCTGTCCCGTATGTCTCGGACAAAGCTGTCCCCTGGTATTATGGTGCCGATGTGTTCTATCATGGCATCAAACAAGATTTGAAAGATGAAGAGGCTGATCCTGATATTGGTAACATTGTCGGAACCAGAAAAGTTACCTGAAGTGGAAGGGTCTTCTCTCCTGAGATTTCCCCTAAGACTGTCAACCAGCCTATTATCATTCCATCTGCTGTTCCTGCTAGTACTGTAGTTCCTGCTCTTACTCCAGTTATTATCCCTGTCGGCGAATCGTCTGATACCCGCGACAAAGAAGTTATAGGTGAGCTTGCCCGAATGGAGGCACCTAAGAAAATTGTTGTGGAAGCCTCTAAGCAAGAAATGGAGGAAATACTAAAAATCATTAAGAAGAGCGACTACAATGTGGTTGAACAGCTGGGGCAGACCCCATCAAAGATATCCATGTTATCCCTGCTATTATGCTCTGAGGCCCATGCGAAGGCTTTGATTGCATTCCTCAAAATTGCGCATGTGCCGCAAGAGACTTCAGCTGATCAGTTCAAAGATTGTGTGGCCAGCCTGACTGCTGATAATGGGCTGGGTTTTTCAGATGCGGATTTGACACCAAAAGGAAGAAAGCATAATGATGCTCTGCATATCTCGATTGAATGCAGGGGCACCACTATGGCTCATATGCTGGTAGATATTGGGTCTTCACTGAATGTTCTGCCAAAGAAGGCGTTGGACCGGTTGGATTGCGAGGGTTTAACTCTAAAGCCTAGTAACATTGTGGTAAGGGCTTTTGACGGATCAAAGAGAATGGTGCACGAGGAAGTGGACATCCCTGTCAAAGTAGGTTCTCAGACTTTTGGGTCCACTTTTTATGTGATGGACATCAGGCCTTCGTATTCTTGTTTGCTGGGTCGTCCTTGGATCCACGAGGCTGGGGCAGTTACTTCCATACTTCACCAAATGCTGAAGTATCCGGTGAAAGGAAAGATTGTCACAGTACGGGGTGAAGAAGAGTACATGGTGAGCCACCTCAATTCCTTCCGGTACATAGAGATGGACGGGGAGTTCATAGAAACTCCTTGTCAGAACTTCGAAGAGGTCCCTCAGATCTTGGCATCAACTGAAACTACTACCAACAAACCTCCTTTGAAGATGGCTTCTCTAAAGAACGCCAGGGCTGTGGTTGAAGAAGGTGGGTGTTCCAATTAGGGTCAACTCCCTGATTTCACTCATAAAACTGACAAATTTGGTTTGGGCTTTACTATAGGGGCTCAAAGGGTTGTTCGACATGCTCGGGCTGGAGGACCTCCCCTACACATCAACAATCGTGGGGTTAATGCCATTGAAGACAGCGAGGAAGAATCAGACATTGACAGTTGGATCTACCCAACTGCCAACGGTGGACCGAGTAACTGGACGGCTAGGGACTTTATACCTGTTTCTTTTATTCCGCAGTAATTAACTTATTTGTTTTAAGATTTGTAATAAACAATTTGAAAACTTTACGGCCTGGTACCTGGCCCGAGGCACCTTGGCTTTGCTTGTGAGGGCTATTATTTGTCATTTCATATATCATTAATAAAGCATTGGACGTTTCTTGCATACAAATTTTGCGCTCTCTATTTTTCTTTTCTACTTTCACTTTACCAAAACAACTACTCTCTTACACACACTCATGTATCATAATGCAGATCCATATCCACTCTGGATCCCATTGATAACAACTCTGCTATTGCCAGTTATGACTTCAAAAATCCGATCAACAAAGCTGAGGACGAAGGTGAGGATGATTGTGAGGTGCCTGGAGAACTTGCTAGACTACTACAGCAAGAAGAAAGGGCCATACAACCTCATGAAGAGCCGGTTGAGACAGTGAACTCGGGTATTGAGGAAGACAGGAAAGAGGTCAAAATAGGTGCAAATCTGGAGCTTAGCGTCAAACAAAGGTTGATAAAGATGTTGCACGACTATGTCGAGATCTTCGCCTGGTCCTATGAAGACATGCCTGGTTTGGACACTGATATTGTGGTACATCGCCTGCCGACTAAAGAAGACTGTCCTCCGGTTAAACAGAAGGTCTGTCGTATGCACCCTGAAATGTCAGATAAGATCAATGTAGAGGTCATGAAACAGTTCGACGCAGGACTCTTAGTTGTCACTTCGTATCCATAGTGGGTTGCTAATGACGTTCCAGTACCTAAGAAGGACGGTAAGGTACGAATGTGTGTTGACTACAAAGATCTGAATAGGGGAAGCCCCAAGGATGACTTCCCACTTCCTCACATCGACGTTCTTGTCGACAACACCGCGTAACACAAAATATTCTCCTTCATGGATGGTTTCTCTGGATACAACCAAATCAAGATGGCTCCTGAATACATGGAGAAGACAACCTTCGTCACACAGTGGGGCACCTTCTGCTACAAGGTGATGCCTTTTGGGTTGAAGAACGCTGGGGCAACCTATCAACGCGCCATGGTCACTTTGTTCCACAATATGATTCACCATGAGATCAAAGTTTATGTTGACGACATGATAGCCAGGTCTCATACTAAGGAAGAGCACCTTGATCATCTACAGAAATTGTTTGACAGGTTGAAGACATACAAGCTAAGGTTAAATCCGAACAAGTGTACCTTCGGGGTAAGATCTGGTAAGCTTCTGGGTTTTGTCGTCAGTGATAAGGGTATCCAGGTAGACCCTGCAAAGGTGAAAGACATATAAGAGATGGTGACTCCCCGTACAGAGAAAGAGGTTAGAGGCTTCTTGGGATGTTTGAATTATATTGCCAGGTTCATTTCACATCTGACTGCTACTTATGAGCCAATCTTCAAGCTTCTGAAGAAAGATCAAGTGGTAAAGTGGAATGATGAATGCCAGACCGCTTTCGAAATAATCAAGGAATATCTTCAAGAACCACCAATTCAGATGCCTCCAGTTGAAGGAAGACCTTTGATATTATACTTGATAGTGCTAGACAATTCAATGGGGTGTGTGCTGGGGCAGTATGACGAGTCTGGTCGAAAAGAGAATGCCATATACTACCTTATCAAAAAGTTTACCGAATGTGAGACACGATACTCATTACTCGAGAAAACTTGCTGCACTTTGGCATGGGCTGCTCGCCGACTGAGACAATATATGCTTACTCACACTACCTTGTTGATATCGAAGATGGATCTGATCAAGTATATTTTTAAGAAGCCCACTCTCTCCGGAAGGATAGCATGGTGGCAGATGATCTTAACCGAGTACGACATACAATATACAACCCAAAAAGCAATAAAGGGGAGTGTATTGGCTGATCATTTGGCTCATCAGGCCATTGATGACTACCAGTCTATGAATTTTGAGTTTCCGGATGAGAATATCATGTTGGTGACTGACTATGAAGAACCTGGACCGGATGAAGGACCTGAGGAGGGATCCCGATGGTCTATGTATTTTGATGGAGCCTCGAACGCACTGGGTAACAACATTGGTGCTATAATCATATCTTCTGAGGGCTGTCATACTCCATTCACCGCCCGATTATGTTTCAACTGCACCAACAACATGGCGGAGTATGGAACTTGTATCATGGGTCTTCGAGCTGCTATTGACTCGAGGATTAAGTTCTTAAGTGTATTCTGGGATTCCGCTCTAGTGATAAGTCAGATCAAAGGCGAGTGGGATACGAAGCACCCGAATCTCATTCCTTACAAAGAGTATGTACTGACCTTGCTCCCACACTTTGAGGAGGTAACCTTCGAACATTTCCCACGAGAGGAGAACCAGTTAGCGGACACGCTAGCTACCATGTCTTATATGTTCAAGGTTAGGTGGGACAATGAAGCTCCCCAAATTACCATTGAGAGGTTGGATGAACCAGCACACTGCTGTGAGATCGATACTGAAGAAGTGGCAGATAAACCCTGGTTTCACGAAGTCAAAAGGTATCTCGAGGCTCAGGAATATCCCGAAGGGGCATATGTCAATGATAAAAAGTTTCTGAGAAGGTTCGCTGCAAAGTTCTTCCTCAATAATGGAATCCTCTATAAACGCAACCATGACTCCACACTATTACGGTGTGTAGACAAAAATGAATTAGAAAGGATCATGACAGATCTACATGAATGCACCTTCGGGACCCATTCTAGTGGACATACCATGGCTAAGAAGATCCTACGGGCAGGATATTATTGGTCCACTATGGAAGCCGATTGTTATCAGCACTCTCGAACCTGTCATAAGTGCCAAATCTACGCTGATAAGGTGCATGTGCCTCCGGTCCCCTTGAACGTCTTGACAGCTCCATGGCCCTTTGCAATGTGGGGCATCGATATGATCGACGAGATCAGACCCACCGCTTCCAATGGACATTGCTTCATCTTAGTAGCCATTGATTACTTCACGAAGTGGGTTGAGGCAGTCTCTTTTGCTACTGTGACCAAGAACGTTGTTGCACGGTTTATCAGGCATAATCTGATCTGTCGATATGGTGTGCCAGAGAGAATTATTACTAACAATGGTACGAATCTCAACAACACAATGATCACCGAGCTCTGTAAACAGTTCAAGATACAACATCATAACTCTTCTCCCTACCGGCCGAAGATGAATGGGGCTGTTGAAGCAACTAAGAAGAACATCAAGAAGATTGTACAGAAGATGACGGTGACATATAAAGACTGGCATAAGATGTTACCATTCGCTCTTCATGGGTACCGTACCTCAGCACGGACGTCGACAGGGGAAACACCTTACTCTCTGGTATATGGCATGGAGGCAGTCTTACCCATCGAAGTCCAGATACCCTCTCTCGGGATTATGAAGGATGCAGGTTTGAACGAA
Organism: Vicia faba; assembly: GCA_948472305.1. NCBI lineage: Eukaryota > Viridiplantae > Streptophyta > Magnoliopsida > Fabales > Fabaceae > Vicia > Vicia faba. The sequence goes on from OX451736.1 coordinate 1,608,646,707, forward strand.
GACGAATGGATCCAAACCCGACTTGATCAGCTAAATTTAATCGATGAAAAGAGACTTACTGCTATTTCCCATGGTCAGACATATCAAAAGCGAATGATCAAGGCTTTTAACAAGAAAGTCAGGTGTCAAGAATATCCAGTCGGGGATCTAGTAATCAAGCGCATCATACTGCCGCAAGGTGATCCCAGGGGAAAATGGACCCCCACATACGAATGGACATTTGTGGTTAAGAACATTTTCTCGGAAGGAGATATGATCCTAACCACCATGGGCGGTGACGACCTTCCTCACCCTGTCAATGCAGACATAGTGAAAATATACTACGCATAATCAAAGACCCGCTAGGTCGATTGGCCTAGGCAAAAATAAGGGCTTCCCGGCGAACCAAAAGGGTTCGGGAAAAAGTAAGGGATGGAAATAAAAAAAATTTGTACACCCGACAAGTCAAAAACCCGAAAGGGCGGCTTGGGCAAAAAAGGGTATCCCGATGGACTGAAAACCCGAAAGGGCAGTCCAGGCAAAAGTTAGGGATATGAAGCGTATCACTATGTCTCATTGGATCATCTTGCGACCAGACTTCGGTATCGACTATCAAGCTCGGACGATGCCAGTCAATCTGATTAACCTTCGGCCAAGTAGCAAAGTGATGAGACGCTTGAAGATATAAAGGCAATAGCAGAGTTGGAACCCAATGGGGTCGTTTCACATAGATGTTTTTCTTTCTTTTACACAAATTATATAATTTATATCTTTCGGCGGTGTTCTCTTACTAGAACGTCAGCCTCTTTGTACAAAACGCCTATTACAGGCCGACTTCAAAATCAATACAATTCATTTTCACAAGAAACTTCAATCTGTGTTTATTTTTCTGTTTTGTTTTGCAAGAACGCCCAATGATTTATTTTTGATATATGCATTTGAAAATGATTGTTGCTCATAAATACTTACATAAGAAACAAAAGACAATTACTCGTAATTCCAGAAGCAGGGAAAAACAAGAAGTGTCAAACCCTACAGTTACTTTGCCCAGAAGGTATCGGGATAGAGCCAGCTTGGGAACATAATTATTGGTATATACACTCCCCACAGAGTAAAAGTATCCAAAGGCATCGATGCCATCTTTCCCAAAACAGGACATAACTATCCCCATCTGAGGTTTGTAATCGCGGGCGAGTCAGTAGAATTCATCCCCAAGTGGAGTTTATTTCTCCAGATACAAAATTTCAATCTCCAACAGAGCTCATCATCTCCAGCAACGAAATTCATCCCCAACTGAGTTTATTCCTCCAGATCAGCAGGTCCACCAACAGAGTACCTCTTACCCTAAGTTTGGTCCCCGTAGAGTTATTCTCCAGCATCTCTTCCCGACAGAATATTTACAAATCCCCAGCAACAGTCAGGGATTTATTTTCCCAGACGCGAGCATACCTCGGTAGCATCTCATGAACATACATCATGACGCATGCATACATACAATATACAACATAATCTCATTTATTTTGAGAATATCATCTCACCCTGTATTTCATGCATCACATACAACTAACCTTGATATCTTTTGCAGGGAAAGACAATTAGCTTTAACGAATCCAGCAGTTATACAAGTTACATCTACAGACGACTAACGGAAACTCAGTTCCCGAAATCAAACGGGTCAACTAATCTACACAATTACTTTGAAGTAACCCTACGACCCATGTTCCTTCTCACAAGCCATACTATCCAGGCTTTCATATCGAAGCAACCCTACTATCCAGGTTCCTTCTCACAAGGCCTACTATCCAGACTTTCATATCGAAGTAACCATACTATCCAGGTTCCTTCTCACAAGCCCTACTATCCAGGCTTTCATATCGAAGTAACCCTAGTATCCAGGTTCCTTCTTACAGCCCTATTATCCAGGCTTTCATATCGAAGTAACCCTACTATCCAGGTTCCTTCTCACAGCCCTACTATCCAGGCTTTCATATCGAAGTAACCCTACTATCCAGGTTCCTTCTCAGAGCCCTACTATCCAGGCTTTCATATCGAAGTAACCCTACTACCCAGGTTCCTTCTTACAAATTTCATATTGACACCCCTCAGATTTGCTATTCAACACAGTTTGCATTTTCTTTTCTATTTTCTTTTTAATTTCTTTAATTAATTTCTTTTATTTGTTTAAATTAATTAACCCAAAAATCATTTTCTTATCACAACAAACCACAAAAATCTTTTTTTTTTTAATAAAAAATATTTTATTTCTTAATTAATTTAGTTTAATTAACTTAGGGCAATTTAATCTCTTTTTATAATTAAAAAATAATTAGACTTAGGATTTGAATTGTATGTAATTTAATTAATTTTCTTTAAAAATACACCAAAAAACTTTTTTTTATTAAAATATTTATTTTAATTAATTAGGTTAATTAGGTTAACTTAAATACTCTTTTTCTTAATTAAAAAGCAATTAGAAATTAGGGTTTCATTTAAATTGCAATTTCATTGTTTTCTCCAATAAAAAAAATGTACAAAAATCTTTTTCTTTCAATTAGGGTTTAGGTTATTTTTTCTCCTCGCATTTAATTTGCCGCGCGCATTTTAATTTATTATTATTGTAATTATTTCGAGTTTGTAATAGTTTTAATTAGGATTTTAAATTCCGCACTTTTATTTCCCGTCAAGATAATAATGTAACTGTCAAAGCCTTGTAATAGCTAGGTTTATTTTCTTGCACCTTTAAATTCCTACAAATATTTAACTATCTAGATGTATGCTAATAGGATTGTATGGCAAGAATGTCTGGAAATTTAAACGGTAGATCACCTAATGTGCAAAGATTAAATAACTGAAACAACTCATATGCACATATTCACTCCTAGGGTTTACCTCACTTCGGTTGCCTTCGGTAAACAATCATTAAGCATAGGAGATTTTAGCGGTTGCCCTCCAGTCTAAAAGATCAAATTGTCCCATTCGAATGTTGCCTCGAAAATGTTGCCTCAGAAAGATCTTAAGACTCTAGGTTTACTAGTAAAGTTTTCTAACTATTGCTTTAGTGATTGTACTTGTCTCTTTCAAACGTCCCTTACAACTCCAATGACGGTGCTACCTATTCCTTAATAATAGGATAGCGATGTATAAAGGAAGCGAGAACGAACAATATTTTTTCGAGTAGGTAGGATCTTAAGTACTTGCTCAATAAAAACTTTTCACACAAACACCTTTCAAAACAAATTTTCAAAACAAACTTCGTTACACTCTTGAGGACTGATACAAGGGTTATCACAAAGTAAAACATTTTCAAAACAAACACACACTAGAAATTTGAAAAAATGAGCAAGTACCTAAGAGCCCATGGAAAACCATGGATAGAAAGGGTGCTAACACCTTCCCTTTCTATAACCTATCCCCGTACTTAGAACATCTCAAAAAAAGGTTTTTTCTGTTCTTTTTCCTTTTCCATGAATTGATGAAATAAAAGTCGGTGGCGACTCTTGCTTACCGCGACATTTTGCAAACAAAAAACACAAAACACAAACCAGTAAAAACATTCGGTTCTGCAACCGTATCATAGGTACAACACTGAGTCTCCTTATACACTTAAGAGTTTGATTCTTAAGTCAATGGCAGCCTTAAGACCCAAGATGCATGCTTCATACTCGGAAATGTTGTTTGTACAATCGTAGCAAAGTCTGAAAATGAAAGGCATATGGTAACCTTTGGGGGAAATGATTACAACACCAATTCCGTTACCAAGTGCGTTGGAAGCTCCATCGAAAACCATAGTCCATCGGAATCCTTGTTCAGGTCTATCATATGGTCCAGGTTCTTCACAGTCTGTCATTAACATGATATTCTCGTCCAGGAATTCAAAGTTTATTGATTGGTAGTCATCAACAGCTTGATGCGCCAAATGATCTTCTAGTAAACTTCCTTTGGTTGCTTTTTGTGTAGTGTATTGGATGTCATATTTAGTCAAGATCATTTTCCATCTGTCTATTCCTCTGGAAAGAGATGGCTTCTCGAAGATGTACTTGATGGGATCCATCTTAGAAATCAAGAGAGTGGTATGAGTCGACATATATTTTCTTAGTCGGTGAGCAGCCCATGCCAAAGCGCACAAAGTTTTCTCGAGCAGTGAATATCTTGAAGGGGTGAAAAACACAAGAAGGGGGGGTTGAATTGTAAAACTGAAATCTAAAGCAATTGACAAGATATTTTTATCCTGGTTCGTTTGATCTCAAACTACTCCAGTCCACCCGTCAAGGTGATTTCGCCTCTCTCCAACGAGGTCTTAATTCACTATATTCAACTGAATATTACAGACTGCTTTAACAACTGCTAAAGCCTTCTTGATTCAAACCACAACCCGGTTTGTCAAGGCAACACTTTCTTACAAAGGTATAAAACAATGTGTGTGGATGTTTTCTACAAAACTTTATCACAACTGTGATGTATACACAAAATGAAGCTTAGAAACTAGATTGCTAAACTGTAATGGAGTATCAGAGTATGTGGTTTAGCAAAACTGGTAGAACGAAGATTATGGTTCAGCTTTGTGCGTGTAGAGATTTGGAGAGCATTAGCCATTATAATCTTCGAAGCCTTGTTTATATAGCACTTGAGAAGATGAACGTTGAATGCAATATTCTTGATTCAATGCTAATAACAAGCTTTCCTTTTTGAGCAGATCTTGTCTGGAATGAGGCCGTTGGAATTTATTAGCGTTCAATGCACAATACCGTTGCTTCTTCAATGCACGTTCTGGCTTGGCTCATTCTGATTCTGCTTCGCTGCTGATGAACTATTGTGTTTCTGTATCAGAGTGTTTGAGCGCAGTCTTGTTCATCAGGCTTCAGCATGTACGTGAGTTGATCATCTGATCTTGACGTTCTGATGTAGCAACTTCTGATGCTGGTGTATGAAATCAAATTCTGATGCTGAATAAACGTGATCTTGCTTATGTCAATCAGAGTATCTACAAGTCAGAACATAATAATTTTAGGCAGCAGATAGTTCAAACATGAAACATTTTAAATACTATATCTTTTCACTTTGTTATCATCAAAACTTAAATATAGGGTAGTAGATTCAAACATTGTTCTAACAATCTCCCCCTTTTTGATGATGACAAAAACTAGATATTTTAAATGAAAAATAACGTGAAAAGGTATCAGAGTTAAGAAGTACGGAGAAGTCAGAGTTAAGAGATACTCCCCCTGAGTTGATTACTTCCCTTTAATTATACGTGTTCTTCAGGATCAGATCTTTTTCTTTCTTTGAACATCAGATTATCAGAGTCTTTGACTTATCAGAGAGCAGAGCTTCAGAGCTTTTCTTGTCAGAGCTTTGCTTTGGATCAGAGTATTAGGACGATCAGAACTTCATATTGATCAGAGCAACATTGATCAGAGTTTCTAGTCTTCAGAGTGTCCAGGAGCTTCCTTGTGCCTGTAGACTTTAAACAAAACAGAAAAAAACATTTCAAGTAATAAAGTTAGAATGTTTGAGAATTTCTGTCTAGTTAGCCGTTATTGATTTAAATATCATTCTTGTTCTCCCCCTTTTTGTCAGCAATCAAAAAGTGTTGGTGATGTGCTAAAATAATTAAGATCAGAAAAACAAATTATATTAAGACAGTTCAGAATTAGAGCAAGAAAATATTACAAAAACTTAATCAAAACAGTTCATCAGAAAATCAAGAAAACATGAAAATGTCATGCATGAAAAAGATTTAAGGTTGAGGAGGCATGCGTGTGAACAGGCTCTCCAGCATCGCTTGAATCTTTTCAGAAGTTTCATTTTGCTTCTGCACCATGCTGACAACAGAGTCAATCTTGCTGTCCTGCACATCCATTCTTGCTTTCATCTTCTGATCGTTGTCATCCATCCGCTGTTGTAGACGCAAGTCATTCAGCCTTAGTTCTTCCAGAGTCTGCCTGTCCAAGGCAGCTTGAGAAGCATCAGAAGGAGGAGGCTTCTCAGAACTTTCAGCAGCATCTTCTGCTTGACTTTCAGCCTGAATGGTCTTGTCTTCTTCTGATGGTTGCACCTTTGCAGCTTGCTGTTTCTCAGACTAAGATTCACTGTCCAGAGGGAGCACAACTTCCTGAGGCAGCTGACTTTCAACTTCCTTCAGCAGCTTGCTGAAGTTCTGTTGTGCCTGCTCATAGTTGATATCCTGCAACTTGAGGGCTTCAGCACGTACCCATAGTCTGAACTGTGACCAGAGCTGATCAGAAGCAGCTGGGTCAATCATCCCAGGACAGACTTGCTTCAAAGAAGCAATCCATTGCAGCACACCTGTTTCAAAATTCAAAATACCAGAGCCAACATCTGGTTGCTTTGGTTTTGGGATGGCAATTTTGTGTCTTAGATCAGCAAGACGTTCAAGACTGGTTAAGTCAATGAAAGTTCTGCTGGGGTTTTCAGCGGTTTTCTGAGAGGCTGTTTGTTTTGGAGGAGGGGTATCAGAGTCAGATATTTCGATTGGAGTGGGTGGTGTTTTGGGAGTTTTTGGAGGTGTCGATTCTAATGAGGATGGTAACTGGGGCATGAAAACAGTGGTTCCACATGGCAACTGCATTGCCAACGGTGATGGTTGAGGTGAGTGAGGGTCAGATTTATGAGGAGAAGGGGTTTCAGAATGGTGAAACGCTGTTTGTGGTGAAGGTGGATTTATTTCTGGTTGGGGAGAGGGAGGTGGAATCTCTGATTGCTCAGGGATCAGAGGTTCTTCTGTGAGTGGTTGTTGTTGTGGTTCTGGTTCTGGTTGTTGTTCTGGTTGTGGAGGAGGAACATTTAGTGGTTCAAAGTTTGGTTTAGCAGAGGCATGTTCACGCTCAATATTAGCCAGCACTTGGTCAAGTGCTATTGTTGTTGAAATTGTTGGTTGTTTGGGGATTTTGGTTCTGGGTCTTCTGAGTAGTAAGGCTTCAGAAGGGTCTTCTGGTATGGTTTCATCAATGGTAGGGATTGGAATTGATATTCTATGGGAGGTTTGAGGAGCAGCAGATGCTGGAATAGTAGATGAAATTAAAACAGGGGCAGCAGATGAAATACCTCTTTTCTTTGGAGTCTGATGAGATGATCCTTCTGATGGCGCTTTCCTCTTCTTTGTCTTCTTCAAAGTCACTTCTGGTTGGGGTTGACTCAGATCTTTGATCTTCAGCTTTGAACCTGTATCTTCTGCCTTGTACGCATCTGGGTACCTGAGAAACATCTCTGGTTTGGATTCCATTTCAGAAAATACCGGAAAATCACTCAGAGGCACTCTTCTGCTGGAGATATCAGCAGTTGAAGTAGCTCTGGGTTCCTTCTGAATATTTTCTATCAGCTTCATCTTTTTCAGATTCTTTGCGTTCAGAGGCTTCCCAATGGTTGGTTCAATAGTGCTCAGCTTCTGAGCTTCTATCAGATGTTCAATCAGCCTATTCTCTGTCAGAATATCTGATATAAGCCTTCCAAACGGTATCCAGTCCCTCTTGGTTCTTTCTTCTTCTCTAGTTTCTTTCACACTGGTCATGAGATGGTTGAACAAGAAGTGAGCCAGATTGATCTTAATCTTCTGATCAATAAAGTAGATCAGAAACTGCTGATCCACGTTTATATAATCAGGAGAACTTGTTGGTTTCCTGTGGTTGAAGCATCCCAGAACAATCTTGGCCCATACTCTGCAGTGATCCTTCAGATCCTTAATCTTGCTGCTGGGCATTCCTAGAGTGAAAATCCTGTTGGCTACCACACCTACATCAGCGCATCTTTCGGCCATGTCCACACAACGGACTCCACCACCACTTTGACCGATTAGCCTTGCAATGAGATCTTCAGAAATTACAATCTTCTTCCCCATGACAGAGGAGATAACTAGATGTTTTGAAACCTTAGCGTGAATCCAAAATTCCTTGACTAGCGCTGGGAATGTTGGTCCAACCAACCTATCGAAATACCTCTCCCACTTTTGAGCCCTAATTTCTTCAGTTAGGTCAAAACCATTTTCCTTCAAGCTTTCAAAGTCAATGATTAACTCAGAGAGCACTTCAAGGTTCTTCACCGGAGTAAGGAGAGTTCTGAGTGGCACCTGATATTGCTCAGAAGTTGCTTTCTTCTGATTGCCTGCAGAAATGCTGGAGGATGCCATTGTTCACACTAAAAAAGCTTTGAGAATGAATTGAGAAAAAGGTTTGCAAGGGATGAACTCAGAAATATGCAGAAAATGCTTGAGTGATTGTGAGAAAGCGTAAAGAATAAATGAGAGATTAATGTGCTTAAATAGAGTTTTCAAAATTGTTTTGAAAAGTTAAACGTTTTTAAGAGAGAGAAAAAATCATGATTGCCATTTAAAAGAATGATTACTTTTCATTAAATGCTTGCTAATTTTGGGGGATTTGAGAAAGATACTTAAAAACGGTTACCAGACATGTGTCTCAATGCACCCAATCAGCGCTTTGCCTTCTCAGAAGCGTGCACGCGTTCTGCTTCAGAGATATGCTGATGATTGGATGACACTTGTTTGATGTAGTGATCAGCACGTCTGTCTTTGAGATTAGACTCTCAGATCTTTAGACTTGCATCTGATACAATCTGCATGTTCTATCTTTCTGAAAGGAGATTGATCAGAAGTTCACAGTAAAAATAATTACATTCTGAAGATAAATATATGGAATTAAAACATTTTCATTCTGGGCATACTTTCATGCTGAGATGTTTCAGAATGAAATTAAACCTATCTTCTGAAAGGGGTTTAGTAAAGATATCAGCCCATTGATGGTCTGTATCTATAAATTTTAAGTTCAAAATACCTTTCTGAATATAGTCCCTAATGAAATGATGCTTTATTTCTATATGCTTAGATCTAGAATGTAAAATAGGATTCTTACTTAAGCAAATAGCAGAAGTATTATCACAAAGTATAGGAATGTTACTCTCAAAAATCTGGAAGTCTTCAAGCTGACTTTTCATCCAGAGCATTTGTGTGCTACATCCTGCTGCTGCTATGTACTCAGCTTCTGCTGTTGACAGAGCAATTGTTGATTGCCTTTTACTGGACCAAGAGATCAGATTTTCTCCCAGAAACTGGCAGCTTCCAGAAGTACTTTTACGTTCCACTCTGTCTCCAGCAAAATCAGCATCACAGTAGCCTACTAAGCTGTAATCACTAGATTTTCTATAAAACAAACCCAGATTAGTAGTACCTTTCAGATACTTGAAAATTCGCTTAACAGCTGTTAAGTGAGATTCTCTAGGATCTGATTGGAATCTAGCACAGATACAAACACTGAATAATATGTCAGGTCTTGAAGCAGTCAGATAGAGGAGAGAACCAATCATACCTCTGTAGACTTTCTGTTCTACGCTTTTGCTTACCTCTTCTCTTTCTAGAATGCACGTGGGATGCATTGGAATCTTTGATGGCTTACATTCTGAGAGGTCAAATTTCTTCAGAAGATCTCTGATGTATTTGCTCTGATGAATGTAAGTTCCTTCTGGAGTTTGATTGATCTGAATTCCTAGAAAGAATTTCAGTTCCCCCATGAGGCTCATCTCAAATTCTGCCTGCATACACTTAGCAAATTTTCTTCCAAGAGAAGGATTAGTAGAACCAAAAATGATATCATCAACATAAATTTGACAGACTAAGATGTCACTCTTAACTGTTTTACAGAATAGAGTAGTGTCCACTTTCCCTCTGGTGAATTCATTTTCAAGCAGAAAGTTACTTAGCCTTTCATACCAAGCTCTGGGAGCTTGTTTCAGACCATACAGTGACTTCTTTAGTTTGAAAACATGTTCTGGGTGTTTTGTATTTTCAAAACCTGGGGGTTGGTGAACATAAACTTCTTCTTCTATATAACCATTTAAGAATGCACTTTTGACATCCATCTGATACAAAGTGATGCCTCTATTAACAGCAAATGAAATTAAAAGTCTGATAGATTCTAACCTGGCGACTGGGGCAAAGGTTTCTGTATAGTCTATCCCCTCTTGCTGACTATAACCTTGTGCAACCAGTCGTGCCTTGTTTCTGATGACTTCACCTTGTTCATTTAGCTTGTTTCTGAACACCCATCTTGTTCCAATGACGTTGAATCCTTTTGGTCTGGGAACGAGATCCCATACGTCGTTTCTGGTGAATTGATTCAGCTCTTCTTGCATTGCCAGAATCCAGTCATTTTCCAGAAGTGCTTCATCAATGGAAGAAGGTTCAATCAGAGACACAAGTCCCATAAGAGTTTCTTCAGAGTTTCTGAAGCTTGCTCTTGTTCTGATTGGATCTTCCTTTCTTCCTAGGATAGTCTCTTCTGGGTGATCCAAGCTGCTTCTGGGTAATCTCTTCTGAGGTTGATCAGCAGCTGTTGAAGGATTTCTAGCAGTGCTCCTTTCAGACGTTGAAGGAATGTCTGTGTTGAGAGCTTCTGATGACTTGTCTTCAGAACCTGCAAATTCAATTTCTATACCTGCAAAAGTTTCATTCTGCTTTGACTTTTCAGAGTCAAGCTTATCATCAAAACGAACACTGATTGATTCTTCCACAATCTGTGTTTCTGTATTGTATACTCTGTACCCTCTTGAGCGTTCAGAGTATCCTAACATAATACACTTCTGTGCCTTAGAGTCAAACTTGTTCAAATAATTCTTTGTATTCAATATAAAGCAAGTACATCCAAATGGATGAAAATATGAAATGTTGGGCTTTCTGTTCTTCCACAATTCATATGGAGTCTTTTCCAGAATAGGTCTTATTGAGATTCTATTCTGAATGTAACACGCTGTGTTTATTGCCTCTGCCCAGAAAGTCTTAGCAACGTTTGTCTCATTGATCATGGTTCTGGCCATTTCTTGCAATGTTCTGTTCTTTCGTTCTACAACTCCATTTTGTTGGGGAGTTCTAGGACAAGAGAAATCATGCAGAATGCCTTTTTCATTAAAGAATGACTCAAAATCTTTATTTTCAAATTCTCCACCATGATCACTTCTGACTTTAACGATTCTAAGATCTTTTTCATTCTGAACTTGGTTACAGAAGGTAACAAACACAGAGTGTGACTCGTCCTTGTGTCTTAAGAACTTTACCCATGTCCATCTGCTATAGTCATCTACGATTACTAACCCATACTTCTTACCACTGACTGAAGCAGTTTTAACTGGTCCAAATAAGTCAATGTGCAGAAGTTCTAATGGCTTAGAGGTGGAAACAACATTTTTGGATTTAAAAGAAGGTTTTGCAAATTTGCCTTTCTGACATGCTTCACACAGAGCATCTGAATTGAACTTCAAATTAGGAAGTCCTCTGACCAGATTGAGTTTGTTAATCTGAGATATTCTTCTCATACTAACATGCCCCAATCTTCTGTGCCAGATCCACTGCTCATTGTTAACAGACAGAAGACATTTTACATTCTGACTCTTTAGTTCAGAAAGTTTGATTTTGTAAATGTTGTTTTTCCTCTTTCCATTAAACAGGATAGTCCCATCTTTCTGACTAACAGCTTTACATGATTTTTGATTAAAGATTATATCATAACCGTTATCACTTAATTGACTTATGGATAACAGATTATGCATCAATCCATCTACTAGCAGAACATTATTAATAGAGGGAAGATTTCCATTACCTACAGTTCCAGAGCCAATTATCTTTCCCCTCTGATTGCCTCCAAAGCCAACGTGGCCTCCAGGCTTAAGTTCCAGGCTTTGGAACATATGCCTTCTTCCCGTCATGTGTCGTGAGTAGCCAGAGTCCAGGTACCATGACTGGTGTTTCTGACTTGCTGCTAAAGATATCTGCAACATGTATTATTTTATCCTTAGGTACCCAAATTTTCTTGGGTCCTGATTTGTTAGTTTTACCAAAACTCTGGTTGAATTTTGGTTTCACAGAGTGCTTACTGCTAGTATATTTGATGTCATGTGTGTGACCATACACAAAGTGTGAATTTAGAGGAGTGTGTTTAATGGTTAAGTCCATGACATTCTTTGGTGTAGGAACCTTACCTTGGTATCCTATTCCTTTCCTGCCGTTTCTGCTAACTCCATAGATCATTGAAGCCATTCTGCTTCTATCTATGCTTTTAGCAAGGAACTTCTGGAAACTGTGATCATACTCCTTGATGATCTCATCAGCGTTGCTGGGAGTTTCAGAAATTGGTTCCTTCTGAGAGTTTTGTAAAGTGTTTTCTAATTTTGAAATTTTATCTCTCAGCTCAGAATTTTCCAATTTGAGACTCTCAGACTTATTAGAGTCAGATTCAAGATTCCTTTTCAGGTCTCTGAATTTAGCTCTAATCTGCTGATAACGTTCCAGAATTTCATTAAGGCTTTCAGCAAGTTCAGCCTTTGTAAAGTTAACAGCGAAGTTAGGAAATACCTCTTCTGTGTCTGATTCTGAGTCTGATTCAGAAGCTTCACTATCTTCTGAAATGTTTGCCATGAGAGCTATGTTTGCCCTTTCATCATCTGATTCTGAGTCAGCTTCAGACGAGTCAGAGTCATCCCATGTGGCCATGAGACTTTTCTTCTTCTCTCTTCCAAACTTCTTTTTGGGCTTTTCCCTCTGAAGCTTTGGGCAGTCACTCTTGTAGTGTCCTTGCTCATTGCACTCATAGTAGATGATGTCTTTGGTATTTGGCTTCTTGCTACTGGAGGAGCCTTCAGATCTTCTGTATCCAGAGGAAGAATCTGTCCTTCTGTATCTGGAAGAAGACTCGTTCTGATCAGATCTTCTGGGATTCCTGAACTTCCTTTGTCTTTGCTTCCACAGTTGATTTACTCTTCTGGAGAGAAGAGAAAGTTCGTCTTCTTCTGATGAGGATCCATCAGATGTTTCTTCAACTGCCTGCAAAACTTTAGATTCAAATTTTTTGTTAGATTTTAATGCTAAAGGCTTACCTTGATTCTGAGGCTCGTCAGCTTCTAGCTCTATCTCATGACTTCTGAGGGAGCTTATAAGTTCCTCCAGAGTGATTTTGTTGAGATCTTTAGCTAGCTTCAGAGCAGTAACCATAGGCCTCCACTGCTTGGGTAAACTTCTGATTATTTTATTGACATGGTCAGCAGTAGAGTATCCTTTGTCCAGAACTTTGAGACCAGCTACCAGAATCTGGAATCTAGAGAACATAGTTTCAATGGATTCAGATTCTTCCATTTTGAACGCCTCATACTTCTGAATGAGCGCCAGAGCTTTTGTTTCTTTGACTTGAACGTTGCCCTCATGCGTCATTCTGAGAGAATCAAAGATGTTCTTCGCTGTGTCTCTGTTGGAGATCTTTTCATACTCAGTATAGGAGATGGCACTGAGGAGGATGGTTCTGGCCTTATGGTGATTCTTGAAGTCACGCTTTTGTTGATCAGTCATTGATTTTCTATCAATCTTCTGACCACTTGCATTCACAGGGTGCGTGTATCCATCTGTCACCATATCCCACAGATCAGCATCATGTGCTAGAAAGAAGCTTTCAATTCTGTCTTTCCAGTAATCAAAGTTTTCTCCATCAAAGACTGGAGGTTTGCCACTGAATCTGTCTCTGTCCTCATTATTGTCATTGCTGAAGTGAGAATTGTTTCCTGCCATTGTGTTTTTCTGACGCTGGATCTTGTACTGACACGGTTAAGTGTTTTAGCTCAGAACCAGGCGCTCTGATGCCAATTGAAGGGGTGAAAAACACAAGAAGGGGGGGTTGAATTGTAAAACTGAAATCTAAAGCAATTGACAAGATATTTTTATCCTGGTTCGTTTGATCTCAAACTACTCCAGTCCACCCGTCAAGGTGATTTCGCCTCTCTCCAACGAGGTCTTAATTCACTATATTCAACTGAATATTACAGACTGCTTTAACAACTGCTAAAGCCTTCTTGATTCAAACCACAACCCGGTTTGTCAAGGCAACACTTTCTTACAAAGGTATAAAACAATGTGTGTGGATGTTTTCTATAAAACTTTATCACAACTGTGATGTATACACAAAATGAAGCTTAGAAACTAGATTGCTAAACTGTAATGGAGTATCAGAGTATGTGGTTTAGCAAAACTGGTAGAACGAAGATTATGGTTCAGCTTTGTGCGTGTAGAGATTTGGAGAGCATTAGCCATTATAATCTTCGAAGCCTTGTTTATATAGCACTTGAGAAGATGAACGTTGAATGCAATATTCTTGATTCAATGCTAATAACAAGCTTTCCTTTTTGAGCAGATCTTGTCTGGAATGAGGCCGTTGGAATTTATTAGCGTTCAATGCACAGTACCGTTGCTTCTTCAATGCACGTTCTGGCTTGGCTCATTCTGATTCTGCTTCGCTGCTGATGAACTATTGTGTTTCTGTATCAGAGTGTTTGAGCGCAGTCTTGTTCATCAGGCTTCAGCATGTACGTGAGTTGATCATCTGATCTTGACGTTCTGATGTAGCAACTTCTGATGCTGGTGTATGAAATCAAATTCTGATGCTGAATAAACGTGATCTTGCTTATGTCAATCAGAGTATCTGCAAGTCAGAACATAATAATTTTAGGCAGCAGATAGTTCAAACATGAAACATTTTAAATACTATATCTTTTCACTTTGTTATCATCAAAACTTAAATATAGGGTAGTAGATTCAAACATTGTTCTAACATATCTTGTTTCATAGTCGGTAAACTTTTTGCTAAGGTAGTATTTGCATGCTCTTTTTAACCAAACTCGTCATGTTGGCCCAACACACACTCCATTGAATTGTCTAACACAATCAAGTACATAATCAGAGGTCTTCCTTCCACTGGAGGCATCAGGATTGGAGGTTCTTGTAAGTACTCCTTGATCTTGTCAAAAGCTGCTTGGCAGTCGTCATTCCATCTGACTGCTTGGTCTTTCTTCAGCAGCTTGAAGATTAGCTCACAAGTAGCAGTCAAGTGAGAGATGAATCAGGAAATGTAGTTGAGTCGACCTAAGAAACCTTTGACCTCCTTCTCAGTATGGGGAGCCGATATTTCTTGGATAGCTTGGACTTTTGCTGGATCAACCTCAATTCCTTTACCACAGACGCCAAATTCTTTTTGTCCTCAACCATAACTTTGGCCTTTTTTCTATCTTCAATTTCTCCAGCGACATGCTTCTAAACAGTTTTACTTGTAGCACCTTATTCCACTGGTAGGCACAATGCTGAATGTTTCTCCCATTTCTTTGTTTTTATAATACAATGCAGTACTTAGCCCCTGTTCCTTGAACTTGGTAACAATTTGTTTGAGCCGCATATTGAACTCATTTTGAACATCCTTAGTTTGCTGCAATATTGCTTTACGAATTGGAGCATTGCGAAATTTTTTCCAGCCATAAAGCCTATCAACCTTATTCAATGCAACAATGAATTTTTTGTTCCTTATTTTTAATAGTTCGAGTGACTCTTTAGTTTGTGGATCTATGCCATGCATAATGTCAACAACCAAGATTGCAATATCACATAAACCTGAACCCTGAAACCTCAGATTATTAAATGATTCGTGGCCTGGGGTATCGATAACAAGTAGACTTGGAACTTTCAGTGTTGCATCAGCTTTCAATTCCTTAGTTCTATCACGTATGTTCTCAGCAAGAAAGTATGTTACGCCTATCTGTTGGGTAATACCGCCATCCTCGCCTTCTTGAACATTGGTACCTCGAATACAATCCAGAAGCTTGGTTTCACGTAGCTTTAGGAGTTAGAAACTTTAATGTTTGATTTTTTTTCAAAGTTTCAAATGATGTAATTGGTTTGTAATGGTGTAACGAAATTTGGACAAAGTTTGAATCAACCTTCATATTTTGTAATTATTCTTCCAATTTATACTTTGAACAAACAATCCCTAATGATACCAAAAGTACGCAAAGTCTCTTTTTAATTTAAATTCGAATTTGAATTCTCCAACAACTCTTGAATGAGTTCTACAATGCCTTGTGCCATGAAAATGAAATTGGATTGGAATCATTGGAAAAAAAACACTTTCCAAATCACACCTTGAATTCCTGATTTATTTTGGAGTTCCTGAGTGAACTAGTTGAGAATTGAATGAAAATTTCCACTTGAATGACTTTCGAATCACAATGGACCTCGAATAAGTCTTGATGATCTTTGAGTTAGGCCATGAGAATTGTTTGGAATTTTGTCATGATAATGAATCAAGTTGAATAGGAATTTGAATGAAATTATTTGGAATACTTGATTCCATGGACTCATAATCAAATTGAATCAACAAATTCCCACATATATCATTTTTGAAACTTGAAAAAATCATACACAAAACCCTAATTGGGAAGGAGGAGATAGATGAAACTTAACCTTGTAGCCTAACGAATTGCTAACTTTAATCCTCCAAATTCAAATTAACTTGTAATTGAAGTAAACAAGTAATTGAGAAGAACCAAAATTATATCGACCAAAATGAATTACAACTCATACTTCAACCCACCATAATCAACAATGCTTTCATAAATTGAAATCAGAAGTTAAGAGTATTCTAAATCAAGCAAATGACCTATGACGATTTGATAACTTTCAAGGTCTTATAAACAAAAAATTCTTTTGATCCTGTAGCGATAAAAAAATGTAGCGGGGTAAATCGGAGATCGAATTATTGATTAATTCGTCTCACAAAAAGCAAGAGTCGCCACCACGCTTTATTGTTTCCAAAGGAAAAGGGAAAAGAGCGGAATAAAACCCTAAATATGCAATGTAAATAAAAATACAAATACAAAGCGTTTTTGAAAAGAGATCTTATGGTTCGGGGGTTGGTTATACAATGGGAAGGTACTAGCACCCAATGCATCTATAGTACTCTATAGGAACCTTTTGAAATATCTGTTTATAAAAATTCGTTTGCTTGATGGAAAATAAATCATTTTGGCCGAAAAGGGATACGGACGGGTTTTTGAAGATACGACGACCTAATGTCGAAGTTTTTGCTTAAAAGGTATAGGTCTTGAAAAGGGTGAATGTTTGAGGAAAAATTATCCTAAGTTTTAATGAATGAGAGTATTCGCTCGATCGTTTTTTGAGGACATGAAGTCAACAAAAATTAGACAATTCCCTTTGGATTGACGCAAACAGAATAATCAAGTAAATGCGAGATATTTAAACAGAAAATTATGAGATAAATGATATACAACAAATTAAATAAGAGACTGAGTGTGAACATGCATTTTTTGATTTTTGTTTAATATATGAAGAGAAAAAAAGTTTTAATTTGTTGCGCATTTTAAACATAGATAAAAGGGTGATGAGAATTAATAGAAATGTTTTTAAGGTTTTTATAGTTATTAAGTTCTATTTTTATGTCTTTTTTTATATTGGTATTTAACCAAAATGAGGGGAGTAAAAGAAAAATAGCATGTCTTTTAGTTTTCTCATTTTTACTTTCTTATGTTTTTAGAGATATTGAATATTTTTCAAATTAAGTAAAACTTACAAGTCAAATATCTAATTAAAATAAGGAAGACTAAAATTATTAAATAAACCTAAACTTAGATTAAATGAGATTTGGGTAAAATATTAAAATTATCTATTTAAAACTATATGTTTATTCCTAAGAAACTAATTAATCTAAATTAAAAAGTTAAGAAAAAGAATAGAATTAAACTAAAGAGTAAATAAAAGATGGGGTATGAATAGCAATTAGAATGGGCTTAAGTTAAACAAGAAAATTGAGCTGGGTTGAGGGGAAATGGAGCGGGTCGGCTTCGTGTCCATCCGTTTACAAAGAAACCTCATGTACTTCAATTCTGCCTGACGAGGCCACCGGAGATGCATATCTCCTCGCATCTAACAACCGCAATTTTCTGTCCGTTTAGAAGCTCCTTCGCTACGATCGATGCCAAGCGACCGAGCATGTGGTGGCGAGCATCCACCATGACTCGCTTGCGCGTGCGCCGGAACCTGAAGCCAATTTCTTCTCTCCGGCTGGTTTCTATGCTTCACAAGGTTTTGCAGGTGCGGCGGAGGACGAAATGGGTTTGGTGTTAGGATGGCGAAGATTGATGATTGGGTGTTGTCGTGGAATTGAGACGAGGTTGTTGGGGTGAGAAGAGGAAGCTGCATGTGACGATGGAGGAGAACAGAAGGTTAGCGGTGAAGGAGGTTGCAGGGTGGTGATGATAGTGGTTAAAGGTACTTTGCTTCCTTTCTTCTTCAAATTTCAGATTTTTTGAATGGTATGTTTTTATGGTGAAATAATGGTTTTGTTTTGGATTTAAATCTGTAATGATGCTGAAGGTTAAAGGGGTGATTACAGAAGGGGATAATGACGGTGATTCGGCATAGATATAAGGGAGATAATGATGTTAGAACGGTTATTGTTGTTATGTTTTTTTGTTTTTTAGTAAAAGAAAATTCTGTCACTGATTTGCAAAAGCTAATAATACGTTCCTATTTTTTTCAACAGTGACTTTCCATGAATATTTGTTTCTCTCCTTGAGCTCTTCAAATCCAAGTAATACTAACTTTAATAACCAATGCTTAAGCAGCAAGAGAAGAATGAAGACAAAAATATGTGCCTAAAGAGTTGGAAAAGTGCTTCAAGGCTTGTCCACAACAGGACAAGATATGAGTAACAAGGCGACATTCACATGAAAGCGGTTCGTCCACCTCTTCTGGTATGTCTATCATATGCAGTACCGAACTTGTCCACCAAATCATTCATTGCACTTGAGCAGTTGGTCAGCATGGCAAGGTAACTGATCAACAAGGTGTCATTGTATTCCATCAAGAAATCATCTTGAAATTTCCCAGATTCAAAAGCAGGTAATCTTCTCATGAGACTCGACACTTGCCTTAATAGTGAATTCTCACAAGGAACATCACCTTTTCCATCGCAAGAAGATAGTGATGAATCGTAAAGTCGAATTGGTAATTAAAAAAAGGTTTGAGAATTTCTATATTATTTCAAATTGACTTTAAATTAACAGTGTTTATATGATTGTGTTGGTCTTGCAACATTACGAGTTTTTGAAATCTTATCTATTAAGTAATTGCTGGTGTATATAGGGATTTGATGTATTGATGATTCGCAATGATATTAAATGGCCATTTTACATGATTTCAAGAAATTAAAGAGAATATTATTATCCAGTGAGACAAAGGCAACACAACGGTATAAAGATTTATGCGAAAAAAAACTGAAGAAACTCACATGGTCGGAGCTAGTCCGACGGTACGATTCCGGCGAAGTCAGGTAAGCTCCGAAGATTCCTCGCTCTTTGCTTTCTGCTACTAATTCTTCTCTTCTTCTTCGTCTAGAAACTGGTTGGAATATTGAATAATTGGTTTTTTGAATGGATTTGGATTATACTGTTTTATCTATGGTTTTGATACAGTATGCAGGTTTAATGGTTTTTATGCTATGAAAAATGATTTGGCAATAGGTTACGTGATTTAACCATATGCTATGGTTTTGGAATAGTGTAGATGCAGTATGCAGGTTTAATGGTTTTTATGCTATGAAAAATGATTTGGCAATAGGTTATGTGATTTAACCATATGCTATGGTTTTGGAATAGTGTAGATGCAGTATGCAGGTTATGCCATGGACTATGGTTTTTGAATAGTTCTGATGCAGTGATATGGTTGTGTAGAGATATGCTATATGTTATCCTTCCTCCTTTTGAAGGGGGCCTCCTCTCATATAGCCGTCGCTTCTTTTTGATGACTCAGGTTTGAGTATATTAATATATTTCCTGATGTTCTGCACCTATGCTGCTACATATGATTTTGACTTTATTTCTATTTCATGCTTAAATCAAAACCTGCAAAACTGAACCTCTTCTCTCTCTCTCCCAAGTACAGAAATGATACATAATGTGATATGTACTTTATATTCTGAAATTGCAAACAGGCTGGAATATGATGAAAAATGGAAACATATATTGCTTGCATACATTGTTTTAAGACTGCACATTGTTTGAAATTGCATATCTCTTTTGTCTTGCATTAGCCTATGTTACTCTCCTATGTGGCTGCAGGTTAACGTTGGCCTTTTGTTTGTGAACTTACACATGCTGTTGATTTATGCTTATGCAGTTTTGACCAAAAAAATTGAATTTATACATATTTGAAATATGCAGTGGGCTTTTTGACAAAAAATGCAATTGATTTTGAAATGTGATATTTTTTAATTGTGCATTCATAAAAATTCCTCCCTTTTTGTGAACCGGGAGAAATCCCGTGATTTGCAAAAAGGGTAAACTGATTCCGGCCGTTTGCTTTTAATGATGAACATTAAATTTATTTTTGCTTTTAATTGTTTATTCGATTCTGACTTTTCTTTTAATCGTTTTTTGCAGGTAAAATTTAAATGAGCAGACAAGAGCATTGGATAGAAGATTAGAATTAGAATTTAGAAAAATAACTTTTTATTTTACTTTAAGCATTTGTGTAATTGTCTTTATAAATATTTTGTAATAACACAACATTTAAATGACAATTGTAATAAATAGAATAAAGTGAATAAAAATTCTATTATTTCTCAATTAATTCTTTTTCTTTCCAATTATTTATTTATTGTTTATAATTCTTTAAATTATATAATGACTGAAAATCAAATCCAATCATTTAAATTCAGAATGATAAACAAATAAATAAATATCATTGATCAATTAATAACTTCAATCATTTACTTTATTATTATTTTTAATTCTTCTAAATTATAATAACTTGAAAAATAGAATTTCAGCTATTTAAATTTAGAACAATAAATAATCAAATAAACATTGTTTGATCAATTAATAGACTCCTTTTCAAATGTTTATTTCATTATTCGTAAACCTTTAAATTATATAATAACGGAAAACCGGTTCCCATTATTTAAATTTAGGATAATGAATAATTAATAAACATTATTTGGTCAATTAATAAACCTCTTCTCAAATATTTGTTTTGTTATTTATAAATCTTTAAATTACATAATAATCGAAAATAAATTTCAATTATTTGAATTTAAGATAATAAATAATCAATGAACGTTGTTTAAGTCTTGATCAGTTAATAAATTTAGCGTTCAACAAATAAACAGCTCCCGACTCGAAAAAGTTGTGAATTTTTACACTGCTTTGAAAATTTGATAAAAATAGGTCAAAACTCTTGCAATGCGAATGATGCAGATGGAAGACGGTATCTTAGGTCAAAATTTGGGGTACAACAGCTGCCCCTATTTAAGTTCCTTCTATCCGGAGATATGAAGATTAAAGTCTTCGTCTCGACGAGATTGAAGGTACTTAAATACATAATTACGCAAATTTTGTCCTAAGATGCCGTCATCACGCGGTGATATGAATGTAGTGCTTGAATTCACAGAGAAAAATATTGTATGAAACAAGACAAATGTTGGAGGAATCGAACACCAACAAAACATAGAGACATGAATTATACGCTACTGGGGAAAACGAGCTATCGACTTCAAACGACAGACTCCCGACAGCGAATAAAATCGAGGGAAAACAACCTCTAACCTTAACAAAGAGAGCATCTTGCATAGGCCATAACAGATTATTGATCCAAAACAGTGAGTTCGCAACTCAAGGTCGATGGTAGACAGAGAGTAACAAAATGCGGATAACTGATTACCGACTTCTGGAGGTATCGATTCGTAACAGACTTCTCTGCTAGATTTCAGAGGTATACTCATTAATGCTGAGGTAATAAGACTGTAGATACGAAGGTTGTTCAAATAAAGAAAACTGCCATTTGTTGTTGTCCAGAGAAAATACCGATAACATACAAGTTGCTCAAATAAAGAAGCTGCCGCTTGCTGTCGTCCGAAGAAAATACCGATAACAAACAAGCTGCTCAAATAAAGAAGCTACCACTTGCTGTTTTCCGAAGAAAAAGACCGATAACAAACAAGCAGCTCAAATAAAGAGGCTACCACTTGCTGTATTCCAAAGAAAATACCGATAACATACAAGCTGCTCAAATAAAGAGGCTACCACTTGCTGTATTCCAAAGAAAAAGACCGATAACATACAAGCTGCTCAAATAAAGAGGCTACCACTTGCTGTTTTTCAAAGAAAAGTAATAACGTACTGGTAACTCATGAAGAGTTTGCTGTTTGTTGCTTTCAGAAAAATAAAATGACGCACTAGTAGCTCGTGAAGAACTGCTGCTCGGCGCTTTCAAAAAAGAAGTAAATAACGCACTAGTAGCTCATGAAGAACTGCTGCTCGGCGCTTTCGAAAAGATAAAATGACGCACTAGTAGCTCATGAAGAACTGCTGCTCGGCGCTTTCAAAAAGAATAAATGACGCACTAGTAGCTCATGAAGAACTGCTGCTCGGCGCTTTCAAAAGAATAAATGACGCACTAGTAGCTCATGAAGAACTGCTGCTCGGCGCTTTCAAAAAGAATAAATGACGCACTAGTAGCTCATGAAGAACTGCTGCTCGGCGCTTTCAAAAAGAATAAATGACGCACTAGTAGCTCATGAAGAACTGCTGCTCGGCGCTTTCAAAAAGAATAAAATGACGCACTAGTAGCTCATGAAGAACTGCTGCTCGGCGCTTTCAGAAAAGTAACGTACAAGTTGCTCGTGAAGAGCTGCCGCTTGTCGTTTTCCAACGGTGTCTATAACGTACAAGTTGCTCATGAAGAGCTAACACTTGTCGTTTTCCAAAATAATTCAGAAGGAAACTGCGATGATATTGGCAGAGAATAAAATCTTCATCAAAGAGAACCCTGAATCAATCCTTCTCGAGGAGATCATATATTTTAACGTACAAAATAAATGCACCAACCGTCTAGGTCGCAATTTCACTGGGGAAAATCAATGAGATAGCCTATGCAAGAGGCAACAACTTCATCCAGGAATAACCAGAGAGAAAACAGTCAAACAAGACTCCTCCCAATGAGAAAGTAACTCGATTGGGGAAATTATCCTATCCAGAAATGGACAAGGTGAGCTAAATCAAAAATCATCCACGAGGATTATCTCAGTTGGGGAATTAGAAAGGGAGCGCACTTTATGCTTAAATTGGCACTCTATTTGGAAAGATCAAATGTGCTATTTGAAAAGGCACAACCAAGGTGTACGAACTTAATGACATCAACAAATACAACTGTGCGTGCGTGATGCAAGTGTGAATGAACAAATGAATGTCATGTATATGCTGACAAAAACGATAGGGGAGATGGACAAAAGATGATACGACATCACAGTACAACCCAACGCTCGGCTAATCTCAAAAGGAGGGGAACATCACTGGAGATAGAAGACAAAAGCCAACAATGCTGTAAAATTCTTCTACAAGGCTTAAATCTCTTGGAGGAGAAGATACTTCAGGTAGAAAACCCAAAGTCCGGTCCTCCACTGTCGACAACCCAACGAAAGGATAACAACACGAACAACGTTTCAGCTGAAAAAGAGTCATGCTTAGCTGGAGGTACTGGGAACACCAACCTCTGATAAAGTGTGCGATACATAACACACATTCTGACAAGTCTAGATTGCCCCTGGGACCAATATTGGATGCCCCAAACTCACTGCTGATGAGCTGCATGTTGCACGACAATTCTTACAAATAGCTTCACTTCTCAAATGCCCCAAGCAAAATGGTTGATGAGGAGAAAGCGTCTCAAGAGGGTTTACAAAAGACCTGGCATTCACTATGCTCTGGTGTCTTCAAAATTTTAGAGGAAATCATCCAATCTCGACGTGATTGCCCCAGATTGACTGTAGTCGGCACAACAAAGTCTTCGAATTTTCGCCCCAAACGAGCAAACAAATTGGGAAAAGCATTAACTAGGAGAAGCAACCTGTCCATGCTTAAGGTCTTCAACTAACATGCCCCTGGATATGATTTTCTTGAATTGATTCTCCAAATACTCAACATAGTTCCAAGCCTTAAAAGGGTAAACTCATCACTGGTGTTTATGTGAGCTTCCTTGATATCAAACCAATGTTTTGCAGTTAGAAAAAAGTTTACAATGAGAATGAGAATTCTAATGCAACAGTTATATAAGTCTTGAAGATTTTTGAAAGATATCGCACAAATTTTTTTGCGAGTTAAAGCGCCATTTATTTTTGTATAGGGAAAACATATCATACCAACATAACTATTTAGAACATTCATGGGAGTCAGGAACACTATCTCATTGAAGTATGCTTTCAGAATGACCTTGCTTCAATTAGGACTTTTGAAGGTTGTAATGTGGTCCGATTCATGGGTTTTTTAGAAAAAGATTTTAAGGCTCAAAATATTTGGTGCCCACCCATTCTTCGTGATGTTCTCCAACTCTATGTTCGGTTAATTCACCATGAGTGTTCATCTCTCAAAGGATTTTGTGACGGTAACATCTTCCTTGCGAATTTTGAACACTCAATCAAATTAACTGAAAACTACCCTGCCCTAGGTTAAAATTCAAGGTTTTTTCGTATAGAAAAGAAACTTCTGCTTCAAAGGCTCAAAATGGGTTAGCAAGGGATTATCTTCCTTATATCTCCGGTGTTTAGGGATTTGAAACAATGCCTGTACATCATCAACAAGATTTTATTCAAAAGCATGCAACCAAAGATTTTGCGTTCTTTAGATCATCATCCCCCCTTCAATCTCTGCCTAGGCAAGAGAATGGGCAACATGTTGGTATCATAATGCAAAAAGAAATTTAAAATTTGAAAGCAAATATGAGTGAAACGAATGAATTTCTTCAAGACAAACATACTAATTGTATTAAAATAATCATTCAGACGCAAACAAGTTCTTACATGCAAACAATGTTTCGATAAATAAGAAAAGCTACAAAAGCAGAAACAAGTTAATAATCTGGGAAGGCTTTCCACTTGAACTACCGAAAACATCTTCAAAAACTCAAAGTCACCCTCAATCGTGTTTACTCTTCGGCGCCCGTTTGATTTGAACTTCAAAACCAACGTCCTTGAATGACAAGATACCACTTCGGACCAACTTCTGAACCTCAATCTTCAAAGCAAAGCAACCCTCCAAGTCATGCCCAGGAGCACCTTGATGAAAAGTACAAGCCAAATCAGCTTTGTAGTTCCAATGTATCTTCTTAGGGACCTTCGGTAGAGGTCGGGTCTGAACCAAATTCCTCTGCAACAGGATAGGGAACAACTTTGTATAGGTGATTGGGATTGAATCAAACTGGGTTTTCTTCTGATTAGGAACTTACTGATTCTGTTGATGAACGTGATGATTCTGATGATGATTATTCCTTCCTTTGGTTCTCTTCTTGGAAAAGTCATTATCAAACTTCTTCACACCATTAACTGAGCTACCCACTTCATATAGACATCCCTTTCCGACATCTTCTTCTAGACGCACTCCCACATTCACCTTGTCAGGAAAGTCATCAGGTGCATTAACCGTCACCTTTTCATGAGAAAAAGATTTTAGAGTCTCCGTGAATACTTTTATCCTTGCTTCCTCCCTCCTAGAAGGATTGACTTGGGCGGAGATCAGAATTTCAACCAAACCAGTTAAGTGATCCAAACCAGCCTTCAAAATAGTCACCTCTCTGCGGAGTTCAGAAACCTCTTGCTTGATATTCTCCATTATCCTCTTAGCGCGAGTGTTGTACTAGTGAGACCAAGGAAAAAATAAGACTCGGAAAAAGACCTTTGAAAGTGAGACAAAGAAAATGTAGAATGATGTATGATATGCAAAAGAGAGTTTTATTTGACTTTCAAGGAACTCAAGATATCAAGTTATAAACATCCAAGTATGAAGATAACAGATGAATTTTAAATTGGCTCCAAACATCGATCAAGTTATCGTCAAGATCAATCATCCATTTTGGTGGATTAGGGTTTTCGCCCTATCGACACCCAAGATCCATTGAGTTTGACGAAACTAGTGATGTTTACAAAGAAAGACCTCCAAACTCCTTCAGAGTCAAGTGAAAAGAGTTTTATGGATGCATGAATGCGTGGCGATGCAACAACCACAAGCAAGGTCAAAGACATGGGGTTTAAAGGTTCAACGTCCCACATGGAGTCGAGGGTAAGGCCCACCCAAAGATAAGTACTAACGTTTCAAATCGCACCTGTAAGACAAGGTTCTAAGAGTTCCCAGAGTCTACATCCCTCCTTCGGATATTACCAACGTCTTGATTACTCAATAATTAGTAATATTCTCAAGAGAAACTCGTCCGAGCGTAGCATCGCGTGACAACTACTTCCGAATTACTCCGTTGTAGTCTCCGCGCTACACCTAAAAGGCCAAGATGGGTTAGGGTTCTACGGTCCTCAACTTCTCGGGCTCCTAGGTCGAAAATAATAATGTCTTCCCGATTACTCGGTAAACAAATATTAAGTTCAAGAGGGCCTTCCATTGAGTGGGGGATCTCATGCCTCCTTCTTCGGGATTACTCCCTCAAAGTTAACATGACTATACCGCCCGTCCTATTCCTTAAGTGTAACTTAATCCGGGTATAGGATTCGTCCTTTGCAAAAAACCCAAATAACCCCAATTTAAACACATAATCAAGCAAATCAAATAACAATAAAACAGATAAAACAAATTAGGCTTAACCCACTTAGGGATGGACCAGCAAGAGGTCAATCTATCCCCAGCAGAGTCGCCAATTCTGTAGCGATAAAAAAATGTAGCGGCGTAAATCGGAGATCGAATTATTGATTAATTCGTCTCACAAAAAGCAAGAGTCGCCACCGCGCTTTATTGTTTCCAAAGGAAAAGGGAAAAGAGCGAAATAAAACCCTAAATATGCAATGTAAATAAAAATACAAATACAAAGCGTTTTTGAAAAGAGATCTTATGGTTCGGGGGTTGGTTATACAATGGGAAGGTACTAGCACCCAATGCATCTATAGTACTCTATAGGAACCTTTTGAAATATCTGTTTATAAAAATTCGTTTGCTTGATGGAAAATAAATCATTTTGGCCGAAAAGGGATACGGACGGGTTTTTGAAGATACGACGACCTAATGTCGAAGTTTTTGCTTAAAAGGTATAGGTCTTGAAAAGGGTGAATGTTTGAGGAAAAATTATCCTAAGTTTTAATGAATGAGAGTATTCGCTCGATCGTTTTTTGAGGACATGAAGTCAACAAAAATTAGACAATTCCCTTTGGATTGACGCAAACAGAATAATCAAGTAAATGCGAGATATTTAAACAGAAAATTATGAGATAAATGATATACAACAAATTAAATAAGAGACTGAGTGTGAACATGCATTTTTTGATTTTTGTTTAATATATGAAGAGAAAAAAAGTTTTAATTTGTTGCGCATTTTAAACATAGATAAAAGGGTGATGAGAATTAATAGAAATGTTTTTAAGGTTTTTATAGTTATTAAGTTCTATTTTTATGTCTTTTTTTATATTGGTATTTAACCAAAATGAGGGGAGTAAAAGAAAAATAGCATGTCTTTTAGTTTTCTCATTTTTACTTTCGTATGTTTTTAGAGATATTGAATATTTTTCAAATTAAGTAAAACTTACAAGTCAAATATCTAATTAAAATAAGGAAGACTAAAATTATTAAATAAACCTAAACTTAGATTAAATGAGATTTGGGTAAAATATTAAAATTATCTATTTAAAACTATATGTTTATTCCTAAGAAACTAATTAATCTAAATTAAAAAGTTAAGAAAAAGAATAGAATTAAACTAAAGAGTAAATAAAAGATGGGGTATGAATAGCAATTAGAATGGGCTTAAGTTAAACAAGAAAATTGAGCTGGGTTGAGGGGAAATGGAGCGGGTCGGCTTCGTGTCCATCCGTTTACAAAGAAACCTCATGTACTTCAATTCTGCCTGACGAGGCCACCGGAGATGCATATCTCCTCGCATCTAACAACCGCAATTTTCTGTCCGTTTAGAAGCTCCTTCGCTACGATCGATGCCAAGCGACCGAGCATGTGGTGGCGAGCATCCACCATGACTCGCTTGCGCGTGCGCCGGAACCTGAAGCCAATTTCTTCTCTCCGGTTGGTTTCTATGCTTCACAAGGTTTTGCAGGTGCGGCGGAGGACGAAATGGGTTTGGTGTTAGGATGGCGAAGATTGATGATTGGGTGTTGTCGTGGAATTGAGACGAGGTTGTTGGGGTGAGAAGAGGAAGCTGCATGTGACGATGGAGGAGAACAGAAGGTTAGCGGTGAAGGAGGTTGCAGGGTGGTGATGATAGTGGTTAAAGGTACTTTGCTTCCTTTCTTCTTCAAATTTTAGATTTTTTGAATGGTATGTTTTTATGGTGAAATAATGGTTTTGTTTTGGATTTAAATCTGTAATGATGCTGAAGGTTAAAGGGGTGATTACAGAAGGGGATAATGACGGTGATTCGGCATAGATATAAGGGAGATAATGATGTTAGAACGGTTATTGTTGTTATGTTTTTTTGTTTTTTAGTAAAAGAAAATTCTGTCACTGATTTGCAAAAGCTAATAATACGTTCCTATTTTTTTCAACAGTGACTTTCCATGAATATTTGTTTCTCTCCTTGAGCTCTTCAAATCCAAGTAATACTAACTTTAATAACCAATGCTTAAGCAGCAAGAGAAGAATGAAGACAAAAATATGTGCCTAAAGAGTTGGAAAAGTGCTTCAAGGCTTGTCCACAGCAGGACAAGATATGAGTAACAAGGCGACATTCACATGAAAGCGGTTCGTCCACCTCTTCTGGTATGTCTATCATATGCAGTACCGAACTTGTCCACCAAATCATTCATTGCACTTGAGCAGTTGGTCAGCATGGCAAGGTAACTGATCAACAAGGTGTCATTGTATTCCATCAAGAAATCATCTTGAAATTTCCCAGATTCAAAAGCAGGTAATCTTCTCATGAGACTCGACACTTGCCTTAATAGTGAATTCTCACAAGGAACATCACCTTTTCCATCGCAAGAAGATAGTGATGAATCGTAAAGTCGAATTGGTAATTAAAAAAAGGTTTGAGAATTTCTATATTATTTCAAATTGACTTTAAATTAACAGTGTTTATATGATTGTGTTGGTCTTGCAACATTACGAGTTTTTGAAATCTTATCTATTAAGTAATTGCTGGTGTATATAGGGATTTGATGTATTGATGATTCACAATGATATTAAATGGCCATTTTACATGATTTCAAGAAATTAAAGAGAATATTATTATCCAGTGAGACAAAGGCAACACAACGGTATAAAGATTTATGCGAAAAAAAACTGAAGAAACTCACATGGTCGGAGCTAGTCCGACGGTACGATTCCGGCGAAGTCAGGTAAGCTCCGAAGATTCCTCGCTCTTTGCTTTCTGCTACTAATTCTTCTCTTCTTCTTCGTCTAGAAACTGGTTGGAATATTGAATAATTGGTTTTTTGAATGGATTTGGATTATACTGTTTTATCTATGGTTTTGATACAGTATGCAGGTTTAATGGTTTTTATGCTATGAAAAATGATTTGGCAATAGGTTACGTGATTTAACCATATGCTATGGTTTTGGAATAGTGTAGATGCAGTATGCAGGTTTAATGGTTTTTATGCTATGAAAAATGATTTGGCAATAGGTTATGTGATTTAACCATATGCTATGGTTTTGGAATAGTGTAGATGCAGTATGCAGGTTATGCCATGGACTATGGTTTTTGAATAGTTCTGATGCAGTGATATGGTTGTGTAGAGATATGCTATATGTTATCCTTCCTCCTTTTGAAGGGGGCCTCCTCTCATATAGCCGTCGCTTCTTTTTGATGACTCAGGTTTGAGTATATTAATATATTTCCTGATGTTCTGCACCTATGCTGCTACATATGATTTTGACTTTATTCCTATTTCATGCTTAAATCAAAACCTGTAAAACTGAACCTCTTCTCTCTCTCTCCCAAGTACAGAAATGATACATAATGTGATATGTACTTTATATTCTGAAATTGCAAACAGGCTGGAATATGATGAAAAATGGAAACATATATTGCTTGCATACATTGTTTTAAGACTGCACATTGTTTGAAATTGCATATCTCTTTTGTCTTGCATTAGCCTATGTTACTCTCCTATGTGGCTGCAGGTTAACGTTGGCCTTTTGTTTGTGAACTTACACATGCTGTTGATTTATGCTTATGCAGTTTTGACCAAAAAAATTGAATTTATACATATTTGAAATATGCAGTGGGCTTTTTGACAAAAAATGCAATTGATTTTGAAATGTGATATTTTTTAATTGTGCATTCATAAAAATTCCTCCCTTTTTGTGAACCGGGAGAAATCCCGTGATTTGCAAAAAGGGTAAACTGATTCCGGCCGTTTGCTTTTAATGATGAACATTAAATTTATTTTTGCTTTTAATTGTTTATTCGATTCTGACTTTTCTTTTAATCGTTTTTTGCAGGTAAAATTTAAATGAGCAGACAAGAGCATTGGATAGAAGATTAGAATTAGAATTTAGAAAAATAGCTTTTTATTTTACTTTAAGCATTTGTGTAATTGTCTTTATAAATATTTTGTAATAACACAACATTTAAATGACAATTGTAATAAATAGAATAAAGTGAATAAAAATTCTATTATTTCTCAATTAATTCTTTTTCTTTCCAATTATTTATTTATTGTTTATAATTCTTTAAATTATATAATGACTGAAAATCAAATCCAATCATTTAAATTCAGAATGATAAACAAATAAATAAATATCATTGATCAATTAATAACTTCAATCATTTACTTTATTATTATTTTTAATTCTTCTAAATTATAATAACTTGAAAAATAGAATTTCAGCTATTTAAATTTAGAACAATAAATAATCAAATAAACATTGTTTGATCAATTAATAGACTCCTTTTCAAATGTTTATTTCATTATTCGTAAACCTTTAAATTATATAATAACGGAAAACCGGTTCCCATTATTTAAATTTAGGATAATGAATAATTAATAAACATTATTTGGTCAATTAATAAACCTCTTCTCAAATATTTGTTTTGTTATTTATAAATCTTTAAATTACATAATAATCGAAAATAAATTCCAATTATTTGAATTTAAGATAATAAATAATCAATGAACGTTGTTTAAGTCTTAATCAGTTAATAAATTTAGCGTTCAACAAATAAACAGCTCCCGACTCGAAAAAGTTGTGAATTTTTACACTGCTTTGAAAATTTGATAAAAATAGGTCAAAACTCTTGCAATGCGAATGATGCAGATGGAAGACGGTATCTTAGGTCAAAATTTGGGGTACAACAGATCCCTGAAGAGAACTTGTAGATGACGTCGCTTATGACAATGTGCAAAAATAATCGTCTCACGATCTTGAAAATTGAGGACATTACGATTCTTGGAAATCAGGCACAGTTACTTGAGATTGGGTCAAAGTCTAGAAAGTGACCTCTAAAGTATTCGAATTTTTGATGATCTTTCGTACATAATCGGCTCTTTACTTATAAATATAAGTTGGAGATGAAATCAAGGAGATTCATACACAAAAATAAACACTCAAGAATATTGAATATCAAAGAAGTTACAATCTTTTGAACTTGATCTTGAAAATGTCAACTTTTGGTCAATACATCTGATTTTCGATCATCTGGGCAATTGACTGAGTGAACTTGTGATGCAAGGCATGAGATTTGATATGACCATTATTGAATACATATGTAACACCATGAAAGCCACTTGAGATCTTGGAAATACCAACCTTCCTTGAGAAATATAAAACCCTAGTTGTGGACGCATTGCTTTGGAGGAGAATTTGTCTGATCAATTCTTGAGCCACCTTGAGAATTTGAGAAACTCTAGGAGAATATCTTGAATGAAAAATGGGAGGGAAAATCTTGGGGTACAACACTTGTGATTCGTAAAATCGGCAAACCACAGTCAAACTTGTACCATAAAAAGCTTTTCATCCGGAAATTCTTCTCTAACCTCACTTTCTTGGTTAGTAAGCTCTACATTGACCAAGCGGGATAACTGATCTTCTATCAAATTTTCTGAGCCTTTCTTGTCGCTAATTTCAAGATCAAATTCTTGCAACAAAAGTATCCATCGAATTAATCTTTTCATAGAACCCATTTTGGTAAGCAAATATCGTATCGCCGCATGGTCGGTGTAGACTACAACCTTTGACCCAATGAGGTAGGATTTGAATTTTTCCAATGCATACACTATAGCTAACAATTATTTTTCAGTTGTTGCATAGTTAATTTGTGCTTCATTAAGAACTTTTCTAGCATAGTGTATAACATGGAAATGTTTTCCTTTTCTTTGACCAAGAACCGCACCAACAACATAATCGCTAGCATCACACATTAGTTCAAAATCAATTTTTCAATTTGGTGCTACGATTATGGGTGCGGTTGTCAAATTTTGTTTCAAATTATTAAAAGCTATCAAACAAGCATCATCGAAAATGAAAGACTTATCTTTGTTGAGCAAGTTGCTCAATGGCCTTGCAATTTTGGAAAAGTCTTTGACAAATCTTCGATAGAAGCCCGCATGACCCAAAAAGCTTCGGATTCCTTTCACGTTCAATGGTGGTGGCAATTTCTCGATAACCTCCACTTTGGCCTTATCAACTTCGAGCCCATTGGATGAAACTTTGTGACAAAGAACAATGCCCTCGGTAACCATGAAGTTACATTTCTCCGAATTAAGCAATAAGTTGGATTCCATACACCTCTTCAAAACTGTATCCAAATTTTTCAAACAAAGATCAAAAGATTCCCCAAAAACGGATAAGTCAACCATGAAAACTTCCATAGTCTTCTCAATAATATCAGAAAATATGGCTTGCATACACCTTTGAAAAGTTGTCAGTGCATTTCACAAACCAAAGGGCACCCTCCTATGCGCAAAAACTCCAAACGGACAAGTGAAAGCCATTTTCTCATGGTCTTTTGGATTTACCGAAATTTGGTTATACCTGGAATACCCACCCAAAAAACAATATAAATCTTGACCTGATAACCTTTCTAGCATTTGATCCATAAAAGGAAGAGGGAAGTGATCTTTCCTAGTTGCTTGATTAAGCCTCTGGTAATCAATACAAATTCGCCATCTCATTACAGTTCTTGTCGGAATCAATTCATTCTTTTCATTTCTTATTAAGGTCATTCCACCTTTTTTCATAACCACATGTACCAGACTCACCCAAGTACTATCGGAAATATCATAAATCATCCTGACATCCAATAGTTTAACAACTTTCCTTTCTCATGACCTCTTTCATTGTCAGATTCAAGCAGCATTGAGGTTGAGCTAATGACTTGAAATCCTCTTCCATAAAAATCTTGTGCATACAATAAGTTGAGCTTATGCCTTTCAAGTCTGCTAAAACCCAACCTGTTTCTCTTTGATTTTATTTTAAGACTTGAACTAAACAATGCTCCTCCTTCTCCGGTAAAGTATTACTAATGATTACCAGTTTGTTACCACAATCATCAAGAAACACATACTTTAAGTGAGACGGCAACATCTTCAATTCATGTTTGGATTCTTCTTCTTTAGATTCCTTCTTCAAAATTTCAACTTCTTCCTCCCAAGGTTGAACTTCTTCTAAAGTCTCAAGTTCCTTCACATATACTTCCAATTCCTTTTCTTCATGGACATCAAGAACTTGAATCATGTTAGTCAATGTTTTCTCAAGAGGTGTTGAAAGATGAACTTCACTAGAAACATCCCAAATAGCTTCTTAAATATCATCAACTCTAAAACAAGCTCATTTATCATTAGAATGTTTCATAGCTTCAAAGAGATTAAAGCTTACTTCTTCATCTTGAACCTGGACCTTCATCAAACCACAATCGATGTAGATCATCATTCTTGTGGTCTTCATGAATGGTAAGCCAAGAATAAAATGTGCATCATGGTCTTCCTCAATATAAATCATAACAAAATCAATCGGGAAGAAAAATTTATCCACTTTCACTAGCACATCTTGAGCTACACCATAAGGACGGGTAAAGGATTTGTCAGCTAGTTGAAGTTTCATCTTTGTTGACTTCATCTTGATGCTCCCATGTTGTACCCCAAAATTTTCCCTCCCATTTTACTCAACACATGTCAATTGAGGTCCCCAACTTGCTCAAGGATGCCCAAGAGTTGACCAGACAAACTCTCTCCTAAGGTAATGTACCTCAAACTAGGGTTTCCATTTTCATCAAGATGGGTGAACTCCAAATACCTCATATGCTATCCATGGTACTAATATGTTATCAAGACCCTCCATGTCAAATTTGAAGCCTTGCACAAGAAGTTTGCCCAGTCAACTGCTCAGATGCTTGAGAATCGACTATATTAGGTCAAAAGTCAACTGTGGCCCACATACAGTAAAACTTCAAGATTTTTGGTCAACATAAACATTTTGAAGTTATATACATCATTTGATCAAGGGTTGATCATGATTCCTCAAGGAATTCCCCAAATTCATCAAAACCCAAAAGTTACTAAATTAGGGTTTCTTAGGAAAAGTCAGCCAAACTTTGACCAAGCATAACTTTCTCATACTTTATCAGAAATTTTCCATCCAAGGCTCATTTTGAAGAGGATGAAATTCCCTACAATTCATCTTCATCCCTCAAGTTCAAAATATGAACTCAAGAAAAGATATGAATTTCCACATTATAGGTCATTTTGAAAAGTCAACAAAAACACTTTTTGGGTCAAAGCTTCTTACATGAACATGGAAGACCCAATTGAGATGAGACCAAAAGGGTTGTATAAGGGACATCCTAAGCCTTCCAAAAGTCCAATAACACCTCTCTAGGGTTAAAATTGGAAGAGATAGGCATTGTCAAAGTTGACCATTTTTGTAAAATTGCCAAAAGTCAAATATGCTCAAAAATGCATTTTTTGCCAAATGGGCCTAATTGTTTATGCTTGCACCTCACTAATAACATGGTCCACGAACCAATTACTTACCCACATGTTATTTTATTCATTATTTATTTTATTTTGATTTTTTATTATTAAAAATTCAAATTAAATCAAATAAATGATAAATAATAACAAAAATTTGTTTTGATCTGATTTTTGGACAAGATCACAAGCTAATTATATTGACATATCAGAATCAAATTGTATCAAGGTTGATTGGAGCAAGAATTGCATGATTAGGCCTAATTTGGAAAGATATCATACAAGATGAAAACCAAATCAAATCTTCATAAAGTTCAAAGATACAAGGCATTTTTATTGACCAAATGCGTCTCACTACATATAGAGAAGATATCCAATGCACAAAAACAAGGATTAAGGTCGTGCAAGTTGAAAAAAAAAACTAAAAAAACTCATAAATACTGGTGATCTATTTTCCAACCTAGAGGCCAATTCAAGTCGTTTGAAGGATCAAATCACATACTAGGGAGATTTCTGAAGCTGTCCCACTCATTCCCAGGCCTCAAAGCATCAAGAGTCACGCTCGCTAACAATCACGGTTTGCATCTTTTTTTTTTAAATCGTTTTCATTAATTCTGGCGTTATCAACATGTTCTAAGTATATATTCATGCTTGTTATCATGTCTTCAATGTGTTGGGATGCTTTGATTTGGTTTTAAGCGCAGGAATCAAAAGATGCCATTCCTAGGGTTTCAAGCTCCATTTTAGGGTCTTTTAGTACAGGCGAAATTAGGGATGGATAAGGGTACCATGATGTTCAGGGCTTCAATCCCAGTCGATTCATGGTCTCCAAGGGAATTTATATTGCTTATATTTGATTTTTGAATGATACAGGTTTATAGCTACGGATATCGTCCATAGTTAAAAGGTCGTTATCTAAAACGAAGGTTCTAGGAAGAAGATAATAACGTGGCTGATAACCATTGGATGATTTGAATTCTGCGCGCTTTTTATATTCAGCCACTTGATTTCATATATTATATTTTATTGTTATTATGTTAACAAATGAGAACAATAGCCCAGATGGTTAAGCGCGTTGGTGTTGAACGTGAGGACCTGGGTTCGATCCCAGGTCCCAGCAATTTTCTTCATTTTATTTCTCCTTTACAGATCAGGTGCATCATCCTCCCAAACGCTCACCATGTGCCATCAACATCCAGCCATGGGATTCACCATCAATCCAGATCCAACGCACGCCATTGAAGGACCATGGTACACCATCAGAAGAGCATCCCATGGAATTCAGCGCAAGGATTAGGCTTCAGCTTGGTGGGCCTAAGCAATTTCACAATACATCCCCCTGATTTCTCCAGCAAGCAGGCCCAAGTTTTTTTTTCTTTTGAATCTTTTTTCTTTTAGTTTGTTTATTAATTATTTTCTTTTTTTTTTTTACAAAATAATCCAAAATCTTTTTTTAAATCAAAAATCACAAAACATCAAAAATCATTTTTTTCATAAAATATATATTTTCTTTAATTAATTAGTTTAATTAAAAATTAAGTTAATTTAATTCCCTTTTTTATAATTAAAATCAATTAGAAATTAGAGTTAATTTCCTATATAATTAATCTTTCTTCAAAAAATAACTTAATTAGGTTTGTAACTGCTCCGAGTTTGTAATAGCTTTAATTCGCCGCGCGCATTTTAATTACTTTTTTTTATTATTTTTGTAACTGCTCTGAGTTTGTAATAGCTTTAATTAGGTTTTAATTCCGCCTTTTATTTTACAGTAAAAAATAATTCTGTATCTGCGAAAGCCATGTAATAGCTAGAACTTTAAACTTTCTGCATTTTAATTTCCGTAATTATAAACTGCCTAGATGTATGTTAATAGGATTGTATGGAAAGACTAATTGAAAATTAATACGGTAGAAAACCCTAAATATGCAAAGACAAATTAACTGAGAAAATTCACTTGCACATGCTCACTCCTAGGGTTTACTCCACTCCGGTTGCCTTCGGTTAAAAGGTCATAAAGTATAGGGTTTATTAGCGGTCATCCTCTAGCCCCGAAAGATCTAAATGACCCATTCAGATGTTGCCTCGGAAAAGATCTTTAAGGCTTTAGGAGGATTACTAAAATTCCCTAACATTGCTTTTGTGATCGTATATGTCCCTTCGAATGTCCCTAAAAAATCCAACGACGATGCTACCTATTCCTTAATAATAGGATAGTGTTGTCTAAAGGAAAACGAACAGATTTTTTTCCGAGTAGGTAGATTAGTTCTTAAGTACTTGCTCAAACAAATAAACTTTTCACACAAACACTTTTCAAAACAGTTTCCAAAACAACTTCGTCACACTCTTGAGGACAGATACAAGGGTTATCACGAAATAAACAAAACTTTTCAAAACAAACACACGCAAGTAATTTCAAAGATGAGCAAGTACCTAAGAGCCCATGGAAAACCATGGATAGAAAGGATGCTAACACCTTCCCTTTCTATAATCTACCCCCCGTACTCAGAAATATTCTCGAAAAAAGGTTTTTTCTGTTCTTTTTCCTTTTCCTTATTGGATAAAATAAAAGTCGGTGGCGACTCTTACTTACCGCGACATTTGCAAATACAAAACGCAAACCAGTATTAACAATCGGTTCTACCACCGTATCACAGAACTGGCGAATCTGCTAGGGATGATAATAAATTAGGGTTTACCTTAGGATCTAGGTCATTTTAAAATTGCTTTCTTGTTTGTTTGCTTTATTCTTAAAGGGTTTTGCTTGGGTTACTATAGATCCTACAGCCGGATCTGGGGGGCACTTTTTAGGTAAACAACAATAGATCATGGAGACTGTACGGCGTAGACCGATATGGTTTAAGTGATGGATGTGTTGGTGTTGAACTTTGGTTGGTACCAGTATCCTTCGTGGGGAAACTAGGAGAATATGGGGCCTCCGCATGGTGTCGTGAAGCACTAACGGACCTTAGAACCTTAATTGAACAAACTTGGCCATTAGAAAGTAGTGAGATAGCCGGCCTCAGTATAGAGCTGAGGATTGGTTGATACTCGATGCTACATTTATTGAGATCAGACTTTTGGGATATTTCGTCCGCAAGAAAAGATTGCTTGAGCTGAAACAATGCCCGATAAAGGATGGTCAGTGATATTGAGAATCTTTAGAACCCGGTTACTTTTTAAGACATGTTTGAAACCAACTAAACTTCAAGAGGGTACGACCTTTAACCTCATGCAAGCCTTTAAACGTAATAACTTAGTGTGATTTACATGTGTTTGTTATACCTGTGGTTTATCATGATATCATGCATCATAACATAACATCCATTCTTATTGCACTAACCATTTCAAGGACCAAGATAATTTATCTTTGTTCTGTTTTGCAAATCATGCCTTCCGTTCGTAGAAACACTATCTGAATCAGCTTTGTGAAGATACCTTCCCAACTCAAAGATCTAGTATCAAAGGTTTCCGAAACTTCTGCATTCACTAAGAGACACAGTCGACTTCTCAACCTGGTTACTTCAAACTTTGATGAAAAGATGATGAGCGTACTCTTTCAGTTCTTTGATCCCAAGCACCGCTGCTTCACCTTTCCATACTATCAGTTGGTGCCTATCATGGAAGAATTCTCTCAGCTGTTGGATATACCCATCCTTGAACAGTTGCCCTTCACAGGTCTGGAAGAAGTTCCTAAGCCATAAGTCATTGCCTCAGCTTTGCATCTGAAACGGACCGACGTGGTATCCAATTGGGAAACAAGAAGCGGAGTCAAGGGTTTTCTAGCCAAGTTCTTGATAGACAAGGCCCAACTATTTTGGGATGATATAGATTTTCAGGCTTTTGAGGAGGTCTTGGCTCTTCTAATCTATGGGTTAGTACTATTCCCTAATCCAGACTCATTCATAGATATGAAGGCTATTAAAATCTTCCTCTCTCGCAACCCTGTGCCTACCTTGCTCAGAGATATTTTGCACACTCTCCAAACTTGTACCATGAAGAGAAGAGGGGTTCTTATGTGCTGCATGCCATTGCTGTCGAGGTGGTTTATTTCTCACCTCCCTAAGTCCGTACTGAAGAATGAAGAAGGTGTGGGTTGGTCACAAAGGATAATGTCACTCGCTCACATGGATATTCTCTAGTGTTCCCGAGCTATGGAAAACACTGCTAGTATTGACCGCTGCAGGGAATACCCTAATGTCCCATTACTTAGCATCAGAGGGGGTATAACCTACAATCCTTGTTTAGCTCTGCGACAATTTGGTTACGCTTGAAGAGATGGTCCCCATGAGTTACTTATCGAGGGCATTGTATTCAACTATGAGGATGATGTTCAAGAGTATCGCCAGAGGTTCATACGAGCTTGGGGAATGGTAAACAGGCCTGGCGCCAAGGCTTTGGGGCCAAAGGCTTCCATTCCCATGGAACCCTATCTCCAATGGGTACGAGCTTGTGCCCAAAAACTTATAATGCCCTATATGGCCGTTCTACCAGTGATTATGGAACCCACAACTGAAGGGGGTATTAGGGGGTATTCCTTACACTATTCTCTATCCTGATATGCCCACTGATTTTGGGGAATTACAGAGGTCTTGGATTCAGTTAAAGAAAGAGAAGGATACTTACAGGGATCCGTTCTATGCCCAGGAGAGGAAGGTTTTAGAGCTCACAAAGCAGCTCCATAAGGAAAGAGGACTCAATGTCTATCTCGGCACGAAGAGGAAGCATCCATGGGAATTTTGATTTTTCTAGTTTTAGATTTGTTTTTAATTGTAACACCTAAAAGGCATTTGAACTTTGAATTCAACTAATAAAATCTTTGTTTCATTGTGGTTCGCAAATTTAAATTTCCCAAAGTCTTTGAAATCATTGCATGCGCATCCCATTCATAAAATTACATGTACATGTACCGTTACAGGTTTCTCAGCTTCTTCGCTATTTATTTCAGCAGAAATGTCTTCTGAATAAAGCATCAAGGACCTTCAGGCACAAAACGCCCAGTTCCAGCAAATGTTCATAAATCTGGAAAAAGGACAGGAGGATCTGAAAGCCCTCATCCTGAAAGAGAAAAAGAAAAAGAAGAAGGCTGCCAGTATTATGAATATGGGCAGAAGGTTTAGAGGGCCGTTAAAGCAACAAGTCGATCTGACCTCTTCATCCAAGGAAGGGGAGAATCAAGAAGAAGAGACAAGGGAGAAGGACCCTAGTCCTGAAGTTTCTGATAATGATACCGACTATAATGATGAGTAATATCCTCCTACTAAGGATAGATACAAGCAATTGGAAGATCATTTGAGTGCTATGGAAGTCCAGAGGATACCCGGGCTGGATTTCGAAGAATTGGGGTTGGTGTCGGGAGTGGTCATCCCGCAGAAGTTCAAAGCTCTAATTTTTGCAAAGTATGATGGGGTGTCCTGCGCAAAACTCCATCTCCGCTCTTATGTCAGAAAGATCTAGCCCCACACCGCTGATAGAAATTTGTGGGTTCATTTCTTTCAAGATAGTCCGTCAGGGACTCAACTTGAATGGTTCTACCAATTGGAGAGAGCCAATGTCCGAAATTAGGAAGATCTGGCTGCTGCTTTCTATAAGTAGTATCAATACAACACTGACCTTTCTCTTACTCGTACTCAACTCCAGAGTATGTCCATGGGGGCGAGTGAAGTCTTTAAAGACAATGCACAAAAGTGGAGAGACTTGGATGGAAGAGTCCAACCCCCGTTGTCTGATAGGGAGTTGGTTGATATGTTTCTAGGGACGCTATCTGGTCCATTCTTTAATCATTTGATCGACAGCTCGTCAGTTGGTTTCACCGAGATGATTCTGACTGGAGAGAGAGTAGAAGCTGGGATTCGGAGTGGAAAGATACATAAGAATACCTCTTCAAGTTCAGTAAAGAAGCCTTTTGCTGGTAAGAAAGAAGCCAATGCCATCTACAACCAGAGGGGCCAAAATAGAGTTGAACATCTCCAGATAGTAAGTGCCGTAATGATACCTAGGCCTGCGGCCGCTCCACAACGCAACAATCAACCAAGGGTGGAAAGGCCACAACGGTAGTTTACCCGAATCAATATGATGTTGGCTGAAGTTCTACCTCATCTATTGAGATCCAACTTGGCAACCTTGAAAGAGGCTTCCAAGAATCCGAATACCATATCTCCCCGATTTAATCCAAATGCCCGGTGTGCCTATCATCTTGAGAGTCTCGGCCATGATACCAATGACTTCTGGGCTCTAAGAAATAAGGTACAAGATCTGATCGAAGCCAAGGAAATTGAGTTCGATGCTCCAGAAAAGCCCAATGTCATAACTGCTCCCATGCCTAAGCACGGTCGTGGAATTAATGCTGTGGATACCGACTTATTTATGGCCTTGGTGGATGAAGTTTCTACTCCTCTCATGATTGTGAAGAAGAATTTGTTGTTGGTCAGTTTATTTCCGGGTTGTGGTGAGGGTTGCCACATGTGTTCATTTCTACCTTCTGGGTGCCATTTGCTGAAGTATGATGTTCAACGCCTGATGGACAACAAATAAATTTTGTTCGAGAAAACTTTGGTTCCCTTTGTTCCATCTAAAGACATTTCCATTATAACCATTTCCTCCAATCCTTCCAAGGTCTCCTCGAGAAGACCTGTTAGGATTACATCTGCTCCAAGAATCGCTCCGCTAATAATCACAGTTCCTGGTCCTTTCCCGTATATCTCAGACAAAGTTGTCTCCTGGCATTATGGTGTCGATGTGTACTATCATGGCATCAAACAAGATTTGAAAAATGAAGAGGCTGATCCTGATATTGGTAACATTATCGGGTCCATCAAGGTCACCCGAAGTGGAAGGGTCTTCTCTCCCGAGATTTCCCCTAAGACTGTCAACAAGCCTATTGTCATTCCATCTGCTGTTCCTTTTGGTACATCAACTACGGCTCCTGTTCTTACTCCAATTATTACCCCTGCCGGTGAATCGTCTGGTACTCGCGGAAAATAAGTTATAGGTGAGCCTTCCCGGACGGAGGCACCTAGAAAAATTGTCGTGGAAGCCTCTAAGCAAGAGATAGAGAAAATACTGAAAATAATCAAAAAGAGCGACTACAATATGGTCGAGCAGCTAGGGAAGACCCCCTCAAAGATATCCATGTTATCCCTGCTGTTGTGCTCCTAGGCCCGTGCGAAGGCTTTGATTGCATTCCTCAAAACTGCGCATGTGCCACAAGAGACTTTAGCTGATCAATTTAAAGATTGCATGGCCAGCCTGACTACTGACAATGGGTTGGGTTTTTCAGATGCAGACTTGAAACCAAAGGGAAGGAAGCATAATGATGCTCTGCATGTCTCGATTGAAT
Source organism: Vicia faba (assembly GCA_948472305.1). Taxonomy (NCBI): domain Eukaryota; kingdom Viridiplantae; phylum Streptophyta; class Magnoliopsida; order Fabales; family Fabaceae; genus Vicia; species Vicia faba. The sequence goes on from OX451736.1 coordinate 1,608,688,770, forward strand.
GCAGGGGCACCACTATGGCTCATGTGTTGGTAGATACTGGGTCTTCGCTAAATGTTCCGCCCAAGAAGGTGTTGGACCGGTTGGATTGCAAGGGTTTAACTTTAAAGCATAGTAACATTGTGGTATGGGCTTTTGATGGGTCAAAAAGAATGGTACACGGAGAGGTGGACATCCCTGTCAAAGTGGGTTCTTATACCTTTGGGTCCACCTTCTATGTGATGGATATCAGGCCGTCGTATTCTTGTTTGTTGGGTCATCCTTGGATCCACGAGGCTGGGGAAGTTACTTCCACACTACACCAAATGCTGAAGTATCCAGTAAAAGGGAAGATTGTCATTGTGCATGGTGAAGAGGAGTATATGGTGAGCCACCTCAATTCCTTTTGCTATGTAGAGATGGACGGGGAATTCATAGAAACTCCTTGTCAGAACTTCGAAGAGGTCCCTCAGATCTTGGCATCGCCTGAAACTACTACCAGCAATAAACCTCCTCTGAAGATGGCTTCTCTCAACGACGCCAGGGCCGTAGTTGAAGAAGGTGGGTGTACCAATTGGAGTCAGCTCCCTGATTTCACTCACAAAACTGACAAATTTGGTTTGGGCTTTACTACAGGGGCTCAAAGGGTTGTTCGATGCGCTCGGGCTGGAGGACCTCCCCTACACATCAGTAATTGGGGAATTAATGCCATTGAAGACAACGAGGAAGACTCAGACACTGACAGTTGGATCTACCCAACTACCAACGGTGGACCGAGTAACTGGACGGCTAGGGACTTTATACCAGTTTCTTTTATTTCGCAGTAATTGTCCTACTTGTTTTAAGATTTGTAATAAACAATTTAAAACTTTACAGCCTTATGCCTTGCCCGAGGCACATTGGCTTTGCTCGTGAGGGCTATTATTTGTCATTTCATATATCATTAATAAAGAATTAGACGTTTCTTGCATACAAATTTTGTGCTCTCTGTTTTTTCTTTTCTGTTTTCACTTTATCAAAACAGCTATTCTCTTACACACACTCACGTATCATACTGCAGATCCATATCCACTCTGGATCCCATTGATAACAGCTCTGCTATTGCCAGTTATGACTTCAAAAATCCGATCAACCAAGCCGAAGACGGAGGTGAGGATGATTGTGAGGTGCCTGGAGAACTTGCTAGACTATTACAGTAGGAAGAAAGGGCCATACAGCCTCATGTAGATCCGGTTGAGACAGTGAACTTGGGTACTGAGGAAGACAGAAAAGAGGTTAAAATAGGTGAAAATCTGGAGCTTAGCATCAAACAGAGGTTGATACAGATGTTGCACGACTATGTTGAGATCTTCGCCTAGTCCTATAAAGATATGCCTGGTTTGGACACTGATATTGTGGTTCATCGCCTACCGAACAAAGAAGACTGTCCTCCGATTAAACAGAAGGTCTGCCGTATGCGTCCTGAAATGTCAGAGAAGATTAAGGCAAAGGTCATGAAACAGTTCGACGCAGGATTCTTAGCTATCACTTATTATCCACAGTGGGTTGCTAACATCGTTCTGGTACCTAAGAAGGACGGTAAGGTATGGATGTGTATGGATTACAGAGATCTGAACAGGGCAAGCCCCAAGGATGACTTCCCACTTCCTCACATTGACGTTCTGGTTGACAACACCGTGCAACACAAAATCTTCTCCTTCATGGATGGTTTCTCTGGCTACAACCAGATCAAGATGGCTCCTGAAGACATGGAGAAGACAACCTTCGTCACGCAGTAGGGCACCTTCTTCTACAAGGTGATGCCTTTTAGGTTGAAGAATGCTGGGGCAACTTATCAGCGCGCCATGGTCGCTTTGTTCCATGATATGATTCACCACGAGATCGAAGTATATGTTGATAACATGATAGCCAGGTCTCAAACTGAGGAAGAGAACCTTGATCATCTACAAAAGTTGTTCGACAGGTTGAAGATATATAAGCTGAGGTTGAATCCGAACAAGTGCACCTTCAGGGTAAGGTCTGGTAAACTCCTGGGTTTCATTGTCAGCAGCAAAGGCATCCAAGTAGATCCTGCAAAGGTAAAGGCTATACAAGAAATGCCAGCTCCCCGTACGGAGAAGGAAGTTAGAGGTTTCTTGGGACGGTTGAATTATATCGCCAGGTTCATTTCACATCTGACTGCTACTTGTGAGCCAATCTTCAAGCTTCTGAATAAAGATCAAGTGGTAAAGTGGAATGATGAATGCCAGACCGCTTTTGAAAGAATCAAGGAATACCTTCAAGAACCACCAATTCTGATGCCCCCGGTTGAAGGAAGACCTTTAATTTTGTACCTAACAGTGCTAGACAATTCAATGGGGTGTGTTCTGGGGCAGCATGACGAGTCTGGTCGAAAAGAGCACGCAATATACTACCTTAGCAAAACGTTTATCGACTGTGAGATAAGATACTCACTGCTCGAGAAAACTTGCTGCGCTTTGGCACGGGCTGCTCGCCGACTAAGACATTATATGTTGACCCACACTACCTTGTTGATATCAAAGATGGATCCGATCAAGTACATTTTTGAGAAGCCTGCACTCTCCGGAAGAATAGCAAGATGGAAAATGACCTTAACTGAATACGACATACAATATACAACCTAGAAAGCAATAAAGGGGAGTGTATTGGCTGATCATTTGGCTCATCAGGTCGTGGATGACTACCAGTCCATGAATTTTGAGTTCCCGAATGAGAATATTATGATGGTGACTGACTATGAAGAACCTGGATCGGATGAAGGACCCGAGGAGGTTTCCCGATGGAATATGGTTTTTGACGGAGCTTCAAACGCACTGGGTAATGGCATCGACACTGTAATCATATCTCCTGAGGGTTGTCATACTCCTTTCACTGCCCGACTATGTTTCAACTGCACTAACAACATGGCAGAGTATGAAGCTTGTATCATGGGACTCAAGGCTGCTATTGACCTTATGATCAAATTATTGGACATTTTCGGGGATTCAGCCTTGGTAATAAGTCAGATCAAAGGCGAATGGGATACGAAGCATCCGAATCTCATCCCATACAAAGAGTACGTGTTGACATTGCTCCCACACTTTGAGGAGGTAACTTTTGAACATTTCCCATGAGAGGAGAACCAATTAGCGGACGCGCTAGCTACCATGTCTTCTATGTTCAAAGTTAGGTGGTACAATGAAGATCCCCAAATCATCATTGAGAGGATGGATGAACCAACACACTGCTGTGAAATCGACATCGAAGTAGTGGTAGACAAACCTTGGTTTCACGAAGTCAAAAGGTATCTCGAGACTCAAGAGTATCCCGAAGGGACATCTGTCAATGATAAGAAGTTTTTGAGAAGGTTCACTGCAAAGTTCTTCCTCAGTAATGGAATCCTCTATAAAAGCAACCATGACTCCACACTACTACAGTGTGTAGATAAGAGTGAATCAGAGAGGATCATGACAGACCTACATGAAGGCACCTTCGGAACCCATTCTAGTGGACATACCATGGCTAAAAATATCCTACGGGCAGGATACTACTGGTCCACTATGGAAGTAGATTATTATCAGCACTCTCGAACTTCTCATAAGTGCCAAATCTATGCTGACAAGGTGCATGTGCCTCTGGTCTCCTTAAACGTCTTGACAGCTCCGTGGCACTTTGCAATATGGGGTATCGACATGATCAGAGAAATCAGGCCCACCGCTTCTAATGGACATCGCTTCATCCTAGTAGCCATTGATTACTTCACGAAGTGGGTTGAGGCAGCCTCTTTTGCTACAGTAACCAAGAACGTCGTGGCGCGGTTTATCCTACATAATCTGATCTATCGATATGGCATGCTAGAGAGAATTATTACTGACAATGGTACGAATCTCAATAACACAATGATCACCGAGCTCTATGAATAGTTCAAGATACAACATCATAATTCTTCTCCCTACCGGCCAAAGATGAATGGCGCTATTGAAGCAGCTAACAAGAACATCAAGAAGATTGTACAGAAGATGACGGTGACATACAAAGACTGGCATGAGATGTTACCATTTGCTCTTCATGGGTACCGTACCTCAGCACGGACGTCGACAGGGGAAACACCCTAATCTCTGGTATATGGCATGGAGGTAGTCCTACCCATCGAAGTCCAGATACCTTCTCTCAGGATTATGAAGGATACGAGATTGAACGAAGACGACTGGATCCGAACCCGACTTGATCAATTAAATCTAATCGATGAAAAGAGACTTACTGCTATTTGCCATGGTCATACGTATCAAAAGCGAATGATCAAGGCTTTTAACAAGAAAGTCAGGCGTCAAGAATATCAAGTCGGGGATGTAGTGATCAAACGCATCATACTGCCGCAAGGTGATCCCAGGGGCAAATGGACCCCCACGTACAAAGGACCATTTATGGTTAAGAACATTTTCTCAGGTGGAGTTATGATTCTAACCACCATGGATGGTGACGACCTTCCTCACGCTGTCAATGCAGACATAGTGAAAAGATACTACGCCTAATTAAAAGACCCGCTAGGTTTACTAGCCTAGGAAAAAATAATGGCTTCCCGGCGAACCAAAAGGGTTCGAGCAAAAGTAAGGGATGAAAATGAAAAAATCTGTACACCCAGCAAGTCGAAAACCCGAAAGGGCAGATTGGGCAAAAAAGGGTATCCCGGTGGACTGAAAACCCGAAAGGGCGGTCCAGGAAAAAGTTAGGGATATAAAGCATACCACTATATCTCATTGGATCATCTTGCGACCAGATTTATATATCGGCCATCAAGCTCAGACGACACCAATCAATCTGATCAACTTTCGGCCAAGAAGCAAAGTGATGAGACGCTTGAAGATATAAAGGCAATAGCAGAGTTGGAACCCAATGGGGTTGTTTCACATAGCGGTTTTTCTTTCTTTTACACAAATTGTATAGTTTCTATTTTCCGGCGGAATTCTCTTACTAGAGCGTCAGCCTCCTTGTACAAAAACGCCTATTACTAGACAACTTCAGAAATCGATACAAAATTATTTTCACAAGAAACTTCGAGTTTGATTTTCTTTTTCTGTTTTGTTTCGCAAGAACGTCCAATGACTTATTTTTGATATATGCATTTGAAAATGATTGCTGCTCATAAATATTTACATAAGAAACAAAAGACAATTACTCGTAATTCCAGAAACAAGGGAAAAAATAAGAAGTGCCAAACCCGACGGTTACTCCACCCAGCAGGTGCCGGGATAGAGCCAGCTTTGGAACACAATCATTGGTACATACACTCCCCACAGAGTAAAAGTATTCAAAAGCATTGATGTCAGCTTTCCCGAAACAGGACGTAACCTCCCCAACCAGGGTCATTTAGAAACCTGACAGCTATATCCCCCAGTCAAATTTCGTAATCATGGGTGGGTTAGTAAATTTTATCCCGAACAGAGTTTATTTCTCTGAATACAGAAGCTCAATTCCCGATAGAGTTTATCCCTTCAAATATGGGAGCTTCTCTCTCCAACAGAATTATTTCCCCGCAGAGTTTATTCTCAAGCAGAATCTCTTCCTCATAGAATATTCATAAACCTCCAGCAACTATCATGGATTTATTTTCCCAGACACGGGCATTCCCCGATAGCATTTCGGGAACATACATCATGACATGCGCATACATATCATACACAACATAATCTCCTTTATTTTGAGAACATCATCTCACCCTGCATTTCATGCATCACATATAATTAACCCTGATATCTTTTCAAGAAAAGACGATTAGCTTCAACAAATCCAGCAATTATTCAGGTCACGTCTGCAGACGACTAATGGAAACTAAGCTCCCTAAACCGAATGGGTCAACTAACCTACACTATTACTTTGAAGTAACCCTACTATCCAGGTTCCTTCTCATAGCCCTACTATCCAGGCTTTTTATCCCGAAGTAACCCCTACTATTCAGGTTCCTTCTCATAGCCCTACTATCCAGGCTTTCATTTCGAAGTAACCCTACTATCCAGGTTCCTTCTCATAGCCCTACTATCCAAGCTTTCACTTTGAAGTTTTTAGAACAAGATTAGTTCTGATCATATCTCAGAGTTTTGATGATAACAATAAATTATATTTTAGATAATTGATAATATGATGAACGTATTTAACTGTTTCAGATAATATTCTGACAGAAGCATTTTGATGTGCTAAGCTAAAAATAAATGAAGAAGTTCTTTGATGAAAGAACTATTTGTTTTAGCGCAACTGCTGATGCTGACTCTGGTAAGATAATTATTTAAATGCATCTTCTAACGCTTAGCAGGATTCCTTGTTCAGAAGTACCTTAAAAGCAAGTGTTGTTCAGAAGTTTATTTGAAAGCAAGCGATGATCAAAAGTACTTAGCAAGCAAAGCATTGTTTAGAAGATATGCAAGCATGTTATGAATTCAAGACGTGAAGCAAGTTCTGAAAGAATGTAAAAGCTATCAAGCCTTGTCAAGCTTCAGGAAATATGTTCTTACAAGTGCCGTTTGCTCATTTAATGCAAAGACGGCTGCATGTATTCAAGTGTCTACGCTAGTTCATTGGAAAATGGAATAGTGCAAGGAAACACGCAAGCATTTAATGCTCTCCAATTTTTGAAGGCAGCAACGGTCATTTTGTTCTTACTATATATAGAAGGACATTTATTGCAAGCCAACAACTAATAAAAATTCAAAAGAAGCAAGAACTATGTGAAAAATTTTGGGCTCAAAAATTCATTATTCATACACTTTGTGCAATATTATTCTCAGTGAAAAATCACAGTTGTGATATAGCTTTATTAGAAGCAAACTTTATTTCACTATCTGTAAAGATTAAACTCTTGTAATTGTTCCTTGAGAGGCCAAGTTTGGTCAAATTTCTCAAGTAGACTAGGAATAGTTCAAGTCTTAGTGGTGTTAGTAACTTGTAAGATTACTTGTGCATTGTTAGTCAGAACAGTTGTTGTGTGTTTGTAATCAGTTGATTATAGTGAATTAAGTCCTTGTTGAGAAAGGCGAAATCACCTTGATGGGTGGACTGGAGTAGTTTGAGTTCAAATGAACTAGGATAAAAATAACCTTGTCTTTCCATTATTGTTGAGCATTGAAGGAAAAGAAAAAGAGAAACTTATTCAACCCCCCCCCCCCCACTTCTAAGTGTTTTCTCACCATTCAATTGGTATCAGAGCTTGACTCTGTGCACAACACTTAACCGTGTCAGGAAAAGATCCAGAAGAAAGCACAAATGGTTGCTGAACAAAACAACAATAGTTACAACAAACCTCCTGTATTTGATGGAGAAGATTTTGCGTATTGGAAAGATAGACTAGAAAGTTTCTTTCTAGGTCATGATAGTGATTTATGGGATATAGTCTTGGATGGTTACACACATCCTACATACTCAGAAGGAAACAAGGTTGATAGAAAAAATATGGATAGACAACAAAAAGATGATTTTAAAAATCATCATAGAGCTAGAAATATATTTCTAAATGCTATCTCTAAAGTGGAATATGAAAAAAATTACAAATAGAGATACAACACATGATGTGTTTGAGTCACTTAAAATGACTCATGAAGGAAACGCTCAAGTGAAGGAGTCTAAAGCTCTTGCTCTAGTCCAGAAGTATGAAGCCTTCAAAGTAGAAGAAAGTGAATCTATAAAAGCAATGTTCTCAAGGTTTCAAACTCTGATCGCTGGTCTGAGAGTTTTGAACAAGGGATACACTAAAGTAGATCACGTTAAAAAGATCATCAGAAGCTTACCCAGAAGATGGGCACCAATGGTCACTGCTTTCAAAGTTTCAAAAGATCTGAAAAACGTGTCTCTGGAAGAACTCATCAGTGCTCTCAGAAGTCATGAGATAGAACTTGATGAGCACGAGCCTCAGAAGAAAGGTAAGTCTCTTGCCCTTAAATAAATTAAGAAATATGATACTAACGCTTTTCAGGCTGAAGAGGAAAACTCTGAAGAATCTGCATCAGAAGAAGACGAACTATCCTTGCTCTCCAGAAGGATCAATCATCTGTGGAAGCACAGACAGAAGAAGTTCAGGAACTTCAAGAAGTCAGAAGATAAACCAGAATCTTCTGGACACAAAAAGTCAAACAAAAGAGAGATAATCTGTTATGAATGTAAAGAACCTGGACACTACAAGAGTGATTATCCAAAACTTCAAAGAGAAAAACCAAAGAAAAAGTTTGGTAAAAAGAAAGGGATGATGGCAACCTGGGACGATTCAAAATCCTCTAAAGATGAATCTGATTCTGAAGATGAGAGCGCCAACCTAGCTCTGATGGCTACCACAGCAGATGACTCAGACTGTGAGTCAGAACCAAGAGAGGTATTTTCTGAATTTACTAGAGATGAACTTGCTGATAGTTTATCAGAACTTCTGGAAAACTATAGTCAGCTCAAAATCAAATACAAGAAACTCAAGAAGAGTCTTGCATCTGATCTTGAGAAACATGAAACAGAAAAATATAAACTCATAGAAAATGATTTTAAACTTAAAGAAGAAATTTAAAATGTTCAAAAAATTTCTAGTTCAGAGTCTGTGTCTAGTTCAAAAGATATTCTGAAAGAATATGACTGTAGCTTTCAAACTTTTCTGGCTAAAAGCATAGATAGAAGCAAAATAGCTTCAATGATCTATGGAGTTAGTGGGAAAAACAGAAGAGGAATTGGATATGAACCTCCCAAAGGGAAGGAGGCATACATACCAAAACCTGTTGCTAAGATGAATTTCACTTACAAACCTCTGAACAAACAATTCAAGTTTGGACACTCACATGATATAAAATATACATCACATTCTGGAAACTCTTATGCTAACTCAAATTTCAAACAGAACTTTAAACACTCTAACTCAAAAGGACCCAAAAAGATATGGGTACCTAAGGATAAAATAATATTTATTGCAGATGTCCTTAACAGCTCAATTGAGACACCAGTCATGGTACCTAGACTCTGGGTGCTCACGACACATGACGGGGAAAAAGTCTATGTTCCAAAACCTGGAATTTAAAGCTGGAGGAGACGTGAAGTTTGGAGGTAATCAGAAAGGGAAGATTATTGGTTCTGGAACCATTGGAAACGGTAACCTCCCTTCTATCTCTAATGTTTTATTAGTAGAAGGATTAACGCATAACCTGCTGTCCATAAGTCAATTAAGTGACAATGGTTATGACATTATCTTCAATCAAAATTCATGTAGAGCTGTTAGTCAAAAAGATGGATCAATCCTATTTTCTGGCAAGAGAAAAAACAACATATACAAAATTGGTTTGTCAGATCTTAAATCTCAGAATGTTAAATGCCTTTTGTCTGTTAGCGATGAGCAATGGGTATGGCACAAAATATTGGGACACGTCAGTTTAATAAAAATCTCTCAACTAAATAAATTAAATTTAGTCAGAGGACTTCCTAATCTGAAGTACAACTCAGAAGCTCTGTGCGAAGCATGTTAAAAAGGAAAATTTTCAAAACCTTCCTTTAAATCCAAAAATGTTGTCTCTTCCTCTAGGCCATTAGAACTACTTCATATTGATCTGTTTGGGCCAGTAAAAACTGCATCCATCAGAGGCAAGAAGTATGGATTGGTCATTGTTGATGACTTCAGCAGATGTACATGGGTCAAGTTTTTAAAACACAAGGATGAGTCACATTTTGTGTTCGTTGACTTCTGTAACCAAGTGCAAAACAAAAAAGATTTTAAAATTATAAAAGTCAGAAGTGATCATGGTGGTGAATTTGAAAACCATTATTTTGAAAAATATTTAAAAGAAAATGGTATTGTTCACAATTTCTCTTGTCCTAGAACTCCCCAACAAAATGGAGTTGTAGAACGAAAAAATAGAACATTACAAGAAATGGCCAGAACCATGATCAATGAAACTAATATGGAAAAGCACTTTTGGGAAGAAGCTGTGAACACAACATGTTACATTCAGAATAGAATCTCTATAAGACCTATTCTTGAAAAGACTCCCTATGAATTGTGGAAAAACAGAAAACCCAACATTTCTTATTTCCATCCTTTTTGATGTACTTGTTTTATTCTGAACACTAAAGAAACTCTGAACAAGTTTGATTCTAAAGCACAAAAGTGTTTTATGCTTGGATATTCTGAACGCTCAAAAGACTATAGAGTATACAACACAGAAACTCTGATTGTTAAAGAATCAATCAAAGTCAGGTTTGATGATAAGCTTAGCCAGCAACAGCCAAAGCAAATTGATTTATCTGTAGGTACAGAAGATCATCCCACAAACTCTGAAATTTCAGAAGCAAAGGAAGACTCAGAAGCAAAGGAAGACTCAGAAGATCATCCTCTTGACAATGCTTTGGATAATCTCAAAGTCTCTGATCAACCCACTCAGAAAAGGTTTCCTAGAATCTCTTCAGCTCATAAAGAAGACGTAATCATTGGAAGAAAAGAAGATCCCATCAGAACAAGATCCTCTCTCAGAATCAATGAAGAATCATTGTTTGTGTGATACGGTGGGAGAACTAACTTGAGGTTTTGCATTTTATCGCAAATTTTGCGGTTTAGCAAGAGTCGCCACCGACTTTTCTTTTATCCAAAAGGAAAGGTGAAAAAGTACAGGAAAGACCTTTGACATGTTTTCTTGAGTTCGGACGGTAGATTATGAAAAGGGAAGGTATTAGCACCCTTTTCATCCATAGTTTTCCATGGGCTCTTAGTTACTTGCTAGATCAACTTGATTTTGTTTGAAAATTGTGCTTTGTGTGGTTTTTTGAAAGTATTTTGTAAAATAAACCATTCGTTTTAGGCAATCTTTGTAATGATTCTCGTTCGTAAGAATGTATACAAAGATGTTTGTCTTTTTGAAAATGTTTTTCAATGTTTTGTAAAATGTCTTGGAAATGTGTGTATTTTCGAAAATAGCAAGGATAGTTGTTTGAAAATGGCGCAAGTAACTAGAAGAAATCTACCTACTCAAATGTCTTTCTTAAGAATTTTCTATTCCTTTGAAATTGTTGTCTTACCATTGATTTGGTAAGCAACCCTATCTTTGGAGTTTTATGGGACGGGCGCGGGTTATCGTATAACCATGATTAGCAATGTTGCAAAGTATCTTAGCATTTCGAGGGACTAAGATCATTTTGTAAGGCAACTTTGAATAGCGTCATCGAGGGACTATGATCTTTTGATTTTGTTTGTTTTACCAAGATACTTTGCATGCGTAACATGAATATTTTGTATAAGGCAACCAAGTGGAGAAACCCTAAGGGTGTTTGTGTGCAAGTGTGTTTGATTGCATGTGTGATTTTATCTTGAATTAGGATTTTCTATTTCATTGATTTTATCTTGCCATACATATCTTAATTGCTAGCATTTACATTTGAAAGCGATAAGATATGGAAATGTAAAGTCCTACACTATTACAATATTTAGGGGGGTGGGGATACACACTTATGAATGGGGAATCCAGCGAGAAAAATAAAGAAAAATAACAAGGGGAAGAAAAAAAGAAAGAAGGAGGGGGTCAGCGTGCTGTTGAGAGGAAGTCAGAAGTTCTGACCCTGGCCTGCTGCAGAATAGCAACCTGTTAGTGAAAATTTATAGGTCAGAACTTCTGACCCTGGTGCGCTGCAAAATAGAAACCTATTAGTGGGAAGGTTAGAAGTTCTGACCCCGGTGCGCTACAAAACAGAAACCTGTTAGTGGAAAAGTATGGGATCAGAAGTTCTGACCCTGCTGGGAACACAGTAATTTTCAGAAGTTTTGATATTACTGATAACAAAACAAGCCTCAGAAGTGCTGGCGTCAAAGTCAGAACTTGGTCTTCCTCTGTGCTAGTTAGAACATCTTCAATTTGGTTATTTCTCCTCAAAACAGAAGATATGCCTAAGACAGTTTCAGCAGGTGTCATAGTGCTTCAGAATTAAGGAGAATCAGAATAAAAAATCAGAGGCGAGTATGCCTTTGCTAATTCTAACTCTGAGTTTCAGTTTCTTCAAGGCAACTCTAAACTGATTCGTTCTCTACTTAAGCATAGAGGGGCGTAAAAATCTCAGAACATGTGCAACATCATAAGCATGATATCTACATTGTGTTTTTTGAGCATGAAAATCTGATGATGCTTAAGCAGTGTAGTGAGAGTCAGTAGGTGCTTACCTTGCTGTTGGAAGAAATTATGTGGACTGGAGTTAGCCTTAACTATGATGGTGTTTTGGACAGTTTCTTTGAATGGATGGATGTAGAGTATATATATGTGGTCATAAACTGTATGGGTGTTTCTTAGTTAAGAAATTTTTTGGGAACAAATGAAGTTTGGAGGCAGGAGATTCAAAGTTGTGTTTAAGGCTCTTGAAACACTAGGAATTTTGGCAGAGTTTCAAGGTGTTTTCTTGCTAAAACTTTATGTTTCTTTTCTAGCAATTTTTCTGGGCTTGGACCGGGCTTTTTCAGTGGACAATGGTGCTCTATTTATAGGAAAAGCTTTGTGGATTCTTAAACGTTAGGTGGCGCCAATACCATGCAATAGATGCTGACTTACTCTTGAAGAAAGTTCATGAAAAGTTGTGATGATTGACAGCTTTTAGCCTAGGCTGGAATATTAAGCAAGGATTAAGGAAAAGTGACAACCATAGGCGAAAAGTGGCGCATAGACCTATTCCTAAATCTGTACAAAGGTATTGCTATGCTACACGTGAAGAGACCCCTTGGACGAATACTCAAAAGTGGTTGTGAGCATTAATGAGCATTAAATGGTGATTAGATTTGTCAAAATCAGAAGTCTTGTAATGGGGGATTTTACATCATTACCTAAATCTGAGCCAGCAGTTCTGCTTCAACATAAAACAACACACCCAAGCTCTAATTTTAGCCTCCTGACATCCAGTATATTTTATAATCTTTTGTTCTTACCTTGGTAGATTCTGTCTGAGCTTGCGTAGCTGCTGAAGAACCACATTCTGACTGAGTTTGCGTAGCTGCTGAAGAGCCACATTCTGACTGAGTTTGCGTAGCTGCTGAAGAGCTTACAACTTCTGACTGAAGGTTATATGCTGAGCTAAGCTTATAACTTCTGACTGAAGGTTATGTGCTGAACTTAATCTTGCAACTTCTGACTGCTCCTGCTTGGAGGTTGGTTCAGAAGCTCTGAAGTGCCATTTCCCCCTTAAATACTTAGAAAAAATCTTAAGTACTTAGAAGTTTAGTTTTTCAGTGCTAATGACTAATTTTCCCTTGGGAGTGATCTTCATGAAAAATTTGTAATTGGAAGTAAACCTGAGGATCCAGGGTGACTTCTGGAGAAAAATGAGAGGGCAAATTTTGGGGTACAACAGCTGCCCCTGTTCAATCTTCTTAGACTTGAAAAGCGAGATTGACATGTTTGTCATTCGTGGCTTGAGAGTGGAAGATGATTGAATACTAGAGTGCCCGGGAATTTGCACTTGATGGTGCGTTGGTTGATTTGTGTAGGGAATGGGCTTAAAGATGCCATTTGGAGAGGTAATAGAATCTTGTTGGAGATGGGCTTGTAGATGCCATCCAAGGATGCTTGTTGAGATGTAATTTGTATGTTTGGACATTAGAACAACTTCCGTGTTCGGAGTGTATCCGAACTGTATTAGGAGTGTGAAATCTAAATGAGTATCAGAATGGCTTCCGTGTCTGGAGCGTATCTGAACTATATCAAAAGGTTGAATCTGAATGAGTATCAGAATGACTTTTGTGTCTGGAGCGTATCTGAACTGTATCAAAAGGTTGAATCTGAATGAGTATCAGGATGGCTTCCGTGTCTGGAGCGTATCTGAACTGTATCAGGAGTGTGAAATCTGAATGAGTATCAGAATGGCTTCCGTGTCTGGAGCGTATCTGAACTGTATCAAAAGGTTGAATCTGAATGAGTATCAGAATGACTTTCGTGGCTGAAGCGTATCTGAACTGTATCAAAAGGTTGAATCTGAATGAGTATCAGGATGGCTTCTGTGTTTGGAGCATATATGAACTATATCAGGAGGTTGAATCTGAATGAGTATCAGGATGGATTCCGTGTCTGGAGCATATCTGAACTATATCAGGAGTGTGAAATCTGAACGAGTATTAGAATGGCTTCCGTGTCTGGAGCGTGTCTGAATTGTATCAAGTAGAAATATGAATGAGTATCAGAATGGCTTCCGTGTCTGGAGCGTATCTGAACTGTATCAAGTAGAAATCTGAATGAGTATCAGAATGGCTTCCGTGTCTGGAGCGTATCTGAACTGTATCGGATTGCATATTGTTAATGCTAGTTGTTTAATCTTATCCTGAAAAGGGTAAAATGTTAGCTGAAACACAAAGTTATGTTGTGTGAAATGTATGATGAAATGTATTTGTCTTATCAATGTTTATGACATGTAGATGGAATGTATGTGCATGTAAGCTGATTTGCTGTATTGCTGTTTGCTCAGGGAAAATAAATCCCTGACTGTTGCTGAGGATATGTAAGTCTTCGTATCTTGAAGTTGAAGTGTTGGTGAATTTCTGCTGAGTGAAATAAACTCTTGTTGTAAGGGAAATGCCATGTATTGCTCGTGAGATCCGTTTGGGAAAACCTGGGAATCTTGACGACTTCTACTGGGGATTAACTATTGGGAGTTTTTGTTCCGCTGGGGCGTATTGAAAATTCTGTGGAGAGAAGTTGGTTTCTGTTTGAAGAAGTTCAGGAGTTTCAGTTGTCTGCCGCTCTACTGGGAGTTATCCTTGGCTAGAGGGACTCAAAGGTTAGTTGTTATCTGGTCGGATTCCAGGTTTCTCAACAACCTGCTAGGGAATTGGAGAAACTGGGCGGCTTCTACCAGGGATTGGTAAACTAGAAGCTTCGTCCTGCTGGGTAGCTGGGAGTTTTGTTCCGCTGGGGATTATGGAAAACTCTTGCGGGGAGAAAGTTTAAGGGATGACCTTGAGATATTTCCCTATCCTTTCTACCTATCAGTAATTATCTCTTCCTCATTCTTTTTTATTCGTAAATGGTAATCATGTTCAAATGCATATGTTCATTAATGAATCGTTGGACGTTTTTGCAAACAAAACATAAGAGTAAAGACAAATAGTTTTTTGCACTTTTTGTATTGACTTTGAGTAAGTATTTTGTACAAAGGAGACAAACACCCTAGTAAGAGAATGTCGTCGTAAACAAGAAAAATTTAGAGAAAGAGAGATAGCTATGTGCAATAATCCCATGGGGCTCCCCTTCTTCTATATCCTTCATATCTCCGAGTATCTTGTCTATTTTCCTTGTCCGAAGATAATTGAATTGATCAGAAACTCTGATTTTTTCAGTGGAAGTCAAAGGTCATCTGTAAGTGATCCGACGGGACATAGTCATACGCTTTTATTCCCTAACTTTTGCCTGGACCGCCCTTTCGGGTTTTCAGTCCACCGGGAAACCCTTTTTTGCCCAAGTCTCCCTTTCGGGTTTTCAACTTGCCAGGTGTACAGATTTTTATTTTTTATCCCTAATTTTTGCCTGAACCCTTTTGGTTCGTCGGGATACCCTTGTTTTGCCTAGGTATGTCAACCTAGCGGGTCTCTTATGCATAGTATTTTTTTACTATGTCAGCGTTCGCAGGGTGTGGTAGGTCATCGCTGTCCATGGTGGTTAAGATTATTGCCCCACCGGAAAATATGTTTTTGATTACAAATGGTCCTTCATAGGTAGGAGTCCATTTTCCACTGGAATCACATTGTGGCAAGATGATACGTTTGATCACTAGATCCCCGACTTGATATGTTTGGCGTCTGACTTTCTTGTTGAAAGCCTTGATCATCCGTTTTTGATACATTTGACCATGGCAAACAGCAGTAAGTCTTTTTTCATCAATTAGGTTCAGTTGATCAAGTCGAGTTTGGATCCAATCGTCTTCACTCAAACCTGCATATTTCATAATCCTTAAAGAGGGGATCTGGACCTCAATAGATAAAATAACTTCCATGCCATATACCAAAGAATAGGGTGTTGCCCCGGTTGATGTACGAGTCGTGGTACGATACCTGTGGAGAGCGAATGGTAACATCTCATGCCAGTCTTTGTATGTGACTGTTATCTTTTGTATGATCTTTTTAATGTTTTTATTCGCAGCTTCGACAACACCATTCATCTTTGGCCGGTAGGGAGAATAATTGTGATGTTGAACCTTGAATTGCTCGCACAAAGCGGTGATCATAGTATTGTTAAGATTTGTACCATTATCAGTGATAATCCTTTCCGGGATGTCGTACCGACAAATAAGGTTTTGCTTGATGAAGCGAGCAACAACATTCTTGGTAACGGATGCGAAGGAAGATGCTTCAACCCACTTTGTAAAATAGTCAATGGCCACTAGGATGGAGTGGTGTCTATTGGAGGCCGTCGGCTTGATCTCTCCAATCATATCAATTCCCCACATAGCAAAGGGCCAAGGAGCCGTTAAGACATTTTGAGGAATCGGAGATACGTGCACTTTGTCAGCAAAAATTTGACACTTATGACAGGTCCGAGAGTGTTGATAGCAGTCTTCTTCCATGGTAGACCAATAATAGCCTGCCCTTAGGATCTTCTTTGCCATTGTATGCCCACTGGAATGAGTGCCAAAAATGCCCTCATGTAGATCAGCCATGATCTTTTCCGCTTTAATCTTATCCACACATCGAAGCAGAATGGAGTCATGATTGCACTTGTACATGATTCCATTACTCAAGAAGAACTTAGCAGTGAATCTCCTTAAGAACTTCTTATCAGTGATTGAAGCTCCTTCTGGGTATTCTTGGTCCTCGAGATACCTCTTGACTTCATGAAACCAAGGTTGGTCCATTACTTCTTCAGTATTGATCTCGTGACAGTGTGCTGGTTCATCCATTCGCTCGATGGTGATCTGGGGAGCCTCGTTGTCCCAATTAAGTTTAAACATAGATGACATTGTAGCTAGAGCGTCTGCTAGCTGATTTTCTTCTCGCGGGAAATGCTCGAAGGTAATCTTCTCAAAATGTGGTAGCAATGTCAAAACATGTTCTTTGTAAGGGATAAGGTTTGAATGCTTAGTGTCCCACTCTCCTTTGATCTGACTGATGACCAAAGCTGAATCTCCAAATACATCTAAGAATTTGATTCCCAAGTCTATGGCAGCTCTAAGACCGAAGATGCATGCTTCGTACTCCGCCATGTTGTTCGTACAGTTGAAGCAAAGTATGGCCGTGAAGGGGGGGTGACAGCCTTTTGGAGATATGAGTACGGAGCCGATACCATTACCAAGTGCATTGGATGCTCCATCAAAGAACATGGTCCATCGGGATTCTTGTTCAGGTCCATCATATGGCCTGATTCCTTCACAGTTGTCTAATGTCATGCTGTCTTCGTCTGGGAACTCAAACCTCATGGACTGATAGTCTTCTACAGCCTGATGGGCAAGGTGATCAGACAATACACTCCCTTTATAGATTTTTGGGTAGTATATTATATGTCATATTATGTTAGGGTCATCTGCCATCTAGCAATCCTCCCAGACAGGGCGGGCTTGTCGAAGATATATTTTATTGGATCCATCTTAGATATCAACAAGGTAGTATGAGTCAGCATATACTGTCTTAGCCGGCGAGCAGCCCATGCCAGAGCGCAACAAGTTTTCTCGAGCAGTGAATATCTGGTTTCACAGTCGGTAAACTTTTAGCTCAGGTAGTAAATAACATGCTCTTTTCGGCCATACTCGTCATGCTGCCCTAATACACACCCCATTGAGTTTTCTAAAACAGTCAGATACATGATCAACGGTCTTCCTTCGACTTGTGGTAGCAACACAGGAGGCTCTTGTAAATACTCTTTGATCATGTCAAAAGCAATCTGGCATTCATCATTCCATCTGACTACTTGATCTTTCTTCAATAGTTTTAAGATTGGCTCACAAGTAGCTATTAGGTGAGAAATGAATCTGGAAATATAGTTTAGGCATCCCAAGAATCCTCTGACTTCCTTCTCAGTACGGGGAGCAAGCATTTCTTGTATCGCTTTAACTTTGGCAGGATCAACCTCGATACCCTTGTTACTGACAATAAAACCTAAGAGTTTACCGGACCGTACTCCAAATGTGCACTTGTTTGGGTTCAATCTTAACTTGTACTCCTTCAATCTCTCAAACAACTTTTGCAAGTGATCAAGGTGCTCTTCTTCTGTTTGTGATTGGGCTATCATGTCATCTACGTAGACCTCTATTTCATGGTGTATCATATCATGAAACAACGCTACCATGGGGCGCTGATAGGTGTCCCCAACATTCTTCAGTCCAAATGGCATTACTTTATAGCAGAATGTCCCCCACTGTGTGACAAATGTAGTTTTCTCCATGTCTTCAGGTGCCATTCTGATTTGATTGTAACCTGAGAATCCGTCCATGAAGGAAAACACCTTGTACTGGGCAGTATTGTTAACCAAGATATCTATATGGGGAAGTGGAAAATCATCTTTAGGGATGGCCCTATTCAAATCTCTATAGTCTATGCACATTCGTACTTTTCCGTCCTTTTTAGGCACGAGAACAATGTTGGCAACACATTGGGGATAAGAAGTGACAACCAAGAATCCAACATTGAATTGTTTAATGACTTTCGCTTTGATCTTTTCTGACATATCAGGTCTCATGCGGCAGAATTTTTGTTTCATTGGTGGACAATCTTCTCTTGTTGGCAGGCGATGTACCACGATGTCTGTATCAAGCCCCAGCATGTCTTCATATGACCAGGCAAAGATATCAACGCAATCATGTAGCAGCTGAATCATACGCTTCTTGACGCTGGCCTCTAGATTGGCACCTACTTTGACCTCTCTTCTATTCTCCTCGGTACCTAAGTTGATTGTATCCACCGGTTCCTTATAAGGTTGAATAGCTCTTTCCTTTCGCTGTAGTAGTCTGGCAAGCTCCCCTGGTACTTCACAATCTTCCTCACATTCGTCTTCGGATTGGTAGATTAGATCCTCAGAGTCATGAAAGGCCATAGCAGTATCGTTACCCATGGGATCCAGAGTGGATGGGTACCTGCATTTGTGAGTGTGGGTGTGTGTAAGGGTATAGCCATCTTTTTTATAGGAAAATAAATGTAAAAGAAAAGGTAATGAGCATAAAAATTTGTATGCAAAACGTCTGTGATTCATTGAATGTCATATGAAGATGAAATGACAACCCTTACAAATGGACCATTGTGCCTCGGGCAAGACACAAGGTTTAAAATATACGAATTGTTTGTGAATATTACAAATCCAACAGAAATGTGGAAGATAAATTATTGAGGGACGAAAGTTATCGGAACAAAGTCTCTGGCTTCCCAATTGCGAAGTCCTCCATTGATAGTAGGAAATATCCAATCCTCCAAGCTGCAATCCTCTTCACCGTCTTCTACTGCATTGACCTCCTGGTTGCTAATCTTCAAAGGGGGCCCTCCAGCACGGGCGCGACGTACAACTTTCTGAGCATTTGAAGTGAACCCTAAACCAAACCTGTCAAATTTATACGGGATGTCTGGAAGTTTACCCCAGATGGTGCATCCTCCTTGCTCAATTGCGGCTTTGGTGTCCTTCAGAGATGACATCCAAAGTGGAGTTTCTGTAATCTCGGGAATCTGGGACACAGTTTTGGTTGCTGCTACCTCTTGGGGAACTTCTTCGAAATGTTGAAAAGGAGTTTCAATGAACTCGCCATCCAATTCCACATACCTGCAGGAATTGAGGTGACCAATCATATATTCTTCCTCTCCATGGACAGTGAGAATCTTTCCATGGACTGGATATTTTAGCATCTGGTGTAGTGTAGAGGTGACAGCACCGGCATCATGGATCCATGGCCGTCCTAGCAGGCAGGAATAAGAGGGACGAATGTCCATTACATAGAAGGTCGAGTTGAAAGTTTGAGTCCCAACCTTTATGGGGATGTCCACTTCCCCATGGACCATCCTCTTTGAGCCATCAAATGCTCTTACGACTATGTTACTGGGTTTCAACGTCAGTCCTTCGTAATCTAGTCTGTCGAGAGCTTTCTTCGGTAAAAAATTCAAAGATGAGCCAGTGTCTACCAAGACATGGGCCAGGGTTGTTCCTCTACATTCCACAGAGACATGCAATGCCTCATTGTGCTTTCTTCCCCTTGGTGTCAGATCTGCATCTGAGAAGCCTAGGTTGTTATCTACTGTCAAACTGGCCACACAACTTTAAAATTGGTCAGCAGACGTCTCTTGAGGTACATAGGCTGTCTTCAGAAAATTCACCAGGGCTTTCGCATGTGCCTCGGAGCATAGTAATAAGGCTAGCATGGAGATCTTGGAGGGAGTCTGCCCCAACTGCTCGACTATGTTGTAGTCACTCTTCTTTATTATTCTCAAGATCTCCTCCATTTCCTTTTTAGAAGCTTCGGGAATAGTCAGTGGTTGAGCCTTCGTCCGGTCATGCTCTTCTTGAGTACTTTTTCCTCGATTTTCAGCAGTAGAGGTTGTGTCGTCTTTGTTGATAGGAGTACACTCGAATATGATTATTGGTACGGAGGTAACCTTTGGAACAGCCACGGGTCCAAAAATTGCCTTTGGAGGGGCAATCTCTGGAGAGAAGATTCTACCGCTACGGGTAATCTTACTGGTTCCGGCAATATTTCTAATATCGGAGTCTTCTTCTTCGGAGCTCATTTCTTCGGCGGCCAACCCATCTTGTTTGATGCCATGGTAATAAATGTCCCCACCGTAATTCCACGGTATGGCCTTGTCTGATTCATATGGGACTGGCCCAGGGATGGTGATTATAAGAGGAGTTTCTTTCGGAACCAATGTAATTCTAACGGTTTTTTTGGAAACCCTGGAAGAATTGGCAAATATGGTAATGATCGAAACGTCTTCAACAGAAACAGGTGAAACAGGAGTACATTCAAACAGAATCTCTTTGTTGTCTATCAAGCATTGAATGCCTATTTTTAATAAAGGGCAAGCAATTGGTAAGGATAAGAAGAGGTGGCAAACTTCATTACAGCCCGGGAACACACCGGCTTTCAACAAGTTTACTTTAATGATTGGGAGATGAGTCACGAGTTCATCAACTGTGGTAACAAACAAGTCTTCTTCAATAGCATTGGCGTTGTGGCCATGTCTGGGCATGGGAGCAGAGATAACATTTGGCTTCTCGGGTGCATCAAACTCGATTTCCTTTTCCTCTATGAGATCTTGTACTTTGTTTCTCAAGGCCCAACAGTTGTTGGTATCATGCCCAGGACTTTCGGAGTGATATGCGCAATGGGAATTGGGGTGATAATGAGGGGATGTTGTGTTGGGATTCTTCAGAGCTTCCTTCAGAGTTACCAGATTGGTCTTTAATAACTGCGGCAAGATTTGAGATAGATTCATGTTTATCCGAGTAAATTGTCTTATCAACCTTTCTGTTCTTGGTGGATTAATCCTTTGTTGGGCAGGTTCAGACTTAGAGATCATGACAGCACCTACCATTGGACGGTGTTTAGTTCTCCCTTGGTGGGTAGACAGCAGATACTTCCTTCTTCCCAGTGAAAGGATTTCTCACAGTTGTAGAGGCAGATGAATCCTTCTGAATCTTTCCACTTTTTACGCCAGCTTCCACCCTTTCCCCGGTCAGTATTAACTCAGTGAATCCTGCAGATGAGCTTCCAATTAAATGGTTGAAGAAAGGACCTGATAAAGTGCCTAAGAACATGTCCACCAATTCCCTTTCAGACAGAGGGGGTTGGACTCTCCCAGATAGATCTCTCCACTTCTGCGCGTAATCCTTGAAACCTTCATTGTAAACCATAGCCATACTTTGAAGTTGAGTACGGGTAGGCGCCAAATCTGCATTATACTGGTATTTCTTATAGAAAGCTGCGGCAAGATCTTCCCAGTTGTGGATGTCGTCCCTTTCCAGTTGGTAAAACCAATCGAGTTGTGTTCCAGATAGACTATCCTGAAAAAAGTTCACCCACAAGTCTTTATCAGCGGAGTGTGGTTGGATCTTTCTTACATACGATCGGAGGTGCATCTTAGGACATGACACCCCATCATACTTTGCAAATAACGGCACTTTGAACTTTGGTGGGATCACAATTCCCGACACTAGACCTAATTCTTCAAAGTCTAGACCTGGTACTCTCTGTACTTCCATAGCACTCATACGCTCTTCAAGATGTCTGTACTTATCATCAACTGGCGGATACTGTTCTTCGGAGTACTCTTCCTCTTCTTCCTCCTCTTTAGATTCTAACGAAACCGCTGTTTCCTTTCCTTTCCCTTCTCTTTCATCAGATGTTGTTGTGAAATCCAAGGTTCTTCTAGTTTGTCCTTGAAACCTTCTCCCCATAATTACAACACCGGTTGGTTTCTTCTTCTTTTCTTTGGCCAACATAGTCTTCAACTCCTCTTGTCCTTTGGCCAGGGTTGTGAGTAACTGTTAAAACTGCGTGTTCTGAGCTTGAAGATCTATGACTGTCTGTTCGAGATCGATCTTACTGAAATAAACAACAGAGAGATGAGGGAACTTGTTGCAAAATACCTGTTTATGTTATGATGAATGATATGTGCATATGCAATGTTTTCAAGGATTTCAAAAATTCAAGTTCGTTTTAGACAAAAAGGAACACACGCTATATTAATTAAGATAGAGTTTGAGTACAAAATAATACACTCTCTAAGATGAAAAAGTGGTGCGCATCCTCTTCGGTGCAATGTAGGCATTTAGAGTCTGCTCTTCACGAAGTAGCTTAGTGAGTTCCGAAACCTTCTTCTCGCTTGCGTAGAATTGGGCTTCGAAAGTATCACGCTCCCCTTTGAGCTGTATCCAATCCCTTTGTAGGTCTTCAAGAGATGTGGGCATGTTAGAATGTAGGATAGTGTATGGAACTTCTCCCTCCTTAACAGGCTCAATGATCATCGAGAGGATGGAAGGATAAGGCATCATAAGACTTTGAGCGTGGGTTCATACCCACTTGAGGTAAGGCTCAAGAGGGATGGAATTCTTGTGTCCCAAAGTCTTGCTATTCACCTTGTTTAATGTCCTCAAAGCTCGGATGAATCTCTGGCGAAGACCTTGACTATTGTTGTTGTTGTAGTCGAATACTAAACCTTGAATTAGCATCTCGTGTGGGCCATCCATTCGGGCATAACCAAACTGTCTTAAGGCTAAGCATGGGTTATAGGTGATGCCTCCCCTAATGCCTAGTAGAGGAACATTAGGAAATTCCCCACAACGGTCAATGATGATGACATTCTCTTTGGATTGGGAGCACCAATGAATGTCTGAATGTTCGAGCGTCATTAACCTTTGTGACCACCTTAAACCTTGTTCATTCCTTAAGACTGATTGGGGAAGATGAGAAATAAACCATCTTTCCAAGAGAGGGATGCAACACATAAGGACACATCTTTTCCTCATTGTACGAGTGTGAAAAGAGTGTAGGATATCTCCAAGCAAGGTAGGCACCGGATTGCGTGACATGAAGATTTTGACGGCGCTTACATCTATGAGCTGGTCCGGATTGGGGAACAAGACCATCCCATAGATAAGAAGGGCCACAATTTCTTCAAAGTCTTGCATGTCTAAGGAATTCCAACAGATTTGGGCTTTCTCAAACATAAACTTTACTAAAAAGCCTTTGACACCACTCCTAGTTTCCCAATGAATTGTGACATCAGATGAGTGAAAGTGCAGGGCTTGAGAAATATCTTATGGCTTTGGGTCTCTTTCCGTACCGTTGAAAGGTAGTTGATTGAGAATGGGATTTCTCAAGAGTTTGGAGAATTCTTCCAAAGTAGGCACAAGGTGGTAGTCGGGAAATGTGAAGCAATGGTGCAAAGGATCGAAGAACTGAAAGAGCACCTTCATCATATCCTCCTCTATGTTGGAGGTGACCAAGTTGAGTAGATGACCATGTCTCTCGGTGAAAGGAGATATTTCGGGGATCCTTGAAGCTAGCTCCTTAAGTTGTGGAGGAATTCTTACAAGGTTGACTTGGATAGTTTTCCTACGAAGTGAATCCATACCCCTAGAAAACAAGAACAAAGATGAATCTCTGAAATCCTTGAAATGGTTAGTGGATGCATATGATGTTCATGATGTCCATGATGTTATGTACAAGTATGCATATACAAGCAAAGCAAAAAAGTTCCTAGTTTAGGCATGCATGGGGTTTTATAGGTAAGTACCCTCTTGAAGTTTAGTTGGCTCAACCTGTCCTAGTAATAGTAACCGGGTTCTAAGGAGCTCAATATCACTGGATTGTTTCCTTGTTCATTGTTTCAGCTCAAGCCTCTTTAACGGAGACCGGAATATTCCAAGAAACCAACCCTCAATGAGTGTAGTATCGAGTATCTACCAACTTCAGACTGCACCAAAGTCGATCATCTCAATACACCCTAAAGGCCAAGTTGGTCAAGTAATGGTTCTAAAAGTTCGTTAGTGCTTCGCGACATCACTCAGCGGCCCCGTATTCTCCTTGACTACTCAAGGGCTACTGGTACCCACAAATATGTCACACTAACATAGCTATTTCTTATACCATGTCGGTATACCCCACACAGTTTCCACAACGTATTGCTATTTACCTATAATGTGTCCCCAAATCCGGGTAGAGGATTCAAACCCAAAAAAAAGGACCATAATGTAAAGCAAACAAATCAAGCAATGTAAGCAAGTAAATATGATCTAGCCCTAAGGTAACCCCACTTTTAAGAATGTTTCCCCAGTAGAGTCTCCAGTTCTGTGATACAGTGAGAGAACTGACTTGAGGTTTTGCATTTTATCGCAAATGTTGCGGTTTAGCAAGAGTTGCCACCGACTTTTCTTTTATCCATAAGGAAAGGTGAAAAAGTACAGGAAAGACCTTTGAGATGTTTTCTCTAGTTCGGGGGGTAGATTATGAAAAGGGAAGGTATTAGCACCCTTTTCATCCATGGTTTTCCATGGGCTCTTAGTTACTTGCTAGATCAACTTGCTTTTGTTTGAAAATTGTGCTTTGTGTGGTTTTTTTAAAGTATTTTGTAAAAGAAACCATTCGTTCTAGGAAATCTTTGTAATGATTCTCGTTTGTAAGAATGTATACAAAGATGTTTGTCTTTTTGAAAATGTTTTTCAATGTTTTGTAAAATGTCTTGGAAATGTGTGTATTTTCGAAAATAGCAAGGATAGTTGTTTGGAAATAAAGCAAGTAACTAGAAGTAATCTACCTACTCAAATGTCTTTCTTAAGCATTTTATATTCCTTTGACATTGTTGTCTTACCATTGATTTGGTAAGAAACCCTATCTTTGGAGTTTTACGGGACGGGCGCGGGTCATCGTATAACCATGATTAGCAATGTTGCAAAGTATCTTAGCATTTCGAGGGACTAAGATCATTTTGTAAGGCAACTTTGAATAGCGTCATCGAGGGACTATGATCTTTTGATTTTCTTTGTTTTACCAAGATACTTTGCATGCGTAACATGGTTATTTTGTATAAGGCAACCAAGTGGAGAAACCCTAAGGGTGTTTGTGTGCAAGTGTGTGTTGTACCCCAAAATTTTCCCTCCCTTTTCATCAACATTTTCTCATCACAAGACTCTTGGAACTCAAGATCAAGTTAGGGTTTGCTCTGCTCAAGACCCCTCCTTGCACTGTTGACCCAAATTAGGGTTTGAGTTTGCACAAGGATGTTTTGACCTAAAAAGCCCAAAGTGACTTTCATGCTTCATGTTGGACTTACAAGTTTATCCATACCAAGTTTCAAGCCTTGATTCCAATCTTTGCCCAGTCAATTGGACAGTTGACCTAGAAATCAACTGTATTGGGGAAAAAGTCAACTGTGGCCAATTGACAGTCAAACCTCATGATTTTTGACCCACATCAACATTATGAACTCATATGAATCATTTGATCAAGTTTGGATCACAACTTCACAAGAAATTTGATCAGATCACCAAAAGGGCAAAATGGTCATTTTTAGGGTTTTGACTCCACAAAGGCAATTTTTGACTGTTTGACCTAACCAATGGCAAACCAATCTCATATATGGACTCAAGGACTCAATGGCATTGTCTTGACCCACTCAACAAGTTCAAAAGATCTCAAGTGTATAGGATTGACAGATGAATTTTTTAGTTAACTGATCAAAATTTGACTGTATACTGAAAAGTCAAACTTTGACTTTTTGATCAAAACCAAGTGCTAAGATCCATTTTTCATCAAGACATGTCAAATTATGAAACTTGTTCATCAAGAAACCTAAAATTACAAATTAGGGTTTAAAATGAAAAAATTTCATAACTTAGAATTTTTCTAATTTATGAAATTTCTTTATTTTTTCCTAACTTTGTTCCATCTTTTCACCAAGATGCAAATGGATTCAAACACAAATTGAAACATGAAAGTTGTAGTCCATTTCAAAATCTACAACTTTGATTCACAAAGTTTTCTCAAAGGAAGCTTGTATCTCAAGTTATGATTTTTGGAACAAGGGTGCCAAACACTTTTAACTTAGAAGAAATTTGCTCTATTCTAGGCAGGATTTTGGTCCAACTTCTTGGCCATTTTTCACATGGTTCCACTTGGAGTTTAAATTTTCATTACAAAGATGGATTATAGTACACATTCCAAGCTTTCAAAATTGTCCAAGAACTTCTCAAACACCCTTGTGGTTAGAGAGAATCGAATTTGCAAAGTTGGCCAAAACTCACTTTTGTTCATTTTCCATACATGTTCATAGCAAATGGCATTTTCAAATCAGCTTGGTTTATGCTAGCTTGCAGGCCTCAAAACCCATTTACACTCCATAATTTAATGCTTAACCATTGTGTCAAGGTTTTATTTTGTTCATTTGGACATTGCACACAAAATTAAGCCTTAAGTAGTAAAAGGTGAATTGCCATTTTTGCTTAAAGTTGCTTTATGTCAAATACCAAATCCTTGAGGCATGGGGCCAAATCTGAGAGCCAAATCAAATCTACACATTTCAGTTACCAAGAGCTTTGTTTTGCTGCATACATTAGGCATTGTACTGGCTTGTATCAAAACACACACTCTCTTACTTACATTTGAAGCAACTTTGCAAAAACACTCCAACTTCCATTTCCTGTCAACACAGCCAAGAACAAACCTTGTAAACATCTTCCATACATCCAAACAGACCTAAGGCATGATTCAACCATCCCTCATACCTCCCAAAACACAAAAACACTGTTTTGCTGCAAAAACAGGGTATCCCTGCAGTTTGACTTGCATAGCATCATTCACTCGTGCGTTTTGGCCAAAAGAAGTTCCAACACATTTCTTTCCATCTACCTAAACTATTCCAAGCCCTAAACACAAGCTGTAACACCCCTAACCTCACTTGCCATTTTCACTTTTCAGTTTTGCAGGTGGACTTCTATAGCACGATACAAGCTGATTCAAAGCAAGCCAGGTATTGAGGAAGCTTCCTTGGACTTCAGGCAAGCTATACAGAAGCTCAAACTCCATTAAAGTTGGCCACATTGCTGTACACGATTCAAGCTGAAACAGGTAAAACCATGGACTTCTATCTCTCAATCTAGGAAGAGTTAAGCTTAGGTTTGTGAATGAAACATGTCCTACTCATAGCCCTGAAGCCATACATATGATCACTTTTCATTTATGTTAAGCATGATGTGAGAGTTTTAGCCATGAACATGAGGAAAAAATTAGGTTAAAATTTAGGGCCAGAGAAATTCGCTCTGGCCTTTGAGTGTTAATCCAAGTTTTTTACATGTTTGAACTCGTGATTTGATGCTCTACAATGTTTGTGTTATGAGTTTTACAAAATAATCAAGGAATCAGGAGTTAGTGTTGAATAAGGAAGGGCGCACGTTTTCTGTTTCAAATGGCTGGAGGTTGAAGAAGGTGGTGACTTGGGCTGGGCCTGAGTCACCCTTACTGTTTGCACCCCCCTTTTCAATTTACACCCCCCCTGGCCCATTTAATTAAATACTTGTCATTTTTGTGATTTTATTTTTTATTCTGATTTCATATTTTTTGCTTAAACATAAAAAACACCAAAAATATTTTTCCACATTTTTTTCATCTTTATTTGGCATTTGTTTCATTTTATTAGTATATATATATATATATATATATATATATATATATATATATATATATATATATATATATATATATATATATATATATATATATATATATATATATATATATATATATATATATATATATATATATATATATATATATATATATATATATATATATATATATATATATATATATATATATATATATATATATAAATAATACAAATCTTTTCTTTATTAAAACCCTAAAAAATAATATATAAAAAATATTTATTTTTTCAGTTATTGTTTTTATTTATACCTTGATAATATTTTCTTAAACATACATTTTTTATTTATTTATATACATAAATAATTAATTCTATCTTTTATATTTAATAGGTTTAGTATATATATATATATATATATATATATATATATATATATATATATATATATATATATATATATATATATATATATATATATATATATATATATATATATATATATATATATATATATATATATATATATATATATATATATATATATATATATATATATATATATATATATATATATATATATATATATATATATATATATATATATATATATATATATATATATATATATATATATATATATATATATATATATATATATATATATATATATATATATATATATATATATATATATATATATATACTTGTATATTTTATTTTATTATACACTTAGGACAAAAATATGGAAATAATGCATTTTTATTTTTATTAATATTTGACACCAAAAATACTCTTTTTTACAATTTTTTTTTATTTTTTTTATTTTTGTATAAATTAATATATATTGTATATAATTAATAAATATTACTCTTTACTTAAAAAACTAGGGTTTTGCCCTAAATGACCAAAAATAATTAATTTAACTTTGTTCATTTTGTTTATATTACACATTAAAAATACCCTTTTCACATACATAAAAAATCATTTTGTGCATAATACATTCTTATTTATTTATTGTATTTATTTAAATATTATACAATTAAATATTTGTATCCTATACATTCGATATGGTGGTAATAACTTAGATTTTATTTCCTTGTTAAACATCCCCCAAATTCAAACTTGTATCCCCATCCCCATAATCATGTTGTAATAATTTAGGACTTTAAATTCTCGCACATTTAAAAGTTTCCAAATTATGCCATGATAGACCTAGGGTTTGTATGCAAAATCAATCAACAAATAGCTTGACCTAATTCAAGATAAACATGCATGAAAAACAAACAATGCACACTTGCACCCCTAGGGTTACATCCACTTGTTGCCTTCAAAAATGGGCCATGTTTGCATGTCAAGTACTTTGGCAAAACAAAACAAAACAAAAACAAACAAAATGATCATAGTCCCTCGATGATGCTATCTTGTTGCCTAAACAAAATGATCGTAATCCCTCAAGAAAATTGCCGAAATACTTGACACTATTACATTCATGGTCTAAACGATAACCCGCGCCCGTCCCGTTAACATCTTAACACAAGGTTGTTCACCAAATACAATGGTGAAACAACACTGTTAAAAGGGTTAAAACATGAGAAAGATCTTTGAGAAATTTAGAGTAGATAGATCTTAGTTACTTGATCAAACTTGTAAAATACACTTGCCATTTTCAAACACACTTCACAAACACAATTTCCAAAACAACTTTCAAAACATTGAAACATCTTTTCATAAAGACAAACACCTTTGTAAAATATTCGAGTAAAGAATTGTTACAATGGTTTCCTAGACAAGGCATCTTTTTCAAAACATTTTCAAAACCACACACAAAGCACCATTTCAAACAATTGAAAAGCAAAGGCAAGTGATCTAAGCAAGTAACTAAGAGCCCATGGATAACCATGGATAGAAAGGGTACTAATACCTTCCATTTCTATAATCTACTCCCCGAACCCAAGAAAACATCTCAAAGGTTTTTCCTGTGATTTTTAACCTTTCCTTAGGATAAAATAAAAAGTCGGTGGCGACTCTTGCTAAACCGAAACATTTGTGAATAAAAAACGCAAAACCTCAAGTCAGTTCTCCCACCGTATCACAGAACTGGAGACTCTGCTGGGGAGAACTTTAAAAGTGGAGTAACCTTAGGGCTTAGATCACCTTTTGCATGACTAATTATTTGTCTTGATTGCTTTACATTTTGGTTCTCTTGTATGGGCTTGAAATCCTACACCCGGATTTGGGAAACATTTATAGATAGCAATACGTTGTGGAAACTGTGCGGGGTATACCGACACGGTTGAAGCAATAGCTATATTAGTGCGACATATTTGTGAGTACCAGTAACCCTTGAGTTAAATCAAGGAGAGTACGGGGCCGCTGAGTGATGTCACCAAGCACTAATGACCTAGAACCTTACTTGACCATCTTGGCCTTTTATTAGGGGTAGTGAGATGACCGGCTTTGGTGCAGTCCGAAGTTGGTAGATACTCGATACTACACTCATTGAGGGTTGTTTTCTTGGAATATTTTGGTCACTAGTTAAGTGGCTAAACCAAAACAATGAACATGGAAAACAATCCAATGATATTGAGCTCCTTAGAACCTGGTTACTATATATAGGACAGGTTTTTAAGCCAACTAAACTCAAGAGGGTACTTACCTATGAAACCTCATGCAAGCCTGAAACTAGGGTTTTGTTTGACTTGCTTGTACATGTGTTTGTGCATACATCATGAAGCATCATATGCATCCTGTGATACGGTGGGAGAACTTACTTGAGGTTTTGCGTTTGTATTCGCACTTGTTCGGTTGAGCAAGAGTCGCCACCGACTTTTTATTTTATCCTAAAGGAAAGGTTAAAAAGCACAGGAAAAACCTTTTGAGATGTTTCGTGGGTTCGGGGGGTAGATTATGAAAAGGGAAGGTATTAGCACCCTTTTCATCCATGGTTATCCATGGGCTCTTAGTTACTTGGTTTTAGATCACTTGCCTTGATTTTTGATTGCTTGAAATAGTGTGTGTATTTGTGTTTTGAAAATGTTTTGAAATAGACGCCTTTGTTTCAGCAACCGTTGTAATGACTCGTGTTTGAGTATATACGAAGGTGTATATCTTTTCGAAAAGATGTTTCAAATGTTTTTGAAAGTTTGTTTTGAAAGTGTTTGTGGAGTGTGGTTTTGAAAAGTAGGCAAGTGTTTTTGCAAGTTGATCAAGTAACTAAGAGTTTGTCTACCCCTATTATACTCAAAGGTTTTTTCTCATGTTTTAACTCTTTTTTAACAATTTTTTTCCATCATTGTATTTGGTGGACAATCTTGCGTTTAGGATGTTTAACGGGACACGCGCGGGTCATCGTATGGACCATGAATGCAATGGTGCCAAGTGTCTTTGGCAATTTTTCTTGAAGGGACTTGATCATTTTGATAGGCAACTTTCGAAAGCGTCATTGAGGGACTTATGATCATTTTGATTTGTTTTGTTTTGCCAAAGATACTCAACGTGCAAGCATGGCCCATTTTGGAAGGCAACGAGTGGGATTACCCTAGGGGTGCAAGTGTGATTGTGTATTGATTTCATGTATTTGTCTTGTATTAGGTTATCTAGCGTTCAATTTTTTATGTACATACAAACCCTAGGTCTAACCATGGCATATTTGAAAGCGGTAAATAGCGGGAATTTAAAGTCTACGCTATTACAAAATAGTATCCGGGAGTGGGGGTACAAGTATACAAATGAGGGATGAGACTTATAGGAGAGTAGTATCCAAATAATTACAACCAAATCGAATTGCGCAAATGTAAAATATAATGTATAGCAATGTATAAGAATAGCAAATGTATCAATGTATAAAAAGATAAAATGTGTATTGTAAATGCATTTGTGTAAGTGTATGATTATTTATTTACAAGGTTGAGAAAAATGTGAATTTTAATGTATTATAAAGTATTGTCTATTTAATTTTGTATTCTCGTATTTTGTTAATATGTACAAAACAAAATATTTCAAAAAAGAAAAGAAAATGGTTTTAAGAAATTCTTTTTTTTCATGTATTAAAAAATTAATGTATTTTAATTAATTATGTACAAAGTGTTTTAGTTAAAAAATATTCAACCTAAAAAAACTATTTCTTTATGTATATTTTTTTTATAGATGTTTTAAACAAGATTTTCATTTAAATAAAAGAGTTTTAATACAAGAAAAGAAAAATGTTTTTAAATGTGAGAAAATTATTATGTTCATTTTATTTTTAGTTAATATTCTATACAAGATTATAACTATGTTATGAAAAGAAAGTATTGTTAATAAGATTTGATGTAAAAATAAAGTTAGTATATTAAGTTATTTTAACAAAGTAAATTATAAAAAGATTTAATGTAATCCACAAAAAGTATTAAACAAAATAGAAAACAGACTTGGAATGGGCTAAAGGGGGTTTTGGCCCATACTTAAACAATCAGAAGGAGAAAACGAAAGGGGGTGCGCGCTGGCTTGCAATGGGCTTAAGCGCTGATTAGAATAGGGCAAGGCCCAACGCAAACATGACATTCTTGTTTAGGGTTTCAGTTAATGTGTTTCATTTGGAATTCTAGGGTTTGTGAGTTACGAACGGCGCTCATCTTCCTTCGTCTTTCTTCGTCTTTCTCAAGCTACTGAATAAAATTTCTTCCTCGCCCAAGTTGCTAGGCGTTGCCTCCATTTCCATCTTCTCAAGGTTAGGCCAAACGGTGACGACGTGAAAGGTATGAGTTAACGCTTTTTTTGTTTGTAGGGTTCCAGCTCATGTGTTTATTAGCTCTGATTGATTTTATTATCTATTTCTGTTTGAGATGTGTGAAAAAAGAATAGAAGACTATACCTTTGGAAGAATGCATGGAGGAGGACGGCGGCGCTTCCGGTGGCTTGACAGCGAGGGGATGGTGATGATGAACTTGCTTGCTGGAACACCCGGTACTCTGCACTATTGCTTTGCCTTCTAGGGTTTCATGATGAATACTCTGAAAAACCCTTTGATTTATCACTTCTTTCCTCTTCTGGTTTCCTATTTCTGTTGCCTTTGATTGCTTACTTCGCTTATGTATGCTTCTGTATGTTGCCTTCGTTGATTCTGAGATGATGATTTTTGCTTTTGTTGGTTACCCAATGATGAACTCTTTGAGTTCTGAGGGCTTTGAGTTGCCTTGGAATGCTTAGAAAACAGGTTATGGGCGTGAGGCTTATGTTACAGTAGGCTTTAAGCTTGACAGGTTGTTTAAAGTGTTTTTTGATAGTTAAGGCTTCTGGTTCATGGCTTGACAGTTTAGGTTTTTGGGGTTTGGTTGCTTGATATTCTGGTTTGACAGGTTATTTTCTCTGGTTTGTATATTTGTTTGGATGAAAGGCCTATGCAGATTGAAGGCTTGGGCTTCAGTTTTGCAATGTTTTTTTCTTGCAGTTTGTGGTATTTGACAGTTTTTTAGAGTTTGAGGGCTTTGAGGGTATGGCTTTTGTTTGTATCAGTTTGACAGGTTGGGTTAACAATGGTTTTAGGCTTATGGTCTTTAGAGGCAAAGGCTTATGCAGGTTTGGCTTTTGGTGTTTTTGTTGAGGTTACAGGTTTGGAGGCCTTAGGCGTGTATGTTTGAATGCTTAAGGTTTGATGGACTTGTAAGTTCTTAGGATTTTTGGCTTTTGAGATATATTCTGTAGGTTGGTAAGTTTTTTGTATATCTTCAGGGTCTTTGCCCTCTTGTCTTTTAAGGGCAGGAGGCGCTATATTTTCTTGGTCAAATTTGTGGACAGGTTTGCAAGGCTTGAGGTTTTCCCTCTTTGTGATATCCTGTTGCATATGTTCTGCCTCTTTTTCTCTATGTATTTTGATATGCTGTTTATATCTTTTGCTTAGCCTCTAGCCTGCTGTACTGTAAGCTGCTTTCCTCTCTCTTTCTCTCTCCAGATTAAAGAAAAGCACTTTTATTGCTTAATTTTTGTCTTCTTTCTGAAAAAGCAAACTGGCCTTGGAAAGTGATGACTTGAATATTGTTTGCAATATTCTTTTCCTCTGCATAATTCCATATTTCTTGCATACTTTATGTACCTTTTTTGACAGCTTTTGGAATTGTTGATACTTTGATATCCTTGGACAGCTTTTGGCTTAGTTTGAAAATGCAATTCAGTTTGCCTTTATGCTGTTTGGAAACTTGGTTGACAAATTTTGGATTTACTCAGTATGCTTGAAAATTTGAATTTGTGCATTATTACAACTTTGTGCATTTCATGTTTCATTGCAAGCATTTCATCCCTCTTTGTGAACCGGGAGAAATCTCGTGATTTGCAGAGAGGGCAAAACTGATTCCGACCATTTGCTTTTAATGATGAACCCAATTTTTATCTGTCTGCTTTTAATTATTTTATCTGCTTTGACCTTTCTTTTGTTTCTTGTTTTGCAGATGAAAAATAAATGAGCAACAAGGGAGCATTGGATAGAAGAATGAAGATTAGGAAATTTAGGACATAGTTTATTTTAATTTTAATTATTGTAACCATTATTATTATAAATACTTTGTAAATAAATACTGTATTTAAATAACAATTGTAACAAATAATTAAAGATGAATAAAAATTCCTTTTGACCAATTAATTCTTTTTATTTCCTTTCAATTGTTTAACTTAATTATTTGAATTTCCTAAATTAAAACAATTGGAAATAAATCCAATTATTCTGACTTTAGAAAAAAGAAATAATTAATAAACGTCTGGCGTTCTGAATTAAACATAACAATGCACAGTCAAATCAAACAAACATCCACATGTCTTCTTTTCACTGATTTAATCCAAACAACTGCAAATTAACAATCAGCTGTCTCAGTCCTTATCTTAGAGTAATCTGAACAGCATTGATAGAACTAACTCTTTATGAGAAATATACGCGCAAAACCCTGATTTTTGACTTAACACTGGAGAAACGCCTGCCTGATCAAACTTTGAGCCAATTCAACCAAACCCTAAGCAATCTGTTTGAACCGTCTTAAAATCAATGAAAACCCTAACTTTTGTCTGACTGACGAGAAAAGTCTGTTTGACCGATTCTTGAGCCAGTCTGAAAAATCAGGAAAAGCCCGAAGCTGTGATTTTTGGTGGAAAAATACGAGGGCAAATTTTGGGGTACTACAGTTGCCCCTGTTAAATCTTCTTGAACCTGAAGAGTTAGATTGGCAAGTTTTCCTTTCGTGACTCGAGGGTAAAAGGAGATTGGACACTAGAGTGCCCAAAAAAATTTGCACTCAGTGATGTGTTGGTAGAGGGAATGGGCTTGAAGATGCCATTTGGTGATGTGCTTAAAGATGCCATCTGGAGCGTGACAGAATCTTGTCGGGGGATGGGCTTAACGATGCCATCTGGAAATGTTGAACTGTATGTCATTGGTGAGTGGACGAGTATCAGAAAGGTAACCATGTTTTGGAACATCTTTGAACTGGGGGTCTGAACAAGCAATAGATTGACATCCGTGTTTGAAGAATCCGTAAACTGTTTTCAGAAGTCTTAAAGTTGAATAAGCAATAGAGCAACATCCGTCGATGGGGGAAGCGTCCGTAAACTGTTTTCAAAAGTTGAGAAGAATCTGAATAAGCAATAGGTTGACATCCGTTATTGGAGAACCTGTAAACTGTTTTCAGAAGTCCTAAATTTGAAGCTTACTAATTCTTATCCTGAAAAAGGGTAAGATATTAGCTGAAACACGAAGTCATGTTGCATGAAATGTATGATGCAATGTATGTTATATCAATGTTTATGATATGAATGTGATGAATGCGCATGTAAGCTGATGAGCTGTCCTGCTGAGGATAGACGACTCTTGGATACTGAAATCTTTGACTGCTGTCGGGGAAAGTAATTCCTTGACTGCTGCCGGGTAGGGCAAGAATCTTTTGATCGTTGAAAAATGAGAAGTCCTGGGACCACTGTTGGGGGACCAGGAGTTTGGACTATATGTCAATCTACTGGAGATTCCTGTCTTGAGGAGATCTTCACTGGACAATATTCGAATATTCTGTGAGGAACTGAAAATGAGTCTCCATCCTGCTAATGCTTAACTGTTATCTGGTCGATCTCCAGGCTTTCACAGAAGCTTGTATTGTCATCTGGTCGTAATCTAGGCTTCACAATAGCTTGCTAAGCTGCTATCCGGTTAAATACGGGTTTCACGGCTTGTGTTAAAGATATACCACTATCTGGCCGACTCCAGGCTTCGTAGTATTCTTGACTGTTGTCTGGTCGTAATCCAGGCTTCAAAGAAATTTGTATTGTCAACTGGTCGTAATCCAGGCTTCACAATAGCTTGGTAAGCTGCTATCCGGTCAAATCCGGGCTTCACGGCTTGTGTTAAAGATATACCACTATCTGGTCGACTCCAGGCTTCGTAGTATTCTTGACTGTTGTCTGGTTGTAATCCAGGCTTCGTAGTATTCTTGACTGTTGTCTGGTCGTAATCCAGGCTTCACAGAAATTTGTATTGTCAACTGGTCGTAATCCAGGCTTCACAATAGATTTGCTAAGTATTAAACTATTATCCGGTAGAATCCGGACTTCATAGCTTGTTCTGAGAGGACATCACTATCTGGTCGTAATCCAGGCTTGGTGGTTGTATGGCATTGTTATCCGGTCGTACTCCGGGCTTCACAATATGCTGTAGGGATTAAGATACTATCCGGTCATATCCGGGCTTTGTAACTTAAATCTTGTGAGAATTTGATCTTTGACAACTGTAGCTTCCAACAGATGATGAATGAGTTTTTGAACGACCGATCAATCCGAAATGTAATTTGTTCTGGAGAATAAATCCTGGACAAATGTTGGGGAAATAAACCCATAACCAAAGTTGGGGATAGAAGAACTCTGGGGTTACTGAGGATGAGAAATCCTTGTTGTCTGCTAACTGCTTGGGGAACAAGATCTTCACTGGTTGAGGGATCTTAGGACCACTGCTAGGGCTCGGAGCTCCTTGATGACTTGCGGGGTGAGAGAATTCTGATGATCTCTGCTGGGGAGTTCAGAACCTGGTAGACTTATGCTGGAGAGGTATGACTGGGAATCTTCAGTCTGGTGGGAAGTATCTCTGTGGGGAGAATGTTCACTGGTCTAGTTCCACTGGGGATTGGAAGTTTTAGCTCCACTGGGGATAGGATTTTCAGATTTTAGGGCTCCACTGGGGGTGCTGAAACTTATCTCTGGGGGGGACTAAGTTCTGGAAAGCTCTCTGGCTGGGGAGATCAGCTTTGAGAAAGCTCTTGTTCTGCTGAGGATCCTGGAGTTTAACTCTGTTTGGGGAATCCTTCTGAAAGGGCATCGAGATATCTATCTGTACTTTCAACCTATCAGTAATCATCTTTTCCTGATTTGTAAGGAACTGATTATGTTCAAATGCATATGCCTACTTAACAAAACATTGTACATTTCTCAAATAAACATAAGTGTGAAAGGAAGACAAAGCAAATTTGTGCATTTGGAAAAGTATTTGTATTAACTTTCTATGAGCGTCTTTGTACAAAGGAGACAGGCATCCTTGTGAGAGGATGTCGTCATAAAAATTGAAAATTTTATACAAAATAAAGATGGCTATGTGAAATGACTCCATGGGATTCCATTCTGCTATAGCCTTCACAACTCTGAATATCTATCCATTCAATGCTTCGCCTGCCGGTGACTGAATTGACTAGAAGCTTGGAGCTGGTTGATGAAGAGATTGTCCTTAAAGTGATCCGACGAGACACAGTCATACGCTTTTATTCCCTAACTTTTGCCTGAATCGCCCTTTCAGGTTTTCGATCCACCGGGAAACCCCTTTTTGCCCAAGCTGCCCTTTCGGGTTTTCGACTTGCCGGGTCTACATATTTTTTTGTTTTATCCCTAATTTTTGCCTGAACCTCCCTTTTGGGTTTTCGGTTCACTGGGATGCCCATTTTTGCCCAAGCCGCCCTTTCGGGTTTTCGACTTGTCGGGTTATTTTATGCGTAGTATCTTTTGACTATGTCTGCGTTCGCAGGGTGCGGCAAATCATCACCGTCCATGGTGGTCAGAATCATTGCACCACCAGAAAATATGCTCTTGATCACAAATGGTCCTTCGTAAGTAGGAGTCCATTTGCCCCTGGGGTCACTCTGTGGTAAGATAATCCGCTTGATCACGAGATCTCCGACTTGATATACCTGACGTCTGACTTTCTTGTTGAAAGCCTTGATCATCCGTTTTTGGTACGTCTGACCATGGCAAACAGCAGCGAGTCGCTTCTCGTCGATCAAATTGAGTTGATCAAGTCGTGTCTGAATCCAATCATCTTCATTCAAACCTGCGTCTTTCGTAATCCTTAAGGAAGGAATCTGAACTTCCATGGGCAGGACAGCTTCCATGCCGTATACCAAAGAGAATGGGGTTGCCCCGGTTGAAGTACGTGCTGTGGTATGGTATCCGTGCAGAGCAAACGATAACATCTCATGCCAGTCCTTGTAAGTGACTGTCATTTTCTGAATGATCTTCTTAATATTTTTGTTCGCAGCTTCAACAACACCGTTCATCTTCGGCCGATAGGGAGATGAATTGTGATGATAAATCTTGAACTGTTCGCATAGAGAGGTGATCATAGTATTATTCAGATTGGTTTCGTTGTCTGTGATGATCCTGTCGGGGACACCGTACCGGCATATGAGGTTTTGCTTGATGAAGCGGGTAACCACATTTTCTGTAACAGAGGCGAAGGAAGCCGCTTCGACCCATTTGGTGAAATAGTCAATGGCGACCAGGATGAAGCGATGTCCATTGGATGCAGTGGGCTTGATCTCTCCAATCATGTCAATGCCCCACATTGCAAATGGCCACGGAGCTGTCAGCACGTTGAGAGGAACCGGAGGAATGTGCACCTTATCGGCGTAGATTTGGCATTTATGGCAGGTACGGGAGTGTTGATGGCAATCAGCTTCCATGGTAGACCAGTAATAGCCTGCCCTTAGAATCTTCTTAGCCATCGTGTGTCCGCTCAAGTGGGTGCCGAACGTACCGCTGTGTATCTCAGTCATGATCAACTCTGCCTCAGCTTTGTCCACACATCAGAGTAAAACACAATCATGGCTGCGTTTATAGAGGATGCCATTACTCAGGAAGAACTTGGCAGCAAACTTCCTTAGGAACTTCTTGTCATTTACTGAAGCTCCTTCGGGATATTCCCTAGTCTGGAGATACCTTTTGATTTCATGAAACCAGGGTTGTTCCACTGCTTCTTCGGTATTAATCTTGTGACAATGCGCAGGTTCATCCATTCGCTCGATAGTGATTTGGGGAGCCTCGTTATCCCAATTGAGTTTAAACATGGAAGACATTGTAGCCAGAGCATCTGCTAGCTGATTCTCTTCTTGCGGGAAATGCTCGAAGGTGATTTGCTCGAAATGAGGCAACAATGTCAAGACATGTACTTTGTATGGGATGAGATTAGGATGTTTGGTATCCCACTCTCCTTTGATTTGACTGATAACCAAAGCCGAGTCCCCAAATACGATCAAAGATTTGATCCCCAAGTCTATGGAAGCCTTGAGACCAAAAATGCAAGCTTCATATTCAGCCATGTTGTTGGTACAGCTGAAGCAAAGTCGGGCCGTGAAAGGTGTGTGGCAACCTTCCGGGGAAATGAGTACCGCACCGATACCGTTTCCAAGTGCATTTGAAGCACCATCAAAGTACAGGGTCCATCGGGATCCCTTTTCAGGTCCGTCATACGGTCTGTTACCTTCAATGTTGTCCAAATTCATGATGTCCTCGTCTGGGAAGTCAAATCTCATGGATTGGTAATCTTCGATAGCTTGATGAGCTAGATGGTCAGCTAGTACACTCCCTTTTATAGCTTTTTGGGTGGTGTACTGGATGTCATACTCAGTTAGGATCATTTGCCATCTAGCGATTCTTCCAGATAACACAGGCTTTTCGAAGATATACTTGATAGGATCCATTTTGGAAATCAACAGAGTGGTATGAGTCAGCATATATTGTCTTAGTCGGCGAGCAGCCCATACCAAAGTGCAACAAGTTTTCTCGAGCAGTGAGTAGCGAGTCTCACAGTCGGTAAACTTTTTGCTAAGGTAATAAATAGCATGCTCTTTTCAACCAGACTCGTCATGCTGGCCCAAAACACACCCCATTGAGTTATCCAAGACAGTCAGATACATGATCAATAGTCTTCCCTCGACGGGTGGCATCAGAATAGGAGGTTCTAGCAAATACTCCTTGATCTTATCAAAAGCAGCTTGACAATCGTCGTTCCATTCGACTACCTGATCTTTCTTTAATAGTTTGAAAATTGGCTCACAGGTAGAAGTCAGATGAGAGATGAATCTGGCAATATAGTTCAAGCGCCCCAAGAATCCTTTAACCTCCTTTTCAGTACGGGGAGCGGGCATCCCTTGTATTGCTTTCACTTTTGATGGATCGAATTCAATGCCTTTGTTGCTGACAATGAATCCTAGAAGTTTACCAGATCTAACTCCAAAAGTACACTTACTTGGATTCAGCCTGAGTTTGTATTCTTTCTACCTGGCAAACAGCTTTTCTAGATGTTCAAGGTGTTCCTCCTCTGTTTGCGACCGAGCTATCATATCGTCTACGTAAACTTCGATCTCATGATGTATCATATCATGAAATAAAGCTACCATGGCGCGTTGATAAGTTGCCCCTGCGTTCTTCAATCCGAACGGCATCACCTTGTAGCAGAAGGTACCCCATTGTGTAACAAAGGTTGTTTTCTAAATATCCTCGGGGGCCATTTTAATTTGGTTGTAGCCCGAGAATCCATCCATGAAGGAAAACACTTTGTGCTGAGCTGTGTTGTCAATTAAAATGTCGATATGGGGTAGCGGAAAATCATCTTTAGGGCTAGCCCTATTCAAATCTCGGTAGTCCACACACATTCTGACGTTGCCGTCTTTTTTAGGTACTAGCACAATGTTAGCAACCCATTGTGGATAGGATGTAACAGCCAGAAAACCAGCGTTGAATTGCTTCATCACTTCTGCTTTGATCTTCTCAGACATGTCGGGCCTCATTCGGCGGACTTTTTGTTTGATCGGTGGACAATCTTCCCTTGTAGGGAGACGGTGAACCACGATGTCTGTGTCTAAACCCGGCATGTCTTTATAAGACCAGGCAAAGATTTCAACGTATTCATTTAACAGCTGTATCAAGCGTTCCTTGAAACTTGGCTCCAGATTGGCACCCACTTGTACTTCCTTCCGGTCTTCCTCTGTTCCTAAGTTAACAGTTTCCAACAACTCTTCGTGAGGCAAGATGGCCCTTTCTTCTTGTTGTAGAAGTCTGGCTAGCTCTCCCGGTACTTCAAAATCTTCGTCATCTTCATACTCAGCCTGATTGACCAGATCTTCAGAGTTATTGAAGGACATAGCAGAATAGTCACCCATAGAATCCAGAGTGGACGGGTCCCTGCATTTGTGAGTGTGGGTGTGTGTAAGGGATAGCCATCCTTAAACAAACAAAATGCAAAAAGGAAAGAAAATGAACACAGCAGTTTATCAATGAAAAACGTCCAATGAATCATTAAACATGGCATATGGATATGAAGATAATCAAAACCCTTACAAATGGACCTACATGCCCCGGGCAAGGCATGAGGTGAAAAAGTAGTGTACAGATTGTTCAAGAGTAATTATTACAAACCAACAGGAAATGTTTGACAGATAATTACTGATTAATAAAAGTAATGGGGACAAAGTCCTTTGCCTCCCAGTTGCGTAGTCCTCCTTCGATGGTTGGGTAGATCCAATCTTCAATGTTGGCCTCTTCGTCTTCACCCTCCAGAGCATTGATTCCATAAGGAGAAATCTTGATGGGTGCTCTTTCAACCTTTGAGCAGCGCATAGCTTTCTGTCCTGCAGCAGTGAATCCTAAACCAAACTTGTCTGTTTTGTGAGGAATATCAGGCAACTGACCCCATGTTGAGCTCTTCCCTTCCTTCATTGCAGCTTTCGCGTCTTTTAGAGATGCCATCCTGGC
This sequence comes from Vicia faba, assembly GCA_948472305.1. Classification (NCBI taxonomy): domain Eukaryota; kingdom Viridiplantae; phylum Streptophyta; class Magnoliopsida; order Fabales; family Fabaceae; genus Vicia; species Vicia faba. Next base: position 1,608,730,801 of record OX451736.1, read on the forward strand.
CATCTGCTTTGGTACCTCCGCTACCACTTTTGCTATTGTCACTTCAGAAGAGACTTCCTCGAAGTGCTGGAATGGTGTCTCAATGAATTCACCCTCTACTTCTACATACCGAAAGGAGTTCAAGTGGCTGATCATGTATTCCTCTTCACCGTGCACGGTTATGATCTTTCCTTTGACAGGGTACTTCAACATTTGATGTAAGGAGGAGGTAACCGTCCCAGCATTATGTATCCATGGCCTCCCCAATAAGCAAGAGTATGACGGACGGATGTCCATCACATAGAAAGTTGAGGGGAACACTTCTGTGCCGACTTTAATGGGAATGTCTACCTCTCCGTGTACCATTCTCTTCGACCCGTCAAATGCCCTTACAATGATATTACTTGGCCTCAACTCCAAGCCTTCACAATCTAAACGGTCGAGAGCCTTCTTGGGCAGCACGTTCAGAGAAGAACCAGTGTCGACCAGAACATGGGCCAGAGTAGTTCCTTGGCATTCTACTGACACATGTAATGCGTCATTGTGTTTTCTTCCTTTTGAGGTCAGGTCAGCATCAGAGAAACCTAAACCGTTGTCTGCTGTAAGACTGGCTACACAGTCTTGGAACTGGTCGGCAGAGGTTTCCTGGGGTACATGGGCTGTCTTCAGGAATTTGATCAATGCTTTGGCGTGCGCCTCAGAACAAAGCAGTAATGCTAACACAGAGATCTTCGAGGGGGTTTGCCCCAGTTGCTCTACCACGTCATAATCACTCTTTTTAATTATCTTCATGATCTCCTCCATCTCTTTCTTAGAGGTCTCCGGGATGACCAAAGGTTGAGCCCTCGTCCGGACGAGCTCATCTTGGGTCCCTTTACCTTTATCAGCAAAAGTAGGAGGGACAACAACGGGAATAACAGTTTCTTCAATCAACGGAGTTTCGGCGGAAAGTCTTATTGGTGCAGGATTAACTCTGGTAGCAGCTGAGGGTCCAAAGGTTGCCTTTGGGGGGGCAATCTCTGGAGAAAATATTCTCCCGCTTCGGGTGATCTTGCTTGTACCAGCAATGTTTCCAATGCTGGCCTCTTCTTCATCAGAGCTTTCTTCGGTTACTTCGACTTGTTTAACACCATGGTAGTAGATTTCTCCACCGTAATTCCATGGTATTGACTTGTCAGAACTGTAGGGGACAGGCCCAGGCATAGTTATTTTCAAGGGAACAATCTTTCTATATGATGTAATCTTAACAGGCTTTCTGACGACCTTGGAAAGATTGGCGTGAATGGTGATAATTGAAACATCTTCAGTAGTGGTTGGGATAGCAGGAACCTTCTCAAACATAATTTGTTGACTGTCCATCAGGCCTTGGATGCCTTTCTTCAGTGATGGGCAGTCAAATGGCAGAGAGTAACAACAGTAGCAGTCTTCTTTGCATCCCGGGAAAATCCCGGCTCTTAGCAGGTTTAACTTGATGGTTAACAGCAGAGTTATTAGGTCACTGACATCAGAAACATACAAATCTTCCTCGATAGCATGGACATTTCGACCGTGCTTCGGCATCAGAGTAGATATCACGTTTGGATTCTCTGGAGCATCGAACTCCACCTCTTTTGCATCTATCAAGTCTTGGATTTTATTTTTTAGCGCCCAACAATCGTTTGTGTCATGTCCGACGCTATCATAATGGTAGGCGCATTTAGCATTGGGATGATAGTGCGGTGAAGTAGTATTCACAGTCTTCGGTGCTTCCCTAATCTTGGTGAGATTCAAATTCAACAAATGTGGAAGAACCTGCGCAGGTGTCATATTGATGCGGGTAAACTGCCGTGGTGGCCGTTCTCCCCATTGCGGTTTAGGTCTGGACTGATTATTGCGAGGCTGGTCGTTTGATGGATTCTGGATCATCACGGCCCCCACAGTCGGCCGGCGCTCATTTCTTCCTGCTCCTCTCTGAGAATACACAACAGCCGTTTCCTTCTTCGCCGGAAATGATTTCTTAACAGTTGTAGATGCAGAGGCATCCTTCTGAATCTTCCCATTCTTGATACCGGCTTCTACCCGCTCGCCAGTCAGAATTAATTCGGTAAACCCTGCGGAAGAGCTACCGATTAGATGATTAAAGAATGGACCAGACAGGGTCCCCAGAAACATATCAACAAGCTCTCTATCAGAAAGAGGTGGCTGCACTCTCCCGGCCAGATCGCGCCACTTCTGGGCATATTCCTTGAATCCTTCACCTGAGGCCATCCCCATACTCTGTAGCTGAGTACGGGTTGGTGCCAGGTCAGAGTTATACTGATATTGGCGATAAAAAGCAGCTGCCAGATCCTCCCAACTATGTACCTCTGATCTCTCGAGATTGTAGAACCAATCCAGCTGTGTGCCAGACAGGCTGTCCTGAAAGAAATGTACCCAAAGGTTTCTGTCAGATGTGTGAGGTTGGATTCTTCGGACATACGACCTTAGATGCATCTTCGGGCAAGACAGCCCATCATATCTTGCAAAAACTGGCACTTTAAACTTCGGGGGGATCACAATTCCAACAATTAATCCCAAATCTTCGAAATCTAAGCCTGGAACTCTCTGCAGCTCCATAGCTGCTAACCTGTCCTCCAAACTGTTGTACTTGTCATCGGCCGGCGGGTATTGTTGTTCTGAGTAGTCTTCGTCTTCTTCCGCCTCTTCCTCTTCAACTTCGGATTCAGACGGTACCGCAACCCCTTTTCCTTTACTGGTTCCTTCTTCAGATGTAGGGGGAAATTCAAGAACCCTTCTGGCTTCACCCTCAAACCTTCTTCCCAGGGTATCCACCCCGACTCTCTTCTTCTTCTTTTTCACTTGCTCTCTGTTCCCGAGCAGGGCTTTTAGATCCTCCTGACCCTTTGCCAAGGTTTTAGATCCTCCTGACCCTTTGCCAAGGTCATCAGGAGAAGTTGAAATTGTGAGTTCTGAGACTGTAGATCTTTGACCGTCTGTTCGAGATCCATCTTACTGAAATAAATAGCAGAAAGATAAGGAAACCTGGTGTGGAGACCTGCTTATGCACATGATGAATGATATGTTTATTCATGCAATGCATTCAAGGATTTAGAAATTCACAATTGTTGCAGACAAAAAGAACACACGTCATATTAATAAGAAGAAATTTTGTTAGTACATAAATGCCCCATGGGCCAAATATTACAAAAACTTCTCATGGTAAAAAGACGTTGCGCATCCTCTTCGGCGCGATGTAGGTGTTGAGGGTCTCTTCCTCATGGAGTCGGCGGGTAAGCTCCAAAGCCTTCTTCTCGCTGGCATAGAAGCTGGCTTCAAAAGTATCCCTTTCTTCCCTGAGTTGGATCCAACTCTTCTGCATCTCCTCCCATATCGTTGGCATGTCAGGATATAAGATGGTGTGGGGAACCTCTCCTTCCTTAACGGGCTCCTTAATCACAGGGAGAACATGAGGGTAAGGCATCATTAGACTCTGGGCTCGGGTTCGAACCCACTTTAGATAAGGCTCAAGGGGGATGGAATTCTTGTGCCCCAGTGTCTTGCTGTCTACCTTGTTAGGCATCCTCCAAGCTCTGATGAATCTTTGACGAAGTCCTTGCGCATCGTTGTCGAAGTCAAAAACTATGTCAGGAATCAGCATGTCGTGAGGGCCCTCCCTCCGTGCATATCCAAATTGTCTCAAAGCCAGACAAGGGTTGTAGGTAATGCCTCCCCTAATACCAAGCAATTGGACATTAGGGAACTCTCCACAATGATCGACGATGATGACACTTTCTCTGGACCGAGAACACCAATGTACATCAGAGTGAGTGAGAGTCATCAACCGTTGTGACCACCTTAGGCCTTGGTCATTCTTCAAAACAGATTGTGGAAGGTGCGAAATAAACCACCTTGCGAGGAGAGGAGTACATCACATGAGAACACCTCTCTTTCTCATTGTTCGTGTGTAAAATGAGTGGAGGATGTCCCCAAGCAACGTTGGTATTGGATTCCTGGATAAGAAGATCTTGACGGCGTTGACATCTATAAGCTGGTCAGGATTTGGGAACAAGACCAACCCATAAATGAGGAGTGCCACAATTTCTTCAAAGGCTTGTAGGTCCAAGGAATTCCAACACTCTTGTGCCTTCTCAAACAAGAATTTTGCCAAGAAGCCTTTGACACCGCTTCTAGTTTCCCAATGCCCCTTGATGTCGGATGGTTGGAAGTGTAGTGCTTGAGCAACATCTTCAGGCTTTGGTTCCTTTTCCGTACCGTTGAAAGGTAGTTGATTAAGGATAGGAATTCTCAGGAGTTGAGAAAATTCCTCCAAAGTGGGAACCAATTGGTAATCGGGGAATGTGAAACAGTGGTGAAAGGGGTCAAAGAACTGGAACAAAACCTTCATCATGTCTTCTTCAATGCTGGTGTTGACTAGGATGAGCAGTCTACCATGTCTTTCACTGAAGGGAGAGCTTTCGGGAATTCTGGATGTGAGCTCCTTGAGTTGAGGAGGGATTCTACAAGGTTGACTTGGATAGTTTTCCTGCGAGGAATTTCCATGACCTACAAAACAAGAACAAAGGTGAAGATCCAAAACCTTGAAATGGTTAGCGGATGCATATGATGCTTTATGATGTTTTATGATGCATGCAAAAACACATGTACAAGCAAATCACACAAAACCCTAGTTTCATGCTTGCATGGGGTTTCATAGGTAAGTACCCTCTTGAGTGTAGTTGGCTTAAAAACCTATCCTATAAATAGTAACCGGGTTCTAAGGAGCTCAATATCATCGAATTGTTTTCCATGTTCATTGTTTTGGTTTAGCCACTTAACTAACGACCAAAGTATTCCAAGAAAACAACCCTCAATGAGTGTAGTATCGAGTATCTACCAACTTCGGACTGCACCAAAGCCGGTCATCTCACTACCCCTAATAAAAGGCCAAGATGGTCAAGTAAGGTTATAGGTCATTAGTGCTTAGTGACATCACTCAGCGGCCCCGTACTCTCCTTGATTGAACTCAAGGGTTACCGGTACTCACAAATATGTCGCACTAATATAGCTATTGCTTCAACCGTGTCGGTATACCCCGCACAGTTTCCACAACGTATTGCTATCTATGAATGTTTCCCAAATCTGGGTGTAGGATTTCAAGCCCAAACAAGAGAACCACAAAGGTAAATCAATCAAAGTAATCAATTAATCATGCAAGAGGGTGATCTAAAACCCTAAGGTAACCCCACTTTTAGATCCTCCCCAGTAGAGTCGCCAGTTCGGTGATACGGTGGGAGAACTGACTTGAGGTTTTGCGTTTGTATTCGCACTTGTTCGGTTGAGCAAGAGTCGCCACCGACTTTTTATTTTATCCTAAAGGAAAGGTTAAAAAGCACAGGAAAAACCTTTTGAGATGTTTCGTGGGTTCGGGGGGTAGATTATGAAAAGGGAAGGTATTAGCACCCTTTTCATCCATGGTTATCCATGGGCTCTTAGTTACTTGGTTTTAGATCACTTGCCTTGATTTTTGATTGCTTGAAATAGTGTGTGTATTTGTGTTTTGAAAATGTTTTGAAATAGACGCCTTTGTTTCGGCAATCGTTGTAATGACTCGTGTTTGAGTATATACGAAGGTGTATATCTTTTCGAAAAGATGTTTCAAATGTTTTTGAAAGTTTGTTTTGAAAGTGTTTGTGGAGTGTGGTTTTGAAAAGTAGGCAAGTGTTTTTGCAAGTTGATCAAGTAACTAAGAGTTTGTCTACCCCTATTGTACTCAAAGGTTTTATCTCATGTTTTAACCCTTTTTTAACAATTTTGTTCCATCATTGTATTTGGTGGACAATCTTGCGTTTAGGATGTTTAACGGGACAGGCGCGGGTCATCGTATGGACCATGAATGCAATGGTGCCAAGTGTCTTTGGCAATTTTGCTTGAAGGGACTTGATCATTTTGATAGGCGACTTTCGAAAGCGTCATCGAGGGACTTATGATCATTTTGATTTGTTTTGTTTTGCCAAAGATACTCAACATGCAAGCATGGCCCATTTTGGAAGGCAACAAGTGGGATTACCCTAGGGGTGCAAGTGTAATTGTGTATTGATTTCATGTATTTGTCTTGTATTAGGTTATCTAGCGTTCGATTTTTTATGTACATACAAACCCTAGGTCTAACCATGGCATATTTGAAAGCGGTAAATAGCGGGAATTTAAAGTCTACACTATTACAAAATAGTATCCGGGAGTGGGGGTACAAGTATACAAATGAGGGGTGAGACTTATAGGAGAGTAGTATCCAAATAATTACAACCAAATCGAATTGTGCAAAAGTAAAATATAATGTATAGCAATGTATAAGAATAGCAAATGTATCAATGTATAAAAAGATAAAATGTGTATTGTAAATGCATTTGTGTAAGTGTATGATTATTTATTTACAAGGTTGAGAAAAATGTGAATTTTAATGTATTATAAAGTATTGTCTATTTAATTTTGTATTCTCGTATTTTGTTAATATGTACAAAACAAAATATTTCAAAAAAGAAAAGAAAATGGTTTTAAGAAATTCTATTTTTTCATGTATCAAAAAATTAATGTATTTTAATTAATTATGTACAAAGTGTTTTAGTTAAAAAATATTCAACCTAAAAAAACTATTTCTTTATGTATATTTTTTTTATAGATGTTTTAAACAAGATTTTCATTTAAATAAAAGAGTTTTAATACAAGAAAAGAAAAATGTTTTTAAATGTGAGAAAATTATTATGTTCATTTTATTTTTTAGTTAATATTCTATACAAGATTATAACTATGTTATGAAAAGAAAGTATTGTTAATAAGATTTGATGTAAAAATAAAGTTAGTATATTAAGTTATTTTAACAAAGTAAATTATAAAAAGATTTAATGTAATCAACAAAAAGTATTAAACAAAATAGAAAACAGACTTGGAATGGGCTAAAGGGGGTTTTGGCCCATACTTAAACAATCAGAAGGAGAAAACGAAGGGGGGTGCGCGCTGGCTTGCAATGGGCTTAAGCGCTGATTAGAATAGGGCAAGGCCCAACGCAAACATGACATTCTTGTTTAGGGTTTCAGTTAATGCGTTTCATTTGGAATTCTAGGGTTTGTGAGTTACGAACGGCGCTCATCTTCCTTCGTCTTTCTTCGTCTTTCTCAAGCTACTGAATAAAATTTCTTCCTCGCCCAAGTTGCTAGGTGTTGCCTCCGTTTCCATCTTCTCAAGGTTAGGCCAAACGATGATGACGTGAAAGGTATGAGTTAACGCTTTTTTTTTGTTTGTAGGGTTTCAGCTCATGTGTTTATTAACTCTGATTGATTTTATTATCTATTTCTGTTTGAGATGTGTGAAAAAAGAATAGAAGACTATACCTTTGGGAGAATGGATGGAGGAGGACGGCGGCGCTTCCGGTGGCTTGACGGCGAGGGGATGGTGATGATGAACTTGCTTGCTGGAACACCCGGTACTCTGCACTCTTGCTTTGCCTTCTAGGGTTTCATGATGAATACTCTGAAAAACCCTTTGATTTATCACTTCTTTCCTCTTCTGGTTGCCTATTTCTGTTGCCTTTGATTGCTTACTTCGCTTATGTATGCTTCTGTATGTTGCCTTCGTTGATTCTGAGATAATGATTTTTGCTTTTGTTGGTTACCCAATGATGAACTCTTTGAGTTCCGAGGGCTTTGAGTTGCCTTGGAATGCTTAGAAAACAGGTTATGGGCGTGAGGCTTATGTTACAGTAGGCTTTAAGCTTGACAGGTTGTTTAAAGTGTTTTTTGATAGTTAAGGCTTCTGGTTCATGGCTTGACAGTTTAGGTTTTTGGGGTTTGGTTGCTTGATATTCTGGTTTGACAGGTTATTTTCTCTGGTTTGTATATTTGTTTGGATGAAAGGCCTATGCAGATTGAAGGCTTGGGCTTCAGTTTTGCATTGTTTTTTTCTTGCAGTTTGTGTTATTTGACAGTTTTTTAGAGCTTGAGGGCTTTGAGGGTATGGCTTTTGTTTGTATCAGTTTGACAGGTTGGGTTAACAATGGTTTTAGGCTTATGGTCTTTAGAGGCAAAGGCTTATGCAGGTTTGGCTTTTGGTGTTTTTGTTGAGGTTACAGGTTTGGAGGCCTTAGGCGTGTATGTTTGAATGCTTAAGGTTTGATGGACTTGTAAGTTCTTAGGATTTTTGGCTTTTGAGATATATTCTGTAGGTTGGTAAGTTTTTTGTATATCTTCAGGGTCTTTGCCCTCTTGTCTTTTAAGGGCAGGAGGCGCTATATTTTCTTGGCCAAATTTGTGGACAGGTTTGCAAGGCTTGAGGTTTTCCCTCTTTGTGATATCTTGCTGCATATGTTCTGCCTCTTTTTCTCTATGTATTCTGATATGTTGTTTATATCTTTTGCTTAGCCTCTAGCCTGCTGTACTGTAAGCTGCTTTCCTCTCTCTTTCTCTCTCCAGATTAAAGAAAAGCACTTTTATTGCTTAATTTTTGTCTTCTTTCTGAAAAAGCAAACTGGCCTTGGAAAGTGATGACTTGAATATTGTTTGCAATATTGTTTTCCTCTGCATAATTCCATATTTCTTGCATACTTTATGTACCTTTTTTGACAGCTTTTGGAATTGTTGATACTTTGATATCCTTGCACAGCTTTTGGCTTAGTTTGAAAATGCAATTCAGTTTGCCTTTATGCTGCTTGGAAACTTGGTTGAAAAATTTTGGATTTACTCAGTATGCTTGAAAATTTGAATTTGTGCATTATTACAACTTTGTGCATTTCATGTTTCATTGCAAGCATTTCATCCCTCTTTGTGAACCGGGAGAAATCTCGTGATTTGTAGAGAGGGAAAAACTGATTCCGGCCATTTGCTTTTAATGATGAACCCAATTTTTATCTGTCTGCTTTTAATTATTTTATCTGCTTTGACCTTTCTTTTGTTTCTTGTTTTGTAGATGAAAAATAAATGAGCAACAAGGGAGCATTGGATAGAAGAATGAAGATTAGGAAATTTAGGACATAGTTAATTTTAATTTTAATTATTGTAACCATTATTATTATAAATACTTTGTAAATAATTACTGTATTTAAATAACAATTGTAACAATTAATTAAAGATGAATAAAAATTCCTTTTGACCAATTAATTCTTTTTATTTCCTTTCAATTGTTTAACTTAATTATTTGAATTTCCTAAATTAAAACAATTGGAAATAAATCCAATTATTCTGACTTTAGAAAAAAGAAATAATTAATAAACGTCTGGCGTTCCGAATTAAACATAACAATGCACAGTCAAATCAAACAAACATCCACATGTCTTCTTTTCACTGATTTAATCCAAACAACTGCAAATTAACAATCAGCAGCCTCAGTCCTTATCTTAGAGTAATCTGAACAACATTGATAGAACTAACTCTTTCTGAGAAATATACGCGCAAAACCCTGATTTTTTACTTAACACTGGAGAAACGCCTGCCTGATCAAACTTTGAGCCAATTCAACCAAACCCTAAGCAATCTGTTTGAACCGTCTTAAAATCAATGAAAACCCTAACTTTTGTCTGACTGACGAGAAAAGTCTGTTTGACCAATTTTTGAGCCAGTCTGAAAAATCAGGAAAAGCCCGAAGCTGTGATTTTTGGTGGAAAAATACGAGGGCAAATTTTGGGGTACAACACATCCACTAACCATTTCAAGGGTTTGGATCTTCATCTTTGTTCCTGTTTTGTAGGTCATGGAAATTCTTCGCAGGAAAACTATCCAAGTCAACCTTGTGAGAATGCCTCCTCAACTCAAGGAGCTTACATCTAGAATTCCAGAAAGTTCTCTCTTCAGTGAAAGACATGGTAGACTGCTCAGCCTAGTCAACACCAACATTGAAGAAGACATGGTGAAAGTGTTGTTCCAATTCTTTGACCCCCTTCACCACTGTTTCACATTCCCCGACTACCAATTGGTTCCTACTTTGGAGGAATTTTCTCAACTCTTGAGAATTCCTATTCTTAATCAACTACCCTACAACGGTACGGAAAAAGAACCAAAACCTGAAGATATTGCTCAAGCACTACACTTGCAATCATCTGACATCAAGGGGCATTGGGAAACTAGAAGTGGTGTCAAAGGCTTCTTGGCAAAGTTCTTGTTTGAGAAGGCACAAGAGTGTTGGAATTCTTTGGATCTACAAGCCTTTGAAGAGATTGTGGCACTCCTCATTTATGGGTTGGTCTTGTTCCCAAACCCTGACCAACTTATAGATGTGAATGCTGTCAAGATTTTCATGTCCAAGAATCCCATACCTACATTGCTTGGGGACATCCTCCACTCATTTTACACACGAACAATGAGGAAGAGAGGTGTTCTCATGTGCTGTACTCCTCTCCTTGCAAGGTGGTTTATTTCTCACCTTCCACAGTCAGTTTTAAAGAATGAACAAGGCTTGAGGTGGTCGCAACGATTGATGACCCTCACACATTCTGATGTACATTGGTGTTCTCGCTCCATAGAAAATGTCCTCATCATCGATCGCTGTGGTGAGTTCCCTAATGTTCCATTACTTGGCATTAGGGGAGGCATTACCTACAACCCTTGTCTAGCTTTGAGACAATTTGGATATGCTCGGAGGGATGGCCCTCATGACATGCTGATTCCTGACCTAGTTTTTGACTTCGACAACAATGCGCAAGGACTTCGCCAAATATTCATCAGAGCTTGGAGGATGCCTAACAAGGTAGATAGTAAGACACTTGGGCACAAGAACTCCATCCCTCTTGAGCCTTACCTCAAGTGGGTACGAACCCGCGCCCAGAGTCTTATGATGCCTTACCCTCACATTCTCCCTTTGATCAAAGAGCCTGTTAAGGAAGGAGAGGTTCCATACACCATCTTACATCCTGACATGCCAACATCATGGGAGGAAATGCAGAAGAGTTGGATCCAACTCAAGGAAGAAAGGGATACTTTTGAAGCCAGCTTCTACGCCAGTGAGAAGAAGGTTTTGGAGCTTACCCGCCGACTTCACGAGGAGGAGACCCTCAACACTTACATCGCACCAAAGAGGATGCGCAACGTCTTTTTACCTTAAGAAGTTTTTGTAATATTTGGCCCATGGGGCATTTATGTACTGACAAAATTTCTTCTTATTAATATGACGTGTGTTCTTTTTGTTTGCAACAACTTTGAATTTCTAAATCCTTGAATGCATTATATGAATAAACATATCATTCATCATATGCATAAACAGGTCTTCACACCAGGTTACCTTATCTTTCTGCTGTTTATTTCAGTAAGATGGATATTAAGCAGACGGTCAAAGAACTGCAAGCACAAAACTCGCAGTTCCAACAGCTCCTTATGACCTTGGCAAAGGGTCAGGAGGATCTTAAAGCACTGTTAGGGAATAAAGAGCAAGAAAAAGGAAAAAAGAAAAAGAAAAGAGTTGGGGTAGCTACACTGGGAAGAAGATTTGAGAATGAAGCTAGGAGAGTTCTTGAATTCCCCTCCACATCTGATGAGGGGACCGGTAAGGGAAAAGGGGCTGCATTACCTTCTGATTCCGAGGCTGAAGAGGAAGAGGTTGAAGAAGATGAAGATTATTCAGAGCAGCAATACCTGCCAGCGAATGACAAATACAAAAACCTGGAAGATAGACTGGCAGCTATGGAGCTGCAAAGGGTTCCCGGGCTAGATTTTGAAGAATTGGGATTGATTGCTGGGATTGTTATCCCTCCCAAGTTCAAAGTACCAACTTTCGCAAAATATGACGGTCTGTCTTGCCCAAAGATGCACCTAAGGTCGTATGTCAGCAAAATTCAACCTCATTCATCCGATAGAAATCTTTGGGTACACTTCTTCCAGGACAGCCTGTCCGGTACACAGCTAGATTGGTTTTACCAGCTTGAGAGGTCAAAAGTGCATAGTTGGGAGGATTTGGCAGCTACCTTTTATCGCCAGTATCAATATAACGCTGACTTGGCGCCGACCCGTACTCAGTTACAAAGTATGGGGATGGCCTCAAGTGAGGGATTCAAAGAATACGCCCAGAAATGGCGCGACTTGGCCGGAAGGGTGAAACCACCGCTTTCAGATAGGGAGCTAGTTGATATGTTCTCGAGGACCCTATCTGGCCCTTTCTTCAACCATTTGATCGGGAGCTCTTCTGCAAGGTTTACTGAACTTATTCTGACTGGCGAAAGGGTGGAAGCTGGTATTAAGAGTGGGAAGATTCAAAGGGATGCCTATGCCTCCACAAATGTTAAAAAAACCATTCCCGGTCAAGAAGGAAGAAGCCGTTATATACTCTCAGAAAGGATTGGGAAGAACTGAGCGCCGACCGACTGTAGGGGCCGTGATGATTCAAAATTCGTCAAATGATCAGCCTCGTAACAATCAGTCTAGACCTAATCAGCAACGGGTAGAGCGGCCACAACGGCAGTTCACCTGCATCAACATGACGCCTGAACAAGTTCTTCCCCATTTGTTGAAGTTGAATCTGACTGGTTTAAAGGAGGCGCCGAAAAACCCTAACACCACATCTCCATACTATCATGCCAATGCTAAATGTGCCTATCATTCTGACAGCGCCGGGCATGACACCAACAATTGCTGGGCGTTAAAGAATAAAATTCAAGATTTGATAGATGCTAAAGAGGTTGAGTTCGACGCCCCTGAGAAGCCGAATGTAATCTCTGCTCCTATGCCAAAACATGGCCACAATGTCCATGCTGTTGAAGAGGATCTGTTTGTTTCTACTGTTGATGATCTGATAACCCCACTACTGACAATCAAATTGAATCTGTTGAAAGCTGGGATTTTCCCAGGTTATAAAGAAGACTGCTACCTTTGCTCCTCCCTACCAACCGACTGTCCATTACTGAAGTTAGGCATCCAACGCCTAATGGACAACCAACAAATTCTTTTCGAAAAGACTCCTGTTACTCCAACTCCTTTCAATGAAGTTTCAATAATAACCATTTCCGCCAATCTTTCCAAGGTCCCCAAAAGTCCTGTTAAGATTACATTCGCTCCGAAGACTGTACCGTTGAAGATAACCATGCTTGGGCCCGTCCCATACAAATCTGACAAATCAATACCGTGGAATTATGGTGGAGAAATCTACTACCACGGTGTTAAACAAATTGAGATAACTGAAGAGAGCTCTGAAGAAGAAACTGTCGACATTGGAAACATTGCCGATACGAGCAAAATTACCCGAAGTGGAAGAATTTTCTCTCCAGAGATTGCCCCTCCAAAGGCAATCTTTGGACCCTCAGTTGCTCCCAAGGTTACCCCTGCACCGGTAAAACTATCTGCAAAAACTCCAATGATCGAAGAAATTGTAACTCCTGTGGTTGTCCCTTCTGCTGCTGCTAATGATAAAGGGAAAGGGATCCAAGAAGAGCTCTTCAGGACGAGGCCTCAGCCATTGGTCATCCCCGAAACCTCTAAGAAAGAAATGGAGGAGATTCTGAAAATAATTAAGAAGAGTGATTATGATGTGGTGGAGCAACTGGGGCAAACCCCCTCAAAGATCTCCATGTTGGCCCTGCTGCTTTGTTCGGAGGCTCATGCCAAGGCCTTGATAAGGTTTTTGAAGACAGCCCATGTGCCCCAAGAAACCTCAGCCGATCAATTCCAGGATTGTGTAGCCAGCCTTACCGCCGACAACGGCCTGGGTTTCTCTGATGCTGACCTGACTCCGAAGGGAAGAAAGCACAATGACGCATTGCATGTGTCAGTTGAATTCCGGGGAACCACTCTCGCCCGTGTCTTGGTCGATACTGGTTCTTCCCTAAATGTGCTGCCTAAGAAGGCTTTCGACCGGTTGGATTGTGAAGGCTTGGAGCTGAAACCAAGTAATATCATTGTCAGGGCCTTTGACGGATCTAAAAGATTGGTGCATGGGGAGGTCGACATTCCCATCAAAGTAGGCACTAAAGTGTTCCACTCAACCTTTTACATGATGGACATCCTTCCATCATACTCTTGCTTGCTAGGAAGGCCGTGGATTCATAGTGCTAGGAAAGTCACTTCCTCTCTACATCAGATGCTGAAATACCCTGTTAAGGGTAAAATCATAATTGTACACGGTGAGGAGGAGTACATGACCAGTCATCTGAATTCCTTTCGGTATGTGGAAGTGGATGGCGAATTCATCGAAACCCCCTTTCAACACTTTGGGGAAGTTTCTCCCAAGGTGGCAGTAGCAAAGGCAGTAGCTGAGGTACCCAAGCAGGTGGCCAGGATGGCATCTCTGAAAGACACAAAGGCTGCAATTAAGGAGGGAAAGAGCTCAGCATGGGGACAGTTGCCTGACTTTCCCCACAAGATAGACAAGTTTGGGTTGGGGTTTACCGTTGCGGGGCAAAAGGCTATGTGTCGCTCCAAAATTGAAAGGACACCCATCAAGATTTCTCCTCATGGAATCAATGCTTTAGGAGACGAAGACGAAGAGGCCAACTTTGAAGACTGGATCTTTCCAACCATCGAAGGAGGGCTGAACAACTGGGAGACGAAAGACTTCATTCCCATTACTTTCATCAATCAGTAATTTATCTTTCGAACATTTCCTGTTGGTCTGTAATAATTACTCTTAAACAATTCGCACACTACTTTTCACCTCATGCCTTGCCCGGGGCATGTAGGTCCATTTGTAAGGGCTTGATTCTCTTCATAATCATATGCCATGTTTAATGAATCATTGGACGTTTTTCATTTATAAACTGCTGTGTTCATTTTCTTTCCTTTTGCATTTTTATTTGTTTAAGGATGGCTATCCCTTACACATACCCACACTCACAAATGCAGGTACCCATCCACTCCGGATTCCATAGGTGACTATTCTATTGTATCCTTCAATAACTCTGAAGATTTGGTCAATCAGGCTGAGTACGAAGATGACGAAGATTGTGAAGTACCGAGAGAGCTAGCCAGACTTCTAAAACAAGAAGAGAGGGCCATCTTGCCTCATGAAGAGTTGTTGGAAACTGTCAACTTAGGAACAGAGGAAGACAGGAAAGAAGTACAAGTGGGTGCCAATTTGGAACCAAGTGTCAAGGAGTGCTTAATACAACTGTTAAATGAATACATTGAAATCTTCGCCTGGTCTTATGAAGACATGCCAGGGTTAGACACAGACATCGTGGTTCACCGTCTCCCTACAAGAGAGGACTGTCCACCGATCAAGCAAAAAGTCCGCCGAATGAGGCCCGTCATGTCTGAGAAGATTAAAGCTGAAGTAATGAAGCAGTTCAACGTTGGCTTTTTGGCTGTTACATCCTATCCGCAATGGGTTGCTAACATTGTGCCTGTTCCCAAAAAAGACGGCAAGGTCAGAATGTGTGTGGACTATCGGGATTTGAACAGGGCTAGCCCTAAAGATGATTTTCCGCTACCACATATCGACATTTTGATTGACAACACGGCTCAGCACAAAGTATTTTCTTTCATGGACGGATTCTCGGGCTACAACCAGATTAAAATGGCCCCCGAGGACATGGAGAAAACAACCTTTGTTACACAATGGGGTACCTTCTGCTACAAGGTGATGCCGTTTGGACTGAAGAACGTAGGGGCAACTTATCAACGCGCCATGGTAGCTTTGTTTCATGCTATGATACATCATGAGATTGAAGTTTACGTAGACGACATGATAGCTCGATCACAAACGGAAGAAGAACGCCTTGAACATTTGCGAAGCTGTTTGCCAGGTTGAAGGAGTACAAACTCAGGCTGAATCCAAGTAAGTGCACTTTTGGAGTTAGGTCTGGTAAACTTCTGAGATTTATTGTCAGCAATAAAGGCATTGAGGTCGATCCAGCAAAAGTAAAGGCTATACAAGAAATGCCTTCCCCCCATACTGAAAAGGAGGTTAGAGGATTCTTGGGACGCTTGAACTATATCGCCAGGTTCATCTCTCACCTGACGTCTACCTGTGAGCCAATTTTCAAACTATTAAAGAAGGATCAGGTAGTTGAATGGAACGATGATTGTCGAATTGCTTTTGATAAGATCAAGGAGTACTTATTGGAACCTCCTATTCTGATGCCACCCGTCTAAGGAAGGCCGCTGATCATGTATCTGACTGTTTTGGATAACTCAATGGGGTGCGTACTGGGCCAACATGACGAGTCTGGTCGAAAAGAGCATGCCATTTATTACCTTAGAAAAAAGTTTACCGACTGTGAGACTCGCTACTCACTGCTCGAGAAAACTTGCTGCGCTTTGGTATGGGTTGCTCACTGACTAAGGCAGTATATGTTGACTCATACCACTTTGTTGATTTCCAAAATGGATCCTATCAAGTATATCTTCGAGAAGCCTGCTTTATCTGGAAGAATCGCTAGATGGTAGATGATTCTGACTGAGTATGACATCCAGTATACTACCCAAAAAGCTATAAAAGGGAGTGTACTAGCTGACCATCTAGCTCATCAAGCTATCGAAGATTATCAATCCATGAGGTTCGACTTCCCAGACGAGGACATCATGACATTGGACAACATTGAAGGTAACAGACCGTATGACGGACCTGAAAATGGATCCCGATGGACCCTGTACTTTGATGGTGCTTCAAATGCACTTGGAAACAGTATCGGTGCAGTACTCATTTCCCCGGAAGGTTTCCATACACCTTTCACTGCCCGACTTTGTTTCAGATGTACCAACAACATGGCCGAATATGAAGCTTGCATCTTTGGTCTCAAGGCTGCTATAGACTTGGGGATCAAATCTTTGATCGTATTTGGGGACTCGGCTTTGGTTATCAGTCAAATCAAAGGAGAGTGGGACACCAAACATCCTAATCTTATCCCATACAAAGAACATGTCCTAACATTGTTGCCTCATTTCGAGCAGATCACCTTCGAGCATTTCCCGCAAGAAGAAAATCAGTTAGCAGATGCTCTGGCTACAATGTCTTCCATGTTTAAACTTAACTGAGATAACGAGGCTCCCCAAATCACCATCGAGCAAATGGATGAACCTGCGCATTGTCATGAGATTAATACCGAAGAAATAGTGGAATAACCCTGGTTTTATGAAATCAAAAGGTATCTCCAGACTAGAGAATATCCTGAAGAAGCTTCAGTCAATGACAAGAAATTCTTAAGGAGATTTGCTACCAAGTTCTTCCTAAGCAATGGCATCCTTTATAAGCGCAGCCATGATTGTGTTTTACTCTGATGTGTAGACAAAGTTGAAGCAGAGTTGATCATGACTGAGATACATAGCGGCGCATTTGGCACCCACTTGAGCGGACATACGATGGCTAAGAAGATTCTAAGGGCAGGCTACTACTGGTCTACCATGGAAGCTGATTGCCATCAACATTCCCGTACTTGCCACAAATGTCAAGTCTACACCGACAAGGTTCATATTCCTCCTCTCCCTCTCAACGTTCTGACAGCTCCTTGGCCATTCGCAATGTGGGGCATTGACATGATTGGAGAGATCAAGCCCACGACGTCAAATGGACATCGCTTCATCCTGGTCGCTATTGACTATTTCACCAAGTGGGTCGAAGCAGCTTCCTTTGCCTCTGTTACAAAAAATGTGGTTGCCCGTTTCATCAAGCAGAACCTCATATGCCGATACGGTGTCCCCGACAGGATCATCACGGACAACAGTACAAACCTGAACAATACCATGATCACCGCTCTATGCGAACAGTTCAAGATTTATCATCACAATTCATCTCCCTATCGGCCGAAGATGAACGGTGCTGTAGAAGCCGCGAACAAAAACATCAAGAAGATCATTCAGAAAATGACAGTTACCTACAAGGACTGGCATGAGATGTTACCGTTTTCTCTGCATGGATACCGTACCACGACACGTACTTCAACAGGGGCAACCCCATTTTCTTTGGTATATGGCATGGAAGCTGTCCTACCCATGGAAGTTCAGATTCCTTCTTTAAGGATTATGAAGGACGCTGGTTTGAGTGAAGACGATTGGATTCAGACCCAACTTGATCAACTCAATTTGATCGACGAGAAACGACTCACTACTGTTTGCCATGGTCAGGGTACCAAAAATGGATGATCAAGGCTTTCAACAAGAAAGTCAGACGTCAAGTATACTAAGTCAAAGATTTTGTAATCAAGCGGATTATCTTGCCGCAAAGTGATCCCAGGGGCAAATGGACTCCTACTTACGAAGGACCATTTGTAATCAAGAGCATCTTTTCTGGTGGTGCAATGATTTTGACCACCATGGACGGCGACGATTTGCCACACCCTGCGAACGCAGACATAGTCAAAAGATACTACGCATAAAACAACCCGAGAAATCGAAAACCCAAAAGGGCGACTTGGGCAAAAATGGGCATCCCGGTGAAACGAAAACCCGAAAGGGCGGTTCAGGCAAAAGTTAGGGATAAAAAAAAATATGTACACCCGGCAAGTTGAAAACCCGAAAGGGCGGCTTGGGCCAAAAAGGGTTTCCCGGTGGATCGAAAACCCGAAAGGGCGATTCAGGCAAAAGTTAGGGAATTGAAGCATATGACTATGTCTCGTCGGATCACTTTAAAGAACAATCTCTTCATCAACAAACTCCGAGCTTCTGATCAATCCAATCATCGGCGGACGAAGCAGTGAATGGACAAGATATTCAGAGTTGTGAAGGCTATAACAGAATGGGAATCCCATGGAATTGTTACACATAGCCATCTTTCCTTTTGTATAAATTTTTTAATGTTTACGACAACATCCTCTTACTAGGATGTCTGTCTCCTTTGTACAAAGATACTCATAAAAAGTTAATACAAATACTTTTCCAAATACAGAAATTTGCTTTGCCTTCTTTTTCTTTTTCACACTTATGTTTTATTTGAGAAATGTCCAATGTTTTGTTAAATAGGCATATGCATTTGAACATAATCATTTGCTTACAAATCAAGAAAAGAGGATTGCTGATAGGTTGAAGGTGTAGGTAGATATCTTGATACCCTTTCAGAAGAAATCCCCAGCGGAATTAAACTCCAAATTCCTCAACAAAATCCAGAACTTAACTCCCCAAACAGAGTTAAACTTCAGGATCCTCAACAGAACAAAAGCTTTCTCAAAGCTGATTCCCCCAGCCAGAGAGCCTTCCAGAATCTAATTCCCCTCAGAGTCAAGTTTCAAGATCCCCAGTGGAGCCAAAACTGTTAATCCCCAGCGGAACCAGATTAGTGAACATTCTCCCACAGAGATACTTCCCATCAGATTGAAGATTCTCAGTCTCACTTCTCAGCATAAGTCTCCCAGGTTCTGAACTCCCCAGTAGAGATCATCAGAATTCTCATTCCCCACAAGTCACCAAGGATTTTCAATCCCCAGCTTCCGTTATGGGTTTATTTCCCCAAAATTTGTCAAGGATTTATTCTCCAAAGCAAAATTACATTTTAAGTTGAAAGGTCGTTCAAAATTTCCTTCATCACCTGCTGGAAGTTACGATCATCATCAAAAATTCCTTCATCACCTGCTGGAATTTTAGGTCGTTCAAAATTTCCTTCATCACCTGCTGGAAGTTACGATCATCATCAAAAATTCCTTCATCACCTGCTGGAATTCAAGGTCGTTCAAAATTTCCTTCATCACCTGCTGGAAGTTACGATCATCATCAAAAATTCCTTCATCACCTGCTGGAATTCAAGGTCGTTCAAAATTTCCTTCATCATCTGTTGGAAGTTACAACCACCGACAGAATAACGGACAATTGAAGCTCCTAAAAATCTGTTTCTCTCAAGAATGAAGACTCTCATCCTTAAAACCTCAGAAGATTGGTATACTCCCAATTTCTGACCCTTAACAGAATGAAGACTCTCATCCTTAAAACCCCAAGAGATTGACATACACCCAATCTTATGACCCAAGACCTGAAGGAAGATTCTCATTCTGGCTTCCCCAGTAGATTGGCATACACCCAACCCCCTGATATCCCCAACATAATGAAGATTCTCATTCTCAAAGTGGTGTATAACCCGAATTCCTGATATTCCCAATAGAATGAAGATTCTCATTCTCAAAGCGGCAGACAACCTGAATTCCTGATATCCCCAACAGAATGAAGATTCTCATTCTCAAAGCGGCAGACAACCTGAATTCCTGATATTCCCAACAGAATGAAGATTCTCATTCTCAAAATGGCATACAACCCAAGCTCCTGAGTCCCCAACAGTGGTCCCAGGACTTCTCATTTTCAATGATCAAAAGATTCTTGCAATCCCCTGCAGCAGTCAAGGATTCACTTTCCCCGGCAGCAGTCAAGAATCCATTATCTCCCGCTATCCGGATTCATCTATCCTCAGCAAGACAGCTCATCAGCTTACATGCGCATTCATTACATTCATATCATAAACATTGATATAACATATATTGCATCATACATTTCATGCAACATAACTTTGTGTTTCAACTAATATTTTACCCTTTTCGGGATAAGATTAATAAGCTCGGACTTTTGAAAACAGTTTACGGACGCTTCCCAACATGGATGCTGATCTGTTGCTTATTCAACTCCAAGACTTTTGAAAACAGTTTACGGATGCTTCCAAACACGGATGTCAATCTATTGCTTATTCAACTCCTCAACTACTGAAAACAGGTTACGGATGATTCCAAACATGGATGTCAATTCATTGCTTATTCAGATCCCCAGTTCAGAGATGTTCCAAACATGGATACCTTTCTGATACTCGTCCACTCACCGACAACATACAGCTCAACAAACATTCTTGGATGGCATCTACAAGCCCATCTCCAACAAGATACAATCACCTTCAGATGGCATCTCTAAGCCCGTCCTCCTACCAACAATTTCTCGATGGCATCCCTAAGCCCATCCCCGACAAGATTCTGTCACATCTCCAGATGGAATCTTTAATCCCATCTCCAAATGGCATCTTTAAGCCCATTCCCTCAAACTACGCTTTGACGAGTGCAAATTTTTTGGGCACTCTAGTGTCCAATCTCCTTTTACCTTCGAGTCGCGAAAGGCAATCCTGCCAATCTAACTCTTCAGGTTCAAGAAGATTGAACAGGGGCAACTGTTGTACCCCAAAATTTTCCCTCCCTTTTCATCAACACTTTCTCATCACAAGACTCTTGGAACTCAAGATCAAGTTAGGGTTTACTCTGCTCAAGACCCCTCCTTGCACTGTTGACCCAAATTAGGGTTTGAGTTTGCACAAGGATGTTTTGACCTAAAAAGCCCAAAGTGACTTTCATGCTTCATGTTGGACTTACAAGTTTATCCATACCAAGTTTCAAGCCTTGATTCCAATCTTTGCCCAGTCAATTGGACAGTTGACCTAGAAATCAACTGTATCGGGGAAAAAGTTAACTGTGGCCAATTGACAGTCAAACCTCATGATTTTTGACCCACATCAACATTATGAACTCATATGAATCATTTGATCAAGTTTGGATCACAACTCCACAAGAAATTTGATCAGATCACCAAAAGGGCAAAATGGTCATTTTTAGGGTTTTGACTGCACAAAGGCAATTTTTGACTGTTTGACCTAACCAATGGCAAACCAAGCTCATATATGGACTCAAGAACTCAATGGCATTTTCTTGACCCACTAAACAAGTTCAAAAGATCTCAAGTGCATAGGATTGACAGATGATTTTTTCAGTCAACTGATCAAAATTTGACTGTGTACTGAAAAGTCAAACTTTGACTTTTTGATCAAAATCAAGTGCTAAGATCCATTTTTCATCAAGACATGTCAAATTATGAAACTTGTTCATCAAGAAACCTAAAATTACAAATTAGGGTTTAAAATGAAAAAATTTCATAACTTAGAATTTTTCTAAGTTATGAAATTTCTTTATTTTTTCCTAACTTTGTCCCATCTTTTCACCAAGATGAAAATGGATTCAAACAAAACTTGAAACATGAAAGTTGTAGTCCATTGCAAAATCTACAACTTTGATTCACAAAGTTTTCTAAAAGGAAGCTTGTATCTCAAGTTATGATTTTTGGAACAAGGGTGCCAAACACTTTTAACTTAGAAGAAATTTGCCCTATTCTAGGCAGGATTTTGGTCCAACTTCTTGGCCATTTTTCACATGGTTCCACTTGGAGTTTCAATTTGCATTACAAAGATGGATTATAGTACACATTCCAAGCTTTCCAAATTGTCCCAGAACTTCTCAAACACCCTTGTGGTTAGAGAGAATCGAATTTGCAAAGTTGGCAAAAACTCACTTTTGTTCATTTTCCATACATGTTCATAGCAAATGGCATTTTCAAATCAGCTTGGTTTATGCTAGCTTGCAGGCCTCAAAACCCATTTACACTCCATAATTTAATGCCTAACCATTGTGTCAAGGTTTTATTTTGTTCATTTGGACATTGCACACAAAATTAAGCCTTAAGTAGTAAAAGGTGAATTGCCATTTTTGCTTAAAGTTGCTTCATGTCAAATACCAAATCCTTGAGGCATGGGGCCAAATCTGAGAGCCAAATCAAATCTACACATTCCAGTTACCAAGAGCTTTGTTTTGCTGCATATATTAGGCATTGTACTGGCTTGTATCAAAACACACACTCTCTTACTTACATTTGAAGCAACTTTGCAAAAACACTCCAACTTCCATTTCCTGTCAACACAACCAAGAACAAACCTTGTAAACATCTTCCATACACCCAAACAGACCTAAGGCACGATTCAACCATCCCTCATACCTCCCAAAACACAAAAACACTGTTTTGCTGCAAAAACAGGGTATCCGTGCAGTTTGACTTGCATAACATCATTCACTCGTGCGTTTTGGCCAAAAGAAGTTCCAACACATTCCTTTCCATCTACCTAAACTATTCCAAGCCCTAAACACAAGCTGTAACACCCCTAACGTCACTTGCCATTTTCACTTTTCAGTTTTGCAGGTGGACTTCTATAGCACGATACAGGCTGATTCAAAGCAAGCCAGGTATTGAGGAAGCTTCCTTGGACTTCAGGCAAGCTATACAGAAGCTCAAACTCCATTAAAGTTGGCCACATTGCTGTACACGATTCAAGCTGAAACAGGTAAAACCATGGACTTCTATCTCTCAATCTAGGAAGAGTTAAGCTTAGGTTTGTGAATGGAACATGTCCTACTCATAGCCCTGAAGCCATACATATGATCACTTTTCATTTATGTTAAGCATGCTGTGAGAATTTTAGCCATGAACATGAGGAAAAAATTAGGTTAAAATTTAGGTCTAGAGAAATTCTCTCTGGCCTTTGAGTGTTAATCCAAGTTTTTTACATGTTTGAACTCGTGATTTGATCCTCTACAATGTTTGTGTTATGAGTTTTGCAAAATAATCAAGGAATCAGGAGTTAGTGTTGAACAAGGAAGGGCGCGTGTTTTCTGTTTCAAATGGCTGGAGGTTGAAGAAGGTGGTGACTTGGGCTGGGCCTGAGTCACCCTTACTGTTTGCACCCCCCTGGCCCATTTAATTAAATACTTGTCATTTTTGTGATTTTATTTTTTATTCTGATTTCATATTTTTTGCTTAAACATAAAAAACATCAAAAATATTTTTCCACATTTTTTTCATATTTATTTGGCATTTGTTTCATTTTATTAGTATATATATATATAAATAATACAAATCTTTTCTTTATTAAAACCCTAAAAAATAATATATAAAATATATTTATTTTTTCAGTTATTGTTTTTATTTATACCTTGAAAATATTTTCTTAAATATACATTTTTTTTATTTATATACATAAATAATTAATTCTATCTTTTATATTTAATAGGTTTAGTAAATATATATATATATATATATATATATATATATATATATATATATATATATATATATATATATATATATATATATATATATATATATATATATATATATATATATATATATATATATATATATATATATATATATATATATATATATATATATATATATATATATATATATATATATATATATATATATATATATATATATATATATATATATATATATATATATATATATTATTTTATTTTATTATACACTTAGGACAAAAATATGGAAATAATACATTTTTATTTTTATTAATATTTGACACCAAAAATACCCTTTTTTACAATATATTTTTTTTTATTTTTTATTTTTGTATAAATTAATATATATTGTATATAATTAATAAATATTACTCTTTACTTAAAAAACTAGGGTTTTGCCCTAAATGACCAAAAATAATTAATTTAACTTTGTTCATTTTGTTTATATTACACATTAAAAATACCCTTTTCACATACATAAAAAATCATTTTGTGCATAATACATTCTTATTTATTTATTGTATTTATTTAAATATTGTACAATTAAATATTTGTATCCTATACATTCGATATCATTGTAATAACTTAGATTTTATTTCCTTGTCAAATATCCCCCAAATTCAAACTTGTATCCCCATCTCCATAATCATGTTGTAATAATTTTGGACTTTAAATTCTCGCACATTTAAAAGTTTCCAAATTATGCCATGATAGACCTAGGGTTTGTATGCAAAATCAATCAACAAATAGCTTGACCTAATTCAAGATAAACATGCATGAAAAACAAATAATGAACACTTGCACCCCTAGGGTTACATCCACTTGTTGCCTTAAAAAACTGGGCCATGTTTGCATGTCTAGTACTTTGGCAAAACAAAACAAAACAAAAACAAACAAAATGATCATAGTCCCTCGATGACGCTATCTTGTTGCCTAAACAAAATGATCATAGTCCCTCAAGAAAATTGCCGAAATACTTGACACTATTGCATTCATGGTCTAAACAATGACCCGCGCCCGTCCCGTTAACATCCTAACACAAGGTTGTTCACCAAATACAATTGTGAAACAACACTGTTAAAAGGGTTAAAACATGAGAAAGATCTTTGAGAAATTTAGAGTAGATAGCTCTTAGTTACTTGATCAAACTTGCAAAACACACTTGCCATTTTCAAACACACTTCACAAACACAATTTCCAAAACAACTTTCAAAACATTGAAACATCTTTTCAAAAAGACAAACACCTTTGTAAAATATTCGAGTAAAGAATTGTTACAATGGTTGCCTAGACAAGGCATCTTTTTCAAAACATTTTCAAAACCACACACAAAGCACCATTTCAAACAATTGAAAAGCAAAGTCAAGTGATCTAAGCAAGTAACTAAGAGCCCATGGATAACCATGGATAGAAAGGGTGCTAATACCTTCCCTTTCTATAATCTAGTCCCCGAACCCAAGAAAACATCTCAAAGGTTTTTCCTGTGCTTTTTAACCTTTCCTTAGGATAAAATAAAAAGTCGGTGGCGACTCTTTCTAAACCGAAACATTTGCGAACAAAAAACGCAAAACCTCAAGTCAGTTCTCCCACCGTATCACAGTGTGTTTGATTGCATGTGTGATTTTATCTTGAATAAGGATTTTCTATTTCATTGATTTTATCTTGCCATACATATCCTAATTGCTAGCATTTACATTTGAAAGCGATAAGATGCGGAAATGTAAAGTCCTACGCTATTACAATATTTAGGGGGTGGGGATACACACTTATGAATGGGGAATCCAGCGAGAAAAATAAAGAAAAATAACAAGGGGAAGAAAAAAAGAAAGAAGGAGGGGGTCAGCGTGCTGCTGAGAGGAAGTCAGAAGTTCTGACCCTGCCCTGCTGCAGAATAGCAACCTGTTAGTGAAAATGTATAGGTCAGAACTTCTGACCCTGGCGCGCTACAAAATAGAAACCTGTTAGTGGGAAGGTCAGAAGTTCTGACCCCGGTGCGCTGCAAAACAAGAACCTGTTAGTGGAAATGTATGGGATCAAAAGTTCTGACCCAGCTGGGAACACAGTAATTTTCAAAAGTTCTGATATTACTGATAACAAAATAGGTCTCATAAGTGTTGGCGTTAAAGTCAGAACTTGGTCTTCCTCTGTGCTAGTCAGAACATCTGCAATTTGGTTATTTCTCCCCAAAACAGGAGACATGCCTAAGACAGTTTCAACAGGTGTCATAGTGCTTCAGAATTAAGGAGAATCAGAATCAAAAATCAGAGGCGAGTATGCCTTTGCTAATTCTAACTCTGAGTTTCAGTTTCTTCAAGGAAGCTCTAAACTGATTCATTCTCTACTTAAGCATACAAAGGCGTAAAAATCTCAGAACATGTGCAACATCAGAAGCATGATATCTACATTTTGTTTTTTGAGCATGCAAATATGATGATGCTTAAGCAGTGTGGTGAGAGTCAGCAGGTGCTTACCTTGCTGTTGGAAGAAATTATGTGGACTGGAGTTAGCCTTAACTCTGATGGTGTTCTGGACAAGTTCTTTGAATGGATGGATGGAGAGTATATATATGTGGTCAGAAACTGTATGGGCGTTTCTTATTTAAGAAACATTTTAGGAACAAATGAAGTTTGGAGGCAGGAGATTCAAAGTTATGTTTAAGGCTCTTGAAACACTAGGAATTTTGGCAGAGTTTCAAGGTGTTTTCTTGCTAAAACTTTTTGTTTCTTTTCTAGCAATTTTTCTGGGCTTGGACCGGGCTTTTTCAGTGGACAATGATGCTCTATTTATAGGCAAATCTTTGTGGGTTTTTAAACGTTAAGTGGCGCCAATACCATGCAATAGATGCTGACTTACTCTTGAAGAAAGTTCATGAAAAGTTGTGATGATTGACAACTCTTAGCCTAGGCTGGAATAGTAAGCAAGGATTAAGGAAAAGTGACAACCATAGGCGAAAAGTGGCGCATAAACCCATGCCTAAATCTGTACAAAGGTATTGTTATGCTACACGTGGAGAGACCCCTTGGACGAATACTCAAAATTGGTTGTGAGCATTAATGAGCATTAAATGGTGATGAGATTTGTCAAAATCAGAAGTCTTGTAATGGGGGATTTTGCATCATTACCTAAATCTGAGCCAGCAGTTCTGCTTCAACATAAAACAACGCACTAAAGCTCTGATTTTGGCCTCCTGACAGCCAGTATATTTTATAATCTTTTGTTCTTACCTTGGTAGATTCTGACTGAGCTTGCGTAGCTGTTGAAGAACCACATTCTGACTGAGTTTGCATAGCTGCTGAAGAACCACATTCTGACTGAGTTTGCGTAGCTGCTGAAGAGCTTGCAACTTCTGACTGAAGGTTATGTGTTGAGCTAAGCTTGGAACTTCTGACTGAAGGTTATGTGCTGAACTTAATCTTGCAACTTCTGACTGCTCCTGCCTGGAGGTTGGTTCAGAAGCTTTGAAGTGCCATTTTTCCCCTTAAATACTTAGAAAAAAATCTTAAGTACTTAGAAGTTTAGTTTTTCAGCGCTAATGACTAATTTGCCCTTGGGAGTGATCTTCATGAAAAATTTGTAATTGGAAGTAAACCTGAGGATCCAGGGTGACTTCTGGAGAAAAATGAGAGGGCAAATTTTGGGGTACAATAGTTTGGATTGGTATCTCTGATTGAACCAACTTCTATTAATGAAGCTCTGGAAGACAATGATTGGATCTTAGCAATGCAAGATGAACTCAATCAATTTTCCAGAAATGATGTATGTGATCTAGTTCCAAGACCCAAAGGATTCAACATTATAGGAACCAAATGGGTTTTTAGAAACAAACTGAACGAGCAAGGAGAGGTGATAAAAAACAAAGCACGATTGGTTGCACAGGGTTATAGTCAACAAGAAGGAATTGATTATAATGAAACCTTTTCCCCAGTCTCCAGGTTAGAGTCTATTAGATTATTAATTTCTTTTGCTGTTCAAAATAACATTTCATTATATCAAATGGATGTTAAAAGTGCATTTTTAAATGGCTATATAGAAGAAGAAGTTTATGTCCATCAACCTCCTGGGTTTAATGACTCAAAACATCCAAAACATGTTTTTAAATTAAAAAAGTCTTTGTACGGTTTAAAACAAGCTCCCAGAGCTTGGTATGATCGTCTGAGTAATTTTCTTTTAGAAAAAGATTTTACCAGAGGGAAAGTGGACACAACTCTTTTCAGAAAGACATTTAAAAATGATATTTTAATTTTTCAAATTTATGTTGATGATATAATCTTTGGAACCTCTAATATCTCCCTTGGAAAAGAATTTGCTGAGACCATGCAGACAGAATTTGAAATGAGCATGATAGGAGAATTGAAGTTCTTTTTGGGAATTCAAATCAACCAGACTCCAGAAGGTACTTACATACATGAGACGAAGTATGTTAAAGAACTTCTAAAGAAATTTCAGATGTCAGAAAGCAAAGATGCTAAGACACGAATGCATCGAACCTGCATTATGGGAAAAGATGAGGTAAGTATGAAGGTAGATCAGAAGCTCTACAGAGGTATGATTGGATCCCTTCTCTATCTGACTGCATCTAGACTTGATATACTATTCATCGTGTGTTTATGTGCTAGATTCCAATCAGGTCCTAGAGAATCTCACTTAACTTCTATTAAGAGAATTTTGAGGTATCTGAAAGGTACTACTAATCTAGGTTTGTGTTACAGAAGATCACAAGATTACAGACTAGTAGGTTATTGTGATGCTGGTTTTGTTGGAGATAGAATTGAAAGAAAGAACACCTCTGGAAGCTGCCAGTTTCTGGGTGACAATCTTATCTCGTGGTATAGCAAGAAGCAAGCAATAATTGCACTTTCAACCATAGAAGCTGAGTATATATCTGCTGTTGGATGTAGTTCTCATATGATTTGGATGAAAAGTCAACTAGAAGATTTTAATCTTTATGTAATTCAGAAATTCATTAGAACAAACAGCTGTCCCATGTAACCTTCAGGAGATGAACATGTGGTTTGTTTCTGAAAGGTCACGCGTGCAAAAGCTACTGACGCGGTTCTAGGTAACTGTTATGATTAGCTCTAATCTCACGTTTTCCCCTCAATTTTCAAAATCATTAAATTCTTGTAATGATTAGATTCTTTTTAATTTTTTTTCAAACACTCTTTTTACAGTTTTTTTTAAACCTATTTATGAAAAATCTTCATATAAATACTTTTGAAAAAAACCCTTTTTCCCTTTTTACCTTCTCCTTCAAAAATCCAATCGTCTCTGTGATTTTTTTTTCTGAAACCCTTTTTCTTCTCTCAAATCTAAGAGCTCCAATGGCTTCCTCCTCTACTCATTCTGAGAACACCCACTCTGAGCAGTACATCGTTCCTGAGAGAACAACTCTCATTCCAGTGGATAACTTAGAAGTGTTAAGTGAAATAATGGTGGATTTTGAGAATCTTAAAGTTAATGGTATTAATCTTATTCCTACTGTTGAGTTTCAAGGTTGGGGAAACTACTTTGACCGTCTAGTTGGTCCAGTTTTTCCACACCTTGTTAAGGAATTCTGGATACATGTAATTGCTTCTCCTAAAGTCATCCTCTCTTTCGTGATGAGTAGGGAAATCTCCATTACTGAAAATCAAATCAGAAAACTAATAGGTTTTGAAGGACATGGAGTGACAGGTATTTCAAGTGGCAGAATGGAAATGTCAAAGGTTTATGCAGAAATTTTTACAAATGGACAAGGGTCTTCTAAAGTCAGGGATTTGAAAAATAAGTACAAGATATGGGCAAGAATAATCCATGGGTGCATTCACCATAGGAAAGAAACTAGCTCTCCAGACTACATTAATGCTGATCAATAATACTTGTTGTTCTGTCTAGGAACAAATGTTAAGATTGATTTACCTTATCTGTTGTTTGAACATCTCTAGAATCATGTCAAAGAAACTAGGGAAGCAAAAAGGATGAAAAACCCCAAATCCAAAAGGAATTGGATTCCTATGGGTAGATTAATTTCAGACATTCCGACATAGAATGGTCTAATTGCTCATCTGGATGAAGCTAATCTTCTGGGGGAGCTAGAGCCTACTTGTGGAAAGGCTATGACTGGAAAGAATTTAGTGAAGAGGAAAATTATTGACAAACTGCTGATAGAACCAACTCCTTATGTTTCAGCAACTCTTAAGAGAAGAAGGATACCAATTGCTGATTTCCCACTGTTCAACTCAGGAGATCATCCACACATCATCCTGCATTACATTAAGATTTGCAAAGAGAGTGGAACACCAATTGATCCTGCTTGGCTCAAAGGAAGACATCAAGCTGCTCCAGACGTTGTTCTTCAGCAACCTTTGAAGAGGAAAGCAGTTGAAGGACCACCTGCTAGACCTCAGAAGAAAAAGAAATCAGGTAAACCTGCTGAAACTATTACTGTTTATGATTCTGTTAATATATCTACATCTGCTAAAACCCAAACCTTAGGTGACATAGATGTTGATATAGACCTGACCATACCCTCTGACCCTCTTGCTGAAAACCCTCAAAGAGATCAAGTATTATCAGACTTAAGTGATTTTGACTCTGATGAATTCTCTGAAACCCAAACAGAACCATCCCAATCAGAACGATCTCACACATAACCTTCTGAACCACCTATCTCTCAAACTATTCCTGCTGAACACTTTTCAAGACCTCCTCCCAGACCTTTATCACCCAGACCTACTAGATGGTATGATGCTGGCTCTTGGAGAATACCAGGAATCAACGTTCCTCTGGCCACACAAAAGCCACCTTTCACCTTACCTTCTGAAAACATCTTTGCCATGGACAGACCACAAACTCAGAACATTATTCCCACTACTGACAACATAATCATTATTTCAGCTGACGTCACACCACCCACTTCTCCACAACTTCCAACACCTGACTCACCTATGCTCTCACCTCCTCACATTCCAGAACACCAAACTCATGAACCATCAGAAACAATTGAACCTTCTGAAACTCATGCACCTTCTGAAACTCATGCACCTTCTAAAACTCATGATCAATCAGCAACACTTGACCTTTTTGAACATCCTGACCATTCAGTAAATCCTGAACAAACAGAAAATCCTGAACCAGCTAACTTTATAAGAACTATAGTTAATTTTGAATCTCTACAATTTCTGAAAAACAAAACTTTCAAAAAGGTTGTTCCAAAACTTGTTCAGCCAGATGTAAATATACTTTTTCAGAATTTTTTAACAGAAGTTCAAGCTTGGTTGAACCTGCTGAAGGAAGACCGCACCAGAAGTGTGAACCCAGCTGCAACAGATCTTCTGTGGGAAACTTTCAGAAGAACCTTAGATACTGAGTCACTGAAGTTGCAAGACTTATGTCACTCTCAGGTGCTTAACAACTTCTCCAAACATCTGCATGCATTCAAGTCAGAAGTTGCTGATATTTGGAACAAGAAGTCTTCTCTGATGATTGCTGATTCTCCAGTGGATCAAAAGGACATATCAGAAGATGAATCTGAAGATGCCTCTGACGATTCAAACCCTCTGGCTATTTACCTGTTTAATCAACCTTCTGCTAAAGCAGCACCTGAACCTGTGCCAACTCTTGTGATGGATCTGGCCACTCTACTTTCAACTTTTGTTCGTTATGACAGCGGTTTCTGCTCCAAAGGTTGTATCTGCTGAAGCTTCTTCATCCTCTGCTCCTACTTCACTTGTCATGGATACTCTGAATGAGCTTAAGAGGGAAAGTGAAGTCATTCATGAGCGTTTGGATAAGCAAGACCAGACAAACCAAGAAATCATAAACTAGATGATGAAACAAGAGGAATTTGCATATGAGATCAAGAATCTTTTTATGGCCCTTGTTACTAAGAAATCTTAGTGTCATTCTATTTCTTGTTTTTTGTTTGTTGTTTTGTACTTCTGGATATTTTTGTTTTTTTTATTAAAACTTTGACGCTCTTCAACTATTTTTATATATACTTTTTGATTATGCCAAAAAGGGGGAGAAAATGAGTATTTTGATCTAATCTCTGATTAACAGTTATGGGACTAAGTCTCAGACATTCTAACAAAATACAAGATTTCTTTCTATGTGCAAAAGAATTTTTGCAGGTATCACTTAAACTCTGGAAGTTTAATTCAGCTAAACATTATCTTCAAAAGAAGTTCTTAAGAAATCCAAGAAGAAATTTTCAAAGCTCTGATAAATATTCTCAGGAAGTTTTTTTTATAGAAATATTTATTTCAGGGGAAGATTCTTATCTCTTATTCTATTTTATTTCTATATCTGAATATTTTTTGTCATCATCAAAAAGGGGGAGATTGTTAGAACAAGATTAGTTCTGATCATATCTCGGAGTTTTGATGATAACAATAAATTATATTTTAGATGATTAATACTCTGATGAACGTATTTAACTGTTTCAGATAATGTTCTGACAGAAGCATTTTGATGTGCTTAGCTGAAAATAAATGAAGAAGTTCTTTGATGAAAGAACTATTTGTTTTAACGCAACTACTGATGCTGACTCTGGTAAGATAATTATTTAAATGCATATTCTAACGCTTAGCAGGATTCCTTGTTCAGAAGTACCTTGAAAGCAAGTGTTGTTCAGAAATTTATTTGAAAGAAAGCATTGATCGAAAGTACTTAGTAAGCAAAGCGTTGTTTAGAAGATATGCAAGCATGTTCTGAATTCAAGACGTGAAGCAAGTTCTGAAAGAATGTAAAAGCTATCAAGTCTTGTCAAGCTTCAGGAAACATGTTCTTACAAGTGTCGTTTGCTCATTTAATGCAAAGACGGCTGCATGCACTCAAGTGTCTACGCTAGTTCATTGGAAAATGGAATAGTGCAAGGAAACACATAGGCATTTAATGCTCTCCACTTCTTGAAGGCAGCAACGGTCATTTTGTTCTTACTATATATAGAAGGACATCTATTGCAAGCTAACAACTAATTAAAATTCAAAAGAAGCAAGAACTACGTGAAAAATTCTGGGCTCAAAAATTCATTATTCATACACTTTGTGCAATATTATTCTCAGTGAAAAATCACAGTTGTGATATAGCTTTATTAGAAGCAAACTCTATTTCACTATCTATAAAGATTAAACTCTTGTAATTGTTCCTTGAGAGACCAAGTTTGGTCAGATTTCTCAAGTAGACTAGGACTAGTTTAAGTCTTAGTGGTGTTAGTCACTTGTAAGATTACTTGTGCATTGTTAGTCACAACAGTTGTTGTGTGTTTGTAATCAGTTGATTATAGTGAATTAAGTCCTTGTTGAGAAAGGAGAAATCACCTTAACGGGTGGACTGGAGTAGTTTGAGTTCAAACGAACTAGGATAAAATAACGTTGTCTTTCCATTATTGTTGAGCATTGAAGGAAAAGAAAAAGAGAAACTTATTCACCCCCCCCCCCCCCCCCCCCCTTCTAAGTGTTTTCTCACCCTTCAAAAGTAACCCTACTATCCAGGTTCTTTCCCATAGCCCTACTATCTAGGCTTTCATTTCGAAGTAACCCTACTATCCATGTTCCTTCTCGTAGCCCTACTATCCAGGATTTCATCTCGAAGTAACCCTACGACCCATGTTCCTTCTCATATCCCTACTATCCAGGCTTTCATTTCGAAGTAACCCTACTATCCAGGTTCCTTCTCATAGCCCTACTATCTAGGATTTCGTTTCAAAGTAACCCTACTATCCAGGTTCTTTCTCATAGCCCTACTCTCCAGGCTTTCACTTCGAAGTAACCCTACTATCCAGGTTCCTTCTCATAGCCCTACTATCCAGGCTTTTATCTCGAAGTAACCCTACAACCCAGGTTCCTTCTCATAGCCCTACTATCCAGGCTTTCATTTCGAAGTAACCCTACTATCCAGGTTCCTTCTCATAGCCCTACTATCCAGGATTTCATTTCGAAGTAACCCTACGACCCAAGTTCCTTCTCATAACCCTACTATCCAGGCTTTCATTTCGAAGTAACCCTACTATCCAGGTTCCTTCTCGTATCTCTACTATCCAGGCTTTCATCTCGAAGTAACCCTACGACCCAGGTTCCTTCTCATAGCCCAACTATCCAGGCTTTCACTTTAAAGTAACCCTACTATCCAGGTTCCTTCTTATAGCCCTGTTATCCAGGCTTTCATCTCGAAGTAGCCCTACGACCTAGGTTCCTTCTCATAGCACTACTATCTAGGCTTTCATTTCGAAGTAACCCTACGACCCAGGTTCCTTCTCATAGCCCTACTATCCAGGTTTTCATTTCGAAGTAACCCTACGACCTAGGTTCCTTCTTATAGCCTTACTATTCAGGATTTCGTTTCGAAGTAACCCTACTATCCAAGTTCCTTCTTATAGCCCTACTATCCAGGCTTTCGTTTCGAAGTAACCCTACTATCCAGGTTCCTTCTCATAGCCCTACTATCCAGGCTTTCACTTCGAAGTAACCCTAATATCCAAGTTCCTTCTCATAGCCCTACTATCCAGGCTTTCACTTCGAAGTAACCCTACTATCCAGGTTCCTTCTCATAGCCCTACTATACAGGCTTTCATCGCGAAGTAACCCTACGACCCAGGTTTCTTCTCATAACCTTACCATCCAGGTTTCTTCTCTCTTATCTCCAGACGACAGTTTACAACACGGTAAAACCTAGACCCGACCAATTTCGGTCGATTTCACCTTTCCCTAGTATGCCGCTATGCAGCCTGGACCCTGACTAGATATGCAGTTCACTTCCGCTTCCTCGAGAAGGAGTTAATTCCCCAGTAGAGTAATGGAAAACCACAGTTCCTAGCCTCTATTTTCCAAGACGTGAATCAACATTCTCCAGCAAAGTCCTCCTCAACGGTAGGTACAAGAATTCTCGCAAAGGAATATTTCAGGCAACCGGTATATTTTCTCTAGATGGCATATTTAAGCCAATCCCCGAAAACTCTCCGTTTCTTTCCAAATGGAATCTGTAAGCCCATTCCTGATATCACCAATTTGTATCACTTCATACGAGTGCAAATTTCTGGGCACTCTAGTGTTCAATCATCTTCCACCTTCAGATCACGAAAGGCAGACAAGCCAATCTACATCCTGTGGTTTAAGAAGATTTAATAGGGGAAGCTTTTGTACGCCAAAATTTTCCCTCCCATTTTACTCAACACATGTCAATTGAGGTTCCCAACTTGCTCAAGGATGCTCAAGAGTTGACCAGACAAACTCTCTCCTAAGGCAATGTACCTCAAACTAGGGTTTCCATTTTCATAAAGATGGGTGAAATACAAAGACATCATATGCTCTCCATGGTCCTAATATGTTCTCAAGACCCTCCATGTCAAATTTCAAGCCTTTCACAAGAAGTTTGCTCAGTCAACTGCTCAGATGCTTGAGAATCGACTATATTAAGTCAAAAGTCAATTGTGGCCCACATACAGTCAAACTTCAAGATTTTTGGTCAACATCAATATTTTGAAGTTATATCCATAATTTTATCAAGTGTTGATCATGATTCCTCAAGGAATGCCCCAAATTCATCAAAAACCAAAAGTTGCTAAATTAGGGTTTCTCAAGAAAAGTCAACCAAACTTTGACCAAGCATAACTTCCTCATAGTTTATCAGAAATTTTCCATCAAAGGCTCATTTTTAAGAGGATGAAATTCCCTATAATTCATCTTCATCCCTCAATTTCAAAATATGCACTCACAAAAAGATATGAATTTCCACATTATAGGTCCTTTTGAAAAGTCAACAAAAACACTTTTTAGGTCAAAGCTTCTTACATGAACATGGAAGACCCAATTGAGATGAGAATAAAAGGGTTGTTTAGGGGACATCCTAAGCTTTCTAAAAAGTCCAAGAACACCTCTCTAGGGTTAAAATTGGAAGAGATATGCCTTGTCAAAGTTGACCATTTTTGCAAAATTGCCAAAAGTCAAATGTGCTAAAAAAATGCATTTTTTGCCAAATGGGCCTAATTTTTTATGTTTGCACCTCACTCATAACATGGTCCACAACCCAATTACTTACCCACATGTTATTTGCTACATTATTTATTTTATTTTGATTTTTTATTATTAAAAATTCAAATTAAATCAAATAAATGATAAATAATAGCAAAGATTTGTTTTGATATGATTTTTGGACAGGATCACAAGCTAATTATATTGACATATCAGAATCAAATTATATCAAGGTTGATTGGAGAAAGAATGGCATGATTAGGCCTAATTTGGAAAGATATCATACAAGATGAAAACCAAATCAAATATTCCTAAAGTTCAAAGATACAAGGCATTTTTATTGACCTAATGTGTCCCACTACATATAGAGAAGATATCCAATGCACAAAAACAAGGATTAAGGTCGTGCAAGTTGAAAACAAAAACTGAAAAAACTCATAAAAAGTGGTGATCTGTTTTCCAACCTAGAGGCCAATTCAAGCCGTTTGAAGGATCAGATCACATACTAGGGAGATTTCTGAAGTTGTCCCACTCATTCCCAGGCCTCAAAGCATCAAGAGTCACACTCGCTAACAGTCACGGTTTGCATCTTTTAAAAAAAAATCATTTTCATTAATTCTGGCTTTATCAACATGTTCTAAGTATATATTCATGCTTGTTATCATGTTTGCAATGTGTTGGGATGCTTTGATTTGGTTTTAAGCGCAAGAATCAAAAGATGCCATTCCTAGGGTTTCAAGCTCCGTTTGAGGGTCTTTTAGTACAGGCGAAATTAGGGCTGGATAAGGGTACCATGATGTTCAGGGCTTCAAGCCCAGTCGATTCATGGTCTCCATGGGAATTTATATTGCTTATATTTGATTTTTGAATGATACAGGTTTGTAGCTACGGATATCGTCCGTAGGTAAAAGGTTGTTATCTAAAACGAAGGTTCCAGGAAGAAGATAATAATGTGGCTGATAACCATTGGATGATTTGAATTCTGCGCGCTTTTTATATTCAGCCACTTGATTTTATATATTATATTTTATTGTTATTATGTTAACAAATGAGAACAATAGCCCAGATGGTTAAGCGCGTTGGTGTTTAACGTGAGGACCTGGGTTCGATCCCAGGTCCCAGTAATTTTCTTCATTTTATTTCTCCTTTATAGATCAGGTGCATCATCCTCCCAAACGCTCACCATGTGCCATCAACATCCAGCGATGGGATTCACCATCAAACCAGATCCAACGCACGTCATTGAAGGACCATGGTACACCATCAGAAGAGCATCCCATGGAATTCAGCGCAAGGACTAGGCTCCAGCTTGGTGGGCCTAAGCAATTTCACAATACACCCCCCTGATTTCTTCAGCAAGCAGGCCCAAGTTTTTTTTCTTTTGTATCTTTTTTCTTTTAGTTTGTTTATTAATTATTTTCTTTTTTATACAAAATAATCCAAAATCTTTTTTTAAATCAAAAATTACAAAACACCAAAAATCATTTTTTTCATAAAATATTTATTTTCTTTAATTAATTAGTTTAATTAAAAATTAAGTTAATTTAATTCCCTTTTTTATATAATTAAAATCAATTAGAAATTAGAGTTAATTTCGTATATAATTAATCTTTCTTCAAAAAATAACTTAAATATTTTTCTCAATTAGATTTTTAGGTTTTATAATTATCCTCGCATTTAATTCGCCGCGCGCATTTTAATTACTTTTTTTATTATTTTTGTAACTGCTCCGAGTTTGTAATAGCTTTAATTAGGTTTTAATTCCGCCTTTTATTTTACAGTATAAAATAATTTTGTATCTGCGAAAGCCATGTAATAGCTAGAACTTTAAACTTTCCGCATTTTAATTTCCGCAATTATAAACTGCCTAGATGTATGTTAATAGGATTGTATGGAAAGACTAACTGAAAATTAATACGGTAGAAAACCCTAAATGTACAAAGACAAATTAACTGAAAAAATTCACTCGCACATGCTCACTCCTAGGGTTTACTCCACTCCGGTTGCCTTCGATTGAACAGACATACAATATAGGGTTTATTAGCGGTCGTCCTCTAGCCCCGAAAGATCTAAATGACCCATTCGGATGTTGCCTCGGAAAAGATCTTTAAGGCTTTAGGAGGATTACTAAAATTCCCTAACATTGCTTTTGTGATCGTATCTGTCCCTTCGAATGTCCCTAAAAAATCCAATGATGGTGCTACCTATTCCTTAATAATAGGATAGCACTGTCTAAAGGAAAACGAGCAGACCTTTTTTCGAGTTGGTAGATTAGTTCTTAAGTACTTGCTCAAACAAATAAACTTTTCACACAAACACTTTTCAAAATAGTTTTCAAAAAAACTTCTTCACACTCTTGAGGACAGATACAAGGGTTATCACGAAGTAAACAAAACTTTTCAAAACAAACACACGCAAGCAATTTCAAAGATGAGCAAGTACCTAAGAGTCCATGGAAAACCATGGATAGAAAGGGTGCTAACACCTTCCCTTTCTATAATCTATCTCCCGTACTCAGAAATATTCTCGAAAAAAGGTTTTTTCTGTTCTTTTTCCTTTTCCTGATTGGATAAAATAAAATTTGGTGGCGACTCTTGCTTACCGCGACATTTGCGAATACAAAACACAAACCAGTCTTAACAGTCAGTTTTGCCACCGTATCACATCCCCAGTCTTTTCACAATAGACAAAGGAATCAAATTAATGCTATACCCCAAATTGATTAACCCCTTACCAATATAAACATCACCAATGGTAACCCGCAAAGTAACCCTTCCCGGATCACTTTCTTTCTTTGATAGAGTTCATTGAATGATAGAACTACAACTTGCATCAACCATGATAACTTATTGATGTGTTGATCTTCTCTTTTTTGTAAGGATATCTTTCATGAACTTTGCATACATAGGCATTTCCTCCATAGCTTCAAAAAATGGAATATTTATTTGCAATTGCTTAAATATATCCATAAATCGAGCATAGTTCCTAGCGTTATCATTCTTGGAAGGAGCATGAGGATACAGAAAATTTTAAACTTGAACAATATTCACTTTTTCCTTCCCCTTCCTCTTTATCACTTTTTCTTCTATATCTTTCTTTTTTACTTTTTCCTTCTCCAATTGGTTTCTTTCAACTAAGTCCTCCTCAACTTTTTTTCTACTACTTTATCATCTTCTACTTCCTCTTCTACTTCCTCTTCTACTACAATCTCCTCATCAACAACCTCTTCACCCTTTTTTGCATTTTCTTCTCCACCAACTTCTCTTTCACTCCTTGTTACAATTACTTTGCAATTCTCCTCCGGATTCGCTTGAGTGTCTGCGAAAAAAGATGGCCTCGTTTGTTGTTCGGCTAGTTACTTAGCAAGTTGACCAACTTGGTTCTCAAGATTTTTTATTACCGCTTCATTTGTCTTTTGATTTTCCATCATAATTTTCATAAATTGAGTGAGATTTTCTTCCATCTTTGAAGTACTACCTTGAGGTTGTGAAGTTTGAGCAGTATTTTGGTATGGATTGTGCTGTTTACATTTCCACCATCTTTCCTTCAACCTTGTTGATAACTTTGATTACCCCTTTGTTGGTAACCTTGGTTATTTTGATAATTTTGTTGTCTTGGTTGATAAGCTTGATTTTGGTTTTGATTTCCCATGTAATTTGCTTCTTCTCCCACGGGAGGACAAAATACGGTTTGATGATCACCTTGACATAACTCCGAACAAGCTATTTGTTGTATTAGCTTGCTTGGAATTTCTTGCATCTCTTTGATTTGTTGAGGTGGTTTGGCCATTTTCTACGTAAGCTCCCCCACTTGTTGAGAAAGTAACTTGTTTTGAGCAAGGATAGCATCATTTGTTCCTAATTTAAGAAGTCTCGGCTTCCTTTGTGAGGTCCCCCGGTCATGTTGAACTTGATGATCATATCTAGCCATCTTCTCAATGATTTCAATTGCTTCTTCCGATGTTTTTGACATTAATGAACCACCCGCTGTAACATCCAACAATAGTTTCGGTTGAGGTTGAAGACCATTGCGGAAAATATGTAATTTCTTAGTCTCATCAAAACCATGCTAGGACACTTTCTCAACATTGACTTGTACCTCTCCCAAGCTTCATTAAGAGACTCATTACTACCTTTAGAAAACATAGAGATTACGGTTTTGGCCTCCATAAACCTAGATTGAGGAAAGTATCTCTCTAGAAAATTTTCTTCTAAAATTTTCCATCCTGTCATAGTTTGAGTGGGTTAGTCAAGATACCAATATCTAGATTTCCCCACTAAAGAATGAGGGAATAGTCTCTTGAAAACTTGCTCTTCTTCAGCTTCTAGAGCTCCCACGGAACCGGAAATCTCATAGAATTTTGTGAGATGGTAGTACAGGTCTTCATGATCCAGGCCAGTGAAAGGATTAGCATAAAAAAGTTGTAGTATACGAGTTTTCATCTTTGAATTCCTCGCATTGGCTTGGCGAGCAAATTGATCATTCCATATCGGGCTATTTGTGCATGGACCTCTAGGTGGAGGTGGTGGATCAACCATAACTTCTTCTAGATTTTGGATTGTTGAAGAAGTAGATGCTTCCTCTCTTTCTTTCCTTCTTTAGCTAGCTTTCGCCTCATTTGTGTCTTGTTATTAAGTCTTCTGCAAGTCCTTTCAATTTCAGTATAAAAAAGGAGTTGGTCTTCAGAAACACTTCCTCACATAAACAAAAGTATGAAAACACTAACAAAACGAGTGAAAAAACAAGAGATATTAAAATGTTATAATTTAACTTAAAACAATAGAACTATTGTAATGCTTGTAATATAAAACGCCAATCCCCGGCAACAGCGCCATTTTATTGTACGTATTTTCAACACAAGTATTTTATATTATTTTCCTCAGGGATTGGTGTTATATTACTGTCGTTCTATAATTATAATCGTTTTAAGCTTAAGTTTCATAAAAGGGTTTGATGTTGGTTTTAGTAACGGAAAATGTCGATTTCATGCAAAATAACAAGTTTAAGTAAAACCATGTTTTGGTTTCAAATGTTTGGTAAAAGTGTGTCAAGATTATGGCTCAATAATCTCTTTCAGACATATTTTCTCAATCAAGTATGTGAACTCATTAATTATAAATATAATCACGTATCCTCTCAAGATGTTTCATCTCTAAAACAAAATGTGAGTTTTATCAAATTGATCTTTAGATGATCTCTCTACCCAACTGTGATACGGTGGGAGATCTAACTTGAGGGTTTTGCGTTTGTGTTTGCAAATTTTGCGGTTTAGCAAGAGTCGCCACTGACTTTACTTTTATTCAAAAGGAAAGGTGAAAAAGCATAGGAAAGACCTTTAGAGATATTTTCTTGAGTTCGGGGGGTAGATTGTGAAAAGGGAAGGTATTAGCACCCCTTTCATCCATGGTTTTCCATGGGCTCTTAGTTACTTGCCAGATCACTTGCTTTTGTTTGAAAATGTTCTTTTTGTGGTTTTTGAAAGTATTTTGAAAAGGCGTCATCGTTTAGGCAATCTTTGTAATGATTCTCGTTCGTAAGAATGTATACAAAAATGTTGATCTTTTGAAAATGTTTTCAATTTTGTATGTTTTTGAAATGTGTAGGTGTTTATTTTGAAAATAT
Organism: Vicia faba; assembly: GCA_948472305.1. Lineage (NCBI taxonomy): Eukaryota > Viridiplantae > Streptophyta > Magnoliopsida > Fabales > Fabaceae > Vicia > Vicia faba. The sequence goes on from OX451736.1 coordinate 1,608,772,102, forward strand.
CAAGGATGTTTTGTTTGAAATGGAGCAAGTAATTATGATTAATCTACCTACTCAAAAGGTCTTAGGTGTTCTTTTCCTCCTCCTTTAGACGTTGCTATCTTACCATTGTTTTGGTAAGAAGCCCCATCATTGGATGTGAAGGGACGGATGTGGGACATTTGTATAGTCATAGAAGGCAACCTATGAGAAGTTTTAGCAATTTCATTTAGGGACTAGATCGTTTACCGAAGGTAACATTGAGGGTCATCAAGGACTACGATCTTTTATCGCGGGTCTTTTGCTAAAACGCCCATATTCGAGGGACATGACTAGTTTCCGATAGGTAACAAGTGAGATTACCCTAAGGGTGATAGTGTGCAAGTGTATTTGATTTCATGCATAATTTTGTCTTGAATTAGGGTTTTCTAAACATTGGTTTTAGTCTTGTCATACACACCCTAATTACTAAAATTTATATGAAAGCAATAAAAGTGAGGGAAGTAAAGATTCTACGCTATTACAATCATTAGGGGGATGGGGTGTACAAATTTTCAAATGGGGATTGCAAATTAAATCCTAAGTTACTATTACAACCACATTGAATGGATAAGAATGTACAAGAAATGTAAAATGTTTGTTTCGTTTAAGAAAAGAAATAAGTTTGGTTCAAGAAAATATTTTGATCTTTTTATGTTGAAAGAAATAAAATATAATATGTGAATATGAAATATTTTTGGTGTTTTTTTAATTAAGGAAAAATAAAAGTGATGGTAAAAAATAACAAAGAGAGGGAAGACAGGATCAACGCAAATGCGGAAATAGAAGACGTCAAAAGTTCTGACTATGACGTGCTGCACAAACAAAAACAAACGTTAATAGAAATAGAGAAGGTCAGAAGTTCTGGATCCACTGAGAACAAAGAAATTTTAAGAAGTTCTGATGCCACTGCCAGAACTTCGTCTCCCTCTCCATGCTAGTCAGAACATCTGCAACTTAGTCATTTCTTAACAGAACAAAAGTTGCACATATAACAGTTATGACAAGTTTCATAGTGTTTCAGAAACAAGAGATATCAGAAATATAAATCATAAGAAAACATGAATTTGCTAATGAAGCTCTGAACTAGAATTCCCTCTTCTTAGGCAGGCAGGTGCATGAAATCTCAGAATATGTACATCATCAGAATCAGAGTATCTATATTGTATTTTTAAACATGCAAATCTGATACTGCCTATGTAATATGATGAGAGTCAGTAGAAGCTTACCTTGCAGCTGGAAAACACTGTGAGCTGGAACCTGGTTCTGACCGCTTGTGATGTTCTAAACAGCTTCCTCACGTGTTCAGCAGGTTGGAAACCTTCAACTTGGGCTGGAAATGATTAGAGAATTCTGGAACAGTCGAGGGGTAAAGTTCTGACTTCTTTGAGGTGGATATTGATGGAGAGGGTATTACAGTTTGACTATAAAAACAAGGATGGCTTTTGAATGCATATAAGAAACTGTATGGGTGGTTTTGGTCAAGAAACACTTGAGGAAAAATGGAGTTTGAATGCAAGAATCAAATGCTAATAGGTTTTGTATTTTTGCATTTACATTTTTTGGACTCTTGGAATTTTTTGCAGGGGTTCAAGGCTTTTCTTTCTCAAATTTTTCGAACTCTTTACAGTGGCCAATGAAGTTCAATTTATAGGCAAAGATTTCGTAGTTTGGAGAGGTCAAGTGGCACCAACGTCATACGCTAGGCGCTGACTTGCCCTTGCAGTAAGCTTAAACAAGCATGGTTCAAGGTACAAAGTAGGATGGTTAGTAGGTTTAGCAACGCCTAAGCTGGATTTGTCAGCAGGAATTTAGGAAAAGCAAAAGCAGCACATGGGCCTAGCACACTTTTGCACAAAAGTTTTCTTTCCCAAGACAGTAGAGGTACACGTGGGGGAAATCCTTTGTATAAAGACTCAAAAGTGGTTGTGATCAATAAATGATGATGAGATTTATCAAATCAGAAATCCTGCCATGTGAAATTCTGCATCATTGCTTAATTATGGATCAGAAGTTCAGCTTCAGCGTAGCGTCTAATCTTCTGATCCTTTTATCTTTTTGCTCCAGCATGTTCTGAAGGAGCTCTCAGACTTTCCAGGAAGCTTGCAGCATGCTTTGTTACCTTCTTTGAATTACCATTGCAAACTCTGACTGAACCTTTGTGAAAACTGGCCCAGAAGTTCTGACCAAACTTTGTCTTGAAAGTGTCCAGAATTTACTGAGTGCTTTAGTTTCATGGACGTGTCTTTGAGAAGTTATAACTTGAAATCCTAGCATTTCAAGGAGAAGTTCTGTTCTAGAATGTTTTATATCTCATTGAAATCTATAACTATTGAATCAGAAGTTCTTCGAGAATCAGCTTGCATCATGGTGAAAATATGGACAGAAGTTCTGAGCTTGTCATATTTCTTAAACACTTAAAAATTCTAAGTATTTAGAATTTTGACTTTTCCAAAGTAGTTTTGTCTTTTGAACTTCTTGATGAAACAAGCTTCACATTCCAACATGTCTTGATGAAATATGATTCTTGAAACTTGATTTTGATCCAAAAGTCAAGGTTTGACTTTTTAGTGTGAAAATGACCATTTTGCCCTTGTGAATGACTTTCTTGAAAAAATGATAATTCAAGGCTTGGAAATAGATGGAACCAAACCTGGGATCCAGGGTGATCCCTTGTGAAATGAGAGGGTAAATTTTGGGGTACAACAACTGCCCCTGTTCAAACTTCTTGAACCTGAAGAGTTAGATTGGAGGATCTGCCATTCGTGACTTGAAGGTGAAAGATGATTGAACACTAGAGTGCCCATAAATTTGCACTCGGAGATGGATTGTGAATAGGATTATAGATTCCATTTGGAAGAATGTTGGTAAACGCTGGAAGAAGTATCAATACAAATCTCTTATTGATTTATACTAAAACTTGATGTTTTACCTGTGAGGAAAAGAATTAATAAAATGCAGATGCCTGCATGATGTTAACCAAATGTGGTATTATGCTAAATGCATATGGTATGTGCACACTATGATGTATGAATGTGAGGTATATGTTTTTGTCCGGGAAAATAAATCCCTGACTACTGCTGAGGAAATTCCGGGAGGTTGAATCCCTGATTGCCATTGGAGATGAAGAATATGCATATCTTCAAATTTTGTTGAACGAATGCTTTTGCCGGGAATATCGTTCAAAGGTCAGTTGTTATCTGGTCGGATCCAGGCTTCACAGTTGCTGAGGATAAAGTAGTCGACTGATATCTGGTCGGATCCAGGCTTCACAACAACCTACTGGGGATACGGAAGTTAACTGTTATCTGGTCGGATCTAGGCATTATAGTAACTTGAAATGGTAACTACTATCTGGTCGGATCCAGGCTTTGCAAAAAATTTCTTGAAATTGAATAATTATCTGGTCGGATCCAGGCTTCATGGTTTTTGGAAAGCTGTACTATTATCTGGTCGAGTCCAGGCTTCATAGTGTCTTTCTGGGGATCATAGTTAATTATTATCTGATCGGGCTCCATGTTTCACAATATACTGTTTGAAAAAGAAGAAAAAACTGTCATTTGGTCGAGTCCATGCTTTACAAATTTCTGAGGTTGATGAGGTCAATTGTTATCTGGTCGGGTCCAGGTTTCACAATAAACTGTTTGGGGATTTAGTTGTTATCTAGTCGGTTTCCAGGTTTCACAACAACTTGCTTGAAAAGATGGAAATGAAAACTGATATTCGATCGGATCCATGTTTCTCAACAATTTATTGGGGATATGGAGGCAACTCTACTGGGGAAAAGAAGTTAAACCTTGGTCGAATTGAGTTCAGGTTCTTCTATATATTTGAAGAGTTAGGATATTATCTGGTCGGGTCCGGGTTTCATAACATCTTGAAATTGAGATCAACTTTTATCTGGTCGGATCCAGGTTTCAGATACTCAAACTGTTATCTGGTCGGGCCCAGGTTTCAGTAATTGAAGAAGTCAAACAGTTATCTGGTCGGGTCCAGGCTTTAATAATAACTTGAAAATTATGCTGCTATCTGGTCGGATCCAGGCTTCATAGCATCTTGAAATTGAGATCAACTGTTATCTGGTCGGGTCTAGGTTTTAGATACTCAAACTGTCATCTAGTCGGGCCCAGGTTTCAGTAATTAAAGAAGTCAAATTGTTATCTGGTCGGGTCCAGGCTTTAGTAATAACTTGAAAATTGTGCTACTATCTGGTCGGATCCAGGCTTCATAGCATCTCTTTGAAATAGTAAAGGCTTTGCTGATGGCTTTACTGGGGATCAGGGGTTGTGGCCCTGTGACTTGCAATGATCTGAAAGGGAAATTTAGACTGGAGAGTGTCGACTGAGTTAAGTAGGACAAACTCAGCTTGGGGAGGATAGACTCCGTTTGGGGGTAATATCCTCAGCTGGGGAAGATATACTCAGCTAGGGAAGATAGGCTCAACTGGGAAATTCGTGGTGTCTTGATTGTTGTATGTTGAGAAATTTTTATTCGGCTAGGGAATAACTTTGTCGGGGAAATAAACCCTGTTGAGGAGGTGAATTTCCTTTAGGAAGAGATCCCCAAGGCTTCAACTTGTAAAAAAAAATTGAATTTGCTGGAGAGAGGGCTTCCAAGAGATTGAGACTCTGGTCAGAGATTATTTTATGCAAAGAGACTTTATGGGTAACTCCGTTGGGGAGAGGTTCATCGTAATTGTCCTTGTGGGGATAATGATAATCCTGTGGAGATATTTCATGTACATTAAATAGATGTTTGCTGCCGCTTAGCAGGACACATGTGCCAAATAGTTTTAATTATGTTCACATGCATATGTTCATTCAATTTTAGTCATTGGACAAATTTGCATTCAAAACAAAGACATAAATTTTGTACTTCAAAGCGTATTTGTATTGATATTTTGCCCATGAATAGGCGTTTTTGTACAGAGAGACGGAGGTCCTATTAAGAGGAAATCGTCGAAAGTAAAAAAAAATTGAGAATGAAAACAAATAGCCATGTGAAATGATCTCATTGCCTGCCAACTCTACTATTCCCTCAATGTCTTCGAACGTCCCTTGTTGTTGATCGAAGTTAATTGGATTGATCTTGGACCGTTTGAACTTGGACCTTGGTGATAGAATTGACTGTGTTGATTCCAGGGACATAGTCATACACTTTTAATCCTTAATTTTTGCCTGGACCGCCCTTTCGGGTTTTCAGCCCACCAGGATACCCTTTTTTCCCAAGTCGCCCCTTGGGGTTTTCAACTTGTCGGGTGTACAATATTTTGCATATATCCCTAATTTTTTCCAAAACCTTTTGGTTTTCCGGGATGCCCTTATTTTTCCTAGGTGTGTCAACCTAGCGGGTCTCTTATGCGTATTATTTTTTAACTTTGTCCGCGTTTATAGGATGTGGGAAATCCTCACTGTCCATGGTAGTCAGCATCATGGCACCGCCAGAGAAAACCCTCTTGACAATAAATGGCCCTTCATAGGTGGGAGTCCATTTTTCTCTAGGGTCGCCTTGTGGTAAAATGATACGTTTTATCACCAAGTCACCAACTTGATATACTCGAGGCTTGACCTTTTTGTTTAAAGCCTTAATCATTCGTTTTTGATATGCCTGACCATGGCAAACAACAATTAATCGTTTTTTGTCAATCAAGTTCATATGATCCAATCTCGTTTGAATCCACTCGTCTTCGCCTAGGCCTGCCTCGATTATAATCCTCAGCGAGGCAATTTGAACTTCCACTGGAAAAACAGCTTCCATACCGTAGACTAGAGAAAAGGGAGTTGCCCCAATTGATGTTCTAGCTGAAGTACGGTATCCATGTAGAGCAAACGGCAAGATCTCATGCCAATCCTTATAGGTTACTACCATTTTCTGCACAATCTTCTTGATATTTTTGTTGGCTGCTTCGACTGCACCGTTCATTTTCGGTCTATACGGAGAAGAATTGTGATGCGTGATTTTAAATTGAGTGCACAACTCCCTGATCATAGCATTGTTGAGGTTAGTCCCGTTATCGGTGATAATCCTTTCGGGGATACCATAACGGCAAATGAGATTGTGTATGATGAATCTGGCTACCACATTCTTGGTGACTGAGGCAAACGAGGCAGCTTCGACCCATTTGGTAAAATAGTCGATAGCAACAAGAATGAAGCGATGTCTGTTGGAAGCGATAGGTTTGATCTCTCCAATCATGTCAATGCCCCACATTGCAAATGGCCACGGGGCGGTCATGACATTCAGAGTGATAGGAGGCACATGGACCTTGTCAGCGTAGATTTGGCATTTGTGACAAGTGTTTGAATGTTGACGGTAATCAGTCTTCATCGTTGACCAATAGTAACTTGCTCTTAAGATTTTCTTAGCCATCGCATTTCCACTTGAGTGAGTACCGAAAAGACCATCGTGCATATCTTCCATAATCTCCCATGCCTCCTTCTTGTCCACACATCGGAGTAGAGTTGAATCATGGTTGCGCTTGTACAATATCCTGTTACTTAGGAAGAATTTGGCTGAAAATCTTTGCAAGAACCTTCTGTCATTGATAGATGCCCCTCTGGATATTCTTGTGCTTCAAGGTATCTCATCACCTCATGGTACCATGGCTTTTCCGCATCGGTGTCGAGCTCATAGCAATGTGCAGGTTCATCAAATCTTTCAATTGTAATCATAGGGGCTTTGTTATCCCATCTGACCTTGAACATTGAAGACATGGTTGCCAATGCTTCAGCCAACTAGTTTTATTCCCTAGGGAAATGCTCGAAAGTAATCTCTTCGAAGTAAGGAATCAGGGATAGCACAAGTTCCTTGTAAGGGATAAGATTAGGGTGTTTAGTGTCCCAATCTCCTTTTACTTGGCTGATCACTAGGGCGGAATCCCCAAACACATTCAAATGCTTGATCCTTAAGTCAATAGCAGCTTTCAGACCTAAGATACATGCTTCATACTCGGCCATATTGTTTGTGCAATCGAAGCATAGTCTGGCAGTGAAAGGAGTGTGGAAACCTTCAGGAGAGATGATCACAACACCAATTTTGTTACCTAAAGCGTTAGTGTAGTGTTAGAAATGTTCAAGACTAAGCCATTGGATTGACTAGACTTTATACAAAGGAATAGGAAAAGAGAGAATAACCCAAAGGGGGAAATATTCAAGGTAAGGGGGTTGGTTATGCAAAGGGAAGGTATTAGCACCCTAAAAATCGACGGTACTCTGTAGGAACCTCTTTGTAAAATCTGTATATTTTGGCTATAAAATGTGTTGTATATAAAATGGATGGTAGAGGTGAGAAAAGAAGTATATTTTTATGATTTTTGCACCCTCCGCGGTTGCGAATCTTTAGTGCCTACGTACCACCTTTTGTGCAATAGGGGATCAGGGTACACGTAGTTCCTCTTTTAAAAGTTTGAAATACAAGTGTGTTGGTTAATTTTAAGAGATAAGACATCATCGTCATTGTCCGTGTGGAAAACATACTGACTACCCACAATCATGAGAAAGGAGAATTTTCTTCATCTCAAAGTGGAGGATATGGCTTGGATTTTAAAATCAACAATGCCTCACTCAACACCCAAGTGGAAAATATCTCTCTTCACTACATAATGTAGAAGTATAGTTGTTTGCATCAATACAAGGATTAACAAGAGCCTAATCTTTTAAGAAAAGTTTAAGGGTAAAAGCCAAAGTGGCAAAATGGTTTGAAATGAGATTGGTTGACTTTTAGTATTCTCATAAAAAAGTGTCAAAGTATTATTAAATTGATTGAGGTTTATTTATGAAAATGTTTGAAAATGCATGGACATAAGTCCAAGTTTATTAAGAAAATGTTTTAAGTTTAGAAATGAGAAGAGTTTTCAAAAAAGGGGAGGGAGAAGATTTTTAAAATTAAAGAAGATGGGAGGAGAAGAAGAGACTATCCTAAAGCATAATGTAAAAGTTATGGATAAGAACCATCTAACCAACAAGAAGCCAAAACTTGACATTATGAGCCAAGATAGAATTCCCATTCTTTGGATTGAAACCAAGCAAGCAAAGATACTAGACCTCTTCGAATGTATTAAGTCTTCACAAAAATTGGGCAGAGTAACGGCTGTATACGGGTGAATTCCAGATTACAAACAAAGGATGCAATCACAAAAACCTGCACACAAAAACAAACAAGCAACCCAATGTCTTGAGCTCCACACAAAATAATCAGATAAGATCACAAGGTCTCCAAGATAGGCCAAGGTTTCTAATCCTAAGTCCAAAAAAAGTCTACTGCTCCATAATGTCAAGGATAGTAACCAAATAGTCCAAGTACCATTAAGAGTTTTTTAGGGTTTATGTTGGTTATTAAGTGTCTTAGGAAAAGAAAAGAAAAGAAAAGCTCAAGTGAGCAAAGTAAAAATGACAAGAATATAAATGCTCAAATGAGCAAAGATGAAAATGGCATGAAATGAAAAATGCTAAAAAATAAATAGTGCATAAAGCATAAAAGAATAAAAGAATAAGAATAAAACAAGTAAATAAATAGTGGTTAGCTGGATGACCATCTTGAAACTTGCATCTGGAACTCATTAGAGGATTGGTAGAACCAAAGCCTCCATACAACAAGTTGCATTTACTTTTTGTCAAGTATATCATCCATTTGAAATTCTCACAAGTACCATTTAATGATCAACGATGTTTAAGTGATCCGCGTTGACCAAAGGTGTTGTAGATCCATTAGAGGATGGGTAGAACCAAAGCCTTCACACAATGAATCTCAAGGTTATTGGATCAAAGAGATCAAATTAACATACTTGGGCTTACAATCATAAGTTTGGGCCATGAATGATCATTTATTCGAACCGGGACAAAATTTAGCGTTATGTTAAGCAATCATAAGTGGACTTATATAGAAGTCGCACCTATTTTGAGGCCGGTCAATAGCAATCTATGCACTATTTTTTTTGAGACATGATATAGAGATCATGTTCCAACAACATTTAGTGCAATGAGAAGGGGATAAGATGAAGAGGAATTAGGGTAAAAAGAAACAAACCACATTTGAATTAATATTTAATCAAACTATTATTAAAATCATTCATCCATATTTTGTGGAGTTAAACTCAACACCATGGATCCAATGATGTTAATAAAGCCATGATCAAAAAATCAACCCAAGACAGCCAAAAAATATTCACAAAATAATAATATATTTAATATATGCATTAAAGGGTTTAAAAAATAGAAAAATAATAAGGAAAATGTCAATTATATTCAAATTAATCAAGAAATGAAAGATAAGACCATAGAAAAATAAAAAAATAGGTCAAGTAATTATACAAATTTTTTGGGAATTTTTAAAAGTCAGAAACTATTTTTTAAAAATTAAAATAAATGGGTAAAATAAACAAAAATAGTAAAAAATAGTAAAGTCAGAAACAAAAATAAAATAAGGTCACCAATATTTGTCACAATATCATTGGATCATTCCATAACTTTTTCAGAATTTAAAAATATGTAAAAGTATTTTTAAACATTTTAAATAAATCAAATAAGTGTAAAATTCATGAAACATAGCAAAACACAAAATTAGATTGTGAAAAAATAAAAATCAGAAAGAGAATAATCAAAAATATTTTTCATATTTGTTTTGGATTTTTTGGACTAAAAATGATTTTTCAATGATTTTTTGAAATTTAAAACAATTAAAATATAAAAATCAGAAAAAGAAAATAAAATAAAAAGATGTGGACCATTGGATGAGAGTCAAAACGCGTTAGTAATCAAATCCAAAGGATCTGGCGCGCTGTGTATATCATGGTCTTTAGTGAATAATATACAAAATCATTAATAAATCAGATTTTTGAAAAAAACAAATGGCACGCTTTTATTGGTTAGAAGGTGACACGTTGGTCATCTTCAACCTCCAGCCCTCACGAATTGCAGGTCTTTCAAACTGTAAAATCAGAAGCTCAGACATATGCTATTTGCTTCGTCTCTTCAAGACGAAGACAACCATACCCTCATGCCATATTTATATAAACTGTAACTCAAGCAATTTGGAAAGAAAGTTTTGAAAAAGGGATTTGAAAATTCATGGTCAAAACGTGCTTCCAGATAAAAGTAAGTGTTGCGACTAGAATCAAGGCAATGAGAGCAACACACTGATACCAAAGTTTTGAAGAATTGATGAAGGAATCTACCTATTGAAGTTGAGTTGCAGAGCTCTGAACTAGACTTCTATGGAGCAATATAGGGCACGATTCTTGAATGTGATTATATGGTTAGCTTCAGGGAAGATCAAGGAAGGTGAATTGATGAAGAAAATGGATTGAAAAATGCTTGAAAATAGGATTCGAAGTAGCTGAATTCTGAGTTGTGAAGCAAGTTTGGCAGGGTGATTCTGGCTATCTAAGCTTGGGAAATTGAATGGGGGATGACCCTCTATTTATAGGGAATCAAATGGGATGCTCAAGAGTGTGGAATGATGCAAATTGCAGGGAAATCGTGTGAACCTGATGCACGAGTAAAGTGTGATATGATTTGCATCAAAACTTATCTAATCCTTGCGTTTCAAGGCTCTAATCCACTTTGGCAACTTGGTTAAACATGTTTAGATCACAAACGTGTGCTAATTTGATGTTTAAAGGCCAAAACATGGATTTCAAATTCTGACTTATGGAGAAACTTCAGTTCCAAGTTACCAAGTTCAATCCAATGGCATTTCCACCTCAGGGAGTCTTAGGGAAAAATTCTTGATGCTTTGGAAAGATGAGGTAACAAGATTTGAAATGGAAAAATAATGGAATCAAATGGAGGATTGAGCTGAAAATTACATGGAGTCAAAGTTGAAGAAAAAGAGTTGACTTTCCATACTTAGAAATATTTCAAATTCTTCTTTAAAAATGACCTATAATCTCTTGCATCCAAACATGGCCTTCCACTTAGAATTTGCTCTTGACCAAAAAAGATGGAATGAAGTAGATCTCCTGAATGACATTTTTCAATTTGAACCACTCAAAATCTCCAAAAATTGAGCAAGTTATGACTTGTTGAAGTTGGCCAAAAACCATGAAATGACCTATAATCTTTTGCATTCTTAAGGCAACTTCCATCCATTTTCTTACTTTGCACATAAAAGAAGGCATAAAGTACACATCCTTGAGATCATCATGGAAAATGAATGGGATCAAGGTGATAAAAATTGACCAAGTTATGACCATTTGAAGTCACATATGGAAAATTAGGGATTCATCTGGATGACTTGTAATCTTTCTTCTTCACCAAGTTCTTTCCACATGAAAACTCCTTGGAACTTTTGAAGTGATTTGTTGGTAACTCTTTGAAGAGAAGAATGTTTTTGGAATCACTCAAAAATACCAAAAGATGAGCAAGATATGCCCCTTTGAAGTCCAAAACCCTAACCTCTAGATCAAGAGAATGCTTGGTGGAACTTTGCCAAGTTTGAACAAACTTTTTGTGTCAATATTCTTCCTTTGTGAATAGAAATTGTTGAGGATGATGATGAGGACCTATGGCCACCAAAACCAATTTCATACCAACTTCAAAACAACTTCAATGGTGAGGTTTGAATCTCTCAAGCTTTTGACTAGGGCATGGAAATAAACTCATGAACCCATGAAGCAACTTGTTAAACCTCATTTACTTTACCTACATTATCAACAAGTAAGACAAACCAATATTGCATTTTGTTAATTAGAGAGAAAAATCAAAGTACAATATCTATGATCACAAAATCAAACAAGTCAAGGTGCTTGGTAACTCCTCAAAGAGCAAAGCTAAAGATAGGGATAAGAACCAAAATCCCTAATGTGATTTTGTGATGATTGAAACAATATGGTATGATGAAGAGATCTTAGGGGAAAAAATTGGGGTACAACATCTGCCCTTATTTAAGTTTCTTCTATCCGGAGATACGAAGGTTAAAAATCTTTGTGTCGACGTGATCAAAGACACTTAAATATAAAACAAACCCTATTTTTGGCCCTAAGATGCCATGCAAATGTTTATGCATATGAATGCATATGAATGGAACAAAAGAGACACAAAGTAGCATTGGGGAGGAAACACAAAATGCAGAAGCAAAAGAGAAATCCCACCAGGAAAATAAATCACTGGTAAACTACGAGAATGGAATCAAAGAGGAGGATAACAAGCATCGACGTTCACTGCCGATGTACTATCGTCGTTCACTTGAATATATCATACCACCACCGTTAACTGACGATGACCAATCAACATTCACTGAAGATAGCAAAAAGATAACAAACACCGACGTTCACTGCCGATGTACTACCAACGTTCACTGAAGGTAGAAAGAGAAAATATCATACCACCGTCGTTCACTGACGATGAACTATCAACGTTCACTGAAGATAGAAAAAATATGACAAACACCGACATTCATTGCCGATGTACTACCAACGTTCACTGAAGGTAGAAAGAGAATATATCATACCATCGTCGTTCACTGACGATGAACTATCAACATTCACTGAAGATAGAAAAAGATGACAAACACCAACGTTCACTGTCAATGTACTACCAACATTCACTGAAGGTAGAAAGAGAATATATCATACCACCGCCGTTCACTGACGATGAACTATCAACGTTCACTGAAGATAGAAAAAAGATAAGAAACACTGATGTTCACTGCCGATGTACTACCAACATTCACTGAAGGTAGAAAGAGAAAATATCATACCACTGTCGTTCACTGACGATGAATTATCAACGTTCACTGAAGATAGCAAAAAGATAACAAACACCGACGTTCATTGCCGATGTACTACCAACATTCACTGAAGGTAGAAAGAGAATATCTCATACCACTGCCGTTCACTGACGATGAACTATCAACATTCACTGAAGATAGAAAAAAGATAAGAAACACCGACGTTCACTGCCAATGTACTACCAACGTTCACTAAAGGTAGAAAGGGAAAATATCATACCACTGTTGTTCACTGACGATGAACTATCAACGTTCACTGAAGATAGCAAAAATATAACAAACACCGACGTTCACTGCCGATGTACTACCAACGTTCACTGAAGGTAGAAAGAGAAAATATATCAAGTTTTCCCAGAATTCTGGTGTTCTACCAAGAACGGGTCTCAACTTCTTCTTTAACCAAGGAGATCTTCCTGGAAAGGGTAATATGTAACCTGTCTCAAATAAAGAGACTTCCACTTATTGTCAAAGGGGAAATGCAAAGAGAAATGACTTTCTAGGGATATAAATATGACTTCTTGGAGAAATGCCATGATATTCCGCTGAGGAGATAAAGTCTTCTTGTGCAAAATAAATGCACAAACAAAAACTCAAAGTTTTCAGAAATCCATAATAAATGATATCGTCATGCAACCACAAATCCAATTCAGAAATATACCGAAGCAAGACAACCAAAGCAGATTCATCCTTTGAGGAATAAACTCAAGAGGGAAGACCAAATTCAACTAAGAAAAGAGCGCTGCAGGAAAGGTCATAACTTAATGTCAATGAATGATGATTTTAGCAATGCATGATGTGTGTATGAATGTATGAGTGTTAATGTGCATATGCTGATAAAAGGATACATAATTAGTGCAGACAAACGAAAACGCCTCAGTTACTAACAACATTGGGCTAAGCTTCAACCAGAAAGATCAATCCAGGAAAGGTAAAAGCGACTGCGGAAACCAAACCTATTGCATTAACTTCACTGAGGAGAAACGTAATCCGAATGTAGCTTAAATCAAACAGACACCGGGATAGAACATCCTGCTTCTGGTTTCATCAGAGAAACAATTTTCCAAAAGCAACATGCCTATTGGAGATTGCAAGACCAACCTCAAATAAAGCAGACTGACGCCGAAACAACCAAACCTCACTGGGAAATTCAAGCCTACCTCCCAGGAGAAAAGAAACTGCGGATTGAAATTTTTCACCATGAACCCTCATTCCAACAAGAGATGCCCTAGGATAACCTTCCCGGGAAATCAAGAAGTCAACACTAGTGCCGATACTGTAAAAAGAGTAACACCTCAGCACACAAGGGGAATAAAACCTTTCATCATATGTGGAAAGACTTTGCTGGGGAAGCTGGGACAGAGGCTTCTGACCATGCAAACCTAAAATCAAAAGTGAATCAAGACTTGATTGGGGATAATGGGATCACCAACCCAATACTGTACCTTGTACCCACTGATATCATCTTTAACTATCTGAGAAACACACAAAGATTGCACACACCAGCAAAATGACCTGAGAAAACCTTCATGAAGGAAGTAAATCTTCTTAAAACAACCAGAGTTGGTTCATCGTTGGAATCACCATTTTTGTTGTCATTGTTTCATCACAAATCTCAAAGTAAATTGAATTGTAAAGATCTCATTTTTTTGAAAAGTGAATTTTGCTTTTTAATCTCTTTGATTTAAAAGTTATTATTAGTAATAAATGAAGTCTTTGCAAGCTAAATAAAATTAAGAACACAAAGAATTGGGCAAAAGCTCAAATTTCATTAATAGGATGGTAGTCTGCGAATGGCGAGACTCCATGGATGATTACAAAGTTTGGGAAATGGTAGTACATAATGGAAAAGATACATTGAGATACAATGGCCACTATCCCCCCTATAAACTTTTGAAATCCTGAGCAGCAGCTTTCGTTGAAGTATGGTGAGGATCCTAGAAGATTGTTGCTTCGATGATCAAGTTTCGTCTGACGTAGTTACTTGCCAAGAAAATCCATAACTTTTGCCTAAGCTACCCTTGCAGGTTTTCAACTTAGCGGGAAATTTATTCTGTTTACGTCTCTCATTTTTGCCTAGACCGCCCTTTCGGGTTTTCGGCCTACCGAGACGCTCCTTTTTTCCTAAGCCGCCCTTTTGGGTTTTCAACTTACGAGTTGTTCTTTTATTTCTTTAGGCGAAGTATTTCTTGACTGCGTCATCATTCATGGGACGTGGGAACTCCTCGCCATCCATAGTTTCAAGAATTAGTGCACCACCAGAGAAGGCTTTCTTGACAACATACGGGCCTTCAAAATTGGGAGTCCACATGCCCCTAGAATGAGCGTTGAAAGACATGATCTTACTGAGCACGAGGTCGCCTTCTCTGAATTCACGAGGTTTGACCTTTTTATCAAATGCTTTCTTCATTCTTTTCTGATACAACTGCCCATGACAGAAAGCTGTCATTCTCTTCTCTTCAATCAAATTCAATTGGTCAAACCTGTTCTGAACCCATTCAGCCTCTGACAATTTGGCTTCCATTATCACACGCAACGAGGGAATCTCTACCTCGACAGGAAGTACAACTTCCATTTCATACACTAGGGAAAACGGGGTTGCTCTTGTTGAAGTGCGAACAGATATTCGATATCCATGCAGAGCAAAAGGGAGCATTTCATGCCAATCCTTATAAGTGACAACCATTTTCTGGATAATTCTCTTGATATTCTTATTAGCAGCTTCAACAACCCCATTTATCTTTGGCCTGTATGGAGATGAATTATGATGGACAATCTTGAATTATTCACAAAGTTCTGTCATCATCTTGTTGTTCAAATTTGAGCCATTGTCAGTGATGATTCTGCTTGGCACACCATATCGGCATATAAGATTGTTTTTGATGAAACGCACAAACACCTATTTGCTAACATTGGCATATGAAGCAGCCTCTACCCATTTGGTAAAGTAGTCAATTGCTACCAAGATGAAACTGTTTCCATTCGAAGCTTTGGGTTATATCATCCCAATCATGTCAATACCCCATATAGAGAAATTCCATGGGGAGGAAATCACATTGAGAAGTGTCAGAGGCACATGGAGCTTATCTGCATAAATCTGGCATTTATGGCACTTCTTTGCAAATTTGTAACAATCGGATTCCATTGTCAACCAATAATATCCCGCCCTTAGCATCTTTTTAGCCATTGAATGTCCATTAGCATGAGTGCCAAATGAACCTTCATGAATCTCATGCATCAACATGTCTGCTTCGTGTTTATCCACGCATCTGAGAAAGACCATGTCAAAATTTCTCTTGTATAACACATTTTCACTAAGGAAGAAACTGCCTGCCAATCTTCTCAGTGTCTTTCTATCTTTCTTTGACGCTCCAAACGGGTATTCCTGAGTCTAAAGAAAATGCTTGATATCATAATACCAAGGTTTTTCATCTGCTACCTCTCTTGTCGCAAACACATGAGCAGGCCTATCTAGCCGTCGAACTGTAATTCGGGGTATATTATTCCAAGCATTTACTTGGTACATGGAAGCCAGAGTTACCAGAGCATCTGCCATTTGATTTTCATCTCTAGGAATGTGATGGAATTCAACTTTATTGAAGAAGGGTAGTAATCTTCTAGCATAATCTTTGTAAGGGATCAAGCCAGGGTGACGAGTGTCCCATTCTCCTTTAATCTGATTTATTACCAAAGCTGAATCACCATATACATCTAGAATCTTGATTCTGAGATCAATAGCTTCCTCAAGACCCATGATGCAAGCCTCATATTCCGCCATATTATTAGTGCAATCAAATGTTAACCTCAGGGTAAAAGGAATATGCGATCCATGAGGAGTAACAATTACAACACCAATTCCTTTACCATAAGCATTCACAACTCCATCAAATACCATACTCCAACGAGATTCAGGGTCGGGGCCCTCCTCAGGCAATGGTTCTTCACAATCTTTCACTTTCAAGAACATCACATCTTCGTCGGGGAATTCATATTCTGTAGACTGATGATCTTCCACCGGCTGGTGAGCAAGATAATCTGCCAACACACTACTACTTTTGATAGCCTTTTGAGTGCGATACTCGATATCATATTCAGATAACAACATCTGTCAGTAGGAAATTCTCTCAGTAAGAGAAGGCTTTTCAAAAATATACTTGATTGGATCCATTTTGGAGATCAACCAAGTAGTATGATTCAACATATACTGCCGCAAACGCTTTGCCACCCAGGCCAAAGCACAACATGTTTTTTCTAGCATAGAATACCGCGACTCACAATCAGTGAACTTTTTGCTGAGATAATAAATAGAGAACTCTTTCTTTCCCGTTTCATCCTGTTGTCCCAGAATACAACCCATAGATTTATCTAACACTGCCAGAGACATAATCAACGGTCTTCCTTCTACAGGAGGGAACAAGATAGGAGGTTCAAGCAGATACTCTTTAATACTTTCAAATGCACTTTGGCAGTCATGTGTCCACACACAACCTTTATCTTTCTTTAATAACTTAAAGATCGATTCACACGTTGCAGTCATGTGGGAAATAAATATGGAGATATAATTCAAACGCCCGAGGAAACCCCTGACTTGCTTTTCAGTTTTTAGTGCTGGCATTTCTTGAATTGCTTTGACTTTGTCAGGGTTAACTTCAATTCTTTTCTGGCTAACAATAAAACCCAGCAATTTCCATGATCTAACTCCGAAGGTGCATTTATTTGGATTCAGGCGGAGACGATACTCCCTCAAACGCCAAAACAACTTCAACAAATCTTCTATATGCCCTTCTTCAGTTTGGGATTTGGAAATCATATCATCAACATATACTTCGATTTCCTTGTGCATCAGATCATGGAATAGGGTTGTCATAGCCCTCTGGTACGTTGCACCAGCATTCTTCAACCCGAAGGGCATCACTCTGTAACAGAATGTTCCCCAGGGTGTGATAAAAGTTGTTTTTTTCCATGTCCTCTAGAGCCATTCTTATTTGATTATACCCGGAAAATCCGTCCATGAACGAGAATACCTTGAATTTTGTTGTGTTATCCACTAACATGTCAATGTGAGGCAATGGAAAATCATCTTTTGGACTAGCTTTATTTAGACCTCTGTAATCTATGCACATGCGGACTTTTTCGTCTTTTTTTGGTACAGGGAAAATATTGGCAATCCATTGAGGATACACTAACGTCACAAGAAAATCAGCATTAATCTACTTTAGGACCTCCTCCTTGATCTTTACTGCCATATCTGGATGGGTTCTTCTCAACTTTTGTTTAACTGGCGGACACTCTGGCTTCAACGGCAAACGATGATCGACAATGTATGTATCTAGACTAGGCATATCTTGATAAGACCAAGAAAAGATATCCACATACTCTTTCAACAACTCAATCAACCCGTTCTTTACATCAAGATGCAACGATGCTCAAATCTTAACCTCCTTCGGATCTTCTTCTGAACCCAAATTAACCACTTCCAAAGGCTCCTTATATGGTTGAATGGTATTCTCATCGTGCTCAAGCAACCATGAGACCTCTTCTGGAATCTCATCATAATGTTCTTCTTCAGCCCCAAACACAGGACAATCAAAGTTGGGAGAGGGTGCAGGGTCATTGTATTCAACAGGTTTTTTAATTAATCTGCACATGTGATTTATGATTGCTTTTAGAAATGGACACATATAACAAGTGATCATGCAGATTAATTTTCAGTTATTATTTATTTTGAAAGGTTTTTTTTATTATTATTACCATTTCCCAAGAAAAAGGCAGAAAATAAAAGACATAATTTTGGAAGCAAAGACAACTTTTATTAATGATCTTATCAATTATAGAAAACAGATAAACCCTACAACATTAATACTTCCACCTTGGGCAGAGTGAAAGCTTTTCAAAAGAAAGAGACAGATTAACAAAACAAATTACTTTGAAACATGTATACAAGAAGGAACATTAATGGTGACCCAGTTCTGAACTCGGAATTCATGCGTTACATGATTCGGTGCTTCCTGCACTGCTTCATCCTCTTCAACAACATTAATTCCAGAACCAACCGGATGGAGGTAGCCTCCGCTGCGGAAAACATCATGATAACTGTTCACATAAGACTTTGACTTCAAACTTTCGCCTTTGCCATTCCTCAAAGACAAACCTAAACCAGCTCTATTTTTGTTCACGGGTGGATCCACAAGTCATCCCCAAACTGCATTATGACCATTGCGCACAACCTGTTGCGCGTCCTTCAGTGAGACCACGGAATTCTCATTCTTCCTTATGTTATCAATGGATAGGGCTTGGAAATGGGTTCCAACAGCAGCCTCATCCCCTTCTACAATACTGAAAGAGGATAAATGGGATATCAACAATGCCTGCTCCCCATTTACAGTCACTACCTTCCCTTTACGCACAAATTTTAGCTTCTGATGCAAAGTTGAAGTGACAACCTCTGCTTCGTGTATCCATCGCCTTCCTAGCAAATAACTATACGCGGGAATAATGTCCATTACCTGGAAGGTTATCAAGAACAAGTGTGGTCCTATATGGATGGGTAAGTCGACTTCACCGATGATAGATTTCCTCGACCCATCAAAAGCCTTCACAATGATGCCACTCGGGCGCATAGGTATTCCCTGATACTTTAACTTTATGAGGTTACTTCTTGGTATAACATTCAACGCGGATCCATTATCAATTAGCACATTAGATAGTGAGTCAATCTTGCAGTTCATGGATATGTGGAGGGCCAGGTTGTGATTCCTCCCTTCATCTGGTAACTCATCATCGCAGAAACTCAAGTTGTTACATGACGTAATGTTTCCAATTACGCTTATGAATTTATCTAACGACATGTCATTCTCTACAAAATCTTGGTCTAGTACTCTCATCAGTGATTCCCTATGAGCGGAGGAATTCATCAGTAATGCCATGATGGATATCTTTGAAGGAGTCTGCAATAGCTGATCTACAATTTTGTAGTCGCTCATCTTAATTACCTTCAAGATATCATCCACTTCTTTCTCTAATGTGGCTCCACTAGTCTCTCATGCAGCCTTCTTAAGCTCATCATTCTCAGCAATTTTATTTCCAACAATAACATCTTTTCGAATAACCGGCGCAAACACACGACCACTACGGGTCACCCTGATATTATAAGCTATATTCCTAACATCTGGCATTGGATGGATGGGAACCTCCACCCCATCTTCTAAGATTGTAGCGTTGTATTTGTAAGGCACATCCTTATCTGATTTATAGGGAACAGGACCTGGAAGACTAATTACCAATGGGGTAACAACTGGTTTTCTACGGTACTCCATCTCAAGATGAGTGGGTGCACCAAAACAAGGTAAAATGACGTTTACACCTTCCTCAACATAATCAGCCCTCAAAAGGTCATTTTCGGAAAACAAATCTTCGTTTGAAGAGAAATATTCATCCGCGGAGGCATACTCTTCCTCTGACTCTTCTTTCATCAAACAAACTTCAACCATATCAATTTCGTGATAATCATCTCTCTATCCTCTGATCTTAATAGTCCCATTGTCTAATAGCAATTGAACACCCTCCCTCAAAATAGAACATCCTTGGGGGTCTTGACAGCAAACTAAGCAAGACCCGTATTGGTGTTCCACCTGTCCAGCAGTACGGCAGAAAGTGGCATGCAGTTGTACGAGATCTTCATTCAAATGTTCTACCTCAAAAATTCTGAATTCACCCGGACATCCAGAAACCATATTCACTTCCTCCTCATATTCGTCCCTAGGCCTGATTATATGTATTAAACCTTCGTCCATCATCTCCTGTAAGTCAGCCTTTATCTTCTCGCAACCCTGGATGTTTGTATTGCAAACAGCACAACCGGCATGGTCGTGCGTATAATAACTGAATTCACATAGGTCTGCATGCATCTTTACCAAATCCCCTCTAACCAGATTAATGTCAAAAATTCAGAAGTCACCTGGACAACTGGCCACCATATTCACAGCACTCACTCCCCCGTGCTTGGGTAGAGGATTGTCTTTCACGTTAGGTCCCATGTCTTTAAAAGATAAAATTCCAGACTTCACCAACCTTTTCACTTCAGTCCTCAAAGGATAACAATTTTCAACACTATGCCCTGGTGCTCCCTGATGAAAGGCGCACGTCTGGTCTACTTTGTAATACCAAGGCAAAGGTGATGGTACTGCTGGAGGTGGTCGTGTCTGGACCAACTTCTTCTGAATCAATGCTGGTAGTAGCTCTGCATAACTCATGGGGATAGGGTCATAGTTCTCCCTTCTCTGACTATTCCCTTGGTTCCCCTGCTGGGATTGTCTTTGATAAGCAACGGTAGTTGGAGCGGCATTCATAACATGGGTCATAGAAGCAACTTGCTGGTGACGCTGAAAATTCCTTCTAGGAGCATTCACTCTCCTCTCTTGCATGACAACATTGGTATCCCCCTCTTTCTTCTTTGTAAACCCATAAGCTAGCTTCTTCATACCTCCGGATCCTTCACCCTTTGTCAAACGACCTTCTTTTACTGCCTCTTCTAGGCGGACACCCATTCCTACCATCTCTGTAAAATCACTTGGGGCACTTGCTACCATTCTTTCGTAGTAGAAAGCGCCTAGCGTCTTCAGAAAAATTTTAGTCATTTCTTTATCCTCCATGGGAGGAATCACTTGTGCAGCCACTTCGCGCCATCTCTGTGCATACTCTTTGCATGATTCTCTGTCTCTCTGAACCATGGCCCTAAGCTGGTCACGATCGGGTGCCATGTCCACATTGTACTTGTATTGTTTTATGAATGCTTCTCCCAAATCATTAAAGGTATGGATGTTAGCACTGTCTAAACTCATGTACCATTTCAACGCTGCACCGGTCAGACTATCCTGGAAAAAGTGAATCAGCAGACGATGATCATTGGTGTGGGTTGACATTCTCCTTACATACATCACCAAGTGAGCACGAGGGAAAGTGTTGCCCTTGTACTTCTCAAACTCAGGGACCTTTAACTTAGAAGGCACTTTAACATTCGGGACCAAACACAACTCATTCACGTTCTTCCCAAATAACTCTTTTCCCCTAAGAGCCTTCATCTCTATTTGCATTCTTTCAAACTGCTCTTGGAAATCATCCATTTTGTCATAAAGACCCAAATCTTCACTCGGCGGAGGGAAAGGACGACACACATCTTCAAACAGAACCAAATTCACCAAAGGAGGTGCAGCAGGAACAGTATGCACCACAGGAGGTGATAGAGTAACAACATTTGGAACCACTGGAGCATCTTGGGGGCCCAAATTGAAACCTTCAGGTGCAGAATTCTCTGGAATTCCCCACGGATAACCCCGAGGCATACGGTTCTGAACAACAGTCGGAGTAGCAGATACAGGAACAACAGGAACTTCAGCATTTGCCCTTGTTGGTTGAGGTTGAACACTCGGTGGCTGATTCTG
This sequence comes from Vicia faba, assembly GCA_948472305.1. Taxonomy (NCBI): domain Eukaryota; kingdom Viridiplantae; phylum Streptophyta; class Magnoliopsida; order Fabales; family Fabaceae; genus Vicia; species Vicia faba. The sequence goes on from OX451736.1 coordinate 1,608,794,280, forward strand.
AGCAACCACCAGAGCTTCCATCAGAGTAGTCAAATTGGCCAAGCCATCTTTCAAAGTAGAAACTTCTTCGTGTAGCTGGCGATTCTCTTATTCCAAATTGTCCATCTTCTTTTTGAAGTTAGCCCGAGTGTTGTAGTGATGAGTCAGCTTGCTGAACAAAGTAAAGAAGCTGGGTAAGGCACCTGGATATGCATAATAAATGTAAGAAATATGTGCAATATGATGGATGTCATGCAATGCACATGATTATTTTTATTCCATCATTTGATATTTCAAGGGATTTAGGATTTATAGACATATTGCAAACATCAAAATAATAACGCATTTGAAATACTGAATTTTTTATATTATAATAACTCCAAAATGGATTACAAGTTTCAATGATCCCAAGTACAACATGAAAATACAATCTAAAAATCCTGAGAGAAAGAAACTGATAGAGATCAATCTGTACGATGGAGCTTCCCTGTGATCCTGGCAATCTGAGCCCTCAACCTCTGATTTTCTTCCACATGTCTGATGGCAACCTCCTTCTAATCATCTGAAGCAGGAAGTGAGTAATCAGCACCTGTTTGAGGCTTAGGAGTAAATAAATCCCCTTTCCTCTCCATAGACTCCACCACTCGACTTTCAAGGATCTCGATCAAATCATCTTTCTCCTTCAAGTCTGCCTTGTAGGAACTCTCTAAAGTCTAGAACTTGTTCTTCCAAGCATCTCTTTCCTGTTGCATCCTGACCAAAGTAAGCTTCAACTCTTCTAGATCATATAATAAATGAGGAGTGGTCTTCACAAATAGATCAGGCATGGGTGTCTCCCGAGTATACGACATCTTCAATTGAATGGCTCTCGATCGGATCAACTTAAGATATGGCTCCAAAGAAACAGCACCCCTAGGTCCCAGATCTTTCCTACTCTTCTTATGAATGTGACGCCAGGCCTTCACAATCTGTTCCCTAGATGACTTGTGGTCTTCTCCCTCCTTCAGAAAGAAACTACTCAAATGAATACTATTTGGTTTATCCCTCATCGGATAACCAAGCTGTCGCCGTGCAAGAACAAGGTTATATTTAATTCCTCCCTTTGTACCAAGAAGAGGTACATTGGGGAAACTACCACAACTGTCAATAATCTCCATATCTTGATGAGCTCGATGATACCAATCAATATCCGAGTGAGTAAGTTCCATGATCTTAGGAGCCCACTGGGGTTCCTTCTTGACATTCCAAAAAGCATCAGACTGAGGCATATGAGAGATGAACCACCGGTACAACAAAGGCGTGCAACAGATAATCATTCACCCATGATAAGAACTCCGAAGATGAACAAAGTAATAAGCCTCGCTCAACAGTGTAGGAACCGGGTTTCCAATCATGAAAATCTTGATAGCATTAATGTCGACAAACTTGTCCACATTAGGGAATAAGAATAATCCATAAGCAAGTAAAGCAAAGATGGCCTCAAAAGCAACTGTACTCTTCATCCTAGAAAAGTAACGAGCTTTCTGCAATAAGAACTGAGCTGGTAATCCCCTAATCCCTCCTTTGGTAGTTGTTTCACCCCAAAATTTACCCTCTTGAGTTAGGCTTATGTTTCATCATGAATATCATATTGCATTACATTCATACATTGTGATGGGATCAAAGTACTTTGGTTATCAAGTTTTCCTCAATCTTTGAAGGTTGATTGCATTGGCAAGTTGCTCAAGTAGAATCTTATTATCTAAACCCCTGGACCTTTCAAGCTCAAAAGTTATTGTACATCTCAAAATATTTTATCCATCTCTTTGGATCATCAGAGGATTGAAGTTTGTGTTTTATTATAAGAAGAATCGCTCTTTTGATTCACCAGTCATATTAGGGTTTTGTTTGATCAAGGCTATTGATCAATGTACAAGTCTTTATTTGGAATCTACAACATCTCATTGTTATTTGAAAAGTCTTTGTACAAGAAATTGGTCAAGATGCCCAGAGGATTTGAAATTTTGGAGATGATTCATCAGTCTCCTAAGATGTTAACCAAAACTAGGGTTTGGGATTTCATCAAGATTTCTTGAGAATTTTGAAGTGAAACTTTGTACATGGCCTCTATATATTTGGAAGATCATATGTTTGAGGTTTTGATCATCAATTTTGAAGGGAAGTGGATCAATTGATTCAAAGTGGCAAAATGGTCATTTTGGTCAAAATCAGTCAAAGTCAAGGTTGACCATAGGAAGTTTTGTTCAACCAACAATTCAAGGGTGTACTTTTCATATTTCAAGTCCATTTTGATCATTGGATCAAAGATATTGAGGTTTGGGTTGAAACTTGTTCATGAAGAAACCCTAAAAGTTTCTAATTTTGGAAAATGAGGACTTAACTTCAAAAATTCATATTTTATTCACCTTTGATCAAAAAATGCAAATGAAACATGCTTGGAAAGATAAGAGGACGATATTTCATCTCCTTTTGGTCTCATGTCCAAATTGGCAAAGAGTCAAGAGTTATAAAGCTTGGAAGTCACAAAATTATAGGTCATTTTCCAAAATTAGTGAATTTCAAGCTCAATTTTGAGAAACTTAATGGATTCAATTGCAAAAACTCAAAACTAAGTGATTGTAGATCTTTTCAATACCTTTCCAAATTCTACTCATTTGTGTCCAAATTCAAAATATGAGCAAGTTATGGACTTTGGAATTTTGAGGCATTTTATTGAATTTTGACAAGTATGCAAAATGGCCATTTCTTGAGAACTTCATTTTCAGCTATTCTCTTCACTTCTAATCAAGCCCATGAACAATTTGTGATATGCTGAGGCCCATCACACTCACCATTTCGTGCCCATGTGCTTCTTGAACTTGCTTGAATGAAAAAAATACAAAACTTGCCCGATTTTGTAAATTCACCAACACTTCTTCATTTCAAACAATCATGAGCTGGCATTTTGAGAATGTATTTCTGACTTCATTTGGCTCACAAAACGCATAAAAGGCAAGCAAATGCACGAGTGAAATGCAGGCTCCATGTGCATCCTCATTTTTGGCTAAAACTACCAAAATTGCCCTCCAACAGTTTTGAGTGCCAAATACCACTTCTATCCTCTAACTCTGGTGCTATATAACAATAATCAAGGCTCAGTTGTGGAGGAGGAGGCTCATAATCGCTACATTGCAAATCTGAAAAAATTTGAAGCATCTCTGCAAATTGCTTCGAATCTCTCTTCTCCTTGGATCATTCTTCAAAATTCTTGGTGTTTCAGCTTCAGTGAAGTAAGGAGATCAAGCCAGCACCATTGGATTGCTTCTGGAGTGAAGAAATCGTGTTTCCTGTTTTCACATCCATGTGAGTTTCTTGAACTTTGATTTATGTGTTTCAGCTTGAATTGATGATGTATATCATGTCCATTAAGTTGCTAGCTGGCCAATCATTAGTGTGATACGGTGGGAGAACTGACTTGAGGTTTTGCGTTTGTGTTCGCAAATTTCGCGGTTTAGCAAGAGTCGTCGCCGACTTTTATTTTATCCAAAAGGAAAGGTAAAAAAGCACACGAAAGACCTTTGAGATGTTTTCTTGAGTTCGGGGGGTAGATTATGAAAAGGGAAGGTGCTAACACCCTTTTCATCCATGGTTTTCCATGGGTTCTTAGTTACTTGTTTAGATCACTTGCTTTTCTTTTTAAATTGTTTGAAATGGTGCTTTGTGTGGTTTTGAAAGTATTTTGAAAAGAGTCCATCGTTTAGGCAATCTTTGTAATGATTCTCGTTCGTAAGAATGTATACAAAGATATTTGTCTTTTGAAAAATGTTTCAATGTTTTGAAAGTTGTTTGGAAATGTTTTGAAAATGTGTGTGTTTGTTTGAAAATAGCAAGGATTGTTTGCAAATTGATCAAGTAACTAGAAGCATTCTACCTACTCAAAAGTCTTTCTTGTGCATTTTTATTCCTTTGACATTGTTGATTTACCATTGATTTGGTAAACAATACTATCTTTGGATGTCAAACGGGACGGGAAGGGGTCATCGTATGATCATGATAGAAATATTGTCAAGTATCTTTAGCATTTTGAGGGACCAAGATCATTTGTTTAGGCAACCTTTTGATAGCGTCATCGAGGGACTATGATCTTATTTGTTTGTTTTGCTTTGCCAAGATACTTTACATGCATACCATGGCCATTTTTATTTAGGCAACCAAGTGGGTGAAACCCTAAGGGTTCTTGTGTGCAATGTGTGTCATTTTACATGCATTTGATTTATCTTGGATTAGGTCATGTCTACTTGTTTGATTTTTGTCTTATCATGCAAAACCCTAGTTTTACTAAACATGGTATAATGTGATAAATTGCATAAAATAAAACTAAGCTATTACAACAATTATTATGGGAGGGGGAATACAAGTTTTTGAATGGGAATATTTCCACAAAATAAAATCCTAAAATACTATTACAACCCAATTGAGTTATTGTACAAGATAAATAAATATACAAATATTTAAATATGCAAATAAAATATATTTATGCAAAAATGTCTTGTATTAATTTTATGTATGAAAAAATAAAATTATTTAAGTCCTAAACATAAGAAAAATAATATTGTTATTTTTGAAAGGGTGAAACCCTAGTTTTTTTTATTAAAATAAAAATATGTTCTATATTATTTATTTTATCCATTTATGTACAAGAAATAATAAATAATATAATTAACAAATATTAAAAATTAAAATATGTATGAAAATAATATTTTAATGTGTATGAATAATAAAAATAAAAAATGCTTGGTATTTTTAAATGTATTTACTATTTATTTAAAAAAATAAAGTTCTATTTATTTGTATAAAACTATTTTTATATATGGAAAAAAAATTGCAAAAAAAATTAAGAAAATATTTTTGTGATTTTTTAATGTTCAGAAAAAATGTTAAAGTCAATAAACATAAAAAATATGAGAAAATATGCAAAATATAAAAAATATGCAAAGGGGGTGCAAATAGTAGTCAGGGGGTGTGGAAAACAAAACAGAAGGCCCAAGCGCGCCCAAGCCCATGTCAGGTCGTCCTTGTCCTCCAGCCAAACATCCTGCGCGCGCATTTTACCTTAAACCTGTAACTTGTTGTAGCTTGCATAAAAATGAAAACCCATAACATAAAAAATGTAGCTTGTAATCTCACGATTCCAATGATATAAAATTCATGACCTAACTCTCAAAGATCAGGGAGAATTTTAATGGCCCTAAATCGTGACCTAATTTTTTCAGCATGCTCAACACTCAAATTCTCTTAGCTCAGTTAATATAAATGACAACTATGCATATGTACAGCTTCATCATGCTAGAGACTACATTTTTGCTTCACAAATCGTGGCTTGAGGATGCTTAAATAGAGATGAAGTTTTGAAAAATACCTCCTTTAGCTGGATTTGGATATGGCAATGTGGGGACTTTGAGTGAGGCCTGAGGATCGTGTGAGCTTCCTTGAAGTTCCCTCAAGCTTTTCCAATGCTTAGCTGGTCTTGTGAATGACTGAAACTCCCTGTAGAAGTCAAGCTACAACCTTCCAAAGTGAAAATGGCAATGGCTGAAATAGGGCACACAGTTGCAGTGCAAAGGCTTGGATGGCTTAGATGTGATGTATGGAAGGTGTTTGAAGTGTTATAAGGCAAAACGCACGAGCAAATATTAAGTTGGCAAGAGTTTTGCAGAAGCTGGAAGTTTTGGGCAGAAAAATAAGGTTTTTGTATTTGGGAAGGTTTCAGATGTTGTGCATTCGTGTTCTAGCTTGAGATAAGTTTTGTGAAGTTGTTTTTAATGATGCCAAGTCCACCCTTTATCAGATGTACAAGCTCTTTGGACTTTTGCAACTTTTCTTGCTTTTGAAGAAAAGTGAAGTGACTTGTGCCAAAGTCCTGTACTTGCTTGCTTGCTAGCTGCAAAGGGTTGGTATGCTTTGCTTGATATCTGTGGACATTGCTTGTGACAAAAGAACAGGTCCAAGGCTCAAGGATATCAAAGTTTCAAAAAGCTTGCTTTATGAAAATGGCAATGTGCCCTTTATGCCATTTATGGATTTATTTCTTGTACAATGCTCTAAAGGTCAAAATAAAGCCATTATCCATTGAGTTAGCATTTAATTATGGAGTGTCGAAGGAGTTTAGGACCTATAATGCAAGGTACAAGCATGCTTGATCAGATTTGCAACTTGATGCATTGTAAAAATGGCTTGAACAAAAGTGACAAAATGCCATTTTATCTTCTTTGATTCTCCCTAACCATAAATGATATTGGAAAGTTATTTGACATTTTAGAAAGATTGCAACATTCTCTACAATCCATATTTGAAATAAATTTTGAGATACCTCTTGGAACTAGGTGAAAAATGCCCATGAAGTAGGGTCAAAAACTGCCTAAATTAGGGCAAATTTTCACTAAGTCTTTTAGTTCATGGACCCCTATTCACAAATTCATAACTTGAGATCCAAGCATCTTTTGGGAAAACTTTGTGTATCAAATTTGTAGATTTCATGGAGTACTACAACTTTCATGTTGCAAGTTTTCTTTGAATCCAATTGCATCATGGTGAAAAAGTTGAGAAAAGTTGGGAAAAAATAAGAAAATTTCCATACTTAGAAAAATTCTAAGTTATGAAAATTTTCAAATTCAAAACCCTAATTTTCAAAATTGGTTTTCTTGATCAACAAGTTTCATGTTTTGACATATCTTGATGAATTATTACCCTTGGTGCTTGATTTTGACCAAAAAGTCAAAGTTTGACTTTTCAGTGCACTGTTGACTTTTGATCAGTTGACTGCAAAATTCATCTGCCAATCCTATGTATTTGAGATCTTTTGAACCATGTGATTAGGTCAAGATGATGCTATTGAGTCCTTGAAATCATGCATGAACCCAATTGGCCATTGGCTAGGTTAAAAATCAGAAATTGTCCTTTCTCAGTCAAAACCCTAATTTTGATCATTTTGCCCTTTTGATGATTTGATCAAATTTCTTGAGGAGTTGTGATCCAAACTTGATCAAATGGTACATAGGAGTCTAAAATGTTGTTGTGGATAAAAAATTATGATGTTTGACTGTAAATTGGCCATGGTTGACTTTTTCCCCAATACAGCTGATTTTTAGGTCAATTGTCCAATTGATTGGTCAAAAATGTGTTTCAAGGCTTGAAACTTAACATGAGCAATCTAATGGGTCCAAGATGGTGTATGAAAGTCACATGAAGCACTGATGGTCCAAATATCCTTGTGCAAACTCAAACCCTAATTTCAGGCTATCAGAGCAAGGTGATGTCTTGAGCTGACCAAACCCTAATCTTGTCTTGAGTCCAAGAAGTCTTGTGAGGAAAATCTTGATAAATTAGAGGGAAAATTTTGGGGTACAACAATTAGGATTGATGTATATTTGAGCTTTGATTCAAGCATAATGAATGAAATTGTGTTCCTGGTTTTGATGTTTGCAGTGAGTTTTTTCAGTTTTGTGAACTTCATTTCTTGATCCATGCTTGATCTTTGAGAGTGATTCGAATTGCATGATGTAGTATGATATGCTAGCTTTAATTTGCACTTGATTTCATGAGTTTTGGTTGAGAAATGAGCATGATTGATGGATCTGAACATAGGCTCATGACCTATTTTGTTGCACGCATTTTACCCTATGCTGGAGCTTGAAGATGAAGTGAGGTGGCACACTGTGATTGGCTTGATTTAAATTTTAATGCATTTCATATTATTTGATTTTAATTGATTTTCTAATTTTTATTTCTTGATCAAAACAATTTAAAAAATTCTGAAAAAATTATCACAATTCCAAAATAATTTCTACTATCTTGTGTAAGTTTATTGGAATTTTTAAAAATGTTTTGATTGGTTTAAAATTCATAAGTTTAAATAATTGTTTGTTTAAAGATTATTTTTATTTTAATAGTTCTTTTGATCTAAAAATTCCACAAAAATATTTTTGAACTCTTAAAATTATTTAGAATTTGATTCTGAAATTTGGTTGGTATTTTTTCCTATTTTTGATTAGAAGATTAATTTGGGAGTTTTATTTAATTTCTTTTGTTTCATAATTTTATTTTAATGTTTTTCTTAATCCAAAGATCCTCAAAATAAAAACCATACAAGCTTGTTTTTAATTATAGAGTCTGAATATAATTTCATTTTGACTTTTTATGTCTTTTGGCTAGGGTTTACATTTTTGTCATTTAATAATATTTAATTGTTTAATTGTTTGTTTAATTTTGTTTTAATATTTCCTTAAATTCAAAAATTCCATAAAAATTCAGGGATGTGTGTTTTTAATTCTAATATTTGAATATAATTTTGGTTGGATATTTTTCTGGTTTTTTATTAGAATTTTATTTTGAGATGTGAATATTTGTTTAATTGATTAATTGTTTGAATTTGATTTTTATTTTTGACTTTTCTTTAATTCAAAAAATATGTAAAAATAGGTATTCTGACCTCTTGAGTTTGGTCATGTTTGATGTATATTTTTTCTAATTTTTTTGAATTTTGATCTTATCTAATTCATATTTAAGATTAAAAGTCAAATAATTAGGATTTTGTTGCTTATTGTGTAAGTTTCAATTTAAAAGCCATTATGCCCTGGATTTTTAATGGAATTTAGCTCTTGATTATGGTTCATGAATGTATTGAGGATCTGAAAACCATTTTTCTTGAATTATTTGACTTGGTTTGATATTTGTTTCCATAAATTATTTTGAAAACTTGTCTAGTTTGGTAGTTTTGCCAACTAGTTTTGAATGTTGGGCGCATTTGATCCCCTCCTCAACCATTCATGAACTTAAGACTTGCTTTCTGACTTCTACACACTTCTAAGATACTAAGATTTTTTTTGAGTGAATTATTGATCCTTGTTTCTATTTTTGATGTATTTATGAAGTGAAGGTACCCAATTAATGTTGCATATCTTGTTGCAATTTGTTTGATGGTCAATGAACAATAGTGAGGCCTATAATTGGGCACCTAATGATCTTGTTGGATATGTTTATCCAAATAAACTCAATTCATTTCACCTAATGCCCCGTGTTTGAATGATTGAACCTTTTGATGCATTGTGTGGGATTCCTCTTCTATTATGCTTGTGAGCTGTGATGAATTAATTGTGCATGATTGAATTGTGGTTGCTACTAACCTTAATGGTCTTTGATTGTATTCTTCTCAAGCTCCCATGATCCTTGATTGATATTCAATTGTCAACTCAATATGGTGATAGAAAGGAGCAACATGCCTCTAATTTTTGACCTAATTGTGCATATGTCTGTTTCTTTTTGTCTATCATACCTAATGTTTTTATAGTTGTTATCATGTTTCCTCACTTCATTAAGGTGTCATCGTCCATCCCTTATGTTAGTCACCATTCAATTTATGGGAATACTAACTTGGCTGTTGAATGTGCGAGGTACTTTAAGAAAAGTTTTCCATTCTTGACTTGAGGCTACTGTGTTTCACTTTATTTGTGGAACATAAATTATTATATTGGCACTGATCTTGTGTTTGGCATATTTGATAGGCTATGTAGGATATATATATGTGACTATGAATGCTATACATTTCCCATGGGATCAGTTCATATCTAAAAATCTCAATACTTACATCGTGATGGCGTAATTTTTTACTTGATTTGTCTACTGATGCCAGCTTGCTTGAAGTTCTCTTGGTTTCTTTTATTCTTGCTCAGTTGCTACAGATAGTTATCCGTTTGGTATTGCACTATTTCTTTTCTTCTATTTTCATAGTTCTATGTTGCATGGTGGGACCTCTGTTGCTGATATATGTCAGGAGGCCCTCTGGTTTTTTTGTTTGATACATGTGTTGTGTTTGTTTCTTTAACTTTTGATCGATGAGTTACTCAATTTAGAAATTGAGATCACGACTTCGCTCTCAGTGCATGTTCCCTATAGGATGTTTATTGTTTTTTTCTTCTTTAATTGTTGATCGACGAGTCACTCAATTTAGAAATTGAGATCACGACTTCGCTCTCAGTGCAAGTTCCCTATAGGATGTTTATTGTTTTTCTTCTTTAAATGTTGATCGATGAGTCACTCAATTTAGAAATTGAGATCACGACTTCGCTCTCATTGCCTGTTCCCTATAGGATAATTTTGTTAAGCTTCCTTTGACATGTTAATTAAGGTAGGAATCCATGTATGCTAACATAGGGTAGGATTTTCCTTTATCCTCAACCTTAGGGTCAATCATTGTATGATAACACTAGGGATAGTGCTAGGCTAGTTTCCCTTAGTTGTTTTTTCCTTCCTTTGCATTTTGAATCTTAAAACAAAAATTGTTTTCTTGGCAAATCATAAAACACCTCTAATAAACTCAAACCCTTCTTCAAGGTAAAAGATACAAATCAATCTTTTGTTTGTGCGCCTCTTGGTTTTGTTTTTTTTAAAAACTGGTTTTAGCCGATGTTTCGTCATCGTACATTTGTTTGAAGCCGATGTTTCGCCACCGCACATGTTTTTTATCCTACTTTGATTCTCAATATCATTGTTAGGTGTGATGTTTTGTCATCTAGTTTGTTGATATTTCTCCATCTTTGCCATGATACCTTGTTATATTTTACCCAATGTTTCGCCATCGCACATTTGTTTGAAGTCGATGTTTCGCCATCGCACATGTTTGTTATCCTACTTTGATTCTAAATATCATTGTTAGGTGTGATTTTTTTATCATTTGATGTTTCGTCATCTTTGACATGTTACCATGTTAGTATTTAGTCGATGTTTTACCATCTCATTTGTTTTTTGTTTTATTTGATGTTTTGCCATCTTGACTGTTTTTGTTGTCTTAACTAAAAAACATAAACCAACCAGAATATATGAGCCGAACTACGGCTGCTCTGATTCCTTAAAAGGGATACATAGGCATTGGGGTAGGGCCCAATCGAGCACAACTTTTATTTTCCCTACATTGTTTTCTTTTTCTTTCGCATGCATTCCCTTTTCAGCTTTAAGCCATAGACATAGGTTTTGACCACACCCATTAGATTAGACAACAAGAGTGGATACCGTAGAGTACTACAGGCGTGTGGGGTGCTAATACCTTCCCCTCACGTAACAGACTCCCTTACCCGATCTCTCGATCGAAAGACCGTGATTTCTCCCTTTTCAAGTTTTCTTGATGTTTACCTTTCCCTTTCGGTGGGATAAAAGACCTTCGGTGGCGACTTCATTAAAGTTTCATCACATCATGATGACAGGTTCGGCCGGGTGGTTTCAGCTGGCGACTTCACTTGGGACTAGATTGACCACTTGCTGGTCCATCTCAGAGTCGATCCTAGCTCTTGTTTGTTTTCTTTTTGGGTGTTTATTTTACCGCTTTGCATATCTATCTGTTTGCATTGCATCCTATGTGCGCTTTACTTTCTGCATACTGGATTTGGCTGGACTGTTTGGATTCTGGATTTCTTGGTGGGTGGGTTGTTCCATGAGGTAAAAGGCCTCATACCCAGGCTATGAGTGAATTCCATAGGAACTAAGAATAGAGTGGCCATGGCAGCTATGAGGCGGATGCTTTGTAGACCTGACCATGAGACCCATGACTTCAGAGGTAGTTGAGATAGGTGTTATCGTATGATAATACCGACAGTCGAGCTCTTGTACTCTAATTTGGCTTTTAACCTTACCTTGACCTAGACTACACCCGTGAGAGGGGCGGGAAAACTTTTCTTACAGGTACAAGTACTGTTGGTGACTTTGTGTTGCGAAGGTGACTCAGGTTCCCATGATAGTTTTGAAGCTTTTGGATTTTCTTTTGATCTTGAGTGGTCCTGTTCTGTAATGGTCCAGCCATGATCCAGTGTGAAACTTTGATCTTGTCATGTTGCATCATAGCATATTTATTTCTAAAAAATGATGTATTAAAAAATAACTAGCATGCGCATGTCATCTTCCAGGGACATTCAAGAGTCTTATTTCCATCATAAATGGTTGGCCTCCCGTCAGATGAGTTTGATTCAGTTCGTGTTAAAGAGCCCAACATGCATACATTCGCTTATCAGATTCCTACTATTGATGTGTCCGAATTGAAGAGGTTGAGTTCTTATCTGAAGGGTGATGTTATGAAATATTTCAACAAAAATTATGGCAATTTGTTACTAATCCTTAACACTCCAGTTGACCCAATGGCTTTGATCACCCTCTTCCAGTTCTATGATAAGGAATTACGGTGTTTTACTTTTCAAGATTATCAACTGGTTCCCACACTAGAAGAATACGCGTACCTACTTAATATCAAGTTGTCTGATGAAGTTCCTTTTGTCTAAGTGCCGAAGTTCGAAGTTATTGCTGAAATTATTCATTTGAGTTGGAAAGACATAAAAGACAATTGGAAATCAAGTGAGGATACTACAGGGTTTTATTTGGATTTCTTAGTGAAGAAAGCTGAAGATTGGGCAAAGAAAGGGAATTGGAGTGACTTCAGCTCTCTGCTTGCTCTCATGATATACGGGATCTTCCTCTTCCCCCGCAAGAGAAATTTTGTGGATTTGACGGCTATTTGTGTTTTTATAAATAAGAACCTGGTACCGATACTCTTGGCAGATACTCTTTACACCATTCATTTCAGGCATGGAAAAGGAGGTAATGTAAACTTATGTCATTCAATGTTGTATCAATGGTTTAAGTTGCACCTATCAGTAAGTTGCCCTTTCGTGGATACCGGGCATTCTCTCCGATGGTCATCAAGACTTGTCAACCTTACTTCATTTGATATCCGGTGGAATTATGACATGGGGGAAGTACAAAGTATTATCACTAGCTGCAGAGATTTCCTTAATGTTCCCCTCATAGGAACTAAGGGGTGTATCAACTATAATCATGTGCTTGCTTATCGTCAATTGGGATATGCAATGGATAGACCTACGAAGGTTGAAGAGGTGTCTGAGTCAGTGTATTTTGTTATAGGAAGTGATCCTGTGATGTTGAAAAGAGTGACAAGTGCTTGGAAGGGAATTCACAAGAATGATAGAACTACTTTGGGCAAGAAGGTTCCTATTTCTAGGGTTCCTTACTTGGATTGGATTAGAGCCAGGGTTAAGACTTTACAGTTACCATTTGCAAGGTCGGCTCCTATATGTGAGAAACCTCCTACTGTTCTGAATAACACGGTGCCTACCAAGGTGTTCACCCAGGTTCATGTTGAGAACATTCAACTTCGTGCAAAAGACTGTGAGGCGGGAATGAAACTTTATTGGGTAGATCAAGAAAGGGCCGACTTGGCTCGCAAACTCAAAGAAGCTCAAGGGGAAACATCTAATGCAACCAGTTTTAGAAAGAGATCTTATGCTGGAATGGAAGAAGACTTGAGTAAGACCCAGTAAGAGTGCCAGAAGCTTCAGGCATCTGAGATTAGCTACAGGAAGAAGATTCAGAACTTGGAGAAACAGCTCAAAGACAAAGATGCTCAGCTTAAGAAGGAAGTAGCCCAGAGGCATGTCGCATAAGATCAGATTCAAGAAAGTAAAGTATTCGCATCACAACTTTTGAAAGAGAAAGTTGGGCTTGAAGAGTATTGTCAACACCTTGAAGCGTGTCTTGTTCTGGAGATTTGGTTTTTGTTACTTACCTTTGGTGTATTTGGTCACCCCCAAGATTGTTGGAAGGGACCATTTGTTTGTTTTTATTATTCAGTTTTTTGTTAAGTTTACTTTGAAACATGTATTTTGTTGTTTATCGCTACACTCTTAAATGTCCAAAGTCACTTGAACATCGTTTCTTTTGTTTGTAAATAATTGAAGTGTTTGTCTTATTTTCCTTTTTTTCCCTTTGATTGTATGCTTGATTACTTTTGGTCGCGCGCCGTGATTGATGAATAAAAGGACTCTTGAATACCGGGAAATGACAAACATATCATGCACATCTTGCATTTCATAACATTACAGGTTATCTCAAGACAGTATTCTTATTCTTCTGCTTTTCTTATTCAGAATTCAAGAAGACTACTCATCGGTATTCCACCAGAAAAAATTTGCCAAGACAAATGGAACAAGTTCAAGCTGAACTCGCTGAAATAAGGGCCCAGATGGCTACTCAGATGACCCAGTTCATAGAGGTCATCACCAATGTGAATCGCCGACAAGAGGAACTGGATACCATTGTCAACAACCAGCGCCGCTATCTAGGGGATGGTGGAAATCAAGGGCTCTATTAGGAAATTTATGTAGGATTGGGGGATGTGCAAGATCATCCTGCTAGAAATTTTCATGGGATGCCTGGAAACCCTTTTGTACGCAACGTAGGGCAGTTTCCCCCGTCTCTGAGACCTCGTCTTTTGGGGAACAAAAGAGATAATCAGGGCGGTGTAAGGGGCTATCAAGAGCAGGATTATGACTTTGATCAAGATGAAGATTAGTTTTCTGTTCGGCATTCAGAGCTGGAAGTTCAGGTTGAGGATAGGAAGTATCGGTTTTTGGAAGAACGTTTGAAGGCTGTGGAAGGGAAAGGAGTCCTTAGTATGGATGCTAATGATTTTAGTTTGGTGTCTGGGGTGAAAGTTCCTCTAAAGTTCAAGTCTCCTGTATTTGAAAAGTACAACGGAACATCATGTCCTGTTACTCATGCAACTGCTTATTTCCGAAAGATGTTGGTGCATACTGAGGATCAGGGGCTTTTGATTCAGTTTTTCCAGGATAGACTATCTGGGGCATCCCTGGAGTGGTACATGAAGTTGGATAAAACCCATATTCGTTGCTGGAATGATCTTGCTCAGGCTTTTGTCAAACATTATCAGTACAATATGGATATAGCGCCCAATCGCACCCAGTTACAAAATTTGTCACGGGGACAAGAGAATCTTTCAAGGAATACACTCAGAAGTGGCGTGACTTGGTTGCGAGGGTTCAACCTCCACTCATGGAGAGAGAACTAATTGATATGTTTATGAGTATCCTGCAAGGGCCATTCTATGAGCACATGATAGGAAGTACTTCGGCAGGATTTGCAGACTTGGTTATGGCTGGTGAAAGAATTGAGGTAGGTTTAAAATTGGGGAAAATCTAGATTGGAGGTTCTAGTGGCTCATCAGGGGGCAGTAAGAAACCATTCAACACTTACCCTAAGAAAAGGGAAGGCGACGCAAGCGCGGTTTACTCTCATAGAGGAAGAAGAGAGGATCATCAGTACCAACAAATCAATGTTGTTTCTGTTCCTGTTAATGCTCCTCCGCAGTAGAGAACGAATATAGTGCCTCAACAACAAAGGCAACAAGATGCTCCCCGTCAGTATAATAATCAACAACAGAGACAATTGAGGAAATTCGATCCCTTGCCAGTATCTCTTACTGAAGCACTCCACCATTTGCTCGATTTGAAGTTGATCGGTTTGAGAAATATGCCACCACCACCCGCAAGGCTTCCTCCTAACTATGAAGCTAACGCAAGATGTGAATTCCATTCAGGCGGAGTTGGTCATTCTACTGATAATTGCATTGCGTTGAAGTGTAAGATACAAGACTTGTTGGATGCTACGGCAATTGAGTTTACCCCAGTGACTGGTCCGAATGTTACTCAGAACCCAATGCCTAGGCATGGAGGGGGTGTTGTTAATATGATTGATGATAATGGTTAAATGTTGAATTTAATCATGAATGTGGAACAAGTAACTACTCCGTTGTGCTATGTTAAGAGGTATTTGCTTGACAATTCTATTTTCCCGGGTTGTACTTCAGAGTGTGCCAACTGTAGAGACAACCAAAGGGCTGTGATGATTTAAAGGCCGACATCCAGTTGATGATAAAGAAGGGTTCCCTGCAGTTCGATAGAAAACCGAGCTACCGTAAGGTTACCGAAGAAGATGTTGTTGTGGTATCTATTCCTTACACCCATGTACGCATTCCTACCCCATCTAGGACACCTCTTTTTATGATTACGGTACCTGGTCCCATGTCGTATACCAGTGAGAAGTCCATCCCATGGCATTATGGTGCTGATGTTTATTACCATGGGGTGAAGCAGGAGGTAAGTACTCGTTTGTCTGAGGAAGATCGTGCTGAAGATAATGAAGGGGAAGTTCATAATTTTTCTGGTGTGGGTCGAATGACTAGAAGCGGGAGAGTATTTGGTCCTTCCAATGTGCAAGATGTGGAAGATGCTTCTGCAAGAGAAAAAGGAAAACAGCAGGCGATGATTGGTAATCCGAGGGTTACGCTGACCAGTGTGACTCAACCAATTCCGATACCAGAAGCTTCTTCAGTTCCCGATGAGGTTCAAGAGTTAATATGAATTATTAGAAAGAGTGATTATAGCATAATTGATCATCTGAGACATACTCCTTCTAAGATGTCTATCTTGTCTCTGTTGATTTATTCAGAACCTCACAGAAATGCTTTCATGAAGTTGTTAAAGAATGCGTCCATTCCACATGAGATAACGGTCAATCAGTTTGAGAATGTTTGTGCTAACATATCTGATGGGAACGTCCTGGGATTCACAGATTTTGATCTTCCTCCGGAAGGGCAAGACCATAATAAAGCGTTGCATATTTCAATGGAGTGAAGGGGCACTACTTTGTCCCGGGTTTTGGTGGATATAGGATCGTCTTTGAATGTATTACCTAAGTCAGCATTGATGAAGATTGATTATTCTGGACTGGAGCTGCGCCCTAGTGATTTGACGGTGAAGGCATTTGATGGGTCTCGAAGGTCAATGTTTGGGGAGGTGGAGTTACCAATCAAGGTTGGTCCTCGCACCTTCACGACTACATTTTTTGTGATGGATATACAACCAGCGTATTGTTATTTATTGGGGCGACCGTGGATTCATATAGAAGGGGCAATCACTTTTACTCTTCATCAGAAACTCAAGTATCCTGCAGAGGGAAAGGTGATAACTGTGTGCGGCGAGGAAGAGTACATCGTGAGTTATTTGACATCATTTCGCTATGTTGAAGTTGAAGGCGAGATACATGAGACTCCATTTCAGGCGTTTGAGATAGTTCATGCTGTCAATTTTCCTCCTCCAGAGCAGAAAAGGAAACCTGAAATTGTTATGTCTTCTCTCAAGGAAGCGAGAGCTGTAGTGGAAAATGGCAACCCTGAAGGTTGGGGTCAGGTGCTGGACGTTACCCTAAAATTTGATAAATTTGGTCTTGGTTTTAGCCCAGGTCAGCAGAGTGCAACTCCCAGAGCATCTAGTTTATCTACTCCTGTGAAGTTCTCCCGTCCTAGTGCTACTCAAGAAGGACACGTCAATGCAGTTGGCAAAGAGAGGGTTGATGGCTACAATATCGAAGATTGGATTCGTCCGAGTATTCCAGGCCAGACACTCAACAATTGGACTTCTGTGGATGTTATCCAAGTTTCATGCGCTGAGGAGTAATTTTCTTGTTTTCTTTCATTATCATATCATAATTCCTACGCTCTGCCCAAGGCGTAGTGGATCATTTGTGTAGGGCCACCATGTTTATTTTCAAGTTTATCATGAAATAAATGACGTTTTTGCATTCAAAATTTTGCTCCATTTCTTTCTTTTTTTCTTTTATTTGAATGGTAATGTTTCTCTTTTCACACACTGTCACTAAAAAACGCAAAAATGTCGTTCATGCAGATGCACTTCCACCACCCATCATATTGATAACGACTATGCTATGGCTCATTATGACTTTGATACTCCTATTTATCAAGCTGAAGAAGAAGCATATGAGGATTGCGACCTTCCTGAGGAATTAGCAAGATTGTTAAAACAAAAGGAGAAGGTTATCCATCCGAATCAGGATTCGATTGAGGTGGTGAATATTGGCACTGAAGAGGTAAGAAAAGAAGCCAAGATAGGGGCAGATCTCGAGGAAAGTATAAAGGTCAGATTGATCGAGCTACTCCGTGAGTATTCTGATATCTTCGCTTGGTCTTATGAGGATATGTCGGGGTTGGATACAGACATAATGGTGCATCGATTACCGCTCAAAGAAGGTTGCTCCCCCGTCAAGCAAAAGCTCTGAAGAACTTATCCTGAGATGTCTAAGAAGATCAAGGAGGAGGTCCAGAAGCAGTTGGACGCGAATTTCTCAAAGGTCATCAATTATTCGCCATGGATTGAAAATATTGTGCCTGTGCCCAAGAAGGATGGTAAGGTCAGGATGTGCATGGATTATAGGGATTTCAACAGGGCCAGCCCTAAAGATGATTTCCCTCTTCCGCATATTGATGTGTTGGTCGATAATACTGCTCATTCCAAAGTGTTTTCGTTCATGGATGGTTTTTCGGGTTAGAATCAAATTAAGATGGCTCCGGAGGATATGGAGAAGCCAACATTTATCACGCCTTGGGGAACTTTCTGTTATAAAGTGATGTTATTTGGTTTGAAAAATGTCGGGGTAACATATCAGCGCGCCATGGTCACTCTCTTTCATGATTTGATTCACAAAGAGATTGAGGTATATGTGGACGATATGATTGCTAAGTCTGACACGGAAGAGGAACATCTTGTTCATCTGGAAAAATTGTTTGAGAGACTGAGGCAGTTCCTGCTGAGGTTGAATCTAAATAAGTGCACCTTCGGGGTGAGATCCTGCAATTTGTTGGGTTTTATTGTAAGTGAAAAACGTATCGAGGTGGACCCGGCCAAGGTAAAAGCGATACAGGAAATGCCTGAGCCGAGGACAGAGAAGGAAGTACGTGGTTTCTTGGGAAGGTTAAACTACATTTCTAGATTTATTTCCCATCTCACAGCCACCTGTGAACCTTTGTTCAAGTTGTTGAAGAAAAGTCAGACAGTGAAATGGAATGAGGATTGTCAGAAGGCCTTTAACAAAATAAAGGAGTATTTGCAGGAACCTCCAATACTCATGCCTCCAGTGGAAGGAAGGCCACGAATCATGTATCTAACCGTGTTAGAGAGCTCAATGGGTTGTGTCCTTGGTCAGCACGACGAGACATGGAAGAAAGAGCAGGCTATTTACTACTTTAGTAAGAAGCTTACAGAATGCGAGTCGAGGTACTCATTTCTGGAAAAGACTTGTTGTGCGCTTGCCTGGGCCGCCAAACGTTTGAGGCAATACATGTTAACTCACACCACCTACTTGATATCCAAAATGGATCCAATCAAGTACATTTTCGAGAAGCTATCTCTTACAGGCAGGGTAGCCCGTTGGCAGATGATACTCACCGAATATGATATCCAATATACTACTCAAAAAGCAATTAAGGGTAGTGTATTGGCCGACCATCTTGCTCATCAGCCTTTGAACAATTATGAACCGATGAAGTTTTATTTTCCAGATGAGGAAATCGTGTATATTCGGGATTGTAATATGCCAGACCCAGACGAAGGACCCGAGCTGGGATCACGTTGGACACTTGTTTTTGATGGTTCCTCCAATGCCATGGGCAACGACGTTGGAGCTATTATCACTTCCCCCGAGAGATACCACATTCCTTTCACGGCTCTTATTTGTTTCAATTGCACTAACAACATGGCCGAATATGAGGCTTGCATTTATGGAATTGAAGCGGCGATCGACCTGCGCATCAAATTTCTGAAGGTTTACGGGGATCCCAATCTTGTTATCAGCCAGATTAATGGAGATTGGGAGACTCGCCATCATAACTTAATTCCCTATCCTGAGCGTGTTATGAAGATGATTCCGTACTTCGAATAGATTACGTTTGAGCACATTCCCAGAGAAGAAAACAATCTAGCTGATGCACTGGCAACTTTGTCCTCCATGTTAAAAGTTAAGTGGGCTAATGAGGCACCTTCCATTACCATCAGAAGTTTGAGTGAGCCAACTTTCTGTTTTGAGGCCAGTTTGGAAGCAGATGGTAATCCTTGGTTTTATGATGTTAAACGATATCTTGAAACACAAGAGTACCCTGAAGAGGCATCCATCACAGATAAGAAGTTCTTGAGAAGATTTTCAGCCAAGTTCTTTCTCAGTGGTGGTGTGTTGTATAGAAGGCATCATGACAGTTTACTTCTCAGATGTGTTGACAAGAAAGAAACAACTAGAATCATTGAGGATATACATGAAGGTGATTTCGGGACCCATTCCAACAGGCATACCATGGCTAAAAAGATCTTGTGAGCAGGTTATTATTGGTCCACCATAGAGACTGACTGTTAAAAGCATGCACGGGTTGTCCATAAATGTCAAGTCTATGTTGATAAAGTGCCTGTGCCGCCAGTACCTTTGAATGTCTTGACTTCCCCTTGGACGTTTGCGATATGGGTAATTGATATGATCGACAAAATTGAACCGACTGTATCCAACGGGCACCGTTTCATTTTGGTTGCCATCGATTATTTTACAAAATGGGTCGAAGCTGCATCCTATGCCAATGTCACCAAGCAGGTGGTAACTCAGTTCATTAAGCACAATCTTATCTGTCGCTACGGAGTGCCTGAAAGGATCATTATTGATAATGGGTCTAATTTGAACAACAAAATGATGAAGGAGCTTTGTGAGTCCTTCAAAATCAAGCATCATAACTCTTCCCCATACCGACCAAAGATGAATGGTGCTTTCGAAGCGACCAATAAGAATATTAAGAAAATCATGTAGAAGATGGTGGTAACCTATAAATATTGGCATGAGATGCTGCCTTTTGCTTTGCATGGTTATCGCACCACTATGCGTACTTCGACTGGGGCAACCCCATTTTCACTGGTTTACGGCATGGAAGCAGTATTGCCGGTAGAAGTCAAGATTCCTTCTCTTAGGATCATGAGGGATGTTGAGCTGGATAAAAGTGAATGGGTACAGAATCGGCTGGATCAGTTGGAACTTAATAATGAGAAGAGGTTGACGGTTGTATGTCATGGTCAGGTATATCAGCAAAGGATGAAGAAAGCTTTTGATAAAAGGGTACGGCCTCAGTGTTACAAGCCAGGTGACCTTGTGCTAAAAAGAACAATTCTTCCCCAGGGAGATCCCAGGGGCAAGTGGGTTCCGACTTATGAAGGTCCTTTTGTGGTCAAAAAAGTTTTCTCTGGAGGAGCGATGATGCTCACGACTATGGATGGAGATTACTTCCCTCTCCCTGTGAATGCTGACATAGTTAAAAAATACTTTGCAATAAAAAATATTTAAAAAAAACCCGCTAAACTGAAAACCCGAAAGGGCGGTTTAGGCAAAAAGAGGGTGTCCTGGTGAATCGAAAACCCGAAAGGGCAATTCAGGAAAAAATTAGGGACTTAAAGCAAATGACTACGCTCAATATGAGATCCTTTGTTTCTTTCCTTCATTCTGTCACCTGGCATAAGCTCGAAGCTAATCCAAGAATGAGCTGTCTGAAAGCAGGAAGATGAAAGCATAAGAGTCATAGCAGAGTCGGGACTTGATGGATATTCACATTCACATTGCCATTTGTAAACACT
The DNA here is from genome assembly GCA_948472305.1 of Vicia faba. Classification (NCBI taxonomy): domain Eukaryota; kingdom Viridiplantae; phylum Streptophyta; class Magnoliopsida; order Fabales; family Fabaceae; genus Vicia; species Vicia faba. The sequence goes on from OX451736.1 coordinate 1,608,815,603, forward strand.
TGTTTGCTTTGATTTTGTAATTACTTGCTTCCAAATTTAAATGCATTTTTCATGGGTTGATTTCTCAAAATCAATAGAATATCTTCTTTCAAGTATACGCATACTTTTCTTTTCTCCCTTTTTACTATTTTGTTTGCAAAAACGTCCAATATTTTTGATAAGCATGTGCATATAAACTTCGTGGGCCTTACACGGAAATGGTAATACAAGTCATGGTTAGTTGATCGCTTGAAATGCGGATAACAAACACAACTACTACTATGCAAGGGGCATGTTTGGTTCTATGATTGATGGATTTCTCTTTCGCTTTACTGGTGGATGCCTTGCCATTTTGTTTCACCGCTTCGTGCTGTTGGTAAAGGTCATGGGTCAGGGTAATGTCAAGATTACGGCAGGTCGGCGAGATCGACGAACCTAGTTGGAGATATTTCTTCCCCATGATGGCTTTTATTATGTTTCTTTGCCGCATTTTCATGTGTTATCTTGATTGTTTGTTTTAGCATTATCTGCATATAGGATTTTGTTTATAGACGAATGTCAGTCTTGATGCGTTGAATATTTTTGGCTTGAAGAAATTGTTTCATTTTACTTAGTCCATCCAGTATCACTCTTTAATCGTTTTTTCGGACATTTTGATACCAACTGTGCCAATTCTTTTGTTTAGCCAAGAGTTTGGAGGAAGGAGTTTAGCTAAAAATGATGACTGTAGTGGTATGCTTTTGAGTAGAACCCCGTTGACGATGTATATGTATTGTTTCAATCCCCAAACACCGGAGATATAAGGGAGTTAGACCCTCTTTAACCCCTCTGAGCCTTCGAAGTAGGAGTTTCCTTTTCGTTCAAAAAAAACCTTGTTTTTAAACTAGGGGCAGGGTAGATGTTCAGTTAATGTGACCAAGCATTCAAATTTCAGAAGCAATGTCCCATCTGAGGATCACCATATTTTATCTTTCGCAACATGAGATCAGGAAAAATGTCTAAACCACGATGTTCATTTCCTCACAAAGTCCTGAGGTCGAGATCGAATCGATACAATAATGGTTATCCCTCGTCGACCAAGGAATGAGGCATTGTTTTCTTATTCAAAAAAAGAGAGAAAGAAAGAAAAATTTCAAAGACCTAAAGTCATATTGACTTGTTCGAAGTGGAAAGTATGAATAAGAAAGAAACAAAAAGCCCCGCTAAGTCGAAACTTGAAAACAAGTCGCTTAGGCAAAAGTTAGGGCATCCCGCTGGACTCCCAAATTTGAAATTCAAAAGATTTTGTCCAGGCAAAAGTTAGGGAAAAGAGAGAGAAAAAAAAGATTATTCAATAAAATTTTCATCAAAATAAGAGGAAAAATAATATAAAAAACAAAAGCAGCAAAAGTTAAGTGACAATCATGTTATAGAATTTGTCGTGATCACTCAACCATTATAAATCCTTTTTAAAGATGAATTCTTGTGATAAGTCAGCTGAAATTAGGACAGGAGGATATCACGAAGGGGGTGGGCACCAAATAACTTGAGCCTTGAAAAACTTTTTTCTAAAAAAACCTCGAACCAAGCCACGTTACAATCTCTAAAAGTCCTAACTGAAACAAGGGTTTAACTCGAAAGTATACTACAATAGGATAGCTTTTCCTAAACTCCCAAATATGTGTTGCATATCCATTTTATATCTTATCACCTGTATCTTGACTCGTTTTTTTTATAAAAAAAAGGGGAAGAATTTTTTTGAAATCTTTGCACTCTAGCCAGTGATTCATTCACAACAGAGATGCGACACTTTGTTAAGGTTTTTCAACTTTAAGGCTTAAATAATCATCGCATCAGATCTGTCATTCCCAAAATAAACATCTTTCTGCATGCAAAACATTTGTTGACATCAAAAAAAGAGTTTACACGTTGAACACTTGTAATGAGCTTAATGATTGTCAGGAAGGGAATATTTGGCTTTCTTCTGTTAGAAAGAGCCCATGCTTGAATAGGACTTTACCTACCCCCAGTGAAGTTTCATTTCCACAGCGAAGTTGTGTTGCTCCAGGAATCTTCTTTTAAAGACTTCATTCTGAAACCCAGGATTTAAGGATGTCACATATCCCCAACGGAGTTGCCAACAGAGATCCCTCTCCATGACCTCTCATTTCTCAGCCGATCTGCTGACTAGGGCATCCTTATGTTAAGATATTTCCTTACCCCCAGTAAGGTCGATACTGTGTGACTATCTACATGATCCATCCAATGGTTGCATTCTAAGAAAAATATCTCTCCAACAAAATCTTCAACGGAGTTCTGTATCCCCGGTGAAGTCTTGTTTCCTCAGCAGAGATTTGTTCCTCCAACAAGGGTTTTCACCCCTCACGTCGGGTTTGTTGTCTTGGTTTCATCCTCAACACGGTCGCGCGTTTTCTTTTCCAGAGATTACAGTCTTGCCCTGATCTTCTCCCTCAATGTCTAATCTTCTCCCAAAGCTACATTGTCGATCTGACCTTCTCTGGGAGTTTGGAATTTATTTTTGCAGCTCCTCTCAATGTTTGTGGCCCATTTCTACTGGTTGCTAAGTTGTTATTCCCCGCGGAGCTTCATCTCTTCGAGGTTCCCTCTCCAGCGGTTCCCCATTTTTTCTCCTCTCCTCTGGATTTTGCAATTTATTTTTTGCAAGTCATGTCAGATTCTAACTTCTTGTTTATTAGCTCCTCAATTAGTTATTCCTCATTGAAACTTTTAAACATACATCATTACATTACATCTACCAAAAACCCGTAGCATTTCCATTTTATTGAGCATTGCGCTATATAAAAAGAATTCAAACATGCATCGGAACATAAGCCATTATTGTTTCTGTTGTCCCCAGTGAATTTTCTAATACTTCGGATTAAATTCCTAGCGTGGTCTTCGTCCTCATTATCTCATTTTACCTCCTCCCCATACCAATATCCTTTTTGATGTCAATCATTTGTTTGTTTGAGTGTCTACTCTTGACTATAGTTCAGTTTCGCCCTGGCGCGGTCTTCTCGGGTTTAATCTTCACTACCCTCTCCGGTTCATTCTAATGTCTATCGATGCACCTTTTCAAATACCAGTTTCGTCCTGATATTCGCTTTCAACAGGTTTTTAGGTGTACGCCCTAATCTCCTTGCTTTGGGTTAAGCTCCGAGTTTTGTATCCTCACCTTGCGCATGAAATCCAGTTTCGTCCTGGTACTCATCTAGTTTAGTTTCGCCTAACTAGTTATTGAGTCGAGTTTCGTCTCATTTTTGCTTTCATACCTTGGACCCTTTGAAGGTGTTCGTTTATCGAGTGTAGTGTTCGTACTGCGTCCCTGGTTTGAAATCAGTCTCTTTTGTTCCTTGGATTCTTCTATCAGTTTTCGTCACTGTTTATCCATTGATCTGAGACCAGCAGGTGCTCTGAGAAACATGCGCTCTCATCACTCTCGCTTTGGGTCGAGTTTCGCCTCATCGCCTGTGCATGAAATCCAGTTTCTTCCTGGTACTCACCTAGTTTAGTTTCGCCTAACTAGTTATTGAGTCGAGTTTTATCTCATTTTTTGCTTTCATACCTTGGACCCTTTGACGGTGTTCGTTTACCTAGTGTAGTGTTTATACTGCGTCCCTGGTTTGAAATCAGTCTCTTTTGTTCCTTGGATTCTTCTATCATTTTTCGTCACTGTTTATCCATTGATCTGAGACCAGCAGGTGCTCTGAGAAACATGCACTCTCATTACTTTTCTTTAGGTCGAGTTTCGCCTCGTTACCCGTGCGTGAAATCTAGTTTCATCCTGGTACTCATCTAGTTTAGTTTCGTCTAACTGGTTATTGAGTCGAGTTTCGTCTCGCTTTTGTTTCTCATTTTTGGGATTCTTTCTGTTCCTTCATGCTGTCTATCTTAGTTGAGATTAGCAAGTGCTCCTAGAATCACGCAGTCTAGCCACTTTTGCTTTGGGTCGAGCTCAGAGTTTCATATCCTCACCCGCGTACTTTTTCTTTTCCAGAGTTTACTTTCTCCTATACTCTGTGGTTTGAGTTTTATCTCACCTTTTTTGAAGCCCAGTTTTTCCCTGGCACATTTGTCCAGAAGTTTAGTTGCGTCTACTCTTCTTTGTTTTTGTTCTGTTTCAATCTGCGTTATAGCTTCATTCTGGCGCATGCCTTGGGGGTTTTCTACTTCTTTTTCTTTCTTCTTCAAGAGTGTAAATTTTCGGGTTCTTTTGTATTCAATCATCTTTAACTCTGAACGCTCAAAAGTTGTGGCTTTTCTCACTTATCATGTTGAAGATATTTGAATAGGGGCAGCTGTTGCACCCCAAAATTTACCCTCTTGATTTAGGCTTATGTTTCATCATGAATATCATATTGCATTGCATTCATACATTGTGATGGGATCAAAGTACTTTGGTTATCAAGTTTTCCTCAATCTTTGAAAGTTGATTGCATTGACAAGTTGCTCAAGTAGAATCTTATTATCTAAACCCCTGGATTTTTTAAGCTCAAAAGTTATTTCATATCTCAAAATATTTTATCCATCTCTTTGGATCATCAGAGGATTGAAGTTTGTGTTTGATTATAAGAAGAATCACTCTTTTGATTCACTAGTAAAATTATGGTTTTGTTTGATCAAGGCTATTGATCAATGTACAAGTCTTAATTTGGAAGCTACAACATCTCATAGGTATTTGAAAAGTCTTTGTACAAGAAATTGGTCAAGATGCCCAGAGGATTTGAAATTTTGGAGATGATTCATCAGTCTCCTAAGGTGTTAACCAAAACTAGGGTTTGGGATTTCATCAAGATTTCTTGAGAATTTTGAAGTGAAACTTTGTACATGGCCCCTATATATTTGGAAAATCATATGTTTGAGGTTTTGATCATCAATTTTGAAGGGAAGTTGATCAATTGATGCAAAGGGGCAAAATGGTCATTTTGGTCAAAATCAGTCAAAGTCAAGGTTGACCAAGGGTATTTTTGGTCAACTATCAATTCAAGGGTTTAATTTTCATATTTCAAGTCCATTTTGATCATTGGATCAAAGAGATTGAGGTTTGGGTTGAAACTTGTTCATGAAGAAACCCTAAAAGTTTCTAATTTTGGAAAATAAGGACTTAACTTCAAAAATTCATATTTTATTCACCTTTGATCAAAAAAATGCAAATGAAACATGCTTGTAAAGATAAGAGGATGATATTTCATCTCCTTTTGGTATCATGTCCAAATTTGAAAAGAGTCAAGAGTTATAAAGCTTAGAAGTCACAAAATTATAAGTCATTTTCCAAAATTAGTGAATTTCAAGCTCAATTTTGAGAAACTTAATGGATTTAATTACAAAAACTGAAAACTAAGGGATTGTAGATCTTTTCAATATCTTTCCAAATTATCCTCATTTGTGTCCAAATTCAAAAATATGAACAAGTTATGGACTTTGGAATTTTGAGTCATTTTATTGAATTTTGACAAGTATGCAAAATGGCCATTTCTTGAGAACTTCATTTTCAGCTATTCTCTTCACTTCTAATCAAGCCCGTGAACAATTTGTGACATGCTGAGGCCCATCACACTCACCATTTCGTGCCCATGTGCTTCTTGAACTTGCTTGAATGAAAAAATACAAAACTTGCCCGATTTGGCAAATTCACCAACACTTCTTCATTTCAAACAATCATGAGCTGGCATTTTGAGAATGTATTTCTGACTTCATTTGGCTCACAAAACGCACAAAAGGCAAGAAAATGTACGAGTGAAACGCATGCTCAATGTGCATCCTCATTTTTTGCCAGAACTACCAAACTTTCCCTCCAATAGTTTTGAGTGCCAAATACCACTTCTATCCTCTTACTCTCGTGCTATATAACAAGAATCAAGGCTCAGCTGTGGAGGAGGAGGCTCATAATCGCTACATTGCAAATCTAAAAAAATTTGAAGCATCTCTGCAAATTGCTTCAAATTCTTCTCCTTGGATCATTCTTCAAAATTCTTGGTGTTTCAGCTTCAGTGAAGTAAGGAGATCAAGCCAGCACCATTGGATTGCTTCTGGAGTGAAAAAATCGTGTTTCCAGTTTTCACATCCATGTGAGTTTCTTGAACTTTGATTTATGTGTTTCAGCTTTAATTGATGATGTAAATCATGTCCATTGAGTTGCTAGCTGGCCAATCATTAGGATTGATGTATATTTGAGCTTTAATTCAAGCAGAATGAATGAAATCGTGTTCCTGGTTTTGATGTTTGCAGTGAGTTTTTTCAGTTTTGTGAACTTGATTTCTTGATCCATGCTTGATCTTTGAGAGTGATTCGAATTGCATGATGTAGTATGATATGCTAGCTTTAATTTGCACTTGATTTCATAAGTTTTGGTTGAGAAACGAGCATGATTGATGGATCTGAACATAGGCTCATGACCTGTTTTGTTGCACGCGTTTTACCCTATGCTGGAGGTTGAAGATGAAGTGAGGTGGCACATTGTGATTGGCTTGATTTAAATTTTAATGCATTTCATATTATTTGATTTTAATTGATTTTCTGATTTTTATTTCTTGATGAAAACAATTTAAAAAATTCTGGAAAAAATTATCACAAGTCTAAAATAATTTCTACTATCTTGTTAATTTTATTGGAATTTTTAAAAATGTTTTGATTGGTTTAAAATTTCATAAGTTTAAATAATTGTTTGTTTAAAGATTATTTTTATTTTAGTAGTTCTTTTGATCTAAAAATTCCACAAAAAATGTTTTGAACTCTTAAAATTATTTAGAATTTGATTCTGAAATTTCTTTGGTATTTTTTCCTATTTTTGATTAGAATATTAATTATGGAGTTTTATTTAATTTCTTTTGTTTCATAATTTTATTTTAATATTTTTATTAATCCAAAAATCCTCAAAAAAAACCATACAAGCTTGTTTTTAATCATAAAGTTTGAATATAATTTCATTTTGACCTTTCTATGACTTTTGGCTAGGGTTTGCATTTTTGTCATTTAATAATGGTTTAATTGTTTGTTTAATTTTGTTTTAATATTTCCTTAAATTCAAAAATTCCATAAAAAATCAGGGATATGTGTTTTTAATTCTAATATTTGAATATAATTTTGGTTGGATATTTTTCTGATTTTTTATTAGAATTTTATTTTGAGATGTGAATATTTGTTTAATTGATTAGTTGTTTGAATTTGATTTTTATTTTTGACTTTTCTTTAATTCAAAAAATATGGAAAAATAGGTATTCTGACCCCTTGAGTTTTGTCATGTTTGATGTATATTTGTTCTAATTTTTTTGAATTTTGATCTTATCTAATTCATATTTAAGATTAAAAGTCAAATAATTAGGATTTTGTTGCTTATTGTGTAAGTTTCAATTTAAAAACCATTATGCCCTGGATTTTTAATGGAATTTAGGTCTTGATTATGGTTCATGAATGTATTGAGGATCTGAAAACCATTTTTCTTGAATTATTTGACTTGGTTTGATATTTTTTCCATAAATTATTTTGAAAACTTGTCTAGTTTGGTAGTTTTGCCAACTAGTTTTGAACGTTGGGCCTCATTTGATCCCCTCCTCAACCATTCATGAACTTAAGACTTGCTTTCTGACTTCTACACACTTCAAAAATGCTAAGATTTTTTTGAGTGAACTATTGATCCTTGTTTCTATTTTTGATGTATTTTTGAAGTGAAGGTACCCAATTAATGTTGCATATCTTGTTGCAATTTGTTTGATGGCCAATGAACTTGAGTGAGGCCTATAATTGGTAACCTAATGATCATGTTGGATATTTTTATCCAAATAAACTCAAGTAATTTCACTTAATTCCCCATGTTTGAATGATTTAACCTTTTGATGCATTGTGTGGGATTCCTCTTCTATTATGCTTGTGAGCTGTGATGAATTAATTGTGCATGATTGAATTGTGGTTGCTACTGACCTTCATGGTCTTTGATTGTATTCTTCTCAAGCTCCCATGATCCTTGATTGATATTCAATTTTCAACTCAATATGGTGATAGAAAGGAGCAACATGCCTCTAATTTTTGACCTAATTGTGCATATGCCTGTTTCTTTTTGTCTATCATACCTAATGTTTTGATAGTTGTTATCATGTTTCCTCACTTCATTATGGTTTCATCATCCATCCCTTATGTGAGTCACCATTCAATTTATGGGAATACTAACTAGGTTGTTGAATGTGCGGGGTACTTTGAGAAAAGTTTTCCATTCTTGACTTGAGGCTATTGTGTTTCACTTTATTTGTGGAACACAACTTATTATATTGGCACTGCTCTTGTGTTTGGTATATTTGATAGTCTATGCAGGATATATATATGTGACTATGAATGCTATACAATGCCCATGGGATCTGTTCATATATGAAAATCTCAATACTTACATCCTGATGGCGTAATTTCTGACTTGATTTGTCTACTGATGCCAGCTTGCTTGAAGTTCTCTGGGTTTGTTTTATTCTTGCTCAGTTGCTATAGATAGTTATCCGTTTGGTATTGCACTATTTCCTTTCTTCTATTTTCATAGTTCTATATTGCATGATGGGACCTCTGTTGCTGATATATGTCAAGAGGCCCTCTGGTTTTTTTGTTTGATACATGTGTTGTGTTTGTTTCTTTAACTTTTGATCTATGAGTCACTCAATTTAGAAATTGAGATCACAACTTCGCTCTCAGTGCATGTTCCCTAAAGGATTTTCCTTTATCCTTAACCTTAGGGTCAATCATTATATGATAACACTAGGGATAGTGCTAGGCTAGTTTCCCTTAGTTGTTTTTTCCTTCCTTTGTATTTTGCATCTTAAAACAAAAATTGTTTTCTTGGCAAATCATAAAACACCTCTAATAAACTCAAACCCTTCTTCAAGGTAAAAGATACAAATCAATCTTTTGTTTGTGCGCCTCTTGGTTTTGTTTTTTTTAAAACCTGGTTTTAGCCGATGTTTCACCATCGTACATTTGTTTGAAGCCTATGTTTCGCCATCGCACATGTTTGTTATCCTACTTTGATTCTCAATATCATTGTCAAGTGTGATGTTTCGTCATCCGATTTATTGATGTTTCGCCATCTTTGCCATGATACCTTGTTACCTTTTAGCCGATGTTTCGCCATCACACATTTGTTTGAAGCCGATGTTTCGCCATCGCACATGTTTGTTATCCTACTTTGATTCTCAATATCATTGTTAGGTGTGATGTTTCATCATCTGATTTATTGATGTTTCGCCATCTTTGCCATGATACCTTGTCATCTTTTAGCCGATGTTTTGCCATCACACATTTGTTTGAAGCCGATGTTTCGCCATCGCACATGTTTATTATCCTACTTTGATTCTCAATATCATTGTTAGGTGTGATGTTTTATCATTTGATGTTTCGTCATCTTTGACATGTTACCATGTTAGTATTTAGTCGATGTTTTACCATCTCATTTGTTTGTTATTTTATTTGATGTTTTGCCATCTTGACTGTTTTTGTTGTCTTAACTAAAAAACACAAACCAACCAGAATATATGAACCGAACTACGGCTGCTCTAATTCCTTAAAAGGGATACGTAGGCATTGGGGTAGGGCCCAATCGAGCACAACTTTTATTTTCCCTACATTGTTTTCTTTTTCTTTCGCATGAATTCCTTTTTCAGCTTTAAGCCATAGACATAGGTTTTGACCACACCCATTATATTAGACAACAAGAGTGGATACCGTAGAGTACTACGGGCGTGTGGGGTGCTAATACCTTCCCCTCGCATAATAGACTCCCTTACTCGATCTCTCGGTCGAAAGACCATGATTTCTCCCTTTTCAGGTTTTCTCGATGTTTACCTTTCACTCTCTAAACCAGTAAAAGGAACACGATCGGTAACGGGTAAATCCAATAGATGATAATACTCCTCCAGCGTAGGAATCAACTAATAATCGGGAAAAGTAAAGCAGTGATACACCAGATCATAGAACTGGACCAAGGTCGAGAGAATACCCTCCTTCAACTTCAGCTTCATAAGAGGAATAATGGATCCATACTTCTTCCGAAAGTCTGCAGGACACTCGATCTCTGGAATTAGACTGACCAACTCATCTCTCTTGGGATCCTTGAAACTGTATTTCCCGGTCTTTCTCTTTCCAGAATCCATGGATAAAATTACCTGAGATATTCATAAATAGTCAACCTTTGAATCCCTTGAAATATTGTTTTCTTTAAAAGATGCTTATGAGTGCATGGATGCATGATGAAGCAATCACACACAAGATCACACATATAGGGTTCATAGGTTCAACGTCACGAGCATGAGGTCGAAGGTACTACCCATAAGGTGTTGGTCTAAGAGTTATCACTTGCCGAACAAGGTTCTAGAGGTTCCCAGAGTCTACATCCTTCCTTCAGATATTACCAACTTCCCGATTAACTCAGTAATTAGTAATATTCTCAAGAAAGGCTCGTCCGAGCGTAGTATCGCATGATAACTATTTCCAGATTACTCTGTCATAGCTTCCGCACTACACCTAAAAGGCCAATATGGGTTTGGTATTCTATGGTCCTCAATTTCAGCAGGATCCCAGGTCGAAATCAGTACGTCTTCCTGATTACTCGGTAAACGACACTACAGTCAAAGGGGCCTCCACTGAGTGTGGGATCTCATGCCTTCTTTTTTGGGATTACTCCCTCAAAGTTAACATGACTATACCGTCCGTCCTATCTTAAAGTTTGCCCAAGTCCGAGTATATGACTTATGAGTAATCACCAAGCACCCTGAAAACTAGGAAAATCCAAACAAACATATATACAAAATATAACACATAAACAATAATAGCACATATACAGATATAAACAAAGATAGTCTCAACCCACTTAGGGATGGACCATCAAGAGGTCAATCTTTCCCCAGTGAAGTCGCCATTTTTCTATAGCGGTAGAAATGCTCAAGACTAAGCCATTGGATTGACTAGACTTTATACAAATCAAAATAAAAATCGCCACCACGCTTTATTGTTTCCAAAGGAATGGGAAAAGAGCGAATAACCCAAAAAAGGGGGAAAGATTCAAGGTAAGGGGGTTGGTTATGCAAAGGGAAGGTATTAGCACCCTAAACATCTATGGTACTCCGTAGGAACCTCTTTGTAAAATTTGTATATTTTGGCTATAAAATGTATCGTATATAAAATGGATGGTGGAGGTGAGAAAAAAAGTATATTTTTATGACTTTTGCACCTACCGCGGTTGCGAACCTTTAGTGCCTACATACCACCTTTCGTGCAATAGGGGATCAGAGTACACGTAGTTCCTCTTTTAAAAGTTTGAAATACAAGTGTGTTGGTTAATTTTTAGAGATAAGACATCATCGTCATTGTCCGTGTGGAAAACATACTTACTACCCACAATCATGAGAAAGGAGAATTTACTTCATCTCAAAGTGGAGGATATGGCGTGGATTTTAAAATCAACAATGCCTCACTCAACACCCAAGTGGAAAATATCTCTCTTCACTACATAATGTAGAAGTATAGTTGTTTTCATCACTACAAAGATTGACAAGAGCCTAATCTTTTAAGAAAACTTTAAGGGTAAAAGCCAAAGTGGCAAAATGGTTTGAAATGAGATTGGTTGACTTTTAGTCTTCTCATAAAAAAGTGTCAAAGTATTATTAAATTGATTGAGGTTTATTTATGAAAATGTTTGAAAATGCATGGACATAAGTCCAAGTTTATTATGAAAATGTTTCAAGTTTAGAAATGAGAAGAGTTTTCAAAAAAGGGGAGGGAGAAGATTTTTAAAATTAAAGAAGATGGGAGGAGAATAAGAGACTATCCTAAAGCATAATGTAAAAGCTAGGGATAAGAACCGTCTAACCAACAAGAAGCCAAAACATGACATTATGAGCCAATATAGAATTCCCATTCTTTAGATTGAAACCAAGCAAGCAAAGATACTAGACCTCTTCGAATGTATTAAGTCTTCACAAAAATTAGGCAGAGTAACGGCTGTATACGGGTGAATTCCAGATTACAAACAAAGGATGCAATCACAAAAACTTGCACACAAAAACAAACAAGCAACCCAATTTCTTGAGGTAAACCTCAAGAGCTCCAGACAAAATAATCAGATAAGATCACAAGGTCTCCAAGATAGACCAAGGTTTCTAATCCTAAGTCCAAAAAAAGTCCACTGCTCCATAATGCCAAGGATAGTAACCAAATAGTACAAGTACCATTAAGAGTTTTTTAGGGTTTATGTTGGTTATTAAGTGTCTTAGGAAAAGAAAAGAAAAGAAAATCTCAAGTGAGCAAAGTAAAAATGACAAGAATATAAATGCTCAAATGAGCAAAGATGAAAATGGCATAAAATGAAAAATGCTAAAAAATAAATAGTGCATAAAGCATAAAAGAATAAAAGCATAAGAATAAAACAAGTCAATAATTAGTGGTTAGATGGATGACCATCTTGAAACTTGCATCTGGAACTCATTAGAGGATTGGTAGAACCAAAGCCTCCACACAACAAGTTGCATTTGCTTTTTGTCAAGTATATCATCCATTTGAAATTCTCACAAGTACCATTTAATGATCAACGATGTTTAAGTTATCCGTGTTGACCAAATGTGTAGTAGATCCATTAGAGGATTGGTAGAACCAAAGCCTCCACACAATAAATCTCAAGGTTATTGGATCAAAGAGATCAAATTAACATACTTGGGCTTACAATCATAAGTTTGGGCCACGAATGATCATTTATTCGAATCGGGACAAAATTTAGCGCTATGTTAAGCAATCGTAAGTGGACTTATATAGAAGTCGCACCTATTTTGTGGTCGGTCAATAGCAATCTATGCACCATTTGTTTTGAGACATGATATAGAGATCATGCTCCAACAACATTTAGTGCAATGAGAAGGGGATAAGATGAAGAGGAATTAGGGTAAAAAGAAAAAAACCACATTTGAATTAATATTTAATCAAACTATTATTAAAATCATTCATCCATATTTTGTGGAGTTAAACTCAACACCATGGATCCAATGATGTTAATAAAGCCATGATCAAAAAATCAACCCAAGACAGCCAGAAAATATTCACAAAATAATAATATATTTAATATATGCATTAAATGGTTTAAAAAATGGAAAAATAATAAGGAAAATGTCAATTATATTCAAATTAATTAATAAATGAAAGATAAGACCATAGAAAAATCAGAAAATAGGTCACGTAATTATACAAATTTTTTGGGAATTTTTAAAAGTCAGAAACTATTTTTTAAAAATTAAAATAAATGGGTAAAATAAACAAAAATAGTAAAAAATAGTAAAGTCAAACAAAAATAAAATAAGGTCACCAATATTTGTCACAATATCATTGGATCATTCCATAATTTTTTCAGAATTTAAAAATGTGTAAAAGTATTTTTAAACATTTTAAATAAATCAAATAAGTGTAAAATTCATGAGAAATACCAAAACACAAAATTAAATTGTGAAAAAATAAAAATCTTAAAGAGAATAATCAAAAATATTTTTCATAATTTTTTTGAATTTTTTGGACTAAAAATGAATTTTCTATGATTTTTTGAAATTTAAAACAATTAAAATATAAAAATCAGAAAAAGAAAATAAAAGAAAAAGATGTGTACCATTGGATGAGAGTCAAAACGCATTAGTAATAAAATCCAAAGGATCTGGCGCGCTGTGCATATCATGGTCTTTAGTGAATAATGTACATAATCATTAATAAATCAGATTTTTGAAAAAAACAAATGGCACACTTTCATTGGTTAGAAGGTGACACGTTGGTCATCTTCAACCTACATCCCTCACGAATTGCAGGTCTCTCAAACTGTAAAATCGGAAGCTCAGACCTATGTCATTCGCTTCGTCTCTTCAAGACGAAGACAACCATACCCTCGCGCCATATTTATATAAAGTGTAAGTCAAGCAATTTGGAAAGAAATTTTTGAAAAGGGATTTGAAAATTCATGGGTAAAACGTGCTTCCAGATAAAAGTAAGTGTTGCGACTAGAATCAGGACAATGAGAGCAACACACTGATACCAAAGTTTTGAAGAATTGATGAAGGAATCTACCTATTGAAGTTGAGTTGCAGAGCTCTGAAACTGGACTTCTATGGAGCAATATAGGGCACGATTCTTAAATGTGATTATATGGTTAGCATCAGGGAAGATCAAGGAAGGTGAATTGATGAAGAAAATGGATTGAAAAAGGCTTGAGAATAGGATTCGAAGTAGCTGAATTTTGAGTTATGAAGCAAGTTTGGCAGGGTGATTCTGGCTATCTAAGCTTGGGAAATTGAATGGGGGATGACCCTCTATTTATAGGGAATCAAATGGGATGCTCAAGCGTGTGGAATGATGCAAATTGGAGGGAAATCATGTGAACCTGATGCACGAGCAAAGTGTGATCTGATTTGCATCAAAACTTATCTAATCCTTGTGTTTCAAGGCTCTAATCCAATTTGGAAACTTTGTTAAACATGTTTAGATCACAAATGCGTGCTAATTTGATGTTTAAAGGCCAAAACATAGATTTCAAATTCTGACTTATGGAGAAGCTTCAGTTCCAAGTTACCAAGTTCAATCCAATGGCATTTCCACCTCAGGGAGTCTTAGGGAAAAATTATTGAGGCTTTGGAAAGATGAGGTAACAAGATTTGCAATGGAAAAAGAATGGGATCAAATGGAGTCTTGATCTGAAAATTACATGGAGTCAAAGTTGAAGAAAAAGAGTTGACATTCCATACTTAGAAATATTTCAAATTCTTCTTTAAAAATGACCTATAATCTCTTGCATCTAAACATAGCCTTCCACTTAGAATTTGCTCTTGAACAAAAAATATGGAATGAAGTAGATCTCTTTAATGACATTTTGCAATTTGAACCACTCAAAATCTCAAAAAATTGAGCAAGTTATGACTTGTTGAAGTTGGCCAAAAATCATGAAATGACCTATAATATTTTGCATTCTTAAGGAAACTTCCATCCATTTTCTTACTTTGCACATAAAAGAAGGCATTAATTACACATCCTTGAGATCATCATGGAAAAAGAATGGGCTCAAGGTGATAAAAATTGACCAAGTTATGACCATTTGAAGTCACATATGGAAAATTAGGGATTCATCTGGATGACTTGTAATCTTTCTTCTTCACCAAGTTCTTTCCACATGAAAACTCCTTGGAACTTTTGAAGTGATTTTTTGGTAACTCTTTGAAGAGAATAATGTTTTTGGAATCACTCAAAAATACCAAAATATGAGCAAGATATGCCCCTTTGAAGTCTAAAACCCTAACCTCTAGATCAAGAGAATGCTTGGTGGAACTTTTCCAAGTTTGAACAAACTTTTTGTGTCAATATTCTTCCTTTGTGAATAGAAATTGTTGAGGATGATGATGAGGACCTATGGCCACCAAAACCAATTTCATACCAACTTCAAAACAACTTCAATGGTGAGGTTTGAATCTCTCAAGCTTTTGACTAGGGCATGGAAATAAACTCATGAACCCATGAAGGAACTTGCTAAACCTCATTGCCTTTACCTACATTATCAACAAGTAAGACAAACCAATATTGCATTTTGTTAATTAGAGAGAAAAATCAAAGTACAATATATATGATCATAAAAGAAAACAAGTCAAGGTGCTTGGTAACTCCTCAAAGAGAAAAGCTAAAGATAGGGAGAAGAACCAAAATCCATAATGTGATTTTGTGGTGATTGAAACAATATGGTATGATGAAGGGATATTAGGGGCAAAAATTGGGGTACAACAGTTAGAAGCCCTATCGAATATGATAGTCCATTGGGATCCTTGTTCAGGTCCGTCATACGGTCCAGGTTTCGCACAGTCGGTTACCAGCATGATGTTCTCATCAGGGAAGTCGAAGTTCATTGACTGATAATCATCCATAGCTTGATGGGCCAAATGATCTGCTAGTACACTCCCTTTGATGGATTTTTGAGTCGTGTATTGAATGTCGTACTCAGTCAAGATCATTTGCCATCTGGATATCCGTCCGGAGAGGGCGGGTTTCTCGAAGATGTACTTGATTGGGTCCATCTTAGAGATCAACAGAGTGGTATGAGTCAACATATACTGTCTTAGCCGGCGAGCAGCCCATGCCAGAGCGCAACAAGTTTTCTCGATCAGTGAATATCTGGTTTCACAGTCGGTAAACTTTTTTCTCAGGTAATAAATAGCATGCTCTTTTCGGCCAGACTCGTCATGTTGGCCCAAAACACACCCCATAGAATTCTCTAGTACTGTCAAGTACATGATCAAGGGTCTTCCTTCAACTGGAGGCATGAGAATATGAGGTTTTTGTAGGTATTCTTTGATTTTGTCAAAGGCAATCTGGCATTCATCGTTCCACCTGACTACCTGATCTTTCTTCAAGAGTTTGAAGAGTGGATCATAAGTAGCAGTTAAGTGTGATATGAAACGGGCAATGTAATTGAGACGACCCAAGAATCCTCTGACTTCTTTTTCAGAATGGGGGACTGGCATTTCTTAGATGGCCTTTACCTTGGCAAGATCAACTTCAATGCCTTTATTGCTGACAACAAAACCTAGAAGCTTCCCAGAGCGTACTCCAAACATGCACTTGTTAGGGTTCAATCTTAGCTTGGACTTCTTCAGTCTCTCGAATAGTTTGTACAGGTGATTGAGATATTCTTCTTCGGTTTGTAATCTGGCAATCATATCATCCACATATACCTCTATCTCATGATGAATCATGTCATGAAATAAAGCAACCATAGCTCTTTGATATGTTTCCCATGCATTCTTTAATCCGAACGGCATGACCTTGTAGCTGAAGGTGCCCCATTGCGTAAGGAAAGTAGTCTTTTCCATATCTTCGGGAGCCATCCTTATTTGATTATAGTCTGAGAAGCCATCCATGAATGAGAAGACCTTATGTTGAGCAGTATTATCAACTAAGATGTCAATGTGAGGTAGAGGGAAGTCATCCTTGGGGCTTGCCCTATTCAAATCCCTATAGTCTACGCACATGCGAACTTTCCTGTCTTTCTTTGGCACTGGCACTATATTGTCCACCCATTGAGGGTAGGATGTCACAGCTAGGAACTCTACATCAAACTGTTTCATTACTTCAGCTTTGATCTTTTCAGACATATCATGCCTCATGCGACAAACCTTTTGTTTAACAGGAGGGAAGTCTTCTTTAGTTGGCAGACGATGAACTACGATGTCGGTATCTAACCCATGCATATCTTCATAAGACCAATAAAATACTTCCACATAATCATGCAACATCTGAACCAACCCGCTCTTAACACTGCTTTCCAAATTAGTGTCGATCCTGATTTCCTTCTTATCTTACTTAGTACCCAAGTTGATAATCTCAACTGACTCTTCATGTGGTTGAATAGCTTTTTCCTCTTGTAATAGAAGTTTGGCTAGTTCTCCTGGTATGTCACAATCTTCCTCGCCTTCGTCTTCAGCTTGGTTGATAGGATATTCAAAGTCATAGTCGGCAATAGTAGAGTCATTGGCAATAAGATCCAGAGTGGATGTAGACCTACAAGAGTGTGTGTGTGTGTGTGTGCATGTAAGATACATGGTTATTTTTGAAAATGTATTTGAAAGAAAGGAAAGACAATGAACACAAATATTTGAATGCAAAAGAGTCCAATGTACTGAATGATCATATGATTAGATGAACATAAATAAAACCCTTGACAAATGGACCAAAGTGCCCCAGGCTAGGCACGTGGCTCAAAAGTCATTGTTTGAATATTACAGACAATAAGCTCTTGAATTGATGGAAAAGAAATAGCAAGTAGATTACTCCTCAATGAAGGAGATGGGCACAAAGTCCTTTGTATGCCAATTCTTCAGCTCCGTTGTAGTTGGGTACACCCATTGCTCAAATGCAGCTTCTTCTTCAGAATCACCCACGGTGTTAACTTCATGTCTTCCAATGCGAAGAGGTAGCTTTCCAGCATGAGCACGCCTCACTTCCTTCTGAGATTTAACAGTGAAGCCCAAACCAAATTTGTCTGCTTTAGAAGGGATATCGAGGAGTTTCCCCCAAGTATCACATTTTCCTTCTACAATTGCCGCACGGGCATGCTTGACTGAAACCATCTTTGGTGTGGCCTTAATAGCTTTAGACT
The DNA here is from genome assembly GCA_948472305.1 of Vicia faba. NCBI lineage: Eukaryota > Viridiplantae > Streptophyta > Magnoliopsida > Fabales > Fabaceae > Vicia > Vicia faba. Next base: position 1,608,833,715 of record OX451736.1, read on the forward strand.
CATCAGAAGAACTTTTAGTAGCAGCAATCATCGGCGGTACAACCTCAAAGGCTTGACATGGGGTTTCAATGAATTATCCGTCCATCTCTACATACTTGAAAGAGTTAAGGTGGCTCACCATAAACTCTTCTTCCCCACAGATGGTGACTATTTTGCCCTTGACTGAGTATTTGAGTTTCTGATGGAGGGTTGAGGTCACTACCCCAACCTTATGAATCCATGGGCGACCTAACAGACAAAAATAGGCCGGACGAATATCCATAATATAGAAGGTGGAGTTGAAGGTTTGGGAACCCACTTTGATTGGAAGATCTACTTCCCCATGAACAGTCCTCTTTGATCCATCAAATGCCCTTATGATGATATCACTTGGCTTCAAGATTAAATCTCCACAGTCAAGACGGTCTAATGCCCCTTTTTTAATACATTTAGAGAAGAACCAATGTCGACTATCACATATGTTAAGGTTGTCCCTTTGCAATCGATAGAAACTTGTAAAGCTTTGTTGTGATTCTTCCTAAGAGGTGTTAAGTCAGCATCTGAAAACCCCAAGCCATTATCAACTGTCAGGCTAGCCATGCAATTCTCAAATTGGTCTTTTGTTGTCTCATGGGGGACATGAGACTTTTTAAGGAACTTGATTAATGTCCGAGCATGGGCATCAGAGCAAAGCAGCAATGATAACATTGAAATCTTAGAGGGGGTTTGCCCCAATTGTTCTACAATTTTGAAGTCGCTTCTCTTGATGATCTTCAAAATCTCGTCCATTTCACGGGCGGAAGGTTCTTCATCAGCTAAATCTTTGGAAGGTACCTCAATCTCATCAGGCTCAACAACCTTCGCCTTCCCCTTGGTATCGGTATTTGGCTTGGCAGCAGTAATGCGGATGGGTGTTTTTGTAACTATTGGAGGTGAGATATTGGGTGAGAATATTCTCCCAGTTCTAGTTACTTTGCTTTAGCCAAATATGTTGCCAATATCTTCATCTTTTCCCTCTTTGATCCAGGTATCTTGTTTAATCCCATGATAGAACACTTCAGCACCGTAATTCCATGGTACCGCTTTATTTGAAGAGTAGGGAATTGGTCTGGGATTGGTAATGATAAAGGGAGAAATAGTGGGTTAATTTGAAATCCTAATAGGACCTTTGGAGGTGATCCTAAGAGGCTTGTTGGAGATGGTAATAATGGAGAGATCTTCACATTTGTTAACCAAACTCTTGGCAGGCCGAGTCTTCTCAAACAGAATTCCGTGGCTATCCATCAGGCGTTGTATACCTTTCTTCAGCCCTTCACATCCATTGGGTTGTCTTGTACAACACACACAGTCTTTTTCACAGCCAGGGAAAACCCCAACTTTCAACAGATTATTCTTGATTATATCCAGTGGAGTGGTCAATTCTTCAACAGAGGCAATGAAAATTGTATCTTCGACATCATTAACACCTTTGTCATGCTTTGGCATTGGAGCGGTAATTACATTCAGCGTTGGAGGAGGATCAAATTCAATAGTCTTGTTGTCAATTAAATCCTGGATCTTGTTCCTCAAGGCCCAACACTGATCAGTCCCGTGCCCGTGGCTGTTTGAATGGTAAGCACACTTTGCATTCAAATTATATTTTGGTGACGAGGTGTCAGGGTTGGCGGGAGGATCGCGCAATGTCACTAAATTAGCCTTGAGCAAATGGTGAAGGGCTTGAGATAGTGATATGCCTAACCTTGTAAACTGTCTTTTTGGAGTTTCAAAACTTTGACGATTTGCAGACGGTCTTGGAGTATGAGTTGGATTGGAGATTCGAACAACATTGACAGACGGATGATTATTCTTCTTGGTATGGGCCCTTGTCCCAGACACATCATTAACTTCCTTATTTGCAGCAAAAGGTTTCTTAATAGGATTGGTGGTGGAGGTAGATGCCACAGAGATCTTCCCACTTTTAATGCCACTTTCAACTCTTTCACCTGTTAAGATTAAAGAAAGGACCAGATAAAGTACCCATGAACATGTCGATGTGCTCCCTATCAGTCAGGGGGGGTTGTACCCTACTACCAAGGTCTCTCCACTTTTGCGCATATTCCTTAAATCCCTCGTTCTTCCCCATGGTCATATCTTGCAATTGAACCCTTGTTGGCGCCAAGTCAGTGTTGTACTGATACTGATGGTAGAAGGCAGTAGCTAAATCCTCCTAAGTGTTGATACGAGAACCATCTAACTGATAAAACCATTCAATTTGTGTTCCAGCCAGACTCTCTTGGAAAAAGTGAACCCATAGTTTTTTATCGGCAGTGTGCGGTTGTATCTTGCGCACATAAGACTTGAAATGGAGTTTTGGACAAGAAATCCCATCATACTTGGCAAAGATTGGTATTTTGAATTTGGGGGGAATGACTACCCCAGAGATTAAGCCCAAATCGTCAAAATCTAAATCGGGAACGGCTTGGATTTCAATAACTTTCAACCTGTCTTCTAACTGGTTGTATTTGATATCAGTGGGTGGATACTGTTCGTTGAAATAATCATCATCAGATTCTTGATCATTGGCATACTCAGCCTGTGTACTCTTGACCTCGCCAACCTAGTTCTCATCCTCTTTATATGAGTCTCCTCCTACTGGGATTTGATGGATTGTCTCCTTGAACCTTCTACCCATGTTGAGTAGAGGTTTCTTCTTTGGCTTCTTCTTTTTCGTGACAAGAAGTGTCATCATTTCTTGCTGCCCCTTTGCTAAGGCTAGTAAAGCTTCCTGAAACTGACAATTCTGGGCTTGGAGTTCCGTCACAGTTTTCTCTAGATCCATCTTGCTGAAATAAACAGCGGAGAGATAAGGAAACATGTTATGCGAAAAACTGTTATGTTATGATGCATGAATATGTATATGCAAATGATTTCAAGGATTGATGAAATTTAAATTTGTATAGACAAAAGAATGAACAAACGTTAACTTTCATTAGCCAAAATAAGAAATATTACATTTTGCCCCTTGGGCTTACAAAATAGCTTTATATGATAAAAAGACCGAACGCATCCTCTTTGGCGCGAGATAAGTGTTCACATTCTGCTCTTCTTGTAGTTGTCTCATAAGCTCCAAGACCCTCTTCTCACTAGCATAGAACTGAGCCTCGAAAGTATCTCTTTCTTCCTTCAGCTGGATCGAACCCTTTTGTAAGTCTTCGAGAGAAGTAGGCATGTCGAGATGGAGGATAGTGTAGGAAACATCTCCTTCGACCACAGGCTCCATGATGCCTGGTAAAATGGAAGGATAAGGCATCACAAATTTCTGAGCATGAGCCCGTACCCACCTAAGGTAAGGCTCGAGAGGGATAGAGTTTTTGTGTCCCAAAGTCCTACTGTCCACCCTGTTCACCATTCTCCAAGCTCGTGTAAACCTATGGCGGTAATCTTGGTATTCTTTGTCATAGTCGAACACCAGACCTTGAATGAGCATATCATGAGGGTCGTCTCTGCGGGCATACCCAAACTGTCGAAGAGCTAAGCAGGGATTATATGTGATACCTCCCCTAATACCAAGCAAAGGGACGTTAGGGAATTCCCCATAGCGGTCAATGATAGAGACGTTTTCCAAGGATCTCGAACACCAACGGATGGCAGAATGGGTGAGGGACATCATCCTTTGAGACCATGTCAGTCTTTTCTCGTTTTTCAGTAATGATTTAGGTAGGTGTTAGGTGAACCACTTAGCTAGTAAGGGAATACAACACAAAAGAGTACCCCTTTTCTTCATGGTACGGGTATGAAGGCAATGCAGGATGTCTCCCAATAAGGTAGGTACGGGATTGCGAGAGAGAAAGACTTTGATGGCATTAACATCTATGAATTGGTCCGAGTTGGGGAACATAATCAAACCATAAATGAGAAGAGCCAGGATGCCTTCAAAAGCTTGGAAATCCATTTCGTCCCAAAATGAACGAGCCTTCTCCAATAGAAACTTGGCTAGGAAACCTTTGACCCCGCTTCTTGTTTCCCAATTGGTTATGACGTTAGCTCTTTTCAGATGCAAAGCTTCGGCGATGACTTCAGGTTTTAGAATCCCTTCTAGGCCAGTGAATGGTATCTGATCAAGCACGGGCACCCCTAAGAGTAGAGAGAACTCTTCTAGTGTAGGTTTTGGAAGTTGGATGTAGCCAAACTGAGGAGTCAACCATATTTCTTGGTAAACGGAGAATCCTCTGGCACTCTTGAGGCTAACTCTTGAAACTGAGGGTGTGCTTTTACAAAGCTGATTCAGATGGTGTTTCTTCGGTCGGGATTCATGACCTACAAAACAAAAACAAAGATAAATTTCTAAATCCTTGAAATGGTTAGTGAGCATGCGTATGATGCTCATGATGTTCATGATGTTATATACAAGTAAGCATATACACACAAAGCAAACAAATCCCTTATGTTTTAGGCTTGCATGAGGTTTTATAGGTAAGTACCCTCTTGAAGTTTAGTCGGCTCAACCTGTCCTAGTAATAATGATCGGGTTCTAAAGGATCTCAATATCACCGACTTTTCTCTTAGGCATTGTCTCAGCACAATCAATCTTTTCTTGCGGCCGAGATATCCCAAAAGTCCAGCCTCAATGAGTGTAGTATCGAGTATCAACCAATTTTCAGCTCTACACCGAAACCGGTTATCTCACTACGTCCTAATGGCCAAGTTTGTTCAATTAGGGTTCTAAAGTCAGTTAGTGCTTCATGACTCCAATCAGCGGCCCCGTATTCTCCTCGATTCACGACGAGGGATAATGGTACCCACAAATGTGTCACACTAGTGTAGCCATTGTTTCAACCATATCGGTCTACGCTGTACAGTTTCCACAATCTATTGCTACTTACCTAAAAAAGGTGTCCCAGATCTGGGTGGATCAAAGCAAGCCCAAACAGAGAACCATAATGTAAAGCATACAAAACAATGAAAGCAAGTAAATGTGATCTAAACCTAAGGTAACCCCACTTTTGAATTTTCCCCAGCGGAACTGCCAGTTCTGTGATACGGTGGGAGAACTGACTTGAGGGGTTTGCGTTTGTGTTTGCAAATGTTGCGGTTTAGCAAGACTCACCACCGACTTTTCTTTTATCCAAAAGGAAAGGTGAAAAAGCACAGGAAAGAACTTTAGAGATGTTTTCTTGAGTTCGGGGGGTAGATTATGAAAAGGGAAGGTATTAGCACCCCTTTCATCTATGGTTTTCCATGGGCTCTTAGTTACTTGCCAGATCACTTGCTTTTTTTTTGAAAATGTGCTTTGTGTGGTTTTTGAAAGTATTTAGAAAAGGCGCCATCGTTTAGGCAATCTTTGTAATGATTCTCGTTCGTAAGAATGTATACAAAGATGTTGATCTTTTGAAAATGTTTTCAATTTTGTAAGATGTTTTTGAAATGTGTAGGTGTTTGTTTTGAAAATAGCAAGGATGTTTTGTTTGAAATGGATCAATTAATTAGGAGCAATCTACCTACTCAAAAGGTCTTAGGTGTTCTTTTCCTCCTCCTTTAGACGCTGCTATCTTACCATTGTTTTGGTAAGAAGCCCCATCGTTGGATGTGAAGGGACGGATGTGGGACATTTGTGTAGTCATAGAAGGAAACCTATGAGACATTTTAGCAATGTCATTTAGGGACTAGATCGTTTACCGAAGGCAAAATTGAGGGTCATCGAGGGACTGCGATCTTTTATCGTGGGTCTTTTGCTAAAACGCCCATATTCGAGGGTGTTGTACCCCAATTTTTGACCTAAGATCCCATTTTTATTTTTGCATTTTTTAAGATAAGTCAAGGTCACGAAATACGGTCGGTTTTAACGTCTCACCTTCGAGCTTTGACTATGCGAAGATTGTCAAGTGTTTTGAACATTTTTAGCATATGTATCACTAATTTCTAATCGCATACAAAGGTGTATGTTCATGTTCTTTTGTGTCATGTGCAGAGACAGGTCTGAATCAAGAGCATTAGGTGTCGCGCCTCAATTAAGGTTTTGAGTCTCCCAAGCCAGAAGTACGGTTGATTATGGATTCTCGAAGACTGATTCATCAAGGCACAACTGTTGCACCCCATTTTTCGCCCCTTCACTTTTTTCGACTGGTGCATATTTTGTCGTTAATTTGAAAAATCGATCATTTCGCATACTTTCTTGTTTTTATTCATCATTTTAATTTCTATTTAAAAAAAAAGAATTAAAATAGTTTATCATTTGCATTTTCTATCATATTTCCAATGAATTTGTTTTAGTTCAAAAATCTGTCTTATTATTTTTTTTCTTCTTATTTTAATCTATTTCTATTTCTTTTAGATATTACTAACTATTTTCCCTTTTTCTCATTATTATTATTATTAGTATCTTTGTTGCATTTTATTATTTCATCTTTTATTGTTACTAATTATTTTTATTTTTATTTTTGTTCTCATTATTGTTATTATCATTGTTGCATTTTATTATTTTATTTTATTTATTGTTACTAATACTTTTTTCTTCTTCTTATATTATTGTTACTATTATGTTATTATTTGTTTGTTTTTGTCAAAAATAGAGAAAGAAAATTGCATAGTGGGACCACATCAATATCATCACACGATTATTCATAGGACAAGTTCATGATTTTTGCAGCAATAACAAAACCGGATATCAAACAAATCATTTTCTAACTATTCATCATCCATTATTCAAACTCATTCAATTCTCAAGACATCTCAAAAATATAACTTCAAAGTTTCCAAATAACCTTTGTCTCATCCATTTGCAAGTTGCACAAGTTTAAATTCCCAAATTACATTTAATCAAGCTCTAAGTCAAAATTACAAGTTACCACAATAATTTTACGCAAGTGTTTGTACAAGAAAACAAAAATCTAAACCTAAAGCTAAGACTTGTTCTTGATCTGAAATTCTGCCCAAATAATGTCAAAAGTATGCTGCACTACTGTTCCAAAAGTATGCTGCAATGCTGCCCAAAACCTGTGAAGTCATGCTGCTGCACCCTGCTACTACTTTGATGTAAAACCTGCACCACAACTTGCCAAAAACCTGTCCAAGGACAGTCCAAATGTAGCACGAAAGTGGAAAAATACAAATCCTGCATCAAAAAGGAAAAATCAGCATACCACATTTGTCCAAGACTCACAAATTTTCCCCCCAAAATTCATTCTGATTAAATATACAAAGACAAGAATACATAAGGGGAAAGAGGGATAGAAAAAAGGGAGAGGGGATTCAGCACGAATATTTGTTCAATCTTCTCCAAAACTCAAAACAGATACTCACCATTTCCATCATGACTGTTATTCTTTAATCTCCAACATAACACAACCTACAATAGGGCCATCAAAACCAGACTCAACAATAACTCAAACATCACAGTAATAACCATCAAACACAAGAAAATCTCACAGCAAAAATACACACGAGAAAACTAATAAAACTCGGGAAAAGCTCAGAGTTCACAGAAAAACTTGCAACAGAAAAAGCAGTTACAAGAAAACTCACCGAGAGAATTTCTAAAAATTCACTCTGAGAAAGCTTCGACAGCGACACTCAAATCATCAGACAACCTTCAATCTTGAAGCCATTGCAGCCGCTTCATCATCTTTCATCATCATCAAACAACAACTTCAACACTGAACTTCATCGTCTCTGCTCCGTAACCGATTCCTCATCAGTCTGCATCGCATCTCTATCACACTTGGAATCAACAAGTATCAGCAACAATCTATTCTTTTGTTCTTGCTACACACATCAATTCTGCAAAGCAAGAGCAACAACAACATCTCACAACAGAAAACATGATGAATTCAGAATCACACGGAAGCACAAAATCAAAGAAAATCACAGAAGCGGAGCCGTGTAAATTACCTAAAGATTTGCGGATTTCAATTCATTTTTCATCACACTTGAAAATCCGTTAGAGCAATCTGACAAGTAAGTGTTTCTCCTTTCATTTCTCTTTGCGTGAACACTGCGTATTTCTGTAGTTTGGCGTTGTTAGTGTTGAGATATGAGAAGGAAGCATTGAGAGCGGCGGAGAAAGCGAGAGGAGGAGGTTTCCGCCGCGGTTTGTGAGAAGAATATGAACAGATACGAAACATCACAGAGAGGAGAAGTGGAAGGCAACGGGAGACGTGATGAGGAGAGGTTGAAGGTGAGCGGTTGAGGAAGTATCGGCATCGTTTAGAAGCATGAAGAAAGGAAATGGAACAGAGGAAATTTTGTTGGAACAAAGGGATTTGGGGAAAGGGCGTACTGTGCTGGCGGCTTTAGGGTTCAATCAACCCACATATTTTGTGAGGATTGGGTCCGGACCTGACCCGGTCCGGCCCAACATTTTGTTTTTTTGTTTTTCTTTATTTGTTTGTTCTTTTTGACATATCTTTTTGTTATTAGCTTTGACCTGTTAACTATCATTACCTTTCGGCCCAGCCCAAATTACTCTCTTTACTGCCTCCAATAATTATTAGTTACAACATTTCAATTTATTTATTTTAAATAATAATTAGTTTAGTTAATTTAGTTATTTTATAGATTTAATTAAATAATTATGTTTGATTTAACTAGATAATCTTAATTATTTAGATTAATTTTAGACTTAATTTAATAACTTTAGAAATTTCAATTTGTTTAGATCTATTTTATTACTTTAGAACTTCTAATTAGTGTAGATACATTTTGATAACTTTAGAATTTTAATTTAGTCTTAGAATTTTAATCTTTATTTTAGAATTAATTTAGTTTAGTATTAATTTAGATTTATTTTATAACTTTTTGTTTTAGCTTTAGTTTAGTAAACTTTAGAATTTTATGTGTTGTAGTATTATTTTAGTAACTTTAGGATTTTATTTCATTTAGATTTGACTTAGTAAATTTTAGAGTTTTATTTGTTTTAGTTTTGACTTAGTAAACTTTAGAATTTTATGTGTTGTAGTATTATTTTAGTAACTTTAGGATTTTATTTCATTTAGATTTGACTTAGTAAATTTTAGAGTTTTATTTGTTTTAGTTTTGACTTAGTAAACTTTAGAATTTTATTTTGTTTTAGTTTTATTTTAGTAACTTTAAGATTTTATTTCATTTAGATTTGACTTAGTAAATTTTAGAGTTTTATTTGTTTTAGTTTTTGACTTAGTAAACTTTAGAATTTTATTTTGTTTTAGTTTTATTTTAGTAACTTTAGGATATTATTTCATTTAGATTTGACTTAGTAAATTTTAGAATTTTATTTGTTTTAGTTTTAATTTAGTAAACTTTAGAATTTTATTTGATTTTATTTAAGTTAACTTTAGAATTTTAGTTGTTAGTTTTAGTTTAGGGACTTTAGAACTTTATTTGATTTAGAATTAGTTTAATAAGTTTAGAATTTTAATTGTTTAGAATTAGTTTAATATTCTTTTAGAATTTTATTTGATTTAGATTTAGTTTAGTAACTTTGGAACTTTTTTTGTTTTAGATTAGCAACCTTGGAATTTTTATTTAGTTTAGATTTAATTTACTAATTTTAAAATTTTTAATTTAGCTTAGATTTAATTTATTAATTTTAGAACTATTTTTGCAACCTTAGAATTTGTAGTTAGTTTAGAATTTTTTTAGTAAGTAATCTTAAATTTTTAATATAGTTTAAATAACTTCTTTAGATAATTAGTTACATTCTCTTTTATTTTATTTAAATATCTTTGTCATTTTAATTTCTCGATGCCTTTAGGTCATTAATCTGTTTCGTTATATTAATTTTCTTGTGAATTTTGATTGCTTATATTTTGATGTTTATTTTATTTTGCTCGCTCGATTTAATCCAAGGGAAAGAATTAATTTGTTGACTTCATGTCATCGAGTATCTAATACGATTATGTGAAATCCCTTCATACCTTTTTTTAGTTTTATTAATCTTAAGACGAATCTCCTACAAATCAATTTTTAAACTCACACCCCTTTTAAGTCAAAACTTCAACACTAGGTCGTCGCATCTTCAAAATCTCTCCAACACCGATTTTTAGCCAAACAAACCATTTTAATCAAACAAACAATTTTAACCAAAAAACAGATATTTCAAAAAGGTTCCTGCAGAGTACCGCAGATGCATTGGGTGCTAATACCTTCCCATTGTATAATCAACCCCCGAACTCTCGATCTCTTTCAAAAATGCATTGTACTTTCATTACTTTCAAGTATTATTTTACATTGCATATTTTAGGGTTTTATTTCGCACTTTTCCCTTTTCCCTTGCAAATAATAAAGCGCGGTGGCGACTCTTGCTTTTGTGAGTCAAGTTAATTAATAGCTTGATCTCCGATTTTCACCACTACAGAATTGGCGACTCTGCTGGGGAAAGATTGACCTCTTGCTGGTCCATCCCTAAGTGGGTTAAGCCTAATTTGTTTTATCTGTTTTATCATTATTTGATTGTTTGATTATATGTATATATTATGATTATTTGGGTGTTGATAATATTTACAAAGGACAAGTCCTATACCCGGACTAAGTTACACTTAGGAATAGGACGGGCGGTATAGTCATGTTAACTTTGAGGGAGTAATCCCGAAGAAGGAGGCATGAGATCCCCCACTCAGTGGAAGGCCCTTTTGAACGTAATATTTGTTTACCGAGTAATCGGGAAGACATTATTATTTTCGACTTGGGAGCCAGAGAAGCTGGGAACCGTAGAACCCTAACCCATCTTGGCCTTTTAGGTGTAGCGCGGAGATTATAACGGAGTAATCCGGAAGTAATTGTTACGCGATGCTACGCTCGGATGAGTTTCTCTTGAGAATATTGCTGATTATTGAGTAATCAAGACGTTGGTAATATCCGAAGGAGGAATGTAGACTCCGGGAACTCTTAGAACCTTGTTCTACAAGTGTGATTAAACCGTTAGTACATACCTTGGGGGTGTTCCTTACCTTGACTCCATACTCGTGACGTTGAACCTTTCGACTCTATTTGTGACCTTGCTTGTGGTTGTTGCATAGCCATGCATTCATGCATCCATAAAACCCTTTTCACTTGACTTTGAAGGAATTTGGAAGTCTTTCTTTGTAAATACCACAATTTTTGTCAAGCTCAATGGATCTTGGGTGTTCATAGGGTGAAAACCCTAATCCACCAAAATGGATGATTGATCTTGATGATAACTTGATCAACACTTTGATCCAATTCAAAATTCATCTTCTATCTTCATACTTTGATGTTTACAACTTAATATCTTGAGTCCCTTGAAAGTCAGATAAAAACTCTCTTTTGCATATCATGCATCATTCTACATTTTTTGTTTCACTTTCAAAGGTCTTTTTCCAAGTCTTATTTTTCCTTTGGTCTCACCAGTACAACACTGACGCTAAGAGAACAATGGAGAATATCAAGCAAGAGATTTCTGAACTCCGTAGAGAGATGACTAATTTGAAAGCTAGTGTGGAGCACTTAACTGGTTTGGTCGAAATTTTGGTTGCCGCCCAAGTCAATCCTTTTAGGAGGGAGGAAGCGATGATAAAAGTCTTCACTGGAACTCTAAAATCATTCTCTCATGAGAAAGTGTTGGTTAATGCACCTAATGACTTTCCTGACAAGGTGAATATGGGAGTGCGTCTAGAAGAAGATGTCGGAAAGGGATGTTCATATGAAGATGGTAGCTCAGCTAATGGTGTGAAGAAGTTTGATAATAACTTTTCCAAGAAGAGAACCAGAGGAAGAAATAATCATCGTCAGAACCATCATGTTTCTCCTATTTATCAACAGAATTAGCAAGTTCCTAATCAGAGGAAAACTCAATTTCATCCAATTCCAATCACCTATACAGAGTTGTTCCCTATCTTGATGCAGAGGAATTTGGTTCAGACCCGACCTCCACCGAAGGTTCTTGAGAAGATACATTGGTACTACAAAGCTGATTTGACTTGTACCTTTCATCAAGGTGCTCCTGGGCATGACTTGGAGGGTTGCTTTGCTTTGAAGATTGAGGTTCAGAAGTTGGTCAGAAGTGGTATCTTGTCATTCAAGGACGTTGGTTTTGAAGTTCAAATCAAGCATGCGCCGAAGAATAAACACGATTGATGATCACTTTGAGTTTTGAAGGATGTTTTCGGTAATTCAAGTCCAGATGGAAAGCCTTCCAAGATCATTAACTTATTTCCGCTTTTTGTAATTTTTCTTGTTTATCAAAACATTGTTTGCATGTAAGAACTTGTTTGCATCTGTATGATTATCTTAATACAAGGAGTATGTTTGTCTTGAAGAAATTCATTCGTTTCACTCATATTTGCTTTCAAATTTTAAATTTCTTTTGGCATTATGATACCAACTTGTTGCCCATTCTTTTGCCTAGGTAGAGATTGAAGGGAGGATGATGATCTAAAGAGCACAAAATCTCTGGTTGTTTGCTTTTGGATAAAATCTTGCTGATGATGTACATGCATTGTTTCAAATCCCTAAACACCGGAGATATAAGGAAGATAATCCCTTGCTAACCCCTTTTGAGCCTTTGAAGCAGAAGTTTCTTTTCTATACGAAAAAACCTTAAATTTTAACCTGGGGCAGGGTAGTTTTTAGTTAATCTGACTGAGTGTTCAAAATTCATAAGGAAGATGTTTTTTTGAAGAGAAACTACGAGGGCTATCCTTCATGTATAATGAATCTAGAGGATGTGGAACCACAATGTTATCCCTCACTCATCAAGAAACGAGGCAACCACGATCCTCTCAACAAGCAAAGACAAGCTAATGTCACACATTTTGTTCAAAAAGTCAAAAATCAAGAAAAAGAAAAGCCTGCTAAGTCAAAAAAAATGAAAACGTGTGACTTAGGCAAAATTAAGGCATCCCGCTGGACTATCAATTCAAAAGAATTAGTTCAGGCAAAAGTTAGGGAAAATAAAAATTGCAAAGAAAGGAATACAAAGAAAAGTCCTCAGCAAAGAACAAATTGGTGACTACAAACATGAAGAGGTAAGGGTGGTTGCTACTCCGAAAGCCTCGTCGTTTCCTTAACTGTCACAAAATCCTTTCGAGAGATGAATGCTCATATTGAATTAACTGAACATAGGATTGGAGAACATCATGAAGGGGGTGGGCACCAAATATTTTGAGCCTTAAATCTTTTTTTCTAAAACCATGAACCAGACCACATTACAACCTTCAAAAGTCCTAATTGAAGCAAGGTTATTTTAAAAGCATACTTCAATGAGATAGTGTTCCTGACTCCCATGAATGTTCTAAATAGATATGTTGGTATCATATGTTTTTTCCTATACAAAAATAAATGATGCTCTAACTCGCAAAATTTGTGCGATATCTTTTCAAAATTTTCAAGACTTACATAACTGTTGCATTAGAATTTTCATTCTCATAATAAACTTTTCTAACTGCAAAACATTTGTTTGATATCAAGGAAGCTCACATATAAGAAGCAGTGATGAGTTTATTGTTTAAGGCTTGAAACTATGTTGAGTAATTGGAGAATCATTTCACGAAAAATCATATCCAAGGGCATGTCAGCTGAAGACCTTAAGCACGGACATGTTGCTTCTCCCAGTTAATGCTTTCCCCAACTTCTTTGCTCTTTATTGGGGCAAAATTTGAAGACTTTGTTGTGCCAACTACAGTTAATCCGGGGCAATCACGTCGAGATTCGATGAATATCTCTAGGAGTTTGAAGACACCAGAGCATGGTGAATGCCAGGTCTTTTGTAAAATCCTTTTGAGACGATTTCTCCTCATCAACCATATAGCTTGAGGCATTTTAGAAGTGAAGTTATTCGCAAGAATTATCGTGCAACATGCAGCTTATCAGCAGTAAACTTGGGGCATCCAAAATTAGTCCCAGGGGCAATCCAGATTTGTTAAGATATGTGATATGTTTTGCACACGTTATCAGAGGGTGGTGTTCCCAGTATCTCCAGCTAAGCATGACTTTTTCCATCCGAAACATTGTTCGTGTTGTCATCCTTTCAAGGGATTGTTAGTGATAGAAGACTGGACTTTGGGTTTTCTACTGAAAATACTTTCCTCTCCAGAGAGATTTAAGCCTTGTAAAGGACTTTACTCCAATGATGGCATGTGTTCTGTCTCCAGTAATGTTCCCATCTTGTTGAGATTAGCTGAGTATCTAGTTGTACTGTGGGGTCTTATCATCCCCAACTTATCTCTTCTATCTGTTTTGTCAAACATATACATGAGATTCATATATTCATTCACACTTGCATCTTGCACGCACAGTTGTATTTGTTGATGTCATTGAGTTCGTACACCTTGGTTGTGTCTATTCAAATAACGTATTTGATCTTTCCAAATAGAGTGTCAACTTAAGCATAAAGTGCGCCTCCTTTCTAATTCCCCGTTGAGTTAACTCTCGTGGAAGAATCTTGCTTTAGCTTTCCTTTTCCATCTCTGGATAGGATAAATCCCCAGTTGAGTTATTTCCTCATTGGGTGGAGTCTTGTTTGACTGTTTTCTCTCCAGTTCATTCCTGGATTGAGCTATGTCTCTTGTGAATGATACCCTGTGGATATCTCTAGGCTGTGAAACCTAGATGGAGAGTGCATTTATTTTGCAATATAAATACTTGGTCTCTTCAGGAAAGATTTATTCATGGTTCCCCATTGAAGGTAAACTTTATTCCCCAGCAGTGTTATCACAACCTTCTTCTGGAATATCGACATGACAACAAGCGACTGACTCTTTATTTGAGCAGTTTGATTATTTCTGATTTCTCTACGACAAATGGCGGTCTCTTCATGAGCAGTTTTTCCATCCTCGATGAAATTATTGATTCTCACCTCCAGCAATATCTTCATGATATTTTATGGGTATCTTTTAAAAACAGCAAGCGACAGTCTCTTCATGGACAACTTGTATGTTATCAAACTTTTTGAAAACAGCAAGTGGCAGCCTCTTCATGGACAACTTGTATGTTATCAACACTTTTTGAAAACGGCAAGTGGCGGTCTCTTCATGAGCAGCTTGTACGGAAAATGGCAAGTGGTAGCTTCTTCATTAGCAGCTTGTACGTTAGTATTTTTGGAAGACATCAAGTGGTAGCTTCTTCATGAGCAGCTTGTACGTTAGTATTTTTGGAAGACAGCAAGTGGCAGCTTATCTATTTGAGCAACTTGTGTGTTATTGTTCCCTTGAAAACGGCAAGTGGCAGCTTCTTTATGAGCAGCTTGTGGGTTATTGGCAACAAGTGGCAGCTTCTTTATGAGCAGCTTGTGGGTTATTGGCAACAAGTGGCAGACTCTTTATGAGCAGCTTGTATGCTTGAATATTCTTTGAAGACAGCAAGTGGAGGTCTCTTCATGAGCAGCTTGTATGTTATTGACACCTTTGAAAGGAAGCAAGTGGCGGCCTCTTTATTTGAACAACTTGTGTATCCCCAACAATAATGTTTACTCAGCAAATGGCATCCCTTCGGAAAAGTCCCGTGGGGAAGTTTGTTATTTTATCCTTTTCAAGCGATATCTTGGTTAAAGAAGAAATGTGTTACCGTTCTTGGTAAAATTCAGAAATCAGAGATGTTTATCTCCAGCCACAGTGCTGATGTCAATCATTTTGTTTTCCAGCCACAGTGCTGATGTCGATCATTTTCCAGTCTCAGTACTGATGTCCATCATTTCCTTTTCCAGTCACAGTACTGATGTAAATCATTACCTTTTCCAGTCCCAATACTGATGTAAATCATTCAAGAGTATCTCATTTGAAGTCTATGACTTTGTTTCCCCAGTGGTGTTATAATCTGTTTCCCCAGTGGGGTTACAACCTCTTCCTCTGTGGGATTATTGTATAATATGCTTGGTTTCTCCAGCATAGTTTGTCTCATATGGTGTCATTCCCCATAAAATTCAAAATATCACATTCATATCATATCATAAACATAATTGCGGTATCTTAAGGCCAAAAATTGTGTATTCTATATTTAAGTCCCTTCAATCTCGTCGAAATGAAGATCCCAATCTTCATATCTCCAGATAGAAGAAACTTAAATAGGGGCAGCTGTTGTACCCCAATTTATGACCTAAGATCCCATTTTTATTTTTGCATTTTTTAAGATAAGTCAAGGTCACGAAATACGGTCGGTTTTAACGTCTCACCTTCGAGCTTTGACTATGCGAAGATTGTCAAGTGTTTTGAACATTTTTAGCATATGTATCACTAATTTCTAATCGCATACAAAGGTGTATGTTCATGTTCTTTTGTGTCATGTGCAGAGACAGGTCTGAATCAAGAGCATCAGGTGTCGCGCCTCAATTAAGGTTTTGAGTCTCCCAAGCCAGAAGTACGGTTGATTATGGATTCTTGAAGACTGATTCATCAAGGCACAACTGTCGCACCCCATTTTTCGCCCCTTCACTTTTTTCGACTGGTGCATATTTTGTCGTTAATTTGAAAAATCGATCATTTCGCATACTTTCTTGTTTTTATTCATCATTTTAATTTCTATTTAAAAAAAAAGAATTAAAATAGTTTATCATTTTCATTTTCTATCATATTTCCAATGAATTTGTTTTAGTTAAAAAATCTGGCTTATTATTATTTTTTTTCTTATTTTAATCTATTTCTATTTCTTTTAGATATTACTAACTATTTTCCCTTTTTCTCATTATTATTATTATTAGTATCTTTATTGCATTTTATTATTTCATCTTTTATTGTTACTAATTATTTTTTTTATTTTTGTTCTCATTATTGTTATTATCATTGTTGCATTTTATTATTTTATTTTATTTATTGTTACTAATACTTTTTTCTTCTTCTTATATTATTGTTACTATTATGTTATTATTTGTTTGTTTTTGTCAAAAATAGAGAAAGAAAATTGCAGAGTGGGACCACATCAATATCATCACACGATTATTCATAGGACAAGTTCATGATTTTTGCAGCAATAACAAAACCGGATATCAAACAAATCATTTTCTAACTATTCATCATCCATTATTCAAACTCATTCAATTCTCAAGACATCTCAAAAATATAACTTCAAAGTTTCCAAATAACCTTTGTCTCATCCATTTGCAAGTTGCACAAGTTTAAATTCCCAAATTACATTTAATCAAGCTCTAAGTCAAAATTACAAGTTACCACAACAATTTTACACAAGTGTTTGTACAAGAAAACAAAAATCTAAACCTAAAGCTAAGACTTGTTCTTGATCTGAAATTCTTCCCAAATAATGCCAAAAGTATGCTGCACTACTGTTCCAAAAGTATGCTGCAATGCTGCCCAAAACCTGTGAAGTCATGCTGCTGCACCCTGCTACTGCTTTGATGTAAAACCTGCACCACAACTTGCCAAAATCCTGTCCAAGGACATTCCAAATGTAGCACGAAAGTGGAAAAATACAAATCCTGCATCAAAAAGGAAAAATCAGCATACCACATTTGTCCAAGACTCACAAATTTTCCCCCCAAAATTCATTCTGATTAAATATACAAAGACAAGAATACATAAGGGGGAAGAGGGATAGAAAAAAGGGAGAGGGGATTCATCACGAATATTTGTTCAATCTTCTCCAAAACTCAAAACAGATACTCACCATTTCCATCATGACTGTTATTCTTTAATCTCCAACATAACACAACCTACAATAGGGCCATCAAAACCAGACTCAACAATAACTCAAACATCACAGTAATAACCATCAAACACAAGAAAATCTCACAGCAAAAATACACACGAGAAAACTAATAAAACTCGGGAAAAGCTCAGAGTTCACAGAAAAACTTGCAACAGAAAAAGCAGTTACAAGAAAACTCACCGAGAGAATTTCTAAAAATTCACTCTCTGAGAAAGCTTCGACAGCGACACTCAAATCATCAGACAACCTTCAATCTTGAAGCCATTGCAGCCGCTTCATCATCTTTCATCATCATCAAACAACAACTTCAACACTGAACTTCATCGTCTCTGCTCCGTAATCGATTCCTCATCAGTCTGTATCGCATCTCCATCACACTTGGAATCAACAAGTATCAGCAACAATCTATTCTTTTGTTATTACTACACACATCAATTCTGCAAAGCAAGAGCAACAACAACATCTCACAACAGAAAACATGATGAATTCAGAATCACACGGAAGCACAGAATCAAAGAAAATCACAGAAGCGGAGCCGTGTAAATTACCTAAAGATTTGCGGATTTCAATTCATTTTTCATCACACTTGAAAATCCGTTAGAGCAATCTGACAAGTGTTTCTCCTTTCATTTCTCTTTGCGTGAACACTGCGTATTTCTGTAGTTTGGCGTTGTTAGTGTTGAGATATGAGAAGGAAGCATTGAGAGCGGCGGAGAAAGCGAGAGGAGGAGGTTTCCGCCGCGGTTTGTGAGAAGAATATGAACAGATACGAAACATCACAGAGAGGAGAAGTGGAAGGCAACGGGAGACGTGATGAGGAGAGGTTGAAGGTGAGCGGTTGAGGAAGTATCGGCATCGTTTAGAAGCATGAAGAAAGGAAATGGAACAGAGGAAATTTTGTTGGAACAAAGGGATTTGGGGAAAGGGCGTACTGTGCTGGCGGCTTTAGGGTTCAATCAACCCACATATTTTGTGAGGATTGGGTCCGGACCTGACCCGGTCCGGCCCAACATTTTGTTTTTTTGTTTTTCTTTATTTGTTTGTTCTTTTTGACATATCTTTTTGTTATTAGCTTTGACCTGTTAACTATCATTACCTTTCGGCCCAGCCCAAATTACTCTCTTTACTGCCTCCAATAATTATTAGTTACAACATTTCAATTTATTTATTTTAAATAATAATTAGTTTAGTTAATTTAGTTATTTTATAGATTTAATTAAATAATTATGTTTGATTTAACTAGATAATCTTAATTATTTAGATTAATTTTAGACTTAATTTAATAACTTTAGAAATTTCAATTTGTTTAGATCTATTTTATTACTTTAGAACTTCTAATTAGTGTAGATACATTTTGATAACTTTAGAATTTTAATTTAGTCTTAGAATTTTAATCTTTAGTTTAGAATTAATTTAGTTTAGTATTAATTTAGATTTATTTTATAACTTTTTGTTTTAGCTTTAGTTTAGTAAACTTTAGAATTTTATGTGTTGTAGTATTATTTTAGTAACTTTAGGATTTTATTTCATTTAGATTTGACTTAGTAAATTTTAGAGTTTTATTTGTTTTAGTTTTGACTTAGTAAACTTTAGAATTTTATGTGTTGTAGTATTATTTTAGTAACTTTAGGATTTTATTTCATTTAGATTTGACTTAGTAAATTTTAGAGTTTTATTTGTTTTAGTTTTGACTTAGTAAACTTTAGAATTTTATTTTGTTTTAATTTTATTTTAGTAACTTTAGGATTTTATTTCATTTAGATTTGACTTAGTAAATTTTAGAGTTTTATTTGTTTTAGTTTTTGACTTAGTAAACTTTAGAATTTTATTTTGTTTTAGTTTTATTTTAGTAACTTTAGGATATTATTTCATTTAGATTTGACTTAGTAAATTTTAGAATTTTATTTGTTTTAGTTTTAATTTAGTAAACTTTAGAATTTTATTTGATTTTATTTAAGTTAACTTTAGAATTTTAGTTGTTAGTTTTAGTTTAGGGACTTTAGAACTTTATTTGATTTAGAATTAGTTTAATAAGTTTAGAATTTTAATTGTTTAGAATTAGTTTAATATTCTTTTAGAATTTTATTTGATTTAGATTTAGTTTAGTAACTTTGGAACTTTTTTTGTTTTAGATTAGCAACCTTGGAATTTTTATTTAGTTTAGATTTAATTTACTAATTTTAAAATGTTTAATTTAGCTTAGATTTAATTTAGTAATTTTAGAACTATTTTTGCAACCTTAGAATTTGTAGTTAGTTTAGAATTTTTTTAGTAAGTAATCTTAAATTTTTAATATAGTTTAAATAACTTCTTTAGATAATTAGTTACATTCTCTTTTATTTTATTTAAATATCTTTGTCATTTTAATTTCTCGATGCCTTTAGGTCATTAATCTGTTTCGTTATATTTATTTTCTTGTGAATTTTGATTGCTTATATTTTGATGTCTATTTTATTTTGCTCGCTCGATTTAATCCAAGGGAAAGAATTAATTTGTTGAATTCATGTCATCGAGTATCTAATACGATTATGTGAAATCCCTTCATACCTTTTTTTAGTTTTATTAATCTTAAGACGAATCTCCTACAAATCAATTTTTAAACTCACACCCCTTTTAAGTCAAAACTTCAACACTAGGTCGTCGCATCTTCAAAATCTCTCCAACACCGATTTTTAGCCAAACGAACCATTTTAATCAAACAAACAATTTTAACCAAAAAATAGATATTTCAAAAAGGTTCATGCGGAGTACCGCAGATGCATTGGGTGCTAATACATTCCCATTGTATAATCAACCCCCGAACTCTCGATCTCTTTCAAAAATGCATTGTACTTTCATTACTTTCAAGTATTATTTTACATTGCATATTTTAGGGTTTTATTTCGCACTTTTCCCTTTTCCCTTGGAAATAATAAAGCGCGATGGTGACTCTTGCTTTTGTGAGTCAAGTTAATTAATAGCTTGATCTCCGATTTTCACCGCTACAGAGGGGCATGACTAGTTTCCGATAGGCAACAAGTGAGATTACCCTAAGGGTGCTAGTTTGCAAGTGTATTTGATTGCATGGATAATTTTGTCTTGAATTAGGGTTTTCTAAACATTGGTTTTAGTCTTGTCATACACACCCTAATTACTAACAATATATGAAAGCAATAAAAGTGCGGGAAGTAAAGATTCTACGCTATTACAATCATTAGGGGGATGGGGTGTACAAATTTTCAAATGGGGATTGCAAATTAAATCCTAAGTTACTATTACAACCACATTGAATGGATAAGAATGTACAGGAAATGTAAAATGTTTGTTTCGTTTAAGAAAAGAAATAAGTTTGGTTCAAGAAAATATTTTGATCTTTTTATGTTGAAAGAAATAAAATATAATATGTGAATATGAAAAAATTTTGGTGTTTTTTTTTTATTAATGAAAAATAAAAGTGATGGTAAAAAATAACAAAGAGAAGGAAGACAGGATCAGCGCAAAAGCTGAAATAGAAGAGGTCAGAAGTTCTGACTATAATGTGTTGGACAAACAGAAACAAACGTTAATAGAAATAGGGAAGGTAAGAAGTTCTGGATCCACTGAGAATAAAGAAATTTTCATAAGTTCTGATGCCACTGCCAGAACTTCGTCTCCCTCTCCATGCTAGTCAGAACATCTGCAACTTAGTCATTTCTTAACAGAACAGAAGTTGCACATATAACAGTTATGACAAGTTTCATAGTGTTTCAGAAACAAGAGATATCAGAAATATAAATCAGAAGCAAACATGAATTTGCTAATGAAGCTCTAAACTGAAATTCCCTCTACTTTGGCAGGCAGATGCATGAAATCTCAGAATATGTACATCATCAGAATCAGAGTATCTACATTGTATTTTTAAACATGCAAATCGTATAATTCCTAACTAATATGATGAGAGTCAATATAAGCTTACCTTGCAGCTGGAAAAGACTGTAAGCTGGAACCTAGTTCTGACCGCTTGTGATGTTCTGAACAACTTCCTCACGTGTTCAGCAGGCTGGAAACCTTCAACTTGGGCTGGAAATGATTAGAGAATTCTGGAACAGCCGAGGGGTAAAGTTCTGACTTCTTTGAGGTGGATATTGATGGAGAGGGTATTACAGTTTGACTACAGAAATTAGGATGGCTTTTGAATGCATATCAGAAACTGTATGGGTGATTTTGGTCAAGAAACACTTGAGGAAAAATGGAGTTTGAATGCAAGAATCAAATGCTAACAGGTTTTGTATTTTTGTGTTTACAGTTTTTTGGACTCTTGGAATTTTTTGCAGGGGTTCAAGGCTTTTCTTTCTCAAATTTTTTGACCTCTTTACAGTGGCCAATGAAGTTCAATTTATAGGCAAAGATTTTATAGTTTGGAGAGGTCAAGTGGCACCGACGTCATACGCTAGATGCTGACTTGCCATTGCAGTAAACTTAAACAAGCATGGTTCAAGGCACAAAGTAGGATGGTTAGCAGTTTTAGCAGCGCCTAAGCTGGATTTGTCAGCAGGAATTAAGGAAAAGCAAAAGTAGCGCATGGGCCTAGTACACTTTTGCATAAAAGTTTGCTTTCCCAAGACAGTAGAGGTACACGTGGGGGAAATCCTTTGAATAAAGACTCAAAAGTTGTTGTGAGCATTAAATGATTATGAGATTTATCAAATCAGAAATCCTGCCATGTGAAATTCTGCATCATTGCTTAATTCTAGATCAGAAGTTCAGCTTCAGCATAGCGTCCAATCTTCTGATCCTTTTATCTTTTTGCTCTAGCATGTTCTGAAGGAGCTCTCAGACTTTCCAGGAAGCTTGCAGCATGCTTTGTTACCTTCTTTGAATTAACCTTGCAAACTCTGACCGAACCTTTGTGAAAACTGGCCCAGAAGTTCTGACCAAACTCTGTCTTGAAAGTGTCCAGAATTTGCTGAGTGCTTTAGTTTCATGGACGTGTCTTTGAGAAGTTATAACTTGAAATCCCAGTATTTCTAGGAGAAGTTCTGTTCTGCAATGTTTTATATCTCATTGAAATCTATAACTATTGAATTAAAAGTTCTTCCAGAATCAGCTTGCATCATGGTGAAAATCTGGCCAGAAGTTCTGAGTTTGTCATATTTCTTAAACACTTAAAAAAATCTAAGTATTTAGAATTTTGACTTTTCCAAAGTAGTTTTGTCTTTAGAACTTCTTGATGAAACAAACTTCACATTCCAATATGTCTTAATGAAATATGATTCTTGAAACTTGATTTTGATCCAAAAGTCAAGGTTCAACTTTTCAGTGTGCAGATGACCATTTTGCCCTTGTGAATGAATTTCTTGAAAAATTGATAATTCATGGCTTGAAAATAGATGGAAGCAAACCTGGGATCCAGGGTGATCCCTTGTGAAATGAGAGGGAAATTTTTTGGGTATAACACCAACTATCAATTTGATAACTTTAAAAGCTTAATATTAGTGAATATCAACTTACAAAACTATGTCTACAAATTGTTCATTGATAAGTGAAAACCTATGTCTAGAGATGAACACACTTCTCAATAATGATCAACTCAAATATAAACCATAAAACAAGAATTTTAACCATATATTTATCATCAAGATGTTCACATACAAATGATCAAGCTAAATACATACAAAAAGGAAGATTATCTACCTCTAATCATAACACCAAGAATGGTTTAGTTACCCATCACCATGGTAGTTTGCTCAACAAGAAAAGTATGGAGCTTGATGAACATCAACAACAAAATATCAAAGATTTGAAATAGAAATCTTTTATATTGAGTTACAAAATGATAAAAAAGTGTTTCTTAGCCCTAAAAATCTGATTTCTCAATGTTGTACAAGAGTTGGTGGCTAAAATATCACAAAAGTAGCTATTTATACAAGTGCCCAAAAAGTGAGTCCCGCTAAGCGGCCAGGGCAAGCTAATCGAGCTCAACACAAAAGTTATTAAATCTGCTTCAGTGGACCTCGCTAAGCGGGAAGAGGCCGCTTAGCACGCCGAGAAAAACTTTCATTCTGCCAAATGCCCAAAACACCAAAAGCATGCTGCAACTTACACTTAGCGCGCTAGGCTGAACAAAAATTCCAATTTTGACTTGTTGCACCACATTCTTGGCTCTAGCTTGCCCAAAGTTCCAATGCTCCAATGTTCCAACATCAAAACCTATAAAATGAGAAAAAAATTAAGTAAACAAAGTGATGTATCTTAAAAACTATATAATTTCTTATTTATATCTATTTACAACTTAAACCCAACTAATTATCAAAAATAAAGTGCCAAGAACACAAAATTATCTACAAATATATCAATAATTTTGTCCCTAACATAGATCTGGCACTTGTGGCAAGTTCTTGAGTAGTGATGGCAATCGATTTTCATAGTCGACCAATAATAACCCGCTCTCAAAATCTTCTTAGCCATAGTATTCCCACTGGAATGAGTACCAAAGATACCTTCGTGCATATCTACCATAATCGTCTCCGCCTCTCTCTTGTCCATATAACAAAGCAGGGTTGAATCATGGTTACGCTTATATAGAATTTCGTTACTTAGGAAGAACTTAGAATAGAACCTTCGTAGGAATTTCTTTTCATTGATAGATGCTCCCTCAGGGTAATCTTGAACCTCGAGATATCTCTTCACTTCATAAAACCAAGGTGTAATACAGTAGGAGAACTAACTTGGGATGTTTTTATTTGATCGCAATTATTGCGGTTAGCAAGAGTCGCCATCGACTTTTCTTTTATCCAAAAGGAAAGGGTGAAAAGAACAGGAAAGACCTTTGAGATTATTTTCTTGAGTTCGGGGGGTAGATTATGAAAAGGGAAGGTATTAACACACTTTTCATCCATGGTTATCTATGGGCTCTTAGTTGCTTGCTAGATCACTTGCTTTGTTTGAAAGTGTGCTTTGTGGTGGTTTTTGAAAGTATTTTTGAAAGGCGCCTTCGTTTTGGAAAACCTTGTAATGGTTCTTGTTTTGTAAGAACGTACACAAAGTGTTGGACTTTTAAAAATATTTCATGTTTTGAAAGAGTTTGGTTTGTGCTTGCAAGGATGTTTGTTTTGAAAATAAGCAAGCAACTAGTAGTGTTTCTACCTACTCAAAAGTCTTTGTTCTTTTACTTCTTTCCTTTGATATTGCTATCTTACCATTTATTGGTAAGAAGCCTTATCTTTGGACGTAAAAGGGATGGGCGTGGGTCATCGTATAGTCATGATAGCAATGTTGTGAAATATCTTAGCATTTCTCTTTGAGGGACTAAGATCATTTGAAAGGTAACATTTGAAGCGTCATCGAGGGACTATGATCTTGTATGTTTGATTGCTTTGCTAAGACGTCTCACATACATAACATGACCATTTTTTAGGCAACAAGTGGAGTTAACCCTAGGGGTGCATGTGTGAATAGTGTGCTTGATTTGCATGTATTTAGTCTTTGATTATGGGTTATCTACTTGTTGTTTTTATCTTCCCATACAAATCCTACTTTACTAGCATTTATATGAAAGCGATAAATTACGGAAAGTAAATATTCTACGCTATTATAATCGTTAGGGGGATGGGGCGTACAAATTTACAAATGAGGATTACAAGAAATTAAAGTCCTAATTATCTATTACAACCATATTGAAATAATGTACAAGAAATGTAAAATGGATTTGTTTTGTTTTTGTTAAGAGAAGAAATGAATTAGCTTAAGAAAGTATTTTAGTGTTTTGGTTTTAAAAGAAATAAAGCCAAGTGTATAAAAATATTATTTGGTGTTTTTATTAATGAAAATAAAATAATGATAGAAATAATAAGGGAAAAGAATCATAATTAGCGCATTGTTGAAGTAAGAAGCTCTGACTCTGGTGTGCTGCAAGTCAGAAGGAAAATGTTATCAGAAAAGGGGATGGTCAGGAGTTCTGGGTCCGGGTACACTAAAGCTCTGGGGTTGCTGGGGAAAAGGGAAATCCTAGGAGTTCTGATGCCACTGGCAGCCTAGAAGTTCTAATGTTACTGGAAGGTCAGAAGCTATGGTTGTTGAGAGAGTCTGGAAATTTTGATGTAGCTGGAAACCTAGAAGTTCTAGTGTCATTGGCAAGCTAGAAGTTCTGATAATTGATATGTGAGGTTCCAATGCTGTTGGATGGGAATGTCAAGAAGTTCTGGTTCAGGGTCACTGTTTTGACAAACAAAAGGGAGGGTTTTTATCTAGAAGTTCTGATCCAACTAATGGGGTAAAAACGTCAGGAAATAAACGTAAAAAGGGTGTTTCTGGGGTTAGAACTCAGGACCCTTAACACTAATGTCTTATGCATACGCTCTCTACCAATGGGGTGGCTATACATCCGGTATTATAAGAAAAAACATAAACATATATTATAAAGTAAGCTCTGATTGTGAACTTCATCTCCTTCTCCATGCTAATCAGATCATTTGCAGCTTAGTCATTTATCAACAAAACAGAAAATGCACACATAGCAGTTATGGCAGGATTCATCATGGTTTCAGAAATATAAAGTATCAGAACTGTAAATCAGAATCAAACATGGATTATGCTAATCCTTATTCTGAACCCTAATCTCCTCAAGAAATTATGAACTGAAGTTCTCTCTACTTAGGCAAGAAAATACATGAAATCTGTGAATATGTACAGAATCAGAGTCAGGATGTCTACTTTGTATTTTTGAACATGCAAGCCTATCAATTCCTAAGCAATGATATACAAGTCAGAAGAAACTTACCTTGCTTCTAGAGATTGTTCTGAATTAGAGTCTGGTTCAGGCTGCTATGATGTTCTGGTCAGCTTTCTCGCGTGCTCAGAAGGCTGGAACAATCTTTAACTTGAGCTAATGAATGGCTGGAAAATTCTAGAACAACCAAGAATCAAAGTTATGATTTTTGAAATGGAAGTTGGTGGAGATGGAATTGCAGTCTATAAACATAAGTTGGGATTGTTTCTAATTTGGCCAATAGATGTGCTAGAAAATTAGAGTTTGGGCGTGTAAAGAAACAGAAGCTTAGCAGGTTTTTGTGTTTATGCTTTTAGTTTCCAGTTCTTTGAAATTTCAGCAAGGTTTCAAGGCTAATTTCAAAATTCTCGACCTCTTTACAGTTGCAAATGAAGTTCAATTTATAGGCAAGAATTTTGGAACTTGGAGTAGCTAAGAGTACAACCATCATGCTAGAGCGCTGACTTGTTCTTGAAGCAAGTTAAACAAGTATGGTTCAAGGCACAAAGTATGGTGGTTAGTAGCTTTTAGTCGTGCTAAGCTGGATTTGTAAGCACGAATTACGAAAAAGTACCCTCAGAGGCAAAAGAAAACCATGGGCCCAGCATACACTTGTACAAAAGTTTGCTTTTCAAGGACAACAATGGTACTTCTATGTCACACGTGGGGAAATCCTTTGGATAAAGACTCAAAAGTGGGTGTGAGCATTAAATGATGATGAGATTTATCAAACAGAAAATCTGCAATATGAGATTATATATCATAGCTTAATCTGGATCAGAATTTCAACATCAACGTAACTTAGAACAAATATCCAACTTTTGATCTTTGCATCTCCTTGCTCCAACATTTCCTGAAGGAGTTCTCAGACTTTTCAGAAAGCTTGTAACACGCTCTGTAAACCTTCTTTGGACCTCTTGCAATTTTTTCCTGAACCAACATGAAAACTGGCCCAGAAGTTGTAACCAAATCCTGTCTTGGAAATGCCTAGAATTTCTGAATGCTTCAGTTTCATGGACGTGCTTTCAAGGATGTATAACTTGAAATCCCTGCATTTCCATAAGAAGTTATGTTCTACAATGTTTTAGATCTGATTGAAATCTACAACTCTTATGTCAGAAGTTCTTC
The DNA here is from genome assembly GCA_948472305.1 of Vicia faba. NCBI lineage: Eukaryota > Viridiplantae > Streptophyta > Magnoliopsida > Fabales > Fabaceae > Vicia > Vicia faba. Next base: position 1,608,861,112 of record OX451736.1, read on the forward strand.
CAGATTCTGCTTGTATCATGGTGAAAATCTGGCCAGAAGTTCTGAACTTATCATATTTCCTAAACACTTAGAAAAATTTCTAAGTATTTGGAATTTTGACTTTTCCAAAGTAATTTTGACTTTTGATTTTTTGGATGAAACGAACTTCATATTCCAACATGTATTGATGAAATATGATTTTTGAAACTTGATTTTGATCTAAAATTCAAAGCTTGACTTTTCAGTGTGCAATTGACCATTTTGCCCTTGTGCCAATTCTAGACCTAAATTGATGTATCAGTGCTGTGAACTTGATGTCATGGAAGATCTTGTGAGAAAATCCTTGAGAAATGAGAGGGAAAATTTTGGGGTACAACAACTGCCCCTGTTCAATCTTCTTAAACCTGAAGAGTTAGATTGGCGAGTCCACCATTCGTGACTTGAAGGTGGAAGAGGATTGAACACTAAAGTGCCCAGAAATTTGCACTCGATGATGTGTTAGTTGACTGTGTAGGGAATGGGCTTAGAGATGCCATTCAGAGTGACTGAGGAAAGTATCAGGATAAATATCTTGGGTTATTTAAACTGGAGTGGTAGATGTCTTTGTCTGTAGATTTCTCTGCAAGGAAAAGATTAGTTGCGTACAAATGTATGCATGACGTAATAATGTTCTCAAAATAAATGAGATTATGTTGTATGAATTTGTCATGTATGCGTTATGGTTTATGAATGCGATGCGTTCCTTGCAACGTGTCTTTGTCTAGGAAACTAAATCCTTGACAACATGCTGATGAGCCTTGGGAAATAAAATTTCGGACTGCTACTGGGGATGAAGAGTATGCTCCTCTTGTTTTAGGATGTTTCCGCTAGAATTCTTATTCCGTTGTTTGAGGAGAAACTCCGTTGGGGAATATTGGATAGTTTGAGAAGACTTTGTGGAGAGTACTGACCTCTGCTTGGGAAATGAGTTTAATGCTCTACTGGGGAAATATTCCCGACTGGAGAGCATCGAAAACTGGCTGTTATCTGGTCGAAGTCCAGACTTTGCAGCAATTTGCTGGGAATAATGAAGTTAACTGCTATTTGGTCGTATTTCAGGATTCGCAGTGCCTTGCATGGTAAGATTTGAATTAACTATTATTTGATCGGAACCCAGGCTTCACAGAAAATTTCTTAAGGTTGAACTGTTATCTGGTCGGGTTCCAAGTTTCACAGTAACTTGAAGTGGTAACTATTATCTGGTCGGGTCCAGGCTTCATAGTCTTTGAAAAGTTACACTATTATATGGTCGGGTCCAGGCTTAATAGTGACTTACTGAGGATAAATAAATTAATTGTTATCTGGTCGGGTCCAGGCTTCGCAGAAAATTTCTTGTAGTTGAACTTTTATCTGGTCGGGTCCAAGCTTCACAGTAACCTACTGACATTAAACTGCTATCTGGTCAGATTCCAGGCTTCACGGATTTCTGAGGTGGATGAATTTAATTTCTATCTGGTCGGGTCCAGGTTTCACAATAACTTGCATGAAAAGATAAAGTTGAACTGATATCTGGTCGGGTCCAGGCTTCACAGTAACTTGTTGGGGGTAGAGGTAAACTCTATTGGGGAAAAGGAATTAAATCCTTGTCTTGTTGAGTCCAGGTTTTTCCAAATCTCGAAGAGTTAAACTATTATCTGTTCGGGTCTAGGCTTCATAGTGTCTTGAGAAGTAAACTATTATTTGGTCAGGTTCAGGCTTCATAGTAACTGAAAGGTTTCACTATTATCTTGTCAGGTATAGGCTTCATAGTGACTGGAAACTGTACTATTATCTGGTCGGATCTAGGCTCCATAGTATTTGAAAAGTTGTACTATTATATGTTCGGATCCAGACTTCACAGTAACTTGTTTAAAAGAAAGAAGTTGATTGTTATTTGGTCGGATCCAGGCTTCATAGTGACTTGCTGGTAAATTAGTTGTTATCTGGTCAGATTTCAGGCTTCACAACAAATTTCAAAGGGAATAAAGTTAACTGCTATCTGGTCGGGTCCAGGCTTCACAACAACTTACTGAAGTTAAACTGTTATCTGGTCAGGTCCAGGCTTCACAGCAACTTTCTGAGATAGCAAAGACTTCGTTGGTGACTTCACTGGGGATCAGGGGTTGTGGTCCTCTGATTTATAATAGTCTGAGAGGAAAACTAAAGCTTGGAGAGGATAGACTCAGTCGGGGAGATAGACTCAGCTAGTGCAATAAACTCAGCTTGGGAAATAAACCCTGCTGGGGAAATAAGCCTTATTGGGGAAATAAACCATGATGAGGAGTATTTAATGAACTGTTGACAAGGTGAGTTCTTTTAGGAAGAAATCCACGAGGCTTCTTCTTTTAAAATCAACTCAGCTGGGTAGAGGGTTGTCAAGAGATTGAGACTCTGTCTGGGGAATACCCTATGAAAGGGACTTTATGGGCAACTCTGTTGAGGAGATGTTCATTGTAGCCGGCCTTGTGGGGATAATGCTAATGAGATAACTCTGTGGGGATATCCCAACTGCATTAAATAGATGCTTGTTGTTGCTTGGTAGGAAACATGTGCCAAATAGTTTTAATTATGTTCACATGCATATGTTCGTTCAATTTTAGTCATTGGACATCTTTGTATTCAAAATAAAAACAGAAAAATTTGTACTTCAAAGTATATTTGTATTGATATTTTACCCATGAATAGGCGTTTTTCTACAAAGATGCGGAGATCCTAGTAAGAGGAAATCGTCGAAAGGAAAACAAAATTGAAAACAAAGATAATTACCATGTGGAAGTGATCTCATCGTGTTCCTACTCTACTATTGCCCCAATGTCTTCGAATGTCCCTTGCCGTTGACAGAAGTTGATTGGATTTATCTTGGACCGTTTGAACTTGGACCTTGGTAATAAAGTCGACTGTGGTGATTCCACGGGATGTAGTTATACGCTTTCAATCCTTAACTTTTTCCTGGACCTCCCTTTCGGGTTTTCATCCCACCAGGATACCCATTTTTTTCCAAGTCTCCCTTTCGAGTTTTCAACTTACCGGGTGTACAATCTTTTGCATATATCCCTAATTTTTGCCCAAACCTTTTCGCTTTACGGGATGCCCTTATCTTGTCTAGGTGTGTCAACCTGGCGGGTCTCTTATGCATAGTATTTTTTAACTATGTCCGCGTTAACAGGATATGTGAAGTCTTCACCGTCCATGTTAGTCAGCATCATGGCGCCACCAGAGAAAACTCTCTTGAAAACAAATGGCCCTTCGTAAGTGAGAGTCCATTTTCCCCTGGGGTCGCCTTGCGGAAGAATGATGCGCTTTATTACCAAGTCACCAGCTTGATATACTTGAGGCCTGATCTTTTTGTTGAAAGCCTTGATCATATGTTTTTGGTACATCTAACCATGTCAAATGGCAGCCAGTCGCTTTTCATCGATTAAGTTCAACTGATCCAATCTTGTCTGAATCCATTCGTCTTCGCCTAGCCCTGCTTCATTCATAATCCTCAGTGAGGGAATCTGAACTTCCAGTGGCAAGACAGCCTCCATGCCATAGACCAAATAAAAGGCAGTTGCCTCAGTTGATGTCCAAGCTGAAGTACGGTAGCCATGAAGAGCAAACGGTAGCATCTCATGCCAGTCCTTGTAGGTCACTACCATCTTCTTCACAATCTTCTTAATGTTTTTGTTGGCCGCTTCCACTGCACCATTCACTTTAGGTCTATAAGGAGAAGAATTGTGATGCTTGACTTTGAACTGAGTGCAAAGTTCTATAATCATAACATTGTTGAGGTTAGTCCCATTGTTAGTGATGATCCTTTCGGGGATACCATAATAGCAGATGAGGTTATGTTTGATGAATCTGGCTACCACCTTCTTTATGATTGAGGCAAATGAGGCGACTTTGACCCATTTGGTGAAATAATCAATAGCGACCAGAATGAAACAATGTCCATTAGAGGAAGTTGGTTTAATCTCTCCAATCATGTTGATGCCCCACATTGCAAATGGCCACGGAGCAGTCATGACATTCAGAGGAATATGAGGTACATGGACCTTGTCAGCATATATTTGGCATTTGTGGTAAGTTCTTGAGTGGTGATAACAATCAACCTCCATGGTTGACCAATAGTAACCAGCTCTCAGGATTTTCTTAGCCATGGTATGTCCACTAGAGTGAGTCCCAAAGAGACCATCATGCATGTCTTCCATAATTTCTTCTGCCTCCTTCTTGTCCACACATCAGAGTAGAGTAGAATCATGGTTGTGTTTGTACAAGATTTCATTACTTCGGAAGAATTTGGCTGAAAATCTTCGTAAGAACATTCTCTCATTGATGGATGCTCCTTCAGGGTACTCTTGTGCTTCAAGGTATCTCTTCACCTCATGGTACCATGACTTTTCTGTGTCAGTGTCGAGCTCATAGAAGTGCACAGGTTCGTCAAATCTCTCAATTATAATCATAGGAGCTTTGTTGTCACATTTGACCTTGAACATAGAAGACATTGTGGCCAAAGCATCAGCTAATTGATTTTCTTCCCTAGGGAAGTGTTCAAAGGTGATCTCTTCGAAGTAAGGAATTAGAGATATCACAAGCTCCTTGTAAGGAATGAGATTAGGGTGCTTAGTGTCCCAATCTCCTTTTACTTGGATAATCACTAGAGCGGAATCTCCGAACATATTCAAATGCTTGATCCTCAAATCAATGGCATCCTTCATACCCAAAATGCATGCTTCGTACTCAGCCATGTTGTTTGTACAATCGAAGCATAGTCTGGAAGTGAAAGGAGTGTGGCAACCTTTAAGGGAGATTATCACAACAAAAATTCCATTACCCAAAGCGTTGGAAGCCCCATCAAAAACCATAGTCCACCGGGATCCTTGTTCAGGCCCGTCATACGGTCCAGGTTTTGCACAGTCGGTCACTAGCATGATATTCTCATCCGGGAAGTCAAAGTTCATAGACTGATAATCATCAACAGCTTGATGGGACAAATGATCTGCTAATACACTTCCTTTGATGGCCTTTTTCATTGTGTATTGAATATCGTACTCAGTCAAGATCATATGCCATTTATTTATCCTTCCGGAAAGAGCGGGTTTCTCAAAGATGTACTTGATGGGGTCTATCTTAGAAATCAGTAAAGTGGTATGAGTCAACATATACATTCTTAGCCGGTGAACAGCCCACGCTAGAGCGCATCAAGTTTTCTCGAGCAGTGAATATCTGGTTTCACAGCCGGTAAACATTTTGCTCAGATAGTAAATAGCATGCTCTTTTCGGCCAGACTCGTCATGTTGGCCCAATACACACCCCATATTATTCTCTAGCGCCATCAAGTACATGATCAAGGGTCTTCCTTCAATTAGAGGCATGATAATGGGAGGTTCTTGGAGATATTCTTTGATTTTGTCAAAGGCAGCTTCACATTCATCATTCCATCTGACTACTTGATCTTTCTTCAAGAGTTTGAAGATTGGCTCACAAGTAGCAGTTAAGTGAGATATGAAGCGGGCGATGTAGTTAAGACGACCCAATAATCCTCTAACCTCCTTTTCAGAGTGAGGGACTGACATTTCTTGGATGGCCTTTACCTTTTCAGGATCGACTTTGATGCCTTTCCTACAAACAACAAAACCTAGAAGTTTTCTAGATCTTACTCCAAATGTGCATTTATTAGGGTTCAACCTCAGATTATACTCTTTCAACCTTTCGAATAGTTTGTATAGGTGATTGAGGTATTTATCTTTGATTTGTGATCTTGCAATCCTATCATCCATATATACCTCTATTTCATGATGGATCATATCATGAAACAAAGTCATCATATCCCTTTGATATGTTGCCCCTGCATTCTTCAATCCAAATGGCATGACCTTATAACAAAAGGTGCCCCATTGTGTAACGAAGGTGGTTTTCTCCATATATTCGGGAGCCATCCTAATTTGATTATAGCCGGAGAAGCCATCCATGAAAGAGAAGACTTTATGCTGAGCATTATTATCGACCAAGACATCAATATGAGGTAGAGGGAAGTCATCTTTGTGGCTTGCCCTATTCAGATCCCTGTAATCTACGCACATACGAACTTTTCCGTCTTTCTTTGGTACTGGAACCACGTTGGCAACCCATTGGGGGTAAGATGTCACAGCTAGGAATCTTGCATCAAATTGTTTCATCACTTCAGCTTTTATCTTTTCAGACATGTCAGGCCTCATGCGACGAACTTTTCATTTGACAGGAGGACAATCTTCCTTTGTTGGCAGACGATGAACTACAATGTCGGTATCCAACCCTGGCATATCTTCATACGACCAAGAAAACACTTCCATATAGTCATGCAACATTTGAACCAATCTGCTTTTAACACTGCTTTCCAGGCTAGCGCTGATCTTGACCTCTTTCTTCTTTGTCTCGGCACCTAGATTGATGACTTCAACTAAGTCTTCGTGCGGCTGAATAGCTTTTTCCTCTTGTAATAGAAGTCTGCCTAGTTCTCCTGGTATTTCACAATCTTCCCCGCCTTCGTCTTCGGCTTGGTTAGCTGGATGTTCGAAATCATAGTTGGCAATAGTAGAGTCATTGGCAATGAGATCCGGAGTGGACGAGGACCTGCAAGAGTGAGTGTGTGTGTGTGTGTGTGTGTGTGTGTGTGTGTGTGTGTGTGTGTGTGTGTGTGTGTGTGTGTGTGTGTGTGTGCATGTAAGATACATGGCTATTTTTAAAAATTTATTGAAGAAAAATAAAGACAATGAGCACAAAAGTTCGAATGCAAAAAAGTCCAATGGTTTATGTTGAATGATCATATGATAAAATGAACATAAATAAAACCCTTGACAAATGGACCATAGTGCCCCGGCGAGGCACATGGCTTAAAAGTCATTGTTTAATATTACAGACAAAATGTTCTTGAATTAATAGAAAGCAATAAAGAAGTAATTACTCCTCAATGAAGGATATGGGAACGAAGTCCTTTGCGTGCCAATCGTTGAGCTTTGTTGTAGTAGGGTATACCCATTCTTCAAATGCACATTCATCATCAGAATCACCCATAGAGTTAACTTCATAACTTCTATTACGGAGAGGGGGCTTCCCTACACAAGCGTGCCTCACTTCCATCTGAGCCTTGATAGTGAAACCCAAACCACATTTGTCTGCTTTAAATGGGATCTCGGGGAGTTTCCCCCAAGTATCACAACTTCCTTCTTCGACAGCAACACGAGCATCTTTAAATGAAACCATCCTTGGCACCAATCTATCAGCTTTAGAGGAGACTTTGACAGTAGCAATCATGGGCGGAATAACTTCAAAAGCCTGACACAGGGTTTCTATAAATTCACCATCCATCTCTACATATTTGAAATAATTGAGGTGGCTTACCATGAACTCATCCTCATTACAAACAGTGACGATCCTTCCCTTGACTGGATATTTGAGCTTTTGATGAAGAGTTGACGTTACTTCCCCTGCTCCATGGATCCAAGGGCGACCTAGAAAACAGGAGTACGCAGGACGGATGTCCATGATGTAGAAAGTAGAGTTGAAAATCTGTGAGCCTACCTTGATCGTGAGATCCACCTCTCCATGAATTGTCCTTTTGGACCCATTGAAAGCCCTCACAATAATATCACTTGGTTTCGAAACCAGTCCTTCACAGTCTAGACGGTCTAAGGCTCCCTTGGGTAGCACGTTTAAAGAAGAGCCCGTGTCAACCAGAACATGTGCTAGGGTATTCCCCTTAATTCAATAGAAACATGCAGAGCTTTGTTATGCTTCTTTCTCAATGGTGTCAGATCAGCATCTGAGAACCCCAAACAATTGTCAATCGTAAAGCTTGCCACATAATTTTCAAACTGGTCTATTGTGGTCTGATGAGGGACATGAGCCTTCTTCAATAATTTAATTAACGCCCGAGCATGAGCATCGGAACAGAGTAGCAAAGTTAACATAGAAATATTGGAAGGGGTTCGCCCCAGCTGCTCCACTATCTTGAAATCACTCCTTTTTATAATTTTCAAGATCTCATCCATTTCTCGAGCGGAAGGTTCCTCGGTAGCAATGTCTTTTGCGGGTATTTCTGTCTCAGCAGGCTCAACTACTTTCTCTTTTACCCTTGTGTCAGCACTAGGTTTAGCAATGGTGATGCGGACAGGTGCCTTTGTAGCAGTTGGTGGTGAGATGTTGGGTGAAAAGATTTTTCCAGTTCTTGTCACCTTACTGGATCCAGAAATGTTACCAATGTCATCAACTTTTCTTTCTTCAATCCAAGCATCTTGCTTTATTCCATGCTAAAACACCTCAGCACCATAGTTCCATGGCACTGTTTTGTTGGAAGAGTACAGAATTGGCCCGCGGGTGGTAATTATTAGAGGAGCAACAGTCGGTTCATTTGAAATCCTGATAGGACCCTTGGAGGAGATCCTAATAGGCTTGTTTGAGATCGTTATGATGGAGAGGCCTTCAAACTTATTGATCAAACTTTTGGCGGATGGAGTCTTCTCAAATAGGATCTCATGGCTATTCATCAGGCGTTGAATGCCTTCCTTTAGTCCTTTGCATCCATTAAGTTATGTGGCGCATCAATCACAATCCTTCAAACAGCCAGGGAAAATCCCAGCTTTCAGCAGATTCTTTTTGAAAATGTTTAACGGAGTATTCAAGTCTTCGACGGAGGAAACAAAAGTGGCCTCTTCAAAAACATTGACACCCTTGCCATGGTTTGGCATTGGTGCCGTTATTATATTGGGAATTGGAGGCGGATCAAATTCGATGGTCTTGTTGTCTATTAAGTCTTGAACTTTATTCTTCAGTTCCCAGCATTGGTCAGTCTCATGCCCGAGACTATTCGAATGATAAGCACATTTGGTATTTAGATTGTATTTAGGTGAGGAGGTATCTGGATTGGCCGAAGGATCACGCAGTGTCACCAAATTAGCCTTTAACAGGTGTTATAATGCTTGAGATAGCAACATGTCTATCCTTGTGTATTGTTTTAGTGTTGCCTCAAATCGTTGATGATCGGAAGATTGTCTTTGAACGGGAGTTGGATTGGAAATTCGGACAGCATTAACAGACTGGCGGTCACCCTTCTTTGTACGGGCCCTTGCCCCATACACAACATTGATTTATTTCTTCCTATTGAAGGGTTTCTTTACGTGATTGGAGGTGGAAGCAGATGCTATGGGAATCTTCCCGCTTTTGATACCGCTTTCAGCTCTTTCACCGGTTAAGATTAGCTCTGTGAAACCGGATGGAGAACAACCAACCAACAAGTTGAAAAAAGTACCATATAAAGTGCCCATAAACATATCAATATTCTCCCTATCGGTTAACGGTGGTTGGACCCTACTGGCAAGGTCCCTCCACTTTTGGGCGTACTCTTTGAACCCTTCATTTTCCCCCATTGACATGTCTTGCAGTTGAACTCTTATCGGTGCCAAGTCGGTATTGTACTGGTATTGGTGATAGAAAGCAGTGGCCAATTCTTCCCATGTATGGCTCCAGGAACCCTCCAATTGGTAAAACCACTCTAGTTGCGTCCCAGCCAAGCTTTCTTGAAAAAAGTGAGCCCAGAGATTCTTGTCAGCGGTGTGCGGTTGAATTTTGCGCACATAAGACTTCAGGTGAAGTTTTGGGCAGGAAAGCCCATCATATTTAAAGCCCATCGTATTTGATTTTCGTCTTCCTCGGACGAGTCTTCCACTACCGATATCTGACGGATCGGCTCTCTGAATCTCTTACCCATATTGACTAGGGCTTTCCTTTTTGGTTTCTTTTTGGATGCCAGCAATGCCATCAACTCTTGTTTCCCCTTGGCCAGGGTCAGCAAAGTCTCTTGAAACTGGGAGTTTTGTGCTTGTAGGTCTTTCATTGTTTTCTCGATATCCATCTTGCTGAAATAAATAGCAGAAATATAAGGAAACCTGTCATGGAAAACCTGTTATGTTATGATGCATGGAAGATATACATGCAAATGATTTCAAGGATTTATGAAATTAAAATTTGTCTAGACAAAGAATGAACAAACGTCAATTTTCATTAATTAGTTCAAAATGGTTACAACGTTCCTCTTGGGATTACAAAATGAATCTCTAAGATAAGAAGGTCAAACACATCCTCTTTGGTGCAAGCTAGGCGTTCAAGCTCTGCTCTTCATGGAGTTTCTTTGTAAATTCCAAAACCCTTTTCTCGCTTGTGTAGAATTAAGCTTCGAAGATATCTCGTTCTTAATTTAGTTGAATACAACCTTTTTGCAAGTTTTCAAGAGAAGTAGGCATGTTGGGATGAAGGTACGGGACTTCTTCTTCAGCCACAGGCTCCACGATAACTAGTAGGATGGAGGGGTAAGGCATCATGAGCTTCTGAGCACGAGCTCGTACCCACCTAAGGTAAGGTTCAAAGGGAATAGAATTCTTGCGTCCTAGTGTCCCACTATCGGCTTTATTTACCATCATCCAAGCTCTCGCAAACCTCTGACGGTAACCTTAATCATCGCTCTTGTAGTCGAATATCAACCCTTGGATGAGCATATCATGAGGACCATCTCTTCGGGCGTAACCAAACTGTTGCAAGGATAAGCAAGAGTTGTAAGTGATACCTCCCCTAATGCCAAGTAAAGGGACATTAGGGAATTCCCCATAACGGTCAATGATAGAAGTATCTTCCAAGGATCTCTAACATCAATGAATATCAAAATGGGTGAGAGACATCACCCTTTGAGACCATGTAAATCTTTGCTCGTTCCTCAATGTCGATCGAGGTAGGTGCAAAGTAAACCACTTTGCAAGCAGGGGAATACAACACAAGAGAGTACCTCTTTTCTTCATTGTGCGAGTATAGAAACAATGTAAGATGTCTCCCAGCAAGGTAGGTATAGGATTATGAGAGAGAAAGACTGTGATGGCATTCACATCTATGAATTGGTCCGAGTTGGGAAAAAGGACCAAACCATAGATGAGAAGGGCCAAAACATCTTCAAAGGCTTGAAAATCCAAATCTTCCCAGAATGAACGAGCCTTTTCCAATAAGAACTTGGCTACGAACCCTTTAACTCCGCTTCTTGTTTCCCAATTTGCTATAATGTCAGCTCTCTTCAGATGTAGGGCCTCGGTAATGACTTTAGGTTTCAGAATCTCTTCTAAACCGGTGAATGGTGCTTGATCAAGCACGGGCACTCCTAATAGTAGAGAGAATTATTCTAGTGTTGGCACCAACTGAAAGTCAGGGAAGGTGAAACAATGATGCATGGGATCAAATAATTGGAAGAGCATACACATCATCTGTTCTTGGAAATTGGAGGTAGTCAAACTGAGGAGTCGACCATATTTCTTGGTGAAAGGATAGTCTTCAGGTACCCTTGACGCTAACTCTTGGAGTTGAGGGTGTGCTTTCACAAAGTTGATTCTAATGGTATTTCTTCAGACGGAGTTCATGGCCTACAAAACAAAAACAAAGATAAATTCCTAAATCCTTGAAATCATTAGTGAAAATGCGTATGATGTTATGATGTTTATGATGTTATGTACAAGTAAGAAAGTTGTTATGTACACGCAAAGCAAACAAATCGTTAGGTTAGGCTTGCATGGAGTTTGATAGGTAAGTACCCTCTTTAAGTTTTAGTTGGCTCAACCTGTCCTAGTAATAGTAACCGAATTCTAAAGGATCTCAATATCACTGACCTTTATTTTAGGAATTGTCTCAGCATAATCAATATTTTCTTGCGGTCGAGATATACCAAAAGTCCAATCTCAATGAGTGTAGTATCGAGTATCAACCAATTTTCAGCTTTCCACTGAAACCGGTTATCTCACTACGTCCTAATGGCCTAGGTTTTCAATTAAGGTTCTAAGGTCAGTTAGTGCTTCACGACGCCACTCAGCGGCCCCGTATTCTCCTCGATTCAACACAAGGGATACTGGTAGCAACAAATGCGTCACACTAACATAGCCATTGTTTCAACCATATCGGTCTATGTCGTACAGTCTCCACAATCTATTGCTACTTACCTAAAAAGGTATCCTAGATCCGGGTAAAGGATCAAAGCAAGCCCAAACAGGAACCAAAATGTAAAGCAAACAAGTCAAACCATGAAAACAAGTAAAGGTGATCTAGCCCTAAGGTAACCCCACTTTTAAGTTTGTCCCCAACAGAGTCGCTAGTTCTGTAATATGGTGGGAGAACTGACTTGGGATGTTTTGTGTTTGAAAGTATTTTTGAAAGGCGCCTTTGTTTAGGAAAACTTTGTAATGGTTCTTGTTTTGTAAGAACGTATACAAAGTGTTGGACTTTGAAAATATTTCATGTTTTGAAAGTGTTTGGTGTGTGTTTGCAAGGATGTTTGTTTTGAAAATGAGCAAACAACTCGGAGCGTTTCTACCTACTCAAAAGTCTTTGTTATTTTTCCTCCTTTCCTTTGATATTGCTATCTTACCATTGATTGGTAAGAAGCCTTATATTTGGACATAAAAGGGATGGTCGTGGGTAATCGTATAGTCATGATAGCAATGTTTTGAGATATCTTAGCATTTCTATTTGAGGGACTAAGATCATTTGAAAGGAAAACTTTGAAGCGTCATCGAGTGACTATGATCTTGTATGTTTGATTGCTTTGCTAAGACGTCTCACATGCATAACATGACCATTTTTTAGGAAACAAGTGGAGTTAACCCTAGGGGTGCATGTGTGAATAGTGTGTTTGATTTGCATGCATTTAGTCTTTGATTATGGGTTATATACTTGTCGTTTGTTTCTTCCCATACAAATCCTACTTTACTAGCACTTATATAAAAGCGATAAATTGAGGAAAATAAATATTCTACGCTATTATAATCATTAGGGGGATGGGGTGTACAAGTTTACAAATGGAGATTGCAAGAAATTAAAGTCCTAATTATCTATTACAACCATATTGAAATAATGTACAAGAAATGTAAAATGGATTTGTTTTGTTTTTGTTAAGAGAAAAAATGAATTAGCTTAAGAAAATATTTTAGTCTTTTGGTTTTAAAAGAAATAAAGCAAAGTGTATACAAATTTTTTTTGGTGTTTTGATTAATAAAAATAAAATGATGATAAAAATAATAACGGAAAAGAATCAGAATCATCGTATTGCTGAAGTAAGAAGCTCTGACTCAGGTGCGCCGCAAGTCAAGGAAATGTTAGCAGAAAAGGGGATGGTCAGAAGTTATGGGTCCGGGTACACTAAAGCTATGGGGTTGCTGGGGATAAGGGAAATACTAGGAGTTCTGATGTAACTAGCAGCCTAGAAGTTCTAATGTTACTGGAAGGTCAGAAGTCATGGTTGTTGAGAGAGTATGGAAATTCTGATGCAGCTAGAAACCTAGAAGTTCTAGTGTCACTGGAAAGCTAGAAGTTCTGATAATGGATATGTGAGGTGTCAATGATGTTGGATGGGAATGTCAAGAAGTTCTGGTTCAGGGTCACTATTTTGACAAACAAATGGGAGGGGTTTTATCTAGAACTTCTAATCCAACTAATGGGGTAAAAACGTCAAGAAATAAACGTAAAAAAGCGTGTTTCTGGGGTTAGAACTCAGGACCCTTAACACTAATGTCTTATGCATACGCTATCTACCACTGAGGTGGCTATACATCCGGTATTAGAAGCAAAAACATAAACATATATTATAAAGTAGGCGCTGATGATGAACTTCATCTCCTTCTCCATGCTAATCAGAACATCTGCATCTTAGTCATTTCTCAACAAAATAGAAAATGCACACATAGCAGTTATGGCAGGATTCATCATGGTTTAAGAAATATAAAGTATCAGAACTGTAAATCAGAATCAAACATGGATTATGATAATCCTAATTTTGAACCCTAATTTCCTCAAGAAATTATGAACTGAAGTTCTCTACTTAGGCAACAAAATACATGAAATCTGTGAATATGTACAGAATCAGAGTAAGGATGTCTACATTGTATTTTTAAACATGCAAGCCTATCAATGACTAAGAAATGAGATATAAGTCAGAAGAAACTTACCTTGCTTCTGGAGATTGTTCTGAATTAGAGTCTGGTTCAGGTTGTTGTGATGTTCTGGTCAGCTTTCTCACGTGCACAGAAGGCTGAAACAATCTTTAACTTGAGCTAATGAATGGCTGGAAAATTCTAGAACAGTCAAGAATCAAAGTTCTGATTTTTGAAATGGAAGTTGGTGGAGATGGAATTGCAGTCTATAAACAGAAGTTGGGATTGTTTCTAAATTGGCCAAGAGATGTGCAAGAAAATTAGAGTTTGGGCGTGAAAAGAAACCGAAGCTTAGCAGGTTTTGGTGTTTATGCTTTTAGTTTCTAGTTCTTTGAAATTTCAGCAAGGTTTCAATGCTAATTACAAAATTATCGACCTCTTTACAGTTGCAAATGAAGTTCAATATATAGGCAAGAATTTTGGAACTTGGAGAAGCTAAGAGTACAGCCATCATGCTAGGGCACTGACTTGTTCTTGAAGCAAGTTAAACAAGTATGGTTCAAGGCACAAAGTATGGTGGTTCGCAGCTTTTAGTCGTGCCTAAGCTGGATTTATAAGCATGAATTAAGGAAAAGTACCCTCAGAGGCAAAAGCAAAGCATTGGCCCAACATACACTTGTGCAAAAAATTTACTTTTCAAGGACAACAATGGTACTTCTATGTCACACGTGGGGAAATCCTTTGGATAAAGACTCAAAAGTGGGTGTGAGCATTAAATGATGATGAGATTTATCAAACAGAAAATATGCAATATGAGATTATGTATCATAGCTTAATCTGGATCTGAAGTCCAGCATCAGTGTAACTTAGAACAATTATCCAACTTTTGATATTTGCATCTCCTTGCTCCAGCATGTCCTGAAGGAGTTCTCGGACTTTTTAGAAAGCTTGTAACATGCTCTGTAAACCTTCTTTGGACCTCTTGCAAATTCTGCATGAACCTACATGAAAACTGGCCCAGAAGTTGTAACCAAATCCTGTCTTGGAAATGCCCAAAATTTGTTGAATGCTTCAGTTTCATGGACGTGCTTTCAAGGATGTATAACTTAAAATCCCAGCATGTCCAGAAAAAGTTTTGTTCTGCAATGTTTTAGATCTCATTGAAATCTACAACTCTTATGTTAGAAGTTCTTCCAGAATCATCTTGTATCATGGTGAAAATGTGGCCAGAAGTTCTGAACTTATCATATTTCCTAAACACTTAGAAATATTTTAAGTATTTGGATTTTTAACTTTTCCAAAGTAATTTTGACTTTTGATTTTCTGGATGAAACCAACTTCATATTCCAACATGTCTTGATGTAATATGATTTTTGAAACTTGATTTTGATCCAAAAGTCAAAGCTTGACTTTTTAGTGTGCAATTGACCATTTTTCCCTTGTGCGAATTCCAGACCTAAATTGATGTATCAGTGCTGCAAACTTGATGTCATGGAAGATCTTTGAGAAAATCCTTGAGAAATGAGAGGGAAAATTTTGGGGTACAACACAAGATTTCTCTTTTACTCCATCAGTGTTAACTTATTAGTAGCGTGCCAGCTCGTCTAGCCTTTAAATAGTAATTATGGGAGCCTCGTTGTCCCATCTGACCTTGAACATGGACGACATGGTTGCTAATGCATCTGCCAACTAATTTTCTTCTCGTGGGATATGCTCAAAGGTGATCTCCTCGAAGTATGGGATTAAGGTAAGCCCATGCTCTCTATAAGAATGAGATTTGGGTGTTTCGTATCCTATTCTCCCTTAAACTGATTGATTATCAGGGCTGAGTCTTTGTATACGCTCAAGAACTTGATTCTCTGGTCAATAGCAACTTTAATACCCATAATGCATGCTTTGTATTAAGCCATTTTGTTGGTACAGTCAAAGCATAATCTGGTAGTGAAGGGCGTATGGTAACCCCGAGGAGAGATGATTACAGCATCAATTCTGTTGCCAACTGCATTAGAAGCTCCGTCGAAAACCATAGTCCATCGGGATCCTGGCTCGGGTCCTTCATACAGCCCAGGTTCTACATAATATGTAACTAACATAATTTTCTCATCCGGGAATTCGAATTTCATAGATTAGTAGTCGTCCACGGCTTGATGGGCCAAATGATCTGCCAGCACACTTCCTTTGATTGCTTTCTGAGTGGTGTACTGAATATCGTATTATGTCAAGACCATTTACCATCTGGCTATTCTTCCAGAGAGAGCGGGCTTCTAGAATATGTATTTGATGGGATCCATTTTAGAGATCAACAAAGTAGCATGGGTCAACATATACTGTCTTAGTCGGCAAGCAGCCTATGCCAAAGCGCAACAAGTTTTCTAGAGTAGTGAGTATCTTGTTTCACAGTCGGTAAACTTTTTGTTAAGGTAGTATATTGCATGCTCTTTTCGACCAGACTCGTCATGCTGGCCCAATACACACCCCATTGAATTCTCTAGCACTGTTAGATACATGATCAAAGGTCTTTCTTCAACCTGTGGCATCAGAATCAGAGGTTCTTGGAGGTACTCCTTGATTTTGTCAAAGGTTGTTTGACAATTGTCGTTCCATTTTACTACCTGATCTTTCTTCAATAATTTGAATATCGGCTCACAAGTAGCAGTCAAATGAGAAATGAATCGGGCAATATAGTTTAGTCGTCCTAGGAAACCTTTGACTTCCTTCTCAGTATAGGGAGTGGGCATTTCTTGAATAACATTGACTTTATCGGGATCAACCTCAATACCTTTACCGCTGACGACAAAACCCATGAGCTTATTGTTAGAATATAGTTTGATTTTATAACCCTCGTAAGAGTTTTGATGATAACAAACACAAAGAACAAACATGCACTCTAAATTTGTGTTCTATTCTATACAGAAGTTCTGAACGGAAGTGGATCAAAAGTTAAGCTATAAAGGTATTCATGTAGTGTACGCAAACTAATATCAGAATGTTCTGATGAATGAAGATCAGAACTTGCGCTAAAGAGAAAGACATATTCACTCTGAACGGAAGTCTTACATTGCAAACAAGACCTTATGATTCTGACATCCCAAGCTCTGAAGCAAAGCAGCAAGCAAGTTCCTTATGTTCTGAAGTGTTACTATTCCATCAAAGCAGTATCAATTGCAACCGCTACAAACAGACAAGGATCTTCATATTATGGAAAGTGCATTAACTGCCAATTATCATGTTTCCATTTGGACAGATTGCTGCTCCTATTTAAATAAGCTACAAGGTTAAATCGTTTCTGATTTTACATCACTACTCATACAATCTCTCAACGCTGCAAATCATATTCATACTATTCTCTAAAATTGTGTAATACATCACAAGTTTGTGATACAGTTTTTGTAACGAAAAACATCTAGTACACAGATTATTTCTTACTTTTGTTAGTGAATTTACTTGAGATAAATCGGGTTGTGGTTGTACTCAAGAAGACTTTAGCAGTTGTCAAAGTATAATTGTAATCAGTTTGATTAATGAATTAAGACCTTGTTGGAGAGAGGCGAAATCACCTTGGCGGGTGGACTGGAGTAGTTTGAGATCAAGCGAACCGGGATAAAAATCACCGTGTCATTTGCATTTGATTTTAGAGTTTCAATTCAACCCCCCTTTCTTGTGTTTTTCACTTCTTCAATTGGTATCAGAGCACCTGGTTCTAAGTTCATACACTTAATTGTGTCAGTACAAGATCCAAGCTAAGAAAAACACTATGGTGGGACCAAGTTAGAACATCAGCAATGACTATCATGATGATAAGGACATAATCAACGGCAAACCTCCAGTCTTTGATGGAGAAAAATTTGACTACTGGAAAGACAAAATTGAAAGCTTCTTTCTGGCTAATGATGCTGATTTATGGGATATGGTAATTGATGGATACATGCATCTTGTGGATGAAAGTGGTCAGAAGATTGATAGAAAAAGAATGTCTGACCATCAAAAGCGTGACTTCAGAAATCATCACAAGTCCAGAACGATTCTTCTTAGTGCCATCTCATATTCAGAGTATGAGAAGATCTCAAACAGAGAAACATCTAAAAACATGTTTGATTCTCTGACAATGACGCATGAAGGCAACATACAAGTTAAAGAAACCAAGGCCCTTGCGCTCATTCAGAAATACAAAGCCTTCAAGATGGAAGAAAGTGACTTCATTGAAGAAATGTTCTCAAGATTCCAGATTCTAGTTGTTGGGCTAAGAGTTCTTGACAAAGGGTATTCAACTGCTGATCATGTAAAGAAGATCATCAGAAGTTTACCGAAGCAATGTAGGCCAAAGGTCACTACACTCAAGTTGGCAAAAGATCTCAACAAGATATCTCTGGAGGAACTTGCCAGTTCACTCAGAAGTCATGAGATAGAGCTAGAAGATGATGAGCCTCAGAATAAAGGTAATCCTTTAGCGCTAAAATATAACAAAAAATTTGACTCTAAAGTTTTTTAGGCTATGGAAGAAACCTCTGATGGATCCTCATCAGAAGAAGACGAATTGTCTCTTCTCTCCCGAATAGTCAATCAGTTGTGGAAGCAGAGGCAAAGAAAATTCAAAAACTCCAGAAGAACAGCGAATCAGAGTGAATCACCCTCTGGATACAAAAAGTCTGAATCCTCGTCTGGATACAGAAAGTTTGAGCCCTCCTCTGGACACAAAAAGTCGGAATCTTCTTCTGGTCACAGAAAGTCAAGTAACACGGACATCATCTGTTATGAGTGCAATGAACAAGGGCACTACAAAAGCGATTGTCCAAGGCTTCAGAAGGAGAAACCCAAAAACAAGTTCTTCAAGGAGAAGAAGAAAAGTCTCATGGCTACATGGGATGACTCAGATACTTCTGACGCAGACACAAAGTCAGAAGATGAAAGAGCCAACATTGCTCTTATGGCAAATATGTCAGAAGACAGCGAAGCATCTGGGTCAGAATCAGAATCAGACACAGAAGAGGTATTTCCTGACTTTACTGTTAATTTTACTAAAGCTGAATTAGGAGAAAGTCTGAGTGAAATTCTTGAAAGATATCAGCAACTTCGAGTCAAAATCAAGAACCTGAAAAAGGATCTTATTTATGACTCTGAAAAAACTGAGAGTCTGAGATTAGAAAATTCTGAGTTAAAAGAAAAGATTTCAAAACTTGAAAATGATTTACAAAACTCTCAAAAGGAAACAATCTCAGAGGTTCCCAGTAATGTTGATAAGATCATAAAGGAATGTGATCACAACTTTCAAAAGTTTCTGGATAAAAACATAGATAGAAGCAAGATGGCTTCAATGATCTATGGAGTTAGCAGAAATGGCAGAAAAGGTACAGGATACCAAGGTAAAGTATCCCAACCTAAGAAAGTCATGGACTTAGTAATTAAACGCACACCATTAAAATCTCACTTCACCTATGGGCACACACATGATCTGAAATACACCAGTAATGATTATTCTGCTAAACCAAAATTCAAACAGAACTTTGGTAAAACTATAAACAAAGACCCAAAAAGATATGGGTACCTAAGGATAAAATTATATATGTAGCAGATATCTTTGACAGCAAGACTAAAACACCAGTCATGGTACCTGTACTCTGGATGCTCTTGACACATGACGGGAAGAAAGCGTATATTCCAAAGTTTGGAACTTAAACCTGGAGGCTACGTGGGTTTTAGAGGAAATCAAAAAGGGAAGATCATTGGCTCTGGAACAGTAGGTAACGGTAACCTCGATTCTATTAATAATGTTCTGTTAGTAGATGGATTAATGTATAATCTGTTATCCAAAATTCATGCAAAGCTGTTAGTTAGAAAGATGGAACTAACCTATTTAATGGAAAGAGGAAAAACAATATTTACAAGATAAAACTTTCTGAACTAAAGAGTCAGAATGTAAAATGCCTTCTTTCTGTTAACAACGAGCAATGGGTCTGGCACAAAAGATTGAGGCATGTTAGTAAGAGAAGAATATCTCAGATTAACAAATTCAATCTGATCAGAGGACTTCCTAATCTGAAGTTTAGCTCAGATGCTTTGTATGAAGCATGTCAGAAAGGCAAATTTGCAAAACCTCCTTTTAAAGCAAAAAAATGTTGTTTCTACCTCTAGACCATTAGAACTTCTGCACATAGACTTATTTGGACCAGTGAAAACTGCATCCGTTAGTGGCAAGAAGTATGGGTTAGTGATCATAGATGACTATAGCAGATGGACATGGGTAAAGTTCTTAAGACACAAGGATGAGTCACATTCTGTGTTCGTTGTTTTCTGTAACCAAGTTCAGAATGAGAAAGATCTTAGAATTGTCAAAGTCAGAAGTGATCATGGTGGAGAATTTGAAAACAAAAAATTTGAAATATTTTTTAATGAAACTAACACAGCATTTCTTATGGGCATAAGCAATTAACACAGCATGTTACATTCAAAATAGAATCTCCATAAGACCTATTCTTAATAAGACCCCATATGAATTGTGGAAGAACAGAAAGCCCAACATTTCTTATTTCCATCCCTTTGGATGTACCTATTTTATACTTAACACTAAAGAGCATCTGAACAAGTTTGACTCTAAAGCACAAAAGTGTATTATGTTAGGATACTCTGAACGCCTAAGAGGGTACATAGTATACAATACAGAAACACAGAATGTAGAAGAGTCAATCAGTGTTAGATTTGATGACAAGTTTGGCCCTCAAAATTTAAAGCAGAATGAATATCTTGCAGATATAGAAATTGAATTCACAGGTGCTGAAGGCAATTCATCAAAAGTTCCTAACAAAGACGCTCCAACAACATCAGAAGGAAATGTCACAAGCACTTCAGCAACTTCTGTAGAACATCTCCAGAAAAGACTATCCAGAAGCAGCCTAGCTCACCCTGAAGACAAAATTCTGGGAAAGAAGGATGATCCAATCAGAACAAGATCAACATTCAGAAATTCTGAAGAGTCTCTCATGGGATTGGTATCTCTGGTTGAGCCAACAAAAATTGATGAAGCTCTTCTAGACAACGACTGGATTCTGGCTATACAGGAGGAGTTAAATCAATTCACCAGAAATGACGTATGGGATCTGGTTCCTAAACCAGAAGGATTCAACGTCATTGGAACAAAGTGGGTGTTTAGAAACAAACTGAATGAACAAGGAGAAGTCGTCCGAAACAAGGCACGACTGGTTGCACAAGGTTATAGTCAGCAAGAGGGGATAAACTATACAGAAACCTTTGCTCCAGTCGCTAGGTTAGAATTTATCAGACTCTTAATCTCTTTTGCTGTAAATAATGGCATCACTCTATATCAGATGGATGTCAAAAGTGCATTCTTAAATGGTTATATTGATGAACATAGTTTGATTCTACAATCCTCGTAAGAGTTTTGATGATAACAAACACAAAGAACAAATATGCACTCTAAATTTGTGTTCTATTTTGTACAGAAGTTCTGAATGGAAGTGGATCAGAAGTTAAGCTACAAAGGTATTCATGTTGTGTACGCAGACAAATATCAGAATGTTCTGATGAATGAAGATCAGAACTTGCGCTAAAGAGAAAGACATCTTCACTCTGAATGGAAGTCTAACGTTGCAAACAAGACCTTATGATTCTGACTTCCCAAGTTCTGAAGCAAAGAAGCAAGCAAGTTCCTTATGTTCTGAAGCGTTACTATTCCATCAAATCAATATCAATTGCAACAGCTACAAGCAGACAAGGATCTTCATATTATGGAAAGTGCATTAACTGCCAATTATCATGTTTCCATTTGGGCAGATTGTTGTGCCTATTTAAACAAGCTACAAGGTTAAATCTTTTACGATTTTACATCACTTCTTATACAATCTCTCAATGCTTCAAATCATATTCATACTATTCTCTAAAATTGTGTAATATATCACAAGTTTGTGATACACTTTTTGTAATGAAAAACATCTAGTACACAGATTATTTCTTACTTTTGTTAGTGAATTTCCTTGAGATAAACTGGGTTATGGTTGTACTCAAGAAGACTTTGGCAGTTGTCAAAGTAGAATTGTAATCAGTTTGATTAGTGAATTAAGACCTTGTTGGAGAGAGGCGAAATCACCTTGGCGGGTGGACTGGAGTAGTTTGAGATCAAGCGAACCAGGATAAAAATCATCGTGTCATTTGCATTTGATTTTAAAGTTTCAATTCAACTCCCTCTTCTTGTGTTTTTCACTTCTTCACTTACTGGATCTTACCCGAAAGGTGCACTTGTTCGGATTCAATCTCAGCTTGTACTTTTTCAGCCTCTCAAAAAACTTTTGTAGATGGTCAAGATGTTCTTCTTCAGTCTAAGATCTGGCTATCATATCATTGATATATACCTCTATCTCGTGATGAATCATATCATGGAATAAAGCTACCATTGCACACTGGTATGTGGCGTCAACATTCTTCAACCCAAAAGGCATAACCTTGTAGCAGAAAGCTCCTCACTGTGCGACAAACGTAGTTTTCTCCATGTCTTCATGTTGTACCCCAAAATTTTCCCTTCCATTTTCCTTCAAGACATTCTCATGAGATCCTTATTCGCTCAAGGCAGCTCAAGAATTGATCAGACAAATTCTCCTCCCAAGCAATGGGTCCAATACTAGGGTTTCGTATTTCTAAAGGAAGATTGGGTTTTCAAGGTCTCAAGTGGTTTTCATGGTTCTCCATAGGTATTCAATATTTATCATGTAAAGTTTCAAGTCTTTCATTACAAGTTTGCTCAGTCAATGGCTCAAATGACTGAAAATCAACTATATTGGGCAAAAAGTCAATTGTGGTCAACATACGGTCAAACTTCAAGATTTTTGGTCAACATCAACATTTTGAAGTGATATACATCATTTGATCAAGGGTTGATCATGATCCTCAAGAAAATCCCTCAAATCATCAAAAGTCAAAAGTTGTCAAATTAGGGTTTCCTTAGGGAAAGTCAACTGAACTTTGACCAAGCATAACTTTCACATGCTTCATCATATTTCCCCCCAACCAAATTCCATTTTGAAGGAAATTCAATTCTCTACAACTTTGTATCTCTATGCTCAAGTCCAAAAAATGCATCATTTGAGAGATATAAGCTAATACATTATAGGTTATTTCAAAAGTCAACAAAAAGACACTTTTTGTCAAGACAACTTACATCAAGATAAAATCTTCAAAAGCAAAAATGATAAACAAATAGGTTGTAGAGGACATCTTGAACTTTCCAAAAAGTCCTATATCACCTTCAAAAGATAAAACTTGAGTGAGTTATGACCATTGCAAGTTGGGAAATTTTGAACAAATGCATGAAATTCAAATTGAGCAAGCTTGATACTTTGGACTATTGGGCCATGGTTTTGAGGTCCAAACGTGTTTTATGCCTTTCATACACCTCAGAATTCATTCACACACCTTTTGGCCTTATTTTATTTTTATTATTTTTATTATTTTTTATTTAATTCATTAATAATATAAAATAATATAAGATAAAATTATATCTTACTACAAGGTCCAAGCCCATTGGTGTTTTCCCTAAAAATTCTCTATATATTCAGAAATCAAGACATGAACAAAGGGCACAAATCCTTGCACCACAAAATTGTCAAAAAAACATCAAAATTTTCCAAGAACCCTAAGTTTTGAAAACCCTATTTTCAAGCCTTCTCACCACCAAACTTCCATTCAATTCGCCTCTGGGAATATTTAAGGGTAAGATTAGATCGGTTACCATGATCTAAAGGACCTGAAACATGCATATAGGTTATGGCTAGTTCTTGATTTTTTATCATTTATATATTTTTAATTCCATGCATTGATGAACGTTTCTAACCATTCAAATCATTTTATATGTATGTTCAAAACAGGTTGCAATTGTTACATGAGGTTTTTGACGTCCAGATCTTGACATGCCATTCTTAAATCGTGTTAGGGTTCTTGCTTCAAAACTCACGATCCAAGGACTTTTAGCCAAAACTAAGCCCATATTGGGATTCAGGAGGGTTGAATTAGGAGGGACATGATGTTTTAGATTATTAACCATTTGAATTTTGCAGGTTTTGAATACACCGGTCACCAGAGAAGACGACCAGAGCTAGGGCTCCGGCGCTTCTCCGACCAATGCATTTGCTTATATATTATATTTATTTTGTTTAACTATATGAACGGATAAACAGCCACCTCAATGGCAAGAGCGCGCGCGATAAAGCATTGGTACTGAAGGGCCTTGGTTCGATCCAATCTTTTGACATTTTTTCTCTAATATTTCATATGTTTTGCAGGTTGATTATAAAACATGTTGGACGCATATCCTAGCACAGGTGCATGCTTGGCCTGGTTGTATGCATGCTTCTTGCTGGCCTTGAGGGCGTGGGTTCAACACCCACCCCTACCACTTTTGAGTTTTTATACAATTTTATATTTCTTCTAACTCTTTTCCCTTTATTTTTTGCATAAACCTTTTTTTTATTAACAAAGCCTTTTTTAAAACCCTAATTTTATTTAATTTTAGGTTTTTTTATCAATTTTAGGTTTTAATTAATTTTAGGTATTAATTAATTTTAGGTTTTAATTGGTTTTAGTTTTTTTATAATATAATTTAGTTTTAGGTTTATTTAATTAACCTAAGTTTAGTTTTAGGGTATACCTAATTAATTGACTCTTTTATTTTAATTAACTAATTCTTTTTCTAAATTAAAATTGATTAGACGTTAGGTTAATTATCAAGTCTTTTTTTTATCAAACAATTTTCCTCTTATTTTAAAATCGTAGCGCTCTTTATTATCTTCGCATTAGTTTTCCTATTATGTAACTGCTACAGAATGTAATAGTTTAACTAGGGTTTTATTTGCTTTCTATTTCCCCCCGACTTTGTAGTTTTGTACCCCCTTCTCCGAAGCTTTGTAATAGTGTAGGACTTTTAATTTCTGCCTTTACTTTTTTCCTTATAAATGCTAGTAATTAGAGGATGTATGGCAAGATCTAAAATCAACTGTTAGATAATCCTAAATACAAGATAAATAACTGAATTGAACCACTATTCACACTTGCACCTCTAGGGTAACCTCACTCGTTGCCTCGAAAAACAGTCATGTCCCTCAAACGTGGGGACGCTTTAACATTGTGCCTCGATTAAAAAGATCATAGTCCCTCGATGACCCTTTTTTGTTGCCTTCGGTAAACGATCTTAGTCCCTTATGATAAATTGCTAAAGCACCCTTACTAGTTGCCTTCAATGAATGTGTGATAACTCGCGCATGTCCCTTCACATCCAACGATAGAGCTTCCTACTAACTAATGGTAGGGTAGCACTATCTAAGGAGGAGGAATCCCCATATACGCTCATGAATTTGATTCTCAGGACAATAGCAGCTTTAATTCCCAGGATGCACGCTTCATATTCAGCCATATTATTGGTGCAATCAAAGCAAAGTCTGGAAATGAAAGGTGTATGGCAACCTTGAGGAGAGATAATTACAACACCAATTCTATTTCTAAGTGCGTTAAAAGCTCCATCGAAATCCATAGTCCATCTGGATCCAAGCTCAGGTCCTTCATACGGTCCAGGTTCTTCACAATCCGTAACTAGCATAATATCCTCATCTGGGAATTCGAAGTTCAAAGATTGATAGTCGTCTACAGCTTGATGTGCCAAATGATCATCCCGTACACTCCCTTTGATTTCTTTTTGAGTGGTGTACTGAATATCGTATTCTATCAGGACCATTTGCCATCGGGCTATTCTTCCAGAGAGAGCTGGCTTCTCGAATATGTATTTGATGGGATCTATTTTATAAATCAATAAAGTGGTATGAGTCAACATATATTGTCTTAGTCGGCGAGCAGCCCATGCCAAAGCGTAACAAGTTTTCTCGAGCAGTGAATATCTTGTTTCACAGTCAGTAAACTTTTTGCTAAGGTAGTATATTGCATGCTCTTTTCGACTAGACTCGTCATGCTGCCCCATCAAACACCCCCATCGAATTATCTAGCACTATTAGGTACATGATTAGAGGCCTCCCTTCAACTGGTGGCATCAGAATTAGAGGTTCTTGTAAGTACTCCTTGATCTTATCAAAGGCTAATTAACAATCGTTGTTCCACATGACTACTTGATCTTTCTTTAGCAGTTTGAAGATTGGCTCACAAGTAGCAATCAAATGAGAGATGAATCAGGCAATATAGTTTAGTCGTCCTAAGAAACCTCTGACTTCCTTCTCGGTATAGGGATTCGTCATTTCTTGAATAGCTTTAACTTTTGCAGGATCGACTTCAATACCTTAACCACTAACGACGAAACCTAAGATTTTTCCAGACCTCACCCCAAAGGTGCATTTGTTTGGATTCAGTCTTAGTTTGTACTTCTTCAGCCTTTCAAATAACTTATGCAGATGATCAAGATGTTCTTCCTCAGTTTGTGATTTGTCTATCATGTCGTCAGTGTAGGCTTCTATCTCATGGTGAATCATGTCATGAAATAAAGCTACAATGGCACGTTGATAAGTTGCCCATGCATTCTTCAACCCAAAAGGCATGAACTTGTAACAGAATATGCCCCATTGTATGACTAAGGTAGTTTTCTCTATGTCATCAGGCGCCATCTTGATCTGATTATAACCCAAAAAACCATCCATGAAGGAGAATACCTTATGTTGAACGGTGTTATCGACCAGGACATCAATATGTGGAAGTGGGAAATCTTCTTTGGGGCTTGCCCTGTTTAGATCCATGTAATCTACACACATACATACCTTGCCATCTTTCTTTGGTACCAAAACAACATTAGAAACCCATTGAGGATATGACGTTACTGCTAGGGAACCTACATTGAATTGTTTCATAACCTCGACCTTGATCTTCTTTGACATCTCGAAATGCATACGACGAACCTTCTGCTTAATCGGAGAACAACCCTCTTTCATTGGCAGACGATGAACCACAATATATGTATTGAGACCTGGCATGTCTTCGTATGACCAAGCAAAGACCTCAACATATTCGTGCAACATTTGAATCAATCTGCTCTTGACATTGTCCTTCAGGTTGGCGCCAATCTTGACTTCCTTCCTATCTATCTCAGAACCCAAGTTTACCACCTCGACCGGCTCTTCATGTGGTTGGATGGCCTTTTCTTCTTGAATCAAGATTCTGGCAAGTTCTCCAGGTATTTCACAACCTTCATCGCCTTCGTCTTCGGCTTGGTAGATTGGATTTTCAAAGTCATAAGTAGCAATAGCAGGATCGTTATCAACGTGATCTAGAGTGGATAGAGATCTGCAATGTAGTGTGTGGGTGTGTGTAAGAACACATAGCTATTTGAAAGTGTAATAAAGTAAAATAAAGATAGAGAGTGCAAAATTTGAATGCAAAATGTCCAATTTTTTCATTAAATGAAAATATGACATATGAAATGACAACCCTTAAAAAATGGACCACTGTGCCCCGGGTAAGACACAAGGTTTAAAGTCATTATTTTAAAAGGAATTACATAACCAAACTTCTTAAAGCGATAAAAATGGGAAATAGCAATTACTCCTGACTAAAGGAGATGGGTACAAAGTCTTTAGCTTTCCAATTGTTGAGTTCTTCGCCAATGGTAGGGAATATCCATTTGTCCAAGTCATCGTCACTATCAGTGTCTTCCAAAGCATTGACTTCATTATCACTAATATGGAAAGGTGGTCCTCCAGCACGAAAACGATGAACCTCCTTCGGAGACTTTAAGGTGAAAACCAAACCAAATTTCTTGGATTTGTAAGGAATATCGGGAAGCTGACCCCAGACAGTGTAACCTCCTTCTTCTATCACAACCCTAGCATCCTTCAGATAAGCCATTCTTGGTGTGTCTTTGATAATCTTGGGAGCAGCAGGAGTAACTTTAGCAATGTTAATTGTCAAAGGGATTACTTCAAATGTCTGGCAGGGAGTTTCAATGAATTCACAGTCCATTTCAACATATTTTAAAGAATTCAAATGACTGACCATATAGTCTTCCTCTCCGCAAACTGTAATGATCTTCCCTTTCATTGGATACTTCAATTTTTGATGTAGGGTAAAGGTAACAGCACCTTCCCCATGAATCCAGGGGCGTCCTAACAGACAGGAATAGGCCGGGAGAATATCCATTGCATAAAAAGTGGAGTTGAAAACCTGGGATCCCACCTTGATAGGAAGATCAACTTCTCTGTGCACCATTCTTTTTGACCCAGCAAAGGCTCTCACGACAATATCGCTGGGTTTCAGCACCATCCCTTCACAATCCAATCTATCTAGAGCACCTTTTGGTAATACATTCAGGGAGGAACCTATATCAACTAACACATGCGCCAAAGTAGTGCCCTTACACTCAATAGAGATGTGCAGAGCCTTGTTATGATTCTTCCCCTCCAGAGTTAAGTCCGCATCAGAAAAGCCTAAACCATTATTAGTTGTTAGGCTTTCAACACAATTCTCAAACTGATCAGCAGAGGTATCTTGTGGTACATGAGCATTCTTCAAAAATTTCAACAAATCCTGAGCATGGGCTTCATAATATAATAACAAGGATAACATGGATATCTTGTAGGGTGTCTTCCCCAGTTGTTCAACTATTTTGTAGTCACTTTTACGAATGATCTTCTGTATTTCCTCCATCTCTTGTTTAGAGGAGTCTTCAGTTGTAACATCTTTTGAGGGTGCCTCCATCTGAGCAGGCTCAACTACTTTCTCTTTGCCCCGGGCGTTAGCAATTGACCCAGTAGCAGGAATATGAACAGTTGTTGTGATAATTTTTGGAGGAGAGATCTCCAGGGAGAAAATCCTTCCCGTTCGGGTAGCTTTACTAGTTCTGACAATATTTTCGATATTGAGATTGGTAACTTCAGAATATTCATCTTCAATAATCCATGGATCTTGCCTAACACCATGATAATAAACTTCTGCTCCATAGTTCTAGGGAACAGCCTTGTCAGAGGAATAGGGGACTGGCCCCAGTGTGGTGATGATCAGGGGAGGCACTCTTGGCTCAGCAGGAATCCTTATAGGGCCTTTAGAGGTGATCTTTATAGGAGTATTGGAAATTGTGATTATAGAAACATCTTCAAGTCTCAGATCTTGAGATATACTTTCATGTAAACTCTTCATGGATAGAGTTTTCTCGAATAGAATTTCATGGCTATCAATCAAGTGTTGACTACCTTTCTTCAGCCACATATAGCCATGAGTTTTGAAAGAAAATGGTAACAAGTGGATGACTCTTCATGAGCAGCTTGTGTGCTTTAATATCCTTTAAAGACAGCAAGTGGCGGTCTCTTTATGAGCAACTTGTATGTTATTGGAATCTTTGAAAGTAACAAGTGGAGAACTCTTCATGAGCAGCTTGTGTGCTTTAATATCCTTTGAAGACAGCAAGTAGCGGTCTCTTCATGAGCAGCTTGTGTGTTTATTAATATCCGTCGAAGACAACAAGTGGCAGACTCTTCATGAGTAGCTTGTGTGCTTTAATATCCTTGGAAGACAGCAAGTGGCGGTCTCTTCATGAGCAGCTTCTGTGTTTATTAATATCTATTGAAGATAGCAAGTGGCGGCCTCTTTAATTGAGTAGCTTATGTATCCCCAACAATATGTTATTTCAGCAGTAAATGTTATCTCTCCAGAAAAGTCCCGCAGAGAAGTTGGTTATGAAATCTCTACCTTCAGTAAAATTCGGTAGTTCACTATCAGTAAAAGTTGGTGTATCTTTTCGACTACCTTTGACCCTGAGTTGTAAACTCACCATTATCTTGAGTCGGTAGCCATGTATCTTTTCGTAGCCTATGCAAGGTGTTTTCTTTGTTAGAGTCAGAAACTTGTTTTCTCTCGAAGTTATTCCCCAATAAGAGTCTCTCATTTGAAGTCTATGACTCTGTTTCTCCAATGGAGTTATAATCTCTTCCCTTGTAGATTATTCTATCTTCTGTTTGGTCTCTCCAGCAGTAATTTGCCTCATGCGACATCATTCTCCATAAAATTCAAAATATTACATTCATATCATATCATAAACATAATTGTGGTATCTTAAGGCTAAAAATTGTGTATTCTATATTTAAGTCCCATCAATCTCGTTGAGACAAATATTTCAATCTTCATATCTCTGGATAGAAGAAACTTAAATAGGGGCAGCTGTCATACCCCAATTTTTGACCTAAGATCCCATCTTCATTTTCATTTTTCATATAAAAATCAGGGTCAGGAAATATGGTCGGTTTCGAACTTTTCACCTTCGAGCATTGTCGGTGCAGAGATTATCGAGTGTGGTGAACTTTTTATTTTTATGCAGGACTAACTTCTAAACAAGCATGAAGTGTATGTTTTTTGTTTCTTTGATTTCATGTGCAGAGATAGGTCTAAATCAAGGACATCAGACGTTGCGCCTCAATTAGGTTTTTGAGTCCCTCAAGCCAGAAGTATAATTGATTATTGATTCTCGAAGACTGATTCATCAAGACATGACTTCTAACGCTTTGTTCAAGCTCATTTTGATCACAATTGTCTCAAGTGTGATAGTTTATGTCTCAAGGAACTTCAGAGGATCGTGTTTTATTTCCATGCCTTGTTCGATAAGTGGTCTCAAGCTTCTCCAAAAATTCCCCAAAGCACAATCAAGATTTCATCATCACTGGTTCACATGTGCATCAGGAGCTTTGGAATGCAAAGAAATGTCAAGTTTGTAAGTTGATTCAAAGCATTTCTACCAAAACTCAACTCTTGCAAGTTCAAGTTCAAACGGTCATAACTTCTTCAATTTTCAACGTCCTGAGGCGGTTCTTTTACGAAGTGTCACAAATAGTGTTGTCTATGAGATTACTTCAAAGATTGAGGTTCAATTCATGCCACAAACATTTTCTCAAGGGACGTTTGATTCTTATGTTGGGATAATTCATGAAACTAGAGTTTTAGTTCAATGATTCTTTGATTGCTTGTTGCCTACTTCAAGTCATTTGCAATTGAACATTAGCGATAATTGGATTAAGGTGATTGTTGATTAAATTTCTTAAAAGCGTGATTTATACTATTGGCATGTATTGCAAATTACCATGAATCGAATATTTGAATTAGGGTCTCATTGGAAATGATTTGGATATTCACTCGCGAGATGCCATTAAATTCAATTTAATTCAAAGTTTCAAAGACACTCATCCTTTTTAGCCATGATTCAATTGTCCATTTTTTCGAAACTTTATTTATGGAGATAAAACTGAGGCATGTATCATAATTGATTTAAGATTGCATGGCATGTGCCATAACCCATTCATCCAAATGCAAGGTTTATTTTGGTGCGTAATTTCAATATTATTCAAAAATTGATCAAGACTCCATTCCAATATCATTCAAGATTCATACAAGTCCACAAAAGATAAATATTTTCACTCATGATTCAAAGTTAACAACATTTTTGATGAAAAGTGAGTTGTATTCAAGAATCATTCAAGAGACTTCAAATTCATTCAAAGATTCAACCATCCACATTCATGACCTATTCAAGCCCATTTGGTTCATTCTTAATACAAGACATAATTTTAAGTGACATTTCAAATTCCATCCAAAGTTATTTTCAATAGAAATTTTGTGATTCATCGAAGACTTACACCAAAAATTCAAACATAATTTATTACAAGGAAAATTACAAAGGAAGTTACAAGCAAATCAAGACTTGAGCTACTTCTAATGCCCTATAAACTTCATGCCTCAAACTTGCTGTCCAAATTTTCCTTGATCCAAATCCTTGCACAAACCTGCACCAAAACCCTTATGTCCTTATCCAAGTTTTACTGAACAATGGTCATGCTGCTACCCCTGCTGCAATGTTGCCAAAAGACTGCACATTTGCTATCACAAACGATCCAAACTGTCCAAATAAAACAGTCAAAATACAGTCCATAAGACTACAAAAAAACATGTTGCAACATGCCAAAAACAACCTTAAAAGTGTCAATTCCCTATCCCTAAACCTGTTGCATACCCTGGTAATCTGCCCTGCAAAAACAATCCAAAAAGTACATCCAAATAGCATTACAAAATCTGTATCAGAAAAGCAATAAAACAAATCACCAAAATTGTTCAAGCTTATCAAAATCCCCCTCCAATTCTATGAGGGACTGACTATAAAGAAGAGACATAAACATCAAAAGGATGAGGACATCAATTTTCAAAATCTGCAGAAACGAGATACACAACAGAAACATAAAAAGGAAGAGAGGAAGTATCAGCAAAATATTACATAAAAATCCTTCTATCTTCTCAGATACTCTAATACTCACCAAGCCTCTATCAGTCCAAATTCACTCAAAGTATTGCTTACACATAGTTCAAAGAAGGAAGGGTTAAAGAACAACTTATTACCTTTGGTTTTCTATTTTTCGCCTCTGCGTTAGGTTTTGAGGTAAGTCATTTTTGCATAATGAATTTACGGATTCACTTTATTGCTGGAATATCTATTTGAGACCCTGTTACTATGATATTTACTTGTTTAAAATGCTTCTGTCTACAACGCGCCATCATTAAAACGGTTTGGTCCTACAAAATAACTGGGAAAAATGTGTTATTATTAGAACTAAAACATTGAAGCATAAAGTGAGGTTAATCGTGATAGAGATTTTTTGGAACGATTTAAACAGAGGTAAACCGAAACCATAAAAAAACCATGAGAGCTTACCTTATATTTCCCGAATAATCGCGAATCACTGAGTTGATGATGATGACGATCGTGAGAGAGCAGTTAAAAGAACGAATTGGTTCATTTTTGAAGTTTGCTATTAAGGCTCAAAGTCGGTATCCTGATTTGGAGGATGTTCCCCAGTTTTTGACTACTATTGACATTTATCTATCTGCTGAGAACAAATTAAGCGGAGAGATGGATTAGTATGGTATACTTGGAGTAAACCCCTTTGCTGATGAAGAGATTGTTAGAAAGCAGTAAAGGAAGTTAGCTCTTACCCTTCATCCTGATAAAAACAAGTCTTTAGGTGCAGAGGGTGCATTTAAATTGGTTTCAGAGGCATGGAGTTTGTTATCAGACAAGACACGGAGATTAGAATATAATCAGAACCAGACAAAGAGGAAGGAAGAAAAAGGTGCTTACCTATCGGAGCTTCTACCTCTCAATCATCACTGACACCATGCATTTCCCCAACACCTCCTCTCCGATGACTTAGTCATAGCGCCACCAACAACCGAACGATTCTAGCGTGATCCATCTTCCACCATCGGAAAAGCTTTCCCTACCGCGGAGTCCACTTCGATCTGGCTGCTGATGTTATTGATTATCATCTAACGGAAGTATTTAGAACTCGGTATAACTCAGTTAGGAGGGGGCCAAAGTTGTAATTGAAAGGATCACTATTTGGACAAAAGGTTAGCGTTTTGTCAGGTTTACAGATGAGAGTGAACAAATGAGGGCTATGATTGAAATGTAAGGTGGTTTGAAGCAGAGGGAGCAGCAATTTAGGGGGGGGGGGCTTGATGGGTTCTGTCACGATGGAGAAAGGTGAGGATAAAGATGGTGATGGAGTCTTAGTGTGAAATGAGGGAAGAATCGTTGGTAATGGTGATGGTACGTGAGGGACAGAGAGAATTATTGCTTTCTTTCTTTTTTACTGTTTCAATGTCCCTTTTAATTGAATTCTATTGGAAATATAATTAAATTTGTTTTCCTTCCTGTGATACGGTGGGAGAACTGACTTTGAGGTTTTGCGTTTGTTTTCGCAAATGTTGTGGTTTAGCAAGAGTCGCCACCGACTTTTCTTTTATCCAAAAAGGAAAGGTGAAAAAGCACAGGAAAGACACTTAGAGATGTTTTCTTGAGTTCGGGGGTAGATTATGAAAAGGGAAGGTATTAGCACCCTTTTCATCCATGGTTTTCCATGGGCTCTTAGTTACTTGCTAGATCAACTTGCTTTCGCTTTGACAATTTGCTTGTGACGTGGGCTTTGAAAGTGTTTTGAAAATATCTTTGTAATGGTTCTCGTTTCTATAAGAACGTGTACAAAGTTTTGTTTCGAAAGATAGTTCAAAGAAGTGTTTGTGGATTGTGTTTTGGAAAGTGGTTTTCGGAAAGATATTTTGCAATGGTTCTCGTCTCTATAAGAACGTATACAAAATGTTTTATCTTTTTTTGAAAATGTTTTAGAAATGGAAGTGTTGATGTGTAAAAATGTTTTTGTCGTGAGCAAGTGAGTAACTAGGAGCAAATCTACCTACTCGAAAAGTCTTAAACATGCTTTTCCTCCTCCTTTAGATATGACTATCTTAGCATTGATTTGGTAAGAAGCCTCATCGTTGGATGAGAAGGGACGGACGCGGGACATTTGAATAGTTATAGAAGGAAACTTATAGGACGTTTTAGCAATGTCGTTTTAGGGACTGGATCGTTTACTGAAGGCAACATCGAGGGTCATCGAGGGACTACGATCTTTATCGAGGGTCTTTTGCTATAACGCCCATGTTCGAGGGACATGACTATTTTTCCAATAGGCAACAAAGCGTGATTACCCTAGAGGTGCATGTGTGAATGGTGTTACAGAAATCGTTCTTATGTTAGAACAATCTCCATGTGATGTATATGAGGTGTTTGGGTAGTTGGTTTAGGGGAAGGTTTGCAAGGTTGTACAACAATGTATTGAGGATTTTTCTGTTTTTGTGAGTGAAAATAGAGTTGAAGATGAGCAAAGTTTTTATGGATGAACTGAGTTTTATGAATTGAGTTGGGTTTTACGAATGAGCAAAAGTTTAACAAAAGTTCTGTTTTTTCTCTTCTCTCTTTTTTCTCTCCAAAATCCAACCTCTATGTCTTATGAGACAGTCCCCTTTTGTAGACCTTTTACTATGATTTAAGGGGGAAATCAAATAAGCCATTTTGAATTATTTTTGCCTACTGTTTTGATACTTTCTGCACACAAATTTCCTTTGTCATTTTGGTGCAATTTTGGGACTGCTATGATGCAGGCTTGGGGAAGACTGCATAGAGCAGTTTTTGACTGGTTTTGTGGACACATTTTGGATTGTATAGGACATCAATGCAGGTTTTGTGACAAGTTTATGGTGCAGCATGGCACAAGGTTTTGTAAGACAGCAAATGAGCAAAGGTTTGGAGCGTTGTGGCAAAGTATAAAAGTAACATATCATTTTTTGTTCAGCAATAACTTGGGCAACATAGTTTGTAGTATGAAATAAGTTTGGTTTGTGGAGCAATTTATGCATATTGTATCAAGGACAAAGCATTATGGCAAGGTTTTGAATCAAAGGAAAAATTCCAAGCAATACAAAGTTTAGGATTTGTAAACTTGCAAAAATGCCACTTTGTAATAACTTGAATTACTTGCATCATTTTGAATTATTTGGAATTGTAGTAAAAAATGTCATGAAGCAAATGAAATTAACCAAGTATAGAAAATACTTAGAAAATTTTAAAAGTCTTGCAAAGTTGGATTTTTGATTCTCTTGATTTTTGATGATCAAATTTCATATTTTGGATGTCTTGATGAAATATGATTTTTGGGACTCAACTTTGGTCAAAAAGTCAAATTTGACTTTTTAGTGTACAGTTGACTTTTCTCACCAGTTGATTGAATTTGTCTATCAATCCACTGATCTAAGGAGATGAATTGAAATATGAAATTAGGTTAAAATGACGCGCTCGGATCCTTGAGATCATGCTTCCATCCAATAAGCCAGTTATTAGGTAAAAAATCAAAGTTCTGTCATTTTTCAGTCAAAACCCTAATTTCGCCCATTTTGCCCCTTTTGGTATTTTGAATGACTTTCTTGGAAAATTGTAATCCCAAACTTGAAATTTGACAAAAATAATCCTGAGGGTTCATAATGATTCATGAAAGTCATTCGAAACATTAGCAATCCATTGCCTTTATACAAACCCAAACCCTAATTTGAGGTATCAGTGTTGGGAAAATTGTTTGACCTAGTCGATACTTGCGCAAACTTGAGGCATTGAAGATATTTAAAGGAAATATCTTGAGAAATGAGAGGGCAAATTTTGGGGTACAACAGCTGCCCCTGTTCAATCTTCTTAAGCCTGAAGAGGTAGATTGACATGTTTTGCCATTCGTGACTCGAAGGTGGAAGATGATTGGACACTAGAGTGCTCAGAAATTTGCACTCGGTGATGTGACGGTAGAGGGAATGGGCTTGAAGATGCCATTTGGAGAGGTGGTAGAAAGTTGTAGGAGATGAGCTTAAAGATTCCATCCAAAGATGATTGTTTGTGTTGTAGTTTGTAAGTTGAAAGAATGAGTATCAGAATGGCGTCCGTGTCTGGAACGTATCTGAACTGTATCTGAAAGTTGAATCTGAATGAGTATCAGAACGACATCCGTGTCTGAAGCGTATCTGAACTGTATCTGAGAGTTGAATCTGAATGAGTATCAGGATGGCATTTGTATCTGGAGTGTATCTAAACTGTATCAAAAGGTTGAATCTAAATGAGTATCAGGATGGCATCCGTATCTGGAGCGTATATGAACTGTATCAAAAGGTTGAATCTGAATGAGAATCAGGATGGCATCCGTATCTAGAGCGTATTTGAACTGTATCAAAAGGTTGAATCTGAATGAGTATCAGGATGGCATCCGTATCTGGAGCGTATCTGAACTATATCAATAGGTTGAATCTGAATGAGTATCAGAATGGCTTGTGTATGGAACGTATTTGAGCTATATCAGGAGGTTGAATCTGAATGAGTATCAGAATGGCTTTCGTGTCTGGAATGTATCTGAGTTGTATCAGGTTACTTTGAACATTGCTAATGGTAGCTTTTAATCTTATCCTAAAAAGGATAAAAGGTTAGCTAAAATGCAAGATCATGTTGTATGACATGTATGATATAATGCATTTGCTTTATCAGTGTTCATGATATATGAATGCGATGTATGCGTATGTCAGTTAGTATGTTGTATTGCTATCTGCTCGGGGGAAAAAAATCCCTGGCTGCTGTTGAGGATATGTAAGTCTTCATGTCTTGAAGTCGAAGTGTTGATGAATTATTGTTGAGAGAAATAAACTCTTGTTGTAAGGGAAATGCCATGTACTGCCCGTAAGATCCGTTTGGGGAAACCTGAGAATCTTGAAGACTTCTACTGGGGATTAACCATTGGGAGTTTTTGTTCCGCTGGGGAGCATTGAAAACTCTATGGGGAAAAGTTGGTTTCTGCTTGAATAAGTTTAGGAGTTTCAGTTGTCTGCCGCTCTACTGGGAGTTTATCCTTGGCTGGAGAGAACCAAAAGTTAGCTGTTATCTGGTCGAAATTCAGGCTTCACAACAAACTGCTGGGGAATTTGGAGAAATTGGGCGACTTCTACCAGGGATTGATATACTAGAAGTTTCGTTCCGCTGGGTAGCTGGGAGTTTTGTTCTGCTGGGGATTACTCATGGAATAGCCTAGAGACGTTTTCCTGTCCATTCAACCTAACAGTAATTGTCTTTCTCATTTTGTTTATTTGTAAACAATAATTATGTTCAAATGCATATGTTCATCAATGAATCATTGGACATTTTTGCAAACAAAACATAAGAATAAAGATAAATAGTTGTTACACTTTCAAAGGGATATCTTTGTATTGATTGTGAGTAAATATTTTGTACAAAGGAGACAAACATTCTAGTAAGAGAATGTCGTCGTAAAAGAATTTAGAGAAAGAAAGATAGCTATGTGCAATAATCCCATGGGGTTCCCATTCTGCTATAGCCTTCGTATCTCTGAGTATCTTGTCTATTTTCCTTGTCCGAAGATAATTTAGTTGATCAGAAACTCCGAGTTTGTCAGTGGAAGTCAAAGGTTGCCCGTAAGTGATCCGACGGGACATAGTCATACGCTTTTATTCCCTAACTTTTGCCTAGACCGCCCTTTCGGGTTTTCAGTCCACCGGGAAACCCTTTTTTGCCCAAGTCGCCCTTTCGGGTTTTCAACTTGCGGGTGTACAAATTTTTTTATTTTATCCCTAATTTTTGCCCGAACCTTTTGGTTTGCCGGGATGCCCTTGTTTTTCCTAGGTGTGTCAACCTAACGGGTCTCTTATGCGTAGTATTTTTTGACTATGTCCGTGTGTGCAGGGTGTGGCAGGTCGTCGCCATCCATGGTGGTCAAAATCATTGCTCCACCTGAGAAAATGTTTTTAACCACAAATGGCCCTTCGTATGTGGGAGTCCATTTTCCCCTGGGATCACCTTGTGGAAATATGATGCGCTTAATCACTAGATCTCCGGCTCGATATTCTTGACGTCTGAATTTCTTGTTAAAAGCCTTGATCATCCGTTTTTGGTACATCTGACCATGACAGATAGCTGTAAGTCTCTTATCATCAATCAAGTTCAACTGGTCAAGTCGAGTCTGGATCCAGTCTTCTTCGTTCAAACCAGTATCCTTCATGATCCTCAGAGAGGGGATCTGGACCTCAATGGGTAAGACAGCCTCCATGTCGTATACCAGAGAATAGGGTGTTGCCCCAGTTGATGTGCGAGCTGTGGTACGATATCCGTGGAGAGCGAACGGTAGCATCTCAAGCCAGTCTTTGTATGTGACTGTCATTTTCTATATGATCTTCTTAATGTTTTTGTTTGCAGCTTCGACAACACTATTCATCTTTGGCCGATAGGGAGAAGAATTATGATGTTGGATCTTGAATTGCTCGCACAAGGCGGTGATCATAGTGTTGTTGAGATTTGTACCATTGTCAGTGATGATCCTTTCCGGGATATCGTACCGGCAAATAAGGTTTTGCTTAATGAAGAGGGCAACAACATTCTTGGTAACGGAGGCGAAAGAAGCTGCTTCGACCCATTTGGTGAAATAGTCAATGGCCACTAGTATGAAGTGGTGTCCATTAGAGGTTGTAGGCTTGATCTCTCCAATTATATCAATTCCCCACATAGCAAAGGGCCAAGGAGTCGTCAAGACATTCAGAGGAACCAGAGGTACATGCACCTTGTCAGCATAAATTTGACACTTATGATAGGTCCGAGAGTGTTGATAGCAATCTTCCTCCATGGTAGACCAGTAATAGCCTGCCCGTAGGATTTTCTTCGCCATCGTATGCCCACGGGAGTGGGTGCCAAAAGTACCTTCATGTAATTCAGCCATAATCTCTTCCACTTCAATCTTATCCATAAACCGAAGTAAAATGGAGTCATGATTGCGCTTGTACAGGATGCCATTACTCAGGAAGAACTTAGCAGAGAATCTCCTTAAGAACTTTTTATCATTGATTGAAGCTTCTTCTGGATATTATTGAGCCTCGAGATACCTCTTGATTTCATGAAACCAAGGTTGGTCCACTACCTCTTCAGTATTAATCTCGTGACAGTGTGTTGGTTCATCCATTCGTTCGATGGTGATCTGGGGAGCCTCGTTATCCCAATTAAGTTTAAACATAGATGACATTGTGGCTAGAGCATCTGCTAGCTGATTTTCTTCTCGCGGGAAATGCTCGAAGGTAATCTCCTCAAAATGTGGTAGTAATTTCAAAACCTGTTCTTTATAAGGGATGAGGTTTGGGTGCTTAGTGTCCCATTCCCCTTTGATCTGACTGATGACCAAAGTTGAATCTCCGAATACATCTAAAGATTTGATTCCCAAGTCTATGGCAGCCTTGAGACCAACGGTGCATGCTTCGTATTCCGCCATGTTGTTCATACAGTTGAAGTAAAGTCTGGAAGTAAAGGGAGTATGACACCCTTCCGGAGATATGAGTACAGCGCTGATACCATTACCAAGTGCATTGAAGGCCACATCAAAGAACAAGGTCCATCGGGATCCTTGTTCAGGTTCATCATATGGCCTGATTTCTTCACAGTTGTCTAATGTCATGATATCTTCATCCGGGAAATCAAACTTCATGGACTGATAGTCTTCTACAGCTTGATGAGCAAGGTGATCAGCCAATACACTTCCCTTTATGGCTTTCTTGGTAGTATAATGTATTTCATATTCCGTTAGGATCATCTGCCATCTAGCTATCCTCCCAGACAGAGCAGGGTTTTCGAAGATGTATTTTATCGGATCCATCTTAGATATCAACAAGGTAGTATGAGTCAGCATATACTGTCTTAGCTAGTGAGCGGCCCATACCATAGCGCATCAAGTTTTCTCGAGTAGTGAATATCTGATTTCACATTCGGTAAACTTTTTGCTCAGGTAGTAAACAGTGTGCTCTTTTCGGCCAGACTCGTCATGCTTCCCCAATACACACCCCATTGAATTTTCTAAAACAGTCAGATACATGATCAGTGGTCTTCCCTCGACTGGTGGCATCAAAACAT
Source organism: Vicia faba (assembly GCA_948472305.1). Taxonomy (NCBI): domain Eukaryota; kingdom Viridiplantae; phylum Streptophyta; class Magnoliopsida; order Fabales; family Fabaceae; genus Vicia; species Vicia faba. The sequence goes on from OX451736.1 coordinate 1,608,901,309, forward strand.
GAGGCTCTTGTAAATACTCTTTGATTTTGTCGAAAGCAGTCTGGCATTCATCATTCCATTTGACTACTTGATCTTTCTTCAATAGTTTGAAGATTGGCTCACAAGTAGTTGTGAGGTGAGAAATGAATCTGGCAATATAGTTCAGACGTCCCAAGAATCCTCTGACTTCCTTCTCAGTACGAGGAGCATGCATTTCTTGTATCGCTTTAACCTTGGTAGGGTCGACCTAAATACCTTTGTTACTGACGACAAAACCTAAGATTTTACCGGGCCGAACTCCGAATGTGCACTTGTTTGGGTTCAATCTTAGCTTATACTTCTTCAGTCTCTCAAACAACTTGTGCAAGTGATCAAGGTGCTCTTCTTCTGTTTGTGATTGGGCTATCATGTCATCTATGTAGACCTTTATTTCATGATGTATCATGTCATGAAACAAAGCTACCATGGTACGCTGATAGGTTGCCCCGACATTCTTCAGTCCGAATGGCATCACTTTGTAGCAGAATGTGCCCCACTGTGTGGCAAATGTAGTTTTCTCCATGTCCTCAGGTGCCATTTTGATTTGGTTGTAACCTGAGAATCTGTCCATGAAGGAAAACACTTTGTGCTGGGCCGTATTGTCAACCAGGATATCAATGTGGGGAAGTGGAAAATCATCTTTAGGGCTCGCCCTATTCAAATCTCTATAATCCATGCACATTCGTACTTTGCCTTCCTTTTTAGGAACGGGAACAATATTGGCAACCCATTGAGGATAGGAAGTGACAGCCAAGAACCCAGCATTAAATTGTTTCATGACTTTCGCTTTGATCTTCTCTGACATGTCAGGTCTCATGCGGCGAACTTTTTGTTTTACTGGTGGACAGTTTTCTCTTGTTGGCAGACGATGTACCACGATGTCTGCATCAAGTCCTAGCATGTCTTTATATGACCAGGCAAAGATCTCAACATAATCATGCAACAACTGAATCAGACGCTCCTTGACACTCGACTCTAGATTGGCACCCACCTTGATTTCTTTTTTATCCTCCTCGGTACCCAAGTTGATTGTATCCACCGGTTCCTCATGAGGCTGAATAGCTCTTTCCTCTTGTTGTAGTAGTCTGGCCAGTTCCTCTGGTACTTCACAATCTTCCTCACCTTCGTCTTTGGGTTGGTAGATTAGATCCTCAGAGTCAGTAAAGGCCATAGCAGTATCGTTACCCATGGGATCCGGAATGGAGGGGTACATGTATTTGTGAGTGTGAGTGTGTGTAAGGGTATAGCCATCTTTAAACAATAAAATGTAAAAGAAAGACAATGAGCACAAAAGTTTGTATGTGAAAAACGTCCATGATTCATTGAATGTCATATGAAGATGAAATAAAAACCCTTACAAATGGACCATTGTGCCTCCGGTAAGACACAAGGTTTTAAATGTGCGAATTGTTTGTGAATATTACAAGTCCAACAGAAATGTAAAAGATAAATTACTGAGAGATGAAACTTATTGGGACAAAGTCTCTGGCTTCCCAATTGCGAAGTCCTCCGTTGACAGTAGGAAATATCCAATCCTCCAAGATGCAATCCTCTTCTCCATCTTCCACTGCATTGACCTCTCGATTGCTAATCTTCAAGGGTGGCCCTCCAGCACGGGCATGACGTATAGCCTTCTGAGCATTTGAAGTGAACCCTAAACCAAATTTTTCAGATTTATACGGAATATCCGGAATTTGCCCCCAGATGGTGCATCCACCCTCCTCTACTACTGCTTTGGCGTCCTTCTGAGATGACATCCGAAGTGGAGGTATTGTAATCTTGGGAATTTGGGACATAATCTTGGTTGCTGCTACCTCTTGGGGGACTTCTTCGAAATGTTGAAAAGGAGTTTCAATGAACTCGCCATCCAATTCACATACCTGAAGGAATTGAGGTGGCTAATCATATATTCTTCCTCTCCGTGGACAGTGATAATCTTTCCATGGACTGGATATTTCAGCATCTGGTGCAGTGTAGAGGTGACAACACTGGCATTATGGATCCACGACCGTCCTAGAAGACAGGAGTAAGAGGGGAGGATGTCCATTACATAGAAGCTTGAGTTGAAAGTTTGGGTCCCAACCTTTATGGGGATGTCCATCTCCCCACGGACCATTCTCTTTGAGCCATCAAATGCTCTTACGACTATGTTACTGGGTTTCAATGACAGTACTTCGCAGTCTAGTCTATCGAGAGCTTTCTTCGTTAAAACATTCAAAGATGAACCAGTGTCCACTAAAACATGGGCCAGAGTTGTTCGTCTACATTCCATAGAGACATGCAATGCCTCGTTGTGCTTTCTTCCCCTTGGTGTCAGATCAGCATCTGAGAAGCCTAGGCCGTTATCCACCGTCAAACTGGCCACACAATCTTGAAATTGGTCAGCCGATGTCTCTTGAGGCACATGGGTTGTCTTCAGAAACTTCACCAGGGCTTTCGCATGTGCCTCAGATCACAGTAACAATGCCAGCATGGAGATTTTGGAGGGAGTTTTCCCCAACTGTTCAACTACGTCGTAATCACTCTTCTTTATTATTCTCAGGATCTCCTCCATTTCCTTCTTGGAAGCTTCTAGAATAGTCAATGATTGAGCCTTCGTCCGGACAGGCTCTTCTTGAATACTTTTTCCTCGAGTTTCAGCAGTAGGAATGTTGGTAGGGATAACAGCAGGGGTTGTTTCTTTTTCGTTAACAGGAGTACTTACAGATATTATTATTGGTACGGGGGTAACCTTTGGAGCAGCCACGGGTCCAAAAACTGCCTTTGGGGGGGAAATTTCTGGAGAGAAGATTCTACCGCTTTGGGTAATCTTACTGGTTCCGGCGATATTGCTAATGTTGGAGTCTTCTTCTTCGGAGTTTATTTCTTCGGCGGCCAGCCCATCTTGTTTGATGCCATGGTAGTAAATGCCCCCACCGTAATTCCACGACACAGTCTTGTCTGATTCATATGGGACTGGCCCAGGCATTGTGATAATTAGAGGAGTTGCTTTCGGAACCAATGTAAGTCTAACGGTTTTTTTGGAAACCCTGGAAGAATTGGCGGATATGGTAATGATTGAAACATCTTCAACAGAAACAGGTGAAACATGAGTACTTTCAAAGAGAATCTCTTTGTTGTCTATCAAGTTTTGAATGCCTGTTTTTAACAAAGGGAAAACAGTTTGTGAGAATAAGCAGAGATGTCGGTCTTTATTACAACCCGGGAATACATTGGTTTTCAACAAGTTTATCTTAATGATTGGAAGTGGAGTCAAGAGTTCATCAACTGTGGTAACAAATAAATCTTCTTCCACAACATTGGTGTTGTGATCATGCCTAGGCATAGGAGCAGAAATGGCGTTTAGCTTCTCGGGTTCATCAAACTCAATCTCTTTTGCATCTATAAGGTCTTGAATTTTGTTTTTCAGGGCCCAACAGTTGTTAGTGTCATGACCTGGACTTTCAAAATGATATGCGCATCTGGCATTTGGGTGATAATGAGGGTAAGTTGTATTGGGGTTTTTCGGAGCTTTTTTCAGGGTTACCAAATTGGACCTCAAAAGATGCGGTAATACTTTAGACGGAGTCATGTTGACTCTGGTGAATTTCCAGACCGGCCTCTCCACCCTTTGTTGATTACCTCTTGGTTGATCAGATGTAGGATTTGGAATCATACAACTCCTACCATTGGTCGGTGTTCAGTTCTCCCTTGGTTCCTTTGTGGATAAACAGCAAATACCTCCTTCTTCCCAGTGAAAGGCTTTCTCACAGCTGTAGAGGCAGATGAATCCTTCTGAATCTTTCCATTTCTTATGCCAGCTTCCACCCTCTCTCCGGTCAGTATTAACTCAGTAAATCCTGCAGATGAGCTTCCAATTAAATGGTTGAAGAAAGGGCCTGATAAAGTGCCTAAGAACATGTCAACCAATTCCCTTTTAGACAGAGGGGGTTGGACTCTCCCAGCCAGATCTCTCCACTTCTGTGCGTAATCCTTGAAACCTTCATTAGAAGTCATAGCCATACTCTGAAGTTGAGTACGGGTAGGCGCCAAATTGGCATTATATTGATACTGCTTATAGAAAGTTACGGCGAGATCTTCCCAATTAAGGATGTTGGCTCTTTCTAGTTGGTAAAACCAGTCAAGTTGTGTTCCACATAGACTATCCTGGAAAAAATGCACCCACAAGTCTTTATCAGCGGAGTGTGGTTGGATTTTTCTCACATATGATCGGAGGTGCATCTTAGGGCATGACACTCCATCATATTTTGCAAACAAAGGTACATTGAACTTAGGGGGAATCACAATCCCAGATACTAGTCCCAAGTCTTCAAAATCTAGGCTCGGTACCCTTTGTATTTCCATTGCATTCAAACGCTCTTCGAGGTGTCTGTACTTATCATCAGCTGGAGGATACTGTTCCTCAGAGTAGTCTTCCTCCTCTTCATATTCTGATGGAACCGTTGTTTCCTTTTCTTTCCCTTCTCCTTCATCAGATGTTGTTGCGAAATTCATGGTTCTTCTAGTCTATCCTTGAAACCTTCTCCCCATAATTACAACACCGGTTGGTTTCTTCTCTTTCTTATTCTTCTCTTTAGCCAACAGAGTCTTCAACTCCTCTTGTCCTTTGGCCAGGGTTGTGAGTAACTGTTGAAACTGCATGTTTTGAGCTTAAAGATCTTTGACTGTCTGTTCCAGATCCATCTTACTGAAATAAACAATAGAGAGATGAGGAAACTCCTTGCAAAAGACCTGTTTATGTTATGATGAATGATATGTGCATATGCAATGTTTTCAAGGATTTCAAAGATTCAAGTTCGTTTTAGACAAAAAGAAACACACGTTATATTAATAAGATAAAGTTTGATTACATCAATGCCCCTTGGGCAAAATAATACAAAACTCTAAGATGAAAAAGTAGTGTGCATCCTCTTTGGTGCAATGTAGGCATTTAGAGTTTGCTCTTCATGAAATAGCCTAGTGAGTTCTAAAACCTTCTTCTCGCTTGCGTAGAATTGGGCTTCAAAAGTATCACTCTCTCCTTTGAGTTGTATCCAATCCCTTTGTAGGTCTTCAAGAGATGTGGACATGTCAGAATGTAGGATAGTGTATGGAACTTCTCCCTTCTTAACAGGCTCAATGATTACCGGGAGGATGGAAGGATAAGGCATCATAAGACTTTGAGCGCGGGTTCGTACCCACTTGAGGTAAGGCTCAAGAGGGATGGAATTATTGTGTCCCAAAGTCTTGCTATCCACCTTGTTTATCATCCTTCAAGCTCGGATGAATCTCTGGCGAAGACCTTGATCATCGTTGTCGTAGTCGAATACCAAGCCTTGAATCAGCATCTCGTGCGGGCCATCCATTCGGGCATAACCAAACTGTCTTAGAGCTAAACATGGGTTGTAGGTGATGCCTCCCCTAATGCCAAGTAGAGGGACATTATGGAATTCCCCACAACTATTAATAATCGTAACATTCTCTTTGGATTGGGAGCACCAATGAATGTCTGAATGTTTGAGCGTCATTAACCTTTGTGACCACCTCAAACCTTGCTCATTCTTTAAGGCTGATTGGGGAAGATGAGAAATAAACCATCTTGCCAGGAGAGGATTGCAACACATAAGGACACCTCTTTTCCTCATTGTACGAGTGTGAAAAGAGTGTAGGATATCTCCGAGCAATGTAGGCACCGGATTGCGTGACATGAAGATTTTGACGGTGCTCACATCTATGAGTTGGTCAGGGTTGGGGAACAAGACCATCCCATAGATAAGAAGAGCCACAATTTCCTCAAAGGCTCGTAAGTCTAAGGAATTCCAATAGCTTTGGGCTTTCTCAAACAAGAACTTTGCTAAGAAGCCTTTGACACCACTCCTAGTTTCCCAATGAGTTGTGACATCAGACGAGTGCAAGTGTAGAGCTTGGGAAATCTCCTCTGGCTTTGGGTCTCTTTTCGTACCATTGAAAGGTAGTTGATTGAGAATGGGAATTCTCAAGAGTTAAGAGAATTCTTCCAAGGTAGGCACAAGCTGATAGTCTGGAAATGTGAAGCAGTGGTGCAAAGGATCAAAGAACTGAAAGAGCATCTTCATCATATCCTCATTTGTGTTTGAGGTGACCAAGTTGAGTATACAACCATGTCTCTCGGTGAACGGAGAGTTCTCAGGGATCCTTGAATCTAGCTCCTTAAGTTGTGGAGGAATTCTTATAAGGTTGACTTGGATAGTTTTCCTGCAAAGTGAATCCATATCCTACAAAACAAGAACAAAGATGAAATCTCCAAAATCCTTGAAATGGTTAGTGGATGCATGTGATGTTCATGATGTCCATGATGTTATGTAAAAGTATGCATATACAAGCAAAGCAAACAAGTTCTTAGTTTAGGCTTGCATGGGGTTTTATAGGTAAGTACCCTCTTGAAGTTTAGTTGGCTTAAACCTGTCCTAGTAAAAGTAACCGGGTTCTAAGGAGTTCAATATCACTGGATTTTTTCCTCGGTCATTGTTTCAGCTCAAGCCTCTTTAATGGCGACTGAAATATCCCAAGAAACCAAACCTCAATGAGTGTAGTATCGAGTATCTACCAACTTCGGATTGCACCAAAGTCGGTCATCTCACTACATCCTAGAGGCCAAGTTGGTCAAGTAAAGGGTTCTAGAAGTTCATTAGTGCTTCATGACATCACTCAGCAGCCCCGTATTCTCTTTGATTAACTCAAAGGCTACCGGTACCCACAAATATGTAACACTAACATAGCTATTTCTTAGACCATGTCGGTATACCCTGCACAGTTTCCACAATGTATTGCTATTTACCTATAATGTATCCCAAATCTGGGTAGAGGATTTCAAACCCAAACAAAGAACCATAATGTAAAGCAAACAAGTTAAACAATACATGCAAATAAATGTGATCTAGACCTAAGGTAACCCCACTTTTAAAATTTCCCCAGCAGAGTCGCCAGTTCTGTGATACGGTGGGAGAACTAACTTTGAGTATTTGCGTTTGTTTTTGCAAATGTTGCAGTTTAGCAAGAGTCGCCACCGACTTTTCTTTTATCCAAAAAGGAAAGGTGAAAAAGCACAGGAAAGACCTTTGGAGATGTTTTCTTGAGTTCGGGGGGTAGATTATGAAAAGGGAAGGTGTTAGCACCCTTTTCATCCATGGTTTTCCATGGGCTCTTAGTTACTCGCTAGATCAACTTGCTTTCGCTTTGACAATTTGCTTGTGACGTGGGCTTTGAAAGTGTTTTGAAAATATCTTTGTAATGGTTCTCGTTTCTATAAGAATGCGTACAAAGTTTTGTTTTGAAAGATAGTTCAAAGAAGTGTTTGTGGATTGTGTTTTGGAAAGTGGTTTTCGGAAAGATATTTTGCAATGGTTCTCGTCTCTATAAGAACGTATAAAAAATGTTTTATCTTTTTTTGAAAATGTTTTAGAAATGGAAGTGTTGATGTGTAAAAATGTTTTTTTCGTGAGCAAGCGAGTAACTAGGAGCAAATCTACCTACTCGAAAGGTCTTAAACATGATTTTCCTTCTCCTTTAGATATGACTATCTTACCATTGATTTGGTAAGAAGCCTCACCGTTGGATGAGAAGGGACGGACGCGGGACATTTGAATAGTTATAGAAGGCAACTTATGGGATGTTTTAGCAATATCGTTTTAGGGACCATATCGTTTACCGAAGGCACCATCGAGGGTCATTGAGGGACTACGATCTTTTATCGAGGGTCTTTTGCTAAAACGCCCATGTTCGAGGGACATGACTATTTTTCCAATAGGCAACAAAGCGTGATTACCCTAGAGGTGCATGTGTGAATGGTGTTACAGAAACTGTTCTTATGTTAGAACAATCTCCATGTGATGTATATGAGGTGTTTGGGTAGTTGGTTTAGGGGAAGGTTTGCAAGGTTGTACAACAATGGATTGAGGATTTTTCTGTTTTTGTGAGTGAAAACAGAGTTGAAGATGAGCAAAGTTTTTATGGATGAACTGAGTTTTATGAAATGAGTTGGGTTTTATGAATGAGCAAAAGTTTAACAAAAGTTCTGTTTTTTCTCTTCTCTCTTTTTTCTCTCCAAAATCCAACCTCTATGTCTTATGAGACAGTCCCCTTTTGTAGACCTTTTACTGTGATTTATGGGGGAAATCTAATAAGCCATTTTGAATTATTTTTTCCTACTGTTTTGATACTTTCTGCACACAAATTTCCTTTGTCATTTTGGTGCAATTTTGGGACTGTTATGATGCAGACTTGGGGAAGACTGCATAGAGCAGTTTTTGACTGGTTTTGTGGATATATTTTGGATTGTATAGGACAACAATGCAGGTTTTGTGACAGGTTTATGGTGCAGCAACGCACAAGGTTTTGTAAGACAGCAAATGAGCAAAGGTTTGGAGTTTTATGGCAAAGTATAGAAGTAACATATCATTTTTTGTTCAGCAATAACTTGGGCAACATAGTTTTTAGTATGAAACAAGTTTGGTTTGTAGAGCAATGTATGCATATTGTATCAAGGACAAAGCATTGTGGCAAGGTTTTGAATCAAAGGAAAAAAGTCCAAGCAATACAAAGTTTAGGATTTGTAAACTTGTAAATATGCCACTTTGTAATAACTTGAATTACTTGCATCTTTTCGAATTATTTGGAATTGTAGTAAAAAATGTCATGAAGCAAATGAAATTAACCAAGTATAGAAAATACTTAGAAAAATTTCAAAGTCTTGCAAAATTGGATTTTTGATTCTCTTGATTTTTGATGATCAAATTTCATATTTTGGATGTCTTGATGAAATATGATTTTTGGGACTCAACTTTGGTCAAAAAGTCAAAGTTTGACTTTTTAGTGTACAATTGACTTTTTTCACCAGTTGACTGAATTTGTCTATCAATCCACTGATCTCAGGAGATGAATTGAATTATGAAATCAGGTCAAAATGGCGCGCTCGGATCCTTGAGATCATGCTTCCAACCAATAAGCCAGTTATTAGGTAAAAAATCAAAGTTCTGAAATTTTTCAGTCAAAACCCTAATTTCGCCCATTTTGCTCCTTTCGGTATTTTGAATGAATTTCTTGGAAAATTGTGATCCCAAACTTGAAACTTGACAAAAATAATCATGAGGGTTCATAATGATTCATGAAAGTCATTCGAAACATTAGCAATCCAACTGCCTTTGTACAAACCCAAACCCTAATTTGAGGTATCAGCGTTGGGAAAATTGTTTGACCTAGTCGATACTTGCGCAAACTTGAGGCATTGAAGATCTTTATAGGAAATATCTTGAGAAATGAGAGGGAAAATTTTGGGGTACAACACTTCCCAATAATAACAACCAAACGACGCCTTTCTCTCTTTTAAGGTTCAAATTTTTTCCTTATATCTTTCCTCCAAGTCGGGTCAGCCCCATTGGGCCTATTGGCTCAATCACTTTATCTTATTCCCCTTTTATATTAATTTAATCATAGTAATAACATATAGAAAACATAGTTCAGTTGGCAAAGCACACCACCAAAAAAATAATATTGGTAAATATTATAATTAATTTAGTTTAGTCTTAAATTAGTATTAATTTAGAACTCTTTAATTAGTTTAGATTTATTTTATAACTTTAAAATGTTTAATTAGTTTAGAATCATAATTAGTAACTTTAAAATTTTATTTGATTTAGATTTAATTTTTTAATTGTAGAATTTTATAATTTTTATTTGGTTTAGATTTTATTTGGTTTAAGTTTTATTTAGTTTATATTTAAGTTAGTAATTTTAGACTTTTCAAATTTTAATTTGATTTAGATTTAACTTAATAACTTTAGAATTTTAATTTGATTTAGATTTAACTTCATAACTTTAGAATTTTAATTTGATTTAGATTTAATTTAATAACTTTACAATTTTTATTTGATTTAGATTTAGTTTAATGATTTTAGAATTTTTATTTGATTTATATTTAATTTATTAAACTTAGAAATTTTTATTTAATTTAGATTTAGTTTAAACTTTAGAATTTTGTTTATTTTAGATTTGATTCGGTAATTTTTAGAATTTTTATTTGTCTTATATTTAATTTAGTAAATTTGGAAAAAAATTTAGTTAGTTTAGAAATATTTGGACAAATTTGAAATTTTGATTTAGTTTAGGTTCAATTTAATAATTTAAGAACTTTAATTTAGTAACTTTAAAATTAATTTAGTTTATATTTCATTTAGTAATTTTAGAATTTTAATTTTGTCTTTCTTTTATTTTATTTATTTAATTATTTAATCATTTAAATTGTTTACACAAAATCCAAGGGAAAGAATTAATTAGTCGAATTCATGTCATTGAACATATCCAATACGATTGTGTGAATCCCTTCATTCATTTTTGTTTTACTATTTTTCTAAACTTAATATAATTTTCCTAAAAGGTCAATTTTAAAACTCACATCCCTTTTAAGTCAAAACTTCGACACTAGGTCGTCGTATCTTCAAAACCTTGTCCACGTCCAATTTTAGCCAAACAAACCATTTTTACCAAACAAACAATTTTAACCAAAAAAATAGATATTTCAAAAGGTTCCTGCAGAGTACCGTAGATGCATTGGGTGCTAATACCTTCCCTTGGCATAACTAACTCCCGAACTTTAGATCTCTTTCAAAAATGCATTGTATTTTCATTACTTTTAAGTATTATTTTACATTGCATATTTTAGGATTTTATTTTGCTCTTTTCCCTTTTCCCTTGGAAATAATAAAGCGCGGTGGCGACTCTTGATTATTTGTGAGTCAAGTTAATTAATAACTTGATCTCCGATTTTCACTGCTACAGAATTGGCGACTCTGCTGGGGAAAGATTGGCCTCTTGTTGGTCCATCCCTAAGTGGGTTAAGCCTAATTTGTCGTATCTGTTTTATTATTTTGTTCGTTTAATTACATGTTATACATTGTGGTTATTTGGATGCTGATGATATTTACAAAGGACAAGTCCTATACCCAGACTAAGTTACACTTAAGAATAGGACGGGCGGTATGGCCATGTTAACTTTGAGGGTGTAATCTTGAAGAAGGAGGCATGAAATCCCTCACTCAGTGGAATCCCCTTTGACTGTAGTATTCATTTATCGAGTAATCGGGAAGACTTTATTGCTTTCGACCTAGGAGCTAAAGAAGCTGAAAACCGTAGAAAGTTAACTCATCTTGGCCTTTTAGATGTAGTGTGGAGACTATGATGGAGTAATCCGGAAGTAGCTGTCATGCGATGCTGCACTCAGACGAGATTTTCCTGTGAATATTATTAATTACTGAGTAATTGGGACATTGGTAGTGTCCAAAGGAAGAGCGTAGACTCAGGGAACTTTTAGAACCTTGTTTTACATGTGTGATTAAACCTTTAGTACATACCTTGCGAGTTGATTCTCACCCTTTGACTCCGTGCTCGTGATGTTAAACCTTTGAACTTTATTTGTGACCTTGCTTTTGGTTGTTGCATATCCATGCCTTCATGGATCCATGAAACCCTTTTCACTTTATTTTCAAGGAATTTGGAAGTCTTTCTTTGTAAACAGCAGAATTTTCATCAAGCTCAATGGATCTTGGGTGTTGATGGGGTGAAAACCCTAATCCATCAAAATGGATGATTGCTCTTGATGATAACTTGATCAATGTTTTGATCCGATTTAAAATTCATCTTCTATCTTCATACTTTAATGTTTACAACTTAATATATTGAGTTCCTTGAAAATCAAATAAAAACTCTCTTTTACATTTACATATCATGCATCATTCTACATTTTTTGTTTCACTTTCAAAAGTCATTTCCAAGCCTTATTTTTCCTTTGGTCTCACCAGTACAACACTAGCGCTAAGAGAACAATAGAGAATATCAAGCAAGAGGTTTATGAACTCCGCAGAGAGATGACTAATTTGAAAGCTAGTATGGAGAACTTAACTGGTTTAGTTGAAATTTTGGTTGCTGCCCAAGTCAATCCTTCTAGTAAGGAAGAAGCGAAGGCAAAGGTCATCACGGTAACTTTAAAATAATTCTTTCATGAGAAGATGATAAATAATGCACCTAGTGACTTTCTTGACAAGGTGAATGTGGGAGTGCGTCTAGAAGAAGATGTCCAAAAGGGATGTTTATATGAAGATGGTGGCTTAGTTAGTGGTGTGGAGAAGTTTGATAATAACTTTTCCAAGAAGAGAGACATAGGAAGAAATAATCATCGCCAGAACCATCATGTTTCTCCTATCATCCATGTGTTCAATTTACCTTCTGCTGCTCCAGTTCATCAACAGAATCAACAAGTTCCTAATCAAAGGAAAACTCAATTTGATCAAATTCCAATGACCTATGAGAAGTTATTTCATGTCCTGATGCAGAGGAATTTGGTTCAGACTCGACTTCCACCAAATGTTCTTGAGAAGATGTTGTGGTACTACAAAGCTAATTTGACTTATGCCTTTCATCAAGGAGCCCCTGGGCATAGTATCGAACATTGTTATTAATTGAAAGGTTAAGTTCAGAAATTGGTCAGGAATGGTATCTTGTCATTTAAAGATATTGGTCTTGAGGTTCAAGTCAAGGCATTGCCAAAGGATAAACATGATTGAAAGATACCTTGGAGTTTAAAGAAGAGACTCTTCTCAGTTTAATTAGCATTTTACTGGGTTTTTTTCATTTGTAATCTTTCTTGTTTATCATTGCATTGTTTGCATGTAGAACTTGTTTGCATTTGAATGATTGTCTTAATACAATTATTATGTTTGTCTTGAAGAAATCCATTCGTTTCACTGGTATTTGTTTCAATTTTAAAATTACTTTTTGCATTATGATACCAACTTGTTATCCATTGCCTTGCCTAGGAAAATATTGGAGGGAGGATGATGAATTTAAAATGCAAGATTTCCGGTTGTATGCTTTTGGATAAAAACTTGTTGACGATGTACAAGCATTGTTTCAAATTCCCAAACACCATAGTTATAAGGGATGGAAACCTTTGTTAACCCCTTTGGTCCTTGAAGTAGGATTTTCTTTTTGTTCAAAAAAACCATCATTTTTAACCCGGGGTAGGGTAGTGTTCAGTTAATCTGATTGAGTATTCAAATCTCATCAAGAGTGTGCGTCTAAAGATACAACAACGGTTATCCTTCAAAAGGTTGAGGAAAGTCAAAATCACAATGGTCAATCTTTGCCAATCAGTAATGTGCATCAAAACAAGATAATATCCCAATGGGTGTCTCACGCACATCAAGTGGTCAACAAATAAGGATACAATAATGGCTATCCCTCATCTATCAAGAAATGAGGCAGTCACAATTCTTCCAACAAGTCACATATGACTCGAAGTCACGCGACGTGTTTAAAAGGAAAGAAAAAACAAAATGAATAAAAAATGATTAAAAAAAAGAAAGAGACAAAAAGCCCTGCTAAGTCAAAACTTGAAAAAACAAGTCGCTTAGGCAAAAGTTAGGGCATCCCGCTGGACTATCAATTCAAAAGAATTAGTTCAGGCAAAAGTTAGGGAAAGCAATGAAGAAATGGAAAGCTTGAAAGGCGAGAAAGGATTACAACAAAAAATCCTTAAGAAAGAACAGATTCGTGTGACAAAAGTCAAGAGTGAGTGACTGTCGTGTGCAAAGAATATCAGTGGTTCCTCAACCATCAGCTAAATCCTCTCGGGGAGATGAGTGCTCGTATCAAATTAACTAAATATAGGACTAAAGAACATCATGAAGGGGGTGGGCACCAAATATTTTGAGCCTTAAAATCTTTTTTCTAAAACCGTGAACCAGGCCATATTACAACCCTCAAAAGTCCTAATTGAAACATGGTTTATTTCAAAAGCATACTCCAACGAGATAGTGTTTCCTGAATCCCATAAGTTCGTCTAAAATATTTGTGTTGGTATCATATGCTTTTATTATTTTTCATACAAAAATAAATAATGCACTAATTCTCAATCTATGTGAAATCTTTTCAAAAATCTTCAAGGCTTACATAATTGTTGCATTAGAATTTTCATTCTCAGAATAAACTTTTCTGCTTGTAAAACATTTTTTTGATATTAAGGAAGTTTACATATAAGAACTAGTGATTAGTTTATTCTTTTAAGGCTTAAGGAGTCTGTTGAGTAAATTGGTGAATCATTTCAAATAATGATCATATCCAGAGGCATGTCGCCTGAAGACCTTAAGCATGGCCAGGTTGCTTTTCCCAGTTGATGCTTTCCCAACTTGGTTACCCTTGTGGGGAAAAATTTGAAGACTTTTTTGGGCCAAGTACAGTCAATCTGGGGCGGTCACATCAAGATTCGATGAATCTCTCCAAAAGTTTGAAAATACTGGGGCAGTCTGGATGCTATGTTTTCTGTAAAATCCTCTTGAGACGACTTCTTCACATCAACCATATAACATGAGGAATTTAATAAGTGAAGTTATTCGCAAGAATTATCGTGTATCATGCAGCTTATCAGCAGTAAACTTAGGGGCATACAAAATTAGTTCCTGGGGCGATCTAGATTTGTCAAGATATGGGTGGTGTTCCCAGTATCGCCAGCTAAGCAATACTTTTTTTCAGCTGAAGCATTGTTCGTGTTGTTATCCTTTCAATGGATTATTGACGTTAGAAGATTGGACTTTGGGTTTTCTACCGAAAAATATCTTCCTCTCCAAAGATATTTAAGCCTTGTAAAAGGACTTTGCTCCATTGATGGCTTTTGTTCTATCTCCAGTAATATTCTCATCTTGTTGAGATTAGTCGAGTGCCTGGTTATATTGTGATGTCTTATCATCTTCAATTTATCTCCTCTATCTGTTTTTTCAACATATACATGACATTCATTTATTCGTTCGCACTTGCATCATGCATGCACATTCATGTTTGTTGATGTTCTTGATCTGTATACTTTGGTTATCGTATTTCCTCTTCTCAAATAGAGTGTCAACTTAAGAAGAAATTGCCTCCTTTCTGATTCCCCACTGAGTTTATTCCTCATGGAAGAGTTGTTGTTTTAGCCTTCCTTTCCGTTTCAGGATAGGATAAGTCACAGTTAAGTTTATTCCTCATCTGGTAGAGACTTGTTTGATTGTTTCTCTCCAGTTTGTTCTTGGATTGAGTTTTGTCTATTATAGATGTTACTTTGGGGATCTCTCTAGGCTATGAAACCTAGATGGAGAGTGAATTTATTTTGCACATTTAAATACTTGACCTCCTTAGGAAGGATTTATTCATGGTTCCCCATTGAAGGTGAACTTTATTCCCTAGTAGTGTTATCACAACATTCTTCTGGAATATCGATGTGACAATAAGCGGCTAACTCTTTATTTGAGCAGTTTGATTATTTCTGAATTTCTTTATGTTATGACAAATGGTGGTATCTTCATGAGCATTTTGTCTATCCCCGATGAAATTATTGATTCTCACCTCCAGCAATATCTTCATGATGTGTTATTGATATCTTTGAATACAGCAAGCGGCGGTCTCTTCATGAGAAACTTGTGTGTTATTAATATCTATGGAAAATAGAAAGTGGCAGCCTCTTCATGAGCAACTTGTGTATTATTGATATATTTGGAATATAGCAAGTGGCGGACTCTTCATGAGCAGCTTGTGTATTATTGATACCTTTGGAATATAGCAAATGGCGGACTCTTCATGAGAAGCTTGTGTATTATTGATATCTTTGGAAAATAGAAAGTGGCGGCCTTTTCATGAGTAGATTGTATTATTGATATCTTTGGAAAGTAGCAAGTGGCGGACTCTTCATGAGCAGCTTGTGTATTATTGATATCTTTAGAAGATAGAAAGTGGCGGACTCTTCATGAGCATCTTGTGTATTATTGATATCTTTGGAATATAGAAAGTGACGGACTCTTCATGAGCAGCTTGTGTATTATTGATATCTCTGGAAAATAGCAATTGACGGCCTCTTCATGAGCAGCTTATATTATTAATATCTTTGGAAAGTATCAAGTGGCGGAATCTTCATGAGCAACTTGTGTATTATTGATATCTTTAGAAGATAGCAAGTGGCAGACTCTTCCTGAGCAGCTTGCGTATTATTGATATCTTTGGAATATAGCAAGTGGCGAACTCTTCATGAACAACTTGTGTATTATTGATATCTTTGGAAAGTAGCAAGTGGCAGACTCTTCATAAGCAGCTTGTGTGCTTTAACATCCTTTGAAGACAGCAAGTGGAGGATTCTTCATGAGCAGCTTGTGTGCTTTAATATCCTTTAAAGATAGCAAGTGGTGGTCTCTTCATGAGCAACTTGTATGTTATTGGTATCTTTGAATGTAAAAAGGGGCGGACTCTTCATGAGCAACTTGTGTGCTTTAATATCCTTTGAAGATAGCAAGTGGCGGTATCTTTATGAGCAACTTGTGTGTTATTGGTATATTTGAAAGTAACAAGTGGGGGACTCTTCATGAGCAGCTTGTGTGCTTTAATATCCTTTAAAGACAGCAAGTGGCGGTCTCTTTATGAGTAACTTGTGTGTTATTGGTATCTTTACAAGTAAAAAGTGGCAGACTCTTCATGAGCAACTTGTGTGCTTTAATATCCTTTGAAGACAGCAAGTGGTGGTCTCTTCATGAGCAACTTGTATGTTTATTAATATCCGTCGAAGACAACAAGTGGCAGACTCTTCATGAGCAGCTTGTGTGCTTTAATATCCTTGGAAGACAGCAAGTGGTGGTCTCTTCACGAGCAGCTTTTGTGTTTATTAATATCTATTAAAGATAGAAAGTGGCGGCCTCTTTATTTGAGCAGCTTGTGTATCCCCAACAATATGTTATTTCAGCAGCAAATGGTATCTCTCCAGAAAAGTCCCGCGGAGAAGTTTGTTATGAAATCTCTACCTTCAATAAAATTCAGTAGTTCACTATCAGTAAAAGTTGGTGTATCTTTTTGTCTACCTTTGACCCTGAGTTGTAAACTCACCATTATCTTGAGTCGGTAGCCATGTATCTTTTTGTAGCCTATGCAAGGTGTTTTCTTTGTTAGAGTCAGAAAGTTGTTTTCTCTCGAAATTATTCACAAATAAGAGTCTCTCATTTGAAGTCTATGACTCTGTTTCTCTAATGGAGTTATAATCTCTTCCCCTGTGGATTATTCTATCTTCTGTTTATTCTCTCCTGCAGTAATTTGCATCATGCGGCATCATTCTCCATAAAATTCAAAATATTACATTCATATCATATCATAAACACAATTACGATATCTTAAGGCCAAAAATTGTGTATTCTATATTTAAGTCCCTTCGATCTCGTCGAGACGAAGATTTCAATCTTCATATCTCCGGGTAGAAGAAACTTAAATAGGGGCAGCTGTCATACCCTAATTTTTTACCTAAGATCCAATCTTCGGTTTAATTTTTCATATAAAAATCAAGGTCACAAAATATGGTCGATTTCGAACTTTTCACCTTCGAGAATTGTCGGTGCAGAGATTATCGAGTGTGGTGAACTTTTTATTTTTATGCAAGACTAACTTCTAATCAAGCACGAAGTGTATGTTTTTTGTTTCTTTGGTTTCATGTGCAGAGACATGTCTAAATCAAGGACATCAAGTGTTGCGCCTCAATTAGGGTTTTGAGTCCCTCAAGCCAGAAGTAAAATTGATTATTGATTCTAGAAGACTGAATCATCAAGACACGACTTTTAAATCTTTGTCCAGGCTCATTTTGATCACAGTTGTCTCAAATGTGATAGCTTATGTCTCGAGGAACTTCAGAGGATCGTGTGTTTATTTCCACGCCTTGTTCGATAAGTGGTCTCAAGCTTCTCCAAAAATTCCCCAAAGCACAGTCAAGATTTCATCATCACTGGTTCACATGTGCATCAAGATGCTTTGGAATGCGAAGAAAGATCAAGTTTGCAAGTCGATTCAAAGCATTTCGACCAAAAGTCAACTCTTGAAAGTTCAAGTTCAAATGGTCATAACTTCTTCAATTTTCAACGTCCTGAGGCGATTCTTTTGTGAAGTGTCACGAATAGCATTGTCTATGAGATTACTTCAAAGATAGAGGTTCAATTCATGCCATAGACGTTTTCCCAAGGGAGGTTTGATTCTTATGTTGGGATAATTCATGAAACTAGAGTTTTAGTTCAATGATTCTTTGATTGCTTGTTGCCTACTTCAAGTCATTTGAAATTGAACATTAGCGATCGTCGGATTAAGGTGGATTGTTGATTAAATTTCTTAAAGGCATGATTTATACTATTGGCATGTATTACAAATTACCATGAATCGAAAATTTGAATTAGGGTCTCATTGGAAATGATTTGGATATTCACTCGCGAGATGCCATTAAGTTCAATTTAATTCAAAGTTTCAAAGACACTCATCCTTTTAGCCATGATTGAATTGTCCACTTTAAATTCGAAACTTTATTCATGGAGATAAAATTGAGGCATGTATCATAATTGATTTGAGATTGCAAGGCATGTGCCATAACTCATTCATCCAAATGCAAGGTTCAATTTGGTGCGTTATTTCAAGATTTTTCAAGAATGGATCAAGACTCTATTCCAATATCATTCAAGATTCATACAAGCCCACAAAAGATAAATATTTTCACTCAAGATTCAAAGTTAACAACATTTTTTATCAAAAGTGAGTTGTATTCAAGAATCATTCAAGAGACTTCAAATTCATTCAAAGATTCAACCATCATCATTCATGACCTATTCAAGCCCATTTGGTTCATTCTTCATACAAGACATAATTTTAAGTGACATTTCAAATTCCATCCAAGGTTATTTTTAAGAGAAATTTTGAGATTCATCAAAGATTTACACCAAAAATTCAAACATAATTTATTACAAGGAAAATTACAAAGGAAGTTACAAGCAAATCAAGACTTGAGCTACTTCTAATGCCCTAAAAACTTCATGCCTCAAACTTGTTGTCCAAATTTTCCTTGATCTAAATCCTTGCACAAACTTGCACCAAAACCCTTATGTCTTTATCCAAGTTTTGCTGAACAATGGTCATGCTGCTACCCCTGTTGCAATGCTGCCAAAAGACTGCACATTTGCTATCACAAACAGTCCAAATAAAATAGTTAAAATACAGTCCATAAGACCACAAAAAACCTACTGCAATATGCCAAAAACAACCCCAAAACTGTCAATTCCCTATCCCTAAACCCGTTGCATACCCTGCTAATTTGCCCTACAAAAACAGTCCAAAAAGTACATCCAAATAGAATTACAAAATCTGTATCAAAAAAGTAATAAAACAGATCACCAAAATTGTTCAAGATTATCAAAATCTCCCTCCAATTCTATGAGGGACTGGCTATAAAGAAGAGACATAAATACAAAAAGGAAGGGGACATTATTTTTCAAAATTTGCAGAAACGAGATACACAATAGAAACATAAAAAGGAAGAGAGGAAGTATCAGCAAAATATTACACAAAAATCCTTCTATCTTCTCAGATACTCTAATACTCACCAAGCCTCTATCATTCCAAATTCACTCAAAGTATTGCTTACACGCGGTTCAAAGAAGGAAGGGTTAAAGAACAACTTATTACCTCTGGTTTTCTATTTTTCGCCTCTGCGTTAGCTTTTGAAGTAAGTCATTTTTGTATAATGAATTTACTGATTCACTTTATTGCTGGAATATCTATTTGAG
The DNA here is from genome assembly GCA_948472305.1 of Vicia faba. Lineage (NCBI taxonomy): Eukaryota > Viridiplantae > Streptophyta > Magnoliopsida > Fabales > Fabaceae > Vicia > Vicia faba. The sequence goes on from OX451736.1 coordinate 1,608,920,934, forward strand.
GCCATGTTACTATGATATTTGATTGTTTAAAATGCTTCTGTCTACAACACGCCATCATTAAAACGATTTGCTCCTACAAAATACATGGAAAAAATGTTTTATTATTAGAACTAATACAATGAAATAAAAAGTGAGATTAATCGTGATAGAGATTTTTTGGATCGATTTAAACAGAGGTAAACTGAAACCATAAAAAAACCATGAGAGCTTACCTTGTATTTCCCGAATAATCGTGAATCACTGAGTTGATGACTATGACGACCGCGAGAGAGCGGTTAAAAGAACGAACCAATTCATTTTTTAATTTTGCTATTAAGGCTCAAAGTCTGTATCCTGATTTGGAGGATGTTCCCCAGTTTTTGACTACTATTGACATTTATGTATCTGCTGAGAACAAAGTAAGCAGAGAGATGGATTGGTGTGTGTGATACGGTGGCAGAACCGGAACTGTTTTAGGAAAATGCTGGTTTGCGTTTTGCGTTTTTTGTTCGCAAAATGTCGCGGTAAGCAAGAGTCACCACCGAATTTTATTTTATCCAACTGGAAAGGAAAAAATCACAGAAAAATTCCTTTTTTTCGAGATTTTATGAGTACGAGGGATAGATTATAGAAAGGGAAGGTATTAGCACCCATTCTATCCGTGGTTTTCCACGGGCTCTTAAGTACTTACTCATCATTTTAAAATTGCTTCTGTGTTTGTGTGATTTGAAAAGTTTTTGTTTTATTTGACTTCGATTTAACCCTTGCTTCTGTCTTCAAGAGTGTTACGAAGTGTTTTTGAAAACGTTGTTTGAAAAGAGTGTAAGTGTGAAAAGTTTGTTTGTATTGAGCAAGTACCTACTAGCACTTACCTACTCGAAAAAAGAATTTTTCTATGTACGTTTCCTTTAGACAACGCTATCCCACTATTAGTGAGTAGGTAGCACCATCGTTGGAGTTTTAAGGGTCAATTCGAAAGGGACGTACGATCACTAAAGCAATATTAGGACGTCTTAGTAATCACCCTAGTGTCTTAAGATCAATATTCGAGGCAACAATTTCGAGGCAACCTTTCTGAGGCAACTTTGATCTTTGAGACAAAAGAGAGACCACTAAAATACCCTATACTTAATGATCGTTTACCGAAGGCAACCGAAGTGGGAGTATACCCTAGGAGTGTGCATATGCGAGTGATTCAATTTCAAGTTATTTATCTTTGCACATTTAGGGTTTGCTAACCGTTTTAAAGTTTACATCATTCTTGTCATGCAACCCTATTATTCATACATCTAACAGTTAATATTTTGCGGAATTTAAAGTGCGGAAAGTAAAGCTACGCTATTATAAGGCTTCGGGTATTAATTACATAGCCAAAAACAACCCGTCAAAACGATAAATGAAAAGGAGAAAAGTCCTAATTAATCTATTACAACTTGTGAGCAATTACATCAATATGGTAAAAATAAATAAACGCGATGAATCGAGAACGAGAGAGAACTAGAGTTTTGACCCCGTCTAACCTAATCGAAAGAAACAATTATCTTTTTTGTTTTAAATTATTTAAGAAAACGAATAAGGTTTTTAAATTAAATACAAAACTAATTAGTTAAATTAAAGAAAATAATTTACATGACCTATCTTTGTATTTTTGGTTATTTTTAAGAAAAAGAAAATAGAATTTAAATTAAACTAAAACCCTAATTTTCTAATTGTTTTTAATTTATTTACAAAATAATTAAAATTACCCTAAAATTGAATAAACTAATTAAATTAATTTTTGTATAAAAAATAAATTCTAAATCTAATTGGATGAAAATATTATTTTTGTGATTTTATTAAAAAGAATTAATTTTTTATGTGAATAAAAATAACTAAATGAATTAAATAAAAGAAATATAAAAGAATAGAGAAAAGTGAATGGGCCTGAGAATCAGCAATTTGGGGGGTGTGAGTATCAACTTCTGAGCCCAAAACAAGTTGATCCACGTTGACTTCCATGTTCCCATGTTGTGTATTGACCAAGGCCTTTGGTGGACCATCACATGATGGCCATCAGATCTGGCTTCCTGGACATCTGGTTGGTTGGATGATGATGGTCCATGGTGGTCTCCCTGCCTATACACGCGCCTGATCATTTAAAGAAAAATATTGTGAAATAATGGGGGGACCTGGGATTCGAACCCAGGCCCAAAAGCCTTTTCCAATAGCATTGCTACCAACTGCGCTGGACACGTTTATTGTACATAGAATAACAACAATTGATAATATGTAATAATGCAAGTTAGTGGGAGGGAAAATATAAAAAAATGCGCCAGAATTCAAATGAATAAATAGGATGGTGCCACGCAAGTCATCCTTGTCCTCTCTCCGTTGGTAAGAGTTAAAGACTTTTACCTACGGACAACATCCGTCGCTACAACCCTGGCTTGTTTCAAAATCTCCCATGGGCATGATAAATGGAGTCTAAGGCCATGAATCAAACCGTCTTGGCCTACTGATCATTACGATGCCCTTCTTATGGGCCAATTTCACCTGTACACAAAGACCCTAAAACGAGACCAGAAACCCTAATAATGGAAAATCCTGATATAGTCCACAAAAATGCAATTGAATGTTATAGATAGCTTACAAATATTTCAAGGAGAAAGAATATATAAGTATTTCATGCTATAGATGCCAAAATAATGCAATTCGATTTCAAGAACAAGCCAAAGTCATGAACCACTTACATTGGGTTTTAGCATAGGAAAATCCTTGTTCTTGATTAGTATAGCTTGCTTGTGATCCCAGGAAGCGAATGAGATGGCTAGAGGGTCTTGAAAATGCTTGGAAGTAGCAAAACGGATTACCACTTTTCTTTGATTTTTTCAAGTTTGGTTTTGCCTTTGTGCGCCTCCAAACCTTGTTATTTCTGGCTGCAAATGTTCACTATATACCAAGGAATGAATTAGGTTTACAAAAGTCCATTCAATCTTTGTCAATTATTGCTTTTGATCTTGATTTGATTCACTTGAAAATCTTTCCAAAATAGGCCAAAATCAATATTTGTGTGCCCACTTTTTCCTTGCACGAATTCATTCACTTTCCAGCTGGATATAGGACCTGAAATATGCATAGGATCTTGAGATTTCAATGATTTGGATTTTTTATGATTTGTTTTGATTTAAAATGATTTAATTGAAATAAAAAACCAAAATAAATAGTAAAAATAAGATAAAAACAAATGGAAAGAGCCAGGGCTCGTGGACCATGCTACCAACCCAAAACAAGTGCAAAAAGTTTGGCCCATTTAGCAAAAATTGCAATTTGAGGCACTTTTGACTTTTGGCAATTTTGCAAAAAAGGTCAACTTCACCAATGCATAACTTCCTCAATTTTGACTCTTTAAAGGTGTTCTTGGACTTTTTAGAAATCTTGATATGTCCCCTAAGCAACCCTTTTTGTCTCATCTCAATTTGGTATTCCATGTTCATGTATGAAGCTTTGACAAAAAAGGTGTTATTGTTGACTTTTCAAAATGATCTATAATGTCCAAATTCATAACTTCTTGTGAGTGCATATTTTGAACTTGGTAGCTGAAGATGAATTGTAGGGAATTACATCCTATTCAAAATGATCTTTGGATGGGTCATTTCTCATAAAGTATGAGAAAGTTATGCTTGGTCAAAGTTGAGTTGACTTTTCCTACAAAACCCTAATTTAGCAACTTTTGGGTTTTGATGAATTGTGAGAAATCCTTGATGAATCATGATCAACCCTTGATCAAATGATGAATAATACTTCAAAATGAGGATGTTGACCAAAACTCTTGAAGTTTGACTGTATGTGGGCCACAATTGACTTTTGCCCTAGCATAGTCGATTTTCAGGCCTTTGAGCAATTGATTGAGCAAACTTCCTCTACAAGGCTTGAAACTTGACATGAATGATATTGAGAATATATTAGGACAATGGTGAGCATTTGAGACTCCTTGGACTCAGGTATCTTGATGCAATATGAAACCCTAATTTGAGGTAGACTGCCTTAGGAGAGAGTTTGTATGGTCAACCCTTGGACTTCCTTGAGCAATTTGAAGACCTCACTTGAAATGTAATGAGAAATATGAGAGTGAAAATTGTGGGGTACAACAGCTTCCCCTGTTCAACCTTCTTAAACCTGAGGATGTAGATTGGCTTGTCTGCCATTCGTGATCTGAGGGTTGAAGATGATTGAACACTAAAGTGCCTAGAAATTTGCACTCGCATGAAGTGGTACTTGTCTTGTGATGTCAGGAATGGGCTTATAGATGCCATTTGGAGATTGATGATGGGTTATGGGCTTAAAGATGCCATCGGAAGAAGTGTCGATCACCTAAGAGATTCCTTAGCGAGAGTTTGCATACTTGTTATTGAGGAAGATTCCGCTGGGGAATGTTGGTCTCTGTCTTGAGAAAAGTTGAATTTTAGGAGCTTAGGTCGTCCGTTATTCTACTAGGGAATCGTCTCTTGGTCGAAGAGTTGAAAATGTAACTACTATCTGGTCGTGATCCAGGTTTCATAGTGATAAGATTGATTGCTATCTGGTCGTAATCGAGGCTTTACAGTGACGTACTGGGGAGATGAGATTAAACTTGCTATCCAGTCGTAATCCAGGCTTCGCAATTTCTCAATTCTTATCTGGTCATAATCCAGGCTTCAGAAGGAACTCAGTTGTTATCCGGTCGCATCTGGGCTTTAACTTGAATTTAGGGCACACTAATATTCGGTCGACTCCGGGCTTCTTAGTAATTGTCCAGGTAAAATTGCTATTTGGTCGAAATCCAAGCTTCACAATGTCTTGTACCGCTATCTGGTCGTAATCCAGGCTTCACGATGTTTCATACCATTATCTGGTCGAATCCAGTCTTCATGGTGTCTTGTACTGCTATCTGGTCGAATCCAGGCTTCACAATACCTCATTTCTTATCTGGTCGAAATCCAGGCTTCAGAAAAAATCAAGCGGTTATCCAGTCGCATTCGGGCTTCCATTTGATTTTAAGGCCTACTAATATCCGGTCGACTCTGGGCTTCATAGTAACTGGCCGGGTAGACTGCTATTTGGTCGAAATCCAAGCTTCATTGTCCCTCACTGTTATCAGGTCGTAATCCAGGCTTTAGTGTCTTTTTACCGCTATCTGGTCGAATCCAGGCTTCATGGTGTTCGGAGAAATCAAGATACTATCCGGTCGAACCCGGGCTTCATAACTTGTATTAAAGATATACCACTATCTGGTCGTAATCCAGGCTTTGTAGTATTCTTGGCTGCTATCTGGTCGAAATCCAGGCTTCACAAGGTCTTCTACCATTATATGGTCGAGTCCAGGCTTCATGGTGTCTTTTGTATTGCTATCTAGTCGTAATCCAGGCTTCACAATAACTTGTTAAGTTGTTACCCGGTCGAATCCGGGCTTCACGGCTTGTGTTCACGATATACCACTATCTAGTCGAATCCAGGCTTCATGGTGTCTCACACTGCTATCTGGTTGTAATCCAGGATTCACAGTAACTTTCTGGGGATTAAACTATTATCCGGTCGAATCCGGGCTTCATAGCTTGCTTTTAATATATACCACTATTTGGTCGTAATCCAACCTTCGCGGTATTCTGATACTGTTATTCGGTCGTTCTCCGGGCTTCACAATATAATGGAGGAATCAAGATACTATATGGTCGTACCCGGGCTTCATAGCTTGAACTTTGTGAGAATTTGATTCTATCTTTCCTGAAATGTAAAGAGTTAGTCGTATGTAATGTCATGATGCATGACATGTATCGAGCAATGATGTTCTCAAAATAAATGAGATTGTGTTGTATGATGCGTATATGCATGCTGTGATGTATGGATGTGTAATGTTTTTATGATGTTCTCTAACTGGGGAAAATAAATCCCAGACTGCTGATAGAGAATATAATGAGTTTCACTTGTTGGGGATAACGACCGAGGATGAATTGAGAGTAAATTGGCAGGAGAATAACTCTGCCGGAGAATAAACTGGTGAGAAAATGACTCTGTGGGGAAGAGATACTCTGTCAGAAGATCTGCTGTCTTGGGGGAATAACCTCGGCAGTGGATGAATTATCGTTGCTGGCAATGATGAACTCTGTTGGGGATAAAATTTCTGCTTGTGGAAGAAATAAACTCCACTGGAGATGGTCTTCTATTGTTGGTGATAGATGAACTCTGGTTGGGGAGAATCTTATCGACTCACTCGCGATTATGAACCTCAACTGGGGAAAGTTGATAATACTGTGTTCTGGTACTTCCTACTCTGCAGGGAATGTATGCATATTTAGCCTTTTCTCGAAATGGGTATATCCCTGTACCTGGTGAACAAAGCAACTGTAAGGCTGAGACATTTCTTATTTGCCCCTGTTTCTGAAATTACGAGTAATCGTCTTTTGTTTCGCATGTAAATATTTATGAGCAACAATTATTTTCAAATGCATATATCAAAAATGAATCATTGGATGTTCTTGCAAAACAAAACAGAAAAAGGAAAATAATTTGAAATTTTTGTGAAAATGAATTGTATTGATTTTGAAGTTGGCCCGTAAATAGGCATTTTGTACAAGAGGTTGGCGTTCTAGTAAGGGAATGCCGCCGAACTCATAGAATTTATACAATTTGTGAAAAACAAAGAAAAATAGCTATATGAACAATCCCACTGGGTTCCAACTCTGCTATTGCCTTTATATCTTCGAGCGTCTCATCACTTTGCTACTTGGTTGAAGGTAGATCAGATTGATCGGTTTCGTCCGAGCTTGATAGTCGATACCGAAGTCTGGTTGCAAGATGATCCAATGAGACATAGTGTTACGCTTTAATCCCTAATTTTTGCCTAGACCGCCCTTTCGGGTTTTCAGTCCATCGGGATACCCTTTTTTTCCCAAGCCGCCTTTTCAGGTTTTCGACTTGTCTGGTGTATAGTTTTTTCATTTTCATCCCTTACTTTTACCCGAACCCTTTTGGTTCGCCGGGAAGCCCTTATTTTTGCCTAGGCCAGTCGACCTAGTGGGTCTTTGATTATGCGTAGTATTTTTTCACTATGTCTGCATTGACAGGGTGAGGAAAGTCGTCACCATCCATGGTAGTTAGAATCATAGCTCCTCCCGATAAAATATTCTTAACCATAAATGGCCCTTCGTACGTGGGGGTCCATTTGCCCCTGGGATCACCTTGTAACAATATGATGTGTTTGATCACCAGATCCCCAACTTGATACTCTTGTTGTCTAACTTTCTTGTTAAATGCTTTAATCATCCGCTTTTGATACGTCTGACCATGACAAATAGCAGTAAGTCTCTTTTCATCAATTAAGTTCAGCTGATCAAGCCGGGTCTGGATCCAGTCGTCCTCGCTCAAACCTACATCCTTCATAATCCAAAGAGAGGGTATCTGGACTTCAATGGGTAGGACCGCCTCCATGCCATACACCAAAGAGTAGGGTGTTGCCCTTGTCGAAGTCCACGATGAGGTACGGTACCCATGAAGAGCGAATGGTGACATCTCGTTCCAGTCTTTGTATGTCACCGTCATCTTCTGCACAATCTTCTTGATGTTCTTATTAGCCGCTTCAACAGCCCCATTCATCTTTGACCGGTAGGGAGAAGAGTTATGATGTTGTATCTTGAACTATTTGTAGAGCTCAATGATCATTGTATTGTTGAGATTTGTACCATTGTCCATAATAATCCTCTCTGGTACACCATATCGACATATCAGATTATGTCAGATAAACCGCGCCACGATGTTCTTGGTTACTGTAGCAAAGGAAACTGCCTCAACCCACTTCGTGAAATAATCAATAGACACCAGAATGAACTGATGCCCATTAGACGCATTAGGTCTGATCTCACCGATCATGTCGATGCCCCACATTGCCAAAGGCCAAGGAGTTGTCAAGACGTTCGTAGGAACTGGAGGCACATGCTCCTTATCAGCATAGACTTGGCACTTATTTTGACCTCTTTCCTGTCTTGCTCTGTACCCAAGTTCACTGATTCCACTGGCTCTTCATGCGGTTGTATGGCCCTCTCTTCCTGTAGTAACAGTCTAGCAAGCTCTCCAGGCACCTCACAATCATCCTCACCTTCGTCCTCGGCTTGGTTGATCGGATTTTCGAAGTCATAACCGACAGTAGCAGAGCCGTTATCAATGGGATCCAGAGTGGATGTGGACCTGTATTATGATATGTGAGTTTGTGTAAGACAATAGCTGTTTTGATAAAGTGCAAGATAGAAAAGAGAAACAAGGAGCGCAAAATTTATAATGCAAGAAAACGCCCAATGCTTTATTGATGATATATGAAAATGACAAATAATAAGCCCTCACAAACAAAAGCCAAGGTGCCTCGGGAAAGGCACCGGGCCGTAAAGTTTCAAACTGCCTGTTACAAATCTCAAAACAAAAGTCTATTACTGTGTCATAAAAGAAATGGGCACGAAGTCCTTCGTCGTCCAGTTGTTCAAGCCACCGTTGGTAGTCGAGTAAATCCAGCTGTCGATATCTGACTCTTCTTCACCATCTCCAATTGCATTCACTCCCTGATCATGCTTGGGCATGGGTGCAGTTATGATGTTGGGTTTCTCCGGAGCGTCAAACTCAATCTCCTTAGCTTCAATCAGATCTTGCACTTTATTCTTCAAAGCCCAACAGTTGTTCGTTTCATGACCCGGACTATCAGAGTGATAGGCGCAGCGGGCGTTCGGATTATACAGCGGAGATATGGTACTGGGATTCTTTGGGGCTTCCCTCAGAGTTACCAGGTTGGTCTTCAACAATTGCGGTAGAATTTGAGACAAAGTTATATTAAGCCGAGTGCATTGTCTCTGCGGCCTCTTCATTCTTTGCTGATTATTGTGTTGAGGGGCGACGGTGAGTCTTGATATTACTATCGCATTCACTGCTTGGCGGCGCTCAGGTCTGCTTTTTCTCCTCGAGCCGTAAACTGCACTAGATTCTTTTCTGAAAGGCTTCTTTTTTGTACTTGATGAAGCACCTTTCTGTATCTTGCCACTTCAGATACCAGCTAATACTCTCTCCCCAGTCAAAATTAATTCAGTAAACCCAGATGACAAACTGTCGATCAAATGATTGAAAAACGGACTAGACAACGTCCCTAGAAACATGTCAACCAACTCCCTGTCAGACAAAGGGGGTTGGACTCTTCCAGCCAGATCTCTCCACTTCTGAGCATAGTCCTTAAAACCTTCGCTTGCACCCATGGACATACTCTGAAGCTGAGTACGAGTGGGAGCAAGGTCGTTATTATACTGGTATTGCTTGTAGAAAACAGCATCAAGGTCTTCCCAGTTGTGGACATTAGCTCCTTCCAATTGATAAAACCATTCAAGTTGAGCCCCTGATAGACTATCTTGAAAGAAATGCACCCACAAATTCCTATCAGCAGTGTAGGGTTGGATTTTTCTGACATACGAGCGGAGATGGAGTTTTGGACAGGATACTCCATCATACTTAGCAAAAAATGGAGCTTTAAACTTGTGAGGGATCACCACCCCTGATGCTAGCCCCAAATCTCCAAAATCCAAACCCGGGACCTTCTGAATCTCCATAGCACTCAGACGGTCTTCAAGTTGTTTGTACCTATCCTCAGCAGGAGGGTACTGTTCATCATCAAAATTAGTGTCATTATCAGAGACCACAGGACTAGGACCCTTTCCTTCCTCTTGATTCTCTCCTCCTCCAGATGAATGAGACATATCAGCTTCCTATCGCAACCTGTTCCCAAATCTGTGACCCATATTCAGCAGAACCATCTTCTTCTTCTTCTTCTTCTTCTTCTCCTTCAAGATGAGAGTCTTCAAATCATGTTGTCCTTTGGCCAAGTTCAAGAACATCTCCTGGAATTGAGCATTCTGTGCTTGAAGAGCTTTGATGGCTTGATCGATAGGTGTTGTACCCCAAAATTTGCCCTCCCATATTTCTCAAAACATTTCAAGAAAAATTCACAAGTCCAACCCGGCGCGTCATATTCAGGTGTTCTTTCACCAAGATATCTCTGATAACGTATTCTCAAATTCAGGTTCGGCTCAAGAGTCAATTCTTTAAAGAAGGTATCCGACTGTGTGAGTTTTCTCGAAGAAATATGGTGAAAAAGTGTGCTGAAAGTGCAGTTTTTACGCGCTAAAAAATTCATAACTTGAAGATTGTGACTCGTTTTGAACCCATTTCGGTGGCCAAAATTCCGTCTTGACATTATCTACGTTTTCATCTCTCACGGCTGGTGTGATCGGTGGATCTGGAACTGACTGTTTTAAAGCTGGTTCGCGAAATGTCGCGGAAGCAAGAGTCGCCACCGTCTTTTATTTTCTCCAATTGGAAAGGACAAAAGCACAGAAAAATTCCTTTAAAGAGATTGCTCTCGGTTCGGGAGGTAGGTTATAGAAAGGGAAGGTATTAGCACCCTTTCTATCCATGGTTATCCATGGGCTCTTAGGTACTTGCTCAATGTGTTTTCAAAATGTGCGCTTGCTTTTCAATGTGGGTTTCAAAAATATTCTTTGAAAAATTTCAGTTCGACTCGTACGTCAGAGTGTTTGAAAAGTTTGTTTTGAAAGTTTTTTGAAAGTGTGTTGGTGTGAAAAGAGTTTTTTTGTTTTGTTTGAAATTAGAGCAAGTACCTTTGAGAACCTACCTACCCTAAGGAATTCGTCTGTGTAAATGTCCTTTAAGGTAGTGCCATCCCACCATTGAGAGGTAGGTAGCACCACCGTTGGAGGTGTTCGGGTCAATTCGAGTTTTAGGGACGTGGTGGTCACCAGAGCAACAGTAGGACACCTTAGAAGCTACCCTTATGCCATTGATCCTTTATTTTCCGAGGCAACCGTTTCGAGGCAACTGGATCATATCATGGACATAAGGACTTACTAAAACGTCCTATACTCGACGACCACCTTTCGAAAGGCAACAGTGAGGCGTACCCTAGGGGTGGTGTGTGCGAGTGTGTCATTTTCAGTTTATTGTTTGTCTTGTCATGCAATGGTGATCTAACGATTCGATTTTATTTTTGGGCATTCATTCTTTCATGCATATTTATTAACAGTTATATATTTGCGAGAAAATAAATCTAAACTATTACAACTGGCGCGGGTCCACATCGCCAAAAAACCGAACCCGATTTGACTGAAAATAAATAAAGCGAATAAATAAAAATGCGAGAGTTTTAAATTACATGGCTTTGGGGCATATACAGAATTATTTAAACAATATAAAACAAATGCGCGAAATAAAGAGTTTAAACAAAATTAGGGCGTTGGACCCTTTTACAAATAATCAAGGAATCTAAAATTAAAATTAAATGAAAATAGTATTTTTGTGTTTTTTAGATTTAAAAGAAAAAGGAGAAAATTAATTAAAATTAAAATGCTAATTCTAATGTTTTTTAAGTTTTTTAGAAAGAGGTTTAATTTCTAACCTAATTTAATTCTAAATTAATCTATATACAATTTTTGATTTATGGAAATGAAAAATAATAAATAATAATATTGTGAGAAAAAAAGGAAAAATTAAAAAAAGATATAAAAAATTAATAATTAACCTAATCCTACATTGTTTTGGATTTTTATTATGAAAAAGAATTAAAATTAAAACTTAATTAAACTAAATGATTTACAATTTAATTTATTTATAAAAGTAATCAAAGTTATTTATACTTTTTTTTTTTTGTCCTTTCTGTATTTTTAATGTTTTTATATTTTTGTAAGAATTAATTAAATCAGAAAATAAAATACACAAGTAAATTTAAAAATAATAGAATATAAAGAAAATTAGAAAAAAGAAAAAAAAGATAGAACCAGGGGGGTGTGGTCTCAAATTTGGAGGTGTAGGCCTGGTAATTTTGGCCCATTTGCATTGAAATCCATTGACCTTTTTTGATCCAGTGTGATGCTTTGACTGGGGCTTATAGTGTTCCTCAGATCCATGCCATTGATGTGGGTGCTCAGGGACACGTGGATGAGCTGCTTTTGAAGTGCATGGTGAGTCTTCAATGTTATGCTGCATGGGAATTCAAGTGAAAAAATAATATGAGAAATGTGTGAGACCTGGGGTTTGAACCCAGGTCTTTGATGTCATGTGCCTAACGCGTTGCCACTGAGCCACTTTGAAGTCATTTAACATAGTATAGTGAATAAATAATAAAAGGAATAATCAAGACACTAATGATTCTACGCGCGCGAATTTGAATGAACGTATCGTTGGCTGCCACGACGCCTTCTTCTTCACATGCCCTGTAAAACAAAACAAATGAGCAACGGTTTTGCAACCGTGGGGTTAGGGTGGCTATGGAGAAATAACGAATAGGGCTGTGGTGATCAGAAATTAGGCGCGAGCATCTCATTCTCTTCGTCCAGATGCCAGGAATGCAATGGTGTGACTTTCATGGGCTAATTGTTCCTGGACTGAAAACCCCTAAATTAAAAAAAACTGTAACCCTAGGATTCGAAAATGGCAAGTTCTTATTCATGGCACAAAAATGAAATTAAACGCAAGGGTTAGCTCAGAAACTTCACATGGAACAAGAATGTACAATTGAAATGCAAAGAAGATGCTTAAAATGGAGAGTACGATTTCAAAAATTCTTCTGTACAGTTTGAGTGGTAACTACCGTTTCTTCGCGTTTTGATTGAGGTTAAGGGTTGGGATGTGTTCAGTGATTGTCCAAGATGCTAATGGTATAAAAATTAAGACCTGAAAAGCTCCCTAGTAGTGATTTCAGTTTTGCATTATATGGCCAAAATTTCAAATGTCCAATGGCTTTTTCAGCGCAGCATATGGCATATTGTGGTTAGGGTTTGACTTAGGGGTTATGCTGGAGTGGAATTGGCTTGCTAACTCACCTTAATTCATGCTTGTTAGAGAATTGGTCTTAGGGTTTCTTCCATTAACCATTTTTCCTACTTTTTAGCCAAAACCTAGACCTAGTGTGCAAATGAACATTAGCCTGATTTTTGAGTTGGTTCATGATACATAGGAATTGTCCAAGTTCATTTGACATTATTCCATTGGTTTTTAAATTTTATTTGAATTTTCAAAGAATTAAAATGAATTAAATCATCAAAAATTAAATAAAATAAAAAAATCAATATTTGGTCTTGAAATTAACCATGGGACACGTGTGTGGCATGACAAGGATGAACAAAGTGAGAAAAATGGGGCCCTTTTGTCAAAATTGGATTTTCAAGGATAGTTGACTTTTGCCATTTCACAAAAATTTCCCAACTTCTACAAGGCATAACTTGCTCAATTTTTAAGCTTTTCACATGTTCTTGGACATTTTGGAAAGGTCTTTGAGTCCTTTAACCAATGCCTTTGGTCCCATGTCATTTTGATTTACCAATCTCAAGTTATGGCCTTTGACTTAAAGTCCCTTTTTGTTGACTTTTGAAAATGACCTGTAATGTTGAAATTGATAACTTTTTGTGAGAGCATTTCTTGGACTTGAAGTATGAAGATGAGTTGTAGGAAATGTCTTTCTCTTCAAAATGAGCTTTGGATGGAATTTTTCTGACAATCCATGTGAAAGTTATGCCCTGGTCAATTTCAGTTGACTTTTTCAACTGTCCAAATATAGCAACTTTTGCATCTTTGATGATTTCTGAGCCAAATTTTGAGAATCATGATCAAGCATTGATCAAATGATGTTTGTGGCTTCAAAATGATATGTTGACCAAAAATTTGAACTTTTGACTGTCAAATGACCATTTTGCCCCTACAGTTGACTGTAGTGCAATCTAGGGTTTTGACTGTGCAATTTTGAGCTGAATGCCTTGAAACTTGATATGAGGATGCTTGACCATGTTTGTAAGCATATGAGACTTGATTGGGCCTTTGAACACTTCCTTTTCTTGATCAGACTCAAAACCCTAATTTGGACTGGATGGGGGACTGATGTACTGCACAACCCTTGGGGACTTTTCTAGCTTGGCTTGGCAATTTCTTGAGGAATATGGGAGGGCAAATTTTGGGGTATAACAGTTGCCCCTGTTCAATCTTCTTAGACCTGAGGATGCAGATTGGCTGACGTGCATTTCGTAATCCGATGGTAAAAGAAGATTGGACACTAGAGTGCCCGGAAATTTGCGCTCACATGTTAGCAATGATGGTGGAATGGGCTTATAGATGCCATCTGGATGTTTGATTGCGTAGGAGATTCCTTGGAGAGAACCTGCATACCTGCAAAACAGAAAATGAGTACCTGACACGTTGCAGGAGCTGAGTCTGGAACTTCAAACGGCGATGAAAGAACCAGGGATGATTACTTCCTTAGCATGAATGGTAAGAGAGTCTTGGGCGACTTTAACTTCAACTACGCTCGTTGAAAAAAAATCTGGGGTGTCTTCTACTGGGATAAGAATCAGGGAGATCTTAAGGTCGATCTGACTGAACCAGAGAAGGCCTTTGACTGGGATAAGCAATCAGAAAAATCTTGGGGCGATTTAACTGAACCGGTCTAGGTCTTGAAATGTCTTCAAAGGGATAAGCATCAGGAAAATCTTGGGACGATTTAACTGAACCAGAGAAGGCCTTTGACTGAACCAGTCTAGGTCTTGAAATGTCTTCAAAGGGATAAGCATCAGGAAAATCTTGGGACGATTTAACTGAACCAGAGAAGGCCTTTGACTGAACCAGTCTAGGTCTTGAAATGTCTTCAAAGGGATAAGCATCAGGAAAATCTTGGGACGATTTAACTGAACCAGAGAAGGCCTTTGACTGAACCAGTCTAGGTCTTGAAATGTCTTCAAAGGGATAAGCATCAGGAAAATCTTGGGACGATTTAACTGAACCAGAGAAGGCCTTTGACTGAACCAGTCTAGGTCTTGAAATGTCTTCAAAGGGATAAGCATCAGGAAAATCTTGGGACGATTTAACTGAACCAGAGAAGGCCTTTGACTGAACCAGTCTAGGTCTTGAAATGTCTTCAAAGGGATAAGCATCAGGAAAATCTTGGGACGATTTAACTGAACCAGAGAAGGCCTTTGACTGAACCAGTCTAGGTCTTGAAATGTCTTCAAAGGGATAAGCATCAGGAAAATCTTGGGACGATTTAACTGAACCAGAGAAGGCCTTTGACTGAACCAGTCTAGGTCTTGAAATGTAGCTTGAGAACTTAACTGGATCTTCCCTGAAAGGTGAAAGTCAGTCATATGCAATGCATGATATGGATCAAGCAATGATGTTCTCAACATAAATGAGATTTGTATGATGCAGTGCGTTATGCATGCTATAATGCTGTATGTGATGTTTTATGTATGTTTTCGTCTAGGAAAATGAATCCTTGACGGGTGCCGGGAAGTCGTATCCCGGGCTGATGTCGAAGAATAGATTTTGCTTCCGCTGGGGATGATAACTGCAAGGATACCGGTAGGAGAAGATGACTCCGTTGCGGAATAAACTTGGCGAATGGGAGATTCTGCGGGGAGAAAAGATACTTTAGCGATCATGCTGGGAAGCAATACTCTGTGGGGAGAGTGATGCCTTGCTGAATATTGATAGTAACTCTATTGGGGATACCGTTGTTGTATTGGAAGTGTGAATAGACTTCGCTGGGGATAGGAAAGAACTACGTTGACGACGACTTTCCCTTGGTTTTTGGCTGAGGATAACCCAGTTATATCCTGTTGAGGAAATAACTCTTTAAATCAAGCCAGACGACGCGTTCGTGTCCTGTGAAGGATAAGCTTCCAGAATTTACTGGGGATAAGCTTACTGCTTGGGGAGATGAATTCCACCTTTCCTGGGGAACTTGGATGGGACTCTCCTGGGGAAGTTTTGATAGTTTTGATATGCTGGGGAAGAATGCACTGACTTGCTGGGGAATTTAAGATGTCTGGTTAGGTTCTTTAGCTGAACCTACTTTGGTACCTTGGATAGAACAATTAGACTGCTCAAACAACTCTTTATTGCCCCTGTTTCTAGTGTCACCTGCAATTAGTTCTTTGCCTCGTATGCAAATATTTATGAGCTAGCAAATTATTATCAATGCATATATCACAAATTGAACCTTGGACGTTCTTCGCAAAACCAAAACAGAAAAAGAAAAAACAGTTGGCACGTTTAACTGAAAAGTATATTTGTATTGATTTTGAATAGCCTGTGAATAGGCGTTTTGTGTACAAGAGGCTGACGTCCTAGTAAGCGGAATGTCGCCGAGCAAAAGAGTTTATTACAAGTTTTGTACAAAAGAAATTAAAACAGCTGTGTGAAATATGAATGATCCACTGGGTTTCAACTCTGCTATAGCCTTTATAACTCCGAGCGTCTCATCACTTGGTGACTTTAGTTGAAAGTGAAGCTGACTGATCGATGCCGTCTTGATGTAGATACCGGATTCTGGATGCAAAGTGATCCAATGAGACATAGTATTACGCTTTTATCCCTAACTTTTGCCTGGACTGCCTTTTCGGGTTTTCAGTCCACCGGGATACCCATTTTTGCCCAAGCCGCCTTTTCAGGTTTTCGACTTGCCGGGTGTACAGATTTTTTCATTTTCATCCCTTCATTTTGCCCGAACCCTTTTGGTTCGACGGGAAGCCCTAATTTTTGCCTAGACATGTCAGCCTAGCGGGTCTTTTTCATGCGTAGTATTTTTTAACTATGTCTGCATTGGCGGGGTGAGGAAGGTCGTCACCATCCATGTTGGTTAATATCATTGCTCCTCCTGAGAACACATGCTTAACCACAAATGGCCCTTCGTACGTAGGGGTCCATTTGCCCCTTGGATCACTCTGAGGAAGGATGATTCGCTTGATCACCAGATCCCCGACTTGATATTCCTGTGGTCTGACCTTTTTGTTAAATGCCCTGATCATTCGCTTCTGATACGTCTGACCATGGCAGATAGCAGCAAGTCTCTTTTCGTCAATAAGGTTGAGTTGATCAAGTCGTGTCTGGATCCAATCATCTTCGTTCAGATTTGCATCCTTCATTATCCGGAGAGAAGGAATTTGTACTTCGATCGGCAAGACTGCCTCCATGCCATAAACCAGAGAGAAAGGAGTTGCCCCAGTTGACGTCCTAGCTGAAGTACGATACCCATGCAGAGCGAACGGTAACATCTCGTGCCAATCTTTATACGTTACTGTCATCTTCTGCACAATCTTCTTGATGTTTTTATTAGCTGCTTCTACAGCCCCATTCATCTTCGGTCTGTAAGGAGAAGAATTGTGGTGCTGTATCTTGAACTGTTCGCAAAGCTCGGTGATCATCTTATTGTTCAGATTGGTACCGTTGTCTGTAATAATCCGCTCAGGGACGCCGTACCGACAGATCAGGTTGTGCCGAATGAACCGTGCCACAACAGTCTTGGTTACCGTAGCATAGGATGCTGCCTCAACCCACTTCGTGAAATAATCAATTGCCACTAGGATGAAGCGATGTCCATTGGATGCCGTAGGTTTTATCTCACCGATCATGTCTATGCCCCACATTGCAAATGGCCAAGGCGCAGTCAGAACATTCAGGGGAACCGGAGGAACATGCACCTTGTCTGCGTAGATCTGGCATTTATGGCATGTCCTAGAATGTTGGTAGCAATCAGCTTCCATGGTGGACCAGTAATACCCTGCCCGTAGAATCTTCTTTGCCATGGTATGTCCGCTGGAGTGTGTACCAAAAGTCCCTTCATGTAGCTCTTCCATGATTCTTTCTGCTTCAGTCTTATCTACACAACGCAGTAGAGTTGAATCCTGGTTTCGCTTGTACAAGATGCCGTTGCTGAGAAAGAACTTGGCTGCAAACCTCCTCAGGAATTTCTTATCATTGACAGATGCACCTTCAGGGTATTCCTGAACTTCCAGATATCTCTTCACTTCGTGGTACCAAGGCTTCTCAGTTACCAATTCAGTTTCGAGATCACAACAGTATGCCGGTTCGTCCAGTTTCCAGATGATGATCCGGGGAGCTTCATTATCCCATTTAACCTTGAACATTGAAGACATTGTAGCTAACGCGTCCGCCAGCTGATTCTCTTCTCTTGGAAAGTGCTCAAATGTTATCTCTGTGAAATGGGGGATCAGGGCCAACACACATTCTCTGTAAGGAATCAAGTTTGGGTGTTTCGTATCCCACTCTCCTTTGATCTGATTGATCACAAGAGCGGAATCTCCGAAGACACTCAGAAATTTGATCCTCAGATCGATCGCAGCTTGAAGACCCATAATACATGCTTCATACTCCGCCATGTTGTTGGTACAGTTGAAACACAGCCGGGCGGTGAGTGGAGTATGAGTACCTTGTGGAGATACGATTATGGCGCCGATACCATTTCCCAAAGCATTGGAGGCTCCGTCAAAGTGCATAGACCATCGGGATCCCGGTTCAGGTCCTTCATCCGGTCCGGGTATTTCACAGTCAGTTACTATCATAATGCTTTCGTCTGGAAACTCGAAGTTCATTGATTGGTAGTCATCCACAGCTTGATGTGCTAGGTGGTCTGCCAATACACTTCCCTTGATGGCTTTTTGGGTCGTGTACTGAATGTCGTATTCCGTCAAGATCATCTGCCATCTTGCAATTCTCCCAGACAGAGCAGGCTTTTCGAATATGTACTTTATAGGATCCATTTTTGAGATTAACAAGGTAGTGTGAGTCAGCATATACTGTCTCAGCCGGCGAGCAGCCCATACCAAAGCGCAGCAAGTTTTCTCAAGCAGTGAGTATCGGGTCTCACAGTCGGTAAACTTTTTGCTAAGGTAATAAATGGCATGCTCTTTTCGGCCAGACTCGTCATGCTGCCCCAGCACACACCCCATTGCATTATCAAGCACTGTCAGGTAGAGTATCAAAGGCCTCCCTTCAACTGGTGGCATAAGGATGGGTGGTTCTTGGAGATATTCTTTGATTCTATCAAAAGCAGCCTGACATTCATCATTCCAACGTACTACCTGATCTTTCTTCAGCAGCTTGAAGATTGGTTCACAGGTAGCAGTCAGATGAGAGATGAAGCGAGCAATGTAATTCAGGCGTCCTAGAAAGCCTCTGACTTCCTTCTCCGTCTTAGGAACTGGCATCTCTTGAATGGCTTTGACCTTAGCAGGGTCCACTTGAATTCCTTTATCACTGACCACAAAGCCTAGCAACTTTCCAGATCTTACCCCGAAGGTGCACTTGTTCGGGTTCAACCTCAGCTTGTATAGTTTCAAACGGTCAAACAGTTTCTGCAGATGATCAAGGTGCTCTTCCTCAGTCTGGGACCTAGCGATCATGTCGTCCACATACACCTCTATCTCGTGATGGATCATATCATGAAATAAGGTAACCATGGCCCGTTGGTAGGTTGCCCCAGCATTCTTTAACCCGAACGGCATGACCTTGTAACAGAAGGTGCCCCACTGAGTAACAAAGGTAGTCTTTTCCATGTCTTCAGGTGCCATCTTGATCTGATTGTAGCCTGAAAAACCATCCATGAAAGAGAACACTTTATGCTGAGCTGTATTATCAACAAGGACATCAATGTGAGGGAGAGGGAAGTCATCTTTGGGGCTGGCCCTGTTAAGATCCCTGTAATCAACACACATCCTGACCTTACCGTCCTTCTTAGGTACCGGCACCACATTAGCAACCCACTGAGGGTAAGAAGTCACTGCAAGAAACCCGGCATCAAACTGCTTCATAACCTCGGCTTTAATCTTCTCAGACATCTCTGGACGCATACGGCGGACCTTTTGCTTAACCGGAGGGAAATCTTCTTTAGTTGGCAAGTGATGGACTACAATGTCAGTATCTAATCCGGGCATATCTTCGTAGGACCAGGCAAAGATTTCTTTATAGTCATGCAGCATCTGAGTCAATCGTTGCTTCACGCTGAGTTCTAGGTTGGCCCCAATCTTCACCTCTTTCTTGTCTTCCTCAGTACCCAAGTTTATTATTTCCACTGGCTCTTCATGGGGTTGAATTGCCCTCTCCTCCTGTTGTAACAGTCTTGCAAGTTCACCAGGCACTTCGCAATCATCTTCACCTTCGTCTGCGGCTAAGTTGATCGGATTTTCGAAGTCATAACTGGCAGTAGCAGAGTCGTTACCAGTGAGATCCAGAGTGGATTGAAACCTGTATGAGTGAGTGTGTGTGTAAATACAGCTGTTTTGCAATATGTAAAGAAAGGAAAGAAAAGGAGCGCAAAATTTGAAATGTGAAAAACGTCCAATGCTTTTATTCATGATATATGATAGTGACAAACAAAAAGCCCTCATAAATAAAAACACGGTGCCCCGGGTAAGACACCGGGCCATATAGTCTCAAATTATTGTTTATTACAAATCAAAAACAAAGAAATTCATTACTGGGGAACAAAAGTTATGGGAGTAAAATCTTTAGCAGTCCAATTGGTCAATCCACCGTCGGCCGTTGGGTAGATCCAGCTATCGAACTCTGATTCTCCCATTTCATCTTCCTCTCCAATAGCATTCACTCCATGCTGAGTGATGAGCAACGGAGGTCTTCCAATTCTTGCCTTGCGCACCGCTTTCTGAGCTTCTGTGGTGAAACCCAGCCCAAACTTGTTAGTCTTAGGAGTAAGATCAGGGAGCTTGCCCCAGTTTGCATATTCGCCTTTTTCGATCACAGCCCGGGCGTCCTTTAAGGAGGCCATCTTCATAGGAGAAACCTCTTCATCTTCTGCTGTTGCCAAGGTTGGTGGTACCTCCTCAAAATGTTGAAAGGGGGTTTCAATGAACTCCCCATCCATTTCCACGTATCTGAAAGAGTTGAGGTGGCTGACCATGTATTCCTCCTCCCCTTGCACTGTTACGATCCTCCCCCTGACCGGGTACTTGAGCTTCTGATGCAATGTGGAGGTTACAGCTCCAGCCTTGTGGATCCACGGGCGACCCAGCAAACACGAATAGGACGGATGGATGTCCATCACATAGAACTTTGAATCAAATACTTGTGACCCAACCCTGATTGGGATGTCCACTTCACCATGTACCATTCTTTTGGACCCGTCAAAGGCCCGGACAACAATGCTACTTGGTTTGAGCTCTAGACCCTCACAATCCAGCCTATCCAGAGCCTTCTTGGGCAGCACGTTTAATGAAGAACCTGTGTCAACCAGCACATGAGCAAGAGTAGTGCCCCTGCATTCAATGGAGACATGCAAGGCATCATTATGGTTCTTCCCCTTTGCTGTCAGATCGGCATCAGAGAAACCCAGGCCATTACCAGCAGTTAGGTTGGCCACACAGTCGGTGAACTGGTCAACAGTTGTCTCTTGGGGTACGTGGGCAGTCTTTAAGAAAGCAATCAGAGCCTTTGCATGGGCCTCTGAACACAGCAGTAGTGACAACATGGAGATTTTAGAGGGGGTGTGCCCCAGCTGTTCCACAACATTGAAATCACTTTTCTTTATTATCTTGAGAATTTCTTCCATTTCCTGCTTGGAAGCCTCAACAATGGTCTTTGGTGCCTCCGTCCTGGCAGGCACATCAGCAGCAATTCCCTTGCCCCGAGTATCAGATGACTCAGCAGCAGGGGTGGATACTTGGTCAGAAGGAGAAACAGGCACTCTGGCAGGTGTGAAGATCAAAGGCCTATGAATTGCTGGAGGAGCAATGTCTGGCGAGAACAGTCTTCCACTACGAGTGACCTTAGCAGGCCCGGTGATGTTGGAGACACCAGTATCAATGTTGCACTCTTGTTTCACACCCAGAACATAAACATCCGCCCCATAATGCCATGGGACAGCCTTATCAGATTTGTAGGGTATAGGCCCCGGAACAGTAATGGTGATGGGAACATTCTTGTGAACTGACAAAATTTGTATAGGCTTCTTTGAAGGAGCCTCGGAATAGTTGTTGAAGATGGTAACGATCGACACTTCTTCAACAGGAGCAGCAGGAACAACAGTCTTTTCGAACAAAATCTCTCTATTATCTATCAGGTTTTGGATGCCTGACTTCAACAGAGAACAACCAACAGGGGAAGCAACACATAGAGGGCAACTTTCGCTACATCCCGGAAATAAACCGGCTAGCAACAGATTCCTCTTGACCATCAGCAACGGAGTAGCAACATCATCCACCGAAGCTACATACAAATTCTCCTCAACAGCGTTCACTCCATGCTGGGGCATGGGAGCATTTACAACATTCGGCCTCTCGGGCGCCTCAAACTGTATCTCCTTGGCATCAATGAGGTCTTGAACCTTATTCCTTAGGGCCCAACAGTCATCTGTGTTATGCCCCGGGCTATCAGAGTGATAAGCACAGCGAGCATTTGGATTGAACTTGGGGGACGCAGTATTGGGAAACTTTGGAGCCTCCTTGACAGTCACTAAATTGGTGGATAGCAACTGTGGCAGGATCTGTGATAAGGTCATGCTTAATCGAGTAAACTCTCTCCGGGGTCTCTCAAACTTTTGAGGATTAGTTGGCCGAGGAGCGGCAGCAGGTTTGGCAATCATTACCGCACTGACAGATTGGCGGTGCTCAGGTTGCTCTGTTCTCCGGGAGTTATATACAGCACTAGCCTCCTTTTTGAAGGGTTTCTTCTCAGTACTGGAGGAGGCAACTTTCTGTATCTTCCCTGATTTTATACCGGCCTCAATCCTTTCACCAGTCAGGATTAGATCGGTAAACCCGGCAGAGGAATTACCAATGAGATGATTGAAAAATGGACCAGACAGGGTCCCCAAGAACATATCTACCAGCTCCCGATCCGTCAACGGTGGCTGCACCCTGCCAGCCAGGTCTCTCCATTTCTGAGCATACTCCTTAAAACCTTCACCCGACCCTAGCGACATACCCTGGAGCTGGGTACGCGTAGGAGCGAGGTCGGCATTATACTGATACTGCTTGTAAAAAGCAGTGGCCAGATCCTCCCAGTTACGAATGCTGATTCCATCTAGCTGATAGAACCAATCGAGGTGAGTCCCTGAAAGACTCTCCTGGAAGAAGTGGATCCAAAGGTTCTTGTCTGCTGTGTAAGGCTGGATCTTCCTTACATAAGAACGGAGGTGCATCTTGGGACAGGAAGCCCCATCATACTTCACGAAGGCAGGTGTTTTGAACTTGTGCGGGATCACCACTCCAGTAGATAACCCCAAGTCTCCGAAATCCAATCCAGGTACCCGTTGAACTTCCACAGCCTTTAATCTGTCTTCCAGCTGTTTGTACCGGTCTTCAGCAGGAGGGTACTGGTCGTCGTTGAAGTCCGTTTCAGTATCAGAGCCCACAGGAGTAGTGACCTCCCTTTCATGGTGACTACCTTCTGTCACAGATGGAGGAGTCCTTTCAGCTTCAACAACCAAAGTGTTCCCGAGTCTGCGCCCAGTGTTAAATAGCACAGTCCTCCTCTTCTTCTTAGTCTTCTTCAACAGCATGGTCTTTAACTCTTGTTGACCCTGAGACAAGCCCTTGATCAGCTCCTGAAATTGGGCGTTTTGCGCCTGAAACTGGACGTTCTGCGCCTGAAGAGCCTTGATAGCCGCATCGGTTGATGATTCAGGATTCATGATGCTGAAATAAACAGCGAAGAACGGTAAACAACCTGAAAAGGAGAGTACCTACGATGCACATGATGAATGATATGTGTTTATGCAATGCACTCAAGAGTTCGAAAATTCAAGTTTGTTGTAGACCAAAAGGAACACACGTTATTATTAAGAAAATCATTGTTTGATACATCAAAGTCTCATGGGCAAAAGTACAAAAAGATCAAATCACATCCAAAATATGTTGCGCATCTTCTTTGGAGCTATGTAAGTGTTAAGACTCCTTTCCTCGTGCAACAGGCGGGTGAGCTCCAAGACCTTCTTTTCACTGGCATGCAAACTAGTCTCAAGAGAATTCCGCTCTTCCTTAAGCTGGATCCAGCTCTTCTGCATCTCTTCCCAGGATGTGGGCATATCAGGGTGCTGAATAACATGAGACACCTCTCCCTCCAAGGCAGGTTCTTTGATTACTGGAAGCATGTGAGGATAAGGCATTACTAACTTCTGAGAGCGGGCTCGTACCCATTTGAGGTAAGGCTCCAAAGGGATGGAGTTCTTGTGCCCCAGTGTCTTGCTGTATATCCTACTAGGCATCCTCCAAGCTCTGATAAATCTCTGGCGGAGTCCTTGAGTATCGTTGTCGAAGTCAAAAACTATGTCAGGTATCAACATGTCATGAGGACCATCCCTCCGAGCATAACCAAATTGTCTCCAAGCCAGGCATGGACTATAAGTAATACCCCCTCTGATTCCAAGTAAAGGAACATTAGGGTACTCCCCGCAACGATCAATGATAGTGACATCTTCCCTGGACCTAGGGCACCAATGTATATCTGCATGTGTAAGAGTCATCAATCGTTGTGACCATCTCAAACCCCGCTCGTTCTTCAGGACTGATTGTGGAAGGTGCGAAATAAACCACTTTCCCAGGAGAGGAGTGCAACACATAAGGACACCTCTTTTTCTCATGGTTCGAGTGTAACATGAGTGAAGGAGGTCCCCCAGTAACGTAGGTATAGGATTCCTGGACATAAAGATCTGGACAGCACTGATATCAATGAGATGATCTGGGTTAGGGAACAACACCAAACCATAAACAAGGAGGGCCACAACCTCTTCAAAAGCTTGCAAGTCGAGGGAATTCCAACATTCATAGGCCTTTTCAAACAGAAACCTGGCTAAGAACCCTTTGATACCACTTCTAACTTCCCAATGTCCCTTGAGGTCAGATGACTGTAGGTGCAAGGCTTTAGCAATCTCTTCAAGCTTAGGTTCCTTTTCTGTACCGTTGAAGGGTAGCTGATCAAGAATAGGGATCTTCAAGAGTCGGGAGAACTCCTCCAATGTAGGTACCAACTGATAGTCCAAGAAGGTGAAACAGTGATGCAGAGGGTCAAAGAATTGGAACAGGACTTTTATCATATCTTCCTCAATGTTGGTGTTGACCAAGATGATGAGGCTTCCATGCCTTTCACTGAATGAAGAGTTCTCGGGAATCCTGGATATAAGCTCCTTAAGCTGAGGAGGGATCCTTACAAGACTGATTGGAATTGTCTTTCTACGAACAGTTTCCATGTCCTACAAAATAAGAACAAAGATGAAAATTCGAACCCCTGAAATGGTTAGTTAATGCATATGACGCTGGATGATGTCATGATGTTATGATTAAATACAGATATTTACAAAGACAAACATGTAAGGCACACAAGGCACACAAGACAGGCCCTTAAGGTTTAAGGCCAGCATGGGGTCTGGGTAGTACCCTCTTGAAGTTGGTGGGTTCAACCTGTCCTATCAAAGTAACCGGGTTCTAAGGTTCCCAATATCACGGGATTGCTTTCATTGTTCATCGTTTCGATTTAGCCACTGAACTGGCGACCGAAATATTCCAGGAAAGCAACCCTCAATTGAGTGTAGTATCGAGTATCAACCAACCTCGGACTGCACCAAAGTCAGTTATCTCACTACCCTAAAGAGGCCAAGATTGTTCAATTAAGGTTCCTAAGGTCTGTTGATGCTTCATGACACCACATGGAGGCCCCGTACTCTCCTTGACTGACTCAAGGGTTACCGGTACACACCAAAGTGTCACATCAACGTAGCAGACTGCTTCAACCATGTCGGTATACCCCGCACAGTTCCCTCACAGCCTTGTTGCTACTTTCTAAGAAGGTATCCCCCAGATCCGGGTTAGGATCTATAGAACTCCCAAGACAGTCCCACAATAATAAAGCAAACAAGGAAAGCAATTGAAAACACAATGATCTTAATCCTAAGGTACACCTCACTTTAAGTTATCCCCAGCAGAGTCGCCAGTTCTGTGATCGGTGGATCTGGAACTGACTGTTTTAAAGCTGGTTCGCGAAATGTCGCGGAAGCAAGAGTCGCCACCGTCTTTTATTTTCTCCAATTGGAAAGGACAAAAGCACAGAAAAATTCCTTTAAAGAGATTGCTCTCGGTTCGGGAGGTAGGTTATAGAAAGGGAAGGTATTAGCACCCTTTCTATCCATGGTTATCCATGGGCTCTTAGGTACTTGCTCAATGTGTTTTCAAAATGTGCGCTTGCTTTTCAATGTGGGTTTCAAAAATATTCTTTGAAAAATTTCAGTTCGACTCGTACGTCAGAGTGTTTGAAAAGTTTGTTTTGAAAGTTTTTTGAAAGTGTGTTGGTGTGAAAAGAGTTTTTTTGTTTTGTTTGAAATTAGAGCAAGTACCTTTGAGAACCTACCTACCCTAAGGAATTCGTCTGTGTAAATGTCCTTTAAGGTAGTGCCATCCCACCATTGAGAGGTAGGTAGCACCACCGTTGGAGGTGTTCGGGTCAATTCGAGTTTTAGGGACGTGGTGGTCACCAGAGCAACAGTAGGACACCTTAGAAGCTACCCTTATGCCATTGATCCTTTATTTTCCGAGGCAACCGTTTCGAGGCAACTGGATCATATCATGGACATAAGGACTTACTAAAACGTCCTATACTCGACGACCACCTTTCGAAAGGCAACAGTGAGGCGTACCCTAGGGGTGGTGTGTGCGAGTGTGTCATTTTCAGTTTATTGTTTGTCTTGTCATGCAATGGTGATCTAACGATTTGATTTTATTTTTGGGCATTCATTCTTTCATGCATATTTATTAACAGTTATATATTTGCGAGAAAATAAATCTAAACTATTACAACTGGCGCGGGTCCACATCGCCAAAAAACCGAACCCGATTTGACTGAAAATAAATAAAGCGAATAAATAAAAATGCGAGAGTTTTAAATTACATGGCTTTGGGGCATATACAGAATTATTTAAACAATATAAAACAAATGCGCGAAATAAAGAGTTTAAACAAAATTAGGGCGTTGGACCCTTTTACAAATAATCAAGGAATCTAAAATTAAAATTAAATGAAAATAGTATTTTTGTGTTTTTTAGATTTAAAAGAAAAAGGAGAAAATTAATTAAAATTAAAATGCTAATTCTAATGTTTTTTAAGTTTTTTAGAAAGAGGTTTAATTTCTAACCTAATTTAATTTTAAATTAATCTATATACAATTTTTGATTTATGGAAATGAAAAATAATAAATAATAATATTGTGAGAAAAAAAGGAAAAATTAAAAAAAGATATAAAAAATTAATAATTAACCTAATCCTACATTGTTTTGGATTTTTATTATGAAAAAGAATTAAAATTAAAACTTAATTAAACTAAATGATTTACAATTTAATTTATTTATAAAAGTAATCAAAGTTATTTATACTTTTTTTTTTTGTCCTTTCTGTATTTTTAATGTTTTTATATTTTTGTAAGAATTAATTAAATCAGAAAATAAAATACACAAGTAAATTTAAAAATAATAGAATATAAAGAAAATTAGAAAAAAGAAAAAAAAGATAGAACCAGGGGGGTGTGGTCTCAAATTTGGAGGTGTAGGCCTGGTAATTTTGGCCCATTTGCATTGAAATCCATTGACCTTTTTTGATCCAGTGTGATGCTTTGACTGGGGCTTATAGTGTTCCTCAGATCCATGCCATTGATGTGGGTGCTCAGGGACACGTGGATGAGCTGCTTTTGAAGTGCATGGTGAGTCTTCAATGTTATGCTGCATGGGAATTCAAGTGAAAAAATAATATGAGAAATGTGTGAGACCTGGGGTTTGAACCCAGGTCTTTGATGTCATGTGCCTAACGCGTTGCCACTGAGCCACTTTGAAGTCATTTAACATAGTATAGTGAATAAATAATAAAAGGAATAATCAAGACACTAATGATTCTACGCGCGCGAATTTGAATGAACGTATCGTTGGCTGCCACGACGCCTTCTTCTTCACATGCCCTGTAAAACAAAACAAATGAGCAACGGTTTTGCAACCGTGGGGTTAGGGTGGCTATGGAGAAATAACGAATAGGGCTGTGGTGATCAGAAATTAGGCGCGAGCATCTCATTCTCTTCGTCCAGATGCCAGGAATGCAATGGTGTGACTTTCATGGGCTAATTGTTCCTGGACTGAAAACCCCTAAATTAAAAAAAACTGTAACCCTAGGATTCGAAAATGGCAAGTTCTTATTCATGGCACAAAAATGAAATTAAACGCAAGGGTTAGCTCAGAAACTTCACATGGAACAAGAATGTACAATTGAAATGCAAAGAAGATGCTTAAAATGGAGAGTACGATTTCAAAAATTCTTCTGTACAGTTTGAGTGGTAACTACCGTTTCTTCGCGTTTTGATTGAGGTTAAGGGTTGGGATGTGTTTAGTGATTGTCCAAGATGCTAATGGTATAAAAATTAAGACCTGAAAAGCTCCCTAGTAGTGATTTCAGTTTTGCATTATATGGCCAAAATTTCAAATGTCCAATGGCTTTTTCAGCGCAGCATATGGCATATTGTGGTTAGGGTTTGACTTAGGGGTTATGCTGGAGTGGAATTGGCTTGCTAACTCACCTTAATTCATGCTTGTTAGAGAATTGGTCTTAGGGTTTCTTCCATTAACCATTTTTCCTACTTTTTAGCCAAAACCTAGACCTAGTGTGCAAATGAACATTAGCCTGATTTTTGAGTTGGTTCATGATACATAGGAATTGTCCAAGTTCATTTGACACTATTCCATTGGTTTTTAAATTTTATTTGAATTTTCAAAGAATTAAAATGAATTAAATCATCAAAAATTAAATAAAATAAAAAAATCAATATTTGGTCTTGAAATTAACCATGGGACACGTGTGTGGCATGACAAGGATGAACAAAGTGAGAAAAATGGGGCCCTTTTGTCAAAATTGGATTTTCAAGGATAGTTGACTTTTGCCATTTCACAAAAATTTCCCAACTTCTACAAGGCATAACTTGCTCAATTTTTAAGCTTTTCACATGTTCTTGGACATTTTGGAAAGGTCTTTGAGTCCTTTAACCAATGCCTTTGGTCCCATGTCATTTTGATTTACCAATCTCAAGTTATGGCCTTTGACTTAAAGTCCCTTTTTGTTGACTTTTGAAAATGACCTGTAATGTTGAAATTGATAACTTTTTGTGAGAGCATTTCTTGGACTTGAAGTATGAAGATGAGTTGTAGGAAATGTCTTTCTCTTCAAAATGAGCTTTGGATGGAATTTTTCTGACAATCCATGTGAAAGTTATGCCCTGGTCAATTTCAGTTGACTTTTTCAACTGTCCAAATATAGAAACTTTTGCATCTTTGATGATTTCTGAGCCAAATTTTGAGAATCATGATCAAGCATTGATCAAATGATGTTTGTGGCTTCAAAATGATATGTTGACCAAAAATTTGAACTTTTGACTGTCAAATGACCATTTTGCCCCTACAGTTGACTGTAGTGCAATCTAGGGTTTTGACTGTGCAATTTTGAGCTGAATGCCTTGAAACTTGATATGAGGATGCTTGACCATGTTTGTAAGCATATGAGACTTGATTGGGCCTTTGAACACTTCCTTTTCTTGATCAGACTCAAAACCCTAATTTGGACTGGATGGGGGACTGCTGTACTGCACAACCCTTGGGGACTTTTCTAGCTTGGCTTGGCAATTTCTTGAGGAATATGGGAGGGCAAATTTTGGGGTATAACAGCTGGAAGCCAATTTCGATCAGAAGGTCTTCAAAAATATGGATTTATCAAGTATTTTCATACAGAAAATTTGTGACAGAAGTTTATTTGCGTCATGTTCAGAAAATCATAACTTGGTCGATTTTCATCGTATCGAGCTGGTTCCGGCGCCAAAATTTCACAAATTGAGTTGGATACATTTTCACAGGAGGTATCGAGTTCGAACGGTGTTCAAAAGGCCTTCATTTTTTGCTCAGAGTGCGTGACACGCTGAAAATCCTGAATGCTGAATATTAGTTCATCTGGGCCGAAACTTCGAAAATTCATAACTCGGTCAATTTTTATCGGATTGGGCTCATATTTTTACACAAGGTCCCTGACTCATAGATCTACAACTTTGCTTCAAAATTTGAGACCGGATTATGCTCCTATCAATACCAGTTTTTTATTGAAGAACGTGTCAGAGTCGACACTGGAGCCCAAAATAAGTTTGTCTGAGCTGAAACTTTAAAAATTCATAACTAATTCACCGTTTATCCGATTGAGCCGATTTTCGGACAGGAGTTAGTTATCGATGTCGGCTACATTTTGTTTTCACATTTCAACTTCAAAAATTGCATTTAAGTCCCTGCGATTTAGCCTGGAAAGTGACGAACTCAAGTGAACATTGGAGGCCCAATTGCACATTCAAAACCCATTTTATTTACCCTAATTTCCATTATATAATCACCTTCTTTTCACACAAACCAGAGAGGAGGAAAAGAGAGAAAAAACCTTGCTACAACACTGTTAGAATATCAAATTCTTTCAAGAACCCTAAAACCTTGAAATCCTTATTACAAATCCCTCTCTCGCTACAAACAAGCCATCACAGTTACAAACCAACACCTCACTACTTCTTCAGTAAGGGTAAGGCTGGCTTGATCTCCATGATCCAAAAGGCATAAAAGCATTCATGTCACTAATTTTCCAGTGAGGGTAAGATTGATTTGATCTCCATGATCAAAAGGGTATAATCATTCATACATGCCATATTGTGCCTAAACATTAAATTTCTTCATATATTGGCTTTATTTGCATTTTATGATTTTATTTAATGTGTTCATGAGATTCAACACTGCAGATTTAGACAGGATCCCATGCAGGTTCATTAAGGAACGTTGAGGCCAAAAGCCAAATGACCAAAAGAACAGCTTATGCATGACACCAATACATGGCGAGACAGACATCCTGAGAAGATTAAGGAACGTTGAGGCCAGAACACAAATGGCCAACAGCCAGAACACAAATGGCCATGAAACCCAATTCAATGGCCAAAGAATACAGACCGTTCAAAAAAACCTCCTTTTGGGGCCAGACACCCCCATGGTTTGCTCAATTTTTAATTTTTATTTGCTTTTTCCTTTTTATTCTTTCAATATTTTTTTTAACTGTTTTCTTTTAATTCCATAAAATAATTTTCATAATAAATATAAAATACAGAAAAATAAAAAAAAAGGCTTGTTTATTTAATATTAATTTCACTATTATTTTTGTAAATAAACTTTAAACAATTAATTAGATTAATTTAGGTTTCAAAACTTTAATATTTTTCTTAACAAATTAAAATATGTAGAAATTAGGGTTTTTAACTTTTTATCACTTTTCTTAATAAATAACTTTTTCTTATTATTATTATTATTATTAATTACTAATTTATTTTGTAAATAAACATATACTTTAATTATTTAGTAAATTAGGTTAAACTTTAATGTTTTCTTAATAATTAAAACAACTTAGAATTAGGGTTTCTTTTAATTTTTATTTTTATTTTCTTTATTTTCATTAAATACAAAAAAAAACATAAAAACATTTCTTTTCTCAATTAAATAATTAATTAGCTTTTAATTTAATTTAATTTCTCAAAAGGGTCCAACGCCCTCGCACGTTCTATTCTTTCGCGCATTTATTTTATTTTATTTTGAATATTTGTAACTGTTCAAGCCATGTAATAGTACTTAGGAATTTATTTACTTTCCGCATTTTTATTAAAACGGGTCTTTGTTAATTTGGCGATGTATAGACCCGCGCCTTGTAATAGCGTAGGATTTTACTTTCCGCATTTAAATTTCCGCACTCTTAAAACTGCTAAACTTTGCATGAAAGAATGAATGACCCAACTAAAATCAACCCGTAGCTCACCATAATGCATGATCAAAGATAATGGTTAAACTGAAAATAACACACAAATTCACACACCACTCTTAGGGTACGCCTCACTGTTGCCTTGCCCTCGAAACATGGTCGTCGAGTATAGGACGTTTTAGTAAGTCCTTATGTCCATGACATGATCCAGTTGCCTCGAAACGGTTGCCTCGGAATTAAAAAAGATCAATGGCATAAGGGTAGCTTCTAAGGTTTCCTACTGTTGCTCTGGTGACCACACTGTCCCTAAAAACGAATTGACCCGAACACCTCCAACGGTGGTGCTACCTGCCTCTCAATGGTGGGATGGCACTACCTTAAGGACCTCTACACAGCCTAATTCCTTAGGGTAGGTAGATGACTCATAGATACTTGCTCTAAAAAACAAATCAAAACTCTTTTCACACCGACACTTTTCAAAAAGCTTTCAAAACAATTTTTCAAACACTCTTGAGGACTGATACAAGAGTCGATCTGAAATCTTTAAACGAAACTTTCTTCAAACTCACTCACATTTGAAAAGAAAACACATTTTGAAAACACAAATGAGAAAGTATCTAAGAGCCCATGGATAACCATGGATAGAAAGGGTGCTAATACCTTCCCTTTCTATAAATCTACCTCCCGAACCGAGAAATTATCTCATAAGGAATTTTGCTGTGCTTTTGTCCTGTCCATGTTGGAGAAAATAAAAGACGGTGGCGACTCTTGCTTCCGCGACATTTCGCGAACCAGCGTTAAACAGTCAGTTCCAGATCCACCGATCACAGAACTGGCGACTCTGCTGGGGATTATACTTAAAGTGAGGTGTACCTTAGGACTAAGATCACTTGTGTTTTCAATTGCTGTGTTTGTTTGCTTTATTATTGTGGGCTGCATCGGAGTTACATAGATCCTAACCCGGATCTGGGGATACCCTGTTAGGTAGCATAAGCTGTGAGGGACCTGTCCGGCGTAGACCGACATGGGTGAAGCAGTGGCTACGTTGGTGTGGCACCTTGGTCTGTACCGATATCCCTTGTGTCGCAACGAGGAGAATATGGGTCTTTTGAGGAGTTATTAAGCACCAATCGACCTTAGAACCTTAAATGACCCAACTTGGCCAATAGAACAGTAGCAGTATGCTACGCCCATTAAGGCTAAACTCTCGTGATGGTTCTGGCCGCAAGAAAAGATTGCGATGCTGGAGTTATGACCGATTGAGGGTAGTCAGTGATATTGGGATCCTCTAGAACCCGGTTACTTCTGATAGGACAGGTCTTAACCAACAAACTGAAAGAGGGTAATACCTAGACCCCATGTTGGCCTAAACTCTAAGGGCTTCTCTTGTGTGACTCGTGTGCCTTCCAACTTGACTATTTGCATGCTTGTTATCTGACACTTGGGTTTCTTGCAGGTTTTGTTTACAGTCCTTAATTGGGACTCATAATAGGATTTGCCTACATTACCCCATGCATAGCATAACATCATACCATTGCATACATCCCGCATAAGGACTAATCCGTTTCAAGGATCTCAAGGGCTTGTGATGCAGGTCATGATGAATCAGAATGTCTAGCAAGGGGAAAAGGGGATTTATTTTCCTCTAGCCAGGTTGATGATCTGAGTCAGAGGCTATGACCCACTTGACATGGTGAGCCTTGACTCTTGAAGAAGGTTCCCCTAACCAAGGTTGTTTGGAAATCAAAACCAGACATGATGACTAAAGTCAGGGGCTATGACCCACTAGATATGGTGAGCCTTGACCCTTGAAGAAGGACTCTCAACAACATGAAGTTCCTTCAATCAAGCTACCGGATTCAAATTCTAACATTTTTTCTTGTCTACCCCGCGAGATCCTTGAAAACATTGCACGTATATCATACATATTGTTGCATTACAGGTACTCTTTTTGACAGGTCATTTACCTTCTTCGCTGTTTATTTCAGCAATGGCTTCCCAACAAGATAACCAGGGTCTTCATGCTCAAGAGACTCAGTTCAGGGAGATCTTTCTAAGCCTATCCAAGGGGCAGGAAGAGTTAAGGACGCTCCTCATGGGGAATCTGGCCAAGAAAAGTCCCGAGGATGACAAGGACGAACGGCTGAAACGCCTACAAGCTGAGGTAGATACAATGAAAACCCAGATGCTGGGGCAAAGGGCTCTCATCCAAGGTTTAGCTCGGGAGCAAGAAGAGTTAAGGACCATGATCAGTCAACTCCACCAAGACAGATCCAACATGAAGCAACCAGTCCGAGTCAGGGACCAGGTCTTTGATCAGCTTCCAAGAGGACAAGAGTCTGGTATGGTGAAGAATAGAACTCTCCAAATTGCTACCACTTCACAAACCCAACATCAACCTCGCCCAGAGCAACAGGTTGATCAGAGTAAGCCAAGCAGGTCCAAGAGGAAGTTCACCTAGCTCAACATGCCGTTGTCTCAAGCTCTACAACACTTGTTGAGGTTGAATCTGATTACACTAAGGGCTCCTCCCCGGAATCCCAACGTCTCTGCTCCTAACTATCATCCCAACAAAAGGTGTGCATACCACTCTGATAGTCCTGGACATGACACTGCCGACTGTTGGGCTCTGAAGAACAAGGTCCAGGACCTGATTAATGAAGGAGTAGTGGATTTCACCCAAGTGGGTCAGGCTGAGTGCTTCTACCATCCCTACAGGATTCACCATTTGAAGTGACAAGTCCTAAGACTAGAAAATTTTTGTTCATTCGAATGTTCAAGTTGTATTTTTCTTTGATTGTTTAAACATTTATTCATGTCAAACGTTGTTACTTTATCAATGCATCGCATATGTCTGTTTTGAATCAATATATTCGCATTCGCTATATTCAAACTGTTTTCATATTTTGTGGTGATCAACTCTTGATTAAGAAATTCTAAGCCTCTTGAGGGAGGATGACGAAAATGATACCACAATCTACAATATGCTTTTGAACGGACCCCGCTGATGAGGTACAAGCATTGTTTCAATTCCTAAACACTGGAGTTATAAGGAAGATAATCCCTCGTCAACCCCTCTGAGCCAAAGAAGTAGGAGTTTTTCTTTTCGAAATTTAAAACCCTTAATCATAACCTAGAGTAGGGTAGTCTCTCAGTTGATCCAAGTGCATAACGAATGGCACCAAAGAGGTCCTTACAAAACAAAAGACAGTGATGGTTCCGAACAATCATACAGACAGGCAGTCATTACTTCTCAAAATAAAAACCCATTAAGTCAAAACCTATGAAGGAGACTTACAAAACTGGGGCATCCCGCTGACTGTAATTCCAAAAAGAAACAGTTCAGGCAAAAAACAGGGATAATGAAAGAAAAAGAAAGAGGTCTTACAAACCCTAAACCAAACAAAAATGACTGCCTATTCAAATAAACGTTCAACATCCGAACCATCACTGGAATTTCAGAGCAAAGACTCAAACAAGGTCTAACGCACGATCAGCTGAGTTTAGGTTTGAAGAACATCATGAAGAGCGGGTGGGTACAAATAATTTGAGCCTTTATCCTTTGTCTCTTAAAACGTGAACCAGGCCACGCTACAACCCTTAAAAGTCCTAGCTGAAGCATGGGTTAGTTCGAAAGCATACTGTTACCAAAGGTATCCTAACTCCTTAAGGCTTGCTATAAAATATTGAGTTGACATCACATTTTACAAAATTTACTGGTTTTACTGAAAAATGCATTTTTCAAAAACTTCAAGACAGACATAAGCTTTGCATTTTTAACATAACTTTGTTTGCATATGACTTTTTGTTTGAACAACATAGAAATTCGCACGACGAATGCCTAATGAACAAAAGCACCTCCAATCAAGGGGCATGGCCTGATCATTGTCCATCATCTGGGGCAGTTAAGTCAAGATTCAGAGGATATCTCAAATGCCAAGATAACCAGGGGCAAATCTCCGCCTGAGTCACTTGGGACATGGGACATGAATTCCAGCTATGAATCTTGCCTGATCAAACAAAGATCTTCTGGTGGTATGGCAACACTACACTACTGACAGGGGCACCTCCCTACATCCTGAGAGCGTGGACATAGTCGAAAAAATACTACGCATGATAAAAGACCCGCTAGGTTGACATACCTAGGCAAAAATTAGGGCTTCCCGGCGAACCAAAAGGGTTCGGGCAAAATGAGGGATGAAATAAAAAAAATCTGTACACCCGGCAAGTCGAAAACCTGAAAAGGCGGCTTGGGCAAAAATGGGTATCCTGGTGGACTGAAAACCCGAAAGGGCGGTCCAGGCAAAAGTTAGGGATCAAAGCGTACGACTATGTCCTGTCATCTCGTCACTTGCCTACCAGAAGAAGATTTGTCAATTGGCAGTCATCAAACACCTTCACAGGTACCTTCTTCTCCAACAGAAACTGGGGCAATAATGAGTTGTCTAAATGATCCGGTTGCCCTGTCCACCGAAGTGCCAAGGTAAGTTCAGCTGAAGAATACGACCAAGATACCTTCATTTCCAACAGAGCACAACAACGAAATCCCCAGCGGAGTTATCATCAAATCTCAGCGAAGTATCTCTTCCCACAGAGTAATTCCCTGCAGAGTAAGCTCTTCACCAAGTTTATTCCCCAACGGAGTTATCTTCTCCGACCGGTATTCTTGCAATCATTATCCCCAACGGAAACAAAGAATCTCACTCTTCAACATCAGCCCAGGATTTGACTTCCCGGCATCCGTCAAGGATCTATTTTCCTAGACGCAGATACATTCATAAACATCACATTGTTATACATCATGATACATGCATATACGCATCATATCATACAATCTCATGTGTTGAAAAATATTATTGCTTGATCCATATCATGCATTGCATATGACTGACCTTTACCTTTCAGGAAGGATACAGTTAAAAGATCAGCTATGTAGACAAATACAGTCAAAAGAGACCAACCCAGTCAAAGAATACAAATCCAGTTAAATCAATGCCTAAAGATTTCTCTGATACAACCCGTCGTTATAGAAACTCGTCGTTATAGACACTCGTCGTTATAGACACTCGTCGTTATAGACACTCGTTGTTATAGACACCCGTCGTTATAGACACTCGTCGTTATAGACACTCGTCGTTATAGACACCCGTCGTTATAGACACTCGTTGTTATAGACACTCGTTGTTATAGACACCCGTCGTTATAGAAACCCGTCGTTATAGACACTCGTCGTTATAGACACCCGTCGTTATAGACACCCGTCGTTATAGACACTCGTCGTTATAGACACTCGTCGTTATAGACACTCGTCGTTATAGACACTCATCGTTATAGACATTCGTCGTTATAGACACTCGTCGTTATAGACACTCGTCGTCATAGACACTCGTCGTTATAGACACTCGTCATTATAGACACTCGTCGTTATAGACACTCGTCGTCATAGACACTCGTCGTTATAGACACTCGTCGTTATAGACACTCATCGTTATAGACACTCGTCGTTATAGACACTCGTCGTTATAGACACTCGTTGTCATAGACACTCGTCGTCATAGACACTCGTCGTTATAGACACTCGTCGTTATAGACACTCGTCGTTATAGACACTCGTCGTGATAGACACTCGTCGTCATAGACACTCGACGTTATAGACACTCGTCGTTATAGACACTCGTCGTTATAGACACTCGTCGTCACAGACATTCGTCGTTATAGACACTCGTTGTTATAGACACTCGTCGTCATAGACACTCGTCGTTATAGACACTCGTCGTTATAGACACTCGTCGTTATAGACACTCGTCGTTATAGACACTCGTCGTTATAGGCACTCGTCCTTAAAGACCACCCGTCCATGGAAATAACCTGTCAGTAGAGACAACTCACCAACCTTTCTGAATTCCAGACTCGATTCCTGTATCTCGTCAGGGCACGTCTGAAGAGTTCGAAGATCTGATTCCTGTATCTTGCCAGGGTGTATCTGTTGACGACTATATTCTCCGGACTCGATTCCTGTATCTCGCCAGGGTACGTCTGAAGAGTTTAAAGATTCGATTCCTGTATCCAGCCAGGGCACATCTACACAAAGAGTTTGAAGATCAACTCCTGTAACAGGCCAGGTAATTATTTTCTTTTCTCAGGTACGCAAGTTCCCGCTAAGGAATCTCTTACGTGATCGACAATCTCCCGATGGCATCTATAAGTCCATCTCCACAACTATCCATTGCAGTTCCAAATGGCATCTATAAGCCCATCCTCCTATCCATCATCTCTCCCAAATGGCATCTGTAAGCCCATTCCCGCTATCACACTGCTGATATTCTACTATGCGAGTGCAAATTTCTGGGCACTCTAGTGTTTAATCATCTTCCACCTTCGGATCACGAAAGGCACGCAAGCCAATCTACATCCTCAAGTTTAAGAAGATTGAACAGGGGCAACTGTTGTACCCCAAAATTTGCCCTCCCATATTTCTCAAAACATTTCAAGAAAAATTCACAAGTCCAACCCGACGCGTCATATTCAGGTGTTCTTTCACCAAGATATCTCTGATAACGTATTCTCAAATTCAGGTTCGGCTCAAGAGTCAATTCTTTAAAGAAGGTATCCGACTGTGTGAGTTTTCTCGAAGAAATATGGTGAAAAAGTGTGCTGAAAGTGCATTTTTTACGCGCTAAAAAATTCATAACTTGAAGATCGTGACTCGTTTTGAACCCATTCCGGTGGCCAAAGTTCCGTCTTGACATTATCTACGTTTTCATCTCTCACGGCTGGAAGCCAATTTCGATCAGAAGGTCTTCGAAAATGTGGATTTATCAAGTATTTTCGTACAGAAAATTTGTGACAAGTTTATTTGCGTCATGTTCAGAAAATCATAACTTGGTCGATTTTCATCGTATCGAGCTGGTTCCGGCGCCAAAATTTCACAAATTGAGTTGGATACATTTTCACAGGAGGTATCAAGTTCGAACGGTGTTCAAAAGGCCTTCATTTTTTGCTCAGAGTGCGTGACACGCTGAAAATCCTGAATGCTGAATATTATTTCATCTGGGCCGAAACTTCGAAAATTCATAACTCGGTCAATTTTTATCGGATTGGGCTCATATTTTTACACAAGGTCCCTGACTCATAGATCTACAACTTTGCTTCAAAAGTCGAGACCGGATTATGCTCCGATCAATACCAGTTTTTTATTGAAGAACGTGTCAGAGTCGACACTGGAGCCCAAAATAAGTTTGTCTGAGCTGAAACTTCAAAAATTCATAACTAATTCACCGTTTATCCGATTGAGCCGATTTTCGGACAGGAGTTAGTTATCGATGTCGGCTACATTTTGTTTACACATTTCAACTTCAAAAATTGCATTTAAGTCCCTGCGATTTAGCCTGGAAAGTGACGAACTCAAGTGAACATTGGAGGCCCAATTGCACATTCAAAGCCCATTTTCTTTACCCTAATTTCCATTATATAATCACCTTCTTTTCACACAAACCAGAGAGGAGGAAAAGAGAGAAAAAACCTTGCTACAACACTGTTAGAATATCAAATTCTTTCAAGAACCCTAAAACCTTGAAATCCTTATTACAAATCCCTCTCTCGCTACAAACAAGCCATCACAGTTACAAACCAACACCTCACTACTTCTTCAGTAAGGGTAAGGCTGGCTTGAACTCCATGATCCAAATGACATAAAAGCATTCATGTCACTAATTTTCCAGTGAGGGTAAGATTGATTTGATCTCCATGATCAAAAGGGTATAATCATTCATACATGTCATATTGTGCCTAAACATTAAATTTCTTCATATATTGGCTTTATTTGCATTTTATGATTTTATTTAATGTGTTCATGAGATTCAACACTGCAGATTTAGACAGGATCCCATGCAGGTTCATTAAGGAACGTTGAGGCCAAAAGCCAAATGGCCAAAAGCCAAAAGCCAAATGGCCAAAAGAACAGCTTATGCATGACACCAATACATGGCGAGACAGACATCTTGAGAAGATTAAGGAACGTTGAGGCCAGAACACAAATGGCCAACAGCCAGAACACAAATGGCCATGAAACCCAATCCAATGGCCAAAGAATGCAGACCGTTCAAAAAAACCTCCTTTTGGGGCCAGACACCCCCATGGTTTGCTCAATTTTTAATTTTTATTTGTGTTTTCCTTTTTATTCTTTCAATGTTTTTTTTAATTGTTTTCTTTTAATTCCATAAAATAATTTTCATAATAAATATAAAATACAGAAGAAAAAAAAAAGCTTGTTTATTTAATATTAATTTCACTATTATTTTTGTAAATAAACTTTAAACAATTAATTAGATTAATTTAGGTTTCAAAACTTTAATATTTTTCTTAACAAATTAAAATATGTAGAAATTAGGGTTTTTAACTTTTTATCACTTTTCTTAATAAATAACTTTTTCTTATTATTATTATTATTAATTACTAATTTATTTTGTAAATAAACATATACTTTAATTATTTAGTAAATTAGGTTAAACTTTAATGTTTTCTTAATAATTAAAACAACTTAGAATTAAGGTTTCTTTTAATTTTTATTTTTATTTTCTTTATTTTCATTAAATACAAAAAAAAACATAAAAACATTTTTTTTCTCAATTAAATAATTAATTAGCTTTTAATTTCATTTAATTTCTCAAAAGGGTCCAACGCCCTCGCACGTTCTATTCTTTCGCGCATTTATTTTATTTTATTGTGAATATTATGTAACTGTTCAAGCCATGTAATAGTACTTAGGAATTTATTTACTTTCCGCATTTTTATTAAAACGGGTCTTTGTTAATTTGGCGATGCATAGACCCGCGCCTTGTAATAGCGTAGGATTTTACTTTCCGCATTTAAATTTCCGCACTCTTAAAACTGCTAAACTTTGCATGAAAGAATGAATGGCCCAACTAAAATCAACCCGTAGCTCACCATAATGCATGATCAAAGATAATGGTTAAACTGAAAATAACACACAAATTCACACACCACTCTTAGGGTACGCCTCACTGTTGCCTTGCCCTCGAAACGTGGTCGTCGAGTATAGGACGTTTTAGTAAGTCCTTATGCCCATGACATGATCCAGTTGCCTCGAAACGGTTGCCTCGGAAATAAAAAAGATCAATGGCATAAGGGTAGCTTCTAAGGTGTCCTACTGTTGCTCTGGTGACCACACTGTCCCTAAAAACGAATTGACCCGAACACCTCCAACAGTGGTGCTACCTACCTCTCAATGGTGGGATGGCACTACCTTAAGGACCTCTACACAGCCTAATTCCTTAGGGTAGGTAGATGACTCATAGATACTTGCTCTAAAAAACAAATCAAAACTCTTTTCACACCGACACTTTTCAAAAAGCTTTCAAAACAATTTTTCAAACACTCTTGAGGACTGATACAAGAGTCGATCTGAAATCTTTAAATGAAACTTTCTTCAAACTCATTCACATTTGAAAAGCAAACACATTTTGAAAACACAAATGAGCAAGTATCAAAGAGCCCATGGATAACCATGGATAGAAAGGGTGCTAATACCTTCCCTTTCTATAAATCTACCTCCCGAACCGAGAAATTATCTCATAAGGAATTTTGTTGTGCTTTTGTCCTGTCCATGTTGGAGAAAATAAAAGACGGTGGCGACTCTTGCTTCCGCGACATTTCGTGAACCAGCGTTAAACAGTCAGTTCCAGATCCACCGATCACAATAGGCATTTCAGAAGACATTTTATGCTGAAATAAACAACGAAGAAGATAAGAAACCTGTAATGGTACTTGTAATGAGGTCCATGGTAATGGAATGCGTATGAAATGATTTCAAAGACTTTGGGAGATTCAAATTTGTAAAACAAAATAAAACACACTTTATTAGATTAACTTGTAAAAATGTTTAACAATGCCCTCAAGGCGTTACAAAATAAATAAACTGAAAAGCAAATCTAAACTAGAAACAATAAAAGACATCAGAAATCCCATGGTCGTTTCCCCTTTGTGCTGACATAATCATTGATTGTCCTTTCATTCTCAAGCTGCGTCGTGAGCTTCAAGATCTTCCTTTCCTACTCATGATACTTCTCTCGGTAGGCATCCCTTTCCTCCTTTAACTGGATCCAAGATCTCTTCAATTCCCCAAGGTCAGTAGGCATATAGGGATAGAGGACTGTATAAGGAACACCTTCTTCATTAGTATGCTCCACAACCGCCGGAAAAATAGCTTCATAAGGCATCCCCAGATTTTGAGCACGGGCTTGAACCCACTGGAGATAAGGTTGCATCGGGAGAGAAGTCTTCGGTCCTAGCTCGTGAGGGTCAGACCTGTTCACCCTTCCCCAGGCTCGTATAAACCTTCGGCGATGCCCATTAACGTCCCCCTTGTAGTCAAAGACAATATCTGTAAGAAGTAGCTCATGAGGACCGTCCCTCCGAGCGCGACCAAACTGTCGTAGAATCAAGCAAGGACTGTAGGTTATTCCCCCTCTAATTCCAAGCAACGGGACATTAGGGTATTCCCCATATCGATCAATGACAGCTACTCTTTCCATGTCCTTAGAACTCCAAAGAATGTCCGTATGGGCAAGGGACATTATCCTGTAAGCCCAACCTAACCCTTCCTCATTCTTCAATACAGACTTGGGGAGGTGCAAAATAAACCACCTCGCCAACAGTGGTATGCAACACATGAGGGTCCCCCTTCTTCACACAGTACGAGTATAGAGAGCATGCAAAATATCACCCAGAAGAGTAGGCACTGGATTACGAGACAAGAAGATCTTGACCACATTCATATCTATGAAGGAATCTAGATTCTGGAAAAGAACCAAGCCATAGATGAGGAGATCCAAGATGTCTTCAAATGCTTGGAAATCCAAGTTATCCCAGAACTGTTGAGCTTGATTAATCAGAAACTTGGCCAAGAAACCTTTAACCCCGCTCTGTGTCTCCTAGTTGGATACTACATCAACCCTTTTTAGATGTAGGGTTGAAGCAATATCCTCTAGCCTAGGAGCCTCTTCTAAACCTATGAATGGTGTTTGCTCGAGAATGGATATACCAGTAAGTCAGAAAACTCCTCCAAAGTAGGAACTAGCTGATAATCCGGGAAGGTGAAACAATGATGCACTGGATCAAAGAACTGGAAAAGCACGCTCACCATCTGCTCATCCAACTTAGAAGTGACCAGGCTAAGGAGATGGCCATGTCTTCTAACAAATGAAGAAGTATCATGAACCTTTGAGACTAACTCTATAAGCTGAGCAGGTATTTGCACGAAGTTGACTCGAATGGTGTTTCTGCGTACTGAAGCCATAATCTGCAAAACAGAACAAAGATAAATCCCCTCGGTCTTTGAAACGGTTAGCGTAATGAAGTATGCATGTTATGTCATGATGCATGATGTCATGATAAAACACACAACAGGTATAGTAGGTAACAAACATGGTAAAGGAAAACAAGTCACACAAGAGCCCTTAAGTTTCAGGCTTGCATGGAGTCTAGGTACTACCCTCTTGAAGTTCAGTTGGTTTCAACATGTCCTAATAATAGTAACCGGGTTCTAGAGGTTCTCAATATCACTGACCATCCTCCATCGGTCATGGTTTCAGCTCACGCAATCTTTTCTTGCAGCCAGAACCATCTCGAGAGTATGGTCTCAATGAGTGTAGCATCGAGTATCAACCAGTTCTCAGCTTTATATCGAGGTCGGCTATATCACTACTTCCTATGGCCAAGTTGGTCAATTATAGATTCTAAGGTCAGTTGATGCTTAATGACACACATAGCAGCCCCATATTCTCCTTGTTTCTCCACAAGGGATACCGGTACCAACCAATGTGCCACATCAACGTAGCTACTGCTTCAACCGTATCGGTCTATGCCGTACAGTTCCCTCACTGTTTATTGCTACTTAACTAAAAGGTGTTCCCCAGATCCGAGTTAAGATCTATAGTAACTCCAATACAAAGCCCACAAAGATAAAGAAATCAAATCAAACAATATAAGCAATATGATAAACTAATCCTAAGGTATACCCCACTTATTAACTCCCCAGCAGAGTTGCCAGTTCTGTGATACGGTGGCAGAACCGGAACTGTTTTAGGAAAATGCTGGTTTGCGTTTTGCGATTTTTGTTCGCAAAATGTCGCGGTAAGCAAGAGTCACCACCAACTTTTATTTTATCCAACTGGAAAGGAAAAAAGCATAGAAAAATTCCTTTTTTCGAGATTTTCTGAGTACGGGGTAGATTATAGAAAGTGGAGGTATTAGCACCATTTCTATCCGTGGTTTTCCACGGGCTCTTAGGTACTTGCTCATCATTTTAAAATTGCTTATTGAAGTAGTGAAAAACACAAGAAGGGGGTTGAATTGTAAAACTGAAATCTAATGCAATGAACAAGATATTTTTATCCTGGTTCGTTTGATCTCAAACTACTCCAGTCCACCCGTCAAGGTGAT
This sequence comes from Vicia faba, assembly GCA_948472305.1. Lineage (NCBI taxonomy): Eukaryota > Viridiplantae > Streptophyta > Magnoliopsida > Fabales > Fabaceae > Vicia > Vicia faba. Next base: position 1,608,965,009 of record OX451736.1, read on the forward strand.
TTCGCCTCTCTCCAACGAGGTCTTAATCCACTATATTCAACTGAATATTACAGACTGCTTTAACAACTGCTAAAGCCTTCTTGATCCAAACCACAACCCGGTTTGTCAAGGAAACACTTTCTTACAAAGAGATAAAACTAAGTGTGTGAATGTTTTCTACAAAACTGTATCACAACTGTGATGTATACACAACTTAAAGCTTAGAAACTAGATTGCTAAACAATGATAGAATATCAGAATGTAGTGTTTAGCAAAACTGAGAGAAGGAAGATTTTGATCAGCTTTTATGCGTGTAGAGATTTTGAGAGCATTAGCCATTTCAATCTTCAAAGTCTTGTTTATATAGCACTGAGATGTTGAACGTTGGATGCAATATTCTTGATTCAATGCTATTAACAAACTTTCCTTATCGAGCAGATCTTGTCTGGAATGAGGCCGTTGGTATTAATTTGCTTTCAATGCACAGTACCGTTGCTTACTTAATGCAAGTTCTGGATTGGCTCATTCTGACTCTGCTTAGCTGCTGATGAACTGTTGTGTTTCTTTATCAGAGTGTTGAGCGCAGTCTTGTTCATCAGACTTCAGCATGTACGTGAGTTGATCATCTGATTCTGACATTCTGATGTGGCAACTTCTGATGCTGATGTCTGAAACCAAATTCTGATGCTGAATAGGTGTGATCTTGCTTATATCAATCAGAGTTTCTGCAAGTTAGAACATAGTAATTTTTAGGCAGCAGATAGTTCATACATGAATCATATACATAATATATCTTTTCACTTTGTTATCATCAAAACTTAAATATAGGGTAGTAGATTCAAACTTTGTTCTAACACTTATGTGTTTGTGTGATTTGAAAAGTTTTTGTTTTATTTGACTTCGATTTAACCCTTGCTTCTGTCTTCAAGAGTGTTACGAAGTGTTTTTGAAAACTTTGTTTGAAAAGAGTGTAAGTGTGAAAAGTTTGTTTGTATTGAGCAAGTACCTACTAGCACCCACCTACTCGAAAAAAGAATTGCTCTATGTTCGTTTCCTTTAGACAACGCTATCCCACTATTAGTGAGTAGGTAGCACCATCGTTGGAGTTTTAAGGGTCAATTCAAAAGGGATGTACGATCACTAAAGCAATATTAGAACGTCTTAGTAATAACCCTAGTGTCTTAAGATCAATATTTGAGGCAACAATTCCGAGGCAATCTTTCCGAGGCAAATTTGATCTTTGAGACAAAAGAGCGACCACTAAAATACCCTATACTTATTGATCATTTACCGAAGGCAACCGAAATGGGAGTATACCCTAGGAGTGAGCATGTGAGAGTGATTCAATTTCAAGTTATTTATCTTCGCACATTTAGGGTTTGCTAACCGTTTTAAAGTTTACATACATTCTTGTCATGCAACCCTATTATTCATACATCTAACCATTAATATTTTGTGGAATTTAAAGTGCGGAAAGTAAAGCTACGCTATTACAAGGCTTCGGGTATTAATTACATAGCCAAAAACAACCCGTCAAAATGATAAAGGAAAAGGAGAAAAATCCTAATTAATCTATTACAACTTGTGAGCAATTACATCAATATGGTAAAAATAAATAAACGCGATGAATCGAGAACGAGAGAGAACTAGGGTTTTGACCCCGTCTAACCTAATCGAAAGAAACAATTATTTTTGTTATTTTTAATTATTTGAGAAAAAGAATAAGGTTTTTAAATTAAATACAAAATTAATTAGTTAAATTGAAGAAAATAATTTACATGGCCTATCTTTGTATTTTTGGTTATTTTTAGGAAAAAGAAAATAGAATTTAAATTAAACTAAAACCCTAATTTTCTAATTGTTTTTAATTTATTTACAAAATAATTAAAGTTACCCTAAAATTGAATAAACTAATTAAATTAATTTTTGTATAAAAAATAAATTCTAAATCTAATTGGATGAAAATATTATTTTTGTGATTTTATTAAAAAGAATTAATTTTTTATGTGAATAAAAATAACTAAATGAATTAAATAAAAGAAATATAAAAGAATAGAGAAAAGTGAATGGGCCTGAGAATCAGCAATTTGGGAGGTGTGAGTATCAACTTCTGGGCCCAAAACAAGTTGATCCACGTTGACTTCCATGTTCCCATGATGTGCATTGACCAAGGCCTTTGGTGGACCATCACATGATGGCCATCAGATCTGACTTCCTGGACATTTGGTTGGTTGGATGATGATGGTCCATGGTGGTCTCCCTGCCTATACACGCGCCTGATCATTTAAAGAAAAATATTGTGAAATAATGGGGGGACCTGGGATTCGAACCCAGGCCCTAAAGCCTTTTCCAATAGCCTTGCTACCAACTGCGCTGGACACGTTTATTGTACATAGAATAACAACAATTGATAATATGTAATAATGCAAGTTAGTGGGGGGAAATAAAAAAATGCGCCAAAATTCAAATGAACAAATAGGATGGTGCCACGCAAGTCGTCCTTGTCCTCTCTCCATTGGTAAAAGTTAAAGACTTTTACCTACGGACAACATCTGTCGCTACAACCCTGGCTTATTTCAAAATCTCCCATGGGCATGATAAATGGAGTCTAAGTCCATGAATCAAACCGTCTTGGCCTGCTGAGCATTATGATGCCCTTCTTATGGGCCAATTTAACATGTACACAAAGACCCTAAAATGAGACCAGAAACCCTAATAATGGCAAATCCTGATATAGTCCACAAAAATGCAATTGAATGTTATAGATAGCTTGCAAATATTTCAAGGAGCAATAATATATAAGTATTTCATGCTATAGATGCCAAAATCATGCAATTCGATTTCAAGAACAAGCCAAAGTCATGAACCACTTACATTGGGTTTTAGCGCAGGAAAATCCTTGTTCTTGATTGGTATAGCTTGCTTGTGATCCCAGGAAGCGAATGAGATGGCTAGAGGGTCTTGAAAATGCTTGGAAGTAGAAAAACGGATTACCACTTTGTAGCGATAAAAAATGTAGCGGGGTAAATCAGAGATCGGATTATTGATTAATTCGTCTCACAAAAGCAAGAGTCGCCACCGCGCTTTATTATTTCCAAGGGAAAAGGGGAAAGAGCGAAATAAAACCCTAAATATGCAATGTAAATAATACTTTTTAAAAGTAATAAAGATACAAGGCGTTTTTGAAAAGAGATCTATGGTTCGGGGGTTGGTTATACAATGGGAAGGTATTAGCACCCAATGTATCTATAGTACTCTATAGGAACCTTTTGAAATATCTATTTATTAAAATTGTTTATTTGATTGAAGAAAATAAATTGTTTTGGCCGAAAAAGGGGTACGGACGGGTTTTGAAGATGCGACGACCTAATGTCGAAGTTTTTGCTTAAAGGGTATAAGTTTTGAAAAGATTGAATTTTTTGAGGAAAAATTATCCTAAGTTTTAATGAAATGCGAATGTTCGCGTGATTAGACTTGAGGACATGAAGTCGACAAATATAATCGTTTTTCCCTTGGATTTAAAAGTAAACAGAATAAACAAGTAAATATGAAATAATTAAACAGGAAAATTATACGGATAATGATTAAATAACAACAGTTAAATAAATGACTAAATGGTGTAAATATGCATTTTTGGATTTTTTGTTTAATATTAATGAAAAGAAAGTGTTTTAATAGTTTTCATTTTTTTACGCATTTTTTTATATGGATAAAAGTAATGAGGATTAATTAAGGAAAACAAAATATTTTTTTAGTTTTTAAGTTCTATTTTTTATATGTTTTGTGTTAATATAAAAATATTATTTAAGAGTTATTGAATGATTTTTAAACTAAAATAAAACTAAAAAAAAACTTCTAACTTAAGTCTAATTAAAAAAAGGCTACTAAAATTATCAAATTAAATCCTAAAAGTTAAACTAATAAAATTGATCAATTATTAAAATGTTTTAGTTAAAATATACCTCTTATTAATTAAGTCTAATTAATATTAATAAAAACTCTAAAAATGGCTAAAGAAAACAAAATAAATAAAATAAAAAAAAGGTATCAAGAAAATAAAAGGGTGAGTTGATAATGTATGGGCCAAAAGGTTTCAAGAGGGCCTAAACAGGGGTAATAAAGAAGGTATGGGTGGGGTATTATGTAAAATTCGCTTGGGCCTAGGCGTTGGGGTTTAGTCCAATTGTTCATAATTTTGTTTTAGGGTTAACATTGTTTGGGTAATTGGGATTAGGGTTAAGGTTTAGGAGAACGGCGCTCATCGTTCATGTTCTTCCTCGTTTACACTTTTCCTCACTGTGAGCTTCTGAATCCTTCGCTCGAACCACCAACATGTCCTCTTCTGACTTTCCTTTGCCCGAGCCACCAACGTCCCCCTTCTTCTTCGCTGAGTTCAGTGAAACGGTGTAGAGGTAATGATCCATCCTTACGGTATATTAGGTTTTACGATTTTGTTGTATATTATGATTTGTTCATTGTTATGATTCTGACTTCGTGTTCTTGAATGATTATTGTTGAGATATTGAAAAGGAAGAAGGAAGCGATGAAACTACCTTTTGAATGAGGAATGAAGGGCGTTTATGGAGGCTCGTTGGCGGAGGGAAAACGCAGCGAGGTTGTGGGCTTGGAGACCCTGGTACTCTGTACTCTTTATCTCCTTTGTTGCCTTGATGTATGCTTTTTCTTCTTCTTTTTTCTGCTATTGTATATTGGGTTGTCTTGGATTATTTCTTTTCCTTCTTCTGTTGTTGCCTTGAACGTTATGTTTGGTTGCCTTGAGCTAATGTTGAAATGTGGTTTTGACTAGCTTCTTTCTTCCTCTTTCTCACCTTGCTACTGTATGCTTTCCGTTGCTTTTTGTTGGCTAGTGATGAGATAGTCTGAGGCCTGATGGTATGCTTGTTATTGTTTTGACATTGGTTTTGGTTCTACTGGTTTTTACAGTAGGAAGGGTTTTGGAATGGTTTAGGCCATGTTTGATCTGTGGTCTTGATTTTTGTGAAGGTTGAGGTTTTGAAAGAAGGGTTATGGTGTTTATGCTGATACAGGTCGTATTGGTTTTTGATGTTTGAATTGGTTTTGGTTCTACTGGTTTTATGCAGTAGGTGTTTTGTTTGATGGTTTATGCAAGCTTAGCATTTGGTTTGGAATCGTTTAGGACATGTTGGTTTTGGTTATATGCAGGTTTGGTTCAGGACATATGAAACAGCAGGTTTAGGTTTTTAGGCCATGAAGGTTTGATGGTTTAGACAGTGGTTATGGCGTTTGGCGATGGTTATGTTGATGGTTCTACTGGTTTTTACAGTAGGAATATCTCTTTGTTGTAGTATTTTTTTTGAGTTTTTTGAATGCTTAGGAAGGTTTGACTCTCTTATTTTCTTGAAGGGTTCTTGTGTTATGTTATACAGTTTTTGGCCTCTGCACAATGCTGCTTCATATGGTTTGTTTGTATTCCTTTCTTATGCTCCTTTTTCTACTGAGTTACTGGTGTAGCTTTGTTTTATAACTCCTTCTGCCTAAACCAAAACCTGTAAAACCATATTTCTTTCTCTCTTCTCTCTCTTAAGTACCATGAAGCACTAAAATGTGTGTGTTGTACTGTATATTCTGAAATTGCATAGGCTGGAACATGATGTAAAAGGAAATATTATGCTTGCAAAATGGTTTTGAACTGCATATTTTCTTTTTGTCAACCATATGGTACAGTAGGAGCCTATTTGTTTTGGCCTCTTCCTATGTTGTGTGGCAAGGTTAACGTTGGCTCTGGGTGGGAAGCTTGGTGTATGCTGTGTATATTTTGAAATATGCATTTTTGACAAAAGAAATTATGCATATGCAGTTGGCCCTTTTTTAAAATGCAATTGATTTTAATTATGCAGTTTTGAAAATAAAATGAATTTGTGCATGTTTTTAAATTGTGCATTCATTTATGAAAATAAAAATTCCTCCCTTTTTTGTGAACCGGGAGAAATCCCGTGATTTGCAAAAAAGGGTAAACTGATTCCAGCCGTTGCTTTTAATGATGAACACTGAAATAATTTTCCGCTTTTAATCATTTATTTATTTCTAACTTTTCTTTTAATTGTTTTTGCAGGCAAAATTAAATGAGCAAGCAAAAGCATTGGATAGAAGATTTAGAATTAGAATCTTAGAAAAATAGTTCTATTTTACTTTAAACTTTTATGTAATTTGTTATTATAAATATTTTGTAAATAATACAATATTTAAATAACAATTGTAATAAAATAGAATAAAGTGAAATAAAATTCTATTATTTCCCAGTCAATTCTTTTTCTTTCCAATTATTTATTTATCGTTTATAATTATTTAAATTGTATAATAATTGAAAATCAATTTCAATCACTTAAATTCAGAATAATAAACGAATAAATAAACATCATTGATCAATTAATAATTTCAATTATTTAATTCGTTATTCATAATTTTCTAAGTTATAATAATTAAAAATAGAATTTCAATTATTTAACTTAGAATGATAAATAATTAAATAACCATTATCGACCAATTAATGAACTTCTTTTCAAATATTTATTATATTATTCATAAATCTTTAAATTATGTAATAACTGAAAAATAAATTCCAATTATTTAAATTTAAGATAATAAATAATAAATAAACACTGTCTGAACGATTAATATGCCTTTTTTCAAATATTTATTTTATTATTTATAGATCTTTGAATTATATAATAACTGAAAATAAATTCCAATTATTTAAATTTAAGATGATAAATAATTAATAAACATCATTTAAGTCTTGATCAGTTAATAAATTTAGCTTTCAAAAATAAACAGCTCTCGACCTGAAAAAGTTATGAATTTTTAAAATCAAAAGATCAAAACGCTTGCAATGTAATGATGCAGATGGGAGATGGTATCTTAGGTCAAAATTTGAGGTACAACAGCTGCCCCTATTTAAGTTTCTTCTATCCGGAGATATGAAGATTGAACTCTTCGTTTCGACGGGATTGAAGGTACTTAAATACATAATACGCAAATTTTGCTCTAAGATACCGTCATTATGATACCAATGCAGTGATTGAATTCACAGAGAAAGATATTGTACGACACAAGACAATGCTGGAGGAATCAAACACCAACAAAACACAGAGACGTGGATTATACATTACTGAGGAAACGAGCTATCGACTTCAAACGACAGACTCTTGACAGCGAATAAAATCGAGGGAATACGACCCCTGACCCTAACAAAGCCGGCATCTTGCATAGGCCATAACAGATTATTGACCCAAAATAGTGAGTTCACAACTCAAGGTCGAAGATAGACGAAAAGCAAACAATCTTGCTGATGATGGATTACCGACTTCTGAAGGTAATGATTCATGACAAGCTTCTCTGCGAGATTTTCCGAGATATACTTGTTAATGCTGAGATAATATGGATTGTAGATACGCAAGTTGTTCAAATAAAGAAACTGCCACTTGCTGTCGTCCAAAGAAAATACCAATAACATACAAGCTGCTCAAATAAAGAGGCTGCCACTTGCTGTCATCCAAAGAAAATACCAATAACATACAAGCTGCTCAAATAAAGAGGCTGCCACTTGCTGTTTTCCAAAAATAATAATGCACAAGTTGCTCCTGAAGAGCTGCCGCTTGTCGTTTTCCACAAGATAAAATGATGTACAAGTTGCTCGTGAAGAGCTGCCGCTTGTCGTTTTCTGACGATGTCTATAACGTACAAGTTGCTCATGAAGAGCTGCCGCTTGTCGTCTTCCAAAAATAATAATAACGCACAAGTTGCTCGTGAAGAGCTGCCGCTTGTCGTTTTCTGACGATGTCTATAATGTACAAGTTGCTCATGAAGAGCTGCCGCTTGTCGTCTTCCAAAAATAATAATAACACACAAGTTGCTCGTGAAGAGCTGCCGCTTGTCGTTTTCCGAAGAGTAACTCAGAAAGAAGTTGCGATGACACTAGCAGAGAATAAAATCTTCGTCAAAGAGAATCATGAGTCAATCCTTCCCAAGGAGATCATATACTCAACTGTGCAAAATAAATGCACCATCTGTCTAGGTCGCGATTTCACTGGGAAAAATCATGAGATAGCCTACGCAAGAGACAACAACTTTATCCAGGAATAACTAGAGAGAAAATAGTCAAACAAGACTCCAACCAATGAGAAAGCAACTCGATTGGGGAATTCATCCTATCCAGAAATGGACAAGGTGAGCTAAATCAAAAATCGTCCATGAGGATTAGCTCAGTTGGCGAATTTAGAAAGGAAGCACATTTTCTGCCTAAGCTAACCTTCTACTTGGAAAGAGACATGTACGTTATTTGAATAAACAAAGTACAACCCAAAAGTAAACGGCAAATGTGAGTATGCGTGCATGATATAAGTGTAAATAGGTAAATGAATGTCATGCTGACAAAACAAACAGATGGAATATCCTGAAGACGGTAAGATGTCACGACAAGATAGATACTCGGCCAATCTTGAAAAAGACGGAAAATAACTGGAACTGGAAACACAAAGCCACGTCTGAGCGTAACACGCCACAAGGCTCAAGTCTTCTGAGGAGAAAAGTAGTCAAGTTCAATCTTGTAATACCAATAGACCACTAGCAAGAGACAAAGCGTACCACACTTCCGAAATCTCCCAAATAAAGATAACTGAAACAAATCTTAACTTGGAACACTGGGGAGTCACCAAACTTAGCACCACTAGAACCAAAAGTGTACACAACCAACACCTCATGATGATTTGAAATAAAACATGTTCATCAGGCAAGGATAAATTACTGCATTGTTTCGCATTTCATGGCTTGACCATCCTCGGAACAACTGTTAATATTCCTTCCATTATTCACGACACATTTTTTTTAAAATAAGAATACTTTAAATAACTTTGTTTCAAATATTTCCGAAAAAATTAAAATTTTGCCCCCAAAAGGTAAATGCTCAAATTTCATTAATAAGATGGTAGTTCGCTAACAGCGCGACTCCAACGGTTTACAAAAGTTTGGGAAATAGTATATGAAAGAAAGGGTTACACAAAAACAATGATCACTATTCTCCCCAACAACTTAGAATTCCGAAATGTGTTCAAATGCCCAGACTGGTCTGACCAAAAGCCTGCCTAAGAGAAATACTTCTTGACTGCATCGGCGTTCATGGGACGCGGGAGTTCTTCACCGTCCATATTGGTGAGAATCAAGGCACCTCCAGAGAAAACTTTCTTGACGACATACGGTCCTTCATAATTCGGAACCCACTTGCCCCTTGAATCAGGTTGGAAAGATAATATCTTCTTGAGCACAAGGTCACCTTCTCTGAACTCGCGTGGTCGAACCTTCTTATCAAAAGCCTTCTTCATTCTCTGCTGATACAATTGACCGTGACACAACGCCGTAAATCTCTTTTCTTCAATTAAATTCAACTGATCAAATCTACTTTGACACCATTCAGCCTCAGAAAGTTTAGCTTCCATCAACACTCTCAGAGACGGAATCTCAACCTCCACGCGGAGTACAACTTCCATACCATAAACTAGGGAAAATGGGGTTGCGCCTGTTGAAGTTCGAACTGAGGTACGATATCCGTGTAAAGCAAACGGAAGCATCTCATGCCAATCTTTATAAGTTACTACCATCTTCTGGACAATCTTCTTGATATTCTTGTTAGCAGCTTCAACAACCCCATTCATCTTCGGTCTGTAAGGAGAAGAATTATGATGTTCGATCTTGAACTCTTCACAAAGCTCTCTCATCATCTTGTTATTCAAATTCGAACCATTATCAGTGATAATCTTGCTCGGGATACCATACCGACAAATGATCTAATTCTTGATAAATCTGACTACCACCTATCTGGTTACATTAGCATAAGATGCTGCTTCCACCCATTTAGTAAAATAATCGATCGCTACCAAGATGAAACGATGACCATTTGAAGCTTTGGGTTCAATCATTCCAATCATATCAATGCCCCACATAGAGAAAGGCCAAGGTGAAGAGATAACATTGAGGAGGGTCGGCGGCACGTGCATCTTGTCCGCATAAATCTGGCATTTATGACATTTCTTCACATATTTGCAGCAATCGGATTCCATTACCATCCAATAGTAACCAGCTCTCAACATCTTTCTAGCCATCGCATGTCCGTTGGCATGAGTGCCAAAGGATCCTTCATGTACTTCTTGCATCAGCATGTCTGCTTCACGCTGTCTACACATCTGAGCAAGACCATGTCATAATTCCTCTTATACAAAACCTCTTCATTGAGGAAGAAACTGCTTGCTAATTTTCTCAACGTCTTCCTATCTTTATTGGATGCCCCAGGCGGGTATTCTTGAGTTTGAAGAACACGTTTAATGTCGTAGAACCACGGTTTGTCGTCGGTGACCTCTTCTACTGAGAACACATGAGCAGGTCTGTCGAGGCGCATAACCTGGATTGTAGGCACATCGTTCCAACCATTCACTTGAAACATTGAAGACAAAGTAGCCAAAGCATCGGCCATTTGGTTCTCATCTCTAGGGATATGATGTAATTCCACTTTATTGAAGAAAGTTAACAATCTTCTAGCATAGTCTCTGTAAGGGATCAAACCAGGATGACGAGTCTCCCATTCTCCTTTGATCTGATTAATTACCAATGCCGAATCTCCATAAATATCGAGAATCTTAATCCTTAGATCCACTGCTTCTTCGAGACCCATAATACATGCCTCATATTCAGCCATGTTGTTCGTGCAGTCAAACTTCAATCTCGCCGTGAACGGGATGTGAGTACCTCGGGGAGTGACGATGATTGCCCCAATTCCATTTCCATAAGAGTTCACAGCTCCGTCAAATATCAAACCCCAATGCGATTCGGGATCAGGTCCTTCTTCAAGTAACGGCTCTTCACAATCTTTAGCTTTCAAGTACATAACATCTTCATCTGGGAAATCAAACTTGATGGATTGATAATCTTCAATTGGTTGGTGAGCCAAATGATCGGCTAAAATACTCCCCTTGATCGCTTTCTGAGTGTGATACTCAATGTCATATTCGGATAACAACATCTGCCAACGGGCTATTCTTCCAGATAAGGCGGGCTTCTCAAAAATATACTTGATCGGATCCATTTTGGAGATCAACCAAGTGGTGTGGTTAATCATATACTGGCGCAGACGGCGAGCAGCCCAAGCTAAAGCACAACAGGTTTTCTCAAGCAACGAGTATCGAGACTCACAGTCTGTGAATTTCTTACTCAGATAATATACGGCATGTTCCTTTCTTCCAGTCTCATCTTGTTGACCAAACACACATCCCATGGAATCTTCCAATATAGTCAGGTACATAATCAAAGGTCTTCCTTCCACCGGAGGAATCAAAATGGGAGGTTCAAGAAAATATTCCTTGATGCTATCAAAAGCTCTCTGACAATCTTCCGTCCACACACATCCTTGGTTCTTTCGGAGAAGCTTGAAAATCGGCCCACAGGTAGCAGTCATATGAGACATAAACCTAGAAATGTAGTTCAGTCTCCCAAGGAATCCTCTTACTTGTTTTTCTGTCTTGGGTGCGGGCATTTATCGAATAGCTTTAACTTTATCATGATCTACCTCAATACCCTTCTGACTGACAATGAACCCCAGAAGTCTTCCATAACGAACACCAAAAGTGCACTTGTTGGGATTCAGACGGAGTTTGTACTTCCTCAAACGCTGGAATAACTTCAACAAATGCTCCAAGTGATCTTCCTCAGTCTGCGATTTGGCAATCATATCATCCACATACACTTCGATCTCCTTATGCATCATGTCATGGAACAAAGCAGTCATGGCCCTTTGGTATGTTGCACCAGCATTCCTCAAACCAAACGGCATAACCCGATAACAAAAGGTTCCCCAAGGTGTAATGAAAGCGGTCTTCTCCATATCTTCCGGTGCCATCCTGATTTGATTGTAACCAGAGAAACCGTCCATGAAAGAAAAGACTTTGAACTTGGCGGTACTGTCGACCAATACGTCAATGTGAGGTAATGGGAAGTCATCCTTCGGACTAGCTCTATTCAGATCTCTATAGTCTACACACATCCGAACTTTGCCATCTTTCTTTGCAACAGGCACTATGTTGGCTAACCATTGAGGATAGACCGATGTAACAAGGAAACCTGCATTAATCTGCTTCTGAACTTCCTCTTTGATCTTGTCAGCCATGTCGGGACGAGTCCTTCTCAGCTTCTGTTTGATCGGCGGACATTCAGGTCTCAACAGTAAACGATGCTCCACAATATCGTTGTCCAAACCCGGCATATCTTGGTAGGACCAAGCAAACACATCAACATACTCTTTAAGAAGCCCCAACATTTTCTCTTTAACTTCCGGGATAAGCAATGCTCCGACTTTGACTTCCTTTCTATCTTCTTCATCACCCAAGTTGACCAACTCTACAGGTTCTTCAAACGGTTGAATGATCTTCTCATCATGCTCAAGCAAACGGGAAATCTCAACAGGGATCTCTTCGTCATCCTCCTCTTCAGCTCTGAACACAGGGAATTCAAAGTTGGGAGAGGGCATAGGACCATTGTTTTCGATGGTTAAGTCGTGGATTAATCTGCACATATGATTATGCTTTATTTTAGAAATCGATTTGTGCAAATAAAACAAAAAGTTATTATATTTCCCTATTACTACCAATTAATTTTCATTACTATTTCCCCGAAAAAAATGTGAAAAGTAAAACAGTAGTAGACAAAATAACGTTTTATTCATTGAAGGGAAATACTTGAAACAAGGAGCCCATACATTTCTCTTTTGCCTTGGGCAGAGCAAAATGAATTATTTTTCATAGCCCGACACAAAATACTTTTCGCCTTGGGCAGAGCGAATTTTTCAAAGAAAACAAAACAAAACATTACTCGGAAATGTGCATAACAATAGGAACATCAACAGCTATCCAGTTTTGGCGAGCCAATCCAAGCGTCACAAAATCGGGTAAATCTTCCTCGGAATCATCCTCTATGATAGCATCAACCTCAGGATGTATAAACCCTGTACTTCGGAAAACCTCTTGAATCGGACGAACAACCACCTCCTTCTTGACTCTTGCAGACACTGGATGAAAACCAAGACCTTCCCCAGACTTGTTCTCGGGCAAAGTCAACACCTGGCCCCATCCTTCGGCTGAACCACTTTCCACCACTCGTCGTGCATCCTCAAAAGAAGAGATGGATGCCCCCTGCTTCTTCACTGCATTCTTGGCAACAGAAAGACCTTGGAACTGGGTTCCAACATCCTCGTCAGCATCAATAAAAGAGAATGATGATAAATGGCTTACCACCATAGCCTGCTCTCCCCCAATCATCACTAGCTTCCCATGCCTCACAAACTTCAGTCTCTGATGGAGCATGGAGGTGACTGCCCCTGCATCATGGATCCAGGGACGACCCAATAAGCAACTGTAGGCAGCACGAATATCCATCACTTGGAAAGTGATTTGAAAAGTATGGGGACCAATTACTATAGGAAGATCCACTTCACCAATGACTGTCTTCCTAGAACCATCGAACGCTTTAACAATTACTCCACTAGGTCTCATAGGAACACCTGGATATGAGAGCCGAGATAACGTAGTTTTGGGCATCACATTCAACGACGAACCTGTATCCACCAACACACTTGATAAGGTATCATTTCCGCAACTTACTGAGATATGCAAAGCCATATTGTGGTTCCTCCCCTCCTCCGGGAGTTCTTCATCACTGAAACCAAGATTGTTACACGAAGTAATATTTCCCACAATCCCATCAAACTGGTCAATCGTCACATCATGATCCACGAACGCCTGGTCCAAGACCTTCATCAAAGCTTTTCTATGGGCACCAAAATCTCTCAGTAAAGCAAGCAAATAAATCTTGGAAGGAGTTTGCAAAAGCTGGTCTACAATCTTATATTCACTTCTCTTGATAAGCTTCAGAATCTCATCATCCTCGGGGTGAGGGATAGGTTCACTAGATCGGCCTATCTCAACCCTTGGTTCAACATTTCTCACTGGAATCTCCGCCGGTATGGGTCTCCTGACTTGAAGTTCTGGTCTCTTCAAAGGTACTGCTGCAAAAACACGTCCACTTCTTGTAACTCTACTCACATCAGCAATGTTAACAAAAGACGGTCTTGTCGGTATAGGGACTTCCACCCCATTCTCAATCATTGTGGCATTATACTTATACGGTACAACTTGGTCTGAGTTGTAAGGCACAGGACCAGGTGGGTAAATAATCAAAGGATCAATAGGTGCAGTCTGACTGTCGTAAACGATCTCTACTGATTCAGGCATATTGAATTGTGGTATGATGACATTCACTTCATCCTCCGGATTTCTGTCATACGTAATAGTGATAACTCTCTGGTCTAGCAACTTCTAAATATCCTCCTTCATAATAGGACAATCAACCTCTCTTGAACAAAACTCACAAACATCATAATCATGCTGGTGCCTAACAAAGGCAAGTCTTCTCAAACTCTGATGTAACCTGATCAACGACTCTCTTATGTGTTCAACTTGAAAAACTCGAAACTTCCCCGGACAACCTTCCACCATATTCACTGAAGCTGCCCCATGTCGAGGCAAAGGATTATCTCTAACATTTGGATTAACATCCTTGAAAGACAAGATACCATTCTTAATCAATCTCTGCACGTCCGCCTTCAGATCAAAGCAATTCTCAAGGTTGTGCCCCGGTGACCCTTGATGATATTCACAAAACTGATCCGCCTTGTACCACGGGGAAGTACTGTTCGGTGCGACAGGAGGAGGCTTTGTCGTTATGAGATTCTTTCTGATAAGAGCAGGGAACAATTTTGTATAAGTCATAGGAATGGCATCGAACTGCGGTTTTCTGGGTGAACGGTTCTGATTGTTGAATGGATAAGCCTGTTGTCGAGGCTGCTGCTGAAATGGCCGTTGTTGAGTTGGTGGGATTTGATGAGCTGGGGTCATCAAATATGGGCGGACAGCCGGAGTGACTGCCGTAACGTGAGAGTAACCTCTCCTTGGTCTACCTGGGAACAAAGCGCTGACATCCTGCTCTTTTCTTTTCGGGAAAACACTTCCAAACTTCTTAGTACTGCTAGACGGACTTCCTTCTTTAACCAAACACCCTTCACGAATCCCTTCCTCTAACCGCATGCCCATGCTTACCATTTCGGTGAAGTCATTGGGTGCGCTGGCTATCATTCTTTCATAGTAAAAGGAACCTAAAGTCTTCAATAATATCTTAGTTATCTCTTTCTCCTCAAGAGGTGGATAGATTTGAGCAGCAATTTCACGCCACCTCTAGGCGTATTCCTTAAAAGATTCTCGGTCTCTTTGTGACATCGCCCGGAGTTGATCCCTGTCCGGTGCCATGTCAACGTTGTACTTATACTGGTGGACAAAAGCTTCGCTAAGATCGTTGAAGTTGCGGATCCGAATACTGTCTAAACCCATATACCACTTTAGAGCAGCACCCGTCAAACTATCTTGAAAATAATGAATCAATAAGTCATGATCATCGGAATACGTAGACATCTTTCTCATGTACATTGTCAAATGACTTCGTGGACACGAATCACCCTTATATCTTTCAAAGTCTGGTACTTTGAATTTTGCTGGAATCTTGACATTCGGAACTAAACAAAGGTCGTGCGTGTTCTTCCCAAACAAATCCTTCCCCTTTAACGCTCTAAGCTCCTTCTGCATTTCCTGGAACTGATCTTGAAATTCTTCCATTCTATCAAAAAGACCCAAACTTTCAGCAGACTCGGCAGGATAAGTAGGCTCATTCAAGTATGGAACGGAGTGGACCACAGGAGCGACAGTTGTCATAACCGGTTGCAGAAAAGGTGTTACAGACGGAATTACTGGCGGCAAGGCAGTTGTCTCTGGCTGAGGAAGAGACAAAGCAGGTTGAAACAAAGGCTGTACGGCAGGCTGATACCCCTCTGGCACAAAGTTGTAAGGCATCCCCCACGGAAAACCTTTCGGCATCTGATGTTGAAGAGGAGAGTTGATTTGAGTCACGGATGTAGGAACGGTGACAATCTCGGAAACCACTGGAGTTGAAGTCTGAATCTCGGCAGCTGTAGTCGATGGCTGATTCTGAACAGCCACCAAACTTTCCACTAACGCAGTTAACTTTTCCATCTCGATACGAAGGGTAGCAACCTCCCCACGAAGCTCATGGTTTTCCTGTTCCAGATCTTCCATTTTCCTCTGACGATTGGCTCGAGTGTCGTATCGGTGAGACAGCTTGACAACCTTTATGGAGTGAAAAAAGAAACAAGGATAAGACTCTAGGAAACATGTGAAGTGAAATGTTGAATGATGCATGATGTGCGATGCAAATGATGATTCATTTTAATAGTTTTTTCAAGGAACTCCGATAATTTTGCATACATCAATGGTAAAGGAATTTGGAAAAAATGAAAACTCAATCCATTAATTGAAAACAGTAAATTACAACTTACAACTTGGAATAACAAAACAATAAATTACAACTTTGGGATAACAACCCAATAATAAAAGCAGTAAATTACAACTTTGAAACATGAAATCCGTAATAAAGCAATAAATTACAATTTTAAAACATGAAGTTCAAAATAAATTACAACTTTGGAGCATGAAGCCCATAATAAAGCAATAAATTACAACTTTGGAGCATGAAGCCCATAATAAGGCAATAAATTACAACTTGGAGCATGAAGCCCTTTTACAAAGTTTTACAAAATGACATCAATAAAATAAAACTAAAAGCTAAAGATCACTCAGAATCAACAGACGAGGGACCAAACACCAACTGTAACCGGAGCTTCTTGATCTTCTCTTCATAAAAGTCTTCCATCTCTTTCTTCTCAGCTACCAGTCGATCAATGATTTCCTTCTACGGATTAGGAACGAGATCCACGCTTACCGAACCTTCCTTCTTTCTCTTCCTCTCACTAGTATACCTCTTCAGTAAAGCATCCTTTTGATGAAGTTTCTCATCGTGATCAATGAACCAGCCGTCTTGAATAAAGAGTAACTCCTCCTTTTCTTTTAACTGTCGAGTCAGGACTCGATTCTCATATTCAGACATATGATACTTTTCTTTCCAAGCATCCCTCTCGGACTTCATCCTAGCCAGATTTCCTTGGTATTCTCCTATATTCGCGATAGGGATAACAACAGATGACGATGCCACGGTAAGGAATAAAGGTTTCTCAAGTTTATAGGGCATTTTGAGAGCACAAGCCCTAGCACGGACCCACTGTAGGTAAGGCTCCAAAGAAACGGCACCTCTATGTCCTAACATATCTCTCCCTTTCCTATGGATGTGGCGCCAAGCTCCTTCGATCTCCCTCTTAGCTGCCTGATGATCTTGTCCTTCCTGTAGAAAGAAACCACTCACATGGATGTTGTTTGGCTTATCTCTCATCGGGTACCCGAACTGACGGCACGCGAGAACAGGGTTATAGTTGATTCCACCTCTCGTACCGAGAAGAGGCACGTTAGGAAAAGCACCACAGCTATCGATGATCTTCACGTCGTAGTAAACTCGATTATACCAGTCAATGTCGAAATGAGTGAGAGCCATGATCTTTGGCGCCCAACGCAGTTCCTTCTCGAGATCCCAGAAAACATCAGACCCAGGTAGATGAGAAACGTACCACTGATACAGCAACGGTGCACAACAAATAATCATCCCTCCTTGATAAGAGTTTCGAAGATGGATGGAGTAGTAGGTATCTCCGAGCAGCGTAGGGACCGGATTTCCAATCAAGAAAATTCTGATGGCGTTGATATCCACAAACTTATCAACTTTAGGGAACAAGAATAGACCATAGGAGAGTAAAGCAAAGACGTCTTCAAAGGAAATAGTATCTTTTATCTCAGCAAAATGACGAGCTTTCCTCAACAAAAACTGCGCAGACAAACCTCGGATTCCCCCTTTTGTAGTCATGTTCTCCTCTATCTCTGACTTCTTCAAGTGGGTGATGGTCGCTATCTCGTGAGATTTGGGCTCCTCTTCTAATCCAGAAAAAGGAACACGGTCGGTGATCGGCAAACCAAGTATGTAGGAATACTCTTCTAAGGTGGGCATCAAC
Organism: Vicia faba; assembly: GCA_948472305.1. Lineage (NCBI taxonomy): Eukaryota > Viridiplantae > Streptophyta > Magnoliopsida > Fabales > Fabaceae > Vicia > Vicia faba. Next base: position 1,608,983,085 of record OX451736.1, read on the forward strand.
TGGTAATCCGGAAAGGTGAAACATCGGAACAAAGGATCGTAGAATTGAACCAACGTATTGAGGATGCCTTCCTTCATCTTGCGCTTCATGAGAGGTACAATGGACCCATACTTCTTTTGAAAATCCGCCGGGTTCTCGATCTTCGGAATCAAACTCTTCAATTCTTCAATCTCGGGCTCCTTAAAACTAAAGCTTCGAGTGTTTCTCCTTCCAAATTCCATGATAACCTGAGATGTCTTCAAAAATCATTCCAAAGTTCCTTGAAAAACAAGTTTTTTTACAAAGATGTTGATGAGTGCATGAATGAATGACAATGCAACAGTCACAAGTTCACAAACATGGGGTTCAAAGGTTCAACGTTCAGCATGGAGTCGAGGGTAAAGCCCACCCCAAGGTATGTACTAATGGTTCAATCGCACCTGTAAGACAGGGTTCTAAGAGTTCCCAGAGTCTACATTCCTCCTTCGGATATTACCAACGTCTTGATTACTCAATAATTAGCAATATTCTCAAGAGAAACTCATCCGAGCGTAGCATCGCGTAACAACTACTTCCGAATTACTCCGTTATAGTCTCCGCGCTACACCTAAAAAGGCCAAGATGGGTTAGGGTTCTACGGTCCTCAACTTCTCGGGCTCCTAGGTCGAAAATAATAATGTCTTCCCGATTACTCGGTAAACAAATATTAAGTTCAAGAGGGCCTTCCATTGAGTGGGAAATCTCATGCCTCCTTCTTCGGGATTACTCCCTCAGAGTTAACATGACTGTACCGCCCGTCCTATTCCTTAAGTGTTACTTAATCCGGGTATAGGATTCGTCCTTTGCAAAAAAAAACCCAAACACCCCAATTTAAACACATAATCAAACATATCAAATAATAGTAAACAAATAAAACAAATTAGGCTTAACCCACTTAGGGATGGACCAGCAAGAGGTCAATCTTTCCCCAGCAGAGTCGCCAATTCTGTAGCGATAAAAAATGTAGCGGGGTAAATCGGAGATCGAATTATTGATTAATTCGTCTCACAAAAGCAAGAGTCGCCACCGCGCTTTATTGTTTCCAAGGGAAAAGGGGAAAGAGCGAAATAAAACCCTAAATATGCAATGTAAATAATACTTTTTAAAAGTAATAAAGATACAAGGCGTTTTTGAAAAGAGATCTATGGTTCGGGGGTTGGTTATACAATGGGAAGGTATTAGCACCCAATGTATCTATAGTACTCTATAGGAACCTTTTGAAATATCTGTTTATTAAAATTGTTTGTTTGATTGAAGAAAATAAATTGTTTTGGCCGAAAAAGGGGTACGGACGGGTTTTGAAGATGCGACGACCTAATGTCGAAGTTTTTGCTTAAAGGGTATAAGTTTTGAAAAGATTGAATTTTTTGAGGAAAAATTATCCTAAGTTTTAATGAAATGCGAATGTTCGCGTGATTAGACTTGAGGACATGAAGTCGACAAATATAATCGTTTTTCCCTTGGATTTAAAAGTAAACAGAATAAACAAGTAAATATGAAATAATTAAACAGGAAAATTATACGGATAATGATTAAATAACAACAGTTAAATAAATGACTAAATGGTGTAAATATGCATTTTTGGATTTTTTATTTAATATTAATGAAAAGAAAGTGTTTTAATAGTTTTCATTTTTTTACGCATTTTTTTATATGGATAAAAGTAATGAGGATTAATTAAGGAAAACAAAATATTTTTTTAGTTTTTAAGTTCTATTTTTTATATGTTTTGTGTTAATATAAAAATATTATTTAAGAATTATTGAATGATTTTTAAACTAAATTAAAACTAAAAAAAAACTTCTAACTTAAGTCTAATTAAAAAAAGGATACTAAAATTATCAAATTAAATCCTAAAAGTTAAACTAATAAAATTGATCAATTATTAAAATGTTTTAGTTAAAATATACCTCTTATTAATTAAGTCTAATTAATATTAATAAAAACTCTAAAAATGGCTAAAGAAAACAAAATAAATAAAATAAAAAAAAGGTATCAAGAAAATAAAAGGGTGAGTTAATAATGTATGGGCCAAAAGGTTTCAAGAGGGCCTAAACAGGGGTAATAAAGAAGGTATGGGGGGGGGGGGGGGTATTATGTAAAATTCGCTTGGGCCTAGGCGTTGGGGTTTAGTCCAATTGTTCATAATTTTGTTTTAGGGTTAACATTGTTTGGGTAATTGGGATTAGGGTTAAGGTTTGGGAGAACGGCGCTCATCGTTCATGTTCTTCCTCGTTTACGCTTTTCCTCACTGTGAGCTTCTGAATCCTTCGCTCGAACCACCAACATGTCCTCTTCTGACTTCCCTTTGCCCGAGCCACCAACGTCCCCCTTCTTCTTCGCTGAGTTCAGTGAAACGGCGTAGAGGTAATGATCCATCCTTACGGTATATTAGGTTTTACAATTTTGTTGTATGTTATGATTTGTTCATTGTTATGATTCTGACTTCGTGTTCTTGCATGATTATTGTTGAGATATTGAAAAGGAAGAAGGAAGCGATGAAACTACCTTTTGAATAAGGAAGGAAGGGCGTTTATGGAGGCTCGTTGGCGGAGGGAAAACGCAGCGAGGTTGTGGGCTTGGAGACCCTGGTACTCTGTACTCTTTATCTCATTTGTTGCCTTGATGTATGCTTTTTCTTCTTCTTTTTTCTGCTACTGTATATTGGGTTGTCTTGGATTATTTCTTTTCCTTCTTCTGTTGTTGCCTTGAACGTTATGTTTGGTTGCCTTGAGCTAATGTTGAAACGTGGTTTTGACTAGCTTCTTTCTTCCTCTTTCTCACCTTGCTACTGTATGCTTTCCGTTGCTTTTTGTTGGCTAGTGATGAGATAGTCTGAGGCCTGATGGTATGCTTGTTATTGTTTTGACATTGGTTTTGGTTCTACTGGTTTTTACAGTAGGAAGGGTTTTGGAATGGTTTAGGCCATGTTTGATCTGTGGTCTTGATTTTTGTGAAGGTTGAGGTTTTGAAAGAAGGGTTATGGTGTTTATGCTGATACAGGTCATATTGGTTTTTGATGTTTGAATTGGTTTTGGTTCTACTGGTTTTATGCAGTAGGTGTTTTGTTTGATGGTTTATGCAAGCTTAGCATTTGGTTTGGAATCGTTTAGGACATGTTGGTTTTGGTTATATGCAGGTTTGGTTCAGGACATATGAAACAGCAGGTTTAGGTTTTTAGGCCATGAAGGTTTGATGGTTTAGACAGTGGTTATGGCGTTTGGCGATGGTTATGTTGATGGTTCTACTGGTTTTTACAGTAGGAATATCTCTTTGTTGTAGTATTTTTTTTTGAGTTTTTTGAATGCTTAGGAAGGTTTGACTCTCTTATTTTCTTGAAGGGTTCTTGTGTTATGTTATACAGTTTTTGGCCTCTGCACAATGCTGCTTCATATGGTTTGTTTGTATTCCTTTCTTATGCTCCTTTTTCTACTGAGTTACTGGTGTAGCTTTGTTTTATAACTCCTTCTGCCTAAACCAAAACCTGTAAAACCATATTTCTTTCTCTCTTCTCTCTCTTAAGTACCATGAAGCACTAAAATGTGTGTGTTGTACTGTATATTCTGAAATTGCATAGGCTGGAACATGATGTAAAAGGAAATATTATGCTTGCAAAATGGTTTTGAACTGCATATTTTCTTTTTGTCAACCATATGGTACAGTAGGAGCCTATTTGTTTTGGCCTCTTCCTATGTTGTGTGGCAAGGTTAACGTTGGCTCTGGGTGGGAAGCTTGGTGTATGCTGTGTATATTTTGAAATATGCATTTTTGACAAAAGAAATTATGCATATGCAGTTGGCCCTTTTTTAAAATGCAATTGATTTTAATTATGCAGTTTTGAAAATAAAATGAATTTGTGCATGTTTTTAAATTGTGCATTCATTTATGAAAATAAAAATTCCTCCCTTTTTTGTGAACCGGGAGAAATCCCGTGATTTGCAAAAAAGGGTAAACTGATTCCAGCCGTTGCTTTTAATGATGAACACTGAAATAATTTTCCGCTTTTAATCATTTATTTATTTCTAACTTTTCTTTTAATTGTTTTTGCAGGCAAAATTAAATGAGCAAGCAAAAGCATTGGATAGAAGATTTAGAATTAGAATCTTAGAAAAATAGTTCTATTTTACTTTAAACTTTTATGTAATTTGTTATTATAAATATTTTGTAAATAATACAATATTTAAATAACAATTGTAATAAAATAGAATAAAGTGAAATAAAATTCTATTATTTCCCAGTCAATTCTTTTTCTTTCCAATTATTTATTTATCGTTTATAATTCTTTAAATTGTATAATAATTGAAAATCAATTTCAATCACTTAAATTCAGAATAATAAACGAATAAATAAACATCATTGATCAATTAATAATTTCAATTATTTAATTCGTTATTCATAATTTTCTAAGTTATAATAATTAAAAATAGAATTTCAATTATTTAACTTAGAATGGTAAATAATTAAATAACCATTATCGACCAATTAATGAACTTCTTTTCAAATATTTATTATATTATTCATAAATCTTTAAATTATGTAATAACTGAAAAATAAATTCCAATTATTTAAATTTAAGATAATAAATAATAAATAAACACTGTCTGAACGATTAATATGCCTTTTTTCAAATATTTATTTTATTATTTATAGATCTTTGAATTATATAATAACTGAAAATAAATTCCAATTATTTAAATTTAAGATGATAAATAATTAATAAACATCATTTAAGTCTTGATCAGTTAATAAATTTAGTGTTCAAAAATAAACAGCTCTCGACCTGAAAAAGTTATGAGTTTTTAAAATCAAAAGATCAAAACGCTTGCAATGTAATGATGCAGATGGGAGATGGTATCTTAGGTCAAAATTTGGGGTACAACACACTTTTCTTTGATTTTTTCAAGTTTGGTTCTGCCTTTGTGCGCCTCCAAACCTTGTTCTTTCTGGCTGCAAATGTTCACTATATACCAAGGAATGAATTAGGTTTACAAAAGTCCATTCAATCTTTGTCAATTATTGCTTTTGATCTTAATTTGATTCACTTGAAAATCTTTCCAAAATAGGCCAAAATCAATATTTTTGTGCCCACTTTTTCCTTGCAAGAATCCATTCACTATCCAGCTGGATATAGGACCTGAAATATGCATAAGATCTTGAGATTTCAATGATTTGGATTTTTTATGATTTGTTTTAATCGAAATAAAAAACCAAAATAAATAGTAAAAATGAGATAAAAACAAATGGAAAGATCTAGGTCTCATGAACCATGCTACCAACTCAAAACAAGTGCAAAAAGTTAGGCCCATTTAACAAAAATTGCAATTTGAGGCACTTTTGACTTTTGGCAATTTTGCAAAAAAGGTCAACTTCACCAATGCATAACTTCCTCAATTTTGACTCTTTGAAGGTGTTCTTGGACTTTTTAGAAATCTTGAGATGTCCCCTAAGCAACCCTTTTTGTCTCATCTCGATTTGGTATTCCATGTTCATGTATGAAGCTTTGACAAAAAAGGTGTTTTTGTTAACTTTTCAAAATGACCTATAATGTCCAAATGCATAACTTCTTGTGAGTGCATATTTTGAACTTGGGAGCTGAAGATGAATTTTAGGGAATTGCGTCCTATTGCAAATGAGCTTTGGATGGGTCATTTCTCATAAAGTATGAGAATGTTATGCTTGGTCAAAGTTGAGTTCACTTTTCCTGCAAAACCCTAATTTAGCAACTTTTGGGTTTTGATGAATTATGAGCAATCCTTGATAAATAATTATCAACCCTTGATAAAATGATTAATAATACTTCAAAATTAGGATTTTGACCAAAAATCTTGAAGTTTGACTGTATGTGGGCCACAGTTGACTTTTGCCCTAGCATAGTCGATTTTTAGGCCTTTGAGCAATTGACTGAGCAAACTTCCTCTGCAAAGCTTGAAACTTGACATGAATGATCTTAAGAACATATTAGGTCAATGGTGAGAATTTGAGACTCCTTGGACTCAGGTATCTTGATGCAATATGAAATCCTAATTTGAGGTAGACTTCCTTAGGAGAGAGTTTGTCTGGTCAACCCTTGGACTTCCTTGAGCAATTTGAAGACCTCACTTGAAATGTAATGAGAAATATGAGAGGGCAAATTTTGGGGTACAAAAAAATGGTATACTTGGAGTGAGTCTCTTTGGTGATGAAGAGACTGTTAGAAAGCAGTACAGGAAGTTAGCTCTTACCCTTCATCCTGATAAAAACAAGTCTTTAGGTACAGAGGGTGCATTAAACTAGTTTCAGAGGCATGGAGTTTGTTATCAGACAAGACACAAAGATTAGAATATAATCAGAACTGGATAAAGAGGAAGGAAGAAAAAGGTGCTTACCTACCGGAGCTTCTACCTATCAATCTCTTCGACATTGCACATTTCCCCAACACCTCCTCTCCGATGACTTAGTCATAGCGCCGCCAACAACTGAACGATTCCGGCGCGATCCATCTTTCACCATTGGAAAAGCTTTCCCTACCACGGAGTCCACTTCGATCTGGATGCTGATGTTACTAATTATCATCTGACAGAAGTATTTAGAACTCGGTATAACTCAGTTAGGAGGGGGCCAAAGTTGTAATTGAAAGGATCACTATTTGGACAAAAGGTTTGGGTTTTGTCAGGTTTGCAGATGAGAGTGAAAAAATGAGGGATATGATTGAAATTCAAGGTGGTTTGAAACAGAGGGAGCAGCAATTTGTGGAGGGGGGGGGGGGCTTGATAGGTTTTGTCACGATGGAGAAAGGTGAGGATAAAGATGATGATAGAGTCTTAGTGTGAGATAAGAGAAGAATCATTGGTAATGGTGATGGTACGTGAGGGACAGAGAGAATCGTTGCTTTCTTTATTTTTTACTATTTCAATGTTCCTTTTAATTTAATTCTATTGGAAATATAATTAAATTTGTTTGCCTTCCCAATAACAATAATCAAACGACGCCTTTCTCTCTTTTAGGGTTCAAATTTTTTCCTTATTTCTTTCCTCCAAATCGGGTCAACCCCATTGGGACTATTGACCCAATCATTTTATCTTATTCCCCTTTTAAATTAATCTAATCATAATAATAACAGATAGAAAATATAGTTCAATTGGCAAAACACACCACCAATGACCAAAGGAGACCTGAGTTCAACACCTTGCCAATGTATTTCTATTTTGTTTTTGTTAACTCTTTAACCTTATTTCCCAAAAAAATAATATTGGTAAATCTTATAATTAATTTAATTTAGTCTTAAATTAGTATTAATTTAGAATTCTTTAATTAGTTTAGATTTATTTTATTACTTTAAAATGTTTAATTAGTTTAGAATCATAATTAGTAACTTTAAAATTTTATTTGATTTAGATTTAATTTTGTAATGGTAGAATCTTATAATTTTTCTTTGGTTTAGATTTTATATGGTTTAAGTTTTATTTGGTTTATATTTAAGTTAGTAATGTTAGACTTTTAGAATTTTAATTTGATTTAGATTTAACTTAAATTTAGATTTAACTTACTAACTTTAGAATTTTAATTTAATTTAGATTTAATTTAATAACTTTATAATTTTTATTTGATTTAGATTTAGTTTAATGATTTTAGAATTTTTATTTGATTTATATTTAATTTAGTAAACTTAGAAATTTTTATTTAGTTTAGATTTAGTTTAAACTTTAGAATTTTGTTTATTTTAGATTTGATTCAGTAATTTTTAGAATTTTTATTTGTCTTAGATTTAATTTAGTAAATTTGGAATTTTTTTTAGTTAGTTTAGAAATATTTGGAAAATTTAAAATTTTGATTTAGTTTAGGTTCAATTTAAGAATTTAAGAATTTTAATTTAGTAACTTTGAAGTTAATTTAGTTTATATTTGATTTAGTAATTTTAGAATTTTAATTTTGTCTTTCTTTTATTCTGTTTATTTAATTATTTAATCATTTAAATTGTTTACACAAAATCTAAGGGGAAAAATTAATTAGTCGACTTCATGTCATCGAACATATCCAATATGATTGTGTGAATCCCTTCATTCATTTTTATTTTACTATTTTGCAAAACTTAATATAATTTTCCTAAAAGGTCAATTTTAAAACTCACACCCCTTTTAAGTCAAAACTTCGACACTAGGTCGTCGTATCTTCAAACCTTGTCCACGCCCATTTTTAGCCAAACAAACCATTTTTACCAAACAAACAATTTAACCAAAAAAACAGATATTTCAAAAGGTTCCTGAGAGTACCACAGATGCATTTGATGCTAATACCTTCCCTTTGCATAACCAACTCCCGAACTTTAGATCTCTTTCAAAAACGCATTGTATTTTCATTACTTTTAAGTATTATTTTACATTGCATATTTTAGGGTTTTATTTCGCTCTTTTCCCTTTTCCCTTGGAAATAATAAAGCACGGTGACTCTTGCTTATTTGCGAGTCAAGTTAATTAATAACTTGATCTCCAATTTTCACCGCTACAATCCTGCAGTGTTATTAATTGTGCTTTCAACAGATGTTGTAATGCTTATTCAATTGCATATTAATCCTAGTGAATTGCCTCCTTGGAGCGTCTGACCTACGCGATTTCCCAGTTGTTGTGGTCGAACAGGTGTTGGATTAGAGATTAACATTGTCCCTACAGACTGATGACGATAATTCTTACTACGGCTCCCCTGGCCATAAATAATGTCGGTTTCTTTATTTCCAATGAATGGTTTCTTCAAGGTACTAGAGGATGTAACCATCTGAATCTTCCCGCTCTTGATACCATTTTCAACTTTTTCGCCAGTCAAAATCAGTTTAGTAAACCCTGATAAAGAACTCGCAATCAGCAAATTAAAGAATGGACCCGTCAGAGCACCCATGAACATGTCCATCAATTCTATGTCAGTCAAATGGGGTTGCATCCTTCCATCCAAATCCCTCCATTTTTGAGTATACTCCTTAAAGCCTTCGTTCGAGCCCATAGTCATACTCTATAATTGCACGCAAGTTGGTGCAAGGTCAGCATTATATTGGTATTATTTGTAGAAGGCAGCAGCCAAGTCCTCCCAAGCACAGATATTAGTCCCTTTTAGTTGATATAATCATTCCAACTGTGTTCCAGATAGGCTCTCTTGAAAGAAATGGACCCATAACTTCATGTCGGCAGTGTGTGGTTGAATCTTTCGGACATATGACCTTAAATGGAGTTTGAGACAAGAGATCCCATCATATTTGGCGAAGACATGGACCTTGAATTTGTGAGGGATGACTACCTCTGGGACCAAACCTAAATCTCCAAAGTCCAATCTATGAACTTTTTGAATTTCCACAGCCTTGAATCAGTCTTCCAGCTATTTGTATTTGTCATTCTCTGGTGGGTACTTCTCGTCGAAGTAGTCTTCATCCTTATAAATCTTGTTATTTACACCCTCAACCCTGGTGCTTCTAACATCCTCTTCTTGATTGTCATCTTCCTCGGAGGATACATCATCTGCTTGAGCCAGTCAGGCAGGACCTTTGAATCTCCTCCCTGTGTTAAGGATAACATCCCACTTCTTAGTCTTCTTCTTCGTTATGAGGAGTGACATCATATCTTGTTGCCATTTGTATAGGTTCAGCAGAGTCTCTTGAAACTGTGCATGTTGAGTTTGCAGATCTTTGACAGTTTGCTCGAGAGCCATCTTATACTGAAATAAATAGTAAATAGATGAGGAAACTTGTATTGGAAAACCTGCTTATGAAATGATGCATGATATGTGGAAGCCATGTTTTCAAGGACCTTAAGAGATTTAAATTTGCTAGCCAAAAAGGGAAACAAAAACAAAGATTACATTAATAAGTTCAAAAATTACAATTGCCTCTTAGGCTTACAATGAAAAGCAAAAGAGTCTCAAAGAGGTAACAAAATGAACTTCTAAAACCAAAGACCCAAGTCTCCCATGGACGCTTCCTCTTCATGTTGATGTATGCATTAAGGCTTTGCTCCTCATAAAGTTGCTTTGTGTATTCCAACACTTTCTTCTCGCTTGCATAGAATTGAGCTTCAAAGATGTCTCGTTCTCCCTTGAGTTGAATCCAGGACTTCTGCAATTCTTCAAGGTTAGTAGGCGTGTCAGGATGGAGAATGGTATAAGGAATATCCTCTTCGGTAATGGGCTTCATAATCACTGGTAGGATAGTTGGATATGGCATCATGATGTTTTAAGTTCGAGCTCGCACCTATTTGAGATAAGGCTCCAAAGGGATAGAATTCTTATGTCCGAAAGTCTTGCTATCAATTTTGTTTACCATTCCCCAAGCTCGTACAGACCTTTGACGATAACCTTGAAAATTGTTCTCGTAGTCGAACATGATACCCTGGATAAGTGCATCATGAGGACCATCTCTTCGAGCATAACCAAATTATCGTAGAGCCAAAGAAGGGTTGTAAGTAATACCTCCCCTAATAAGAAGGAGCGGGACATTAGGTAATCCCCCAGAATGGTCAATGATAGTAATATCCCCATGATATCGAGAACACCAATAGATATTTGAATGAGAGAGCGACATCATCCTTTGAGACCACCTCAAACCTTGTTCATTCTTCAATACTGATCGGGAAGGTGCGAAATAAACCATCTAGATAGCAACGGTATGCAACACATAAGAGCCCTTTTCCTCCTCATAGTACGAGTGTGAAGAGAATGCAGAATATCTCCGAGCAAAGTAGGCATAGGGTTACGAGAAAGGAAGATTTTGACAGCATTCACATCTATGAGTTGGTCTGGATTAGGGAATATCACCAAACCATAGATCAATAAAGCCAAGAATTCTTTGAAAGCTTGAAAATTCATAGCCTCCAAAAAAAATTGAGCCTTCTCTAACAAGAATTTAGCTAGAAAACCCTTGACTCCACTCCTTGTTTCCCAATTAGCTACAATGTCGGACTGCTTTAGATGCAAGACTATTGCAATTTCTTCAGGTTGTGGATCTTTCTCTAAACCGGTGAAAGGTGTATGGTCAAGAACAGGTATTCTGAGCAACTCATAGAATTCTTATATTGTGGGTACTAGTCGATAATCCGGAAAGGTGAAACAGTGGTGAGCAAAATCAAAAAATTGAAATAGAACACTCGTTATATCTTTTTCAAAACCCAAGGTAACCAAACTGAGTAGTCGACCATGCCTTTTGATGAATAGAGAACTTTTGGGAAACCTTAAGACTAACTCCTTAAATTGAGAAGGCACCCTTATAAAGTTGATTCTGATAGTGTTTCTGTGAGCGAGGGCCATAACCTAAAAATTAGAACAGAGATAAATCTTTACGCCCTTGAAATGGTTAGTGAAAATGATATGGCATGATATCATGATGTTTATGATGTCATGTTCGAGTAATTAATTATACACAAACAAAACACTCAAGGCCTTAGGTTTAAGATTGCATGGAGTTTATAGGTAAGTACCCTCTTGAAGTTTTAGTTGGCTCAACTTGTCTTAAAAGAAGTAACCGGGTTCTAGGAGCCTCAATATCACTGATCTTTCTTCTCGGGTATTATTTCAGCACAAGCACCAGAACTGCGACCGAAATATCCTGATAGTCTGATCTCAATTAGTGTAGTATTGAGTATTAACCAACTTCAGTCTGCACCAAAGCCGACTATATCACTACTTTCCTATGGCTAAGTTGTTCAACTAAGGTTCTACAGTCAGTTAGTGCTTTATGACACCACACCGCGGCCTCGTATTCTCCTTAATTTAACTCAAGGGACACTGGTACCAACAAATGTGTCACACTAACGTAGCCATCATTTCAACCATATTAGTCTACGCCGTACAGTTTTCACGATCTATTGCTACTTACCTAAAATGTCCCAGATCCGGGTATAGAATCTATACAAGAAATAAACCCAAGCATAACCCGAAATATAAAAGCAAACAATTAAAGCACTAAAGATGATCTAGCTCTTAAGGTAACCCCATATTTAGCACATATTCCCCAACAGAGTCGCCAGTTCTGTAACACGGTGGGAGAACTGACTATAGGGTTTTGCGTTTTATCGTAAATGTTGCGGATAGCAAGAGTCGACATCGAATTTTCTTTTATCCAATAAAGGAAAGGGTGAAAAGAATAGGAAATACCTTTTGATAATTTTCTTGAGTTCGGGGGATAGGTTATGAAAAGGGAAGGTGTTAGCACCCTTTTGATCCGTAGTTATCTACAGGCTCTTAATCGCTTGATCACTTTTTGAAATGCTTTGCATTTGTGTATGTTTGAAAATATTTTGAAAATGCCTAAGTATGGCAATTTTGCAATGAATCTCGTGTCATTGAGAATGTTTACAAAATGTTTTTTTTTAAATACTTGTGAAAGGAAGTGTTGTTTTAAAAATATGTTTTGAAAAGGCCAATGTAGGGAAATTTCATAATGATTCTCGTATCGTTGAGAATGTATACAAAATGTTTGTTTTAAAAAGTGTTTTAAGAATGTGAAGTGTAAAGTGTGAAGTGTGGAAATTGTATTAGTTTGTGAGCAAGCAATTATGAGCTATCTACCTACTCAAAAAGTCTTTATTCTTTTCCTCCTCCTTTAGATGATGTTATCCTACCATTAGTTATTAGGAAGCCTTATCATTGGATCTGAGGGACATGTGTGGGTCATCTACAGTCATAGAAGGCAACTTTTAAGATGCTTTAGTAATTATCGTAAGGGACTAAGATCGTTTATCGAAGGTAGCATCGAATGGTCATCAAGGGACTACGATCTTTTTTTAATCGGGGGTCTTTGCTAAAATAATCTGCGTTTGAGGGACATGATTGTTGTTTATCTGAAGGCAACAAGTGAGGTTATCCTAGAGGCGTAAGTGTGCAAGGTGTGTTTGATTCAATTATTTTATCTTAGATTTATGATTATCTAGCGTTTTGTTTTAGATCTTGCCATACAATCCTATTAAACTAACAGTAATAAGGAAAGCGGTAAATTGCGGAAATTAAATGTCCTACGCTATTACAATGCTTTGGGAATGGGGGTACATACTTGTGAATGGGGAGGAAAGCAATAAACCCTAATTTGCCTATTACAGGTATTTGAGCAATTACAATAATTGGGAAATAAAAACGAAAGATAAAATATGTGAAGATGATAAGAAAAGGGGAATGTTTTTAGAAACCCTAAAAACATTTCTAAGTGTTAAGAAAATAAGTTATCGTTTTTGTTGTGTTTGTTTAGAAAGAGGTTTGATGATTAATTTAATTAAAAGGAAAATTAATTTAATTGAAGGAAAAAACTAGGTCTAAGTTAACTTAAAAAGAAACTAATTGTTTAGAAACAATATTTTTGATGCTTTATTTTGGAAAGATATTTGAAGTATAACCTAATTCTTAGGGTGATTAAAATAAATCAATTTTGTCAAAAATTAAATTAACTAATTAATTAAAAAAATCTAAATCTAAATTTTATAGATACAAATTATATTTTTGTAATTTAATTAAATGAAATAAATGAATAAAAGTAAAGAAAAGAAAATATATAAAAAAAAAGGGTCTGGCGTTAGTAAAAAGAAATGGGGGGGGGGGGGGGGGGGTAAACAGAAAATGTTAGGCCCAAAAAGCAGTTTTTGTTTGAAGCCGGAAATAAATAAAAAAGGAAAATGGGCCTGCGATGTGAAAGTCAATTGGGGGTGTTATCAAACAAAAGCAAAAAGGCCCAGGACAACTAAGCCCGAGCGTTAGATGGTTCAGTGAGGTTGAGTTCTTGAAGGTGTATGATGCGTTTGTCTTATGGGGCGTGTGATATGGCCTTGTGATGATCATGTAGTGAGGGAGTGAGGGTGTATAACATGCGCATTGGGCTTGTTTATATTGAATCTGCAAGAAATTAATGTGAAACAAATAAAAGGGTACCACGGGGGCTCGAACCCAGGTCCCTATAGTCACAGGCGCGCGCTTTAACCATTGGGGTGGTGATATATCTGTTGGTTTATACACAAACTATTAAATATATTACAAACTCCTTCCTGAATGTTTGAAGATGCAACTTCATCTTCTTCACGCGGCCAGCAACAACAACAAAAATTTTGAAAATGCTAACTCCTTCATCTCTCAATCATTTCAAAAACTATAAAACACCAAACTTGTTCCAAATCTCAACACGAATTCAACCACGTAAATAACTTAAGTTAACACTCAAAGATGAACATGAATTTATGTTGGTACCAAACTGAACCCTAATTTCTCAAAAACTTCAAATCAAAATTCACATCATTCAGTCAATAAAAATGAAAACTAAGGACATGGTTAGCTTCATAGGCATGATATCTACATTTTATCTTTTAAAATCATATGCAAATGATGCTTAAATAAGTATTTCAAAGTTAGAAAAACTTACCTATAAAGTGAGAATCGAATCTGGAGTTGGAGCACTCTTTGAGATGTTGTGATGATCTGGATAACTTCACTGAACTCCAAGGAAGTTATTTCAATGCTTACTTTGGATTGAGAATGCCTCAACTCTTCTGGACAAGTCAAGTTACAGGGATCTGTTTTTGAAAATGGAGGATGATGGAGATGATGTTACAGTGATGAAACATGGCCTTGTATAAGTTATATAAGAGTTATAGAAGCTTTGTGAATGATTTAAAATGAAAACGCACGAGTGGATTAGGTGTTTGATGTTCAAGGTCAGAAACTTGCAACAAAATGGAGTTTTAAGGAAATTCTGACTTTGGGAGTGATTGAGGGGGTTTAAGGGCTATTAAACTCGTGTCTTAGCTTGCAAATACTTCCTCTATTTATAGAGAAAATATTTTAGATGCTGAGAGGGATTGGTTTTCAAAATCACATGTTATGGCTAGGTTGGATTGTACATGAAGCAAACTTGAAGAACATGGTTCCAATGTGAAGTACAAGGAAATCTAGAGTGGTAAGAGGCTTTAAACATGTTACTCCTAGATTTTTTGTGGAGTGTGTGCAGAGGAAACAGGTTAGAGGCTCAAGGAGAGTGGACTTTGTGATAAAGCATGCTTTACAAGAATGGAAAAGGTAACTTTGTGCCAAAAATGGAAATTTTTTTTGGACAAAGCTTGAATCAAGTGGATAATGGTTCAATAAGTTGTGTAAATATTTAATTATGGTGAAATTTTCAAGTTAAGAGGCCTGAAAATTAAGATTATGAAGAATGGCATGAAGATTTGTTCTTGAGCTCTTAACAAATATGATCTATAATTCTAGAATGGATGCCCAACTTCATCTCTTCGAATCTACTAGCTCAAACATGATAAAAATGTGTCCTTGGACATTTTGGAAAGCTTAAAACATTGTCTACAACTTTCATGTTGAACACTTTGGATAAATCAAATTGGAGCTTGGTGAAAATTTGTCAAGAAGTTGGGATAAAAATCTGACCAAATATGTTAAAATTTTTCTCTAAGTGTTAGATAAAAATGTCCTGACTTCATGGGCCTATATCTCCTAATCCAAGTATTTTTTGGACATCAACCCTCAAGGACGAAGTTGTATAATTCATCATGCTCTACAACTTTTGTGTTGAAAGTTTTCCTTGAACCATCTTGTATCTTAGTGAAAAATGGTCATAAAGTAATGAATTTATTAAGGACAAATGACTTAGAATTTTTCTAAGTATTGGAAAATTTGACTTTTTGTTCACTTTTCTTGACTTTGTTGATTCTTGTTGATCAAGCTTGATAATTTTGAATGTCTTGATGATTTTTGATCTTTGAAGTTCAAAGTTGACCAAAAAGTCAAGGTTTGACTTTTGTGTGATAGTTGACTTTTCATCAGTTGATCCAAATTTCAACTATCAATCACTTGATCTTTAGAAGTGTTTCGAACCATGTAATTAGGCCAAGACATTATATTTGAGCCTTTGAGATTATGTTTCAAGTCATTAGGTCATGTACTAGGTCAAAAGTCAATGATCAGTCATTCTCAATCAAAACCCTAATTTTGACAATTTTGCCCCTTTGGTGATCTGAGGGCTTTTCTTGAGGAATTATGATCAACCCTTGATCAAATGATGAATATGACTTCAAAATGTTGATGTTGACCAAAAATCTTGAAGTTTGACTCTATGTTGACCATAGTTGACTTTTTACCTAATACAATTGATTTTCAGTCATCTGAGCAATTGACTGAGCAAATTTGTGATGCAAGACTCGAAACTTGGTATGAGCATTCTTGGAGACCTATTATGAACCATGAAAGTAACTTGAGGCATTAGAAGTCCAATTTTCATTAAGAAAACCAAAATGCTAGTTGTGAACCCAGTGCTTAGGAGGTGAGCTTGTCTGATCAACTCTTGAGAATCCTTAAGTATTTGAGAACTTTTGTAAGAAATGTCTTGAGAAAAAGGGAGGGAAAATTTTGGAGTACAACATCGCTCATCGCTAAAAAGACGAAGACTCAGAAGCCAATTTGTATTCTTAATATAGGAAGAAGATTCAAGGGTCCTGTTAAACCAGTTTAAATTGCTGATATCACTTTTGATCAAGATGATAACCAAGAGGAGGATGGCAAAAGTGTCAGGGCTGAAGGTGGAAGCAACATTGGTTCTGTTAAGATGCGTGAGGATGAAGACTATTATGATAAATAGTATCCTCCTGTGGATGACAAATACAAGCAGCTAGAAGACCGTCTTAAGGCTATGGAAATCCAGAAAGTGCCTGGATTAGATTTTGGAGAGCTGGGTCTTATCTCGGGGGTAGTTATCCCTCACAAGTTCAAGGCCCCCCACTTTTTCTAAATACGATGGTGTGCCCACTATGCCATATAAGGGAATAAACAACACTTTTTTTCCATAGACACCACTTATAAGCGTTGTCTATTCCCGCGCTGCTGTAACCATAGACAACACTTTTTATCTATGTGAAAGCGCTGCTTAATGTAGACTTTAGACAGCGCTTTATTGAATAAGCGCTTTCTAAAGGCCCCGATAGGCAGCGCTTTTAAAATTATAAGAGCTTTATATAGTGTGCCCATAGTAGCGCTTTCACTTTAGGCAGTGCTTCAGAAAGTGTTGTCTAATGTATTTTTTCTCTTTTTTTATATTTTAGGCATCGCTTTATTTTGAAGCGCTTTCTAAAGTCCCCTTTAAGGCAGCGCTTGTTATTTCACATGTGCTTTCTATTCCCCATCATAGGCAGGGCTTTTTGGTTTAAAGTGATGTCTAATGTTCACGAATTTTTTAATATATTCAACTTATATTTTAAGCGCCTTGTACACATAATCACTTAAAATTTAAGCGCTGTCTTTCAAATTTGCACCCGATTTTATAAATTTGAAGCTTCAATCCAATAAGTATGCACCAAATTTACATAATTATATATACAGCTTTAATCCAACAATTTATATATACATAAATGGGATACAACTTGAAGAATTCAATAATTTATATATAGATAAATTTAAATATTTACATATACAACTTTATAAACCAATAAATATGCATCAAATGTACATATTGTTATCTTCTAGAGCTGATATATTCTCTACTATCTTCTCTACAAACAACAACAATGAAGAATCCTAAATGAATCTATATATCTTCTACATATGCACCTACCTGAAACAAAACCAACAAAGGCATATATATCAGAACCAAGCTATATATATATATATATATATATATATATATATATATATATATATATATATATATATATATATATAACACTTAAATTTTATAACTATTATAATTTAATACAAATCAATGTAACAAAAACAAATCAAGAATCAGTTATAACCCACCATTAAAAATTCCCCAATTCATCCCATGATACAAACAAAATTTTGTTTGAATTTAAATCCAATATCATCCTAACTAACCTTCCACATAACAACAACAACATTCCAACAATTTACCACACTATGACGACATAGTATCTCATCAAAACTCAAACTTATATATACTCAAAATTCTCATCAATGAAATTGTCACAATACCTTATAAAATTCTCATCTCAATAATATATTTACACCAATCCTCCTTAATTTCGTCCAAATGATCTTTCGAATAAGTAGAATACTTGTATTCATCAAAGTACTACATAATATAACATAATATGATTTAGTTAAAACTAATTAATTAGATGAAATGTGTTGAATATATTAAAATAAATCATAAGTTAGAAAATCATACCATGATTGGAATCTCTATTTGATTCAAAAGAATAATTTCTTTCATAAACCTCAACATGAAATAACCACAATCTATACCATTACGCTGACGAGGACACTACACATGGAAAAATATACAAAAATATATCAGTATATATATTTTAACTTGTTTTATCAAGTAGCATCACTAATATAATCAAAATTGAGAAAATATACATGCACTCTAATCCATGTAATGTTGTTTGCCTTACTCTTTGGTACATGGATATCTCTTTGTGATCTAAAAATTTGTATAACCCTAACAAAATATAAACAAAGATTTAGAACAATCTCACATGAAAAAATAAATAAGTATATAAACGAAGATTTAGAACAATCTAACTTACGTATCAACTATCTCCTTCATATTTGGGTATTTTGTCCAATCGCCTTCTAACGAATCCAAATAATATACAACTTCTTTTATTGGATTAATCGCAACCAACAACGAGTGTCCACTGTAAGATTAACAAAGGTTAGATGGAAACTTTCTACAGAACGTCAAGACACGAAAAATTATAATATATGAAGTTTGAATAAAAATGTTACCCATTGCCACTATTAAATGGAAAAAGAAACAATTTTTCCGTATCTTTGTTGGCCATAAATGTACGGACAAAATACTCTTTGACATCATATGGTCGTTGTTCGATTAATAGTGCATTGATATTGTTTGGAGATAAGAAGGAGAATCTTTGGTCCAATTGACGCGGGCGCATCAAGTTGGCATATATGAAACTTAAATAAAAACATCATTAACATTAAGACCATTAATTAAATTAGTAGATAAATTGTTCAAAAAATTAAATAAAGTTGATCGGAGAATACTTAATGTATGTATTGACAACACCGAGGCCTAATTCTCCATGTCTAAGAACTTGATCCACATCCTCTTTACTTATTGTTTCGTAATAGGAAAAACCAAAAATACCTTCCTACATAGGTATATTACGAGAACATCCATCGGCCAAATATGAAATTCCCATTATTGTCTGAAGGCACGACCTATATTGAGAAGTAGTCTTTTTTTCTAGCCGCAGACTTTGCCACATCCTTTTTTTGTGCGGACATGTTGCCAATTTCAGGCTTCTTACTCATATGGACTTGTTGCATGTTTTTAACATGAATCTAAAGATCAAATGCATTGAATAAGTTAGGTGAAGTATAAGATCGCAAATTAACTTTTTCTATGTATAATATATATCAATTTACCTCCTTCTTGGATGCAACTGACTCGGTCTACGACTTAATCTCCTTATCTTTTGATTTGGATTTTGTGAGAGTCTAACATTACCATGAAAAAATGTACATCAAATGGTCGTAAAAAATTTGAATACTCAAAGGTTCATAATAGTTTTCAACATACCTCATCATCTATGCAAATGAGGCTTGACGGCCATGCAACATAAGATCCTATTTCCTCTCCCACCAATGTTGCATCTGAAATATCGTCAGGAAATGGTGATGGCACATCAATCTCTAAAGCAATATCAATTGATACTTTCAAAAATCTAGCAGGGAGCGGTTTGGTGAAGTACTTCTCCCAAGGTGTTATTCACTTTTCCCTTGCCAACCATGCGATAAGTCGGTGACGATAAATATAGCTGACAAGGTGAAATTCCCTAAACCAATAATAAATATGAAATTGTTAATGTTTATATATGTCAATTAAAAAAACTATACTAATTCATAATAATATATGTTACCTCGGGAATTTTCTATTTGAAATCACAATTGATACTATATTTGTCACTAGTATCCTTGAACCCTGAACCTTGCCTTTTGACATGTATCTTTCTTTGTCCTTTTCCAACTTACGAACTTTAGCTTTTAATTTTTCTAACTCTTCCATCACTTCTTTATTGCTATGACCTTTCCTCTTTTGATGGTTACCCAAAGATGTTTGAGTCACCCTGAATCCCTTACCCCTTACACGACCGGTATACTCAAGAATATTTAATACTCGACTAAGTATGCTCCTGCAATCATGGTATTTAGCTTGAGTTAAAGATTGAGATAGACTCACCTGAAATTCATATGTATAGAGAAATAAATTAGTGGTGAATAAACTCATAAATTATATATTTTAATAAACTTTTGATTTAATTGTAGGAATATTGATATACTTACATATTTCTCATAAATTTGAAGCACATCTTCCTTAACAACTCCATCCTTACCCACCCGGGCAGCCTTCCACGGAACATGTTCCAAAAGAGATGTTTCTTGACTTTTATCCTCTTCTAAATACACATTAAGAGAAATAATAAAATCAATATTAACACATGATGAACAAGTATATCATAGATTTATATATACTTACCGATCTTTGTTGCAAGCGTGCATATCCCATACACCTTTTTCTGTATGGTTACGGGGGACTTGATGCTCGACGGAAATTCATGCCACTTATATCCTGAAAATCTGAGGTTCTTCTTTTTTCTTTGAAGGTTTCCCATTCTTCAGGCGAAATCAAGCCTGCATACGCCTTTGGAAGTTCTGCATTGATAAAATTGTTATCGGCATCCCTAAGAAACTTATTTGTTAAAAAATATCGAAACCCTCTTAGTCTTTTTGCGGCCAATTGAAGATAATATGATTTTCGATCACCATCAATGTTAAAAGACCTTTACAAAAAAACATACATAGAGTATGTTAGTAATTTATATACATAAGCATCAACAAAAACGAAAGACATCACATATCGCACCTGTATTTCAGTCCATATTTTTTCTTTAAGGGGTTTGAGCTCACGCCTTCTCCAATCATCATAAGTGATTGGAACTTCTCTCCTCACAACGAAACCAATGTAACTTGTCAACATTGAATTGTTAGGCTCAATTAGCTGTTTGTCTTCATTCTAATGTACGTCAAATTTGATACCTTTATCTCTTGCACGAATTATTGACTTCATAATTGTTATTCCTCATCTAATATCATTCTCCACATAGAGAGCTGATTCATTTCCATCAATATTAGAAGCTGGATGTTATTTTTCCTCATTATTAGCCATTTCACCTGTAATATTAAAGAAAAACATAAACACCATATAAAATTTAAGTAGCATTGAATGAATAAACACAATATAAAAATCAGGATAATCATTATCAACCACTATGGTGAATCCGCCAGATGTCGATACTTTCCATCAATAATTCTTTCATCGTCATGCCAAGTCAAGTGTCTTGCATCCATTTCACTACGAAACATGCGTCTAAATCTCGGAATTATAGGAAAATACCATAAGACTTTAGCTGGATACAAGTTTTTCTTATATCAAGATAAACCGTATTTAGGACACTCATTTAACGATGCATATTCGTTTCGAAACGAAACACAATCATTTGGACGAGCATGTATCTTATCATAGCTCATGCCAATAGAGCATAAAATTTTTTTGGCCTCATATGTTCGATCATAAAGAACATTATCCTCTTGAAGCATATCTTTCATAAGGACTAGAAACTCTGAAACTTTTATCCGACCATCCATTGCCCGCCTTTAAGTTGTACAACTTTAATACCGCAGACAGTCTTATAAATTTAGTGCAACCTTTATACAACGGTTTCTCTACATCGCTTACCAATCTCTCAAACATTTTCGGACAATCCTGAAGATCTTCTACAAGTTCTTCTGCATTCTCTTCGACACGATCACAATCGTATGTATCTCAGCCATTGTCGTCTGAAGCATATGTCATATTATCCCCCGGTTCAACGTTCCTGTTACTTTTCTCACCAAGAAATATCCAACATCTATAACTTCGATCAATTCCATTCCTCTTTAAATTCGATTCCAACCCAATTGCGTCAATACGACCCCCATAACAACAACCCAAGAAAGGACATTTCATTCTACTGGGGTTTTCGGCATGTTCAACAGCAAACTTAACGAATTCTAATACCCCACTCTCGTACTCTTTTGACAATCGATTGGAAGACATCCATTTTTATCCATGGTTTTACTACTAAGTAGCCTAAACAAAAACACTATAATTAATCAGATAGCTATAACAAAAGAACAACTAATTACCTGTACAGAAGTCAGCAAATTCTGGAACCACACAACGTAAGATTGTGAAAGCGGCTATGAAATCAAGTAGAAACTACACATAAACAATTAGGTTCACTATCTCAATTTCAAACATGTTTAAAACAAAACGGTTTTGAGTGTATCTTGTAATATATTAATGAACCTAACTTTGTAAACTCCTTACTTGAGATGCTGATCTTTTAGAAATCCAAGCTATTGAATATCACAACTCACAACTTTATCTCTGGCTTAATAAGAAAAGAAAAACAAAATTGCGTTGAAGAACTTACAGAATCGCGGAAAACTTACAGAAATATGTGAACATAATCGCGTTGAAGTTACAAAATATATGAACAGAATCGTGTTTTAAACAGAAATATATGAACTTATACAAGTAAAAGGGGTAAAACTTTCTTGGAACAAAGTCTCAGTAAAAATTTCAAAAGAGAACTATGAGCAGCAATAACTAAAACTTAATTATAACACAATGCATTATATATGAGTCAAAGTAGTAAAAATTTATTACCTCAAAATCTCAGTATCACAATCAACAACAACAAGCAACTTCCTGAAACATTCATCATCGTTTTTTTATCAACAACACTGCCCAAAAACATGCATGAGAAATCAGAATCACAGAGAAGAAAACAAAATCGCGTGAAAGAACTTACAGAATCGAGCAAAATATAATTGCATAGAACAAAACAGATTCACGGAAAACAAAACAAAAATTGCGGACTAAAGTGAGCGAAATTGTTGTTGGATAATAGTTGTTGAAAAACTGTTCGAAATCAGTTGCAGAGCGTCGTTGGAGAATCGTCCTTGTGCAATTGTTTTGAGAACGAAAACTGAGTTTTAGGGTTTTAGTTTTTTAACTTAGAATTAAGACAGTAATGACCTTAGGTAGTGCTTTTTATAAAGCGCTTTCTGATGCATTACCTTTAGCAACGCTTTCTAATTAAAAGCGCTTTCTGATATATGCCCTATAGCAGCGTTTA
Source organism: Vicia faba (assembly GCA_948472305.1). Classification (NCBI taxonomy): domain Eukaryota; kingdom Viridiplantae; phylum Streptophyta; class Magnoliopsida; order Fabales; family Fabaceae; genus Vicia; species Vicia faba. The sequence continues at coordinate 1,609,006,268 of OX451736.1, forward strand.
TGGCCTTAAGCAACACTTCTTAAAAGCGCTTTCTAAAGTAGGCCTTAAGCAGCATTTTTTCTCAAATTTCTTATAAGGCTATAGCAGCGCTTTCTAAAATAAGTCTTTAGCAGCGCTTTGGGCCTATGACAGTGCTTCCTACTGTTGGGCCTATAACAGCGCTTTGAGTTTAGGCAGCGCTTCTAGAATTTATTTTTACTTTTTCAATTTTAATTGACCTTAGGCAGCGCTTTCATAAAGCGCTGACTAAAGTGAGGCTTAGGCAGCGCTTTTTCTTAACTTTAGGAAGCGCTTTATTTCAAAGCGTTGTTTAATATTTATAATTTAAAATTTAAAATTGTATCCTGATATTTAGCAGCGCTTTCATAAAGTGCTGCCTAAAGTGAGGCTTATGCAGCGCTTTTTCTTAACTTTAGGCAGCGCTTTTTTCCAAAGTGTTGTCTATTATATATAATTTAAATTTTAAAATTTTATCGTGACATATAGCAGCGCTTTGATTTACAAGCATTGTCTTAAGTGCGCTGCCTAAGAGCTGTTTTGGCATAATGGTCTTGTCCGAAACTTCATCTGAGGTCCTATGTTCGAAAGGTCCAACCCCATACTGCTGATAGAAAATTATGGGTTCACTTCTTTCAGGAAAGTTTTTCTGGCACACAACTTGAGTGGTTCTATCAGCTAGAAGGAACCAACATTTGTACTTGGGAAGACTTGGCTGCTGCTTTCTACAAGCAGTATCAATAGAATGCTGACCTTGCACTAACTCGTGTGCAATTACAAAACATGACTATGGGTTCAAATGAAGGATTTAAAGAATATGCCCAGAAGTGGAGAGACTTAGCCGGAAGGGTGAAACCTCCCTTGTCTGACCGAGAGCTAGTTGATATGTTCATGGGTACTCTGACAGGTTCATTCTTTAATCATCTGATTGAGAGTTATTCATCTGGTTTTACTGAGTTGATTCTAACTGGAGAACATGTTAAAAGTGGTATCAAAGAGTGGAACAATTCAAGTCGATGCGTCTTCAAGTGCTGTAAAGAAAGACATTCAATAATAAAAAGGAAGCCAATGTTGTTTATACCCAGAAGGGTCGTGGTAAAAATGACTGTAATCAGTATGTAGGAGCGGTACTAATTTCTAATCCTGCACTTGTTCAAAAACAACAACAGGGAAATAGGCGTAGGTCAGACGCTCCGGGAAGGTAGTTTACCAAGATTAATATGCCATTTTCTCAGGCATTACAACATTTACTAAAAGAGGAACTGATTACGCTAAGGGATCCTCCTCAGAATCCTAACACCTTCTCTTCTAAGTACAATCCGAACACAAGATGCGCCTACCATTCTAACAGTCCTGGGCACGACACCAATAATTGTTGGATCCTGAAAACAAAGTTCACAATATGATTGACAACAAGAAAATTGAGTTTGATCCTCCAGAGATTCCAAATGTGATTACTGCGCCTATGTTGAAACATGACAAAGGCATAAGTGCAATTGATGATGTTCTTTATGTTGCTGATGTAAGTGAATTGGTGACTCCTCTACCAATAATCAAGATAAGTCTGTTGCAGGCCAGTTTATTTCCGGGATGTATTGAAAAATGTTACTACTATGCAGCCCAACCCAATGGCAGCAAGTTACTGAAGGGAGGCATTCAACACTTAAAGGACAATCATATAATTTTGATCGAGAAGGTTCCATCTACTGAGAATTTGTGTCAGGACTTATCCGTAATTTCTGGCCCTCCTATCAGGATTACCTCCAAAGGTCATGTAAGGATTACTTCCAGTCCAAAAGCTGCTCCTCTGGTCATCACTACACCTGAGCCTATCCCATGTTCTTCGGATAAAGCTATTCCTTAGAACTATAGATCCTACGTCTACTATCATAGCGTTAAACAAGAACTACCGACTGTTGAAATTGAAGTTACTGAAGTTGCGGATCCCGGTGTTGACAATATTATTGGAACCAGTAAGGTTACTAGAAGCGGAAGGGTTTTCTCCCCGAAAATATCTCTGAATACTATTGCTACACCTTTTAGAGTCACTGCTACCAAGTCAACTGTTGAGGCTCGAGGCAAAGAGCAAGTGACAGAGCCTGCCTAGACGGAGGCGCCTAAGGAAGCCACAGTTGAATACACCTCTAGACAAGAGTTGGAAGAGGTATTGAAGATAATCCGTAAGAGTAACTACAAAATCATTGAACAGTTGGGGAAGACCCCATCCAAGATATCTATGTCATCCCTACTGTTGTGCTCTGAAGCCTATGCACAGGCTTTAGTGAAATTCTTGAAGACTGCTCATGTGCTGCAAGAGATTTCTGCCGATCAATTTGGAAGTTATGTTGTGAGCTTGACGATTGACAATGGTTTAGGTTTCTATGATGTTGATTTGACCCCTGAGGGAAGAAACCACAATAAGGCCTTGTATGTCTCCATTGAATGCAAGGGCACTACTTTGGCTCATGTTTTAGTTGATACTGGCTCTTCATTGAATATGATATCAAAGGGCACTCTTGACAGACTTGATTGTGAAGGGTTCGTACTGAAACCCAGTGATATTATAGTTCGAGCCTTTGACGGGTCTATGAGGATGGTACATGGAGAAGTGGATCTTCCGGTCAAGGTAGGTTCGCAAATCTTTTAATCTACCTTTTATGTGATAGACATTCGACCAACTTATTCTTACTTACTGAGACACCCCTGGATCCATGGGGCAGGTGCTGTTACCTCGACCCTACACTAGAAGTTAAAGTACCATGTGAAAGGAAAGGTTGTTACTGTCTGCGGTGAAGAGGAGTAAATGGTCAGCCACTTGAGCTCTTTTCGGTATGTCGAGGTGGACGGCGAATTCATAGAGACTCCCTTCCAAACTTTTGAAGTTATCCCTCCTTCCGCTACTGAAGATGTCTCAGCCATTCCCAAAGTTACTAGGGCTCCGCCCAGGATGGCTTCATTAAAATATGTTAAAGCTACTGTAGAAGAAGGTGGTTGTACTATTTTAGGTCAGCTTCCTGACATCCCCTATAAATCTAACAAGTTTGGTTTGGGTTTCACTGCAGAGGGTCAAAGGGTTATTCGTCATGCTCGAGCTAGAAGGCCACCATTTCGCATCAGCAATAGCAGAGTCAACATAATAGAAGATGCTGACAGTGATTATGACCTTGACAATTGGATATTTCCTACCATTGGCAAAAGTCTTAGTGTGATGCCGTGGGAGAACTGACTAGAGGTTTTGCGTTTGTGTTCACAAATGTTTCGGTTTAGCAAGAGTCGCCACCGACTTTTTATTTATCCAAAGGAAAGGTCAAAAAGCACAGGAAAGACCTTTGAGATGTTTTCTTGGGTTCGGGGGGTATATAATGAAAAGGGAAGGTGCTAGCACCCCTTTCATCCATGGTTTTCCATGGGCTCTTAGTTACTTGTTTTAGATCACTTGCTTTTGCTTTTCAATTGTTTGAAATGGTGCTTTGTGTGTGGTTTGGAAAGTATTTTGAAAAGAGGTCATCGTTGTGGCAACCTTTGTAATGATTCTTGTTCGAATGTATACAAAGGTGTTTTGTCTTTTGAAAAGTGTTTCAATATTTGAAAGTTTGTTTTGGGAAAATGTTTTGAAATTGTGTGTTTTGAAATTAGCAAGGATGTTTGCAAGTTTTGATCAAGTAACTAAGAGTTGTCTACCCTATCTACTCAAAGATCTTTCCTACATATTTTTAACCCTTTCATATTGTTGTTTTACCATTGCATTTGGTAAACAACCTTTTGTTTGGATGTTAAACGGGACAGGCGCGGGTCATCGTATTGACCATGATAGCAATGGTGCTATGTATCTTAGCAAATTTTGTTTGAGGGACTAGATCATTTATGTATAGGCAACCAAGTGTTGTACCCCAAAATTTGCCCTCCCATATTCTTCAAGAAATTGCCAAGCCAAGTCACAAAGATCCCCAAGGGTTGTGCAGTGCAACTGTCTCCTATACAGTCAAAACTAGGGTTTGGGTTCTGATCAAGAAAATGAAGTTTTCAAGGGCCCAATCAAGTCTCATATGCCTACAAAGATGGTCAAGTATCCTCATAGCAAGTTTCAAGGCATTCAGCTCAAAATTGCACAGTTAAAACCCTAAATTGCACTACAGTCAATTGTAGGGGCAAAATGGTCATTTGACAGTCAAAAGTTCAAATTTTTGGTCAACATATCATTTTGAAGCCACAAACATCATTTGATCAATGCTTGATCATGATTCTCAAAATTTGGCTCAGAAATAATCAAAGATGCAAAAGTTACTATATTTGGACAGCTGAAAAAGTCAACTGAAATTGACCAGGGCATAACTTTCACATGGATTATCAGAAAAATTTCATCCAAAGCTCATTTTGAATAGAAAGACATTTCCTACAATTCATCTTCATATTCCAAGTCCAAGAAATTCTCTCACAAAAAGTTATCAATTTCAACATTATAGGTCATTTTCAAAAGTCAACAAAAAGGGATTTTAAGTCAAAGGCCATAACTTGAGATTGGTAAATCAAAATGACATGGGACCAAAGGCATTGGTTAAAGGACTCAAAGACCTTTCCAAAATGTCCAAGAACATGTGAAAAGCTTAAAACCTGAGCAAGTTATGCCTTGTGGAAGTTGGGAAATTTTTGGGAATTTTGAAAAGTCAACATTGATGCAAATTATCCAAAAATGCTAATGGGCCCATTTTTCTTCCAAGTTTCTTCATGCCAAGCCTATGCACGACCATTAATCCCAAGGGGAAGTATTTTCTCATTTTTTAATTATTTATTTGAATTTATATTAATATTAATTCATTTAAATCATTTAAATATGTAGAAAATATAAACTTGACCTAAAAAAATCTTTTTATGCACATTCTAGACTCAAGATCTCGTGCACATCCCAATATGGCAAGATTTGGTTGATTTGAGCATGATTGAACAAAAATGCACTTGAAAAAGATATGAAAAAGATTTAAGGAAATCAAATATTGAAAACAATGAATGGAAGAGATTTGATCCAATTTTCTTAACCTAATGCCTTCACTATATGATCAGGAATCAAAACCTAATGGAAAACACTGAAAAGCTGCGCCCCAAAAGCCATTGCAACATTGAAAATTTTCCATAAAAACTCAAATCTGATTTCAAGGTTACAAGGCGATTCGAGACACCAAACCTATTTCAATAGCTTCCTTAGGCATTCCTGAAGGCATTCCAATCAATATCAACCACAAAAGCGTAAGGAATTGGTACCTAGAACCACAACTGTACCAAACAAATTGCATAATCATACATTCCATTATATGCGTTATTTGTAAATTTTATTGATTGATTCTTGTTCATATTGAAGTTTCAAAGCTAACCAGCACCTTTAATTGTGTTTTTATTGGCCACACGCGATTTTACCATGATCGATCGCTAGGGTTACAGGTTTGCAAAATTGGGGCTTTCATAACAAGGAAAAATTAGAACTCCAAATGACCACCAATGGACTCAGCGCTTGAAGACGAAGAGGATGGCACCCTCGCGCTCAATTTATGAGCGTCGAGGGGCTAATCGTTATTTTCTTAAAACATCTCTAAACCCACGCGTGAAAACCGTTTCCATAGGCTTTTGTTTCAGAAAAAAAATAAAAACAATGAAGAAGACGATGTGTTGTCCATCAACGATTGGTTGCTTTTGAATTTCGCGCGTTTAACCACTAACGCGTTTGTCTTTCTTTTTGTTATTTATTTACTAATATATATTGATTGAAACGTTGTAGCTCAGCTGGCAGGGGTATGTACTTGTAACCTCCAAGACCTGGGTTCGAGTCCCAGGTCTGTGTAAATTCCATATTATTTTTCAATGCAAAATCCTGTGCAGCGTCAACATGGAAGCGCCTCATGTTGCTTCAACATCCAAAGAGCCACGCGTCTAATGCATACAAATCAACGGCGTGGATATGAGGAACACGTAAGTCCTGGTCAAACGCACTAACACACAACCTGGAAAAGTCAATGGACCAAAACGTTAATGGGCCAGCATTCCAGGCCTGTACCTCCCATTTGGGGCTACCCCCCTCCCTGGTTTGCATTTTTTTTCTATTTTTCTTCTTACATTTTATTTTTGTTATTTCATTTATTTTATTTGTTTTAATTAATTATTTCTTTACAAAATGCAAAACATAATAAAAAATCAGAAAAGGCCAAAAAATAATAAATATTTTTCACTATAATTATTTTTCTAAATGAATTGACATGTAAATATTTAGTTTTAATTAAGTTACAATTTTAATTCCTTTTAATAACTAAAATCCAAAAATAGAATTAGGTTTAATTTTTATTCCTTTAATTTGTTTCTTTTTATCATAATACTTATTTATTTATTATTTTCATAATTAAATTGTACATAAATATAATTAGGTCTAAATTAGGTCAAATTTCAATATTTTCATAATAAAACTTAAAAATCATTAGAATTAGGGTTTGCATTTCCAATTTCATTCTAATAAATTCTCCTTCTTTTAAATCTTAAAAAACACAAAAATACCAAAAACATTTAATTTTCATTTTTTATTCCTTATCAATTCAATTGTTTGCAAAAGGGTCCAACGCCCATTGTTTTAATTTTTTTATTTCGCGCATTTACTTTATTGTTATAATAATTATGTACATGTCCCAAAGCCTTGTAACCATTTAACTTTTCACACTTTTGTTCGCTTTATTTATTTTCCGTCAAATCGGGTCCGGTTTAATTTTGGCGATGTGGACCCGCGCCGTTTGTAATAGTTTAGATTTATTTTCCCGTAAACTTTTAAACGGTTAAAAAAAAGCATGCAAGAATGAATGTCCTAATTAAAATCAAGCGTAGATCACAACAAACATGACAAGACAAATAACTGAAACATGACACACAATTCGCACACACCACCCCTAGGGTACGCCTCACTGTTGCCTTTCGAAAGGTGGTCGTCGAGTAGAGGACGTCTTAGTAAGTCCTCATGATCCGGGAACCTGGCATGAGGGTAGCTTCTAAGGTGTCTTCCCATTGCTCCGGTGATCACCATGTCCCTACAAACTCGAATTGACCCGAACACCTCCAACGGTGGTGCTACCTACCTCTCAATGGTGGGATGGCACTAATTTAAAGGACATTTACACAGACGAATTCCTTAGGGTAGGTAGACGACTCTAGATACTTGCTCTAATTTCAAAGACAAATCAAAAATACTTTTCACACCGACACCTTTTCAAAAAGCTTTCGAAAGCAATTTTTCAAACACTCTTGAGGACTGATACAAGAGTCGAACTGAAATTTTCAAAGAAACTTTTTAAACCCACAGTTGAAAAGCAAACAAACCATTTTTGAAAACACAAATGAGCAAGTATCTAAGAGCCCATGGATAACCATGGATAGAAAGGGTGCTAACACCTTCCCTTTCTATAACCTACCTCCCGAACCGAGAGCAATCTCTTTAAGGAATTTTTCTGTGCTTTTGTCCTTTCCATTTGGAGAAAATAAAAGACGGTGGCGCGTCTTGCTTCCGCGACATTTCGCGAACCAGCGTTAAACAATCAGTTCCAGATCCACCGATCACAGAACTGGCGACTCTGCTGGGGATACTTTATAAAGTGAGGTGTACCTTAGGACTAAGATCACTGTGTTTTCAATTGCTTTCCTTGTGTGCTTTAAAATTGTGGGTTGCTTGGGAGTTCTATAGATCCTAACCCGGATCTGGGGGATACCTTTCTTAGGAAGTAGCAACAAGGCTGTGAGGGAACTGTGCGGGGTATACCGACATGGTTGAAACAGTCTGCTACGTTGATGTGGCACTTTGGTGTGTACCGGTAACCCTTGAGTTCAGTCAAGGAGAGTACGGGGCCTCCGCGTGGTGTCGTGAAGCATCAACAGACCTTAGGAACCTTAACTGAACTATCTTGGCCTCTTTAGGGTAGTGAGATAACTGACTTTGGTGCAGTCCGAGGTTGGTTGATACTCGATACTACGCTCAATTGAGGGTTGCTTTCCTGGAATATTTCGGTCGCCAGTTCAGTGGCTAAATCGAAACGATGAACAATGAAAGCAATCCCGTGATATTGGGAACCTTAGAACCCGGTTACTTTGATTAGGACAGGTTGAACCCACCAACTTCAAGAGGGTAGTACCTAGACCTCATGCTGGCCTAAACTTTAGGGGCTTGCCTTGTGTGACTTGTGTGCCTTTGTACTTGCCTACTTGCGTACTTGTTACCTGACACTTGTTTCTTGCAGGTCTTGTTTATAGTCCTTAATTGGGACTATAACAGGGTACTAAATTTCTTGCAGGTCTTGTTTATAGTCCTTAACTAGGACTCATGACAGGGTTCACCAAATTTCCTGCAGGTGTTGTTGATAGTCCTTAATTGGGACTCATAACAGGGTACTAAATTTCTTGCAGGTCTTGTTTATAGTCCTTAACTAGGACTCATGACAGGGTTCACCAAATTTCCTGCAGGTGTTGTTGATAGTCCTTAATTGGGACTCATAACAGGGTTTACTAGATCTCTTGCAGGTTTTGTTTATAGTCCTTAATTGGGACTCATAACAAAGTATACTGAATTTCTTGCAGGGTCTGTTTATAGTCCTTAATTGGGACTCATAGCAGGGTTTACCTACATCACCCCATGCATAGCATGACATCATACCATTGCATACCATTGCATACATCCTAACCCATTTCAAGGATCTCAAGGGCTTGTGATGCAGGTCATGATGAACCAACTGCCCAGCAAGGGGCAAAGAGGATTTATTTTCCTCTAGCTAAGGTCGCCAGGGGCTATGACCCACTGGATATGGTGAGCCTTTGACCCTTGAAGAAGGGCTCTCTACAACAGGAAGTTCCTTTAGTCAAGTTGCCCGTTTCAAACTCTAACAAGTTTCTCTGTTTACCCTGCGAGGTCCTTGAAATCATTGCATGCATATCATATACATCATTGCATTACAGGTATCCCTTTTGCAGGTCACTTACCTTTCTCGCTGTCTATTTCAGCAATGGCCTCACAACAAGATAACCAGGACCTTCACGCTCAAGAGTCTCAGTTCAGGGAAATCTTCCTAGGTCTATCCAAGGGGCAGGAAGAGTTGAGGGCACTCCTCATGGGGAATCTGATCAGAAAAAGTCCTGAAGATGACAAGGACGAACAGCTGAAACGTCTACAAGCTGAGGTAGACACATTGAAAACTCAGATGCTGGGGCAAAGGGCCCTTATTCAAGGTTTAGCTCAGGAGCAAGGAGAGCTGAGAGCCATGGTCAGTCAGCTTCCTCAAGGCATGAAGCAACCGGCCCAAATCAGGGACCAGGTCATGAAACAGCTCCCAAGAGGGCAAGGGTCGGGTCCAGTGAATAGACCTCTCCGAGTTGCTACTACTTCACAGGTTCAACAACGACCTCGCCAGAAACAGCGGGTTGATCAGAACAGGTCGGACGAGCCTAAGAGACAATTCACCAATATCAACATGCCATGGTCACGAGCATTGCAACACATGTTAAGGATGAACCTGATTGCGGTGATCAACCCTCCTGCAAATCCAAAGACCTCCTCTCCAAGCTACAACCCAGAAGCAAGGTGCGCTTACCATTCTGATAGCCCGGGGCACGATACTGAGGATTGTTGGGCGCTGAAGTACAAGATTCAAGGCATGATCGACGCTGGAGAGATTTAGTTTAAAGTACCCGAGACTCCCAATGTGATCACTGCTCCCATGCCAAAACATGGCTAGGATAGAAAGCACTTTTTGTTCATTCGAATTCAAGTTGTGATTTTCTTTTGTTTAAACATTTATTCATGTTAAAACATTGTTATTCCATTAATGCATCGCTTATGTCTATTTTTGAATCAATATATTCGTATTCACTATATGCAAATTATTTTCATATTTTTTCTGATGATCAACTCTCAATTAATAATTCTAAGCCTCTTGAGGGGGGATGACGAAAACGATACCACAATCATTACAGTATGCTTTTGAACAGACCCCGCTGATGAGGTACAGGCATTGCTTCAATCCCTAAACACTGGAGTTATAAGGATGATAATCCCTCGTCAACCCCTCTGAGCCAAAGAAGTAGGAGTTTTTTTTTTCTTTTCGAAATTTAAAACCCTTTATCATAACCTGGGGCAGGGTAGTTCTCTCAATTGATCCAAGTGCATAACGAATGGCACCAAAGAGGTCCTTACAAAACGAAAGACAGTGATGGTTCCGAATAATCAATAAGGACAGGCAGTCATCATCAAAATTCATAAATGAAAAGCCCAAAAAGTCTAAACCTGCAAAGGGGACTTATGAAACTGGGGCATCCCGCTGACTGTAATTCCAAAAAGGAAATAGTTCAGGCAAAAAAAAGAAAGGGATAACAAAAAAGAAGAGGTCCTATAAACCCTCAGCAAAAAAAAGAGATGACTGCCTATTCAAAATAAGTTATCAACATCCGAACCATCACCGGAAAGTCAGAGCAAAGACTCAAACCAAGGTCTAACGTATGATCAACTGAGTTTAGGTTTGGAGAACATCACGAAGAGCGGGTGGGTACAAATAATTTGAGCCTTATCCTTTGTTTCTTAAACCGTGAACCAGGCCACATTATAACCCTCAAAAGTCCTAGCTGAAGCATGGGTTAGTTCGAAAGCATACTGTTACGAAGGTATCCTGACTCCTTAAGGCTACGGTAAATACAGAGTTGACATCACGTTTTACAAACAATCACTTGTTTTATGAAAAAAAAATGCATTTTCAAAATCTTCAAGACAGACATAGGCTTTGCATTTTTAATATAACTTTGTTTGCATATGACTTTTTGTTTGAACAGCATAGAAATTCGCACGACGAATGCCTAATGAACAGAAGCACTTCCAATCAAGGGGCAGGTATGACTATTGTCCATTATCTGGGGCAACCCAGCCAAGATTCGGAGAATCTCTCAAAAGGCCAAAAAGCCTGGGGCAAATCTCTGCCTGAGTCACTCGGGGCACTCTAGCAACGAATCCTGCACGATCAGGCACCTTCTGGTAATATGGCAACACAAGCAGCCAGGGGCACCTACCTGCATTCTAAGAGCGTGGACCTAGTCGAAAAAATACTACGCATAATCAAAGACCCGCTAGGTTGACATACCTAGGCAAAATAAGGGCTTCCCGGCGAACCAAAAGGGTTCGGGCAAAATGAAGGGATGAAATGAAAAAAATCTGTACACCCGGCAAGTCGAAAACCTGAAAAGGCGGCTTGAGCAAAAATGGGTATCCCGATGGACTGAAAACCCGAAAGGGCGGTCCAGGCAAAAGTTAGGGATTAAAGCGTACGACTATGTCCTGCCATCTGTCTACCAAAAGAAGGTTTGTCCATCAACAATTATCAGCATCCCACAGGTGCCTCCCCCATAGAAACAGGGGCAATAAGGGGGTGGTCTAAGAAATCTGATCGTTCTGTCCTCTAAGGTATCAAGGTAGGTTCCATTGAAAGACCTAACCAATACAGTTCAATACTTCCCCAGGAGAGTCCAATCTAGTCTCCCCAGGAAAGCTGGAATTCACATCCCCAAGCAGCAAGCTTATCCCCAGTAGATTCTGGAAGCTTACCCCCTCGCAGAGCACGAACGCGTCGCCCGGCTTCATTTAAAGAGTTATTTCCTTAACAGGATATAACTGGGTTATCCTCAGCCAAAAGCCACGGAAAGATCGTCGTCGACGCAATTCTCTTATCCCCAGCGAAGTCCATTCATACTTCCAAAACAGCAAGGTATCCTCAGCAAGTTATCATCAACACTCAGCAAGGCATCCCTCTTCCCACAGAGTATTACTTCTCAGCATGGTCACTAGAGTATCTTTTCTCCTCAGCAGAATCCGTCATTTGCCAAGTTCATCCCCCAACAGAGTCATCTTCTCCTACCGGTATACTTGCAACTATCAACCCCAGCGGAAGCAAAAGCTATTCTTCCACATCAGCCCAGGATGCGACTTCCCGGCACCCGTCAAGGATTTATTTTCCTACGACGAAAATATACATTCATAAACATCATATCCTCATACATTATAGCATGCATATGCATCATACTACACGCATCTCATTGATATTGAAGACATACAGTTCATGCATCACGATTTTGCATACAATTATGTTTTGCCTTTTCAGGAAAAAGATCAACACAAAAATGACTACTATCAAACTATCGCAATTTTGTCTAGATATAGTTTCAGATATGGTGACGTTCTGATACTGCTTCCAGAAGTCCTTTTTCAGATGTTTCCCTCTCCGACGATGAGTGTGAGGTGATATTCTCTTATGGTCCCCTCTCCGACGATGAGTGTGAGGTGGTAATTCCTTTTTCAGATGTTTCCCTCTCCGACGATGAGTGTGAGGTGATATTCTCTTATGGTCCCCTCTCCGACGATGAGTGTGAGGTGGTAATTCCTTCTTCAGATGTTTCCCTCTCCGACGATGAGTGTGAGGTGATATTCTCTTATGGTCCCCTCTCCGACGATGAGTGTGAGGTGGTAATTCCTTTCTCAAGATGTTTCCCTCTCCGACGATGAGTGTGAGGTGATATTCTCTTATGGTCCCCTCTCCGACGATGAGTGTGAGGTGGTAATTCCTTTCTCAAGATGTTTCCCTCTCCGACGATGAGTGTGAGGTGATATTCTCTTATGGTCCCCTCTCCGACGATGAGTGTGAGGTGGTAATTCCTTTTTTCAGATGTTTCCCTCTCCGACGATGAGTGTGAGGTGATATTCTCTTATGGTCCCCTCTCCGACGATGAGTGTGAGGTGGTAATTCCTTTCTCAAGATGTTTCCCTCTCCGACGATGAGTGTGAGGTGATATTCTCTTATGGTCCCCTCTCCGACGATGAGTGTGAGGTGGTAATTCCTTTCTCAAGATGTTTCCCTCTCCGACGATGAGTGTGAGGTGATATTCTCTTATGGTCCCCTCTCCGACGATGAGTGTGAGGTGGTAATTCCTTTTTTCCCATGGTTCCCTCTCCGACGGTGTGTGAGGTAGTAAGTCCTTTTCAGATGATTCCCTCTCCGACGATGAGTGTGAGGTAATAGTCTCTTATGTTTCTCTCCCCAACGGTGTGTGAGGTGACAATTCCTTTTCCTATGATTCCCTCTCTGACGGCGAGTGAGGTGATTCCCTTTCAGATTATAATAGCTTATGGTTTGCTTCCCGATATTGCAAAGATGGTAATTCCCGCCAAGATTTTTCTCAACGAGCGTTGTTGAAGCTAAAGTCGACCAAGGTTCTCTTACCATTCATGCTAAGGCAGTAACCATCCCTGGTTCATTCATCAGCGTTTGAAGCTCCAGACTCAGCTCCTGTAACCAGTCAGGACATATCTATACCAAGCATCTAAAATCAGCTCCTGCAACGTGTCAGGTACTCATTTTTTCTTTTGCAGGTATGCAGGTTCTAGCTAAAGAATCTCCTACGCGATCAACGTTCAGATGGCATCTATAAGCCCATCACCCTATCCAGCAATCACCAAATGGCATCTGTAAGCCCATTCCCCCATCACTGTTACTATGTGAGCGCAAATTTCTGGGCACTCTAGTGTCCAATCATCTTCTACCCTCGGATCACGAAAGGCACGCCAGCCAATCTGCATCCTCAGGTCTAAGAAGATTGAACAGGGGCAACTGTTGTACCCCAAAATTTGCCCTCCCATATTCTTCAAGAAATTGCCAAGCCAAGTCACAAAGATCCCCAAGGGTTGTGCAGTGCAACTGTCTCCTATACAGTCAAAACTAGGGTTTGGGTTCTGATCAAGAAAATGAAGTTTTCAAGGGCCCAATCAAGTCTCATATGCCTACAAAGATGGTCAAGTATCCTCATAGCAAGTTTCAAGGCATTCAGCTCAAAATTGCACAGTCAAAACCCTAAATTGCACTACAGTCAATTGTAGGGGCAAAATGGTCATTTGACAGTCAAAAGTTCAAATTTTTGGTCAACATATCATTTTGAAGCCACAAACATCATTTGATCAATGCTTGATCATGATTCTCAAAATTTGGCTCAGAAATAATCAAAGATGCAAAAGTTACTATATTTGGACAGCTGAAAAAGTCAACTGAAATTGACCAGGGCATAACTTTCACATGGATTATCAGAAAAATTTCATCCAAAGCTCATTTTGAAGAGAAAGACATTTCCTACAATTCATCTTCATATTCCAAGTCCAAGAAATGCTCTCACAAAAAGTTATCAATTTCAACATTATAGGTCATTTTCAAAAGTCAACAAAAAGGGATTTTAAGTCAAAGGCCATAACTTGAGATTGGTAAATCAAAATGACATGGGACCAAAGGCATTGGTTAAAGGACTCAAAGACCTTTCCAAAATGTCCAAGAACATGTGAAAAGCTTAAAAATTGAGCAAGTTATGCCTTGTGGAAGTTGGGAAATTTTTGGGAATTTTGAAAAGTCAACATTGATGCAAATTATCCAAAAATGCTAATGGGCCCATTTTTCTTCCAAGTTTCTTCATGCCAAGCCTATGCACGACCATTAAGCCCAAGGGGAAGTATTTTCTCATTTTTTAATTATTTATTTGAATTTATATTAATATTAATTCATTTAAATCATTTAAATATGTAGAAAATATAAACTTGACCTAAAAAAATCTTTTTATGCACATTCTAGACTCAAGATCTCGTGCACATCCCAATATGGCAAGATTTGGTTGATTTGAGCATGATTGAACAAAAATGCACTTGAAAAAGATATGAAAAAGATTTAAGGAAATCAAATATTGAAAACAATGAATGGAAGAGATTTGATCCAATTTTCTTAACCTAATGCCTTCACTATATGATCAGGAATCAAAACCTAATGGAAAACACTGAAAAGCTGCGCCCCAAAAGCCATTGCAACATTGAAAATTTTCCATAAAAACTCAAATCTGATTTCAAGGTTACAAGGCGATTCGAGACACCAAACCTATTTCAATAGCTTCCTTAGGCATTCCTGAAGGCATTCCAATCAATATCAACCACAAAAGCGTAAGGAATTGGTACCTAGAACCGCAACTGTACCAAACAAATTGCATAATCATACATTCCATTATATGCGTTATTTGTAAATTTTATTGATT
This sequence comes from Vicia faba, assembly GCA_948472305.1. Taxonomy (NCBI): domain Eukaryota; kingdom Viridiplantae; phylum Streptophyta; class Magnoliopsida; order Fabales; family Fabaceae; genus Vicia; species Vicia faba. The sequence goes on from OX451736.1 coordinate 1,609,021,370, forward strand.
GATTCTTGTTCATATTGAAGTTTCAAAGCTAACCAGCACCTTTAATTGTGTTTTTATTGGCCACACGCGATTTTACCATGATCGATCGCTAGGGTTACAGGTTTGCAAAATTGGGGCTTTCATAACAAGGAAAAATTAGAACTCCAAATGACCACCAATGGACTCAGCGCTTGAAGACGAAGAGGATGGCACCCTCGCGCTCAATTTATGAGCGTCGAGGGGCTAATCGTTATTTTCTTAAAACATCTCTAAACCCACGCGTGAAAACCGTTTCCATAGGCTTTTGTTTCAGAAAAAAAATAAAAACAATGAAGAAGACGATGTGTTGTCCATCAACGATTGGTTGCTTTTGAATTTCGCGCGTTTAACCACTAACGCGTTTGTCTTTCTTTTTGTTATTTATTTACTAATATATATTGATTGAAACGTTGTAGCTCAGCTGGCAGGGGTATGTACTTGTAACCTCCAAGACCTGGGTTCGAGTCCCAGGTCTGTGTAAATTCCATATTATTTTTCAATGCAAAATCCTGTGCAGCGTCAACATGGAAGCGCCTCATGTTGCTTCAACATCCAAAGAGCCACGCGTCTAATGCATACAAATCAACGGCGTGGATATGAGGAACACGTAAGTCCTGGTCAAACGCACTAACACACAACCTGGAAAAGTCAATGGACCAAAACGTTAATGGGCCAGCATTCCAGGCCTGTACCTCCCATTTGGGGCTACCCCCCTCCCTGGTTTGCATTTTTTTTCTATTTTTCTTCTTACATTTTATTTTTGTTATTTCATTTATTTTATTTGTTTTAATTAATTATTTCTTTACAAAATGCAAAACGTAATAAAAAAAATCAGAAAAGGCCAAAAAATAATAAATATTTTTCACTGTAATTATTTTTCTAAATGAATTGACATGTAAATATTTAGTTTTAATTAAGTTACAATTTTAATTCCTTTTAATAACTAAAATCCAAAAATAGAATTAGGTTTAATTTTTATTCCTTTAATTTGTTTCTTTTTATCATAATACTTATTTATTTATTATTTTCATAATTAAATTGTACATAAATATAATTAGGTCTAAATTAGGTCAAATTTCAATATTTTCATAATAAAACTTAAAAATCATTAGAATTAGGGTTTGCATTTCCAATTTCATTCTAATAAATTCTCCTTCTTTTAAATCTTAAAAAACACAAAAATACCAAAAACATTTAATTTTCATTTTTTATTCCTTATCAATTCAATTGTTTGCAAAAGGGTCCAACGCCCATTGTTTTAATTATTTTATTTCGCGCATTTACTTTATTGCTATAATAATTATGTACATGTCCCAAAGCCTTGTAACCATTTAACTTTTCACACTTTTGTTCGCTTTATTTATTTTCCGTCAAATCGGGTCCGGTTTAATTTTGGCGATGTGGACCCGCGCCGTTTGTAATAGTTTAGATTTATTTTCCCGCAAACTTTTAAACGGTTAAAAAAAAGCATGCAAGAATGAATGTCCTAATTAAAATCAAGCGTAGATCACAACAAACATGACAAGACAAATAACTGAAACATGACACACAATTCGCACACACCACCCCTAGGGTACGCCTCACTGTTGCCTTTCGAAAGGTGGTCGTCGAGTAGAGGACGTCTTAGTAAGTCCTCATGATCCGGGAACCTGGCATGAGGGTAGCTTCTAAGGTGTCTTCCCATTGCTCCGGTGATCACCATGTCCCTACAAACTCGAATTGACCCGAACACCTCCAACGGTGGTGCTACCTACCTCTCAATGGTGGGATGGCACTAATTTAAAGGACATTTACACAGACGAATTCCTTAGGGTAGGTAGACGACTCTAGATACTTGCTCTAATTTCAAAGACAAATCAAAAATACTTTTCACACCGACACCTTTTCAAAAAGCTTTCGAAAGCAATTTTTCAAACACTCTTGAGGACTGATACAAGAGTCGAACTGAAATTTTCAAAGAAACTTTTTAAACCCACAGTTGAAAAGCAAACAAACCATTTTTGAAAACACAAATGAGCAAGTATCTAAGAGCCCATGGATAACCATGGATAGAAAGGGTGCTAACACCTTCCCTTTCTATAACCTACCTCCCGAACCGAGAGCAATCTCTTTAAGGAATTTTTCTGTGCTTTTGTCCTTTCCATTTGGAGAAAATAAAAGACGGTGGCGACTCTTGCTTCCGCGACATTTCGCGAACCAGCGTTAAACAATCAGTTCCAGATCCACCGATCACACCAAGATAGCGTCATCGAGGGACTATGATATTTTGTTTTGACTTTGTTTTGCCAAGATACCTAGCATGCATACCATGGCCATGTTTTTAAGGCAACAAGTGGGTGAAACCCTAGAGGTGCTTGTGTGCATTGTGTTGTCATTTTTCATGCATTTTTTGTCTTGTATTAGTCATGCTATTTATTTGCTTTTGGATATTTCATACAAACCCTAATCTCTATCATGCATATTTGAAAGTTATAAATGCGTAAAAAATAAATCTACAACTATTACAACATTGATATGGGGAGGGGGATACAATTTTGAATAAGGGATTATTTGCAAGAAATTAAAACCCTAAGATTATTACAACCAAATTGAATTCTTTGTTTAAATGATAAATAAGCAAATATTTAAATGGACAATTAAATAAATATGTAATATATTATAAATATGCAAAAAATGTTTTTGTATTATTTTTATATATGTAAAAATAAACTATTTAATGCATTAAAAATAATAAAATAAAAGATTATTTTTATTAAGGGTGGAAACCCTAATTTGTTTTAAGAAAAAAAAAAAATATATATATATATATATATATATATATATATATATATATATATATATATATATATATATATATATATATATATATATATATATATATATATATATATATATATATATATATATATATATATATATATATATATATATATATATATATATATATATATATATATATATATATATATATATATATATATATATATATATATATATATATATATATATATATATATATATATATATATATATATATATATATATATATATATATGTATTATTTATTATTTATTTATGTACAATAAAATAAATAAAATATATACAAATGTTAAAAAATAAAAATAATGTGAGAAAATATTATTTAAGTATATATAAATAGTAAAAGTAAAATATAATGTTTTTTTATATATTATTTACAATTTTTTATTAAAGAAAATAAAAGTGTATATTATTTAATAATCATTTCTATGTCTAAAAAAATAATAAAAATAATAAAATAAAATGTGAAAATTAAATAAAATATTTTTGGTAATTTTTAAAGTTTAGAAAAATAAAATAAAGTCAGAAATAAATAAAAAAGAAATGAAAAATATACAAAAATAGATTAAATGGGCCAACGGGGTGTGAGAAGCAAATTAGGGGTGCAAAAAGCATGGAACAACACAGGCCCAGCCCACTTGCTTCATCTTCAACCTTGTGACAAACAAAAACGCGCGCCTGTATGTTCAAACTGGAAATCCTGCATACGTGCTCTAAAGCAAAAACTCACAACACAAAAGTTATAGCATTTTCCAACACGATTTCAACCATGTAAAGAACTTAATCTAACTCTCCAAGACCAGAGAGAATTTCTCTGGCCCTAATTTCTAAGCTAACTTTTTCAGAAAGTTCATCAATCAAATTCTCTCAACACAATTAACTTAAATGAAATATATGCATATGTACAGCTTAAGGGCAATGAGTACTACATTTTTTATTCACAAACCTAAGCCTAATGATTCCTAAATAGAGAGATAGAAAGTTGGAAAATACTTGCTTCATTTGAACTCGAGTATGACAATGTGGAGGTTTTCAATGAGGCCTGAGATGCTTGGGAGCTTGCTTGAACTTCCTTTGACCTTCCCTAATGCTTAGTTTGCTTTGAGTTTGCTTGAATAAGCCTGTAGAAGTCAACCTGCACAAGCAGAATTTAAAAATGGTGAAGCTTGAAAACAAGGTTACAGTCACTGGCCAATGGTTGAGAGATCTTAGGTGGGTTGTATGGAGTGTGTTGGAAGAGGTTTGGGACAAAACGCACGAGTGGTTTGTGAGATGGAGGTGAAACTGCAGAAGCTGCCCTGTTTTGCAAGATTTTGGTGTTTTGATGTTCAAGGGTGTTTAAGGACTGGATAGCTCGTGTTTTTGGCTCAATGTGATATGCAAAACTTGGTTCAAATGTTTACAAGAGTTGGTTTTATCAGATGGAAGTGTTGTGAAGACTTTTACACATTTCTTGGTTTTGAAGAAAAGTGTGAAGTGATCAATCAAATAGCATGTACATGCCTCCTTCCTAGCTGCACAAAGTTGTTGTACTTTTCCCTGAGTTTGTGGAGTTGGTATGCTGTAGAAATCTTGGTGCAATGCTCAAGAGAAACAACTTGACATAAAGCCAACTTTACCAAAGTGTCAATGCTATCTTTTTACCATTTTTAGATTAATTCAATGTGTAATCTCCCATTGATCAGAATAATGTTTTAAACCATTGAGTTTGCATTAAATTTTTGAGTGTGTAAGGGTTTAAGGGCCTGTGAGTAAGTATAAACAAAGCTGGACAGAAATTGCAACTTGTAGCATAGTGAAAAATGCCATGGACCAAAGTGATTTTTTGCCAAATTCAAACCTTCGATTCTCCCTAACCACAAATGATTTTGGAGATTTCTTTGACATTTTGGAAATCTTGTAACATGCTCTACAATCCATATTTGAAATTAATTTTTAGATTCCAAGTGGAACTATGTGAAAAATTTCCATGAAGATAGGTCAAAATCCTGCCTAAACTAGGGCAAAATTTCACTAAGTTAAAAGTTTCATGGACCCTTATTCCAAAATTCATAACTTGAGATCCAAGAATCCTTTGGGAAAACTTTGTGAATCAAAGTTGTATAGTTTGTGGAGTACTACAACTTTCATGTTGGAAGTTTTGTTTGAATCGAATTGCATCATGGAGAAAAAGTTGGTCAAAGTTGGGAAAAAATAAGAAAATTTCATAACTTAGAAAATTTCCAAGTTATGAAAATTTTCATTTTAAAACCCTAATTTGCAAAATTAGGTTTCTTGATGAACAAGTTTCATGTTTTGACACATCTTGATGAAAAATGACCCTTGGCACTTGATTTTGACCAAAAAGTCAAAGTTTGACTTTTCAGTGTACAGTTGATTTTTGATCAGTTGACTGGAAAATTCATCTGTCAATCTAGTGCTTTTGGAATCTTTTGAACCTTGTGATTAGGTCAAGATGATTCCATTGAGTCCTTGAATCCATGCTTGAACCCAATTTTCCATTGGCTAGGTTAAAAATCAGAAATTGCCCTTGTGTAGTCAAAACCCTAAAAATGACCATTTTGCCCTTTTGATGATTTGATCAAATTTCTTGAGGAGTTGTTATCCAAACTTGATCAAATGGTTCATATGAGCCTATAATGTTGATGTGGATCAAAAATTATGAGGTTTGACTGTAAATTGGCCATAGTTGACTTTTTCCCCAATATAGTTGATTTCTAGGTCAACTGTCCAATTGGCTGGGCAAAAATTTGATTCAAGGCTTTAAACTTGGTAGGGGCAATCTTATAAGTCCAACATGAAGTATGAAAGTCACTTTGAGCATTGGAAGTCCAAAAATCCCTGTGCAAACTCAAACCCTAACTTCAGGTCAACAGTGCAAGGAGATGTCTTAAGCAGAGCAAACCCTAATTCTGTCTGGAGTCCAAAGAGTCTTGTGAGGGGAAATCTTGATAAAATGAGAGGGAAAATTTTGTGGTACAACAGCTTCCCCTATTCAATCTTCTTGAACCTGAAGAGTTAGATTGGCGAGTTTGCCTTTCGTGACTCGAAGGTAAAAGAGGATTGGACACTAGAGTGCCCGTAAATTTGCACTCGTCAAGATGTAGTTGAAGAAATGGGCTTAAAGATGCCATTTGGAGATGATAGAATCTTGCTGGAGATGGGCTTAAAGATGCCATCCAAAATGTTTGTTAAAAATTAGGAGAATGAACATCAGAATGGTATCCGTATCTGGAACGTATTTGAGTTGTATCTGGAGATTGAATTTGTATGAGCAATGGAATAGCGTCCGTGTCTGGAGCGTATCCCAGCTGTAACTGTATTTGATTCTTGAATGAATATAAGAATGACTACCGTGTCTGGATTGTATCTGTATTGTATCTGAATCTGAAATCTGAATAAACGACAGAATGACATCCGTGTCTGGAGCATCTCTGGGCTGGGGAAATGTTTGAATGAGTGACAGAATGGCTACCGTGTCTGGAGCGTATCTGGACTATATCTGAAGTTGAGATTTGTATGAGTAGCAGAATGACTTCCGTGTCTGGAGTGTATCTGAACTGTAACTGGGATCTAAATAAGTGACAGAATGACATCCGTGTATGGAGTGCATATGGACTGGAAATTGATAGTTGAATCTGAATGAGAAATAGAATGGCTTCCGCGTCTGGATCGTATCTAATTTGTATCTGATTATTGAAACCTGGATGAGTGATAGAATGAGCTTCGTGTCTGGAGCGTATCTAGACTGTATCTTGACTTTTAAATTTTGAATGAGTAATAGAATGACCTCCGTGTCTGGGGTGTATCCATACTATATCTGAATAAGAGATTTGAATGAGCAATAGAATGACCTCTGTGTCTGGGGTGTATCCATACAGTATCTGAAATCTTCGAATATTTTTTAAAGGTAGCTTTTAATCTTATCCTGAAAAGGGTAAAATGTTAGCTGAAACACAAAGTTATGTTGCATGACATGTATGACGCAATAAAATGTGTTTTATTAATGTTTATGATATATGAATGTAATGTATGCGCATTCTAACTGATTAGCTGTCTTGTTGAGGAAAATAAATCCTTAATAGCAGGAGATAATAAAATCCTTGACTGCTGCTGGGGAAAATAAATCCATGACTGTTGCTGGAGATTCAAAATCTTCGATTGCTGAAGATGAGAAATCCTTGGACCAAAGTTGGGGATAGAAAATCCTTGGCAACTTGGGAGGGTTAACAAGAACTTTGACAAACTCTGCGGGGATGTGGGAATCCATTAAGTCTGCTTGAGAAACCTGTTTGGGGAATCCAAAGAACTTTGATGACTATAGTTGGGGAGTAAACCAATGGGAATCCTTACTCGGATGGGGAATAGGGAAACTCTGAAGACCTCTACTGGGGATCAGACAAAAGAAAACCTTGATCTGCTGGAGTATAAGGAAAACTTTGATGGCTTCTGCGGAGAATAATAATGAGAAATTTCAATCTTCTGGGGAATTGAAACCTTAGAGGCTTTACTAGAGAAGTGAGAATGAGAGTCTTCGATCTATAGGGGATTAAAAATTCTGACAAGCTCGTGCTGGGGAGTCATGGATACTCAGGTAACTTTATTGGGGAATCCATACTAAGGATCTTCAATCTTCTAGGGAAAATAAATCCCGGGGGACTTCAAACTGGAGAGTTAAGAATGAGGATCTTCATTCTGTTGTGGAGTAAAAAAAACTTTGTGGGGAATAGCTTTACTGCTGGAGAGTAGCTACTCTTCTGGGGAGATCAGGACTCTGGGGGAAGAGGTTTATTCTTGTTTTTTTTTTAATAAGTCAGGAGCTTGGGTTGTATGCCAATCTACTGGGGAATTATCCTTAGTTGGGGATAAAAGTTAACTGTCATCTGGTTGATTCTTGGATTTTAAGACAACTTGTTGGGGGAATCTGGGGAAAACTGAATGGTTTCTGCTGTGGATTGATAGTTGGAAATTTGACTCTGTAGGGGAAGAAGGTTTCATCTTTGTTAGGGATTGGTGAACCAAAGTTTTTGCTCCGCTGGGGATTGGGAGTTTGTAGATTCGACTCTGACGGGGATTTCGAAATTTAACTCTGCTAAGGGTATGTATTTCAGGGTTGTATCTCCGCTGGGGATCTAGGTGATGTACTGAAGGGGATTTCTTTTGGAATAGCCTAAAGACGTTTTCCTATCCTTTCATCCTGTCAGCAATTATCTTTTCACATTTCCTTTATTTGTAAATAGTGATTATATTCAAATGCATATGCTTATTAATAAACAATTGGACGTTTTCAAATAAAACACAAGTGTAAAGAAAAAGAAATGGCAAATAGTTTTCTGCACTTTGAAGTATCTTTGTATTAACTTTGTGTAGGTATTTTATACAAAGGAAACATACATCCTAGTAAGAGCATGTTGTCATAAAAATTGAGAAAAATTTATACAAAGAAAGATGGCTATGTGTAAAAATTCCATGGGGTTCCCATTCTGTTATAGCCTTCGTAACTCTAAATATCTTGTTCATTCGTTGCTTCGTCCGACGATGATTGGATTGATCAGAAGCCCGGAGTTTGTCTGGTGAAGAGATTATCCTTAAAGTGATCCAACGAGACATAGCCATACGCTTTAATTCCCTAACTTTTGCCTGGACCGTCCTTTCGGGTTTTCAGCCCACCGGGAAACCTTTTTTTCCCAAGTCGCCCTTTCGGGTTCTCAACTTTCCGGGTGTACAGATTTTTTTGATTTTATCCCTAATTTTTGCCTGAACCGCCCTTTCGGGTTTTCTGTTCACCGGGATGCCCATTTTTTGCCCAAGTCTCCCTTTCGGGTTTTCAACTTGACGGGTCGTTTATGCATAGTATCTTTTGACTATGTTTGCGTTCGCAGGGTGCGGCAGGTCATCACCGTCCATGGTGGTCAGGATCATTGCCCCACCAAAAAAGATGTTTTTGATCACAAATGGTCCTTCGTAAGTAGGAGTCCACTTGCCCCCGGGATCACTTTGCGGCAAGATGATCTGCTTGATTACAAGATCCCCGACTTGATATACTTGGCGTCTGACTTTCTTGTTGAATTCCTTGATCATCCGTTTCTGATACGCATGACCACGGAAAACAGCAGTAACTCACTTTTCATCAATCAAGTTAAGTTGATTAAGCCGGGTCTGAATTCAATCGTCTTCACTCAAACCAGCATCCTTCATGATTCTCAAGGAGGGAATCTGAACCTCGATAGGTAAAACAGCTTCCATGTCGTATACCAAAGAATAGGGTGTTGCCCCAGTTGATGTTTGCGCCGTGGTACCGTATCCGTGCAGGGCAAACGGTAACATCTCATGCCAATCCTTGTAGGTGACTATCATCTTTTGTATGGTCTTCTTGATATTTTTATTCACAGCTTCGACAGCACCGTTCATCTTTGGCCGATAGGGAGATGAATTGTGATGTTGAATCTGGAATTGCTCGCACAGAGCGATGATCATAGTGTTGTTCAGGTTTGTACCGTTATCAGTGATAATCCTGTCAGGGATACCATACCGGCAAATGAGGTTCTGCTTGATGAAGCGGGCAACCACATTCTTTGTAACGGAGGCGAAGGAAGCTGCTTCGACCCACTTGGTGAAGTAATCAATGGCCACCAGGATAAAGCGGTGTCCATTGGATGTTGTAGGCTTGATCTCTCCAATCATGTTGATTCCCCACATAGCGAACGGCCAAGGAGCTGTTAAGACATTGAGAGGAACTGGAGGTATGTGTACCTTGTCAGCATAGATTTGGAATTTGTGACAAGTACAGGAATGTTGATGACAATCAGCTTCCATGGTAGACCAGTAATAGCCTGCCCGTAGAATCTTCTTAGCCATCGTATGTCTGCTCGAGTGGGTGCCAAATGTACTATTGTGCGGTTCAACCATGATCTGCTCAGCTTCAACCTTGTCAATACAACGAAGCAGAATGCAATCATGATTGCGCTTGTATAGGATACCATTGCTCAGGAAGAACTTGGCAGAGAATCTCCTCAAGAACTTTTTGTCATTGACTGAAGCTCCTTCAGGGTATTCTCGAGTCTCGAGATACCTTTTGACTTCGTGAAACCGAGGTCGTGAAGGAAAATTGCGATCAAAAGCGCAGCGGAATTTAAAATTTTCCTTTAGTGATCCTTACAAATGAACATGGTCAGTGATAGAAATATTTACCTCTTGTGGTGATTCAGACCTTTGATGTTGTGATCACGAGCGTTGATGAAGAACAACGCCTCTACTCATTCCACACAAACAGATCGCTTCCGGTCACAGTGCTAGCTGATCACGAACGAAAACCTTGAGTGAGAGAGAGAATCAAAAACGAAATTGCATCAAGTGAAATTGCTTCATCACAAGGGATCTATTTATAGAATCACTCGTGTGGGCTACAAGCTAAAAGCCCAATTAAGGCTATAAGCTAAAAGCCCAATTAAGCTTATGGACATCATACCTTATGATGTACCATATATCACTTATCCACATGGTACCTTACCACTTTCCGTATTACACTTAAGTGCACCATACCTTACGGTGTTCCTTATTTATTCTATCTCTCATCAACCTGTCCTTATGTGTGTGACCCTGTAGGTTTTCGCGACGTTGGCAATTATATTAAATCACACATTTAATATAATAAACAGTGAGCGGTATCTAGCAACACATCACTGTTACCCAAGTCATGAAAATGTCATGTGATCTGATCAAACCTTTTCCGTGATAATATTTGTGTTGTACAATTACCCTTTTGCCCTCATGTATATATTGAACACAAGGCATACATTGTGTCACCCTTGTCCAGTTCAATATTGGGCCCTTAGACATTTATCCTGTTATGCAGGATGATCAAATTCCATCTAGGTCACTCATGTCCCTTAGCATGCTTTTTGAAGTACCCATCAACCGTCTTTATAGTCATCCAGTTATGGATGACGTTTGATCAGCAATAAAGTACTTGACTCTACATCTAGGGTCCATAGTGGTTTCAGATCGAAGGGTGGTATACACCATTATCATCATGAGAATAACTTATGACGCTTTGCATAACATTCTATGTAGTATTCTCATAGCGGGTCAATCCAGTATAAATATTACTCCTAATATTCATACCTATGTCAAGACTTGATAACTCCTTATCTATGACCCATGAGATGTGATCATCAATCTATCTTCATAATAATCTTAATGCTTTAATGTTATCCCACTTCACATTAAAGCTTGACTACAGATACTTTAAGAATAGTGTCTTATGTTTAATGGGATCTCATGATTAAGTCACACTTAACATTTCATTAAACAAATAAACCCTTCTAGGGACTTTATTATTTTGGAAAGCAAACATAATAAAGAAATGCCTTTTATTATTAATAAATAATTTGATACAAGTACCAAAAGTATTGGCCTCAAGGGCTTACACCAACAATCTCCCACTAGCACTAGAGCCAATCAGGCATACCCCTAATACCCATAGATCTAGTATGTCCATCATGCTTCAGCTGCGCAAGAGGCTTTGTTAATGGGTCACCAACATTGTCAAGTGTAGGTACTCTGCATATTTTCACATCTCCCTGATCGATTATCTCTCGAATGAGATGATAACGCCTAAGTATGTGTTTGGATCGTTGGTGAGATCTAGGCTCCTTAGCTTGTGCTATAGCACCATTATTATCACAATAGAGATCAATGGGATCCACAATGCTATGGACTATGCCAAGTTCACTAATGAACTTCTTGATCCAAACAGCTTCCTTTGCTGCAGTTGAGGCAGCAATATACTCAGCCTCGGTTGTAGAATCAGCAACTATATCTTGCTTTGAACTTTTCCAGCTCACAGCGCCACCATTTAAACAAAACACATAACCAGATTGCGATCTAAAGTCATCCTAATCTGTCTGGAAGCTAGCATCGATGTATCCAATTACAGCAAGCTCTTCCTGACCTCCATATATCAAGAATGAGTCCTTAGTCCTTCTCAAGTACTTAAGGATATTCTTGACAGCTACCCAATGAGCATCACCGGGATTATACTGGTACCTACTCGTTGCACTTAAAGAATACGAGACATCTGGTCGAGTACATAGCATGGCATACATGATAGATCCTATTACAGATGCATATGGAATCTTATCCATGCGATCCCTTTCTTCCTTACTTGAAGGGGATTGTGTTTTTGACAGACACATGCCATGTTGCATAGGTATGAATCCTTTCTTGGAATCATGCATATTAAAGTGTCTCAACACTTTTTCTATGTATGTACTCTGACTTAGGCCAAGCAGTTTTTGTGACCTATCTCTATAGATCCTGATTCCTAATATATAGGCTGCTTCACCTAGGTCCTTCATTGAAAAGCATTTCCCTAACCAAGTCTTCACTTGTTGCAAGGTAGGGACATCGTTTCCAATGAGTAATATGTCATCTACATATAATACCAGGAATATGATCATGCTCCCACTAACCTTCTTGTAGACACAAGGCTCATCTTCATTCTTGATGAATCCATATTGTTTTACTATTTCATCAAAACGAAGATTCCAGCTTCTGGAAGCTTGCTTCAATCCATAAATTGATCGCTGTAACTTACATATCTTTTGGGCTTCTTCTGGTATGTCAAATCCTTCAGGTTGTGTCATGTACACATCCTCAAGAAGATTCCCCTTAAGGAAAGCAGTTTTGACATCCATCTGCCATATTTCATAATCATGATATGCATCGATAGCAAGTAAAATCCGAACAGATTTAAGCATTGCAACTAGTGAAAAGGTTTCATCATAGTCAACCCCATGAATTTGTTTATAGCCTTTTGCAACCAGTCTTGCCTTATAGGTATGTACCTTACCATCCATGTCAGTCTTCTTTTTGAAGACCCACTTGCATCCTATAGGGTTAACTCCTATAGGAGGCTCTACCAAGGTCCAAACCTGGTTTGTGTACATGGAATCCATTTCAGATTTCATGGCTTCTAGCCACTTCTCGGACTCAAGACCAGTTATGGCCTCTTGGTAGGTCACAGGCTCATCTTGATCTATGAGTAATACATCACCCTGATCACTTATGAGATATCCATATCTCTTAGGTTGTTGACGTATCCTGCTTGACCTACGCTGGTCTTGTTCTACTTGAGCAGGTTTCTCTTCCACAACTACTTGTGTTTCCTGCTCTAATTCCTCCATAGGTGTATCAATGCTTTGTGGTTCTTGAATTTCCTCAAGCTCTATTTTCCTCCCACTGATTCTTTTGGAAATAAAATCCTTTTCCATAAAAACTCCAGTTCGAGCGACAAACACTTTGCCCTCGGAAGGATTGTAGAAGTAATACCCTCTTGTTTCTTTAGGATACCCCACAAATAAGCATTTGTCAGATTTGGGCTCAAGCTTAGTTGAAATTTGTCGTTTCACATAAACTTCGCAACCCCAAATCTTCATGTAAGACATATGTGGTTTCTTACCACTCCATATCTCATATGGTGTCTTCTCAACCTTTTTGGATGGAACCCAGTTAAGTGTGTAAGCTGCAGTCAATAGAGCATGTCCCCAAAAGGAGTTCGGAAGATCGGCGTGACTCATCATGGATCAGACCATGTCTAACAAGGTTCGATTTCTTCTCTCAGATACACCATTTCATTGTGGTGTTCCGGGAGGAGTAAGTTGGGATAAAATCCCACATTCCTTTAGATGGTCATCAAACTCTAGGCTTAAATATTCACCGCCTCGATCTGATCGAAGAACTTTAATATTCTTACGTAGTTGGTTTTGTACTTCATTCTTCAATTCCTTGAATTTTTCAAAGGTTTCAGATTTGTGTTTCATTAAATACACATAACCATATCTACTGAAATCATCAGTAAATGTGATGAAGTATTGAAAAACTCCTCTGGCTGGTATATTCAGTGGTCCACATACATCAGTATGTATGAGGGCCAAAAGATCATTAGCCCTTTCACCTTTTCCTGTGAATGGGGACTTTGTCATCTTTCCAATTAAACAAGATCTGCATGTCTCATATGATTCATAATCAAAAGAGTCCAAGAGTCCATCTTTATGGAGTTTGGAAATGTGTTTCTCATTTATGTGGCCTAAGCGACAATGCCAAAGGTAGCTTGGATTTAACTCATTAGGTTTAATCCGTTTAGTATTAATGTTATAAATTGGCATTTCAAGATCAAGGACATATAGTCCATTGTTCATTTGTGCAGAAGCATAGAATATATCATTCAAATAAATAGAGCAACAATTGTTCTTTATTATAAATGAAAAACCAAACTTGTCCAAACAAGAAACGGAAATAATATTCCTACTAATTGCAGGTACATAATAACAGTTCTCTAACTGAATTATTAAACCACTAGGTAAAGTAAAACATAAGTTCCTACGGCTAAAGCGGCAACCTTTGCTCCATTTCCAACTCGTAGGTCAACTTCACCTTTTGCCAAATCTCTACTCCTTTTTAGCCCCTGCACATTAGTACAAATGTGAGAACCGCATCCAGTATCTAATACCCATGATGCAGAAGTAGATAAATTAATTTAAATAACAAAAATACCTGAATTTGAAGTCCCTACTCCATTGTTCATATCTTCCAGGTACTTTGGGCAGTTTCTCTTCCAATGTCCGGTCTTACCGCAATGGAAGCAAGTGCCCTCCTTTTCTATGCCTCCACTAGGCTTCAAAGCAGGAACAGTAGGTTTAGGCTTGGCAACTTCCTTGCCTTTCCCTTTACCAACCTGCTTGGTAGGCCTCTTGTTCAGCTTCTTTCCATTACTGACCATCAGAATGGACTTCCCTTTTGTCTTCATATTCTGCTCAGCAGTTTTCAACATGCTTAGCAATTCTGGAAGACTCTTATCCATGTCATTCATGTTGAAATTCATGACAAACTGATTAAAGCTATCTGGCAACGATTGCAAGATAAAATCAATTGCAAGTTCCTTTCCAAGCGGAAACCCTAACCTTTCAAGGTTCTCCACATACCCAATCATTTTGAGTACATGGGGACCTACAGGGTTTCCCTCAGATAACTTGCTGTTAAAAAGGGCCTTTGAAACCTGAAACCTCTCGTTTCTTGCCTGCTCTTGATAGAGAATTTTCATATGTCCGATCATATCGAACGCTGACATGTTCTCATGTTGCTTTTGCAACTCCGAGTTCATAGTAGCTAGCATGAGACAAGCGGCTTCGTTAGTATCATCAAAATGCTTCTTATAAGCATCTCTTTCTGCCTTAGGTGCCAAACTAAGCGGTTCCTCTTCAGGAACAGGTGTCTCCAAGACATACAGCTTCTTATCGTGCTTGAGGATAATCCTCAGATTTCGGTGCCAATCCAGGAAATTTGTCCCAGACAATTTTTCCTTATCTAGGATTGATCGCAAAATATGGTTGTTTGTTGTCATGGTAATCTACAAAAAAAATGAAAATATAAGTATCATTAAAACAACATATTTAATTAGGCCTTTAATCAAATATTCTATCACAATTTTACTCAAACCAAATGACCCTCATCATTTGATTCGGAAAATCCCGTTGGAAGACTTTCTGTGTGGGTCGAGATCCATATTTCACTTCGTTCTAAGTCAGCGTTAGGCTGATTACACAAAACTAGGTTATTTAGGTAGGAACTCCTTCCAATTGTATCTCATACAACTCTCGAATATTTTCAGTTGGGTGCATAACTCCTTATTCTAATTCATCATATGAATCATTCCCAACTCTTGCTTCTAAACATGTATAATCTTATTATAATGTGTTTAGTTAAGTTTGACCCATTGTTTTAGCAGTTGGATATTACAATTATCCCATCGCACCTTACTAATATAGAACATGCACCTCGCGTAGGCGAAACCTACATTGTTCGATACTAGTCTTGATGAGTGCTAAAACTTGGAAAGCATGAACTTAATATTTAACTTGAGGGATTTTGTTATTAGTTTGATCTCACCGGCTTAACATGCAATTCGTCTCTCTCATGCATCAACATACAAACACATGCATCAATATACATAAAAGTATACAGTTATAGCCAAGGATCTCAACAAAATCTCTCTGGAGGAACTTGTCATCTCCCTCAGAAGTCACGAGATAGAGCTAGAAGCAGATGAACCACAAAAGCAAGGTAAGCCATTAGCTTTAAAATCTAATAGAAAATCTGACTCTGAGGTTTTGTAGGCTGTAGAAGAAACCTCTGATGGGTCTTCATCAGAAGAAGATGAACTATCTCTCCTCTCCAAAAGGGTGAACCAATTATGGAAGCAGAGGCAAAGGAAGTTCAGGAATCCCAGAAGATCAGAGAATCAGAATGAATCTTTCTCCAGATACAGAAGGTCAGAATCCTCCTCTGGACACAGAAGATTTGAAGGTTCTTCAGGAAACAGAAAGCCAAACAACAAAGACATCATCTGCTATGAATGTAACGAGCAAGGGCACTACAAAAGTGATTGCCCAAAGCTTCAGAAGGAAAATCCCAAAAAGAAGTTTGGCAAGGAAAAGAAGAAAAGTCTCATGGCTACATGGGATGATTCTGACACATCTGAAGCTGACTCAGAATCAGATGATGAAAGAGCAAACATAGCTCTCATGGAAAACATAACAGAAGACAGTGAAGCTTCTGAGTCAGACTCTGAATCAGATACAGAAGAGGTATTCCCTGACTTTGCTATAAACTTTACTAAGGCTGAACTAGCTGAAAGCCTTAATGAAATTCTGGAAAGATATCAGCAGATCAGAGTCAAATTCAGAAACCTGAAAAGGAATCTTGCTTCTGACTCTGATAAGACTGAGAGTCTCAAATTGGAGAATTCTGAGTTAAAAGATAAAATTTCAAAATTATAAAATCTATTGCAAAACTCTCAGAAGGAAACAATCCCTGAAACTCCCAGCAGTACTGATGAGATCATCAAGGAGTATGATCACAGCTTTCAGAATTTTCTAGCTAAAAACATAGATAGAAGCAAAATGGCTTCAATGATCTATGGAGTTAGCAGAAATGGCAGAAAAGGAATAGGATACCAAGGTAAGGTACCTACACCAAAAAATGCCATGGATTTAGTTATAAAACGTACTCCACTTGATTCACACTTTATATATGGGCACACACATGACATCAAATATACAAGTAGTAATCATTCTGTCAAACCAAAATTCAACCAGAGTTTTGGTAAAACTAACAAATCAGGACCCAAGAAAATATGGGTACCTAAGGATAAAATAATACATGTGGCAGATATCTTTAGCAGCAAAGCAGAAACACCAATCATGGTACCTGGACTCTGGCTGCTCACGACACATGACGGGAAGAAGGCATATGTTCCAAAGCCTGGAACTTAAGCCTGGAGGCCACGTAGGTTTTAGAGGCAATCAGAGAGGAAAGATCATTGGCTCTAGAACTGTAGGTAATGGAAATCTTCCTTCTATAAGTAATGTTTTATTAGTAGATGGATTAATGCATAATCTGTTATCCATAAGTCAATTAAGTGATAACGGTTATGATATAATCTTCAATCAAAATTCATGCAAAGTTGTTAGTCAGAAAGATGGGACTATCCTATTTAATGGAAAGAGGAGAAACAACATTTATAAAATAAAACTTTATGAACTAAAAAGTCAGAATGTAAAGTGTCTTCTGTCTGTTAACAACGAGCAATGGATCTGGCACAGAAGATTGAGACATGTTAGTATGAGAAGAATATCTCAGATTAACAAACTCAATCTGGTCAGAGGACTTCCTAACCTGAAGTTCAATTCAGATGCTCTGTGTGAATCATGTCAGAAAGGCAAGTTTGCAAAACCAGCTTTTAAATCCAAAAACGTTGTTTCCACCTCTAAGCCATTAGAACTTATGCACATCGACTTATTTGGACCAGTTAAAACTGCTTCAGTCATTGGCAAGAAGTATGGGTTAGTAATCGTAGATGACTATAGCAGATGGACATGGGTAAAGTTCTTAAGACACAAGGACGAGTCACACTCTGTGTTTGTCACCTTCTGCAACCAAGTTCAGAATGAAAAGGATCTTAGAATCGTCAAAGTTAGAAGTGATCATGGTGGAGAATTTGAAAACAAAGATTTTGAGTAATTCTTTAATGACAAAGGCATTCTGCATGATTTCTCTTATCCTAGAACTCCCCAGCAAAATGAAGTTGTAGAATGAAAGAACAGAACATTGCAAGAAATGGCCAGAACCATGATCAACGAGACTAACGTTGCTAAGATCTTCTGGGCAGAAGCAATAAACACAGCGTGTTATATTCATAATAGAATCTCTATAAGACCTATTCTGGAAAAGACTCCATTTGGATGTACTTGTTTTATTTTGAATACAAAAAATTATTTGAACAAGTTTGACTCTAAAGCACAAAAGTGTATTATGTTAAGATACTCTGAACGCTCAAGAGGGTATAGAGTATACAATACAGAAACACAGATTGTGGAAGAGTCAATCAGTGTTCATTTTGATGATAAGCTTGACTCTCAAAAGTCAAAGCAGAATGAATTACTTGCAGGTATGGAAGTTGAATTCACAGGTACTGAAGACAAGTCATCAGAAGCTCTTAACAGAGACACTCCCTCAACATCAGAAAGAGGAACTGCAAGCAATCCAGCACCTTTTGTTGATCAACACCAGAAAAGACCATCCAGAAGCAGCATGGATCACCCAGAAGAAACAATCTTAGGAAGAAAGGAAGATCCAATCAGAACAAGAGCTAGCCTCAGAAACTCTGAAGAATCCCTCATGGGACTTGTTTCTCTAATTTAACCAACATCAATTGATGAAGCACTTCTGTACAATGACTGGATTCTAGAAATGCAAGAGGAGCTAAATCAATTCACAAGAAATGACGTATGGGATCTAGTTCCCAAACCAAAAGGATTCAACGTCATTGGAACAAAATGGGTGTTCAGAAACAAACTGAATGAACAAGGTGAAGTCATCAGAAACAAAGCACGATTGGTAGCACAAGGTTATAGTCAGTAAGAGGGGATAGACTATACAGAAACCTTTGCTCCAGTCGCCAGGTTAGAATCTATCAGACTCTTAATCTCATTTGTTGTTAATAAAGGCATCACTCTGTATCAGATGGATGTTAAGAGTGCATTCTTAAATGGCTATATAGAAGAAGAGGTATATGTGCACCAACCCCCTGGTTTTGAAAGTTCCAAAAATCCAGAATATGTTTTCAAACTAAAGAAGTCACTGTATGGTCTGAAACAAGCTCTCAGAGCTTGGTATGAAAGACTGAGTAACTTCCTGTTAGAAAAGGAATTCACCAGAGGGAAAGTGGACACAACCTTGTTCTGTAAGACAGTTAAGAATGACATTTTAGTATGTTAGATTTATGTTGATGACATCATATTTGGATCTACTAAACCTTCTCTGGGAAGAAAGTTTTCTAAGTGTATGCAGGCAGAATTTGAGATGAGCCTAATGGGGGAACTGAAATTCTTTCTGGGCATCCAGATTAATCAAACCCCAGAAGGAACTTACATTCATAAGAGCAAATATGTCAGAGAACTTCTGAAAAAATATGATCTCTCAGAATGTAAGCCATCAAAGATTCCAATGCATCCCACGTGCATTCTGGAAAGATAAGAGGTAAGCAAAAAGGTAGAACAGAAGGTCTACATAGGTATGATTGGTTCTCTTCTATATCTGACGGCTTCAAGGCCTGACATTTTATTCAGTGTTTGCATTTTTGCTAGATTCCAATCAGATCCTAGAGAATCTCACTTAACAGCACTTAAGCGAATTTTCAAGTATCTGAAAGGTACTACTAATCTGGGATTGTTTTATAGAAAATCAAGTGATTACAGCTTAGTAGGATACTGTGATGTTAATTTTGCTGGAGACAGAGTAGAACGAAAAAGCACTTCTGGAAGCTGCCAGTTTCTGGGAGAAAATCTGATCTCTTGGTCCAGCAAAAGACAATCCACAATTGCTCTATCAACAGCAGAAGCTGAATACATAGCAGCAGCTGGATGCAGCACACAAATGCTCTGGATGAAAAGTCAACTTGAGGACTTCCAAATATTTGAGAGTAACATTCCTATCCTCTGTGACAATACTTCTGCTATTTGTCTCAGCAAAAATCCAATTTTACATTCTAGGGCTAAGCATATAGAAATAAAACATCATTTTATTAGGGACTATATTCAGAAAGGGATTTTAAATTTTAAATTTATTAACACAGACCATCAATGGGCTGATATTTTTACAAAACCTCTTTCTGAAGATAGGTTCAACTTCATTCTGAAACATCTCAGCATGAAGCTCTGCCCAGAATGAAATTGTTTTGATTCTATATATTAACCTTCAGAACTTTGTTTATTTTTCTTTGAACTACTGATCAATCTTTCTTCAGATCTTTAGAAGTGCAGATTGTATCCGAATCTATCCATGAAGATCTGAGCGCTTCATTTCAAGGATAGAAATGTGTTGTTCACTCAAGCAAACAAGTGTCATCCAGTCATCAGCTATTTTCTGAGGCTGAACACGCGTTCACGTTTCTGAAAAGGCAAAAGCGCTGATTGGATGCATTGAGACACATGTCATGGGTAATCGTTCCAAATATATTTCTGAATCCCCTAATATCAGCTATCATTAAATGCTAATAATCATTATTAATTTCTCTCTCTTGACGTTTATGTTTTCAAAACTGTTTAGAAATATATTTAAACACACTTCACACCATTAACACTCTTTTACCTTCACTTTCACTTTCTCTCTAACTTACTGATTTCAGCGTTCTTACTTTCTCAAAAAACCCTTTCAATCTTTTTCACAAAAACCTTCGTGTGAACATGGCTTCTTCCAGCATTCCTACTTCAGGTTCCCAGAAAACTGTTTCATTTGAACAATATGAAGAACCCCACAGAATGCTTCTAACACCAGTAAAAAACCTAGAGGTTCTGTCAGAATTAATCGTGGATTTCAACAGTCTTAAGGAGAATGGGTTTGATCTATCTGAAGAAATTAAAGTTCAAGGCTGGGAAAAGTATTTTGACAGACTGGTGGGTCCAACATTTCCTACTCTGGTAAAGGAATTTTGGATTCACGCTTCTTCTTCAAATCATCAAGTTACGTCTTACATCATAAGGAAGAAGATTGTTATTACTGAGGACCTGATTGCAAGACTCATAGGCTACAGTGGCGGTGGTGTTCGTTGCATTGACATGGCAGAGAGGTGTGTTGATGCTGCCATAATTGCAAGGGAAATCTTCACTATGGGGCTTCCCTCCAGCAAGATAAGGGATTTAAAGGACAAACACAGAATTTGGGCCAAGATCATTCTGGGGTGCTTCAACCACAGGAAGCCTACCAGCTCTCCTGATTACATCAATATTGATTAGCAGTTTCTGATCTATTTCATCTCTCAGAAGGTCAAGATAAATCTGGCTCATCTTCTGTTCAACCATCTCAGAACAAGTGTTAAGGAAACAAGAGAAGAGGAACGTACAAAAAGGGATTGGATACCCTTCGGAAGACTGATATCAGATATTCTAACAGAGAATAAGCTGATTGATCATCTGACAGAAGCTCAAGAAATCAGCTCTCTGGAAGCTACTGCTGGCAAACAGCTGAATGCCAAAAATCTGAAGAAAATGAAGTTGATTGAGAACATTAAGAAGGAACCCAGCATCACTCCTTTTGCTGCAATCTCCAGCAGAAGAGTCCCTCTGGATGACTTTCCTCTGTTCTCAGAGATTGACTCTAAACCAGATATAATTCTGAGATATCTGGATGCTTGCAAGGCTGATGGTACAGCACCAAATCTGAATATTCAAGATCTTCAGCAGAAGGCTCCAGAGGTTGTTCTGAAAAAGACAAAGAAAAGAAAAGTTGTAGCAGAAGGATCATCTCAGCAGACTCCTAAGAAGAGAGGTAATCTTTCTTATGTAACTGTTTTAGATTCAACTGTTGTATCAACATCTATCCCAATACCCACTTCATCTGAAAACCCAACACCTCAAACTTTTGATGATTTTGACCTTGACTTTGATCCTTCTGAATCATTAACTCTTAGAATATCTCGCTCCCAACCTCAAAATCCAAATATTGTTGAAACCCAACAAGAACTTGAAAAAGTTCTTTCTGATATAGACCAACACACTTCTGTTCCCACTCCAGAAAATCCAAATCCGGAAACCATCACATAACCACAACCAGAAATTCCCATCTCACCACAACCAGATATTCCACTCTCTCCAGAACCAGAAATCCCTCTACCTTCATCTCCTCAACCAGAAATTAATCCACCCTCTCCTCAACCTGAACAATCTCCACAACTTGAGATTCAAACCTCTGAGGCTCAACCCTCTGAATCCCCTGAGCCAGTACCTCTGGCCATTCGTTTGTCCCTTGGTACCATTTTGAATATTCCTCAACTTCCCTCTTCACCAGAATTAACTCCACCAAAAGACAATTCAGATGACCACAGCAAGATTGTCATTGATTTAACAGTCCTTGAACGCCTTGCTGCAATAACCAACAAAACTGCTATCCCAAAACCAAAACATCCAGATGTTGGTTCCAACATATTGAACTTTGAAATAGAAGTACAGAAGTGGATCACTTCTCTGAAACAAGCAAGTATGGAACTGGTTGATCCTGCTGCTTCTGACTACCTTTGGACAAATTTCAGAAGATGGTTATGCTTTGAAACCTTTAAGCTGCAAGAACAGAGCTATGGACAAGCTCAACAGAACTTCAGCAATCTACTGAAAGAAATTAAAGGTCCAGTTCTGAGCAAGCTGCTTAAGGAAGAAGTTCTCCTGCTGGACAATGCTCCTTGGTCTGAACATCGTCAACCAGAGTCAGAAGAACAAATGATTCCGGCTGAAGACATGGGTCAAGAAGAAGATATTGCAGAAAGCTCTGAGAAGCATCTTGTTTCTGAAGATCCTCAAGCTTCCTCTCTTGACAGGCAGGCTCTGGAAGATCTGAAAAGATCTGATATGCTGATGAATGAAAGAATGGATAAGCAGGACACCAAAATCGATGCAATAGCGAACATGTTAACTCAGCAACAGGAAACCAACACCCAAATCAAGAGCATGTTGGAGGCTTTGTTCACACGACTTCCTCCTCCTTCTTAGAAATTTCCTTGTTGTTTTTATAACTTGTTTATCTGTAATATTTTTACATGTTCTGAACTTATCATTGCTTCTGTTTTTAATATAAATGCATTTTTAGCTCTGATTATTTATGCTTTTTGATAACTGACAAAAAGGGGGAGAAAGAATGATATTTTTCAATAACGGATTACTGAGACATAAGTCTCAAACATTCTGACATTCTGATTTATTTGAATTTCTCTCTTCTGAAAAGCTTGAACAGGTACAAAATTCTGACGAAAGAAACAGTAAAGTTCTGATGCTTAAAGACTCATGGAATTAAAGGGAAGCAATCAACTCAGGGGGAGTTTTCTCTTCTTAGCTTTGATACCTTTTATTCATTATTTTTTAATCTCTGATACCTTTTATTCCTTAATTTTAATTGAAAAAAATCTGGTTTTTGTCATCATCAAAAAGGGGGAGATTGTTAGAACATAGTTTGATTCTACAACCCTCAATTAGAGTTTTGATGATAACAAAATACAAGAATAAACAAATTGTAAGATTTATATATAAGACACATATGCTGCTTAAAATTATGTTTTGGATTTACAGTAGTTCTGATGGAATAAGCATCAGAAGATCATATATGCATCAGAAGATCAGTAATAAGTAAGCATCAGAAGATCAATAACATGTGCTACACGCTGAAGTTACCAGATTATACGTTGAATCCTGATGACCAGAATCTGCGTATAAAATACTCTAACTCTGATCAAAGATCTTTACCAAAGTCATCAGCACTCAGAAGCATCATCATCCAGTTAAAGCAAAGAACACTCTGATTATCATAAAGAAGACTCTGAAGCGTTACTAAGCATTCAAGACAGATTAATTACCAACGGCTTTATCCAAGACAAGATCTTCTCAAAAAGGAAAGAACATTATTATCATTGAAAGTGATTTATGGACAACAACGTATCTTTGCCTTGGCTATATAAACAAGTCTGTGTGAGAAAAGAAAAGGCTAATAATCTACACGCACGCACTCATACAATTTGCTAAGCTTTCCAACCACACTCATCCAAATGCTTTAGCAATCCAGTTTCATTCCAAGCTTAACTTTATGTATTATCACAGTTGTGGTATACTGTTTTATTAGAAAACATCAAACACATTATTGTTCAATTATTTGTAAAGAGATTTCCTTGAGATAAACCGTTTTGTGGTTATACTCAAGAAGGCTTTAACAGTTGTTAAAGTAGTTGTTGTATTCCGTTGAATATAGTGGATTAAGACCTCGTTGGAGAGAGGCAAAATCACCTTGACGGGTGGACTGAAGTAGTTTGAGATCAAATGAACCAGGATAAAAATACAGTGTTGTCTGCACTTTTGATTTAAGTTTTACAATTCAACCCCCCTTCTTGTGTTTTTCACATCTTCAAGCAAGAGTCGCCACCGACTTTTATTTTATCCAACAAGGAAAGGAAAAAAGCACAAAAAAATTCCTTTTTCGATATGTTTCTCGGGTTCGGGTGGTAGATTATAGAAAGGGGAGGTGTTAGCACCCTTTCTATCGGTGGTTATCCACGGGCTCTTAGGTACTTGCTCATATTGTTTTCAAAATATTGCTTTCTTCGTGCTTGTGGGTTTGAAAAAAAATTTTGTTTGAAAACTTCAATTTAACTCTTGCTTCTATCTTCAAGAGTGTATGAAGTGTTTTTGAAAACTTTGTTTGAAAAGTGTAAGTGTGAAGAGTTTTTGTTTTTCAAAAGAGCAAGTATCTAAGAACCATCTATCTACTCGAAAAAGGAACCATTCTAGGCTATCTTCCTTTAGACAATGCTATCCTACTATTGATGAGTAGGTAGCACCGTCGTTGGAGTTTAAGGGTCAATTCAAATTTAGGGACTTGCGGTCACCAAAGCAATGTTAGGAAGCTTTAGCGGTAACCCTAATGTCTTAGATCATTTGTTTGAGGCAACAAATCTGAGGTAACCATTTCGAGGCAACTATGATCTTTAGACAAGAGGGAGACCTCTAAAACAACCTATACTTAATAACCGCGTACGAAGGCAACTAAGTGGGGTGTACCCTAAGAGTGCGCATGTGCGAATGTGTCGTTTTCAGTTATTTTTATCTTTGTACATGTTAAGGGTGATCTAAGTTAATTTTAGGTTAACACATTCAGTCTTGTCATGCATCCATATTATCAAACATCTAACAGTTATAATTTGCGGGAAATAAATTGCAGAATTTAAATTACAAGGCGTCGGGTATTTACATCGCCAAAGACAAACCCTTTAAAAATAAATAAAGCGATAAAAAATAATTAAAGGTCCTATTAAGCTACTACAATCCGGAATCAGATACATAAACGGATAAAAGAAAATAAATCGCGTGCGGGAAATTAAATCGAGTGCAAAGTTCTAGGGTTTTGACCCTTTTTGTTAGAGAAAAGATTTTTTGTGGTTTTTATTTTAAGAAAGAAAATGAAATTAAACCTAAATTAATTACTAAATTAAATTAATTAAATTAATTAATAAAATAAATTATTTTTGGATTTTTGGTATTTTAAGAAAGAAATAAAAAATTAATTGGATTAGTAAAACCTAATTAAGTCTAGTTAATTTTAATTATTTACAAAAATATTAAAGTTATTCTAATTAATACCTAAATTAATTTATTAGTATTTATTAATAAAAATTAAAATTAAAATTTGATTAAACATAAAAATATTTTTTGGTGATTTTATTTAAAGAAAAGGATTTTAATTGGTTAGTAATTAAAAAAGAAAAAATAATAAAACAATTTAGTAAAACAAAATAGGTAAATATAAGAGAAAAGAGGTATGGACCTGAAATTTGGGTGTCTGAATAGCAATGCTGAGGCCCAAACGAGCTGGCCCTTTGCTGACTTTTTTGATTCCATATGCATGTGTTGATTGGGCTCCACATAGACCTTCAGTTCTTGGCCATCAGATTTGGCCTTCAGGCCATCTGGCTGTTGGATAGATGAGGGCGCATGGTATGCCATATGCTTGGATATGCACTTGATTACCTAAAGAACAAAATTAACAAATAAGTGGAGAACCTGGGATTCGAACCCAGGTCCTGATGGTGATTGTCAGCTTGCCTTGCCACTACGTCGTTTTGCTTCATTTGTTAATATATTACATAACAATTATAATATATCAAAAAAGCAATTATTGGTCAGAAAATAAAAATGCGCGTAAAACATTTGAACGGGCCAATCAGAGCATGCCAGCTCTTCGTCCTTGTCCTTCCACTACTGTAATTTTACCTGCGGATTTGGATCCGCAGCTAAATGCGCAAGCTTGCTCTAAAATCTTCCCTAGGCCTCATAAATCAATTCCAAAATCATGGTTGAATTCGCCCTGGCTCCCTGATCAACATTGTGCCCTTCTTGAATCCTGTTTTTTCCTGAAAAAGAAAACCCCAAAATACAAACGAAGAACCCTAGCTATGGGGGTTCCTCATTTAGGCCAGAAAAACGCAATTGGATATTGCCAAACATTTGCAAATGTTGTGAGGAGTGTAAATATGCCAATGATTTATTCAAATAATGCAAGAATGATGAATCACAAATTCAAGAACCAAAGTGATTGTCGTGACACTTACAGTGCTTTTGAAGGCCTGAGGACGCGTGCTTTTGATCCAGGAAGGTTGTGTGATCACCCATGAATCGATTGGGATTGGTCTCTGCTTCTGAAAACATCTCTAAGTATGATTTTGATTTTACACTTTTTAGTGAATTTTGCAACTTTTGTATTGCCTGTTCTTGCAGCCTCCAACCCCTATTTTCATGTGCCTCTCTTGCTTATGTATTGTGGAATGTGCTAGGGTAACAAATATGGCTTGAATCTTCCACATCAATGCATTGCATATTTGATTTGATTCACCATTACCAACTTGCCAAATTTGCCAATTTTTCAATCTTTTTGCACATAGAATGGTGAGATTCGAGTTTGGTTATGATATTGATGATAATTATAACCTGAAATAACCAAAAAGATCTTAAGTAATCAATATTTGGATTTTATATGATTTAATTTGATTAAAAATGAAATAATTCAATAAAAATCAAATAAAATAATAAAAGAAATATGATCTCAAGGCTGAAGCTAGGAAACGTGTGCAATGGTGAAAGCTCAAATGAAGTGGAAAAGAATGGGCCCATTTGACAAAATTTGAAGTTTTGGGGATAGTTGACTTTTGGAAATTTTGCAAAAATGCCCAACTTCAACAATGAATAACTTCTTCAATTTTGAACTTTTGGAAGTGTTCTTGGATTTTTTAGAAATCTTGAGATGTCCTCTAACCAACCCTTTTGGTCTCATCTCATTTTGATATTCCATGCTCAAGTTATAAGCTTTGTCAAAAAAGGTGTTTTGTTGACTTTTAAAAAATGACCTATATTGTCCAAATTTATAACTTCTTGTGAGTACATTTTCTGATTTTGGGGTGTGAAGATGGATTGTAGGAAATTGCATCCTTTTCAAAATGAGCTTTGGATGGGTCATTTATCATAAAGTAAGAGAAAGTTATGCTTAGTCAAAGTTGAGTCGACTTTTCCTACAAAACCCTAATTTAGCAACTTTTGAGTCTTGATGAATTTTGAGCAATCCTTGATGAATCATGATCGACCCTTGATCAGATGATGAAATATCCTTCAAAATGAGAATTTTGACAAAAAAATCTTGAAGTTTGACTATTTGTAGGTCACAGTTGACTTTTGCCCTAGCACAATCAATTTTTGAACCTTTTGAGCATTTGACTGTGCAAACTTCCTCTGCAAGGATTGAAACTTGACATGGATGACCTTGAGAACATATTAGGAAATTAGGGAGCACTTGAGGTCATTTGGACTCAAAGATCTTGATTCAACACAAAACCCTAATTTGGGGTTGACTGCCTTAGGAGATAGCTTGACTGTCCAACTCTTGAGCTAGCTTGATCAACTTGGAGATTTTCTTGCAATGTCTTGAGAAATATGAGAGGGAAAATTTTGGGGTATAACAGATGCCCCTATTCAATCTTCTTAAACCTGAGGATGTAGATTGGCTTTCGTGCCTTTCGTGATCCGAAGGTGGAAGATGATTGAACACTAGAGTGCCCATAAATTTGCACTCGCATGAAGTGGTATCAGTCTTGTGATGTTGGGAATGGGCTTACAGATTCCATTTGGAGATTTCCGGTGGGAGGATGGGCTTAAAGATGCCATCTGAAGGAGTGTCGATCGCATAAGAGATTTCTTAGTGAGAACTTGCATACCTGTTATTGTAGAAGATTCCGCTGGGGGAAATCTGATCTTTGTCGAGATTTAGAGCCTTATCTGTAATTCAACCGAGAATAATTCAGTTGAGATTTAAGAACCGGTCAGGTCTTTGACTGAGGGAAACATCTTCATCAAGATCTAGGACTGTCTGGTCTTCAACGGAGGATAATTCTGTCGAGATTTTAGAACTCGTCCACACTACGACGGAGGAAAATTGTCGAGATTAAGAACCTTATTTGTAATTCAACCGAGAATAATTCAGTTGAGATTTAAGAACCGGCCAGGTCTTCGGCTAAGGGAAACATCTTCATCAAGATCTAGGAACTGTCTGGTCTTCAACGGAGTATAATTCTGTTGAGATTGTAGAACTCGTCCACACTTTGACGGAGGAAAATTGTCGAGATTGAGAACCTTATCTGTAATTCAACCGACGATAATTCAGTTGAGACTTAAGAATCGTCTAGGTCTTCGGCTAAGGTAAACATCTTCATCAAGATCTAGGAACTATCTGGTCTTCAACGGAGTATAATTTTGTTGAGATTATAGAACTCGTCCACACTTCGACGGAGGAAAATTGTCGAGATTGAGAACCTTATCTGAAATTTAACCGAGGATAATTCAGTTGAGATTTAAGAACTGGTCAGGTCTTCGACTGAGGGAAACATCTTCATCAAGATCTAGGATTGTCTGGTCTTTAACGGAGTATAATTCTGTTGATATTGTAGAACTCGTCCACACTTCGACGGAGGAAAATTGTCGAGATTGAGAACCTTATCTGAAATTCAACCGAGGATAATTCAGTTGAGATTTAAGAACTGGTCAGGTCTTTGACTGAGGGAAACATCTTCATCAAGATCTAGGACTGTCTGGTCTTCAACGGAGTATAATTCTGTTGAGATTGTAGAACTCGTCCACACTTCGACGGAGGAAAATTGTCGAGATTGAGAACCTTATCTGTAATTCAACCGAGGATAATTCAGTTGAGATTTAAGAACCGGTCAGGTCTTCGACGGAGGGAAACATCTTCATCAAGATCTAGGACTGTCTGGTCTTCAACGGAGTATAATTCTATTGAGATTGTAGAACTCGTCCACACTTCGACGGAGGAAAATTGTCGAGATTGAGAACCTTATCTGAAATTCAACCGAGGATAATTCAGTGGAGATTTAAGAACCGGTCAGGTCTTCGACATAGGTGAGAACTTAACTGCATCCTTCTTGAAAGGTAAAGGTCAGTCGTATGTAATGCATGATATATATCAAGCAATGATGTTCTCAAAATAAATGAGATTGTGTTGTATGATGTGTATATGCATGTATCATGATGTATGAGAATGTAATGTTTTAGCTGGGGAAAATAAATCCCAGATAGCTGCTGGAGAGAAGAGTTGAACTCTTCGTTTCCGCTGGGGATGGCGAACGAAGGTGATTGTGAGAATAGACCTGCAGGAGAGGACAACTCCATTGGGGCATAAACTGATGAGGAGATTACTCTGTGGGGAAGAGATGCTCTGTTGAGAATTCCACTGATAAATTCCGTTGGGGACGAATTACCGCTGCTGGCGATGCTAAATCCTGTTGGGGATTGAATTCCTATTTGTGAAAGGAAAGAACTCCGTTGGGGATGATCTTTCAGTTGCGACTTTACTAGGGATAACCTTTTAGGCTCTAATGGGGATAATCCTTTGAGCTTTTCTGGGGACAATCTTCCTTTGAACTCGGCTAGGGATATTTATTTTTATACTCCGCCGGGGACGAACTTTTAGAGTCTACTGGGGATGATTCTTCAACTCCACTGGGGAAGCTTCTTCAGACTGCGTTGGAAAAATTTTCAAACTCCACTGGGGATACTCTGTATTCTGCCGGGGAAGATTCTTATACTCCGCTGGGGAATATTAAGATTGTCGGGGATATTAAGCCTTTTCAGCGTTGATGGTAGATAAACTCTGCTTGGGGAGAACATTACTGATTCATTGATAGTTGCAAGTCTCAGTTAGGGAGAACTATCATTACTGTCTTACTCTGCAGGGAGTGAATGCATCTCAACCATATTCTTCAGCTGAATTTACCTTGTACCTGGTGGACAGAGCAACTGTACAGTTTGGACAATTCTTATTGCCGCTGTTTCTGATATTACAAGTAATGGTCTTTTGTTTCGCATGTAAAACTTTATGAGCAGCAATTAATGTCAAGTGCATATATCAAAAATGAACATTAGACGTTCTTTGCAAAACAAAACAGATAAAGGAAAAACAGTTTGAAATTTTTCTGAAAATGAATTGTATTGATTTTGAAGTTTGGCCTGTAAATAGGCGTTTTTGTACAAGAGGTTGACGTCCTAGTAAGAGAACGCCGCCGAGTAATAGAATTTACACAATCTGTGAAAAACTAAACAAAACAGCTATGTGAATAATCCCACTGGGTTCCTTCTCTGCTATTGTCCTTATGTCCTCGAGCATCTCATCACTTTGCTACTAGTTGAAGGTAGATCAGATTGATTAGTGTCGTCCGAGCTTGATAGTCGATATCGAAGTCTGGATGAAAGGTAATCCAATGAGACATAGTGTTACGCTTTGATCCCTAATTTTTGCCTGGACCGTCCTTTCGGGTTTTCAGTCCACCGGGATACCCTTTTTTGCCCAAGCCTCCTTTTCAAGTTTTCGACTTGCCGGGTGTACAGATTTTTCCATTTTCATCCCTTATTTTTGCCCGAACCCTTTTGGTTCTCCGGGAAGCCCTTATTTTTTCCTAGGCCAGTCGACCTAGAGGGTCAATGATTATGCGTAGTATCTTTTCACTATGTCTGCATTGACAGGATGAGGAAGGTCGTCACCATCCATGGTGGTCAGAATCATAGCTCCTCCTGAGAAAATGTTCTTAACCACAAATGGCCCTTCGTAGGTAGGGGTCCATTTGCCCCTGGGATCACCTTGTGGCAGTATGATGCGCTTGATTACCAGATCCCCAACTTGATACTCTTGTCGTCTAACTTTCTTGTTAAATGCCTTGATCATCCGTTTTTGGTACGTCTGACCATGACAAATAGCAGTAAGTCTCTTTTCGTCGATTAGGTTCAGATGATCAAGCCGGGTCTGAATCCTGTTAACTTCGCTCAAACCTGTATCCTTCATGATTCGAAGAGAGGGTATCTGAACTTCAATGGGCAAGACTGCCTCCATGCCATAAACCAAGGAATAGGGTGTTGCCCCTGCTGACGTACGTGCTAAAGAACGGTACCCATGAAGAGCAAACGGTAACATCTCGTGCCAGTCTTTGTATGTCACTGTCATCTTCTGCACAATCTTCTTAATGTTCTTATTAGCCGCTTCTACAGCCCCATTCATCTTCGGTCGATAGGGAGAAGAGTTATGATGCTGTATCTTGAACTGTTTATAGAGCTCAGTGATCATCTTATTGTTGAGGTTGGTACCATTGCCCGTAATGATCCTCTCTGGTACACCATATCGACAGATCAGGTTATGCCGAATGAAATGTGCCACGACGTTCTTGGTTATTGTAGCAAAGTAAGTTGCTTCAACCCACTTCGTAAAGTAAAAAATTGATACCAAGATAAAATGATGCTCGTTGGATGCCGTAGGTCTGATCTCGCCGATCATATCAATGCCCCACATTGCAAAAGGCCACGGAGTTGTCAAGACATTCAGAGGTACTGGAGGTATGTGCACCTTATCAGCATAGACTTGGCACTTGTGACAGGTCCGAGAATGCTGATAACAGTCGGCTTCAATTGTGGACCAATAATATCCTGCCCGAAGGATTTTATTTGCCATGGTGTGTCCACTGGAATGAGTTCCGAAAGTACCCTCATCTAACTTTGTCATGATCTTTTCTGCTTCATTCTTATCCACACAATGCAGTAAGGTCGAATCATGGTTACGCTTGTAAAGAATACCATTGCGGATGAAGAACTTTGCCACGAACCTCCTCAGAAACTTCTTATCATTAACAGATGCACCCTCGGGGTATTCCTGAGTTTCAAGATACCTCTTCACCTCATGAAACCAGGGTTTATCCACTACCTCTTCAGTTTCAACATCGCAGCAATGTGCAGGTTCATCCAATCTTTCAATGATAATCTGGGGAGCTTCGTTGTCCCAATTGACTTTGAACATAGAAGACATCGTAGCTAGCGCGTCCGCCAACTGATTCTCCTCTCTAGGGAAGTGTTCAAAAGTTATCTCCTCGAACTGTGGGAGCAACGTCAATACATACTCCTTGTAAGGAATAAGATTTGGGTGTTTCGTATCCCACTCACCCTTGATCTGGCTGATCACGAGAGCGGAATCTCCGAAAACACTCAAGAACTTAATCTTTAGGTTAATTGCTGCTCGAAGACCCATAATGCATGCTTCATACTCTACCATATTGTTGGTGCAGTTGAAACATAGTCGGGCGGTGAACGGAGTATGAGAGCCTTTAGGAGATATGATCACGATGCCAATGCCATTACCCAAAGCGTTTGAAGCTCCATCAAAGTGCATAGACCATCGGGATCCCTCCTCGGGTCCTTCATTCGGTCCAGGTTCTTCACAATCGGTTACTATCATGACATCCTCATCCGGGAACTCGAAGTTCATAGACTGGTAATCATGTACAGCCTGATGTGCCAAATGGTCTGCCAACACACTTCCCTTGATTACTTTTTAGGTCGTGTATTAGATGTCATACTCAGTCAAGATCATCTTCCATCTTACTATTCGTCCGGACAAGGCAGGCTTCTTGAAGATATACTTGATTGAATCCATCTTTGATATCAATAGAGTAGTGTGAGTTAGCATATACTGTCTCAGCCGGCGAGCAGCCCATGCCAAAGCGCAACAAGTTTTCTCAAGCAACGAGTATCGGGTCTCGCAGTCGGTAAACTTTTTGCTAAGGTAATAAATAGCATGCTCTTTTCGGCCAGACTCGTCATGCTGACCCAGCACACACCCCATTGAGTTGTCGAGTACTGTCAAGTATAAGATCAGAGGTCTCCCTTCAACTGGTGGCATCAGAATAGGTGGTTCTTAGAGATACTCTTTGATTCTTTAGAAAGCGGCCTGACATTCATCGTTCCAACGTACTACTTGATCTTTCTTCAGTAGCTTGAAGATTGGCTCACAAGTAGCAGTCAAGTGCGAGATGAATCGGGCAATGTAATTCAGACGTCCCAGAAAGCCTCTGACTTCTTTTTCTGTTTGCGGAACGGGCATCTCCTGTATAGCCTTCACCTTTGCAGGATCCACTTGAATACCTTTATCGCTTATGACGAAACCCAGCAGCTTACCAGATCTCACCCCGAAGGTGCACTTGTTCGGGTTTAACCTCAGCTTGTACAACTTCAACATGTCAAATAGCTTCTGTAGATGGTCAAGGTGTTCTTCCTCAATCTGGGACCTCGCAATCATGTCGTTGATATATACCTCAATCTCATGATGGATCATGTCATTAAACAAATCGACCATGGCGCGCTGATACGTTGCCCCAGCATTCTTCAATCCAAAAGGCATGACTTTGTAGCAAAAGGTACCCCATTGAGTAACAAAAGTTGTCTTCTCCATGTCTTCGGGAGCCATTTTAATTTGATTATAACCGGAGAAACCATCCATAAAGGAGAAGACCTTATGTTGAGCGGTGTTGTCAACCAGAATGTTGATATGAGGTAGAGGGAAATCATCCTTGGGGCTTGCCCTCTTCAGACCCCTATAGTCAACACACATTCGAACCTTACCATCCTTCTTTGGCACTGGAACCACATTGGCAACCCACTGTGGGTAAGAAGTAACTGCTAGAAAACCGGCGTCAAACTGTTTCATCACTTCAGCCTTAATTTTCTCCGACATATCAGGGCGCGTTCGGTGAACCTTCTGTTTCACTGGAGGACAGTCTTCCTTGGTAGGAAATCGATTAACCACGATATCGGTATCCAACCCAGGCATATCTTCATAAGACCAGGCAAATATCTCAACGTAGTCACGCAGCATCTGAATTAACCGTTTCTTAACACTAGCTTCCAAATTTGCACCGACCTTGACCTCTTTCTTGTCTACCTATGTACCCAGATTTACCGTTTCTACTGGCTCTTTGTGCAGTTGTATAGCCCTCTCTTCCTGACGTAGCAGTCTAGCAAGTTCACCAGGCACTTCGCAATCATCTTCACCTTTGTCTTTGGCTAAGTTGATTGGACTTTCGAAGTCATAACCGGCAGTAGCAGAGCCGTTATCAGTGGGATCCAGAGTGGATGTAGACCTGCATATGTGAGTGTGTGTAAAATAGTTGTTTTGCCATATATAAAAAGAAAAACAAGGAGCGCAAAATTTTGAAATGCAAAAAAACGTCCAATGCTTTTATTAATGATATATGTAGATGATACATATAAAGCCCTCACAAATGAAACCACGGTGCCCCGGGTAAGACACCAGGCCGTAAAGTTTAAAACATTGTCTGTTACAAATACAAAACAAAAGTCTCATTACTGGGTAACAAAAGAAATTGGGATGAAGTCCTTTGCTATCCAGTTGCTTAGTACACCATCAGTAGTGGGATAGATCCAACTGTCGAACTCAGACTATTCAACATCCTCTTCAATGGCATTCACTCCTGAATTGCTAATAAACAGGGGAGCTCTTCTGATTCGTGCACTCCGTACAGCCTTTTGAGCTTCTGCAGTGAAACCCAAACCAAACTTGTTAGTTTTATGTGCAAAATTAGGGAGTTGGCCCCACTTTGCACACCCACCTTACTCAACAACAACCTGGGCATCCTTAAAGGAAGCCATCTTTATAGGAGGATCTTCATTGACAGTTTCAGTTGATGCTAGTGTCTGAGGCACCTCTTCAAAGTGCTGAAACGGTGTCTCAATAAACTCCTCATCCATCTCTACATACCGGAAAGAGTTGAGGTGGCTCACCATGTACTCTTCCTCCCCTCACACTGTCAAAAGTTTCCCTTTGACTGGGTATTTCAGCATCTGGTGGAGCATTGAAGTGATTGCCCCAGCTTTGTGGATCCATGGGTGACCCAGCAAACAAGAATAGGATGGCCGAATGTCCATCACATAAAAAGTATACGTAAAGACCTGATAACCAACCTTCACTGGAATATCCACTTCTCCGTGTACCATTCTCTTTGACCCATCAAAGGCCCTGACAACAATGTTACTTGGCTTCAACTCTAAACCCTCACAGTCCAACCGATCTAGAGCTTTCTTAGGTAAAATGTTCAATGAGGAACCAGTATCCACCAATACATGAGCAAGAGTAGTTCCCCTGCATTCAATGGAGACATGTAGGTCATCATTGTGATTTCTCCCCTTAGCAGGTAAGTCGGCGTCAGAGAAACCTAACCCATTATCCGCTATCAGACTAGCCACACAATCTTTAAACTGATCAGCTGATGTTTCTTGTGGCACGTGTGCAGTCTTTAGGAAGGCAATCAGAGCCTTGGCATGGGCTTCTGAGCATAGAAACAGAGACAACATAGAGATTTTGGATGGGGTCTGCCCCAGCTGCTCGACTACATTGTAGTCGCTCTTTTTGATAATCTTCAAAATTTCCTCCATCTCTTGTCTAGAGGATTCAACAGTAATTGTCTTCGGTGCCTCCGTCCGGGCAGGCTCGTCAGTGGTCCCTTTTCCCCGAGCATCAGAGGACTCGGCAATAGGGGTAAGAATGGGAACTTGAACAGGAATAGTATCAGGTGCAACAACCGGTGTAATGACAACGGGTTTCTGAAAAACTGGTGGAGAGATCTCAGGGGAGAAAAGCCTTCTGCTGCGGGTGACTTTAGCAGGTCCAACAATGTTGCTGACGTCAGTATCAGCATCTTTAGCATTCAAGTCTTACTTAACTCTGTGATAATATACGTCAGCCCCATAATGCCACGGGACAGCTTTATCGGATGTATAGGGGATAGGCCCAGTAACAGTGATGATCAAAGGTGAGATTCTTGGAACATATGTAATTCTAACCGGCTTTTTCGAGGAAGCCTTGGAAGAATTGTCAAAAATAGTGATTATAGCAACTTCCTCAGTAGGAACCAAAGGAATCAAAGTCTTCTCAAACAGAATTTCTTTATTATCCATCAGGCGTTGGACACCTGACTTCAAAAGATGGCAACCGGTAAGTAGAACGGAACACATACGGCAATCTTCGTCACAACCTAGAAATAAACCGGCTAACAGAAGGTTCTTCTTTACAGTCATTAAGGGAGTAGCAATGTCTTTCACAGAAACTACAAACGAGTCTCCATCTATAGCATTCACTCCATGCTTGGGCATAGGAGCAGTCACAACATTA
This sequence comes from Vicia faba, assembly GCA_948472305.1. Classification (NCBI taxonomy): domain Eukaryota; kingdom Viridiplantae; phylum Streptophyta; class Magnoliopsida; order Fabales; family Fabaceae; genus Vicia; species Vicia faba. The sequence continues at coordinate 1,609,057,859 of OX451736.1, forward strand.
GGTCTTTCAGGTGCTTCAAACTCGATCTCCTTAGCATCAATTAAGTCATGTACCTTATTCTTCAAAACCCAACAATCATTCATATCATGCCCCGGGCTATTAGAGTGAAAAGCACAGCGGGCATTAGGGTTGTACTTGGGTGATGTTGTATTTGGATTCTGCGGGGCCTCCCTTGGAGTCACCAAGTTGGTTTTCAATAACTGTGGAAGAATTTGGGATAAATTCATGTTGAGCGGAGTGAATTGTCTTCGAGGTCTCTCAGCCCTTGATTGATTGTTGCGCTGAGGAGCACCAGCAGGTCTTGAAATAACAACCGCGTTAACAGCTTGGCGGCATTCAGGTTTATTCTAACTTTTTGCACTGTAAACAGCACTAGACTCTTTCTTAAAAGGCTTCTTCTCGGTGCCTGATGAAGCACCCTTCTGTATTTTACTGGATTTGATACCAGCCTCAATCCTTTCCCCGATCATAATCAGCTCCGTAAACCCGGACGAAGAACTTCCAATCAGATGGTTGAAATACGGACCAGACAGGGTCCCCAGAAACATATCCACTAGCTCCCTATCAGCCAAGGGAGGTTGAACTCTTCCAGCCAAGTCCCTCCACTTCTGAGCATAATCTTTGAAACCTTCACCCGCACCCATTGACATACCCTGGAGTTGGGTACGCGTGGGAGAGAGGTCGGCATTGTATTGGTACTGCTTGTAGAAAGCAGCAGCCGAGTCCTCCCAATTACGGATACTAGCTCCTTCTAACTGGTAAAATCATTCAAGCTGAGTCCCTGAGAGACTGTCTTGAAAGAAATGGATCCATAGGTTCTTGTCAGTGGTGTATGGCTGAATCTTTCTCACATACGACCGGAGATGCAGTTTTGGACAAGAGACCCCGTCGTACTTAGCAAAATCTATTGCTTTGAATTTGTGGGGAATCACCACCCCAGATGACAGACCCAGATCACCAAAGTCCAAACCAGGCACTTTCTGAACTTCCATCGCACTCAAACAATCTTCCAATTGTTTGTACCTATCCTCAGCCGGAGGATACTGGACTTCGTCAAAGTCTGTCTCATGGTCTGAAACCACAGGGCTAGGAGCCCTCCTTTCTTCCTGGTTATCTTTCCCTTCAGATGAGGGGGTCAAATCAACCTCTTCTCGCAAATCATTTCCGAATCTGTGACCCATATTAAACAGGACTGTCTTCTTCTTCTTCTTCTCTTTCAGGATAAGGGTCTTCAGATCTTGCTGACCCTTAGCCAAACTCATGAACAATTCCTGGAACTGGGCATTTTGAGCCTGTAGAGCCTTGATTGCTTGTTCAGTTGATGTTTCAGAAGACATGATGCTGAAATAAACAGCGAAGTAGATGAGAAAACCTATAAGGGTACCTGTTATGAGGTGCGTGGGAATGATATGAGCATGATATGATTTCAAAGACTTTTAGGGGTTCAAATTTGTAAAAAAAATGAAACACACTTTTATTAGATAAACTTTGAATTCAATTGTTCAACAGATGCCTTTAAGGCGTTGCAAGAAAGAAAAACTGAAAGGTAAATCAAAACTAGAAATAAATCAAAAGACAATCAGCGCTCCCATGGTCGTTTGCCTTTGGTGCTGACATAGTCGTTGAGGATCTGCTTGTTTTCCAGCTGCCTTGTCAACTTCTGGATCTTCTGCTCTTGCTCGTGATACTTTTCTCGGTAAGTATCCCGTTATTCTCTCAGCTGCATCCAGGACCTCTTCAATGCCCCAATGTCAGTAGGCATGTAAGGGTGTAAGATGGTAGGAGGAACCCCTTCTTCATCAGCAACTTCAACAGTTATAGGCAAGACAGCTTCGTAGGGAATTCCCAGCTTTTGGGCACGTATGCGAACCCATCATAGATATGGTTCCATTGGTAGAGAAGTCTTCGGACCTAGCTCGTGCGGATCTGACCTGTGTACCCTATCACAAGCTCTTATAAATCTGCGGCGTTGCTCGTCACTGTCCCCTTGGAAATCAAAGACAATACTTGGCATTAGTAACTCCTGAGGTCCTTCCCTTCTAGCTTGCTCAAACTGAGGTAAGGCCAAACACGGATTATAAGTGATTCCTCTATTGGTGCCTATCAGTGGAACATTGGGGTATTCCCCACAGCGATCAATAATGGCCATATCTTCCATACCCTTGATAGTCTAAATGATGTCATTATGAGAGAGAGACATAATCCTGTAGGCCCAGCCCATGCCTTCCTTGTTCTTCAAAACTGATTTGGGGAGGTGAGAAATAAACCACCTCGCCAACAAAGGAGCACAGCACATAAGGGTTCCCCGCCTCTGAGCAGTACGGGCATAAAGAGAATGAAGGATGTCACCCAAGAGAGTGGGCACGGGATTACCGGATATGAAGATCTTTACCGCATTCACGTCAACAAAGGAATCAGAGTTAGGAAACAATACCAAACCATATATAAGAAGAGCCAGGATGTCTTCAAATTCCTGGAAGTCTAGACTGTCCCAGAACTAATTAGCCTTACCAACCAAGAATTTAGTCAAGAAGCCCTTTACTCCACTTCTAGTCTCCCAATTAGACATTACCTCAGCATTTGTCAGATCGAGGGCTGAAGCAATCTCTTCTGGCTAAGGATCTTCTCCCAACTTGTGAACAGGGTTTGCTCCAGAATAGAGATGCCAAGCAGGTCAGAGAACTCTTCCAAGGTAGGGACCAACTGGTAGTCCGGAAAAGTAAAGCAATGGTACAGTGGATCAAAGAACTGGACTAAGACTCTCATCATCTGTTCATCCAATTTGGAAGTGACCAAACCAAGGAGGTGCCTGTGTCTTCTGATGAAAGAGGTAGTATCTGGAATCTTTGCAACCAAATCTTTAAGCAGAGTGGGAACCTAGACAAAGTTGATCCGGATGGTGTTTCTACGCATGGGTGCCATAACCTACAAAACAGAACAAAGATGAATCCCTCCTGTCTTAGAAATAGGTTAGTCCAGTGCAAGATGCATGCAATGTCATGATGTCATGATGTTATGATGGAAAACACACCACAAGTATCCACAAACAGCAAACATGGTAAAGGCACACAAGACACACAGAGATCCCTTAGATTTCAGGCTGGCAAGGAGCTTAGGTACTACCCTCTTTCAGTTCAGATGGTTTAAAACTGTCCTAAAATAGTAACCGGGTTCTAGAGGATCTCAATATCACTGACTACCCTCGATCAGTCATAATTCCAGTTTAGCAACCTTTTCTTACGGACGGAATTATCGCGAGAGTTTAGTCTCAATGAGTGTAGCATACTGCTACTGTTCTATGGCCAAGTTGGTCAATTTAAAGGTTCTAAGGTCAGTTGGTGCTTAATGACCCCTTAACATACCCATATTCTCCTCGTTGCGCCACAAGGGATATCGGTAGATACTAAAGTGCCACACCAACGTAGCTACTGCTTCAACCGTATCGGTCTACGATGTACACTTCCCTCACAGTTTATTTCTACTTACCTAAAGGGTATTCCCCAGATCCGAGTTAGGACCTATAGTAACTCTGATTCAAACCCATAAAGATAAAGCATACAAATCAAGCAATTGAAAACATGATGATGAACTATTCCTAAGGTACACCCCACTTATAGATATCCCCAGCAGAGTCGCCAGTTCTGTGATATGGTGGGAAGAACTGACTGTTTTTTGGAATGCTGGTTTGTGTTTTTCATTTGTTTTCGCAAAATGTCGCGGTAAGCAAGAGTCACCACCGACTTTTATTTTATCCAACAAGGAAAGGAAAAAAGCACAGAAAAATTCCTTTTTCGAGATGTTTCTCGGGTTCGGGGGGTAGATTAGAAAGGGAAGGTGTTAGCACCCTTTCTATCTATGGTTATCCACGGGCTCTTAGGTACTTGCTCATATTGTTTTCAAAATATTGCTTTCTTTGTGCTTGTGGGTTTGAAAAAGTTTTTTGTTTGAAAACTTCGATTTAACTCTTGCTTCTGTCTTCAAGAGTGTATGAAGTGTTTTTGAAAACTTTGTTCGAAAAGTGTAAGTGTGAAGAGTTTTTGTTTTTCAAAAGAGCAAGTAACTAAGAACCATCTACCTACTCGAAAAAGGAATCGTTTTATGCTATCTTCCTTTAGACAATGTTATCCTACTATTGATGAGTAGGTAGCACCGTTGTTGGAGTTTAAGGGTCAATTCGAATTTAGGGACTTACGGTCACCAACGCAATGTTAAGACGCTTTAGCGGTAACCCTAATGTCTTAGATCATTTGTTTGAGGCAACAAATCTGAGGCAAGCATTTCGAGGCAACTATGATCTTTTGACAAGAGGGCGACCTCTAAAACGAGCTATACTTAATGACCGCGTACAAAGGCAACCAAGTCGGGTGTACCCTAAGAGTGCGCATGTGCGAATGTGTCATTTTCAGTTAATTTTATCTTTGTACATGTTAAGGGTGATCTAAGTTAATTTTAGGTTAACACATTCAGTCTTGTCATGCATCCCTATTATCAAACATCTAACAGTTATAATTTGCGGGAAATAAATTGCGAAATTTAAATTACAAGGCGTCGGGTATTTACATCGCCAAAGACAAACCCTTTAAAAATAAATAAAGCGATAAAAAAATAATTAAAGGTCCTATTAAGCTATTACAATCCGGAATCAGATACATAAATGGATAAAAGAAAATAACTCGCGTGCGGGAAATTAAGTCGAGTGCAAAGTTCTAGGGTTTTGACCCTTTTTGTTAGAGAAAAGATTTTTTGTGGTTTTTATTTTAAGAAAGAAAATGAAATTAAACATAAATTAATTACTAAATTAAATTAATTAAATTAATTAATAAAAATAAATTATTTTTAGGTTTTTGGTATTTTAAGAAAGAAATAAAAAATTAATTGGATTAGTAAAACCTAATTAAGTCTAGTTAATTTTAATTATTTACAAAAATGTTAAAGTTATTCTAATTAATACCTAAATTAATTTATTAGTATTTATTAATTAAAATTAAAATTAAAATTTGATTAAACATAAAAATATTTTTTGGTGATTTTATTTTAAAGAAAAGGATTTTAATTGGTTAGTAATTAAAAAAGAAAAAATAATAAAACAATTTAGTAAAACAAAATAGGTAAATATAAGAGAAAAGAGGTATGGGCCTGAAATTTGGGTGTCTAAATAGCAATGCTGAGGCCCAAACGAGCTGGCCCTTTGCTGACTTTTTTGATTCCATATGCATGTGTTGACTGGGCTCCACATAGACCTTCAACGCTTGGCCATTAGATTTGGCCTTCAGGCCATCTGGCTGCTGGATAGATGAGGGCGCATGGTATGTCATATGCTTGGATGTGCACTTGATTACCTGAAGAACAAAATTAACAAAGAAGTGGAGGACCTGGGATTCGAACCCAGGTCTTGATGGTGATTGTCAGCTTGCCTTGCCACTATGCCGTTTTGCTTCATTTGTTAATATATTACATAACAATTATAATATATCAAAAAAGAAATTATTGGTCAGAAAATAAAAATGCGCACAAAACATTTGAACGGGCCAATCAGAGCATGCCAGCTCTTCGTCCATGTCCTTCCACTACTGTAATTTTACCTGCGGATTTGGATCCGCAGCTAAATGCGCAAGCTTGCTCTAAAATCTTCCCTAGGCCTCATAAATCAATTCCAAAATCATGGCTGAATTCGCCCTGGCTCCCTGATCAACAATATGCCCTTCTTGAATCCTGATTTTTCCTGAAAAAGAAAACCCCAAAATACAAACGAAGAACCCTACCTATGGGGGTTCCTCATTTAGGCCAGAAAAATGCAATTGGATATTGCCAAAGGTTTGCAAATGTTGTGAGGAGTGTAAATATGCCAATGATTTATTCAAATAATGCAAGAATGATGAATCACAAATTCAAGAACCAAGGTGATTGTCGTGACACTTACAGTGCTTTTGAAGGCCTGAGGATGTGTGCTTTTGATCCAGGAAGGTTGTGTGATCACCCTGGAATCGGTTGGGATTGGTTTCTGCTTCTGAAAACGTCTCTAAGTATGATTTTGATTTTACACTTTTTAGTGAACTTTGCAACTTTTGTATTGCCTATTCTTGCAGCCTCCAACCCCTATTTTCGTGTGCCTCTCTTGCTTATGTATTGTGGAATGTGCTAGGGTAACAAATATGGCTTGAATCTTCCACATCAATGCATTGCATATTTGATTTGATTCACCATTACCAACTTGCCAAATTTGCCAATTTTTCAATCTTTTTGCACATGGTATGGTGAGATTCGAGTTTGGTTATGATATTGATGATAATTATAACCTGAAATAACCAAAAAGATCTTAAGTAATCAATATTTGGATTTTATATGATTTAATTTGATTAAAAATGAAATAATTCAATAAAAAATCAAATAAAATAATAAAAAAGAAATATGATCTCAAGGCTGAAGCTAGGACACGTGTGCAATGGTGCAATCTCAAATCAAGAGGAAAAGAATGGGCCCATTTGACAAAATTTGAAGTTTTGGGGATAGTTGACTTTTGGCAATTTTGCAAAAATGCCCAACTTCAACAATGCATAACTTCTTAAATTTTGAACTTTTGGAAGTGTTCTTGGATTTTTTAGAAATATTGAGATGTCCTCTAACCAAACCTTTTGGTCTCATCTCATTTTGATATTCCATGCTCAAGTTATAAGCTTTGTCAAAAAAGGTGTTTTGTTGACTTTCAAAAAATGACCTATAATGTCCAAATTTATAACTTCTTGTGAGTACATTTTCTGATTTTGGGGTGTGAAGATGGATTTTTGGAAATTTCATACTTTTAAAAATAAGTTTTGGATGGGTCATTTATCATAAAGTAATAGAAAGTTATGCTTGGTCAAAGTTGAGTTGACTTTTCCTACAAAACCCTAATTTAGCAACTTTTAAGTCTTGATGAATTTTGAGCAATCCTTGATGAATCATGATCAACCCTTGATAAAATGATGAAATATCCTTCAAAATGAGAATGTTGACAAAAAAATCTTGAAGTTTGACTATTTGTAGGTCACAGTTGACTTTTGCCCTAGCACAGTCGATTTTTGGACCTTTTGAGCATTTGACTGAGCAAACTTCCTCTGCAGGGCTTGAAACTTAACATGGATGACCTTGAGCACATACTAGGACATTATGGAGCACTTGAGGTCATTTGGACTCAAAGATCTTGATGCAACACAAAACCCTAATTTGGGGTTGATTGCCTTAGGAGATAGCTTGACTGTCCAACTCTTGAGCTAGCTTGATCAACTTGGAGATTTTTTTGCAATGTCTTGAGAAATATGAGAGGGAAAATTTTGGGGTACAACAACCTCTTACCTCCTTCTCAGTGCGAGGGGCAAGCATTTCTTGTATAGCTTTGACTTTGGCAGGATCAACCTCAATGCCTTTGTTACTGACGATGAAACCCAAAAGTTTACCGGACCTGACTCCGAAAGTGCACTTGTTAGGGTTCAGTCTGAGCTTGTACTCTTTCAACCTGACAAACAGCTGTTGCATATGGTCGAGGTGTTCTTCTTCAGTTTGTGAACAGGCTATCATGTCGTCTACGTAGACCTCTATCTCATGATGTATCATATCATGAAACAAAGCCACCATGGCGCGTTGATAGGTTTCCCCGGCATTCTTTAGTCCGAATGGCATCACTTTATAGCAGAACGTACCCCACTGTGTAACAGAAGTAGTTTTATCCATGTCTTCAGGGGCCATTTTGATCTAGTTGTACCCTGAAAATCCATCCATGAAAGAAAATACTTTGTGCTGAGTTGTATTGTCAACCAAGATGTCAGTGTGCGGTAGTGGAAAGTCATCTTTAGGGCTAGACCTGTTTAAGTCTCTGTAATCCATGCACACCCTGACTTTGTCGTCCTTCTTAGGAACAGGAACAATGTTAGTAACCCATTGTGGATAGGAAGTAACAGCAAGAAATCCAGCATTGAACTGCTTCATCACTTCAGCTTTGATCTTTTCAGACATATCGGGCCTCATTCGGCGGACCTTCTATTTAATTGGTGGACTGTCTTCTCTCGTAGGGAGACGGTGAACCATAATATCTGTATCAAGTCCTGGCATGTCTTCGTAGGACCAGGCGAAGATCTCAACATACTCATTTAACAGCTGAACTAAGAACTCCTTAACACTTGGCTCTAGGTTGGCACCCACTCTAACTTCTTTTCTATCTTCCTCTGCTCCCAAGTTGATTGTCTCTAACAACTCCTCGTGAGGTAGAATAGCCCTTTCTTCCTGTTGTAGCAGTCTAGCCAATTCTCCAGGAACTTCACAGTCTTCATCACCTTCATACTCAGCATGGTAGACCAGATCTTCAGAGTCACTGAAGGCCATAGCAGAATTGTTACCCATGGAATCCGGAGTGGATGGGTACCTGCATTTGTAAGTGTGAGTGTGTGTAAGGGATAGCCACCTTTAAACAAATAAAATGCAAAAAGAAAGACAATGAACACAAAAGTTTATATATGAAAACGTCCATGATTCATTAAAATGGCATATGAAGATGAAAAATCAAACCCTTACAAATGGACCTATGTACCTCGGGTAAGGCACAAGGTTTAAAGTGTACGAATTGTTTAAGAATTATTACAAACCAACAGAAATGTTCGAAAGATAAATTACTGATTGATGAAAGTAATGGGAACAAAATCCTTTGCCTCCCAATTGCACAAACCTCCTTCAACGGTAGGGAAAATCCAGTCTTCTAGGTTTCTTTCTTCTTCACCATATTCTAAAGCACTAACCCCATGATGGGTGATTTTCACTAGTGGTCCTCCAGCCCGGGAGCGACGCACAGCCTTCTGACTAGCAGCAGTGAAACCCAAGCCGAATTTATCAGACTTGTAAGGAAAATCTGGCAATTGACCCCAGATCGTGCTTCCTCCTTCTTCAATCACAGCTTTTGTATCTTTGAGTGACGACATCCGAGGTGGGGGTCGGGTAATCACAGGTGTAGAAGGCACTGTCTTGGTTGCTGCAATCTCTTCAGAAACTTGCTCGAAGTGTTGAAAGGGGGTTTCGATGAACTCACAATCCAATTCCACATAGCGGAAAGAATTAAGATGGCTTATCATGTATTCCTCTTCACCGTGAACTGTCACAATTTTTCCCTGGACAGGGTACTTGAGCTTCTGGTGCAGGGTTGAAGTGACGGCTCCAGCATGATGAATCCAGGGTCTTCCCAACAAGCACGAGTAGGAGGGACGGATGTGCATGAAATAGAATGTGGAATTGAAAGTTTCAGTACCCACTTTGATCGGGATGTCCACCTCCCTGTGGACCATCCGCTTAGAACCATCGAAGGCTCTGACAATGATGTTGCTGGGCTTCAAGGTTAAACCTTCACAATCTAGCCTATCCAATGCCTTCTTTGGTAGGACGTTCAGCGATGAACCGGTGTCTACAGAACGTGTGCCAGAGTAGTCCCTCTACATTCCACCGAGACATGCAGGGCGTCATTATGCTTTCTCCCTTTGATTGTTAGATCAGCGTCGGAGAACCCTAAACCGTTGTCTGCTGTCAGGCTAGCTACACATTCCTGGAACTGGTCCACGGAGGTTTCCTAGGGCACATGGGCCGTCTTCAAGAATTTGATCAAAGCTTTGGCATGAGCTTCTGAACAGAGCAACAAGGCCAACATAGAGATTTTTGAGGGGGTTTGCCCCAGTTGCTCCACAACATTATAATCACTCTTCTTGATTATTTTCAAAATCTCTTCAATTTATTTCTGAGTGGTTTTAGGGATGACCATCGGCTGATTCCTCGTCCTGACGGGCTCTTCTTGGATCCCCTTACCTTTATCAGCAGCAACAACAGAGGGTACAACTACGGGAGTAACAATTTCTTCAATAATTGGAGTTCGCACAGATATGTTGACCGGCACAGGAGTAATCTTAGGAGCATTTGAGGGTCCGAAGATCGCCCTTGGAGGAGCAATCTCCGGAGAGAAAATTCTTCCGCTGCGGGTGATTTTACTTGTCCCAGCAATATTTCCTATGTCAGGAGTCTCTTCATCGGAACTTTCTTCAACTGATTCAATCTGTTTAACACCGTGGTAGAAGATCTCTCCTCCATAATTCCACGGTATTGACTTGTTGGACTTGTATGGGATAGGCCCCGACATAGTCATCTTCAGAGGTACAATCTTTGGATCAGATGTAATCTTAACAGGTCTTTTGAAGACCTTGGAAAGATTGGAGGAAATGGTAATTATAGCAACAGCGTCGACAGGAGTCAGAGTAACAGGAGTTTTCTCAAATAGGATTTCTTGATTATCCATTAGGCATTGGATGCCTAACTTCAACAACGGACAGTCGGATTGTAAGGACGAACAAAGGTAGCAATCTTTTTCACAGCCCGGAAAATCCCGGCTTTCAACAGATTCATCTTGATTATTGGTAACGGAGTCATCAAATCATCAACAGTAACAACATAAAGATCTTCTTCAACAGCATGGATATTGTGACCATGTTTTGGCATTGGAGCGGATATCACATTAGGCTTTTTGGGGGCGTCGAATTCCACCTCTTTGGCATCTATTAAATCCTGAATCTTATTTTTGAGGGTCCAACAATTGTTGGTGTCATGCCCCAGGCTGTCAGAATGATAAGCACACTTGGCATTAGCATGGTAGTAAGGTGAGGATGTATTCGGATTCTTCGGCGCTTCTTTTAAACTGGCAAGGTTTAACTTCAAAAGATGAGGGAGAACCTGAGCAGGTGTCATATTGATCCGAGTGAATTGCCGTGCAGGCCTTTCCACCCTTGCTTGGTTGGTTCTAGGTTGAACATTTCTGGGCTGATCAGCTGCAGACTTCTGAATCATTACAGCCCCCACCGCTGGCCGGCGCTCAACTCTTCCTTGACTTCTTTGAGAATAGACAGCCGATACCTCTTTCTTTGCTGGAAAGGTCTTCTTGATGGCAGTGGACGCAGATGCATCCTTTTGAATTTTACCGCTCTTGATTCCTGCTTCAACTCTTTCACCAGTCAGAATTAACTCGGTGAACCCCGCAGACGAACTTCCTATCAGGTGATTGAAAAATGGATCTGACAGAGTCCCCAAAAACATATCAATAAGTTCTCTCTCAGACAAAGGTGGCTGCACCCTTCCAGCCAAGTCTCTCCATTTCTGTGCATACTCCTTAAAGCCTTCATTTGATACCATGCCCATACTCTGTAATTGAGTACGGGTTGGTCTAGATCCGCATTATATTGATATTGCTTGTAGAAGGCAGCAGCCAAATCCTCCCAGTTATGTACATCAGACCTCTCTAGCTGGTAAAACCAATCCAACTGCGTCCCCGAAAGACTATCTTGGAAGAAATGGACCCACAGATCCTTATCAGAAGAATGCGGTTGGATTTTTCTGACATAAGACCGCAGATGCATCTTTGGACAAGACAAACCATTGTACTTAGCAAATGTAAGCACCTTGAATTTAGGGGGAATGACAATCCCGGAAACCATCCCTAGATCTTCAAAGTCCAGCCTAGGCACCCTTTGTACCTCCATAGCTACCAGACGCTCTTCCAGATTCTTGTATTTGTCGTCTGCAGGAGGGTACTGCTGCTCAGAATAATCTTCATCCTCCTCCTCTTCTTCTTCTTCTTCCTCAGACTCAGTTGGTACTGCAGCTCCTTTACCTTTTCCAACCCCTTCATCAGATGTTGAGGGGAAATCTAGGACCCTTCTAGCTTGACCTTCAAATCTTCGACCCAAAGTAGCCACACCAACTCTTTTCTTTTTCTTTTTCTCCTTTTCCTTTTCCAGCAAGGTTTTGAGATCCTCCTGACCCTTTGCCAAGGTCATGAGTAGTTGTTGGAACTGTGAATTCTGCGCTTGTAAGTCTTTAACCGTCTGGTCTATATCCATCTTGCTGAAATAAACAACAGAGAGATAAGGAAACCTGGTGTGAAGACCTACTTATGCATATGATGAATGATGTTTATTCATGTAATGCATTCAAGGATTCAGAAATTCAAAGTTGTTTTAAACAAAAAGAACACACGTCATATTAATAAGAAGAATTTGTTAGTACATCAAATGCCTCATGGGCAAAATAATACAAAATTCTAATGTAAAAAGACGTTGCGCATCCTCTTTGGTGCTATGTAGGTGTTGAGATTCTTCTCTTCGTGAAGTTGGCGAGTAAGTTCTAAAACCTTCTTCTCGCTGGCGTAGAATTGGGCTTCAAACGTACCGCGTTCTCCCTTGAGTTGTATCCAACTCCTTTGCAAATCTTCAAGTGATGTTGGCATGTCAGGATGAAGGAGGGTGTATGGAACCTCTCCTTCCAAAACAGGCTCTTTGATCACAGGCAGAATGTAGGGGTAACGCATCATAAGACTTTGGGCGCGGGTTCGTACCCACTTGAGGTAAGGCTCAATGGGGATGGAATTCTTGTGTCCCAAGGTCTTACTGTCCACTTTGTTGGGCATCCTCCAAGCTTGGATAAACCTTTGTTGAAGTCCTTGATCGTTGTTGTCGAAGTCAAAAACCATGTCTGGAATCAGCATGTCATGAGGGCCATCCCTTCGGGCATACCCAAACTGTCTCAGAGCCAAGAAAGGGTTGTAGGTGATGCCTCCCCTAATGCCAAGTAGTTGGACATTAGGGAATTCCCCACAACGATCAATGATGATAACATTTTCTCGGGATCGAGAACACCAATGAAAAACTGAATGTGTAAGGGTCATCAACCGTTGTGAGCACCTCATACCTTGCTCATTCTTAAAGACTGATTGAGGAAGGTGAGAAATAAACCACCTTGCTAGAAGAGGAGTACAGCACATGAAAACACCTATTTTCCTTATTGTTCATGTGTGAAATGAGTGTAGGATGTCCCCAAGCAATGTAGGCATAGGATTCCGGGACATGAAAATCTTAACAGCATTCACATCTATAAGTTGGTCAGGGTTTGGGAACAAGACCAACCCATAGATGAGAAGAGCTACAGTCTCCTCAAAAGCTTGTAAATCCAATGAATTCCAGCATTCTTGAGCTTTCTCAAACAGAAACTTTGCCAAGAAACCCTTGACATCACTTCTGGTTTCCCAATGACCTTTGACATCAGATGGTTGCAAGTGTAGAGATTGAGCAACATCTTCAGGCTTTGGATCTCTTTCCGTACCGTTGTAGGGTAGTTGATGGAGAATAGGAATCCTCATAAGTTGATAAAATTCCTCCAAAGTAGGCACTAGTTGGTAATCAGAAAATGTGAAGCAGTGGTGTTGGGGATCAAAGAACTGGAATAGAACTTTCACCATGTCTTCCTCAATGTTAGTGTTGGATAACTTGAGAAGACAACCATGCCTCTCGGTGAATGGAGAGTTCTCAGGAATCTTGGAAGCAAGCTCCTTGAGTTGAGGAGGAATTCTCACAAGGTTGACCTGAATTGTTTTCCTGCGGAGTGAATCCATTACCTACAAAACAGGAACAAAGATGAAGATACAAACCCTTGAAATGGTTAGTGGATGCATATGATGCTTCATGATGTTATGATGTTATGCACAAGTATATATGTACAAACAAATCACACAAGATCCTAGTTTCAGGCTTGCATGGGGTTTCATAGGTAAGTACCCTCTTGAAGTTTAGTTGGCTCAACCTGTCTTATAAATAGTAACCAGGTTCTAAGGAGCTCCATATCACTGGATTATTTTCTGTGTTCATTGTTTCAGTTTAGCCACTTAACTGGAGACCGAAATATTCCAAGAAAACAACCCTCAATGAGTGTAGTATCGAGTATCTACCAACTTCAGACTGCACCAAAGTCGGTCATCTCACTACCCCTAAAAAGGCCAAGATGGTCAAGTAAAGGTTCTAAAAGTCCATTAGTGCTTCATGACATCACGCAGTGGCCCCGTATTCTCTTTGATTAACTCAAAGGCTACCGATACCCACAAATATGTCGCACTAATATAGCTATTGCTTCAACCATGTCGGTATACCCCGCACAGTTTCCACAATGTATTGCTATTTACCTATGAATGTTTCCCAAATCCGGGTAGAGGATTTCAAACCAAAACAATAGAACCAAATGTAAAGCATACAAGTCAAGAAAAATAAGCATATAAAGGTGATCTAAACCCTAAGGTAACCCCACTTTTATGATCTTCCCCAGTAGAGTCGCCAGTTCTATGATGCGGTGGGAGAACTGACTAGGGGTTTTGCGTTTGTGTTCGCAAATGTTTCGGTTTAGCAAGAGTCACCACCGACTTTTTATTTATCCAAAGGAAAGGTCAAAAAGCACAGGAAAGACCTTTGAGATGTTTTCTTGGGTTCGGGGGGTAGATTATGAAAAGGGAAGGTGCTAGCACCCCTTTCATCCATGGTTTTCCATGGGCTCTTAGTTACTTTTTTTGGTCACTTGCTTTTGCTTTTCAATTGTTTGAAATGGTGCTTTATGTGTGGTTTGTAAAGTATTTTGAAAAGAGGTCATCGTTGTGGAAACCTTTGTAATGATTCTTGTTCGAATGTATGCAAAGGTGTTTTGTCTTTTGAAAAGTGTTTCAATATTTGAAAGTTTGTTTTGGGAAAATGTTTTGAAATTGTGTGTTTTGAAATTAGCAAGGATGTTTGCAAGTTTTGATCAAGTAACTAAGAGTTGTCTACCATGTCTACTCAAAGATCTTTCCTACACATTTTTAACCCTTTCACATTGTTGTTTTACCATTGCATTTGGTAAACAACCTTGTGTTTGGATGTTAAACGGGACAGGCACGGGTCATCGTATTGACCATGATAGCAATTGTGCTAAGTATCTTAGCAAATTTTGTTTGAGGGACTAGATCATTTATGTATATGCAACCAAGATAGCGTCATCGAGAGACTATGATCTTTTGAATAAATCTACAACATTTACAACATTGATATGGGAAGGGGGATACAATTTTGAATAGGGGATTATTTGCAAGAAATTAAAACCCTAAGATTATTACAACCAAATTGAATTCTTTGTTCAAATGATAAATAAGCAAATATTTAAATGGACAATTAAATAAATATGTAATATATTATAAATATGTAAAAAATGTTTTTGTATTATTTTTATATATATGTAAAAATAAACTATTTAATGCATTAAAAATAATAAAATAAAAGATTATTTTTATTAAGGGTGGAAACCCTAATTTGTTTTAAGAAAAAATATATATTATGTATTATTTATTTATGTACAATAAAATAAATAAAATATATAGAAATGTTAAAAAATAAAAATAATGTGAGAAAATTTTATTTAAGTATATATAAATACTAAAAATAAAATATAATGTTTTTTTATATATTATTTACAAGTTTTTATTAAAGAAAATATAAGTGTATATTATTTAATAATTATTTCTATGTCTAAAAAAATAATAAAAATAATAAAATAAAATGTGAAAATTAAATAAAATATTTATGATAATTTTTAAAGTTTAGAAAAATAAAATAAAGTCATAAATAAAAAAAAAGAAATGAAAAATATACAAAAATAGATTAAATGGGCCAAGGGGGTGTGAGAAGCAAATCAGGGGTGCAAAAAGCGTGGAACAACACAGGCCCAGCCCACTTGCTTCATCTTCAACCTTGTGACAAACAAAAACGCACGCTTGTATGTTCAAACTGGAAATCCTGCATACGTGCTCTAAAGCAAAAACTCACAACACAAAAGTTATAACATTTTCCAACACGATTCCAACCATGTAAAGAACTTAATCTAACTCTCAAAGACCAGAGAGAATTTATCTGGTCCTAATTTCTAACCTAACTTTTTCAGAAAGTTCATCAATAAAATTCTCTCAACATAGTTAACTTAAATGAAATCTATGCATATGTACAACTTAAGGGTAATGAGTACTACATTTTTTATTCACAAACCTAAGCCTAATGATTCCTAAATAGAGAGATAGAAAGTTGGAAAATACCTGCTTCAGTTGAACTCGAGTATGGAAATGTGGAGGTTTTCAATGAGGCCTGAGATGCTTGGGAGCTTGCTTGAACTTCCTTTGACCTTCCACAATGCTTAGTTTGCTTTGAGTTTGCTTGAATAAGCCTGTAGAAGTCAACCTGCACAAGCAGAATTTAAAAATGGTGAAGCTTGAAAACAAGGTTACAGTCACTGGCCAATGGTTGAGAGAGCTTAGGTGGGTTGTATGGAGTGTGTTGGAAGAGGTTTGGGACAAAAACGCACGAGTGGTTTGTGAGATGGAGGTGAAACTGCAGAAGCTGCCCTGTTTTGCAAGTTTTTGGTGTTTTAATGTTCAAGGGTGTTTGAGGACTGGATAGCTCGTGTTTCTGGCTCAATGTGATATGCAAAACTTGGTTCAAATGTTTACAAGAGTTGGTTTTATCAGATGGAAGTGTTGTGTAGACTTTTGCACATTTCTTGGTTTTGAAGAAAAGTGTGAAGTGATCAAGCAAAGAGCCTATACAGGCCTCCTTCCTACCTGCACAAAGTTGTTGTACTTTTCCCTGAGTTTGTGGAGTTGGTATGCTGCAGAAAGCTTGGTGCAATGCTCAAGATAAACAACTTGACATAAAGCCAACTTTACCAAAGTAGCAATGCTATCTTTTTGCTATTTTTAGATTAATTCAATGTGTAATCTCCCATTGATCAGAATAATGCCTTAAACCATTGACTTTACATTCAATTTTTAAGTGTGGAAGGGTTTAAGGGCCTGTAAGTAAGTACAAACAAAGCTGGACAGAAATTGCAACTTGTAGCATAGTGAAAAATGCCATGGACCAAAGTGATTTTTTTCCAAATTCAAACCTTCAATTCTCCCTAACCACAAATGATTTTGGAGAGTTCTTGGACATTTTGGAAAGCTTGTAACATTCTCTAAAATCCATATTTGAAATGAATTTTGAGATTCCAAGTGGAACTATGTGAAAAATTGCCATGAAGATAGGTTAAAATCCTGCCTAAACTAGGGCAAAATTTCACTAAGTTAAAAGTTTCATGGACCCTTATTCCAAAAATCATAACTTGAGATCCAAGCATCCTTTTGGAAAACTTTGTGAATAAAAGTTGTAGATTTTATGGAGGACTACAACTTTAATGTTGGAAGTTTTGTTTGAATCCAATTGCATCATGGAGAAAAAGTTGGACAAAGTTGGGAAAAAATAAGAAAATTTCATAACTTAGAAAATTTCTAAGTTATGAAAATTTTCATTTTAAAACCCTAATTTGCAAAATTAGGTTTCTTGATGAAAAAGTTTCATGTTTTGACACATCTTGATGAAAAATGACCCTTGGCACTTGATTTTGACCAAAAAGTCAAAGTTTGACGTTTCAGTGTACAATTGATTTTTGATCAGTTGACTGGAAAATTCATCTGTCAATCCAGTGCTTTTGGGATCTTTTGAACCTTGTGATTAGGTCAAGATGATGCCACTGAGTCCTTGAATCCATGATTGAACCCAATTTGCCATTGGCTAGGTTAAAAATCAGAAATTGCCCTTGTGTAGTCAAAACCCTAAAAATGACCATTTTACCCTTTTGATGATCTGATCAAATTTCTTGAGGAGTTGTGGTCCAAACTTGATCAAATGGTTCATATGAGCCTATAATGTTGATGTGGATCAAAAATTATGAGGTTTGACTGTAAATTGGCCACAGTTGACTTTTTCCCCAATACATCTGATTTCTAGGTCAACTGTCCAATTGATTGGGCAAAAATTTGATTCAGGGCTTGAAACTTGGTAGGGGCAATCTTATAAGTCCAACATGAAGTATGAAAGTCACTTTGAGCATTGTAAGTCCAAAAATCCTTGTGCAAACTCAAACCCTAACTTCAGGTCAATAGTGTAAGGAGATGTCTTGAGCAGAGCAAACCCTAATTCTGTCTGGAGTCCAAAGAGTCTTGTGAGGGGAAATCTTGATAAAATGAGAGGACAAATTTTTGGGTACAACACTTAGCAACTGGAAGGCGGAAGACATTATCTCTATCTCCTTTAGTCAGGAGTAATAGCTATATTTCTATTTTCTTTATTGCTTTCAAGTTTTGGTTTTGTAATATTTGAACAATGACGTTAAACCATGTGCTTTATCCGAGGCACAATGGTTCATTTGTTAAGGGTTATCATTTCATAAACATATTTTCATTTAATAAAGCATTGGACATTTTGCATTCAAATTTTGTGCTCTCTTTCTTTCTTTTCACTATTATCACTTTCAAACTGTTATGTGTTCTTACATATACTTACACAATACATCGCAGATCCACATCCACTCTGGATCATGTTGATAAAGATTATGTTATTGCCACTTCTAACTTTAAAAATTAGATCTACCAAGCCGAGGATAAAGGTGAGGAAGATTGTGAGATACCAGGAGAACTTTCCAGACTATTAGTGCAAGAAGAGAAAGTTATTCAACCACATGAAGAGCCAGTTGAAGTGGTAAACTTGGGTTCTGAAATAGACACAAAAGAGGTCAAGTTAGGTGCCAACTTAGAGACAGTGTCAAGAACAGGTTGAAAAAAAATGTTGCATGAATATGTTGAGATATTTGCTTGGTCATACGAAGAGACGCCAGGGCTGAATACCGATATTATGGTTCACCATCTGCTGATGAAATAAGGTTATGCTCTGATAAAACAGAAGGTTCGTCGTATGTGTCCCGAGATGTTAGAGAAGATCAAGGCTGAGGTTATGAAACAATTTAATACAGGGTTCTTAGCAGTGACATCCTATCCTCAATGGGTCGCGAATGTGGTTTTGGTACCAAAGAAAGATAGCAAGGTACGTATGTGTGTAAACTATTGGGATCTGAAAAGGGCAAGCCCCAAAGATGACTTCCCACTTCCACATATTGATGTTTTGGTCGACAACAGCGCTCAGAACAAGGTATTCTCCTTCATGGATGGTTTCTTTGGATATAATCAGATCAAGATGGCACCTGAAGACATGGGAAAAACTACTTTTGTTACATTATGGGTAACTTTGTGCTATAAGGTTATGCCCTTTGGGTTGAAGAACATTTGCGCAACATATCAGCATGTTATGGTAGCTTTGTTCCATGACATGATTCATCACGAGATAAAGGTCTATGTTGATGATATGATAGCCAGATCACAGACTGAAGAAGAACATCTTGACCATCTACACAAGTTGTTTGAGAGATTGGGGAAGTATAAGTTGAGGCTGAATCCGAACAAGTGCACCTTTGGGGTGAGATCCGGTAAGATCCTGGGTTTTGTTGTCAATGGTAAAGGAATTGAGGTTGATCCCACTAAAGTCAAAGCTATTCAAGAAATTCCTCCTCCCCACACTGAGAAGGAAGTCATAGGTTTCTTGGGACGACTGAATTATATCGCCGGATTTATTTCTCATTTGACCGCTACTTGTGAGCTAATCTTTAAGTTGCTGAAGAAAGATCAAGTAGTGAAGTGGAATGATGACTGCCAAACATCTTTTTGTCGAAATCAAGGAGTACTTACAAGAACCTATTATTCTAATGCCACTGGTTGAAGGAAGACCTCTAATCATGTACCTAACAGTACTAGAGAATTCAATTGGGGTATGTACTGGGGCAGCATGACGAGTCTGGCCAAAAAGAGCATGCAATATACTATCTTAGCAAAACATTTACTGACTGTGAAACAAGATATTCACTTCTCGATAATACTTGTTGCGCTTTGGCATGGGCTTCTCGCCGACTAAGACAGTATATGTTGACTCATACTACCTTGTTGATCTCTAAGATGGATCCAATCAAATATATATTCGAGAAGCCAACTCTCTCCGGAATAATAGCCAGATGGAAAATGGTCTTGACAGAATACGACATTCAGTACACCACTCAAAAGACTATTAAAGGAAGTCTACTAGCAGATCATTTGGCTCATTAAGCCGTAGACGACTACCAATCTATGAATTTCGAATTCTCGGATGAGAATATTATGCTAGTCATAGATTACGAAGAACCTGGACCGTATGAAGGACCTGAGCTAGGATCCCGATGGAATATGGTTTATGACGGAGCTTCTAATGAGCTTGGAAACAAAATTGGTGATGTGATTATCTCTCCTCATGGTTTCCATATGCCCTTTACCGCCAGATTATGCTTTGACTGTACCAACAATATGGCTGAATATGAAGTGTGCATCATGGGTATTAAAGCTGCTATTGACCTGAGAATCAAGTTCTTGAGCGTATACGGGGACTCGTCCCTGGTAATTAGTCAGATTAAAGGAGAATGGGATATGAAACATCCAAATCTCATTCTATACTGAGAGCATGTACTGACCTTAATTCCATATTTCGAGGAGATCATTTTGATCACATCCCAAGAGAAGAGAATCAGTTGGCAGACGTGCTAGCTACCATGTCGTCTATGGTTAAGGTTAGATGGGACAACGAGGCTCCCAGAATTACCATTGAAAGGCTAGGTGAACCGACACACTGTTATGAAATTGACATTGACGAAGTAGAAGAGAAACCTTAGTTTCATGAAGCAAAAAGATATCTTAAGGCTTAAGAGTATCCTGAAGGGGTATCTATCAACGATAAGAAATCCCTATGAAGGTTCTCATCTAAGTTCTTCCTGAGTAACATAATTCTATAGAAGCGCAATCATGTTTCGACTCTGCTTCGTTGTATAGACAAGAAGGCAGTGGAAAAGATTATGGAAGATATACACGAAGGTATCTTTGGTACTCACTCTAGTGGACATACTATGGCTAAGAAGGTTCTGAGAGCGGGTTACTATTGACCGACCATGGAAACTGATTGTCACCATCACTCAAGAACTTGTCATAAGTGCCAGATATATGCTGATAAAGTACATGTGCCTCCGGTCCCTCTGAATGTTTTGATTGCTCCTTGGCTATTTGCAATGTGAGGCATCAACATGATTGGAGAGATTAAGCCTACTGCTTCTAATGGATGTCGCTTCATCCTCGTTTCCGTTGATTATTTCGCAAAGTGGTTTGAAGCAGCCTTGTTTGCCTCTGTTACCAAGAATGTGGTTGCCCGGTTCATTAAGCACAACCTTATTTGTCGGTACGGCATCCTCTTTGTGTTGACATACGCGTTAAGACTTTGTTCTTCGTGGAGTCATTTCTTCAGCTCCAGTACTTTCTTCTCACTAGCATATGACTGGGCCTTCAAGGTATCTCTTTCCTCCTTAAGCTGAACTCAGGATTTCTGTAGCTCTTCGAAGTTGGTAGGCATATCGAGATGAAGAACGGTATGAGAAACATCCCCATCAATAACAGGCTCTACGATCACTAGCAAGATAGCAGGATATGGAATTTCAAGATTCTGAGCACGAGACCGCACCCATCTGAGGTAAGGCTCTAGAGGAATGGAATTCTTGTGTCCCAAAGTCTTGCTATCAATCTTGTTGACCGTGCCCCAAGCACGTATAAACCTTTGATGGTAATTTTGTGGATCATTCTCGTAGTCGAACACAATACCCTAGATGAGCATATCATGAGGACCGTCCCTTCGAGCATAACCAAACTGACACAGAGCTAGAGAAGGATTATAAGTGATGCCCCCTATTATACCAAGGAGTGGTACATTAAGGAATTCCCCACAATGATCAATAATAGTTACATGTGCTTAAGATCGAGAACACTAATGGATATTTACATGAGTGAGTGACATCAATCTTTGAGACCACCTCAAACCTTGTTTGTTCTTTATCATTGGTCGAGGCAGATGCGAAATAAACCACCTGGACAATAGAGGTATGGAACATATAAGAGTTCCTTGCCTATTCATAGTACGAGTGTGGAGGCAATGCAGGACATCTCAAAGCAAAGTAGGTACCGCATTATGAGTGAGAAATATTTATGAATTGGTCTGAATTAAGGAACAGTACCAACCATAGATCGGCAAGGCCAAAATATCCTCAAAAGAAAAAAAATTCATGGCATCTAGAAATACCTGAGCCTTCTCTATAAGAAATTTAGGAGAGAAACCCTTGACTATGTTCCTTGTTTCCCAATTATATATAGTGTCTGATTGTTTCAGATGTAAGGTTACTGCAACATCTTCAGGTTTCAGAACTTGCTCTAAACTGGTGAAGGGTATCTGATCAAGAATAGGAGCTTCGAACAACTTAGAGAATTCTTCCATTGTGGGCACCAACTGATAATCCGGGAAGGTAAAACAGTGATGCTTTGGATCAAAGAAATGGAAAAGAACACTCATCATGTCTTCCTGGAAGCCAGTAGTAACCAAACTGAGTAGATGACCATGTCTCCTGGTGATTTGAGAATCATCAGGATTCTTTGAGACTAATTCCTCAAGCTTTTGGAAGGTATCCTTACGAAGTTGATCCGGATGGTATTCCTACGACTGGAAGTCATGACCCTGCAACATAGAACAAAGATAAATCCCATAGATGCTTGAAATGGTTAGCCATGATATGATGTTATGATGTTATGATGTTATGATGTCATGTTCGAACAGATAATCAAACACGAGCAAAGCACACATGGCCTTAGGTTTAGGCTTGCATGGAGTTTGTAGGTAAGTACCCTCTTGAAGTTTAGTTGGTTCAACCTGTCCTAAAGAAGTAATCGAGTTCTAGGGATCTCAATATCACTGATTTTTCCCACAAATTTTGTCTAGCACGACAACTGACTTGCCACCAAATAAAACCCGAGAGTCGAATCTCAATGAGCTTAGTATCGAGTATCAACCAAATTCAGACTACACCAAATCCGGCTATCTCTCTACCTTCTAATGGCTAAGTTGAGTCAATTAAGATTCTAAAGGTCAGTTAGTGCTTATGACACCACACGACAGCCTAGTATTCTCCCTGACTGACTCGAGGGACACCAGTACAAACCAATGTGTCGCACTAAAGTAGCCATCACTTTAACCATATCGATATACGCTGTATAGTTTCCATGATCTATTTCTACTTACCTAAAATGCCCCCAGATCCGGGTGTAGGATCTTTGCAAGAAATAAACTCAAGAAAGCCCTAAAATGTAAAGCACACAAGACAAACAAAGAAAGCATTTAAAAATGATCTAACTCTAAAGGTAACCCCACTTTTAGTTGTTCCCCAACAGAGTTGCCAGTTCTGTAATACTGTGGGAGAAATGAATTGGTTTTGAATTTTATCGCAAATGTGCGGATAGCAAGAGTCACCACTGACTTTTCTTTTATCCAATAAAGGAAAGGGTGAAAAGAACAGGAAAGACCTTTGAGATTTTTCTGAGTTCGGGGGGTAGGTTATGAAAAGGTAAGGTGTTAGCACCCTTTTCATCCGTAATTATCTACGGGCTCTTAATCGCTAGCTCACTTTTGTTTTGAAATGCCTTGTGAATGTGTTTGAAAATATTTTGAAAAATTCCTAAGTATGGCAACTTTGTAATAATTCTTGTATCAGTTAAGAATGCGTAAAAGTGTTTCTTTTTGAAAAATGTTTCATAAGAAAGTGCTTGTGAAAAAGATGTTTTGAAAAGCGTGAGCAAGCAATTAACAACATTCTACCCTTACTCAAAAGTCATCCGTGTTATTTTCCTCTTCCTATAGATAGTGCTACCCTACCATTAGTTAGTAGGAAGCCCTGTCGTTGGATATGTGAGGTACAGGCGTAGGGTCGTCGTTATGGTCATAGAAGACAACATATAGGGATACCTTAGCTATTTGAAGGGACTGTCATCATATATTTGTAGGCAATATCGAGGGACAAGATCATTTCTCATAGGAAACTCGAGGGAAATCGCGGGACTATGATCTTTATGATGATTTTAATTGAGGGTCTTTTTCTAAGGGTATCCCTATGTTCGAATGACATGGCCATTTTTATCCGAAGGCAACAAGTGGGGTTACCCTAGAGGTGAGTGTGTGAAAAGTGATTTGATTCAGTTATTTTATCTTTGAAAATTATGGTTTTCTAAGTTCAATTATTAGTCTTGCCATACAATCCTATTAACTAAACAGTAATAGCAATAATAAAATAGTAAAGTGCGGGAAATAAAATCTACGCTATTACAAGGCTTCGGGAGTGGGGGTACAAATAATAAAATCGGGGAATAAAGTAATCCTTAATTAAACTATTACATACTGTAGCAGATACATAATTGGGAAAAACTATTGTGAAAGTAATACGTGAAGCGGTAAAAAGAAATAGAAAAAAATTGTTTGGTGATTGTTTGATGAAAAAGAAAATAATTTGATGATTAACCTAAAATCTAATTGATTTTAATTAATTAAAAAAGTTAGGTAATTAAATTAATTGAAACTAATTATCCTAATTAATTTAATAAATAAAAAATCAAAACTAATTTATTAGAAAGAAACTAAACCTAATTTGTTTTAATGTTGATTAAAGAAAAATAATTAAGGTTATAAAAAAATTAGGGTTAGCATAAAAAAGGGAGAATTAGGGTTAGTAAAAAAGAGGGAAAAAAGAATGTTGGGGTGGGTGTTGAACACATGCCCCCTACCTCTCCGGCGTGCACGCCTGCCAACTGAGATACGCGCCTTTGGTGTTTAGAAACAAGAATAAAGCAAAATATGATAAACCGGTTAGTTTGGAAAAATCAAAATAAAACAATGTCAAAAGGTTGGATTCGAACGCGCCCCCTTCAGTACCAACATCCTATCATGCGTGCTCTTGCCACTAGGCTATTCCATGTTTCGCTTTAGTCATGCAATAATTAAACAATATAAAATAAATGTGTAGGAGTCAAACCACCACCTTCGGTGGTCAAATCCTTCTTCTCCAATGAGGGTGTTTGTAAAACCTGCGAAATCAAGGCAAGGTGAGAATAAAAAGCATCCTTGTCCACTAATTGAGGCCTCATGAATCTAATAGTGATGTCTGTTTTGATTGAAACGGCCTGTAACTAGGGTTTCAAGAATTCACGAGCTCGGTGCCCTAACAATGGTACTCAGTCATTCTGGCATTAGTTCTCACATGTTATGTGTCTAACCTGCTATAATGATGAATATAAACATATACAAACACACCAAGTTAATTAACAATGCATAAATTGTAAGTTTTGGATTTAAAAAACTATACCAAACCGGTGAGGATGGGACGTGGCCTTCATGTGTTCTTTTGGCTTCAAAGAGGGTAGGGACGATCTCCTGGAACCTTTAGGGAGATGATTGGATCGTTGGAATTGATTAACAAGGGATGGAGTTGAGAGTTTGACTTTGACCTAATTCTTTGAAAATTTGAGAATTTTTCTAGGGGTTTTTGAGGCAACTTTCATGTGTCCTGTTAGTCTGAGCTTGTTGTGTATATATAGGATAATCAAATTAGGTTAACAAAATTGGTAGAAATCATGTCATTAAGAGGTGAAGATTTGATTGAAAATTTGTATGGGAACTTGCTATTTTTGGCTCAATCTTGCACCAATTAACCTTGCACGAATTTGACAGCTTGCACGTGTAATCTTGGGCCTCCAACATGACTGAAATCAAAAGCCTCGTGCTTTAGTCCATTAATTTTATATTTTATTTGATTTATTTTGAGTTTAATTGAATAAAAATCAAAATAAATAAAATAAAGATAAAAGATAATGCATGAATGGATTTACGGTCCTTAAACATGTCATGAACACGTTTGGTATGAGCATTCCTAGAGACATATGAAGAACCATGAAAACCATTTAAGACCTTGGAAACCTAACCTTCCTTGAGAAATACAAAACCCTAGTTGTTGACCCATTTCCTAGGAGAATAATTTGTCTGGTCAGTTCTTAGGAAACCTTGAGCAAATGAGGACCTTAGGGAAATGTCTTGAAGAAAAAAGGGGAGGGCAAATTTTGGGGTATAACACTACGCTATTACATGGCTTTGGGGGAAATACATAATAGGAAAGTGCGAGAATATAAATCTACGCTATTACAATTGAGAATGCAACCTATACACTTGATATATGAATTTAAATAGTAAAAAATGAGAAAAAGAATTTTAGAAAAATGTTAAATGCCCTAAAAATTCTATATGTTAGAAAAAGATGTTTTTGGTGTTTTTTATAGAAAATAATTTGAGTGTTAATAAATAGTAATTAAAACCCAGTTCTAATGAATTTTAATATTAAGAAAAGGCTAATTAACTTAGTTAATAAATAAATAAAAATATGTCAAAAACTTAATTACTTAACTAAAAAACCCTAATCCTAATTTGTTATGGCTTTGAAAAAAAAAGTTTAAAGTTTGTTAATGGTTAATTAGAAAGTAATTAGTAAAATAGAGTGAAAACTAGGGTTAGTAAAATAAGAAGAAGAAAAATACATGGGGTGGGACTTGAACCCACGCCCTCAGCCTCACAGGTATGCCCTTCTATTCACTGCATCATAATGTTGTTTGTGACATGGAATAGGAATGAATCCATTTTTAATAATCTTGTGTTGAAACCTGAAAAAGTAAAAAAATATTTGTAAAACATAGGGATCAAACTCACACCTCTAATGTTATAGGTCTCCGTCTCCAACCATCCGAGCTATGCTGATTTTGTGTTATTTAAACACAAATCGAACATTATATAATAAAACAGCTGGATCAGAGAAGCATCGGAACCCTAGCTCCGGTCATCTTCTTCGGTGAACTTCAACATTAAACCTGCAAATCACGTAAAATAGAGACACAAGATGAACCCTATCCCCTTAATTTGAGTCTTATGAATCCAATTATAGCATTGGCTTGACCTAAAAATGCTTGTAGAGTGAGTTTCAAAGAAAATATTTCAAATTGCCCTAACAATGGCTGATCTCTATTCCTGCGTCAAACCTCACAAATTATGCATCAAAATAGTTCCAAACATCAATATGAATATGAATGTATACATCAAATCATTCAACAAAATGTATATTAAAAGTTTGAAATTAAAGAAGGTTACCCAACCGGTGCAGTTGAGATGTGTTATTCTGGTGTGCTTCAAGCTTGAGTAAGGACTGGGAATGACTCCTGGAGGTCTCAGGAGACTGGTGGAATGCTTGTAATTGATTGATAAAGGATGGAGATAAGGGTTTGTGTTTTCCCTAGTTCTTGAAAATTTTGAGAGCTTTAGGGTTTGTTCTTGAGGCAGCATTCGTGTCCTTTGAAGTCTGAATGTGTTATGTATTTATAGGCCAATGATTAGGTTAACAAAAGTGGCAAAAATCTTGTGTGATCAAAGCATGATTTGTTTCCAAAATGATTTCAAAAACTTTCCAAAACATGAAGATTTGTTTCCTTCTTGGTTCCACACGTTTTCTTTGCATGGTTGGTAAGGTTTTTGGGCTCTTGACTAATCCAATTGAAGTCCATCCATGCTTTCATCAATTTATTTGATATTTTGATTTAATTCTTTTGCAAAAGTTAAATAAAAATTGAAATAAATAGAATAAAAATTCATGGTCATGCACCAATTGACTGAGAGGTCCTATAACATGTTATAAGCATGTTTAGACTTCAAAAATTAGGTCCACTAGCTCAAAAATTCAAAATTGCTCAATTGAGGTTTCATGCATTTCTCAAAATTTGTATAACTTGTATAAATAATAACTCTCTCAAATTTTATCATATGAGGATGATCTTGGACCTTTTAGAAAGCTCAATATGTCCTCTACAACTTTCATGTTGACCATTTTTTCATTTGAAGCCTTTATCTTTAAGTAAATTGCTTTGACAAAAAAATGTCTTTTTGTTTACTTCAAAATGATGAATGTGAATGTGACTTCAAAATGTTTATGTTGACCAAAAAATCTTGAAGATTGACTGTAGATTGATCAAAGTTGACTTTTTTCCTAATACAATTAATTTTCAATCATCTGATCAATTGAATGAGCAAACTTGTATTGCAAGGCTTGAAATTTGGTATGAGGATTCTTTGAAGCATATGAGAAACCATGAAATCCACTTGAGAAATTAGAAACTCAATTTCCTTTGATAAAAGCAAAACCCTGGTTGTAGGTTGGTTGCTTAGGAGGAGAGTCCATCTGATCAATCCTTGATAAGTCTTGAGTGTTTGAGACCTTCATGAGCATAAGGAGTTATCTTGAACAATTTTGTCTTAAGAATGGGGGGGGGGGGGGGAATTTTAGGGTACAACAAAACCCATCACCAAATCTTACAAATCCATTGACATGAGACCTAATATTCAACAATAACTTCTCAACTCTTTTCATGTGGCTAGAGCACCCACTGTCAACATTCATGTTTTCTCCGTATGAATCTCTTAAGAAAGTATGAGCAATAACGTTCATATCCATATTTTCAACACCTCTCTTTTTTCTCATTTGCTCAGCCTTAGAATGAACTGAATATTTTTTATCTACATATAGTTTATAACAGAAGGTCTTTATATGACCATACTCACCATAATAATGAAAATTCCAAGTTGGTGATTGAAATCTGGTCAATGTTTTATCATCTTTTCCATAATGTTGTAACATGTGGTTAAACATTTTGATTATTTTCTTACTTCCAGAAGGAAGAGACTTCACCACAGACAATCTTCTTTGATCATTATCAAATTGATAGTTACCTTATATATCTTCTGTTACTTCCATCATATCAGCTCTATCTTCAAAAAATTGTAATGAGTCTGACAAGTTATTAATCTTGGGATTTAATAGAGTTATCTCACTTTGAAGGTGAGATACAGTACATAAAAGCTTCTTCTTTTCATTCTCCAAGTCAGCTATGATCTTTCATTGTTCTTCCTTTGTTTTGATATTAGCTTCACACTTGTTACAGGTATCTTTGTAGGATGTATCACGATATTCATAAAGAACACTATCATCATAAGCTTCCACTTCATCTACCCATCTTCCATAAAGAGCCAACAAAAGTTTTGCAGCTTCATTGTTAACCTTATTTTCTGATTCATCATCATTGGACCAAGACACAATAAACCCCTTTTCTGCCTCTTGAGAAAAGTGGGACATTCTAGTTTGATGTGACCAAAACATTCACACTTATAACGTTGAATGCCTTTGCTTTGATTAGTCTTTTCTTAAGGCCTAGTGTTCTTTTGGAAGTTCTCCTCATTACTGATGTCAGATGAGATATTCTTGGTCTTCCTGTTATGTCCAACTTTTTCAAAATTATGTTGAATTACTTCCCAAGTAACACAACCGTATTTGACAGATCTTCATTAGTGTCTAAACTATCTCAGTCTTCTTCATCTTTAACACTGGATACAAAAGCTATGTCTTTGTTCTTTGTTTTAGTCTTGTCACTAATAGCCAGTTCAAAAGTTTAAGTGACCCAATAAGCTCATCAACTCATGTTGTTGATGTTCTGAGCTTCTTCTATAACTGTAACCTTTATGTCAAATCTCTAAGGTAAGGACCTAAGAATTTTTCTGACCAGCTTTACTTTTGACATCTTCTCTCCCAAGACACGTGATGCACTAGCAATTTCAAGAATCTTCATCTGATATTCCTGAATTGTCTCATCATCATTCATCTTCAAGTTCTCAAATTTTTATGTGAGAAGCTGAAGTCTTGAAATCTTTACTTTAGAGGCACCTTCATAAGTTGTCTTGAGAATTTCCCAAGCATTCTTGGCTACAATATAGGTATTGATTAGCCTGGAAACATTTTTGTCTACTCTATTTAATAGAGCATTTAAAACCTTGGAATTTCCAATGGCTTCTTTATCATCATTTGCATCCCAGTCTTCTTCAGGTTTGATAGATTTTTACCATCTTTGTCCTTCACAACTGGGTGCTCCTACCCTTTTAAAACAACCTTCCAAGCTTTTCTATCCATAGATTTCAAAAAACCTACCATTCTGATCTTCCACCAGTCATAGTTTGAACCATCCAACATAGATGGTATGTTGTTATATCCTCCTTCTTTCTCTATAGTGCCAGAAAATATATCCCTGGATCTCACCCAATAAACAAAACAGGGTGCCTACTCTTGATGCCAATTAAAATTTTGGCACACACAATATCAGAAGTCAAGACTAATGTCTCAACAACGTACAATATCACGATATATGTCATAACATATGCTGACAGAAAAACATACTTGCTAAAAACAGAAATATTGTGCAGAAAAGTAAATTGCAGAAACTTAAAGAACACAATAAATTGTTAACCCAATTCAGTGCAACTCACCTACTCAGGGGGCTACCAAGCCAGAAAGGAAACTCATTACCAGTAGTATCAATTCAAAGCTAAACAATCTCAATTTACACTTCTCACTTAATCCATACCCAATGCATTTTCTACCTAGAAACCTCCTCGATATGAGAATCCCTCTCACTCTCAATCACCGTGGTGATATCAAACAATCCCAATCCCAAGGAATGTCTCAAGAAACCAAAAAGAAGATTACACTTCCAATACAAAAATACCTAGTTTTCTTAAAAGCTTCAGTAAGAACAACACTTAACTCTTTTATTAAAAGCTTAGAGAAGAACAATAACTTGATAAACAAGTAATAATCAGTCAACTCAAATGCATCAAAAGATACATGAAAACGTAAAAAAACACACGGAGAAACTAAAGAACTCTCAAACCCTAAACTCTTATTTTTCACAAGGTTTTAAAATAAAAACTATACTTCTTAAAAACTAGGTCTTGGACGTCTCCTTATATAGACTTCTAGAGTTGGGCTTGGACTATTTAATCAAATAAAATCTTGAGCTCTAAATCTATATAGAACCTTCTCCATAAAAATAGAAACAAAAAAAAAATCTTTCAAATATTTCCTAAAAAGTCTCAAAGATATTTTTTTATAAAACAAATCAAATCTGCAATTGTTCCTAAAAATCCTCAATTGCCTTGCCTGTTATGAGTACTAGAAACCTCCAGAATCTCATATTTTTCAATCAAATCTTCAAGGATATTATCCAGTTGTATTGTCATGATATTCTGTTGCAACATATTACAACATCTGCTAGAACATCTGTTAAATAAGTACCAGCAGACTCTGATGTACCAACTGGTCAAGATGTTATGACATCTTATTCAATATCAGGCTACAATACATGTTTTTCCCAATGAAACATGTTTTGATAAAATTGTTGCCAACTACTTATTTTACTAAAATTGTTGCCAACCGTAAAATCACAGACCTAACAAATTTGAACCACATAATTTTTCCCTAAACATGAATTGTGTTCATCAAGGTGCAGCAATAACAACCTTGAAGAACTTCATACATTGCTACCCATCCAGAATTTCATAAACATCTCACTCACAAAAGATCTTTCCTCAAAAAAGCATTTGGCTATAAGAATTAGTGAGAGAAAGTGACAAAGAAAACTTAGAGAGAGAGAGAGTGTGTGTGTGTGCCAATACACATTTCATATTCGGGATGATTTGAACCGAGGAATGAGACCTCTATTTATAGGGTTCAAATCCTCCAAAAGAGGAAACATCATTAAATCAATATTGTTAATCGATTAAAGCAATCGAATAAAGCATTTAAAAATAACGGCTATGCGTTCTAAAATAGGTAAGAATTTATATATAATCGTTGCTAATCGTTTGGGTACATTCAAACCGTCTTGTTTCTCAAGAGCGCACCAATCTAATCAATTGACACTTTGTGCTAGTCGATTAGATCCGGTCAAAATAATTTTTCTGGCTTTTTGAATGATCCCATCATTTTCCAAGCAACTTCTATATATTTCTTCAAAGTATTTTATTTTTAAAAGCATTTTCAAAAGGTTTTAAATATTTGTGTGTGCGCTTATAGCCAACTACCTCTATAAAGAAAGAACTTATGCTTACAAAATTTTCACTCACATACTAAATTGGGGTAACTTCCCAAAGCTCGTGTCTGATGTATTTATTGTATTGACACTCTTGCTTGATATCTTCTTTTGAGGCTTGTGATGTAATCTATTTGTTTGTCTCTATCTGAAGCTTTGTTCTATTCTGAAACTTTGTCAGTTCTCCAACTGAGACTTTATCAATCATCTATCAAACCTATGTCTTGTATCTTTGACTGCTTGAGTATATTGGTTGGCTTTTTAAATAGTTGCATCTTTTACTATGTTGAATGTTATTTTTTTCTGTTCTTCTACATTTACCATCAAGTTGTGTGGCTGAAATGAAGTAGGGCCTCAAGCGTTTTATGTGACACAAAAGTACCAATCAAGTTAAAGATTTTATTATTGAACATTGATAAGAAATGCAATATTGTACGAGACATAATATTGGGTGGTTAAGAATCAATACAAGAATAAAATAAGTGTAGAAAAGATGATAATATTGTGTTGGATGTGTGATAAAGCTATACGTGATAAGACTAGAAATAACAATATTAGAGAGTGTATTGGGTTAACTCATATAATAGAAAAGATTGTGAAAAATAGACTTAGGTGTTTGGACATGTAGAGAGAAGACATGTAGATTATGTGGTAAAGAGAGTAAATTAGATGGAGATGGGTCAAACAACTAAAGATCTAGAAAAACATAAAAACTATACGAAAAACTATTAAAAAACATCTTGAAATTAATAAATTAGATATAAACATTATCTTAGATAGAACATTACGACGGAATTGAACTCATATATCCCTACAAATATTAAATACTTGATTTTAAATTCTAAATTTTACAATTGTTTATAAGTTTCTAATGATACTTGTTACTTTATCTATTGATAAATAATAAAAAATACAACGAGGAGATAGAATGGTACATTAAAATTTGATACGTTGGGCTAGCTCATATGGACATGTTTGTCAAGACCAATAAAATATAAGTTTTGAACTTTATAATTAGACCAAAAATTCTATTAGGTTTTTTTGTCCCCATATAGCTCTAAATCCTAAAAATTATACTAATACTTATGGTGTTTCCTTCAGAAACAACACGTTGAAATGTCTCCCTTCATTAAATTCTATCTCTTCTATCATATATGCAATTTTTTTTCGAGCTAAATATTATAAAAGAATATTATTTAATTATTTCACATTTTACTCCGCACATTTTTTGTATACTACTCATTTGTATTAGGTTGAAAATTTAATCATTATTTTAAAAATTTTAATCTTGTATTGTATTATTTTATAAAAATTGTTGATTTATAGATATTAATTTATTTACATTTAAAAGAAAATATAAATAAATATTAGAGATAGTGTGTTGAATCTTAAATCAACAACTTACACTCACTAATTCAACTAACAATTATCAACTAAACTACCTCATCCATCCGACCTCGTATTATATTTTAAAATATATTTATATTAAAAATATATTATATTTATAATAATTTGTTTTTTATATTTTATTTATAATCGATGATATCTGACTATTCAATTTTATTTTAAGAGATAGGTACCTATACTTAATTTTATGAATTTTTACCGTATTTCTAACAATCTAGTAAAAAGACATACTGAAGTTTTTAAATAATTCGATATTAAATATTTTTTATAATTTTTATGAATTTAATAGAGATGTATTGATGGTGTAAATTTTTTTTATATTGGCATTCAATAAAAATATATCATTCCACTATGTCATATAAATAATTTAAAATTTTCAATCTGATTTAGCGGAATACATAATTATTATTAGTTGACGGTATAAAATTAATTTATACTATCTATACATAATTTATTTTCTTATTTTTTATTTGTTTGATTTTTTACCTGCAGAATTTGTTGTGCATTATAGAAAAAATTTCATAGAAAATATGTTAATTTGCATTTATTTTTTTTGCTGATTTCTGAATAGACGCATTTTTACTTAATTTTTAAAGGATATACTTATTTTATGTATCAGATTTTTAATATTACTATTGTTTGAGAGTAAAATTTTTATAAGAATTTGAGAAAGATAAAAAATATGAGGAGCGTTTTTTTTATTATAAGAATATGGGGGGTGTCAAGAATAACTTTGGGAGTTCTAATTAATTTTTTTTTTACTTTATAAAACCCAAGCCCATCAGAGTTAAACAAGCAAGATAGTTTATTTTAGAGGAATTAACGTCTCAACCCTCTCCCCTCAATTATACATGTCATCCTTTTAAAGAGTATGAAATGACAAAATTACTCAATTCTAAAAAATTCTCAAAAATTTCAAACTTGTGGTATCATACTGAAAATTTTGAAACTCCTAGGGCAATATTTGAAATTTAGAGAAGATACCAAAAATTTGCTGAACAGGTAAGAAATTTATGGTATATTTGTAAAATTTCTGATACATTATATTAGAATTTTCAAAATATCCGGTATTTTTGAACTAAAAAATTTTAATTCCCGGTTAATACATATATGTTTTGTACTAGAAATTTAAAAAATTTCGTAGCTTAACAGCATGTACCGGAATTTTCTAAATTTCCGATAGTTCAATTTTTTTTTTTTAAGTACCGAAAATCTAGAATTTTCAGTAGTATATATTTTTCTAATTTTTCAATGTTTCACTGAAGACCAGAGGCAGGGATGGTTATATTGCGGGTAGGGTGGCAGATATAGCAGAAGCTCAGGTAAGGGCTGACGAGGCACAAACTTCCGAGCTACGAGCTGAATGACGTATTATGACCGGTTCTCATCGGAAACAATTGGCTGAGCAGCAAACACAGTTCAGCGCACCCCTCCGCCGAAGACTTAGAGATTCTATTGTCGAGGAGATACGTGCTCCTGCTCCTGCTCATGTACCTGTGATTGAGTCGACTGTTGAATAGCATATTGAGGAGGTTGTGCCTGTTGTGGAGGGCACAATTGAGCAGACAGTTGACCAGCTCAAAATCTCCAAAATTATCGACAAAATCTCGATCGTTTAAAAAAACTAAATAAATAAACTATCAGAAATTTCAATATATCTCAAATTTTCGATATTGTCGGATAAATTTAAAATTTTTAAAATACCAAAAATTTTAAATACATTACCAAAATTTATATATACTAAAAATTTTGTAGAAATGTATCGGAAATTAAGAGTGACACGTGTAATTTAAGAAATGGAATGTTAAATCTTCTTCATTTTGACTGCTATAGTTGGAGGTTGAAGGGTGTACTACAAATTGTAATTTTTAATTTCTACACACTATCTATTTGGTCAAGAAAATGGCTTGAGTATCCCCAAACCCAAACAGATTAACAACACTTATTTAGTCAAGAAAATGGCTTGAGTATCCCCAAACAAATTAGGATGTAAGTTTATCCATTACAAAGTTTTATTGGTGGAAAGTCAGGCCTAGAAAAACGATTTTCTCTATTTTTCAGTATTTTGTAGAATTGTAGAAAATTAAAACGATTTGAGTTTTGATTTTTTTTCCTCACAGAAAACGTGTTAATTTGATTTAGAAGTCACAATATGCAAAATTTGGAAATCGTTTTTCTCTGTCTGTATAGTCAACGAGGTCTTTTCACCATAATTAAAACATGTGAAGAGTAGAAAGTGTTGCAAATTGTAAGACACTAATAAAATATTTTAGAATAATATGCCGAATCCCATTGACGTATTTTGAAAAATGAATTATTTATGTTCATATAGTTCTTTAACCCTTCACACAAACCCAACACAACAATTAGAGACAGTTATTGCAGGCCAAAGGAAAGTGAAGGGCGTACCCAATCTCCAATAAGTCACCTATGTTTGAGTGAAGGCCTAATTAATTTCATAAACACACCTTCGAACAATTCTTGTATTTTTAAATAAAAATGAAAAAGGAAATTTAAGAGCATTTACAAGATTTTTAAATAAAAAGAAAAAAGGAAATTTAAGAGCATTTAAAAGGTACTGTAAGATTTTTTTTTCAACTTAATAACATTAAGTTAGATATAATTAACAAATTATATTTTTTCAATAAATTGATTTTTTTCTCAATATAATTGCTTTTATAATTACTAAATTAATGATATTTTTCTCAACCACATAACTATTTGTAAACTCTTGTACTATATAAAAAATTTCATAATATATAATTTCATTGCTTATGAACATGATATTTTATTTATTTTTAAATATTTTTTTCTAATTTTTATTATATAAAAAAATATCATAACTTTTACTCATATTTTTTTATTATTGATTCAAAAATTATGTGCGTAAGAATATAATACTTTTTATTTATACATTAAAATTTATCTAGTGTTTTTTTCTGTGTATTATTATTGTTATTGTTTTAGATTTGACTATGTTAGAAGTATTTCATATTTAAAAAGCAGATATTTATCAGAAGTTTCTGAGACTCTTAGTCAGAAGTAGTTGTATTTTTAAAAGTTGAGTTGTTCAGAAGCTACTTGTTTCAGAATCGTGCTCAGCGTAGCCGTGAAATTGCATGCTCAAAACCTTGTTCTGAGTTTTATTGGCTTAACTTTGAACTTTTAATTGTATCTACGTGACAGTTTACTTTGTGTACTTAAACAACTCTTGTAATTGAATTTCAGAAGAAGTGTCATAACTAAATTTTTTACTATTGAGAGTTTGTTACGTTTTTCTCTCTTCTTTCTCTTCTTCCGTCTTCATCTTCATCTTCAAGATTGTGTTCCAACAATTGGTATCTAGAGCTCTGATTTGATTTACATGGAAACACGAGTGCACGTGAGGCGTGTGTGATTGATTTCGTTTCTTGAATTAGTGTTGAATTCACGATCGAAATTGTAACAAAATTGTATTTCTTGATTTTGTGGGATTGGGAAACATGAGTGTTTGGTGAGATTTGAGTGAGTTTTAGTGCACAAGAACGAAGATGAACAACACAAATAACTTAAATACAGAACTTCCAGTGTTTGATGGAAAGAATTGAAATCGACATATGATTTAGATGTGTGTGTTGTTTGGTGCTCAAGATGTTCTTAATCTCGTCAAGACAATTACGTTCCGATGGCAGTATATGCAACGTCGGAACAAAGAAACATGCAAAGAGAAACAAGGAAGAATGATCAAAAGGCGTTGTTCTACATCTATAAGTGTATGGATGCAATCGTGTTTGAGAAAATCGATGATTCGACGATGACGAAGACGAAGGCTGCGTGTAAGCCGTATGAGAATCTCAACATGAAGAACAATTAGAAGGAAGTTGATTACATCTCTAGAGCGATTTTGATCACAAATGGGATGAAGGTTTGTGGAGAAACGCTCTTTGAACAAGTTATTATTGAAAAGGTACTTAGATCTCTTACTTCTCAGTTTAATTATATTATTGTTGCAATTGAACATTCTAAGAATCTCAACACCATGAGAATTGAAGAGCTGTATAATAGACTAGAGACATAAGAGTTGCGTTCGACTGAGAGAACCACTGAAAGAGATATAGAACAAATTTTGAACGCGTCTTCTAATAAGAAGGGTTAGAAGTAATCTTGGTCCTAAGACAAGAAGAGATATGGTGGTTCTCAAAAATCAGAAGCCTTAAACCCTGATGAGAAGAAATATCAGAAGAAGAAAAAAAAACTTAACAAGATAAAAATTTAATATTATAATTATAACAGATTTGACCATGTTTCTAAAAACGATTGATCAAACAAAAAAAATCAAAAAATACAAAATATAACTTTAAAAAAAGATTTTGATGATAAACTTGTACGGACTTATAAATTTAAAGATAAAAATGATAATTGTAATTTGATTAGTAGTGATCTCATCATTAGGCTCTGCATATGCGCAAGCGCGTCATATAAACCAAGCAGCAACTTGGCATGCTAATGATATATATTATCCATACTTTGAAATTAAATTGCGGCTGAATACAAGTAAAACTAGCACTTTGGCCGCATGAAATATTCAGTCGCCCCATTTCTCATCATTCTTTAATTTTCAAATAGTTTTTTTTCTTTCAAATTTTATAAAAATTTAAAAATATGAAGTAACTTCTTTCCAGTAAATTTTATACAAATATGAGTTTAAATGTAATCACAGACAATATAAATTAATAGTATATATATAATTAATTAAAATCTTTATATTTATCTTTTCATATTAGTATTTTAAAAATAAAAGTATATTTTATTTAAATACATATTTTTTATTGGTTTCAGTACATACTTTTTTTTAAATATATGAAAATTTTAGTATTTTCTTCGTCTCAAAATAATTGTCGCATCGAATAAATTATTCTCAAAATAATTATTATTTTTAATTTTCAATGTAATTTTAATATTCATTTTTTAATTCTACAATTTAATTAATGTTCTTAATTTATTATTCTCTCATTATATATTTATGATCATTTGAATACATCAATAATAAACAAAAATTGTTAATATTATTATTTTTTTATAAAAGTAAACTCAACTCAAATATTTAAATAAAAATATTATTTTCTATTTTATTTATTATATTTTTTTAATTAGTGTAAAATGACAAACTATAACAATCATTTTAAAATAAAGGAAATAATATTTAACATTTCATGTCAATATATCAAAAAAATTATTTACAAGTTATAGACAAATCGATTTGTTGTGGTTTTATTGAATGTATTCTTTATGTGCGTATTTTGTATTACTTTGTAACAAATATCGTAGAAATATAATATTTATTATTTCTCGTTGACATACCTAGTATTGGTTCTTATATTATGCTCGTGTTTTGAAATAATCCCGTATACAAATAATTACCAAGGCACTAACTTTTATAATACTACTATATTTAAACTAATATTATTATTAACTGCAAATTCAAACTGATCTAAACTAAAAATGTTTATCGATTTTAAAAAATTAAAAATCACATAAAATAAAATATTATTGGATGTCATTTTTAAAAACATTTAAATTAAATTTTCAAAATCAGCCAAATCAAATTGCATATTGTTAAAGACTAAAATGTTGATATATTTATAGATAATTTTGTGGTTCTTTATACTCTATTTTGATAATTAGTAGTGTTTAAGATTGTAAATTGATGTAAATAAACAATTATATAGTTTATGTGATAAATTACTTTGTTCACTTAGTTTTATGTTTATTTTGTAGGTTTTGATGTTAGTCATTGGAGCATTGGAGTCTTGGACAAGCTAGAGTTAATAATAAAGTGCAACAAGTCAAAAATTGGAGTTTGGTTCAGGCTAGCGTGCTAAGCGCATTTTGAAGTGCGCTGCGAGGATTTTCGTATTTGGTATAATGGAATTTTTGGGCCCGCTTAGCGCGGTCCACTGAATTAGAAAAGATATTTTCGCTGAGCCCGCTTAGCGTGCTCAGACCGCTTAGCGGGACTCACTTTTGAGCACTTGTATGAGTAGCATTTTTGTGATATTTTAAGAATCAACTCTTATCAAACACACTAAAATCAGATATTTAGGTCTAAGAACTACTTTTCATCATTTGTAACTCAAGACCAAAGATTTATATCTTAAATCTTTGATACTTTCTACTTTATGTTCATCAAGCTTTCTACTTTACTTGTTGATCAAGCTACCATGGTGATAGGTAGCTAAATCCCTATTTGTGTCAAGACTAGAGGTAGATAATCATCATCTTTGTATGTATTTAGCTTGATATTTTGTATGTGAATATGTTGATGATAAATATATGGTGAAATACCCTTGTTTTATGGTTTATATTTGAGTTTATCATTATTGAGAAGTAAGTTCATCTCTTGACCTAAGTTTTCACTTATCAATAAACAATTTCTAGACATAGTTTTGTGAGTTGATATTCACTAATATTGAGCTTTTAAAGTTATCAAATTGATAGTTAGGTAGAGATATCATCTAAGGATCAATTTGATAAAACTCACAATTTGTTTTAGAGATGAAACATCTTGAGAGGATTTGTGTTTATATTTATTATTAATGAATTCACATACTTTATTGAGAAAATACGTCCGAAAGAGATTATCGAGCCCTAATCTTGACATGTTTTTACCAATCGTTTAAAACCAAAACTCTTATTTACCGATACTTGATACTTTGCATGAAATTGAAACTTCTAGTTACTAAAACCAAAACCAAATCCTTTTATGAATTTTAAGCTTAAAACAATTATAACTATAAAACGACGGTGATATCACATCAATCTCTGTAGAAAACGATAATTTAAATACTTGCCCTGTAAAGTGTTATCAACAAAATGACATTGTTGTCAGGGATTGGCGTTTGATATTGCAAGCATTGCAATAGTTCTATTGTTTAAGTTAAATTGTAACACTATAATATCTCTTCTTTTTCACTTGTTTGACTAGTGTTTTTAGACTTTTGTTTATGCGAGGAAGTGTTTCTGAAGATCAACTCCTTTTGACCCTGAAATCAAAAGGACTTGCAGAAGACTTAATAGCAAGACACGAAGGAGGAGAAATCTAGTTAAGGAAAGGAAAGAAAGAGAGGAAGCATATACTTCTTCAACAGTTCAAAATCTATAATAAGTTATGGAGGATCCACCACCTCCTCCCAGAGGTCCATGCATAAATAGTCTGAGACGAAACGCTTAGTTTGCTCGCCATGCCAACGCGGGACATTCTAAGATGAAAACGGGCATCCTTTAGATCTTGTATGCAAATACCTTCACGGGTCTAGACCATAAAGATCCTTATACTCACCTCACCAAATTCAATGAGATTTTTGGTTCTATAAGAGCTCTAGAAGCTGAAGAAGAGCAAGTCTTCAAGAGAGTATTCCCTCGTTCTTTGGTGGGGAAGGCCAAAGATTGGTATCTTGACCAACCCACTCAAATTATGATGGAGTGAAATGTCTTAGAAGAGAAATTTATAGAAATATTCTTTCCTCAATCTAGATTTATGGAGGCCAAAACCGCAATATCTATATTTTCTCAAGGTGGGAATGAGTCCCTCAATGAAGCTTGGGAGAGGTACAAGTTAATGTTGACAAAGTTTCCTAGCCATGGTTTTGATGAGACTTCACAATTACATATTTTCCACAATGATCTTCAACCTCAATCGAAACTATTATTGGATGTTACAGCGGGTGGTTCATTAATGTCAAAAACTTTGGAGGAAGCAATTGAAATCATTGAGAAGATGGCGAGAAATGATCATCAGGTCCAGCATGACCAAAGTTCCTCACAAAGGAAACCAAGAGTTCTTGAATTAGGTACCAATGATGCTATCTTAGCTCAGAACAAGTTACTTTCTCATCAAGTAGAGGAACTTACAAAGAAAATGGCCAAGTTACCTCAACAAATCAAGGAGATGCAAGAAATTCTAAGTAAGCAAATACAACAAGTAGATTCTTGTGAATCATGTCAAGGAGATCATTAAACTGGATTTTATCCTCCGGTTGGAGAAGAGGAGAATTACATGGAAAATCAAAACCAGAATCATGCTTATCAACCAAGACAACAAAATTATCAAAATAACCAAGGTTACCAAAAAAGGCGTAATCAAGGTTATCAACAAGGTTGGAGGCAAGATTCTGAAAATCCAAACCGACAAAATCCTTAACAAAGCAACAATCAACCTTCACACCCTCAAAGTGGGAGTTCCAAGATAGAAGAAACTCTCACTCAATTTATGCAAATTTCTATGGCTAACCAAAAGTCAAATGAAGCAGCTACCAAAAATATTGGGAACCAAGTTGGACAACTTGCTAAGCAATTAGCTGAACAAAAAAATGGGTCGTCCTTTTTCGCAAATACTCAAACAAATTCGAAGGAGCATGATAAGTGAAAAAGTGTAGGTATCTTGTATATACTTTTTGTTGCACTTATCGAATTTTTGTTTGTTAATATTTTTGAATAATGCCG
The DNA here is from genome assembly GCA_948472305.1 of Vicia faba. NCBI lineage: Eukaryota > Viridiplantae > Streptophyta > Magnoliopsida > Fabales > Fabaceae > Vicia > Vicia faba. The sequence continues at coordinate 1,609,099,395 of OX451736.1, forward strand.
ACTTTTGTGTAAATACGTTTAGTTTGTGTATAATGCGATTTCTTGTATAAAGTGTATCGTTTGATAGTTTTATATTTATTTTATAGGTATTTGAGCATTGTTGGAGCAATGAGGAATAAAGATCCAAGATGCATTTTTGGAGCAAACAGGAATAAGGCCAAGATTGGAGGCCATTTGAAGTTGCAGAGAAAGTAACATCGGTTTCCTTCCTGTCTTGAATTATCGAGCGAAAGGGAGCGTCGCGGGCGAAATTTTGAAGACCAATTTTGATGAATTCCCTTCCTTGCTTCGCTGCTACGTCGCCAGGAGAAAATAAGGAGAATCGCCAGGGGATGAATTGTGATCGTCGAGCGAAGAAGGATATTTGTTTCAGTTGAGGATGTGGCTTTTCCTGGGCCTTGTATATAAGAGCTATCGTTAGGTGATGCTTTTATTTCGTCGGGCGATGGCTGCAGATCAGATTTTCTTTTTATTTCCTTTTTGTTTCATTTGGAAGGTGTTGGTTTTGAGAGAGATTTTTGTTCTCTCAACTCCATCCACCTCATTTTTATAGTGGATTAGCTTAGATAACAACACTAGCGTTTTGCTTATGGATGATTGGAGGTGGATTTCTCATTGACCGGCTCTGATAAACTGGAAGATTTGTGGTTTGTCTCTTCTCCTCTCTATGTATTTATCTTTTTTGGGTTTGTACATGTATTTTACTCTGAACTTATGTATATTAGTCGCCCATGGCATTATATAAAACTTGCTTTACAAATCTTTGTGGATTGTTGTCCTGGATTTTTGCTCGGTGCTAGGGATTTGAGTTGTTATAGACATATACTGCTTAGATTCTTATCTAGGATGATTATCTGTTAGTTTCTGAACTCTAGAGATAGATTTAGAGATGACATCTACTTGGGTATCAGAGCTTAATGCCTCTGTATGGTTGTGATGTGCTGAGAGATCGTCAGTGCGATTACATAGTTGTCTTCTGTGTTGTTGAGGAGGTAAAGAGATCATTTCCTTGGTGATACAGTCGATCTCTCGATTTGGGTTAGAAATGACTTAGGTTGTGAGTGATACGTGGTGACATTGATGAGTATTGTTAGATTGAATGTAACTGGTTGATAAATTTAAATTTGTGATGAGTAGATTATATGCAGGCTTGATAAGTTATTCCTTAGTTTTTACTTTTGTTTACATTTATTTTCTGTTAATAACATTTTCTTTACAAAACTCATTTATCCCCAAACTCATTAACAAGAGATTTGTCAAACGACAATTCAATAACCAATCTCTGTGGACAACATAAATTCTCAGATAAATATTTACAAAACTTTTGTTGCTTGCCGTAACACCGTTTCCAACAAAATGGCGCTGTTGTCGGGGATTGGTTATATTGTCTTCGCATTGTGATAATTCTTTTGTTTTTGAGTTTTGTAGTTAATGTATATGTTGTATAGAAATTGTACATTAACTTTTATATGATATTTGTGCATATATGTGTTTTTACGTATTGTTGTGAATTGTCTCGTTTTCGTAACATTTGTTGTGTGGATGTTAGGAAACTTTCTTTGGGTTTGCATGGTGTGACCATACTATGGCATGACAAGAGAAGGTTACTAGCTCGCACAATGGAGGTGTCGAGCTTACGACGTAAAACAACCATGTTTGTTTGTATTTGTTTATGTGTGTGGTGATTTGTGCTTTAACAAGTTGAAACAAGGAAATATTCTGAATTTCAAATCTTCACTTTTCAACTTGTTAATTCATTTTTACCCGGTTTTCATATTGTTATTTGTATTTATTTTTTATGTCAATTTGTGTTTTCCGAAAGCTTGTCGTGTTTAGCTTAAGGAGTTTTCTTCATTGTATATATTTTTAATTTTGTACATTGAAATTTTGCAGGAGTATTATTTTTCTAATTCTTTTGTTGTTGTTTAGACTCAAGTTTTGGTCTGGTAACTTATAGAATATTGATGTGACTTGTCAAATTTGATTGTTTTTACTTGTGAATGCGTGGTAATGATTTTGTTAAAGTTTTGTACACGTTCGAGGTATGTGTTTATCGCTTTCTATACTTTAGCATATTCATGATACTTAGACTTTTTACAATTTTTATGCCATTCATTCTTTTGTACACTTGTTCATTTGTGAATCACTTTAGTTCCCACCCTTTTTGTGAAGTAGCTTTCCATTGTTTACATATGCTGGAGACCACAATGCTTATTTTAACTGAATTTTATTATGTTTAATCTTTTGTTTTGTGTTGATTGTATGAATGCAAGAAAGTGATCAAGGCATTTTTTTGTTCCATTTTGAGCATAACTACCTTGCCAAATAGTCAATTAACCTTGTGAGTGTGTGATCATTAATAATCCCTTTGAGCTTTTTGTAGGTGTTTAGGTATTGGCTTGCATTTTTGGTAAATCCCAAGTGTATGTGTGAATGTCATGACTGATGTCACAACATTCTAGTTCAGTTTGTACTGACTCATTAGGTACCTTTGCAGAAAAATATTGTAATTCAAATACTGATGTTTATAAGTGTGTATCTGAGCATCTTTGCAAAATGATCACATTTTGCTAAATCAGTAGACAGGTTTTCTCAGATGTCATAACAGATGTTATGACATCCTGTTCTGAACTAACAGGATTGCAGGATTGGATAAGTCTGAGTTTTTTCAGGAAATAACTCAGTCCTTTCTGAACAGAATCCTGCGTTTTCTGAGGGGTAACCTAGCTCAACCCTAACCTGGTTAATAAAGTCCTGTGACCTGGTCTTTAGGTCAAACGGAATTAACCCTAGGTTTTTGGAAACCCTAACTGAAGTTGCAGCTGCTATATATTCAACAGAGCTGCTGTTTTTCAAGGATCCCTGCTGATTGATTAGAAGATCATTTTGTAATCTGTATAGATTTGTTTATTTGTACTCCAAGCAATTATCATTGTGATAAGTGCCTTGGAATAGGTTTCTATTTGTAAGGGTTGTGTAGCACTCAAAGCTTTGAAGCAAGAGTGTTTGAATGTTCCTTGACTAAAGTTGTGAAGCAGAGTCAAGTTAGTTGTGTACATCACTCAAAGCTGTGAAGCACGAGTGATTGTGTTGCTTGATTAAAAAGTTGTGAAGCTTAATCAAGTGTTTGTTTTTGAAGAGTGTCTTCATCAATTCTTAAGTCAAATTGGTTTATGTATCACTGCTGTGATTGAGGGGGAGTGAGTAGGAACTCAGGTTTAAGTTGTACTTAGATTAGAATTGCATTGGGTAGGTCTTAAGTGAAGGAGATAAACTGGTTGGTTTATTCCTGAATTAACATCTCTTATAGTGGATTCTCTCCCTGGCTTGGTAGCCCTCAGAGTAGGTGTTGTTGCACACTGAACTGGGTAAACAATTGACTGTGTTCTTTATTGCTTTTGTATTTACTGTCATATAGTAAGTCAGATACGGTGTCATAACATTGAACATGACATTGAGTATCTGCAGCCAGAATTTTAATTGGTATCAGAGCAGGCACCCTGCCTGTATTACTGGGTGAGATCTAGGGATATCACTTTCTGGCACTATGGACAAAGAAGGAGTTTTTGGAAATAGACCACCCATTCTGGATGGAACTAATTATGACTACTGGAAACCTCGTATGATTGCCTTCCTAAAATCTCTGGACAAAAAGGCTTGGAGAGCTGCTGACAAAGGATGGATTCATCCCACCATAACTGAGATAGATGGGACAATCAGTCTGAAGCCTGAGGAAGATTGGAGTAAAGAAGAAGATGAGTTAGCTCTGGGAAATTCAAAAGCTTTAAATGCCTTGTTCAATGGAATTCATAGAAACATTTTCAGACTAGTACATCAATATGAACTGGCCAAGGAAGTTTGGGACACTCTCAAAACTACTCATGAGGGAACTTCCAAAGTAAAAATGTCAAGGCTTCAGATGTTGACCACCAAATTTGAGAATCTAAAAATGATGGAAGATGAAACCATTCATGAGTTTCACATGAACATCTTGGAGATTGCCAACACCTCAGGAGCACTGGGAGAAAAGATGTCAGAAGAAAAACTGGTGAGGAAGATTCTCAGATCCTTGCCTAAAAGATTTGCAATGAAGGTAACTGCCATAGAGGAAGCCCAGGACATTAGCAAGTTGAAAGTGGATGAACTTATTGGGTCTCTTCAGACTTTTGAGATGGGAATCACTGATAATGGTGTCAAAAAGAACAAGAGCATAGCTCTTATGTCCAACACTGATGTTGAAGAAGACATTTCAGAGGTTGTAGCCATGCTTGGAAGACAGTTCAACAAACTCATCAAAAGAATAGATCCAAAGTCAAGGTCTAATGTTCATAACATTCCCTCTAACATTGACAGTTCCAGCAGAAGACCAAGGTCAGAAGAGAAGGGAATTCAAGGCAGAGGAATTCAATGCCATGGCTGTGAAGGATATGGGCATATTCGAGCTGAATGTCCTACCTTTCTTAAGAAACAAAAAGGAATGACTGTTACTTGGTCTGACTGTGATTCAGAAAGTAATTCTGAAGAAGAGACTGTCAAACGAGTTACTGCTTTAACTGGTGTTTGTACCTCTGAAAGTGACATCAGTGATGAAGAGGTGACTTTTGAAGAACTGGCTGATACTTACAAGAAATTGTGTATCAGAAGTGCTGAAGTCTGTGTGCAGAATGAGAAACAATCAAAACTCATTATAAAGCTGGAGGCTGAAAAAAAGGCAAATCTTGAAACTATAAGTCATCTAGAAGGAGAAGTTCAACTGCTGAACTCACAACTGAATCAAATGACCAAATCTGTCAAGATGTTGACCAATGGAACAGACAAATTGGAAGAGATCCTTCAGGTAGGACAAAAGGTGGGAAATAAATCTGGACTAGGATTTATGGAAGCAACGAAATCTGGTTCTGGTAAGCAAATGTTAAAACAGATGTCTCAACACAACTCTCGACATCAGGAACAGAAACATATGAGGAAAAGGTACCAAAGATGGAAATGTCATCATTGTGGTAGATATGGCCACATAAAGCCCTTCTGCTTCAGATTACATGGATACCCTAATCAGAACTCAGGTGTCAAACCTAATTCTAAAAAGGTACCACATGTTCCTCAATGGAAGAAAAAGGCTACTGCACTGATAGCTCACACTTCCCTGAGGGTCTCTGCAAAGGAAGACTGGTACTTTGACAGTGGATGTTCCAGACATATGACTGGAATCAAGAACCTCCTCAATAATGTTAAGCCTCACACCACCAGTTTTGTGACCTTTGAAGATGGGGCTAAAGGTGAAATCAAAGGAGTTGGTGATTTGGACTGCCCTGGAGTTCCAAGTCTGAATGAAGTACTGCTGGTGAAAGGACTGACCGCTAATCTCATTAGTATCAGTCAACTGTGTGATCTAGGATTCAAGGTCAATTTCTCAAAATCTGAATGCCTTGTAATTAATGAAAAACAAGAGATAGTAATGAAAGGAGTCAGATCCAAAGACAACTGTTACTTGTGGGAGGCTGAGAACACTAATTTCTCATCTGTGTGTTCCATTGCAAAAGAAGAAAAAGAGGTGAAACTGTGGCACCAAAAACTTGGCCATCTTTATTTAAGGGGTATGAAGAGGATTATCTCCTTGGAGGCAGTCAGAGGGATTCCAAAACTGCAAATTGATGAAGGAAGAGTTTGTGGTGAATGTCAGGTTGGTAAGCAGACTAGGATGTCACATCCAAAGTCAAGACATCTGACCACCTCTAAGGTTCTAGAACTCCTCCATATGGATCTGATGGGACCAATGCAAGTAGAGAGTCTTGGTGGTAAAAGATATGCCTATGTGGTTGTGGATGATTTTTCCAGATTCACCTGGATTAATTTCATTAGGGAAAAATCAGATGCATTTGAAGTTTTTAGAGAACTGTGCAAGAGAATTCAAAGAGAGAAGGAAGGATGTATTGTCAGAATCAGAAGTGATCATGGCAAGGAATTTGAAAACAGCAAGTTTGATGACTTCTGTGCTTCAGAAGGAATCAGTCATGAGTTTTCTTCTCCCATAACACCTCAGCAAAATGGAGTTGTGGAAAGAAAAAACAGGACCATACAAGAAACTGCCAGCAGACCTGATATTGCCTTTGCAGTTGGAGTTTGTGCTAGATACCAAGCTGATCCTAAAGTCAGTCATATCAATCAAGTGAAGAGAATTTTGAAGTATGTAAGTGGTACTTACAACTATGGATTGTTGTATACTCATGGCTGTGAACCAGCTCTGACTGGCTACTGTGATGCTGATTGGGCTGGTAGTGCTGATGATAGAAAAAGCACCTCTGGAGGATGTTTCTTTTTGGGAAGTAATCTGGTTTCCTGGTTCAGCAAGAAACAGAATTGTGTGTCTCTTTCCACTGCTGAAGCTGAATACATTGCAGCTGGTAGTAGCTGCTCTCAAATGATATGGATGAAACAAATGCTCACTGAGTATAATGTCACACAAGATGTTATGACATTGTACTGTGACAATCTGAGTACAATCAACATATCCAAGAATCCCATTCAGCATAGCAGGACCAAACATATTGACATACGACATCACTTTATCAGAGACCTTGTAGAAGAGAAGACAATCAAATTGGAACATGTTGCCACTGAGCTACAGCTGGCTGACATCTTTACCAAGGCTCTGGATGCAAGTCAATTTGAAAACCTAAGGGGTAAGCTGGGTATTTGCCAACATGAGGAATTGTAGCAATTAATTTTGCTTAAAACAAGGACCAAAGGACTTATGCCTGTTCTGATTGGTTTAAAATTGTATTTTCTCATTTCCTACAATTCTTTTAAGAAGTTGAATAGACACTCCTTTGCTTCCTTCCTCTCTCGTCTCCTCATCAAAACCCAGTCTCTCAATCATAAATTTCTCCTCATTTGTTGTTGGTCCTTCAAAACTGACAAAATGTCTCAAACATCATCATCATCCAATACTACCATCTCAACCTCTTCCTCTGATCAAGATTCTGGGACAATCTCTTCCTGTCTGGACTCTGACGTTCTGGAGATCTCTTCTCATAGAAAAGTGGGAACTAACCCCACCAAGGTCAAAGAGTTGAGAACAAGACATACAGGTAATCCATCTCATGCTTCCTCTTCAGTTCCCCCTGAAATTGCAAATAGGGAAGGGACAGCCTATGTTAATCAAGCAATAGCAAAAATTGTTTCAAGAATTTTGAACGAGAACCACTCAGTTCCTGGCATTTCTGTTCCTCTGAACCAAGAAAGCTCAAATGCTGAAACAAATCCAGATGTCTCTAAGAATGTTGAGACATCAAACAAAGAGAAGAATGCTGACATTGCTCACAAGAAAAGAAAGAAGCCTGAATCCTCTGGATCTGATGACAGTGCTTGAAGGATGGTTGCTGATTTCTGGTGGAGTTTGGAAGTATGTTCTGTTGTTGTCTGCTGCTGATCTTATTATTTTGTTTTGGATAACTGAACATGTATCTTTGGCCCATTTGTGGCTAAAGAGGGGGAGAATATTTTGGTACTTGCTTAATTAGTACTTGACATTCTATTTTTCTGCTGTCACTTATTTCTGCTGCTATCTATCTCTAATTGTTTAGGGTCTTTAGCCAAAAATCTGCCAAAGGGGGAGTTTGTAGGTGTTTAGGTATTGGCTTGCATTTTTGGTAAATCCCAAGTGTATGTGTGAATGTCATGACTGATGTCACAACATTCTAATTCAGTTTGTACTGACTCATTAGGTACCTTTGCAGAAAAATATTGTAATTCAAATACTGATGTTTATAAGTGTGTATCTGAGCATCTTTGCAAAATGATCACATTTTGCTAAATCAGTAGACAGGTTTTCTCAGATGTCATAACAGATGTTATGACATCCTGTTCTGAACTAACAGGATTGCAGGATTGGATAAGTCTGAGTTTTTTCAGGAAATAACTCAGTCCTTTCTGAACAGAATCCTGCGTTTTCTGAGGGGTAACCTAGCTCAACCCTAACCTGGTTAATAAAGTCCTGTGACCTGGTCTTTAGGTCAAACGGAATTAACCCTAGGTTTTTGGAAACCCTAACTGAAGTTGCAGCTGCTATATATTCAACAGAGCTGCTGTTTTTCAAGGATCCCTGCTGATTGATTAGAAGATCATTTTGTAATCTGTATAGATTTGTTTATTTGTACTCCAAGCAATTATCATTGTGATAAGTGCCTTGGAATAGGTTTCTATTTGTAAGGGTTGTGTAGCACTCAAAGCTTTGAAGCAAGAGTGTTTGAATGTTCCTTGACTAAAGCTGTGAAGCAGAGTCAAGTTAGTTGTGTACATCACTCAAAGCTGTGAAGCACGAGTGATTGTGTTGCTTGATTAAAAAGCTGTGAAGCTTAATCAAGTGTTTGTTTTTGAAGAGTGTCTTCATCAATTCTTAAGTCAAATTGGTTTATGTATCACTGCTGTGATTGAGGGGGAGTGAGTAGGAACTCAGGTTTAAGTTGTACTTAGATTAGAATTGCATTGGGTAGGTCTTAAGTGAAGGAGATAAACTGGTTGGTTTATTCCTGAATTAACATCTCTTATAGTGGATTCTCTCCCTGGCTTGGTAGCCCCCAGAGTAGGTGTTGTTGCACACTGAACTGGGTAAACAATTGACTGTGTTCTTTATTGCTTTTGTATTTACTGTCATATAGTAAGTCAGATACGGTGTCATAACATTGAACGTGACATTGAGTATCTGCAGCCAGAATTTCACTTTTTGTTGATATCCATATTGTATTTGCTAAATGCTTGTCTATGAGTGTTTAGTTTCCCTTTTTGTATGGATATTGATTCCTTATTTTCTTGAACCCTTAACTATGATTTATAGTTGAATTTTTACCTTGCCTTAGAAAGTAAGGAGTATTCACATTATGATGATGGTTGAATTCAAGTTGGGGAGAGGAATGCTTATGTGCTTATGTTGTGATTGCTATGAGGTTTGAAAAGAGAGAAAAATTGAGAAAAAAAATGAAAAAATAAATAGATAAGTGATAGAAAAAGAAAGGAAAAAAATAGAAAATCTTTGAAAAATAAAAACAAAAAAAGTATGGAATAATGTTGTGTTAATAAGTGATGTGTGTTGGTTTGAAATTTGGGATGAAGAAGAAGTTTGATTGAAATTCTATTGTTTGAAACTTTGTGGAAGTAATTACTCACTTAGGTTTAGGCAAGTTTTTGTTTCAATTTGCTTTAGGACTTATCACTTTTTTGTTAACCAAGCCACATTACAACCTTGGAAAGCCCTTGAGATTCTTGCTTTTATATTCTCAATGTAAATTTTTGGATGAATGCATAATTTAGTCTATTATTTGCAAGATTGTTGGATGAGTGAAAATACCCCATTTTTGTGTGTTTTTCATCTACCGATGATTATGTTTGCTGGGTTTGATTCATTTGTGACCAAGTATTGTTTTAGAATGTTTGGAATTTTATTTGTATTTAGAATTTGTTTCATGTTTATGTTATTGTCGTAGTTTAGTGGTAAGTATGTTTCTTCGTGTGTACCATTTTTCATTTGAACCACTGAATTTGTTTTCCGTTTTCAAAACCTATTCATTCATGATTATTTGATTTATCATTCTTCGTTCTTTATGTTATTTGACTTTATTTGAGGACAAACAATAGTTTAAATTGGGGAGAGTTTGATAAGTGAAAAAGTGTAGTTATCTTGTATATACTTTTTGTTGCACTTATCGAATTTTTGTTTGTTAATATTGTTGAATAATCCCGACTTTTGTGCAAATACGTTTAGTTTGTGTATAATGCATTTTCTTGTATAAAGTGTATCATTTGATAGTTTTGCATTTATTTTGTAGGTATATAAGCATTGTTGGAGCAATGAGGAATAAAGCTCCAAGATGCATTTTTGGATCAAATAGTAATAAGGCCAAGATTGGAGGCCATTTGAATTTGCAGAGAAAGCAACAAAAGTTGCCTTCCTGTCTTGAATCTCCGGGTGAAAGGGAGCGTCGCCGAGCGAAATTTTGAAGACCAATTTTGATGATTTCTCTGCCTTGCTTTGCTGCTGTGTCGGCAGGAGAAAATAAGGAGAATCGTTGGGCGATGAATTGTGATTGTTGGGCGAAGAAGGATATTTGTTTCAGTTTAGGACGTGGCTTTTCATGGGCCTTGTATATAAGAGCTATCTCCGGGAGATGCTTTTATTTCACTGGGTGATGGCTGCGGATCAGATTTTCTTTTTATTTCCTTTTTGTTTCATTTGGAAGGTGTTGGTCTTGGGAGAGATTTTTGTTCTCTCAACTCCATCCACCTCATTTTTGTAGTGGATTAGCTTAGATAACAACACTAAGGCTTTGCTTATGGATGATTGGAGGTGGATTTCTCATTGATCGGATCTGACAAACTGGAAGAGTTATGGTTTATCTCTTCTCCTCTTTATGTATTTCTTTTTTGTTGGGTTTGTACATGTATTTTACTCTGAACTTATGTACATTGGTCGCCCATGGCGTTATATAAAACTTGCTTTACAAATCTTTGTGGATTGTTGTCCTGGATTTTTGCTATGTGCTAGGGATTTGAGTTGTTATAGACATATACTTCTTAGATTCTTATCTAGGATGATTATCTGTTAGTTTCTGAACTCTAGAGATAGATTTAAAGTTGACATCTACTTGGATATCAGAGCTTAATGCCTCTGTGTGGTTGTGTCGTGCTGAGACATCGTCAGTGCGATTACATAGTTGTCTTCTGTGTTGTTGAGGAAGTAGAGAGATCATTTCCTTGGTGATACGGTCGGTCTCTCAATTTGGGTTAGAAATGACTTAGGTTGTGAGTGATACGTGGTGACATTGATGTGTATTGTTAGATTGAATGTATATGGTCGATAAATTTAAGTCTGTGATGAGTAGATTATATGCAGGCTTGATAAGTTCTTCCTTATTTTTTACTTTTGTTTACATTTATTTTCTGTTAATAACATTTTATTTACAAAACCCATTTATCCCCAAACTCATTAACGAGAGATTTGTCGAACGGCAATTCAATAACCAATCTCTATGGACACGATAAATTCCCGGATAAATATTTCCAAAACTTTTGTTGCTTGCCGCTACACCGCTTCCAATAGAGCATTACAAAGCAATTGTAACTAAGAGTGGACGAGAAGTTGGTGGAGAAGAAAATGCAAGGAAGGATGATGAGGTTGTTGAGGAGGATATTGTGGTATAAGAGGAAGTAGAAGATGAGATAGTAGTAGAAAAGAATTTTGAGGAAGACTTAGTTGAAAAGGAGAAATTGGAGAAGTAAGAAGTAGAAAATAAAGATATAGAAGGAAAAATTAGAAAGAAGAAGGGGAAGGGTAAAGTGAATACTATTTCGGTTCAAAATTTGTTGTATCCTCATGCTCCTCCTAAGAAGGATAATGTTAGGCACTATGCTCGATTTATGGATATATTTAAGTAATTGCAAATAAATATTACATTTTCCTAAGCTATATAGAAAATGCTTATGTATGCAAAGTTCATGAAGGATATCCTTATAAAAAAGAGAAGATCGACGGATCAAGAAGTTATCATGGTTGATGCATGTTGTAGTGCTATAATTTAACGAACTCTATCGAAGAAGGAGAGTGATCCGGGAAGGGTTACTTTGTCGGTTACCATTGATGATGTTTATGTTAGTAAGGGTTTGATTGATTTGGGTTCTAGCATAAATTTGATTCCTTTTTCTATTGTGAAAATATTGGGGAGCATTGAGATGAAGTCAACAAAGATGACACTTCAACTAGCTGACAAATCCATTACCCGTTCTTACAGTGTAGCTCAAGATATGCTAGTAAAAGTGGATAAATTTTTCTTCCCAGTGGATTTTGTTGTGATTGACATGGAGGAAGACCATGACGCACCTTTGATTCTTGGTCGATCATTCATGAAGACCGCAAAAATGATGATTGACATCGATGATGGTTTGATGAAGGTTTGTATTCAAGATGAAGAAGTAAGCTTTAATCTTTTTGAAGCTATGAAACATTCAAATGATAAATAATCTTTCTTTAGAGTTGATGCTATTGAATAAGCTATTTGGGATGTTTATAGTGAAGTTCATCTTCCAACACCCCTTGAGAAAAAATTAACTAATGTGATTCAAGTTCTTGATGCCCATGAAGAAAAGGAAATGGAAGAATGTGTGAAGGAACTTGAGACTTTAGAAGAAGTTCAACCTTGGGAGGAAGAAGTTTAAATCTTGAAGAAGGAAGCTAAAGAAGAAGAACCCAAACTTGAATTGAATATGTTTCTGTCTCACTTAAAGTATGTGTTTCTTAATGATGGTGGTAACAAACCGGTAATCATTAGTAATGCTTTGTCGGAAATCGAGGAACATTATTTAGTTCAAGTTTTGAAAGAAAGTAAAGGAGCAATAGGTTGGATTTTAGCGGATTTGAAAGGCATAAGTCTTGTTTATTGTATGCACACAATTTTTATGGAAGAGGATTTTAAGTCGATATCTCAACCACAATGCTGCTTGAATCCTACAATGAAAGGGGTTGTGAGAAAGGAAGTAGTGAAACTATTGGATGTCGGGATGATTTATCCAATTTCTGATAGTACTTGAGTGAGTCAGGTACATATGGTTCCAAAGAAAGGTGGAATGACCGTGATAAGAAATGAGAAGAATGAATTGATTTCGATAAGGACCATAACAGGTTGGAGGATGTGTATTGATTACCGGAGGCTTAATCAAGCAACCAGGAACAATCACTTTCATCTTCCTTTTATGGATCAAATTCTCAAAAGGTTATCGAGTTAAGAGTTCTATTTCTTTTTGGATGGGTATTTTGGGTATAACCAAATCTCGGTTAATCCAGAAGACCATGAGAAAATGGCTTTCACTTATCTGTTTGGAGTTTTTTCTTATAGGAGGATGCCCTTTGGTTTGTGCAATGCACCAACCACTTTTCAAAAGTGTATACAAGCCACGTTTTTCGATCTTATTGAGAAGACTATGGAAGTTTTCGTGGATGACTTCTCAGTTTTTAAGGCGTCTTTTGATCTTTATTTGAAAAATTTGGATACCATCTTAAAGAGGTGCGTGGACACAAACTTAGTTCTTAATTGGTAAAAAATGTAACTTCATGGTTACTGAGGGCATTGTTCTTGGTCACAAAGTTTCATCCAAGGGGCTTAAAGTTGACAAAGCTAAAGTAGAGGTTATTGTGCCACCACCATTGAACGTGAAGGGGGTCCGAAGTTTTCTAAGTCATGTGGGCTTCTACCGAAGATCTGTCAAAGACTTTTCCAAAATTGCAAGGCCTTTGAGCAACTTGTTCAACAAAGATAAGTCTTTATTTTAGATGATGCTTGTTTGATAACTTTTAATAATTTGAAACAAAACTTGGCAACCGTGCCCATAATTGTATCACCAAATTAGAAAATTGATTTTTAACTAATGTGTGATGCTAGCGATTATGCCGTTGGTGCGATTCTTGGTCAAAGAAAAGGAAACAATTTTGCTATACATTATGCTAGCAAAGTTCTTAACAAGGCACAAATTAATTATGCCACAACTGAAAAAGAATTATTAGCTATAATGTATGCATTGGAAAAATTTAGATCCTACCTCATTGGATCGAAGGTTGTAGTCAATACTGACCATGCGGCGATATAGTATTTGCTTACCAAACCGGATTCTAAGCAAAGACTTATTCGTTGAATACTTTTGTTGCAAGAATTTGATCTAGAAATTCGCGATAAGAAAGGTTTTGAGAATTTGGTAGTGGATCACCTATCCCACTTGGTCAATATAGAGGTTATTGATCAAAAAGTAAGGTTAGAAAATAATTTCTTGATGAAAAACTTTTTATGGTATAAGTTAGACTGTGGTTTGCCGATTTTGCGAATCATAAGGCATCCGAATTGATACCGGAGGATCTAACTTGGGACCAAAAGAGGAAATTCTTGGTGGATGCAAAATTTTATGTTTGGGATGAGCCTTATCTTTTTAGGCTTGGAAATGATAATTTGTTAAGGAGGTGTGTGCCATTGGAGGAGTCTAAGAGTATACTTTGGCATTGTCGTAATTTTCTGTATGAAGGTCATTTTACTGGTTTGCGTACAATAACAAAAGTCCTTCGATCAAGCTTTTATTGGCCGTCTTTGTTCAAATATGCGTACTTGCATGCTAAGAATTGTGATAAATGTCAAAGGAGTGGAGGAATTGGAAAATCGATGAGATGCCCTTGAATAGCATGTTGGAAGTAGAAGTTTTTTATTGTTGGGGAACATATTTTGAGGACCATTTTCCCCATCTTTTTCAAATGAATTTATTCTTGTTGCAGTGGATTACATTTCTAAATGGGTGGAAGCAATAGATTATCCTAGGGAGGATGGAAAAACGGTCATTAAATTTCTAAAGAAAAACATATTTTCCCGTTTTGGCACTCTGCGCGTGTTGATTAGTGATGGTGGATCACACTTTTGCAATACACCTCTTGAAAAAGTTTTGGAAAACTATGGTGTAAAGAATAAAGTGATGACTCCATACTATCCACAAGCTAATGGTCAAGCCGAAGTTTCAAATAGGGAATTCAAAAGGATTTTGGAAAAAACTGTGCCAAGTTCGCAGAAGGGTTGGTCACTTAAGCTAGATGAGGCTTTTTGGGCGTATCACACTGCTTTCAAAGCTTCGATTGGTTTGAAACCTTTTCAAATGGTGTATGGTAAAACATGTCACCCTCCGATTGAAATTGAGCACAAGGCTCTGTGGGCTTTAAAAAAAATTAACTTTGATTCTAACTTGGCCGGAGAAAAAATAAAAATTCAATTGCAGGTTCTAGATGAAATGCGCAATGATGCTTACCATTCCAACAAGTTGTATAAGGAGAAAGTCAAATTCTACCATGACAAGAAAAATTGACACAAAGACTTCAAAGTTGGCCAAATTTTACTTCTCTTTAATTTGTGGTTAAAACTTTTCCAGGAAAATTGAAGTCCAAATGGTCGTGTACATTCTCGGTTAAGGATGTAAAGGATTATGGAGCGATTGTGTTGGAGGATCCAACCTCAAAAGAGACTTGGACAGTGAATAGTCAAATATTGAAAGTCTACCTTGGAGGAGAGGTGAATCAGGAAACAAGTGTGGTTCATCTTGGTGATATGTGAAATCACTATTGTTGATTTGCCCTATCATTTCTCAAGATTTTTCTCACAAAATTCCTACCGGGTCAAGGCTGCACAAATTTTCTTCGATTAGGCATCTAGCTTCCTTCGAGTAGGCTTGATTCAGAGCTTTCGATTGGGCATTTGGCCTCCTTCAAACTTGCTTCAAATTCCCAAGCTTCGATTGAGGCATTGGCCTTTTGCTAGCTTTCTTTATACAAGCTTCGACTGGGCATTTGTTTCCCTTTAAAACAACCTCCTTCAATTCAAAAGGGAAGGGCCTCCAGTTGGTGTCCTTCGATTCAAAAGTCAGTGGCTTCCTACTGGTTTCTTTCGTTTAAGAAGACAATGACCTTCTGAAAGCTTCCTTCGACTCAGAAGGCTTTGGCCTTCTGAAGGCTTTCCTTTGATTCAAAACAGGGATCTCCTGCATGCAAGCTTCGATTGCACCCTTGTGTAGCGGTAGAAATGTTTAAGACTAAGCCATGGGATTGACTAGACTTGTACAAATCAAAATAGAAATCACCACCGTGCTTTATTGATCCCAAATGAATGGGAAAAGAGAAAATAACCCAAAAAATTGGGAAAGATTCAAGGTAAGGGGGTTGGTTATGCAAAGGGAAGGTATTAGCACCCTAAACATCTACGGTACTCCGCATGAACCTCTTCGTAAAATCTGTATATTTTGGCTATGAAATGTTGTGTAAAAATGAATGGTGGAGGTGAGAAAAGAAATATATTTTTATGATTTTTGCACCCACCGCGGTTGCGTACCTTTAGTGCCTACATACCACCTTTCGTTCAATAGGGGATCAGGGCACATGTAGTTCCTCTTTATAAAAACTTTAAAATACGAGTGTGTTAGTTAATTTTATGAGATAAAACATCATCGTCATTGTCCGTGTGGAAAATATACTTACTACCCACAATCATGAGAAAGGAAAATTTGCATCATCTCAAGGTGGAGGATATGGCTTGGATTTTAAAATAAATAATGCCTCACTCAACACCCAAATGGAAAATATCTCTCTTCACTATATATTGTAGAAGTATAGTTATTTGCACCACTACAAGGATTGACAAGAGTCTAATCTTTTGAGAAAGGTTTTAAAATAAGAAAGTCAAAGTGGCAAAATGATTTGAAATGAGATTGATTGACTTTTAGTCTTCTCACAAAAAAAATGATGTCAAAATATTATTAAGTTGATTGAAGTTTATTCATGAAAATGTTTTGAAAATGCATGGACCTAAGTCCAAGTTTATTATGAAAGTGGTTCAAGTTTAAAAACAATAAGAGTTTTCAAAAGGAGGAAGAATATTTTTGAAATTAAAGAAGATGAGAGGAGAAGAAGAGACTATCCTAATGCATAAGGTAAAATCTAGAGATAGGAACCATCTAACCAACAAGAAGCCAATACTTGACACTATGAGCCAAGATAGAATTCTCATTCTTTGGATTGAAACCAAGCAAAGACACTAGACCTCTTGTGAGAACTAAACTTCAAGTGTATTAGGTCTTCAAAAAAATTTGGGAAGAGTAACGGTTGTATACGGGTGAACTCCAGACTACAAACAAAGTATGTAATCACAATAACCTACACACAAAACAAACAAACAACCCAATGTCTTAAGGTAAACCTCAAGAACTCCAGATAAAATATAAATTAAGGTTACAAAGTCTCCAACATAGGCCAAAGTTTTTAATCCTAAGTCCAAGAAGTCCAATGTTCCATAATGCCAAGGATAGTAACCAAATAGTCCAAGTATCATTATAGATTTTTAGGGTTCATGTTGATTATTAGGTGTCTTGAAAAAGAAAAGTAAAGCTCAAGTGAGCAAAAATAAAAATAATAAGAAAGTAAATGGGCTCAAGTGAGCAAAGATGAAAAATAGCATGAAATGTAAATGCTAAAATAAATGGTACATAAAGCATAAAAAATAAAAGGACACAAAGTAAAAGCAATTTAATAATTAGTGGTTAGTTGGATGACCATCTTTAAACTTGCATTTGGAACTCATTAGAGGATTGGTAGAACCAAATCCTCCACACAACAAGTTACATTTGCTTTTTATCAAGTATATCATCCATTTGGAATTCTCAAAAGTACCATTTAATGATCAACGATGTTTAAGTGATCCACATTGACCAAAAGTGTTGTAGATCCATTAGAGGATTGGTAGAACCAAAGTCTCCACATAATGAATCTCAAGGTTATTGGATAAAAGGAATCAAATTAACGTACTTGGGCTTGCAAACATAGGTTTGGGCCACGAATGATCATTTATTTGAATCGGGACAAAATTTAGCGCTATGTTAAGCAATTGTAAGTGGACTTATATAGAAGTCGCACCTATTTTGAGGTCGGTCAATAGCAATCTATGCACCATTTGTTTTGAGACATGATATAGATATCATGCTCCAATAACACTTATTGCAATAAGAAAGGGATGAGATGAAGATGGATGGGAAAGAATATACAAACCATATTTGAATTAAAATTTAATCAAACTATTATTAAAATCATTCATCCATTTTTATGGAGTTAAACTCAACACCATGGATCCAATGATGCTAAAAAAAAGAAAATATTTTTATGTCTTTCTATGTTAAATAAAAGGGAGTTAATATTAAAAATGATAAAAAGGAAAATAAATGAAAGATAGAAACAGTGTGCTACTGCAAGTGAAACAACAAGGATCAGAAGTTCTGAAGCCATGTGCGTGATGACTCAGAAAGGAACGTCAGTGGAATAAGAAGTTCTAGATTGGTATACTCCGAGGTCCTGCAAAACACGTTAGAGGGAAAATACAGAAGTTCTGGATTGCTATGTGTTGAACTTCTGAATGTTAGAATAATGAGAAAATCTTAGAAGTTCTGTATATTAAAACAGTGAAGAGAACTCAGAGGTTCAATATATGCTAAGACAGTGAGTGAACATCAGAAGTTCAATGTGCGTTAACAACGAGTGAACTTTAGAAGTTCAGTGTGTTTAAACAGTAAGGAGAACTCAGAAGTTCTGTGTTGTGCTAAAATAGTGAGTGAACATCAGAAGTTCAATGTGCGTTAACAACGAGTGAACATTAGAAGTTCAGTGTGTTTAAACAGTAAGGAGAAATCAGAAGTTTTGTGTTGTGCTAAAACTGTGAGTGAACATCAGAAGTTCTATGCCACATTTCAACTCTTAATCAACACATCAACAATTTATTCAGTCCTTAACAGCAAATTAGGAGGATAAAAAACACATCAGTTTATAGAAGTTCTAATCCTAATTCTGAGCCTAGCCTTAATCAAGAAGTTCTGATCCACAGTTTTTCTACTTATGCAATGGTATGGATAACATTAATTATGATATTTACATATTAATGATGTTCTGAATGAAAAGATGCAAAGTCAGAAAAATTTACCTTGAATCTGAAACATGTGTTTGGAACTTGAGTTGCTGCCTTCAGATGTCCTGGAGTCAGCAAGAGCAACAGAAAAGAAAATGCCAAGTTCTTTGATTCAAAGGGAAGAAAAAAGGTTTAATTTTCTGTTTGGAAATTCTGTATTTTTTACGAAGGTTTCACAGTTTTTATTTTCTCTCTGTTGACAATTTTCTCTCCCAAAAGATCAGCCCCTTGAAAGTGTGATGGAGCGACTTATTTTTAGGTGGATTTATTGTGATTTTGGGGGGAAAACAAAAATGGGATTTGAACCTTTTTGGCATCCTGTTCCATTGCTTTTTGATCACAACTTTTTGTATTTGGTGCAAATACAGGATGCAGGCGTGGACTGGATTAGCTGCTGGTTGGAGTATTGTGCTGTAGCAGTGTAGTAGGTTGTATAAACAAGGTTTTGGGATTTGGTCATGTTCTGACCGAAGCGTTGATATAGCCTTCATATGCTAAGGTGCTGCCTTGTTCTTGAAGCAAGTATGGTGGTTAGCAGCTTTTAGCCACGCCTAAGCTGGGTTTGTAAGCGTGAATTAAGGAAGAGTACCCTCAGAGGCAAAAGCAAAGCATGGGCTCAGCATACTTTTGTACAAGAGTTTGCTTTTCCAAGACAATAATGGTACTTCTATTCCATAAGTGGGGAAATCCTTTGGACAAAGACCCAGAAGTGGTTGTGAGCATTAAATGATGATGAGATTGATCAAACCAGAAATCCTGCAACGTGACATTTTGCATCATTGCTTAATTCTAGGTCAGAGGGTCAGCTTCAGCATAATTTAGAATAAACATCCAACTTCTGATCTTTGTATCTCTTTGCTTCAGCATGTTCTGAAGGAGCTCTCAGACTTTCTAGGAAGCTTGCAACATGCTTTGTAACCTTCTTTGAATTACCCTTGAAAACTCTGACTGAACCTTTGTGAAAAATAGCCCAGAAGTTCTGACCAAACTCTATCTTGAAAGTGTCCAGAATTTGCTGAGTGCTTTAGTTTCACGGACGTGTCTTTGAGGGGTTATAACTTGAAATCCCATCATTTCTAGGAGAAGTTATGTTCTGCAATGTTTTAGATCTTGTTGAAATCTATAACTTTTGTGCCAGAAGTTCTTCCAGAATCAGCTTGCACCATGGTGATAATTTGATCAGAAGTTCTGAGCTTGTCATATTTTTTAAACACTTAGAAAAATTCTAAGTATTTAGAATTTTGACTTTTAGTGTGCAAATGACCATTTTGCCCTTGTAAATGACTTTCTTGGAAAATTTGTAATTCATGACTTGAAATTGGATGGAAGCAAACCTGAGGGTCCAGGTTGATCCTTTGAGAAATGAGAGGGCAAATTTTGGGGTACAATAATACCTATTGACAACCTTTTCAAACCTTTTTCAAACATGTTCTAGATGCATTTTAAGATCACTAATGAGAGGGTGCATATAATGACTCAGAGATACCGTTTAATATACAGAAAAGATAAATCTAACCTAGTTTTGACATAATGTAAAACATCTATCTAAGAGGCAAATGCATTCACATAAATTTTGTGCTTAGGTGATTCATCTCTTAAGTAAGTTCATATAAGAACAAGTTCAATTAAATAAAAACTTGATTTTAATTAATATTTATTATTAATAATAAAATTTACAGGTACATCCAATCATATCTCACAAAATAAATCAATATGAGAATCGTCCCATTAAGGGATATCAGATTTTAAAATATTGGTTCAAATTCGTGACACCCCGCTTATTCATCTTTAAAGGTTAAATTTCAGTCACTAGACTACTTAATATAAAAAAATCATTGTGAGAATCTTATATGCAAAAATTACAACATCGAAATTGAAGTACTATGACTTCCTTGAAATCAATAAAATTGCCTCATATTCAAAATTTATAGATGTTCCTAGAAGTGTTGCTCCACCAAAACTCGAACACGTCACATGTTTCTTCAAGTAGTGACCACAAGTGTTTTTACCATTTTTATTTAGTTCTCTTTCCATGTTTTTTTTGTATGTTTTAGTTGCATTTTACTGTAAAAATGAGTATTTTCATTATGTTTCAAGTATAAATCATTTGGCATAAACCCTTGAAGTAAAAAGAAAACATGGAGCTAGAAATCAGTAACTAGGGCGGGCAGGCCGTGATCTTTCATGATGCCCTTCATGGTCTCAAAATCTAAAATTGCAAATCATGACGGGAAGACCGTCATCTTCCATGACTTTCGTCTGGTCTCAGAATCCAAAATTGTAAATCATGATGATTAGACCGTCATCTCAGATGACGCCTATCATGGCTCATAGACCCCACAATATAGGTAACTTTCTTGGTATTTTTCTAGTGATTTTGTATGACTTCTAGTAGACCCAACTTCCATTAGAATGCAAAAATAAATATATAAAATTTATTATAATATGAGAAAAAGATCCATTCATTATCCTACTAAAAATTACTCAAAATTTATATACAAGATTATGCGAAGTTCAAGTTCTTCCTTTATTCTTCTGTTGTCATTACTCTATTGCATTTTTATTTTGTTGTTGTTGTTGTATTGTTGGATCAAAAGCCTCCCTTTAGAGAATTATTAATTTCAATATTATTTATCACATCTGAGGTTCTTATTTTACAACTTTTATAATGTATGTTCATGATATTTATGTCGTTTTGTCATTAGTTATGTCCGAGTAGATTTTGTTTAGGGTCTGAGACACGAGGATCGTCGTATCAACAGACCTCATGCAAGTTACATGAATATCAATCGTAATGATAATATTATTTTGTAGTTTCTGTTTTTTAAAGAAAAGATATTTGCTATAAAAGTAGGAGCACAAGGAAATTGTTTACGCGCCGAAAGTGCATAACGCTATTCGGCTTAGAAATTCGAGCAATTGGTTTTGGGATTGCGAAAATGTTTCAGAATTGATTGAAAGATTGCTTTTACTTTATAAAAGATTTTCGAATTTAAAATTTGTGTTGCAAAAGTATATGCTTTGCGAATTTAAGGTCCGATTACTCGCCGACGAAAGTGAGTGTCACCATTAGTTTAATATTTTTTACAAAAATCAAAATTCTTGTTAAAATTGATATGGCGATTTGTATTAGTGAAGTTGAAAGACAAGAATCATAGCCTTGTACTTTTATCTTTAAGGATTAAATAAGTTTTTGGTCCTTCTAAATATCTCAAAATCGTTTTTAGTCTCTCTAAAATTTTTCTTCAAAGAATGGTCTTCCTGAAAAATTAAATTTTAACTTTTGATCTCTCCTGCAATTTATGGATGATTTTTATAACTTAGCAACGGTTTTAACGATGATTTTTATTTAGCGACGGAATTAGAAAACCATTTTAACTAAGATTTTGTTAGGAGAGACCAAAAATTAAAATTTAATTTTTTAAAAAGACAATTCTTTGAAAGAAAAACTTTAAAAAATTAAAAATAAAAATTATAATAAAAAACTTATTTAACTCTATTTTTAATATTAAGGCAGTGAAATATTTTATATTTTCGCAAAAAAATAATTTCTTCACATAATTTTAAACACATAAAAACAATAGAAAACAATATTTTATCATTGGTCTTTAAAAAATATAACTCTTTTTATTACTTTTGATATAGCCGTATACTTGTCACTTATCTAGTAGTTAAAGAAAATACAAATTCAAAAGGAAGTTACGTCAATCCTCCCAAATAGAAACCAATGAAAAAGTGTACACGGTAGTTAAAAGTTATGTGGTGCTAATGTCCTATCCTATCTTTTCTATATTTTTATAATGTGTTTGGATGATACATTTTAATGGAAAATATAATATTTTGAGAAATTTTAAAATGGTTTGAAAAAATTTATTATTTGAATAAAAATAAAAAAATTATTAAAATGATAGAAATATATGAAGTATTTTGTCCAATAATAATTTTGAAAAGACACCTAAAATAAATAAATAAAATATTCTTCTAACACTTTTTAGAATGTGAATATCAAATTAGATATTATTATTGCTTCAAATTTTGCTAAGTGGTCCCCATATTTTCCAAAATCTTTAAATTAAGCCTTAAATTTTTCCAAAAATTGCAAATTAATTCTTAATACACTATAAAAAAAATTCTCATTTGTGACGTGAATTTCACGTCACAACTCAAAAAATTACGTCACAATAAATTATTAATGACGTGAAGGATCACGTGGTTGAAGAGAGGGTGACAAGTTATTTGCGACGTGATTTTCATGTCACAAAGTTGTGACGTGAAAATCACGTCGCAACATATTTTATAGGAATAATAATTTTTGCTGAAAAAACAGATGGCGCAGAATAAAATTGTTTTATTTGTCACGTGATTTTTACGTCACAAAATAGTGACGTGAAAATCACATCACTAAATCAAAATGTGTATGCCTAATAGTTAAGTTGCAACGTGAAATTCACGTCACTAATGTTTATCTTTTTTTTTTAATTTAAATTTAATAACTAAATTTATTTTTCTTTATATAATTAATTAAATTAATAATATTAATTTAAATTCAATATATAATAAATTAAATTAATAATTTAACATATAATAAATTCAATATATAATAAATTAAATTAAAAAATTAAATATATAATAAATTTAATATTTAATACATTTTATATATAATAAATTTAATATATTAAATTTAATATAATAAAATTAATAAACTAAAATTATAAATTTAAGAACTAATTAATTAATATGGTACACAAATTCAAATGTGAATAAATAAAATAAAAAAATTAAGTTTACGGGTCATCTTGGTTTGTATAATTGTCAATGTCAAAATCATCCTCGCTTTCGTCATCCTCCGGCTCTTGACCACGAAAGTTTTGATTTTCACCAAACCCTTGCATAAATTGTCGCATTTGTTGCTCCATATCAGTCTGCCTCTTCGCCATGACCTCCATTTGTTGCTCCATTCGTTATCCAAACCCAATAATTTTCAATGAAACCCCTTCTATGCAAATGACGTGTTACTTCCTCCGGGTCACTAATTATTGGTCTACATTCACATTTAAGACAGAGACATCTAACTCCTCCTTCGTTTCGACAACATTCCTGAGCAAACACCAACATGATAAACTCATTAACTCCTTCTATAAAATAGAGTTTAAGTGCACGTCTTCCTGAATACAATCTATCGTACATCCAACTACGACCATACCGATAATATTTCATACTGCACATTTATACAATCATTATCTTATTATTAACTATAAATAAATATTTAACTATAGTAACTATAATTAAATTTTATAACTATTTAAAATTATATATATATATATATATATATATATATATATATATATATATATATATATATATATATATATATATATTATA